>CM051624.1:36280661-37547476 GCA_028020825.1 Podargus strigoides | reverse complement strand
TGCCAAACATCTCCATGCAACACTGATATAGCTGCAAAGACTTCAAAGGAATTCTCTTTTTTTGCAGAAATATTTACATACAAGGCCAATTACCAACATTGTGACCCTAAGGAGGAAAGTTCTATAGTAAAACTTGACTTGTGAACATCCGACAGTTGTCTAACAACTCATTTGCAAGACTGGAGTGCAATACAAAACTCACTACAAAAATCAGTTTCTATTCTTCATCCGAGTACCGAGAGATTCAGTGTAGTTGCAGCACTATAATAACATGGTTAAAGTCATTTTCTAGTAAATCAATATTGCCAGATAGGTACAGTCAGTCCACAGATACAAATGACTTCTACCCAGTGTAAGCGAACCTAGCAACGAGCCTCAAAAATCTCAGAGGCATCAACTTCTCAAGTCACCAGTTCTGAATTTCATACTAATGTTGGGATTATCGACTATGAGAAGGTCAGGTGTCCAATGTGTTGACTTCTTTGGAGCAGAAATAATGCACAACTATTGCATTAGGGTATCGAGCAAATGCACTGTAAAGAGACAGAACAGAAAAATCAACTGTCAATACAGACAAACAGTTTGCCCTATTCAAACAAGAACATCCAAGTTGTGCAGAATCAGAAAAAGATGCTTACGTGAAGGTGACACATTCTTGTTTAAACTATAGCCTGAATATGTTCTTGAGAAAACTAGACAAAAGAATTCTATGGATTTTGTAAAGAGGTTTGTTCAAAAAAATATATATCTATTTTAATTTCTATAGGCACACTTAACTTGGAAGTCACTGGTAACAAGTTAAAGACTGGGTGACATGCTGACATGCTTGCCCTTCAAAACCTTGTTGAATTCAACAGCATTAGAAAAATCCTAGACAACCAAAACAATACTGCATATGAAAATTTAAATTCTGATGCTACACATTAACAGCAAAAAACTGAATATGCACAGCAGTAAGTATATTTACACCTGTGTTCATTAAAATATCTTGGAAAAGGAATCTTTCCCTATCATTGTGAATGCTACTGATATCTCAGAAGGGTTCACAGCAACAAAAGAATAAGCAAGCCAGTCATGTGGCATTTCACTGGAATCCAAACAAGAAAAAGAATAAGCGTAAATAAACTTTACATTCTATACTAGCCCACAATTACCTTCTAGGAATGGTAGAAAAATTACTGGCATCCAGGTATCGAGACTTACCTCTACTTTTACTTGTCCTAAGATAATTAGGCTACAAAATGTAAATCAACCAGGGAAACACAAAGCCATCAGATACAGAAAACTACTACACATGTATCTTAGTTTGAGATTCTTTACATCTTCCTTAACTCTAGTGAAGACACAGGTAGTAGGCAGTGTTCTTAAAAAATGTTCCAAATTCAGTATGAGAAGTGATTTTCTGCCTTCTACAGTTTTGAAGTAATGAGTCTTACGAGTTTCTGTAGGGATTTTATTCTCCTTTGTTGAAAGCAGGATTGAACTCCTGCAGTAAACTTCACTGACTAAAGCGCTGAAGTTTTCCCAGCCACCTACTTGAGCAATGTAATTTGTAATTCAAATACTCTTGGAATGTCTCCCTCATACTGCTCTTCTCCGTGTATATATACATACTGAGTTTTGCAACATTCTTAGTTTAAGTGTACCAGATTAATATTCGATTCTGTTTCCCAAGCTAAGGTATAAGCTCTCTCACCTGTTACCTATCTTCTTTTTACATACAGTGCACACTTTCTCCTCTGTAATAATGCACTTCACTTGCTGATGCAAGATCCGCTCCTCCTGGACCTAAAGAAGAAAAAAAAAAAAAAAAACACTTGCTCAAAAAGGAACACCACAGCTCCCTTCTAGTCTGGTGAAACTGAAAACTGTCACAAAGTTTAATTTTCAGTGGCCGTATCTACATCAGCAAGTTGTACAGCACAAAAGCAGGTGTGCAGAGCAGATTAGGTGGTACTGAACACTCAAGACCCACACTGTACAAATTGCAGAATTTTACTTTCAGCTAGCCTGGTCCACAGACTAAGGCATTCTAACCACTAAGGGGTGTTCAGGTGAACTACTGAATGCATCATCTGGCTTAGTTTATTTAAAAGAAATCTAGTCTATGCTCTCCAAGATCATCCTGCAATGCACACCAGAGCACAGCGAGTCCACAGACTCAAAAAGACATACACCTCATCCAAACTAAAATTAATGTACTCGCCATCTCCTGAAAAGGGGACATTCAATCTACTTGATGCACATCTACTCATTTCAGGTACACTACGGCACCACCGAGAGTACACACATTCTATATATGGAACAGTTAATTTAAATACTGAACATCTGTTTCCAATAAAAGCCAGGTGGTGGGTACTTACCCTCAGAAACTCTGCATGAAGAAGATTCTTGAGTACCTGATTAAATCTTTTCTTCTGAGCATTTTCTTCAAGGACTTTCTCTAAGAAGATTCGAATCTCACTAATCTGTGTATTTGCTGGGAGTAGGTTTATCGCCTGGACCAAAATATACTTAGTTAGGAAAAATTAAAAAGGAATAGAGGACAAAATGGAATAGAAATTGACAGGTTTAGCTTGACACTGTTACAATCTGTCTGCTTGCCTACTCCAGTACTGTCATCTTCTCCTGACAATACGAACTGAGTACTTATAAGTCTTTCTTACCTTGGTGGTATCCAGTTTGCTGTGATGTAGTTCCAAAACCTGCAGAGCAGCCTGCAGATTGGCTTGAGGCTCCAGCACTTCCATCTTGATTGGTCCCAGGCAATGGACACTAGGTGGGGAGAGATACATCCGGAGCAGTGATAGATAGACCTGTTGCACACAAAAGGAAAGTTCTGAAACCACTGTGTGCATCCACAACTGACAGTGCTGGTAGAACCCAGAAGTACTACTAGTAAGTTTTACCCACACCATTCAAAATTCTCAAGTGCTCATTTAAACAGCTCTTATATTAAAACAACAAAACCTGAGAAGTACCCATGATGTTCACAGCCTTTTAGGACTTGCATTTTACACTACCGTTTTTCTATAAAACTAGTTTTAATCACACCTCCCTCATTTGTCTTACATAATTTATAACCTTTAAAAGCCAACACCATTGCTTTTTACCATTAGCCTTTCTGTAGATGTATGTGGAGTATCCACACAGTATTTTGTCTTCTGAACTCCATAAGAACTTTAGCTACAGAATATATGCTCAACTCCAGTGATGCAGTAATTCTCAACAAAAAACACATTTAAAAAAGAAAAATAAGAAAACCCCTGTAATTTAGTAATTTCTAAATTCCACGACCCTATGCATAGGCTTCTGTTCAACTGCACAAGTTTATACAGAGCAAAAACTTCCAAGTCCCTGACATTGTATGAACAGTCTAACATCTTTACTGAAAAGGAAGACTGCAAAGATGAAGCTACTTACATCTTTGTTGCCATCTTTGTTTCTGTCATAATGTTTATGGCAGTAGCTAGAACAGAGAAGAATCACGTGAACTGCAGGGATAGTTTTGAAACCCAGAAAATCAGTCCACAGAAAATAATGTTTAAATGCTTTAATTACTAAAGCCATCCAAGTTAAGTGATCGCATATGCGATTCTGATTAATTAATCAAGTTGCACAACAAAATTACACTGTTCACTCTGCATTATAATGCTGAGAAAAGGGAGGTTTTGTGCAAGTCTCCCACTTCCAATCAACTTAAAAAGCTTTAACACAGAAACTAAATTTAATTCAGCCGTATAAAAAGAGGGGGAAAAAAAGATGTCTCCAATCAACACATCACAGCATAAAAATATACATGTAGATATATCTAATTACAGTAGCTGAATCACAAAGAGAAGGTGTTCATTAGTGTACACTGCATACCAAGGTGGAATGTCCTCTAACAGTCATTTGCTGAAATCATGTTTAAAAGAAGCAATGTTGAAGATGACCCAGTGTTCAGATATACCTGTCAGTATCGGTTCATCCTATTTTCACCTAGGTACTTCAGATTCACTCAGAAGGTTCCCTGACATGATTAATCTAGCAAAACGCCATATCTTTACTAGAGAGGATTCTGTTAACTCAAGGGGCTTAACTTTGCATCTGGGCTAATGAAAGTCTCTCCAAAGAGAAAGAAAGTAAATCAACATACAGAAGTTTGCAAGCTAAGGACAGGTGGAAACAAAGAACTCATTGTTCTAGACTTCCCTAGAAACCCACAACTTCTGTTGCTCAAATTCCTGTCATATTGCTCTAAAGTGCAACAACAGAAGAGTACGAAAATGTAAACCTCAAGGGGACAGCATCATCATCTGTAATTAACAGATACATGGAAAAGTCTAAAAGTTAAGAAAACATGGAAACCCCGAAGATCCTGAAGGCTTACAGCATTCATGCTCCACATACAGCAATACTTCACTACACATCCTATCCATAGGGCAGTGAGCAAACTAAGTCTTGAAAAAAAATAACAAAGAAACCCTTACTTTTCAGCCATGTTGGTGTCCTTCAAGATATGAACATAAATAAAGAGAGCTTGCTCATGCTTCCCCATACGACCCAAGAGCAGAGCACGTTCTTCTAGGAGACCTAGTGATAGCATGAAGGATTAGTCAATAGCTACACAGAGAAATGACAACATCAGCTTCATTCGTGATCAGGCTAACAGAAGGAACTATAAACTGCAGTCTGAGCACAGATTAAAGTTACATTGAGACTGTAAGTCTCCTTCACACTAGCCTCAGTAACGTATTATGAATTCTTAAGGAACCTTAAGAAACAACAAACTTGACATCTGTTGAGCAATTCAGCCTCAAACAGTGATAGGAAATCCCACAAGGTCGTAGGACAACAGTTACAGGAATCCTGCAGAGACTGTTAAACCCTACTGTACCAGTAAAAATGTAGTTAGTATACACACCAGTGGCCTACAACTACAGATACAGCCATCTTCTCTGTTTCTAGTCATCATGATTCTACAGTAAGTGAGGAGGTTTTGCTGTACAATTCAATAAACTACAGTTTAATTAACCTATGGAAACTGAACTCACCATCAAAGGGGAAGTCACTAATTAGCCGACCAGGTTCATACCAGCTAGACTTCTCCAGAAAAAGTAGAAGCTTTTTTCGGTAATCCCCCAGGTCTCCTCCCTCCTCCCCAGCAGGCACTGGAGTTTTATCTATGTGGAAGAAAACAACATAAGCTACAATATCACAGCTATTTCACTACACTAGTACACAGAAGGCAAACAAACAGATCATTGGTAGGAGGAACCAAATGCTGATGAATGTTACATGGGCTGAGATGCTGGTGCACCTGCCAAATTATTTCAGCTCCCTAAAATACATCAAGTGGCTGATAAACAATAGACTCAGTTATTCAAGACCCTTCCCTACCCTTAACATGCAGAAATCAGGAAGCAGTAGCTACCACTCCATACCATGAACTAAACGTTAGCTGGTCCCTTAAGATCTAGCTTAATGCCTCCCTAGAGACTTCCCTAGAAGCCCACAACTTTTGTTGCTCAAATTCCTTTATCACTTGGGATATCTTCTTCTGGATGTGAACAAGGAAGGCTTACAGCAATACACCGTGAAGTCTCCCCTGTGCTGTCCCATGCCCCTGGTCTTCCCATCAGAAAAGACTAAACATACCTGCAGGGAAAGAACTGAGATATTCTTTCATTAAGCCCTGCACTTTCTCACAGTACAGCTGAATCAGGCAGTTGTGAAAGTCTGCACCAGTTTCTTCCCAGATATGAATGATGTGTTCCTGTAAATACATGTTCAGGTTCCATTATAGACACTTCCTCTGGGAAATAATTTATTATAAGCAAGTAACAGTTCCATGCTTGCCTTTACCAAGCTTAACTTCAGGATTTAATATACTTTAATTATTTTTTCTTTGCACAACTTACAGCAAAACTAGCATTCTCTGAGACAGCATCAGCCTCCAACACCCGGAGAACTGAAGCCTTACATGTAACATGTCATATTGAATATCATGCACTAGTAGAGACTGAGTTCTTACCAGATAAGGAATAGTCAAGCTTTTAAAATTTTCTATCAAGAAACTGAGCACTTTGTCTCGTGGTAAAGCTTCCACTTCAGGGAGGTCTTCAGTAAATATCTGTTAAACGATTTATTCACAGAAAGGTGAATTTTTTTAGATTTAAAGTACTATAGTGTATTTTCTCTGAGACACTGAAGCCCAGCATATCACATATGTCCAAAGAGTAAGCACAAGTAGTACAAAAAAATCTGAGCAGTTTATTCAGGCACTCAGAAGCTATCGTGCATCTGAAAGGATTAACAAACATCCCCTCTTCTACCTTAGTTAACACTTGTCTTTTACAGTGCCCAACACTTCCCAAATAGAGGGATTCAATTCTCTATCAGAGGAAAGGGACAATAAGAAAGGCAAATAAATATTTGACATTTAAATACTCAGTCAGTCTCTTGGGCAAAAAGCATGACATAAATAACATTAAATGTTGTACCAAAGGTTGCTAGCTACTTATTACAAGATCAGGTATTCCAAGAATGGAAAAGCATAAGAAAAATTGAATGGCTTTCCTGCTCTACCTACTGCTAATCTTATCACAGTACTGAACATAAAAAACATAAATTATGTATTTAATTGGATTTAGCATTAATACATGGCTTCCTACATTAAGTTCTCCCAACTCTATACACTGCACTAAGAACGTCAATGGCAAGGTGCCTGTTTCCACCACACTTACTTTCAGTCCATCTTCAGGAAAATCTCTTAGCACCCAGACAGAGTAGGAAAATACCAAGTGCAAGTTCTCTGTGCCTGGAACACAAAAAGCAGGAGCGCTCAATGTTAAAATCCTAAAGATCTATCTACTCACAATTCAAGCAGATTCTTTCAGAGCCAGCAAAGCTTAACTTACAGGAAGCATCTGGGTTTTTTCCCCCAGCTCAAGTCAAGCAAATCACACATTCCAGGCTAAAGTCACGATTTCATTACTTTGTAAACATGATTTCGAACAGAAACAAGAATTAACTCAAATACTAAGTGCCAGCAACCATAAACAATTCAGACCAAAACCAAGCTCAGCTGTCTTAATCACATTCCAAAAACTCTTCCCTTACAATATAGGGTAGAAAAAGCACTCTACTTTTCACTTGTGTAATTTCCTTCAGCCCATTTCCAGCCTGCCAGCCTAATGACTCCCACAGCAAATGTTCAAATACTTTAGAACAAGTAGTAAAGCATCACAGTACTGAAGTAACTGGCATAGAAACACCATGACATGTAATAACTTTCCAACTTTTAAGAAAATTTAGGACCTATCTCTTTAAAAGCATACTTTCTTTTGGACAAAGTTTATAAGACATGTTAGGAAAACAGGACTTTCTCCTCACCGTCCTGATCAGAACCACTGGGGCATTCACTGCCTGAAAAGTGCAACAGCACAACCATACAAGAAACAAATCTACACCAGCCCTATATAAAGGCAGCCACTGTTTGCTCTTCTTCATCCCACAATATCACCAGCAGTAAGTTACTTTTTAAATATTTAGAACAAGCAGCATATTCACAGTAGCAGCATTTTAAAAAGCTGAAGACAAGCACTATGAAGTAAAACAACTAAACAACCCCCAGAAGAGCCAATTTCAAAGTTTCAGAAACAAAATAGTGACTTAGCAAATCACACTAAGATCATGAGTCTGAATTTCACTGAACTTAGATTACTGTACAATGCCCTGTTAATTCAGAAAGTTAATTTGCTAGTCTCACCGAGAAAATTTATATAAAGGACAAGACAAATCATGGGATTAAGTTCTCACATAGAAAAAGAGAGAGAATATAAGGAGTTAAGACTTTATCAACAAGTGTGAAATTAATTAGAATAGCTCCTTTCCAAATCACTGATCAAGTTGTCTTTGTTGAAATCACAACCAAATCAAACGAAGTTACAACCTACTCAAAACATTCAAAATAGCAGGAGCGGAAGAACTCATCAAGTAATTACCAAAGCTTATACATCAAAAAACTAAAAGGTCAACATCACATCACAAAACAAAACAACTGGCTCCCTCAGCACATAACATTCAGCTGCCTGGGGATTTACACTGAAGGTCACAGGCAAGGAGATTTTGTGCTGCTAGAATTAAAGCAGACACGGCATTTCTAAACTTCCGCAGCAACAAATCCCTAATTTAAATATAAGCTATAATAGGAAAAAGTTCTGTGTAACACTATGTCAAAGAATGGTGTAATATAGAAAACTAACTAACACCTAATCAAATGCACAATTCCCCTGTGCATACCTCTGCATAGATCAAGTATACTTTTGATGGGCATGGCCAATCACAGACTTAGCAATTATAACTTGCTTTCATGCAAACAGTAAGTGCTTACTCTGTTGACACGTGGCAAGTATCAAATCCAGATCAGTAATACATACTTGAGGACTTAAAAGACCACAGCTACAAGCCTGGAGGAAATTTTCTCTAGTTACCTCAGAATTATTCAAGAACATTTCATTAAATTAATTTTTCATTAAATCATTAAATTAAACATTTTCATTAAATGCTCAAAAACCTATAAAAAAAGAGATGACTAAAAAAGAGTTTCTACTTTACTTAGAATATAAGTGAAAGCAACTAAAAATACATCCCACATAATTAAAATTTTTAAAATAATTTAAAAAAAACCCAAACAATTACCTCTTCGAAGCTCATAACTACAAAAGCCTCACCAAAGGAGGGGCAGAGGGAAAAATCTATATAAAACCCATAGTGTGAAGTGCTTTTATCATCTTATTCAAGGGACTCCCAGAAACAACACTTATCAACTAATCAAGGCAGAATGGGGCAGCCCAGTTTAACAAAAAAACCACAAACACACAGTGCTACATTTCTGCTACTTATTCGAGGAGGAAATCTGCAAGCGACACAAGTGTAAAATATTCCATTTACTAGCAACAGTTAACTTTCCAGATTGTTTCCACTGTATTTCATTACTCTGAAGTGAAAAGACCCAAATATCCTTTATCAGTCTTAAAAAGCTGAGGAAGAAGCATACAGGAAAACTGACTTTCAGAAGGTGCTGCAACAGAGAAGCTCCAGAAGTCTAAAATAAAGTTAGGAAACTGCCAAGACTTTAGAAAAGCATTACAGACAACTTGGATAATTATAGGTCTTAAACATCATCAATCTCAGGTGAAACAAAAGAACAGCTGACATAGGTCAATCAGGATGAATTCATCAAGATGAAAGAATTATTTTTTAAGATTGGAAGTTTGTTTTGTAAAGCTGTACGCTGAATGTAACATACCTACACTCCTCTGAGTGACATTACCAAATGACAATGAATAAGAACTGTAAGAGACATGGCACAACAGGAAAGGTTTCAGTGCCATTGTAAGTAATGTATTGTCATTGAATAAACATGTCACTAACGGAAGCAAGCAGTTCTTAAAAGTAATTGCAGCAAAAGATATCAAACTTTACCAACTGTGTAAGACTAGGAGGTGAAGAAAGGTATTTTCCCCATAAACTACTCACTCCCAAACTACTAGTGCGATACTTTTAGAGAGTTGTGCATTTGGAAAAAAATAATAATATGGGATAGGAGGGGACTGCTCTCAAAAGCAGTAAAACCAGAAAAGGACTGGGGAGTTCACAATGAATAGTCAACCAAGCAAGTTTCTACCATGATGCTGTGACAAGCAACTACAACTGTTAGTTCATTATCCAGATCTAACTCAACACAGAAAACAAAAACTTCATATAGGATTCTTCATCGCAGGAAAGATACTACAAGACTCAGCAACTGGAAGTTAGACTTTCAGCTGGATAGCCTAATTCAGAAATTAGACCTTCCTCTTGTCAGTGATGGTAAACCATCACTGGAAGAAAATTCAAAATACTACGCCACATTTTCTACCAAGGGAAATTTTTATCAGAAATAAAGAACGTTTTCAACAAGAGGCTCATGAACTAATCCCTGCAGTTTGCATTATGCAAGAAAGCAGGACACACTTTAGCTTGACAAACTCTACAAAGTTGCTAAACCATAGAAGAACTGCTAAGGCCAACAAGAGTAACACCTTCACAAAAACAATGCTCTCCTTCACACTCACCCAAATGCTGGAGATATTGCACTGTCCTCTCGTGACCCTTCAAAGGCGAGTTGGCTTTCTTTGACTGATCCACCAGTACCTGTAATGCTTTCAGAACAATAAAACAGCTCATTCCTTTGTAAGCACAAGTATCATTCCAACTTAAACCACAAAAAAAAGTACATTTTTTCCTCTTCTGCTACTGGAGACAAAACAAAGTTTTGTTTTAAACACACAGACCAAACAGCTAACACGAACAAAGACTGATTCAGGCACAAGACAGACCCAGAAACAAAGTCCCTTAAGAATATTGCCTGTTCACTGAAGACAAAACTCAATAGGACAAGAGAAAATGGCCTCAAGTTGTGCCAGGGCAGGTTGAGATTGGATGTTAGGAAAAATTTGCTCATTGAAAGGGTTGTCAAGCACTGGCACAGGCTGCCCAGGGCAGTGGCTGAGTCATCAACCCTGGAGATATTTAAAAAACATGCAGATTTGGTGCTCAGGGACATATAATGGTAGACTTGGCACTGCTAGGTTAACAGTTGGACTTGATGATCTTAATAGTTCCAACAAGAACTATTCTGTGATTCCATTCTATTTCATACTAGGAATACATGCTCCTAACCCTTCTCCTCTCCCCACTCCAACTCATACCCACCTTTCTCATGCAGACCTTTCTTCTCATACAGTATTATCAGTTCACTGTATTTGTGTGCCTTCTTTAGTACATGCTCACTCTCCTCAATATGGCAGTGATTGTTCTCCAGGCGCAGCAACGGTGCCACCAGTGCTACATTTGTCTGCAAGCAAAAAGGGAGCACAAACATACTTCTAATGTCCACCTCCTAAGCTTATAGTACAAAACATGAGTTGGAAGGAGGGTGGGGGAACGAAGCCTTATAGCATAAGAAATTAGTTTAACATCTTAGAGCAAGGCCCATCTTAATTTCCATAATTTGTTGGGACAGCTCTAATACATTGTTTTATTTCTATTTCCCTTCAAGAATAGGGGTCACCTTTGAAAAACATCGTTGACAGCAAAGATTGTACTCTCTTGCATTTAGCAGTACACGGCAATGTGAGAAGCATTGATTAGAACTTCAACACACATAGGCATGGCCACGTTCTTTTGACAGAGGCAGCAACCATTAATGGACACATTTGCTTTATTCCACGAAACTATTACCTGACAAGTGAGCAAATTAGCTAACACCTAAGTTTCACAGATCATCTTTAGATGAAAGACAGAGAATTGTGCGAGGATTTCTGAAGTAGCTCCTTATGCTCCTTCTTAAATGTTTCAGCCTGAAATTCCAACAGAGCTTGCATGGTAAAGGAAAGGCCTCTAGGTCAGGCAGAAACTCACATGGAGGTAACACTTTAACAGGGTGGTATCAATGATTTGTAGCAGCTTCTTTTTGGATTTGATTGTGGGTGTTCCTTCCATGAGGGGTGAGGTGCTGGACTGATGGTCAGAATCATTTAGCTTCTTTACCAGCTGACTTCGTTTCTGCAGGACAGCAAATGAAATTGTAACAGGAAAAGGCCGTGGATTTTCTCCATCCCAACTCAGCAAATACAACCCACTGAGTAAAAAGACTAAATTAAACCAATTTAATAACTTGTTCTAATCAACTGTTTCCTAAGGAATTTTTATTGTTACTATTCAACACAACATCTTTCCAACCACATCCAGGTGTATGCATTTGTTTTGCAAATTTATAGTTTTGCAAGACGTCCAGAGTCTTGAGAAAATAGTCAGAAGGAAACTCAGTGAACCTGAGGAGAGACTTTTTTGAGAAGTCAGAAGGCATATAAAACTTCTGGAAAACAATTTAGGTTTTGAACTACTAGGCACAAAAAACTATCCTCTTTCAGTCACAAGCTTCCTTTTAGTCTAGTAAGAATGGCAACAGAACAATTCAGATTCCAGTTAAAACAAATTAAAGACGACAAGAGGTTACAGTACCCACTACCTCCTGTTCCACCTTTTAATGCAGGCTTTTGACCTGTCTGCTGGATAGAGTGCACTCTACAATAGCCACCAAAAAACCACAAGATGACTAAGAGCTCAAGTCCTCTTCAGAAGGCTGCTAGAAATAAAACACTGGATGCATATTCAGATCTGGTCCATAAGTAAATTTTGTCCAGTCCTCACAAAAGTCCCATGTGATGTCTCCCACATACCTGTGGGGCACCTCAGATCTTCCAGTTACCCTGCTTTCTCAGGAGCTGCTGCCATAGCTTCCAACCACAAAGACAGTCCATTAAGGCTATCATGACAGAGCTGGAGTAGGCATACTGCTTCCTACACACAGTTAACCAAAGTATGCTAAAACTGAATAACCGTGCTCTAAAAACACATATAGAAGCACTCACTTGAGTTAAGTAGTCTATCAGAGCTAAATGTGCCTTCTCCAGCTCTGCCCCAGAGAGCCCTGGCAGGGGGTTGGGATACTGTAGCTGTTTCCTGTAATCTGTGGGCAGGAGGTCAGGATACAGACCCATCACATGAGTGGGATCTAAGCAAAAAATAACTTGTATTAGTAACCATTCATAACATCATTTTTGCAAACTCTTAAATCTATGTCACCTTTGAGCAAGCTTAGCTTTCCAACAGAGCTGTGTGTAGTCGACTTACACATCCACACGGTTCCAGATAACAAAATTTGCTTATTACAGAAAATACACTAAAACAAGGCAAAAGAAGCAAGAGAAAGACTGTTTGGGTTTTGAAGTCCAAGCACAACAAGTTCCAGCCTGTGTGCTTGGCACACCTGGAGGATAAGCCATTATTTTAGTCCTCTTACTGCTCCTCTTGCAGAATACCAGCATTAACAGCTGTGACAGTAGTACAGGATTTCTAAGAACAATGTTTTAAGAGAAGGTTTACTGTGCTTTTGAAACAAGAACTGAATAGCACCACCTCTAACTAATGAGCACCCACTTTCATGGAGTTTAAGCAAATTCAAAATTACTGCCCTCATTTAAGTTCAAAGTATTTTTTCTCAGGCCTTTTCTTTCATGGTAGTTTTCCAAAGTAAATATGATATTAAGTGTCATTAAAACAAGTAAAAGTTCCAGGTTTAAATGCACAAGGGATGTGCTGTCACCAATATAAGAATCTCAGTCTTAAGCACTATTCTATGGCACTGTCCAGTCTTCAGGTTCTCCAAGTAATCTTAGTACAAAATAGAGGAATAGCATCAGAAACTATTTTGACTTCCAAAACCACTGAAAAGTGTCCTGGCTTCAGCAAACAGGAAACATGGTTAAGGGTCCTCAGTTTGGTACAAATCCGAGGATTTAGAAAATCTACAGATGCTCCTTTCTCATTCCAAGCTACAAGTAGCCTTTTGGCAGATGCTGAAACCCTCAACTTCAAGGGTCTGTGTACATGCTGTGCATGCTGTAAAACAGCCTACAATTCAAATATTCTCTGCACAAAGCGCAAATTCATGATTTAACTCACTGACTGAAGGTTATTAAGTATTATAACCAGTTTCACCAAAAAAGCTAAATAGCTGCTTAGGCTATTTGTGCAGACTAGTCTTGTGTAAATGACAGGACACCACTATTTTAAAAACGAAACAGAAAATAAACAAAAAGCCCCACACAATTGTCTGTGAGCTTCATTTCATTCCTCCTGACCTAGGTATCTCAATGCCAACCAAAGCATTTACCTGTACCAAGCTTGGCAAAAACTTGCATGGATTCATCGAAACGCTTCTGGCAGAAGAGGTTGAAGGCAAAGAGGTTCTTTATGTGGTGAATTTGTTGTCGCTTCTCACTATCTGAATCATCCTTCATTTCCTACATACATACAAATTAATGAACATGAAAAACCCTTGAGCCTTGTAAATGATAAGGAAACACCCTACAGAAATAACAAGAGTACTATCTTTTGGAGAGAGCAGGAAGAAAAAGGATGATCTTCCAGAGTGAACACCTCTGATGGTGATTCTCCGATGCTATGCTTATTGCATCACTGAGATAACCCAGAAGGTTTGAATGTTACCTCTAGTTATCTACATACTCTATCACAGCAACTCACTCTCCACTCATTTGCCTTTTCAATTTTATTTTTTTTTTTCCAAGCAAGCAATACAAAATGCAATTATTTAATTTTTATGTAGTACCTGGAAGTTTCCAGAAACCAGAAAACTTTAAAACAGTAAGAGTAATATAATTAAACATATTGCTCCTGCATGTCCAAGAAGTTATTATATTTCACAAGTAACACGGAGGACCATTACAAAAACTCCTGGTCATTTGAGAACACAACTCCAGGCAAAACTGTTTACAAGCTAGTCTGAAGATTTTGAAGTCCAACTGACTCCAAAGTCTAAAAGAAGGCTGTTGATTAAGCAGCTAAGACAGATAATTTTCCACATACAGGATGAGATCTCAAAATCTAAACCACAATAGATCAATATGGAGAATGGCAACAGAAAACTGAAACTCAAGTAAAAAAAAGGCTACAGTTTACCAGTTGGTGAAAAGTGGACAGTAGGGAGGTTAAACTACCCCAAACTAAACTACTTCAAACTACCTACAGACAAGCAGAAAGCAAACATCCTTTTGTGCACAAGTACATCCACTGCAAACCCAAAGGTTTCCAAGTACTTACTGCCAACTGCAAAGCCAACTCAAACTGCTTGTCCTGCAGAAGCTGCTGGATCTGTGTGGCTATGGACACCGGAATGAGCCGCCAAACAAAGTGATTACTTGCCACATATATAATGTTCGTGCTGTAAACAAGACAAAAAGGTCAGTTACTAAGTTCCAGCACTGAGAAAGAAACAATATCCTGTCTGAAAATAACAATCCCCATTAATACACACATGGATCAATCACATACAATGACAACTTGAGCAGAAAGGAGAAAGATGTATTTCCAGGGATCAGAAATTCCTGAAGACACTCAAATCTATAATCTACTCCTCAAGGGATGGCCTCCACCCATCTGTTCATAAAAACTAGATGGCTTCAGTGTTACTTCTTGAGCCTAGAGAGTTAGAAAAGCTCTTCCTCTCCCAGTCTTTCAGTGTGCTACCATATACCCAATAGCCTGACAAAAGTAATAATCAGTTATACTCAATACCCTCCAGAGGTGATGAAGCGTGGTCTCTGCAGCTCGATACTCTGTACCAGCAGGCGGGGTTCAAACGTACGGATCTCCACATACCTTGGCAGCACAGCAATGATGTAGGGAGGCTGGTGTTCTATTAGTGAAATAAATGAAAAATACAAGCTAATTTTTCTCAAGTATTCCTTGAAACAATCCATGACTTAAACTAAGGCTTCTCTTCAATTTCCCACAACTCCCCCACCTTGAAATATGTCCCTTTTGCACTTACTAAAAACAAAATCGAATGCCTAACACTGACAGCAATTTCCTAATAGACTACTAGCAGGCTTTTTGCTCATCTTTCAACATACAGAATTTCTGTGGCACTCTGGTGCCCAGAACTACAGTGCTTAAACACACTACCTTCCGTTTCAAATCTTGTCCCTTTATATAAAGACCTGCAATATGCCTATTATCTGAGGAGAAGAAAGGCATACAGCCTAGAAGCAAAGAAGGGGGAGAAACAAAAAGGAACACATTAAACCTTCTACACTCAGCACACAACCTGAAATACTTTAGGAACTGTCACACTCCAAATCTAGCTAGTTTCTAAATACCAGGAACATAACAATTTTGTCATATACAAAGGGGTAAAGAAGCAAATTTTTTTAAAATTACTGCTAATTCTCACCCATGGCTATAGGAATATCTGTCCAATTCAAGGCACATTTCTGAGTACAGATCCCTTCTTCATTGAGCACAACTGTCAGATCGTCTTGGCCAACCGCGACTTTTCCATCTGCTACAGGAGCTACCAATGGTTCCAGCTGCTTCCCTGTGGGAAACAGTTCTTTGATGGATCCTTTTCCATCCACCTAGAACAATAAAGAAAATTTTAAAAACCTGTTTTTCTAAATAGCCTTTATTTCAAAGCTGCATAAGAGCAAAGCCAAAAAACCCCCTATAGGGATTTACAATCCAGACTAATTACTAATGGGACAAGTGGAATTTTAAAGAGTAGCAATAAAATTTTCTGCACATAATTGTTATCTTGCCTACACACCATTTGGAAACAAAGAATTAATACTTTTGTGCCTGAGATTACGTATTCCTGTTACTATAAAAGTAGCCAAGCGCATGGTTCATACAGGTTTATAAAATACATAGCACAGTAGCAACACCAGTTAAACTGTTCAAACATATCTTGGTGTAACCAGAAGATTTCATTTAAGCCAAAATTTTAACATGGTTTTATTCTGGCATTAGTGAGCGTTGCTACGTTGCCACACAAAAAAACAAACTAAAAGCCTAGCAACCTGCCTAGCCTTTTTCCCCTGCCCTAGCCACTCATCCTTGTGGCCACATGCTGTCTAAGGAACTGAACCCACCCAAAAGAAAAAAACAACAAAAAAAAAAAAATCAAAAGAGCTGTTTCATGGGCTGATCTAACAACTCACTGCCACCAAAACAATGAGTTCTTCTCCTTCAGCTCCAGCTACATGTTCCTGCTTCTTCCCTTGCATTACAGTTCAAGAATTCTTATAAATTCACAGCTATTCAGCAGAAAGCAATATTATAAAAACGTGTATATTTGAATGAAATCAATCAAAGATGGGTTGGTCAGTCACCAGAGCCAACCCAAACCAGACACTTGGACAGCAAGTGTCCACTCTGGTGGCTTGGGCAGCTGCACAACTACTCATATCATTGGAAAGGCAGGAATCAATACCTAGGAGAGGGATGCAGGCAGGCATCACTTCCTTTATGAGCAGTGTCAGTTTGAAGTGACTAAAAATTACTGTGCAGGTTTCCTGTTGACTACAGATCAGTGTTGCCACTCATGTACATACACATACATGTGTGTGATACACCTCATCTTCATCTCATTTTCCTATATCATCATCAGAAGCTAATTGTAAAGGCAGAAAAAAAGAATCAAATATAGCTGTCAAATAAGCAGAAGTGGAAACTGTAATATTAAATTAACAACAGTAAGTTTAGAGATTTTCAAAATGCAAATCACATACAGCAAGATTACAAGATGCTGTTTTTCACAAATGTCTGTTAGCTAAACCCCTAAGCACAGGAGCAGCCTCCATACTGTCTACTGCTATCCATATCTTCTTAAACACTGTATTCCAAACCCCAGCCTTACCCGTATCAGGTAATAGTCCCTCTTGAAGCCTACACAGATGGAGTTTTCACACCAGGCCATAGATTTGGGTACATCAGGTACACTGAAGTCCCCCTGAGGAAAACAGGGGAAATAGGATAATATGGTTGTTATAAGAGAAAAGCAGAAGTCAAATCTAGCAACACAGTGTAACAGGCAGCACTGTCGTGGACATTGTATTCCCCACCATGTCTGATTTCTGCTGGTCAAGGAATGTCAGTATCCAACCAAAAGGCCAGACTCATGCGCAGTAGAGATGTGCTCCGAGTTAGCTGGTAACTTCCTAGAAGAGCAGCGTAGCTGAAGAATTCTCTGCCCATGGTTATTTTTGTCATTCTGGTATTCACAGGTGCAGTTCTCTGCACTTTTTGTCAGTAACTACCTTCTGACTTAATGACATACCTGGAAAACTTTGGGTAGAAGTGGACCCACTGCCACAGTGCTATTATTAGGTATAGATTTCTGGAGGCTGCATGCTAATACATTTCACTGACTTACAAGTATACTACAATCAGAATGTTAAAACATAGAACACAGCCTTTGATTTAATTTATGGGACCGTATTAATGACACTATGACTTCAACCATGTATTTTATTTGCTGCTTCATTGTTAAATCACCGCAGAACAAAACGGAGCTAATGTCCTGAAAGTCAGCAGCGTCTCTGATTAACAGGGACTGCAGAGCAAGCAGTGAAGAGCAACTACACACCCTGTTGAGGCATGCTAGACTACAGAAACAACACAACTCACCTGTAGTTCATGGAACTCTCTGTCCTTCCAAAAATAAAGCTGTAGCTTCTTCCGCACTGCCACGCACATTCTCAGCACCTCCTCCCCTGTATCCGACTGCTGCAAAAACAGACAGGCTTCAATCACAGGCACTCACATACTAAGGGGCCAGTAAGAGAATATAAGGCCGAAAGAATCCTCAGCCTGAAGCAAAGCTGTCAGCTGAAAAGCAGCTTTGTTCATCCATGCCAGAAGAACATTCCCTGAACAAGGAAGCACAGAGAAAAGGGGAGGCAGGATACTTAAAAATGAACTTTGGCGAGGATTGTGACACCAAGGAAATACAAAAAAAAAAATAGAAGAGCACCAAAGACATGCACACACACACAAAAAGAAGATAATTTGAGAGCTATCAGCCCAGCCCTGAAGACTCAGACAAATAGCTTACACTCTATGCAGTATAGGAGAGGGGAAGGAAATGGAACCATGCAAAGAATGTGTTACACTGACAGATAAAAATATTAATAGCTGTTTAATATTCAAGCCTATTGGAAAACTTACCTGACAAGAAATACTAGCAAAGCTAAGTGCCTGTACACACAATAAGGCACGTTCGAACAGACAGATTTAAAGGTGCTTTGAAAGACATCACTAGTTTTATCACCTGGAAAACCTTAAGTATTTATTAGAAAATATTTAATACTAAGCTCCCATAGGGCATAGCGATAAAAGTACTGATGAAGAGCACTAAGCCATCTCTTCTGGTTGTGAATAAGGTTTCTGAATGACACAGGTAAGCTGAGAAACTCACTTGGACAGAAATGAGTCGCTTAATAAATCATAGCATATGATCAGCAAATTGCTATGCCTCATGGAATCATTTTATGGCCTGAATCTTACCACAGCTGCCCTGGTACTCCTTGGGTGAATATATTTTAACAGAAACAAAAGTGTAACAAAAGCAGTGATGGAGATGCTTGGGGAAGGGAACCATTATGAGCTAGTACACTGGCAATTTAAGGGAAGGGAATGGCTTTTATATTTGAAGAGGACTTTTTAAAAAAGACGACAGTCAAAGTTAGTAGAGGATAAAAATGCCTTCAAGTTTTGTATCAGGAGGTTAAAGGCTACAGTCACAACAGGCACAGGAAGAAAAATATCTTATGAAGCACAGGAATAAAAATAAGGTGACTACATAAAAAACTGAAACAAAGCTTCAACATCCCGTAGGTACTAATTTTAAAAAGCATTAGTAGCCAAGCAACTTGCACATAACACAAAATTAACAAATCTAATCTACACAGCAACATGAAGAAGTCAGCCTTATTACAAATAGTACAGACATCTGTGCCATTGTGTTCCTCCCCTTACCTGAAGATCACAAGTGAAGAGAGATGCACCTTTTGCCTTGGAAACCGTGGTGATTTGTTGAAATGTCAACAGGTCATGGACATAAATGTTATTTTCTGTTTTAAACAAAATTCCAACTATTATTCACTATTTAATACATGTAGAGCTCATTGATAATTCAAGTAAGTTAACACATTTTATGTCTACATAAAAGGAAGAACTTGTGAAACTAAGAGCTGCAAGAAAGGAAAAGGAATATTCTCCCAGAAGGTGAAAAGTGCATGCTAAGGCTTACGCAATACAAGACAATAAATGCAGAAAAGACAACTAACACCAGTGCTGGTAAAATTACATGAAGGAACTGAGAGTAGGTGCTAACCAAGCAGAGGAAGTGGGAGCAGAAGGGACAGCAAGCAGGCCAGAGCAGAGCAAGTTCACAGTGGAAAATTGTATGAAGAAAGACCATTTTGAACTGGCTCCTGAAATTAGTGGAAAGTGAACAGTTGGAAATGGAGGGTGCTGTGGTCAAGGTTTTGTACGCACGAGGACGCAGGCAGCAGAAATCAACACATGCTGGAGTCGGAAGAGCCGGGACTTGGAAATCACAAAGAAGAAAGTAGCAACATAAGCAAAAAAGAAACATAGGAAGATCATAAGGTTAACTAAATATAGCCAGAGACAAGCAAACTTAGATCTTCCACAGATGGTAAAAGATCACCATTTCATACAAACTGAATTTGGTGCAACACTGGTAATGAGTTTCATACACAAAACAAGTTTAGACAGAAGTTTTAGCCCCTGTCATAAGGTGCACACACATATGCATGTATGTATATATATGTATGCACACATGCCAATATAGACAAACTATATATACACACACGTGTATATATATATGTACACTTTAGAACACGTATGTATATTTTCATTTTTAATCACAAAACTTAGCATTGATACTTTGTTCTCCAAGCTGGCTTATGACAAGCAAAGTTGCTTCTCAAGCTATGCTGCATAATGCTTCCTCTGCAAAGTGAAAAAGTCTAAATCCTACACAATGACATGTCAACAACTACACTACTATGCAGGTGTGTGGAAAGGGTGCCACATTCAGCGAGGTAACTCAACGAGAAGAGCTCATTAAACATAAAAACATTTTCTTCACTTACCCAACAGACTGACCAGAATTTTAAACTGAGAAACAACATGAATCTGAAAGAAAGAATTCTATTAGTGACTCCATTCATAAACTAAACCTCTGAACAAGGCCTGATTATAGATAGTCTAAGAAAACACATCCTAGATACTCTAAAAGTAATGACAACAGCAAAGCAGCTATCTATGCACAACCTTCCTCCAGCTATTGCAACTCATTTCACTTACACTCAGTTTTTCCAAGCTAGCACATAGAGCTTGAAACCTAAGCTAGTAAAAAAATTCTACAAGAAGTGGTATGTTACTAGTACAGAAGTACTTCTAAAGGATATGCAGAGCGCTGCTGAAAGAGGCTGCATAATCTTTCAGGCAAGTGCTTTCCTAAGTATCAGTATAACCAAGGAGCCAAAGTTCTCCAAAAAAAAACCCCAAACAGTCATAAAACTAGCAGTAGATAATCAGTTACTTGAGTTCTAAATTCCAAATAAGAGGAATTACATTCACATTCCTATAGCATTTTATCTGACAGTCAAATTATATATTACAGTCTGTTGGTGTATTACTGTCATTTCTACAAATATTCTCAGTCAGAGCAGCTGAAGATTTACTGCAAACAGCATTTCCATAAAAGCAAAAAATAAACCTGTCATTACCAATTCTTTGCTTTCTGCTTTAGCAATCAAACCAAGTTTATTCCTGTCATGGGAAGAGTGGGCAAAAAAAACATGCGGTGTTGCCTCTAGAAGAATCTATAGTTCTGGGATAATTTTTTGTTATGCTTAGCGAAGACTCTAGAATTACATTTGATATTTCATTTCTTGGTTGAAAACACTTGAAAACTGTCCCCATGTCAAGAAGATGGTATTTCGTACCTGCTGAATCTTTTTTGAGAAGTTCTTGTTGGATTTCTCTAGTGTCACTTCAAACCTATTGCAACCTACCAAAAAGATTTGAGAGAGTATGTAAATGAAGTTGCCCTTAAATTTATGGCTGAATATATCTTACACTAAATAGATCATGTAGAATTATGAAAGCAAACTTGGCCACTTAATGCTAGAAGAATGACTCTAACGTGTCTGTGCTATCTTTTACTTAATAGCTAAATGCGTCAAAAGGTCTTGTACAAAGCCAGCTGAAAACTTAAATTACACTTCTCGTACCCAAGGACCTCATCAATAGTTACATGTTGCCCTGCTGGAATTTTAGATAACAAGAACTGTATTTAAGTATTTTGAAACCCAGAGATACAAAGATACCCATAAAGACTTCATCCGCACCAATCAAATATCAGCAATTTAAAATGCTAGGGAGGACATCACTGGAAAGTAGACAAGGAATAAACACTACACCACAAGAGTTAAAAAGGAGTTTTAGGCATAAAGACTTACAGACACTTCCTGATGACATAACCTCTCCTGGCATTGATGCAAGAAAGGGGGAGAAATTTACCACGTGAGACAAGACACTAGCAACTCAAGACTAGCATGTTCTGACTGGAACAGACAGCCTACAAGTTTCAGAAAAAGCAAGCTGAATTCAGTCTCTAGAATCCAGGTAGCTACAAATGAACATCTTTCCAAGAGCTGATGAACTTGGAAAGACATATTTGATCTTTTCTTTCCTGTCCCACACTACACTACATTACTGTGTTCAATAACATTAGATTCTACATAATAGCAGATAATGCAAAATACAAATCTGTTGAGTGAAAATCGATTTTAAATAAACCAAAAATAGAATAGTCCTCTTTGTGGCAACTCCAGATTAGAGTATGAACACATATGATTGTCAAAGAGGCAGGGAGAAGAGTAAATATATGACAGAACTGGTTAGGATCCCTCTGCCCCATCCTTTGACACTAAAGTACCCACTGAATTAAGCTGCTCTTTCACTAATCCAGTCCTTCATTAACAGATGACAAACAGCAAACCTCTGGCACCTAGCACACTGCATTGCTTTAGGGCATGTTTATGCACTGTATTTACAAAAACTATACTAGCTTACTATAAATTCAAACATATGGAAACCAGATAGAAACATATTTTAAAATGTAAAAAAGGCTGTTGCTATTTGCTGTCTTTCTTGCATATCTGTTATGTACACTTTCCCAAGAAATCCCACACAAATATTCATTAAACTCTAGATAACAAAAAATCAACAAGTAAACATATTTATGTTAACATCACCACAATACCTTAAAGCGTAGGAAATAAAAATAACGTAATCAACTTTTTGTGCCATTCTTAAAATCCACTTACCTATGTCTTTCTTGATCCTGTAAAGAAGAAGATGCCCTTGTTTGGTACCAACAAGGAGCCATTCCTCTACAAAGACAGAGGAGAAAAAAAGTCTGATTAGTTCCAACAAAGACTGCCCTTCCCAGCCAAGCTGTGTGTGTCAGAACACTTGGAAGCTTGTTTCAAATGCCAAAGAGGACTTTTTGTGGCGACTACATGCAGGTCCCGTATTATCTGGTGGAAGTGCTCTGAAGTAGCTTTCATTCCCAGGAGAGGATGGCCAAAGAGCAAGCAGTAAAACAGTACAGCCTAGACATCACATCCCACTTGTTTGTACAAAGGCAAAGAAGCAAACCATTGCATTTTTTGTACAATCAAAAGAGGCAATAAACCATTCCTCAGACATTACTATCTCCCAGAGAGGAACAGCACTATGCAATGGGAAGAACTGTCAGGAAGAAAAACAAGGAGTTCTATATGGGTTTGTTTGGTTGATTTTGTTTTTTAATTAGTCAAGTTTTTATAAGAACTCTCTGAAATAATCAGCTATGCCTGGATGGACAGTGGCAGTTTTGCTTAAACAGCATTTGAATTGCTTGGACCACCATAGCCATTAAAGATTTAACCTCTTCATATACAAAATCTCTGGCAGTTTCAGACTTTCTATTTACAGTACTTCTGGCACACAAAAGGCACAGAATCTTTACTGGGTCATGAAACATAGCTGAAATTCATCCTCACTGCTGAAGATCGTATTGGAAAGAAGCATACACAAATGTTTCTTCCTACACCTAGTACTTCCTCATTACCAAAGACACTTGTATTTCAATAAAATCTTATTTCCTGCAAGACCTTTCTTCCACTATTTGGTAGAAAGGTTGTAGAGACATAACCACAACTCTTACTACACAGCCATACTGTTGTAGGCCCATGGGATTAGGCTTTTTTCTACTTTAGCAAAATAAATGTTTTCAAAGAGGTGAAAGACAAAAGCCTCAATGCAGGAATAAAACTATCTTCACATCTTCTCTACTATAGAACTCCAGCATAAACAACTCATGTTTAAACGTGGTGCTACTATTCAGGTTATAATTTTGTTCTTAAAATAGACTAAAGGGGTCACAATTCCAGAGTGCCTCGAGTTATTTTAATCACCAATTTCGTACACCTGACAGGAACTGCTCAAGCAGCTCGGAAAGCCTTATCAAGCCTTAGCATTACAACAGTGCAACCACCTCACCAAAATCCTGACTGCCGAGTACACCCAAAAATATAACCTAGGCTTATATACCGCTAATACCTGCAAACAGGCTCTAAACCTCACACTTGAACAGACCATTGGCTTCTCAAGACAAACTTCAGTACAAACAAAGAAAACGCTTTTTAGCAATAAACTAGCCGGCCCAGGGTTACAGCTCTGGAAATCATGGCACCCTCCCTCACAGCAGGGCTGCGGGGGGCCGCCGGCACCCCCGGAGCGGAGCCTGGCCCCGGCAGCCACTGCTGCCAGGCACCTAAGCCACAGGGAACGGCTCCCGCGCTGCCCTCACGCCCAGGCCTACAAGGCGGCGGGGCCAGCGGCCGCCCCGGGGCACAGCCGGCCCCGAGGACAGCTGACGGGGCGTCGCGGCACAAGGGAGGGGAGCGGCGCGGGATGCGGGGCGGGGCGGCAGCTCCGCGGCCCCCCCGGCTCACCCCAGGCCGCCAGGCAGTCGATCTGCAGCGGCAGTTTCTCCAGGATGGGGACATGCTCGAAGGCGTCGTGCATGGCGGCGGCTCCTCCGGGCCACGCTGCCACAGCGCCCGCCGACAGGGGAGAGACAGGTGCCGCGGGAGGCTGAGCCCACCCTGCGGGGCGGAGGAGGCGGGGAAGCGGCCCCGACTGAAGCAGCGCCGCCGCCGGCTGCCCACAGCTCCCCGCCCTTCCCGGCAGCCCCCGCGCCCGCCCCGCCGCCGCTTCCGCGCCAAGGTCCCGCCCCACGCACGGCGCGGCCCCGCCCTCCGCGCTGTTCCCGCCCCCGCTCGGTCCCTCAGCGCACCGGCGGTCCGTGGGCGCCGTGAGGGCGCTGCCGCAGCCCGGGGCGGCTCCGGCAGGCAGAGAGCACCCGCGCCTCAGCGCAGCCCCCAGGCTGGCAGCCCGTCCCGGCTCCGGGGGGCTCGGGCACTAACGGGAAACGCGGGGGCTGCGCCGCCTGTTCCTGAGGGAACTCTCCTCGCCCTGACATAACCCGTGTGGGTCTGCATACAGCCCGAAACGGGCACGGCCTGCGAGACACTCGTTTGCCTTCCCGCAGTAATGGTAGCCCAGGGGTGCCCAGTGGGTATTGGCTACTGCGAAGCCGTAGCACATAGGAAAGTTCTGCTGTACAGAAAAACAAAACTTGATCTCCGTAACCTAAGGAAACCAGATGAGAACAGCAAAACATCTCTTGCTAGTAAATCTCTATTTTGGAAGTCCAAAATTTTATTTTAATTAATTTACCCTATGAACTTGTCCAGTGAAGTTCAATCTGCAGGAGGAAATCTTTACTCATTACCTCATTCCTTCCAGAACAGGCTGTGGCTACATTTACATTGGCTGTGGAGAGGCAGCACAACATTCACCACCACTGACCTAGAAGCTAAACTAACTAAACCAAACTCAAAAAGAGAGAACACTGCTTTAAAAAACAGGGACTGAGGACGCGCTATGCTGGGAGGCGGGAACACAGGAATGAGAGAACAAGAGCGGTACTCTTGCATCCAACTTCTTCCCTGCACAAAAATAAAACCTTGTTAAAGCACAAAACTATGCTAAGTTACACTCCTTCGCAGATACTAGAACCACAAACTGCCAAAGGAGATACAGCTCGGGCATGTATCTGGTCTCCTCGAGCTAGGAATCCTACAAAAGGAATAGGAATATAGCACCAATTTAGTGAAAGGAAATGTAGGTTTCAGTAACAGCAGGTAGCAATTGCTTCCCATGCAAATGGCTGTAACCCATTTTTACCAGAGTGCAAATACAGTGCAGCACACTGGCCTCTTCTGGTGTTAAAAAGAGAAGTAGCATATTTCTCCTTTAGCACACAACACAAAATGCCATATGAAGTGTATAGAATGATTAAAAAGAGCCTACAAACTCACACATCTGTGGAATAAGACAAACATACCCTCCCCTACCCCGTCTTATGATCCTGACTCAGTGCCTATTAATCCTGTTGCATTTCATTACCGTGCCATGTGATCTCTTACTACTCAGCCCTTCCTTCAGAGCTCCTAGCAGGAACACCCTGATGAAAAGCTAGTGAATGTCATCATCTTCTTCACTGTTGAGTTTTCTACATGGTGTGCACATGCTACAACAATTGCATCAGTAATATCACAGCTACTTCTCACAAACAAAAACCAGGCACAAGTACTCTAAAAAAACTCCCTCTGTACTTGAATTCCTGGCAGACATTTATTTTTTCTGCATGGAGAGCATTATTTCAATTAGGAACAGCTTGTTGAAGATACTTGAAGTCAGCAGCCAGATTTCCTAAAGAAAATCCAGCTTCTACACACCATTCTAGTCAGTAAAAACTTGCACAGATCTCAGATTTAAAAGTAGTCGTGTTTTCTCCCTCCTGCTCACCGAATCTGCAGAGTTTTGTTTTAAAATTACAATAGCTACTTAGAAGAATGGGTAGAAATTTGAATTAAGTCTTCCCTATCTACATAATTAAAGGTAACAATCCTGTAAGAGTTTCTGGTTTCATGCATCCTAGCAAGCTAACTTGCTGATGAAGCTTTCCTGACACCCACATCTCACCTGCTGCTTTTAGCTTACCCCTTCTGCAATCGTACTTGCAGCAGTAGTTGTGTGTGCCATAGCCAACATGATACTGTGGGAACTGGGTTCTGGATACAAGTCCTCCGTACGACTACAAACCAGGAAGTCACAGCACGTGCCTGCTGCATGCTAGGAACCAGATGCTACCTTCCAAGAACAGAGAAACTCTGTCAAAGGAGTGGAAAAACAAGAACAGCTGACTAAGGGAGCAACAAGCCCCTGTGGAATTCAGGATAACTTCAAATACTGATGGAAGTTACTACAGGGATAGAAGGGTAGAAAGCAGAGAGGACTGCTCAAACCCACTGTAGTTGTAGGCTGAAAGCACGATGCTGCTACATTTATTACAGTCTTTAAATTATTAAGCTATGAATGCAATTAGGGAAACTGTTTAGATCTTTTCACTTTTGTTCAGAAATTCATGATTTGCCCTCTCTATATTAGCTTTTCAAATGACAAACTTCCACTCTATTGTCAAGCTTAACAATTAAAAAAAAAGAGCTACTGGGAATAACTGCATTATAAATACCATGCAATAAAGAGTTAAAAAAAGTGAGGGAGCTTTCTGAAGAGATTAACACTTTCTCATGTGAGAGAAGAGGTAGTAAGAAAGTAGGACACAATGTAACCCTTTCTACTCTTTGCCTAACTTTTATTAAATAGTACATACAAACTTCTTTTGTGCTTCGAGTAGAGAAAGTTTTTCCCTGTTTGTCTCAGAAAACCCAAATTACCCAAAACAATAGGACCTGGGGAAAAAAAAAAAAAAAAAACCCACAAAAGAAACCAACCCAAAAATACCATTGAATAGCAAGTTTTGTGTAGCTTTATTTCACAAAATTTCCTCTCCCCAAAAGGACATGGAAGTAACGTTTGTTTCATCAGTATCAATTAAGCATAGCAAATTAGGAGTGTTTTCTAATCAAAGACTCTACCTGTGGCCTAAAGGGGATGGCAGAAGAGCTCCAGCAACCCTTGCAGAGACAGACCGAGGTATTATAGCCACAACTTTTTCTTTCTGCCCATCCACTGAGGGTCTGCTGCCCCCACAGCACACCTAGCAGAAGATACTCTGCACGTGTGCCTCAGCTACTCTGCTGTAAAGTGCCATGTTTCAGCATAAATTGCTGATAAAGATGAACTAGAACTAAGCTACCAGACCTTACAGTGGAATGAATGAAGTACAGGCACGTGTTCACTTTTGACATGGCTATGAGTGAAGAACCAGAAAAGCTGACTCCCTGTGCCATTCCAGCAGCAGTCACATCAGCTCCCTACAAGTCCAGCTGTGTGCTGCTTGCCTGGCAATTATCAGCTGTAAGGATTATGAACCTAAATTAGAGCTTTTATCATACAGTCGACAATGGGTTTCCATGTGTTAAGTTATTGCAAGTAAAACCTCTACAGCCAAGCACAGAATGAAAACAGAACACTGTCCAAAAGCTCTTTTTCATTTGAAAAGAAGAAACAAAAAGCAATTATATAGAATAGAAATCTGCAACTTTGACTGAAACACAGTGATCTCAGAGTACCTCTTGGCCACAGGGACCAACTGGGACAGGAAAGCCCAGCATCAAATCATTTACACGTGAGGCAATTCTAAACAGACACTGGGAACAGAACTATCCCAGCACTCTGAATTCCCAATGCCATCTTCTCCTGGAAGAGGGCTGACTTCTTGGTGGGAGATGTTATGTGTGCACAGATAAGAGTTCTGCTGAAATGTCTAGTTAATATCTGCTTAATGTAAGTAGTCAAGCACTTGTGGAGCACTGCAGGAGTGGGTTTGGTGATGTTTTGGTTTTGTTTTTCTTAAATTAAATTATACAACACATGGAAGGTTGGGTCGAATAATTTTTCCAGGCATCCACCACATTGCCGGCAATGAGATGTGCCACAACAGCAAGTGTTAGCTCTAGGCAGCTGTTACCTATAGGTCAATGGCATTTAAAATAGAAAATCTTTCTTACACAGTGTTATGAATAAAATTGCACTTGATTTTGTTAAAAATTCATATCACTGTAACTTTTCCAAATATTTCCTTTCCAGCATCTTCATCTTCTTCATTAACAGGAGCTTCCCTCTAAAAACCTCTCATTCACATTGGACACATGACACACAACAGCAGTAAGCCATTATCTACCAGAAAATGGGTCTGTTGTTTCTTCAGTGCTTATTTCTATCTGTCCTCACCATCCCCCCCCAAAAAAGTACAGGCCATTCACTTCTATGTGTCAAATGTAACATTGAAATATAAACTCCTCAAGCAGACATTAGGAATTTTAGTTTCACAGATTAAATATTTGAAAAGTTACAGAAGGTGCTGGAATAGTACACATTTAAATTGCTTAAAAATCCAAACTTGCAGCAACTTTGTAAATTCAAATTTCCAAAAGGTTTATAATGTCCTTGTGAACTTCTTCCACAGCAAGACGCCCTCATGACAATAAAGCATCAAACTTCCAAGGCTGAGATCAAGAAACGAATCAGCAGGATGCACTTGCTCCACCAAGCAACTTTAAAAGAGGCGTCTCCACTTCCAATAGCAAAAAGCTACTCCTTCATTCCATTTTGGACCTTTCAAAGTGTGTAATCATTCTTTCCTGGAAAATAAAATACCCAATGTTGTCATTTCCCCCAGTAGGTTTACGGTATTCAGAAATAAGATAGTATGCTCTGCACATTCACAACAAGTGCACACTCGTATGCATTTTAAGTCAGGAATCCAACTTACACAGCAAATATACCACTTCCTTTAGAATACACGTTTGTATTCTACATCATGGTTGACCCCACTATCCTTCCCCACTTTGTAGTATTTTATTGCTGCACTGGCAAGAACAGGGAGTCCAATTCTAATAAACCAAGTCCCTAACAGCTGACTCACTACTCCTTTGGCAGGTCAGAAGACTAATGTGAACTGAAGATTTGTTTACTGACCTCATCTGAATCCAGAAGAGCTGGAAGAGCACTGCAGTGGGAAAAAAAAAAAAAAAAATAGTTAAGAGAATTAGAACTCAGAGCATACTATTGACATCCATTTTCAGCCTTATGTTGCACCTTAAGCTTTTTAGGGCACAGGAGAGCAATAATGAAGACAGATCTTTCAACTAAAGAGATAGAAATTAGAGAAAGACACATAAAAGAGGGAGAGCCCAAGAAGTATCCTCAATGACCTCCTAAGTTTTAATTATTTTTTTTCCTAAGCTTCTCATTACCAACTGAACCATTTCCAAGTTGCCACGAAATAAGATGCATCACTCATAAAGGAACACAGCTGAACTGTACTGAAGACATTTATGATATGGGATCATACTGTAAAAATACATCCCAGAAATAAACCAGTTACACTGGTATCATCGCCTTTCAGCTACAATAGACCTTCCACGTGCTGGGATCTCCTCTCTTCACAACCCTGATCATACTTTCAAGAATAAAAAAGCCTGCAGCAGACTACCTCAAAGTGCCCTTTCCTAGCTTATACCAGTCTTGTCTTTGTTTAAGGAATCCTGCCAGTCTTCAAAAGGTAAGTACTAGAACTGGGAAAACAAATTCAATTAAGAAAATGCACTTTATCATCCTCTAGAAGCTCCACTTGATTTCTAGTCTTTAACTAACTTCAAGCAGAGTCCAGTACTTAAATCCAGAGCTTCCGCCAAAATTACCTGTTCAGATTTGTAAACATAATTCATCTGTGAATTTATGGTTTGCTACAAAAAGTTTAGACACAGACACTAACATTTTTAGGATACAAAAGTTATTAAAGCCAAATAGATATGGACTGCCTACATAGCTGACTATATTGCCAGAAGTGTGAAAATGACTCAGACGTTCCAAATAAAATTGAGAACTAAATGACATTATTCAGTGGTTTACATTCAGCAAGGCACTCAAAGGACTTTCCAGAGGACTAAACAGAAAGAGAAGTTCATTTGTTCTTTGCTTTCTGGATTTATTTAGTTAGTTTTAACTTCAGTGAACTGCAAACAAATAAAGGTTTCACAGTGAGAGGATGTTCCTTAAGTCAGCACGTGTTCAAGTGGCACGAACTGTAAGTCTGACAGACTGCATAAGGCCAAGCAGAAGGATGGCAAAACATCAGAGGCCAATTCCAGGCTGAACTTGGTATCTGCTCATGTAAGTGCAGCATACGAGCTATTAGGCATTCTAATATATTTGTGTTCCTGTGTCCAAGGAACCTGCTTTTATTGTGACTATAACAATACTCACACGTCTGTCACCGAAGAAGGAACATTCTCCTCTACCCACTTCAGGTCATCTTCCTGCTACAAGTACAGAAATTCAATAGAAAACAAGTCAGTTTTCCCAAAACACTGTCACACATAAGCCTTGTTCTTTTCAGCCTACTTGACAAGAACCAATTAGTTCAAGAAAAGCCCCCCCAAACCAAAAAAACCCACCTTCAATTTCATTTCTTAATTACAGAAAACACATTCCAAGAAAAAAAAAAAACCCACACATTGGTTATTTACATAATCTACTTTAGTCTCCCACAACAGAACATTACTTTTAGAAAATGTTATAGGTGAAAAATTATTATAAAAACACAAGCTACATTTTGCAAAGGTAAGTTACACTGTATTGTCAGAATTTCTCATTTCTATCCAATGAACATTTTCTAATTTGCAACACAGGCACGTTTGTTTTGAAGTCAGAGAACTGACCCTTCCCAATTCCCCCAAAATAGAAAAGTTTGATTTTCATGTTGCCCTCAGATAAGTAGTATACAGTTACAACCAACCTTTGAGAAAGACAATGTTAACAACAAAAATATTACTGCTATTATAACGAATTCCTACAGGTTCCTTCCACTTTTCAATTTATGCATTAATTCCATGAAAATATTCAGAGACATATTTTCCGCCTCCTAGCTGAATGTGAAACCACCTCTGCTTATAAGCCACATGGAAAAAATGCAGATATATTAAAAGTGTTCCACCCAAACTATTTAGGTAGCTGCATAATAATATACACATCACCTCATTCAAGTAATGAATCACAAATCTCAAAATTAGAAAGTGATTAATTTATCTAAAATATGGTTCAGCCTCCCTCTCAGCCTGATGAACTTGTTAAAATAATGTATTATTCATTATCAGAATGCAGTATTATACAGTTCTATCTATACCGGATTTTGCAACCAGTCCCAAAGAACAGACTGAATTCTAAAGCTTCCATTGCACTTACAGGAAATTAGAGAGATGGATCTATATCCATCGAGGCAGGGAGGGCATACTCACAGCTTTGTTTGCTTTTACGTTCCCATTTGGCTCTTGCTTTGTGCTTCTCATTTTCATTCCCTCTGAAGACAAGAGAAGGAAAAAAAGATTGGGATAACTGAACTGTAATTGTTCATAGTAAAAGTTTTGAGTGTTCATTCAGAATACTTCATCAAATCCAAAGAGACAGGAGTAAGACAGATAAGTTAATGATTAAGACAATACTTGCCCTTTGAAAGGCTTGTGGTATTCTTCCTGATAGGCAGAGTACCTAGATTTTCCCAAATTTCACAATTTTACCTAGGAAATATCAATTTCTAATCCTTCTCTTTTAAGCCAGACATAAGTAGCATAGAATTCAGACACAGCTGCCCAAAGAGGCTGCAGAATCTCTACCCTTGGACATACTCAGAAGCCATCTGGACACAGTCCTGGGCATCCTGTTCTAGGTGACAGTGCTTGAGTAGCAGGTTTGGACAGGATGACCTCCAAAAGGTCCCTTAAAACCTCAACCATTGAGACACACACAACTCCCAAAATTTATTTTACACACTGACTACTGACCGGCCAATTGGTTTGGCTGACTTAAAAGCCACATGCATCTGCCAGACTGGCAGACAGCCAGATACAGCCAATTTGGCAAATGCACCTCAGGAATTTCACATTCCTCCTCAGCTCCTGAACAAGTCAAACAGCACTGATCTATCCCAGCAGCAGTGGGGTATGTCACCCTAACTTATATGCAACTTAAAAACAATAGTGTTACAAGGACAACAGACATAGTAGGGAGGCAGAGAAGAGAGAGGGTTTTATAGCAGCAGTGGAGCAGTGGAAAGAAAGATGAAGCCTAGTGTTATAGAGCAGGACTCCTTCATTCATATGTAATTACATGAATATGTAAACATATTTATCCATATATTTACACAGGACATTCCTGTACCAGGCCTTAATATGGAAAATGAAGAAGACAGCAGAGTTCAGAGAATAGATAATAAATGAAAATCCTTAAACTACATTTTAAAAGAGAACTGCAAACTAAACCACTGCCTAGCAACAATATCCAAGAGATCCGTGTCATCATGACTGGATCCAAACCCATGACTTGACATATTTAATGACTTTAAGTCCAGTGGACATGGTAAAGCAACCACAGCAGCAGCAGTGTGTTCAGTGTCATCTGAAAACCCCAGGATTAAACAGACAGTGTAAACACTAAGCCAATGTTTCCTCTACAATGGCATAAATCAATGACAACAGAGAGGCATTGACTCTGCTGTTACAGCACTACTGAACTTTTTGCCAGAGAAGAGACCTCCCTCCACAGAAGTGTCTCTTCAATGCTAAAATTAGGTGGGGAAAAAACTATTTTCTTTTACCAAAGCTTTCCTTTAACATTGGCTCTTTCTGCTCATCATCATCCTCTTCTTCAGACAGTGGTGAGAAAGCAAACCTTTAGGAGGGAAAGAATGAAAGCTCTCTTAGAATTATCTCTTGCCACCAAATACATTCATTACCCTTACACTCACATGACTTAATTTTTCTGTGCGGTTTATTGGTTTTGAGACCTATGCTAAACTACATAACTAAAAGTTTAAGTCACTTCTTTTTAAATAAATTCACCACCAGGGAGAGATTGAATTTTATCTACGTGACTTCCTACACTTTTCCTCAAGCCCCTACACATACTGCTTAGTATCCTTATGGATCAGTATACACAACTAAAACCACCCACCAGTACTTCTTTGGATAAACAAGCATTCTCAAAAAGCAGTACTTTTAGAAAGCGGTAAGAAAAGCTGAACCTTTGGTTATTAGCAGATGGTCTCCACAGAATCATGATGACAAAAAGGATCATTGAAAACAATAAACGCCAGATGGCATCATCCACCCATAGCTCCTGCCAGTCCTGTCAAGGAAAACAGCAGCAGAAAAAGCTGTGAAGAAAGAGACTCCATGTCCTCAGCTCTTTCCAAAGGTGAAGCATAGGCATTTGACAAAGAGGCTCATTACCCATGACAGTAAGCATTTTAGCATGTGGTATTTTACCCTAGACATAATCCACAGAAATATCTGTTCCAGAATGCCCAATCTCACCTCTTAAACTGCTGAATGTAAACTTTGATAAGAGGCAGCAACTGCAGAAAGCATTCAATATAAACTCACCGACTGACAGTCCACAAGCCTGAACTTCATGGTGGTCCAGATGATAAATACAATAGATGCTGCAATATTAAAACAAACAAGCTGCTTATTACTACAAAATACACCAATCCAAATAGACTACTGACAGGACTGTGTTTCCCAAACAAAGGGCAAAGACCTAAATAGTGAAATCTTGGAATCCAATTTATGAGTTTTGGAAAACAAGAGACTGATTTATTGCACTGGCTTTATACGGTAATTTAGGCACAGACCTTTTTGCTCTTGGTTCTTCAGAGACACAAGGCATAATAAATCAAGTATGAAGTATTTAGCCAACTCCTCATCCATATTCACTATTCTTATTTTACTTTCATCTAGCCTCCGAACCACGGTTTCATTATCAGTTGACAACTAAAGCCTACCTTGAAGTAACTGAACCATCTGATCTGCCTGAATGCCTAAACATTCAGGTCTTGACCAGTAAGAGTTCCAATGCCCAAATTATGCTCTCAACACAGTTTTAGAAGATAAGACTTCCCACCACTAAGGTGTTCTATGATGACTAAGAATCAGATGCTGAAAGGAATTTAATCAGAGCTGTCAATTACAAGGAATACACTTTTTTGTTTAACTAAAAAAACCACAGTCCTTGTAAGTTTTCTGTTCATTGTACGGATAGCATTTTGCAATACATAGGGAGTTGAGTACTTGGAAGCACCAACCGATCTATTCTTGAAGTTCAGTGCATCCCTACTACAAATAGAGAAAGAGAACCTGAACCTGTATTCTTCCAGAATACAGAGGGCATTACGTTACAATTCTAAGAACACTGTTTTTCCAAGAATCACTCTGGTCTTCAGACATCTTGAAAATCTCATAGTACACACTGATGCTGTGATTTCAGCAAAAACTACCTCTGTGAAGGTAACAGCATAGGATAAGAATTTTTTGCCCACAGCAGCTTTAAGGACGAGAGGAGTTGCACAAAACTACTGATCTTATTAACATCAGCACTAATAACCCACTGCCTCTGAAGTATCAACATAACACTTGGAATAGAACCACTATTAGAAATGGGTCAAGCGTTAGAAATAAGTACTCTGATTGCATTTACAGAAAGGTCACCAAACTCAAAAATCTGCTTTAGTGATCAAATCAAGCTGTATATGGAAATGGCAAGTGCTTTTATTTGATTAACGTAATTTTCTGCTTACCTACTACTGCCAAGATGAGCGTGTTGGTGAAGTGCCGATACAAAGAGAGTTTCACAACGTTCCTTCGAAGTTTTAGCAGTTTCATTGTTTGAGTTAAGCTGATGAATATGTACAGAAAGTCAAGGAAAGCCTCCGAAGGCACAAGCTGGTCACAGACTTAGCAGGACACAGATCTTATGATCAACAGCTCTCCCACCCACACACTTAGCCCTCCAAAACAGTAGGCCAGGCTCCATAGAAGAAAAGCTCAACCTATGGCAAAGGTACCGAAGAGCAGGATCCATTTCTTGCATGTTATTTAGTCACCTACACCTAGAACTCCTGTCACACAAAGACAGTATCCAAGCACCTAGTTTGGACTATGGCTCATTCCTCCAGAAAAGCGTCAGGTGTACTTCTGATAAGTGGGAAATAAAGGCTGAACTAGAAGCAACTAAAAATCCAATTAGTGCATACAAGTGTCTTCACCCTTTTGCCTACAATTTTATTTCCATTGTGACAAAACAAGTGCTTAGGAGAGACATCACAGCAGGAGGTTGTCATGGTTGGGCAGCAAGCTATTCACATTCCAATTAGAGTTTCGTGATTGACTTTCACTAAAAACACTTCATAGGATTTTGCTGTACATGGCTTTGAGTTCAACACTTGACAGCAGTTGCTGGAGTCACACAAGATTATGGTTGTTTGGATGTAATGTCAAAGCACCAAAAACTTAACCCTGCCCTATTTTGTCACCTACTTCAAGATTAGTTCAAATTTTACATTTGATGTTGCTAAGCAACCTTCTCCCCAAAACATAAACCAAGTCTGTTCTCCCAAGGCTACTACTATGGTACCGTTACAGTGCTACACTAGAATAACTTCATTTCATACTTCAGCAATCAGACTGATAACAGACAGACTTAACTAGTCTATGTTTGGGAGCTGCTCTACCACGGATATCTACTGGTTACCTAGTTTTCCTTGCACTGGCTGTAGCAGGTTTCCTGAACACTCAATTACAGAGGTTCTATTAACTTCACCAGAAGTAAAAAGAATATATACTTGAAGTTGATTTTAAAAAAAAAAGTTCAGCCAAAAAGACTCCCCAAACCACCAAATTTGAAAGAAAACACACAGCACCAAGTAAAATAGTGAAGGATATCCACCAGCACAGGGCAGTATCTAGGAAAGCCAGGGGAATAAAAGCCAAGGAGGCAAGATCATTCTGGGCCTGGAGACAAAGAGAGAGCCAATAAGAACAATTTGAAAGGGAAATAAGGTACAGAAGAAGTGAGGAGGGTCAGGGTATTTTATGAGAAACCACAAATACTCTACCACAATGCTTCTGAGTTTTACTACAGAAGCAGTGTTTGAATCAAGACTTTAGCATAATGCATAGAGAGGAACTGACAATACCACATTGTCTGTTCGCAGTTCTCCACCAGGAAGGCGAGAAGTAATTTTCCAGATTAAGTCAATCTAGCACTGTAAAAAGGAGCCTCTGATAAGGCAATTGCTGCAGTGATGTGCTCTGACCACTTCCCATTACAGAAAACTAGCAATCAGCTTGTTAGAAATGCAATAATTAAATCTTTTACACTATCCATAGATGCACTGAATGCTCCACTGACCACCATGAGTTTGACTGAAAGTGGCAAAAATTGCTTTTGTGCATACATCAAAAACTATCTAAGTCCGAACTGAAACAAGCAAATCACCTTTTATTCCTTTTAAGTGTAAGACAGAAATAGAATAAGCTTCTGCAGTTTATGAAAGGATATCCACAAAATAATACAGGCATCAATCATGGACAGGGCCAAGTTTGCTATCAGAGCCACAGTGTCATAGAAAAACTGAAAAAGTACCAAATATATGACATGTTAAATACCTTATCCCAAAATACCAAAACCAGAACAGAAATCCACATCCTGAGATGCACTTCTTAATGAAACAAGTAGCAGCAACAGACAGAATATAGTGTCTGAAACCTGACTAATCAGAAAACTGCTACAATTAATTCAAAAAACACCAATTACATCCTGATAAATAGAGAAGACATCAAACTTAAAATAACTGTCAATAATCCATATCCATAGTCTCAGAGTTTAACCACTTGATTGTCTCTATTACCTTCTTTCAGCATAGCCCTAGGATTCTCTGTTAGCAGGTAAGTAAATAAAGTCAATAACATCTGTGGCATATGGGAAAATTCAATACTGACCCCTGTGACTCTAAGGACACCTTCCATGCCAGAAAATAATAAATAAAGAGCTCCAGCCATAACTACTTTGTGAAGAGTAACTCCAAGGCGAGGCCTGTGGGAAAACAAAGTGAAATTTAGATTAAGTAGGGGGAAAAAAGTGAAGTCATGTCAACTTGAGTCTAACATAAGGCATGAAGCATGTGAATAAAAGGTCCTTGTGACAAGCCACTTCTAGATCCAGAAATAATTTTATTATGGTGCTCAAAGCTTACAGTTCTTTTTTTTCTTGTGGTATGATGTGAGTAAGGAAGACACTGGCAGCAGTCCTGTTTCCCAGTTAACCTGTTTAGTTTTTTTATGACCATTTCAAGAAGTCTCAGCCCAGCTCTTCTTCACCACTTCTCCCAGCACACTCACACTTCCTATAAGCTTCCACTACTATACCGCATGTTGTTTTACTATCTGTGGCTACAGATGAGCAGCCATCTTGGCAGCAGAAGCCTCCTACAGCAGTTCCACCCCCCCATCAGTGATTCCTGACCTCCCCTATTTCTAGAAGCACCTCCTTACCCAGAAGGAAGGCATAAAAAGCTTCCATTCCAGTCAGAGGACTATCTCAACAGGGACTCAGAAATCTACTCAACAGTGGTACATGGAAAGGCGTGGGAAGAAGAGCAATCACCCTATGGAATTGTATGTCTCTGTTGACTAGTAAAGAAGTCTAGACCTTCACAGCACGTAACTAAAGCACCTACTTTTTAAGCAGCAAAGTACAGGGAGGTGAATACTGCCCTAAGTTATTAAAAACCAACAGTGAAAAGCCTTTTAATAGAACACAACAAACCTGTAACAGAATTACTCACTTGACTATGCCATATCCCAGGCTGACTATGATGACCAGAGTGCGAGCCAATGAGCGCTTCACAGCAGAAAGTAATTCTGCCAGTATGACTGCTCCTTGAACTACCAAAGGGAAAGAGGAGGAGGCCAGGTTATTAAAATATAATTTCTGTTTTATTAACTACTGCATGCAATTGTAGTGTGAGAGCAGACATAATTATTTTCAGAAAGTAGGCTATTAAGATGTACAATATTTTAATCACCTACGTCTGGAGTACACTTTCAGAAACAACAGGTCACTTAGCATTAAAAAAAAGCTACTGAAAAATTTTACGTCCCTAGAAAGTGGAGAGTAAGTGACCCATAAACTGTTTATCCGTAAGATCAGCCTGGATGATCTTCCAAACAAGTCAACCAACAAAACCTTCTGTACCATGGGTGTGGTCAATTAACAGCATCATAATGAAGTTTTACTTGCAGAGTTCCATTTGTATGCATCCATACTAAAAACTCAAAACCCGAGTCACAAAGTTTTACGTGGAGAGAATCACTTTAGATGGATTATCAGGCTATGGGCTGAGTACCAAGACTCATCTGCAAAGTTGTAATGTTGAACAAGGAGTTTCAAAGTCTCTTTCCAATGCCAATACTAAATGTCAGAAATTACTTACAAGCTACACTTAGGAAGTCCTATTTTAAACTTCAAGCCAGCACTACAGCAAATACTCTCCAGAATTTAGTATTTTACATCCCTAAGACACTACACTCCGGACTCTGAGAAAGCAACAGCATTTTAGCTTTAGAAGAACACAAATCATCATATTGAGAATATATTAAAAAAAAAAAAAACCAAACAGAAACTCTGGTTCCCCATTCTTTGTTTTGAAATGATCCTCAAGCAATCATATACTTATTATCTGTCACCCCAATTTCACATAAGCCATTAGTGCTATTTAGTGCTATACCTCATCAATTAAACTGCAAGCTGCAATTGTTACCTACCAGATTCCCCTGTGTAGCGGATGTTCTGGAACTCTGCATAGAAAACTGCTTTCTCAAGCATTCCCAGGAAGATAACAGCACCAATCCAGAACTGGATCCTCAGGAGATCCCGCCAGTAACAGGCTGACCACGCAAGCCACAGAACTCCGAAGAAGACGTACACAATACACATCACCATGAAAAACTATTACACAAAAAGAAGCAAGAAATAGGAACCTTAGACCCAGAAAAATCATGTCCTTGTTTCTCTTCCACAGCTGTAAGACAACTCTATTTTCTCCCTGAGTATTGAAACTTTTGAAGTTTTTGTATACAAAAGCGACTAGAAACAAGCATTGCTTCATTTGCCTTTTCTGGATTCTTTTGCAGTGACAGTCTAATTTCTCACTGCCAAAAAAAGGAATTGGAGTAATTGAATTTACGAGCAATTTCTCTCTTGAAGAGCAGTCTGCCCATTCATTCACAGGCAGAGGAGAAAGCACGACATTAAATGAATAGCAGGAATTACTTAGCCAAAGTGTAAGACAGTAATAATCATGCAGTCTCCTCTTGCAGAAGATTTTAAACCCAAGCAAGCACTGAAGTTAGCTGCACAACCCATTGAAGATTTCACAGACTGAAAACACCTTCCTTAAAAGAACAGCTTACTGATCCTTACAGAGCTTCACATCTGACTAATCCATGCAGTTCAAATGGTAAGGACCTAGGCATGCAAGCTAGTTCACATTCAGATGCTCTGTTACAGAAACATTTAAACAGAGGCCTTTTTCTGGACCTGCCACATGGGGATATTCACACTAGTGAATTACATGTCAACAAGGCTGCTGGAGGACTTTTACTTCTGCAGGACGTAAAACATGTTTCAGAAATACCACCAGACTCTCCTATTTACAGGCCACTCTTGCCAATTCAGTCAGGCTACAGACCTTACTTGTTACTGATCCCCAGCTAAAGTTTGTCTACACTACATAAATATTGAAGTTCTTTATTTTCTCCAGCCTCCTCGACAAAGGCAACTAGCAACCAAGTCCACAACTCCTTTGAATTAAAAAGGGGATTAGCTCTTTGTAGTTGAATTATCCTTTGACTGTTAAGGCAGTATTAAGGACCTCCTCATAGCTGGTGGAGGAAGGAAGATTAAGCTGTAAAAGAACAAAGAAAGCAGTGACAAATGAAAGAGTAGCTGTAAACAAACACAGAGAATAGCAAATTTTCCAAGATATGAGCTAAGGAGAAAAACAGCATCAGTAAAACCCTTCAGCCTAGAGCTAATGATACTGGTAACTTCTGGAACGACAAACTGACAGGCACCAAGTCAAGCAATCCAGAGGATGACAACATTAGTGGCATATGCAGACATCTGAAATCTAGGTCTGTTTTTCCTACCCTGTATTTAGTGCAAAAAAAAAAAAATAAGAAAAAAAAAAAAACACCAAAACACAAAACATCCTCTGCTAAATTATTTTTTCTGAGACACTGGCTTTGTGTTTCTTAAAGTATGGAAGAAGAATATTTAATTCAAATTCAAATCAATTGACACAATAAATAAAATATAAGCTGTTTTACTTACAATCATAAGAGGATAGTCTGCAAGTGAGAGGTACTCATACGGCCCCTTCAGTTCTACTGTCACTGTCAAAAGACAATCCAAGAACCAGATTGAACAAGAACCAAAAGGAGGAAACCAGGATAAAATATTTAACTGATTTTACTCAAGCATAAAGAGATTCTAAATCTCCACAGAGCTTTTAAACCTAACTTGCACTTTAATCAAAGGAAGTTAATACTCATAACACACTAAACTAAAAGCATGCAATTAAAATTACATGCTCCATTACCAAGTAACTCATGGCAGTACTTAAAGTACTGCATGCTGGAGATTCACGTGGAACAGGAAAGTTCAGAAACACACATAAGTTAACTTTTTAAGTGGATTTTCAAACTTCACTAAAGCTTGAATAGGTTATCAATGCACTGCTAGATATACTATAATATAATTTCAAGGTGATAATTACAGTCTTTGTATTCTGCATGATATGAGTTTATTAATATAAATCACTGTGTTGGTCAGGACATATCTGAAACAACATCAAGCCTCAAAACTGAACTGCCTGGGATTCTTCTTTCCTTCCATCATTAAACCGACAGACCCACAGCCTTAGGATCTTCAAGACACTAAACAATCACCTATTTTCTTATGATAAGCAAGAGTTGTAGTAGGTAATACTTAGATCTATGCGAAGTGAAAGATAGGGTCTTATGAAAATGAACCATATAGCAGATATTAGAAGTACCTTAGAATACACTCCTATTGCTATACATAAAAAATAGCACTATATTTCTAGCTTACTTTATAAACAGCTATCTTACTTGTAAAGGGCTTATTTTGATCTGAAGAAGGTGCAGTTTTCTCCATTATTTTAATTTTGGTAGTAGAATCCTTTGCAGTTGTAATTCCAATTTGCACAATAAATATATACGGCCCATCTCGCCAAGTTTTGATAACAGCATTCATTGCCTGAAAATAAAATAACTACGTGTAAACAGTGCACAGTCAAGACAACACAAAAAAAGACAGAAGTAGACTCACTATACATGGGTAATATCTTCCACGTAAAAATAAAGTTAATCTCTTCCCAGGCCTAAAACTTGTTAATACATATTTGATACAGAAATTTTAAATCTATCTATTAGACATAATACTTAAAACTTAGTTATTTGAATCCAAAAGAATCCTCTAAGACCTGGCAGGTGATTAGAGCTTATTTGCAAACATAATACTGGCTTACTACAAGAGTCATCTCAAAGGTACTGCAAAAGCTACAAAGAATTCAGCAAAGTATTCTATTGCTTGTTTTCAGTCTAGAAACATAAGGACTGTCACAGAGATACTTCTTTCCTCCTCAAATCAAGTGTTTGTCAGGAGCACAGCTACATATAACTCAGCTCCCTGATGAAAGCTGAATTTTATAGCGCAAGATAGAAGAGGCAGGTGAGAGAGAAAAAATTTCCATAGTAGCAATTTCCTGTGGAAAGTACTACTGCCCCTGCAACAGTTCTCATACATCTAAGATGCAAATCCTGAACTAACAGAGGAAGCTTGCCCAGATAAACATCTGCACCATAAAACAAATGAGAGATTTGGGTTCCAGCATACAAAACTGTTCACTCCACTACTGAAGGAGTTCTAGCCATCTCAGAAACTGCAATATTTTCCAAGAGCTTTAAGGTTAAAACTAGGACTATCTACATGTATGCCACTCACGTGACTGCTGCAGAACTACCACAAAGATTTTTTTTAAAACAGTCTCTCAAAGGTAATTTCAGTATTAAGAGCACGCATTTCTTTTAAGAAGCCTCCTGACTACAAGAGTTAAACCCAACAGAATTTTACTATCAAAAAGTTTATGCTGATACTGACTGAAATTATTAGACTTTGTTAAAAACACAGTACACTGAAATACACCAATTTTGCCGTTAAAGTAGCTCCATCTCTTGCTGCACTGACTCCTTGTTTCACAATTCACACAGCTATTTATGGTTTAGCTTTAAGGTAAATGGCCCTGTAAGTATGCAGGGAGTTAAATACATTTTCTTTGTTGGCACTCAGGGCATTCAATTTCAAGTGATTTTGAGAATTGTTCCCGGTTAAGGCTTGAACATAATATACAACAAAAATGTTTTGAAAGACTGACTAGTTAAAAATTAAACCAAATGTAATCTCTCAGTATTAGTCACTACTTAAAACAGATGATAGCAATTTACTTTCACTTTAAAGATTACTTTAAATTACTATGAAAAAAATATTTTTTATTTTATATCATCCATTTGAATGGTATAAGTTCTACTGTTTCACACATAGAAGAAGCAGTTACTGTTTCTGTTGCTTGGTTATTCCACACAGTGCTCCCTAGTTTCAAGCTAAAAAAAATTCAGGTATCAAAAAAAACCCAAAAAAACCCACCAAACAGAAAATTTCACTATCCCTGTAAATGCTACCAGTAATTTCTTATACAAAGAAATATAAATTACAAAAAAAAAAAAAAAAGACTTCTAGATTTCAAGCCATGTTTAAATTCAATATACATACAGTTTTATCTGCCACCATTGTATGATTTCCTCCACTTTCTTTCTTATCTTTTAAGCCCTTAAAGAAAAACAGAAAAATAGATAAATCAACATGCCAAAACCATCTCTTCCATGCCTACATTCATTCATTATAAGGGAAAAACAAAAATTACCTCTTGTTTCTCAGGTGAGAGAGGCTCTGGATGAACAAACTCTTTATAGAAAATCTGCAAGATACAAGAAAGGTACAGCATTTATAGGCACTTTATATTAACATGCCATTACCAGAACAGCTTCCAGTAAACTTGATTATAAGGAAGGATTCTCTGAACAGCTGTATTAGACAGCTTTCATTTTTCTAAATCAAACAACTGTCCATTTGTGTAGGGAGTCTTAAATAACAAAATTCTAATCTAAGTATTCGAGAGTTGCTTTCCCCCGCTTCAGAAAACAGGTGTCTATTTTTAGAATTGGACTCGGACATGACAGTAGTGAAGCTGATTTTATTTTCCAAATATGAATCTGTTGGCTATCTCAATTAGTAGATGAAGTCTATACAGACAGAAACAAGATTTGGAGATTTCTGCCTTAGTCTGTGCAAAAACAGTCCCTATATGAGAGGGTGCCTCTTAGAGACCCAGATTTTGCCAACTCTCCCGAACTACGGTGACTTGAAATCTAGTGAAACTGCTGTACCACAAGAAAAATAGTTGAACAATCAAAAGGAGAAATTTCTATGAACCTTCAGAAGTTAATAAATGAGAAGAATATCTTTTGCTAAAATTTCAGTAGACTTTTCAAAGGAATTGGAGGAAAAGTCACTTAAAGACTTTAAAAACCCCAGTTTTACCAACCTTCACATTCAGTTAAGATGCCCAAGTTCACATGACACAGCTAAACCCACACAATCTCTTCTATAAAACCAAGTAAAAGTAGAACTGACATTTCTCACATTAATAAACATAAAAAGTAGGTAGGATACAGACTGTAAAAAACCTTTCAAGCCATCTTTGCATATCAAAGGAATTAGAGACATGCAAACATTATTAAAAACCCTTTTCAAGCCACCTTCAGGCATGTCTTCTTTCTTTTTTCTTAAAAAAATAAACAAACAAAAAACCCACAACACTAGGTTCAACAGTTATGAGACATTTCCCAGTATCCACAACCCTTTGTCTAAATCAGAAGTGGCTGAATACAGATGCAACACGGCACAATCTGCCTTGAATTCATAAGTATACCATTAAAGAAAATATTTACATTGTTCCATTGATATTGCCATTAGTATGACTGCACAGCTTTGCCCAGTGACACACAGCTGGTGTAGAGCCTATGCTTGCACATTACCTCCCTATGCTGTTTTGCATTGTCTTCTCTCTTCCATTTGATCTGTTTCAAACACATTTTAGCATTACTTATTTTTCATTTTTAACCTATCAGTACTTAAGTAACCTATTTCTCAAGACTTTTTGATTTCCATTACTATAAATGGACATTATCTGACGAAAAATGCCAGTTCTTCGTTGACCCAAATTTAGCGAGAGCTTCATTCTGCTGCCAGAGATTGACACGTCTACTCAACTAGCAACAGCCTTCTGTAAGGGAAACAAATTTAGAATACAGAACCACAAACAAAAAGAAGCACTGAACTTCACAGTGGTTTATTATTTTTTTCCCCTCATGGTGGGCCAGATGTTGAAGAGCAAGCCAGATAAAGAAATCATCGTTGCAGTTTGCCTGTCATTAACAGATAAAAACAAGTACCTCCCAACCTACTTACATAGGATGCAAATACATCTAACAAGAACTACCACCCTCTCTGTATGTATAAGAGAACAGAGCAAACTGAAGTTTCTACCCATACCTGAGGTCTGAAAAGCACAGAGCAATTTGGAAAGAGGAGAGAAGCTGTAGCATAGTATCCTGACCAACCCGGATGCTCTTCAGACGTAGCCCCAAAATAGTTCTCTGCCTGTTCATCCTGCCAAACATAGAATAGAACTTCGGTTAGTGTCCAATATATCAAATGTTTTATCTCAGTAGGCAGCTGCAAGACCTGGAAAGCACCATAACTTCCCTCTGTATGCATTCCTGAACAGAATTTAATAGGATAAAGACCACCAAGACCACAAAAGACTATCCTTATCCTTCTTAAAAAAAAAAAGAAAAAAACCCAAACATATAGGCCTTGAGTAAATATTAATATCTAATTAAAAAAAAATAAAAAATAAAAAGGAAATCCTAGTATTCCCACAGTGGAGGGGCAGCAGCCAACATGAACTCCAGTCTAAACAAACAAACTCTACATTATTATATTAAAGACCTCAGTAGTGTGTTAGGTGAGTAGTTACAACTATCATAATTACTGTTAAGTAAACATTGAAAAAGGGTTACACAGTATAAGCCACAGTTGAGTTCTACCACATCTGATAGTGATTTATACAAAGTGTATAGTGTTTCTAATACTTGCAATGTGCATCCATAAGAGACAGAATATAGACTAAACATGCAAATATTCATTTTTTTTCTATTTGCTGTCATTAAGCATTATCATTAATAATACTTTCATCTACCATAGACTCACACACTTCAGTTTAGAGTCAGCACTTATTTAAGCTTCTGGGTTTAGAATTCTGACAAACACTTCCACCTTGCCCAAACCCTAGAAAAGTCATTAATTCCAGCAAGCTGTGGATCAATTCCATTCCATTCCAAATGATCCAAAAGTTTGTTATCTTGCAGTGGAGGAATGTGTCTTTCAGGCCCAAAGAGCAATGAAGATGCAAGGGAAACATCTCCAGTCCCCTCACCCTCATATCTGCTTACCCCTAAAAATCATAACCCATGTTTTTTTCACACAATTCTTACCCCAAAGTTGAAGACTTCATTGTAGCAGTCAGAATATCTTAAGTACCAAGTGACATTGTAACTTTGGGAGGGATCACAAGCTTTTTCATCCCCTTCAACTAAAAAAGAACAGATAAGAACATGTAAGACACACTCTACCCACCACGCTTTTCCTCCTGTTCTGTGCCAAACTACCATAATTATATTTATTTTAAACATGAAACTGAAAGCAAAACAATAGAAAAACATTTTCCTCAAGTAATCCACTACTGTTCAGTGAAAGAAAGAAGCAAGTGGAAAACAGAATTCTATTATAACAATTCTATCAAAGAGCTGATGATCATTTGGAAACTTTTTGTTCTCAAGACAATCAAAGACATTTCAGCAACTGCAAATACCAAGCAAGAGGAGAACAGCACCGCCCAGTGACTACAATACACAAAAGTATTTCCCTTTCCCAGATAAGTGGGACACATAGCAGGTAGAGAAAGCTAAGAACAGGTTAATACTAAGGGCAATTTGCATAGACAATTTAAATATACCAATGCCATCAAACAAACCAATGCCAAGAAAATAAATAAAAATATTTCTGCAAGTCAACATCTATCCCCACTCCCAAAAGACAAACAAGCCATCTACACATTAGCTCACTCTGGCAAAGCTGCAATGCTACCTCAAACAGCAGTAAGACAACTTTCCACTTTGATTGATCAGAGAACAATACACATGAAAAGTGAAACACAAGACCTCCCCCTCCGCCCCACTCAGGAAAGATGGTGTGATTTTTGTGTTTCAATTCTCATTCTGAAACTAAAGCCTGATGAAGAGAGTTTGACATTAAGAAGGCAAGCTTCACCCATAAACAAAATGGGCAGTGACTATTCAGTCTTGGAAGAGCCATTTAGATGATTATGTTTGGGTTTTGCCAGTCAACAGATGGCAAAACTCTTCAGAATTGACAGCGTGTTTCTAGTGGCTAAGAAGTCCCCACACCTTTCACAGGCAACATTCATCTGACTAAACACCCACAAATTTGTTACACATACAGAGCTTTTAACGAATGTTTCCATATTGACCACTGCAGGTAACAAATGCACTTAGGAAAAAGATCCTGCCATGGAGTCTTAACCCACTAATGCCACTTCGAACCCCATTATTACTAAAGCAAGTATATGTAGAGCTAAAACCTCAACAACTGGGTCTCTAATACCAAATACTTTAAAAAAAAGTCAAATGCAGTCACTGAAAAATAAGCATTTCCAAATGACACCTTCTGGTCAGCATGCAAACAAGGCGTAAGTCCTCTACATAGCCCTAGATGTTGAAGAGGGCACAACAATGAAACTAAGAGGCAAAACAAGCACTGCAGTGACATGGATAGATGGCAAATTCTTAGCAGACAAAGGCTCTACTGAAAAAATTGATGAAATGAGGAATGTCTGCAAAAAGTGGTGCTACCAAAAAAATAGGAGGGATTCAAAACTACCTTTTAAATACCTTTCTACCTACTGAAAATAAAGATTATTGAAACTATTTTCAGCAGTAACACCAACTAAAGATAAAGGTCATGGACTAGAACAATCTTCCAATATCTGCAAACACCAAAAATACAGAAACTGAAAAGGAAGTACTCTAAAAGACAGAAAAGGCATCCATGGCATTTACTGAATTCAGCAACATGGAAATCTAAGATCCTTCACTTTCAAACAAAGCCAGCAACACTGAACTCAAATGCAGCCTTTGTACTGATGCACAGGGAGTAGGATTTCTACCATGATCCTAGACAGGAAACCAGATGCCTTCTAGAAGAGCACTTGAAAAGTAGTAGATAAAAATAAATTCATTACTGACAATACTAAACACCAGTGGCAGTCTTCCCAGCCAGAAGCAGATAGCGTCAGATACCAATACACCACACACCAAAAAAAAAGAAAAAAGAAAAAAGAAAAAAAAAAAAAAAGAAAACAGAAAAACAAGAAGGTGAAAGAAAAAGGAGAAGGTGGTGGAGGAGATGCAGGTGCTCACCAAAACCATGAGGAAACCCATGAGCAACCACGTTTGGCAAGCAGGGTCATACTGTCCACACAAACATCACAGAGCAGATGGAAGAGGCAACAGACAGCAAACAAAAGAAGAGACCAGTTTCCACACAGACATGAGCAGGAAAGAAACAATATGTGAAGTTGAAGCTTCCCAATATCAGATGCACTTTAAGTATCATCTAGGCAGAGAAAATGAAATTTAAGTTCTGAGCCCATGTTCCTTTCTCTTTCAGTAATACATTACCTAAATTCAAGTAAATCTTTTAATCACACTGATATGTAAAACAGGTGTCTTCACTGAAGAACTGTAAGGCTTAGTGCCTGCTTGAAGGCCGACAGCACAGTGTAGTTAAAGTCCACATGAGGAGCTAGATCTGCCACAAACCTGTCTCGTAACAAGCAAATTTTATTTTGTCCATGCCTTAGTTTCTTCCTTCTTGTGGTTATTTCAGCTGTACACCTCATTGTTAGACTTACCACACACTTCACTGCAGGGATGCACATCTTGGATGCCATGTTAGGATGAATAAACTACTTGTATCTAACACCTACCAAAGCTCCAAATGCCCTTTCAACCCCCCTCCTTTTCCTCAAGCATCAGATTTGTACATGTTGATCCTGCACCTGCACACTTGCAATTGTCTCACTGCAAGCCATGAAACTCAGCATCTGAGCTACATTTGACAAGTGGAAAAACCTTAATCCTGACATGATGGACCTTCATGAGTAACCACTTTAGTACTAGTCTCCTATTTCTGATTCATGTGGGATTAGTGGAGGCACTTTAACAAACTCCTTTTGAAACACCGTCCCAAAAAGGGCAGGTACCTGAAATTAAACCTGAAAAATCAATAAGGTAAGTACTAAACATAATAGAGCACAGAAATATGCAATATCATCAAGAAGCATCAGCTAATCCTCAAGATACTCTAGTTTAAAAAACGAGCCCAGTCACTGCAGCAACTAAGCCTTGAAGTGACAAAGGCACAGATCCCACTAATTGTCTCTAAAGTGACTTTTATTTCCTCGTTTGACAAAAGTGCAGAAAGGTATTCAAGGGCACTGTACTTGTGTAACTACCCAATTAGCAGCTGGAGATCAGCTTTCCCCCCCACCCCCCATGGTAAGAACTGGTGTAAACAACCCCTTAAAAAGTGCTCAAGTGCACAGGAAAGATTTCAAGCCTTTCTAAATCAGCTAGTCATGTCCATCATCTCATTGCCATCTAAATGCTGTCCTCGTGTTCACTGGTAAGAGGGCATTTTACAGAAACTCTGCTTTAGGCAGTAACCTACATAACCCATAGCCCTGGCCAGATCAGCAAAGAGCAATAAACAGAAAGAACAAACGGGAAGGCTGCAAACATGTTTGCTCTGTAGCACACTCACACACTGTGATCAGGAGAAAACAGCTCTCAGGAGAGCTCTGCCCTAGCGTGCAACAGCAGTCTCTTACCATTCCCAGAAGCACACAGCTAAAAAGGAACAAGGCCTGAACAAGCACTGCCTCCTGCACACTGCCATCAATCACCCTGCAGTAAAAACAGCCCCTGTCCCAGTCGGCACCACATCTCCCAGCTAGAGGAATTTAGCATATCTTAAATAGGGAGAGCGCACCTTGAAGCAGGGCTCAGCACATCCCACACCTGATTACCTGAAATGAAGTGATGCTCCCATTTCCCACTTTGCCCTCTCCACAAAGGGCCTGAACAGAGCCATTCATTTCTGCTACTGCCTAAACAGATCACACCTGGGAAGCTTCAAGGCTGTTAACACACCCAACCATATCAGAGCTATGGCTCTCATCCAGTGCTAGGAGATAAGCTGTCACAGCAACCAGAGCAGACAAACACTTCACAGTGTCCCTAGTCCCAAATATTAAAGCAGGGGTGTGTCAATCCCTGGTAACCACTTACATCTCAGGAAAATGGTGGTGTTGCTGAAGAGAATCTTCCCAAAGTTAAACTTCTTCCCCTGCAAAGGCACAAAAAAGGAGAAGATATTAGCGGGTTTAATGTCACCAAGCTGACATAAACATCATCTTCCACTCGAGTTTTAAGTCAACACAGCAGCAAAAGTGAATGCCAAATCAGCAGCCAGCCTTACTGGATTTTCCAGTCATGCCTCACCGCCCCTTCAACCTACTCCTAAAGGTGGCTTGAAAGGCTTGGGGCTTTTTGTGCTGCAGAACTGAACCCGTTTCATCACCGTTTGTTGAAACGACTGGCACTTCCGTGCAAGAATCAACAGGAATGTTCGCCCTGATCCTTTAATTTTGCTCCTGAAGCTCAAGAGCCTCGCGGAAAGAGTCCACCACTCCCTTCCCCAGCCTGGTAGCGGCAGGCCGCCTGTGAGGCGAAACAGCCTTTCCCCACACACCCCCGAACGCGGGCAGTGTGACAGAACCGCTGGAAACCCCTCCACTCCCCGAGGCCCTCGGGCCCTCAGTTCCAGGGGCCCAGCTTCCCGGCGCCAGGGGCCGCCGGCCCAGCGGAACACGGGGCGCTCTCTCCCCGCACAGGCCCCGCCGAGGCCGGGCCGAGCCGGGCAAGCAGCCTCCCTCCCGCGACCCACAGCCCTCACAGGGGCCACGCTGCCCCCGCCGCCCATCCCGCAGGCGCCTTCTCTCCCCTGCGGCCGCTGCCGACCCACCAAAGGGGGGCTCCGGCCCGGCGGAGGGCCCCAGCAGTGGGACAGGAGGCGCGCCGCGGCCCCGGGTGCGGTCAAGGCCCCACGGAGGGGCGGGGACACCCCCGGCCAGACCGCAGCCCTCCCGCGGCGTCGCGTCCCCCCCCCACCGCCCCATCCCCTCCCTCAAGCGGAGCAGCAGCGGCCTCCCCACCCCCGCCACGCACACACACGCTCACAACTGCCGCCACGACCAGCTGGCCCGGCGGCGGGGCCGAGAGCCCCCAGCCGCCCGCCCGCCCGCCCTCCCTCCCCGTACTCACCACAAGCACCGGGAGCCGCCATTTGGAGCGCTGCCCGGCGCCCGCCGCGCCTGCCAGCAGCAGCACCGCCAGCAGCCGCAGCAGGACGGCCTCACGCCGCCGCCACCCCCCGGAACGCGGCGTCGCCGCCATCCCGCCGCACTCAGGCCGCCGCTGCGCTGGCCGCGCCTCTTCCGCTCCCCGCGGGGGGACGCGGCTGTCGTGGGCCGGCGGGAGCGGCCGGGGGCGGGGCTGCTCCCCGGCCGGGCCCGGGCTGTCACCGCCCTCGGGTGCCAGGCGAGGCCGTTACGAGAGGAGCGCCCCTGGTGCCGCCCGTCCCTCTGGGGACCCCCCGGCCCTGCCGCCGCCGGCAGCTGTCACCCGTTCGCCCGGGGCCGCCCCGCCATGGAGGCGATCGCGCTGGGGGAAGCCAGGTAACGCTGCCCGGTCCGGCTCCTCGGCCGGCCCTCTCCTCGCTCCCGGTGTGTCCGGGACGGCCCCGCAGCGGTGAGGTTACAGGGTGTCAAATGCGGCAACAGAGTCCCGTGGGCCTGGGGCAAACACCCGCCAGGGCAGGGCTGTCTTCGGGCAAAAACGGGCAGGGCTAAATCGCCTAAATATATGGTTACTGCGAGGTCTCCAGTGATAATCCAGGTCTGTTAATATCTAGTTCACGGTAATTGTGTCCGAGTCTTCATGGCTGCCATCTGCATGTCGCATGTGTACAATCGATAAGTATTTCATAAGCATCTGCTCTTCGTCTGCCAGTACTAACACCTCGTTCTCTTCCACGTGTGTCTGCACTCGGCGTGTTCTGGGGAGTGTTTTCATGACAGACACTACAGGCAAGCCAAAAATTTACTGCTATCTGATAGATCTAAGAGTTACCTCAAGCCTAGAGATAACACAGAGCTGTCAGCAGGGCCACCAGGAGCCTCCCTCCCTCCTCCGTCCCGCTGCGGGGAGAAGAGAAGGGTGCAGGGTCCTGCCTCTTCTCCATTCTTATTACTGAAATACAATCTTTAACTGTAGGGACTGCAGAGAGAGATCTGGCTTCAAAATGCAGAGCCCCCAATTCACTCATGCTGAAATTCAGCTCTGTTAGTCACAGATTCAATTGTTTGCCAAAATTACCAAAGTTTAGAAGGAAACCATTTGGCATGGAACCAAATGTGTAAGAAATTCTTCCCAGGTCTGAAGTAGTTCAAAGTCTACCATAATTGTCTGCACTCTCTTTCATCCTTACCCCTCTTGAGGAGAACCCCCATCATCTGATAATTCAGCAGGTGTTCCATGAACACATTTAACCATTTTCTTTATCTGCTCTTTCTAGTGTCCAAGATGAGGCTGTGGACAAAAGCACCTTTAAGAAATGCAACCAGATTGCTTTTTACAGGTAAAGAGTTGTAGTGCAGGCTTTTTTTTTAAAAAAAACTAGTAATATTAAAACATGCAGGAAGTAGTTACATATTGCTTTTTAATCACAAGTCTACTACTCTCAGGATTTATCTTTCAAAGTGAGTGTTCCACTCACCTGTCAGCAAGCAATAATCAGCATATTTTAAAAGATGGAATCTTACATCCAAAACCTCTTCTGTTAAAATTCAAAAAAGTCAGTCCTCTCATTGGACAAAGCCCCAGCAATATTTTAACTATAGGTACACTCAGGCACAGGTTGTTTTCTTGAGTATCCGTACTTCGAAACAACAGAATTCTCAATAGAAACTGTTAGTCTGTGGCAATAGCATACGTGATTACAGTCCTGTTGAACAAGTACCTTGGCCAGAATTCAGCATCAAATCTAAATGATTGCCCAGTGTTACACCAATTAGTCAATGACGTACTGGGTTACAGTTTCAGATACTCATTTCTGTTCTGTAGGAAATTACCTTCAGAAAACCCCAAATAACATTTTGTAAGTAGGAGCAGAACTCCTTCCTCTTTTCACACTAGCTCTTTCTAGCCTGTCACCATTTTAACTTAATACATCTAATTTCTCAGCAGGAGATTGCCACACATTGGCAAGCATCAGATCCTGTCTTTGCTCTGCTTTTAAAAGAAAACCTTTATCTGATTGCTTGCATTTGTACGGATTCACAAGGAAACAAAGTCAGTTTACTAATGAAGAAGCTTCCCTTTAAGGTGGCCTCCAAGACACTTCAAATAGTTCATAAAACCTGGACTCAGCGAGGAGCATTCTACAGTTGAAAGAGCCTCTGTTTCAGGGTCTCTGTCCTAAAAACATCATCAGGGCCAAAAGCTGTAGCCAAAACCCTGTAGTGAGCAGGTTTCTTGAAAAACAATTTCTTCAGTGCATATTCAGAAGGTTAAAAATAACAAACATATACTGCTTCATCACCACAGAATGTAGAAGCTTGGTTGCAGACCAAGCAGGGGTATATGACAGAAAATGGAAAAGAATATCTGGCTGAAATTTGTGGGGTCACGGAAAGAAGAATGTAACTGGACAACTGAGAATTTAGTTGGACGCTTGAATTAAGACTACTGTGGTTTAAAAAAACCTCTATAGAGTGGTGATGGGTGACCAAACCCCTCTAACATCTCATGCATAAACACGTATGTGTTCTCAGAACTGTATTCATTCTTTTTCCCCTTGATTCGAAGCACTAATAATAATAATTGTATTTGAAAAAATTCAAGACAAAATTATTAAGTAAACATTTCTAACAATATTATGTCCCTCTGTGTGATATAAGAGCCACAATGATTAGGGAGACTAAAAATAATTTTCTGTCTTGACAGGCGTCAGAAACTTCTACATCCTGGAAAATCCTTGTATCGAGCATTGTTGGATTCAGTCACGTTAAGTGATGAGAGTGTCAAATTCCAAATTTTTCATGAGGAGAATAAGGTGAGATCCCACGTAGCATAAGAGGGTGCTTACAGAAAGAGCAGTGAATATTATTAAGAATATTTGCAGGTTTCGAGATTCTTCAGTGATAGATATTTAAGATATGATGCAAAGTATCAGCCTAAGGATGTCACAGAATCACACAATCACGGAACAGCCTTGGTTGGAAGAGACCTGTAAGATCATCGAGTCCAGCCATTAACCTCACACTGCCAATTCCCCACTAAACCATGTCCCTCAGCACCACATCTCTTAAATGCCTCCAGAGATGGAGACTCCACCACTGCCCTGGGCAACCTGTGCCAATGCCTGATAACCCTTTTAGTGAAAATTTTTTTTCCTAATATCTAATCTAAACCTCCGCTGGCACAACTTGAGGCCATTACCCCTCGTCCTATCACTAGTTACCCTTATCAGCCAGTATTTATTTGACAGCTTGAGACTGTGCAAGGACAACAGATATTTTAAGGAACTTTAAAAAAATCTTTAATGACTTTATGAAAAATCTGAGTAGAACTCTGTATCTGATTTCCATGCTGCTTGTGGGGAGAGCTGCAAAATGCTAGACATGGGAGACTTACAGAAAAAGAGTCCACTTAAAAAGAGTTGCTTCTTCAAAGGGGAGAAGTAACATTAGCTGGTGTAAACTCATATGGACGATGATTGTTGCTCAGCAATGCTAAAGAACATTAAATCAAAAAGCAGGCATGTTTTTTTCCAGACAGTAAGTCTTTGGTGATGTTGAGTTGAAAAGTAAATTGGTATTTTTTGTCACTACCAGTTTATCTGTTTGTTTGCTCCCAGGTTCTTCTACAAGTAGAAATTTGTGAAATAGAAGGCAATATTTTCAGGCTTAAAATTGATGAGGCTTCTCCTCTGAGACCAAGATACAAAGTTCCTGATGTTCTTATAAAGGAACCTACCACCCAGAGGTAAGTGATGGGAAAATGATTTAGCACCTTAGTAACTTATACAGCTTAAATTGCAAGAGTGTTTTCTCCCTCATTTGTGCTGCACTACAGTTTTCTGTCTACGATACAAAGTTGTTAGAGAAAATAAAAATGCATGTGGTTAACTTACTTTCAAAAATTCACATTAAATACATAGGAGAAAGTTTTGTCATATACACAAGAAACTTGAAGCTGTTTGACCCAATCAGAAAGTAGCCTACTTGTTATGATGCATCATTTTTACCTAGTTTTTTACCTGTTAATGTGAAAGGAATGGATAGTTTTCAGAGCAGTTCTGTAGCCACCTGTTGTGCTGTGCAGTGAACCCTGAACACAGCACTTATTTATGGATTTCTTTGCCTCAACATTAGCCTTGAGGTTTTTATAATGTGTGCAGGTATTCCTAGCCCACCTTTTGTTTCAAATCATTATTTAGTTACAATGAATTTCACGTGCTCCTGATTACATAAAGCTGTTGTTTCTTTTCATTTGCCAGACTCTTCATATCGCAGAAGGAGGCAGGTATTTTGGTTCTGTCAAGTGTTAATGAAGACTACAAACTTCAAGTCACAGCAAACCCCTTCCAAGTTGAGCTACAGTCCAAGGGTGAAACTGTTCTGAGCATGAATTCCAATGGGCTGTTATATTTTGAGCACCTACAACCACCTCCCAGAGACAGGTACAGTATCTATCGCATTGTGGTATGTACTGATTGTACTGTAGCTGAAGATAAACAATTCTATGGAGTTGCAATTTCTGTGATAGAAGCTTTTATGCACTGAAATCTGTCTTCTGTTTTACTTCATACCAGTAAGTACAATGGTGAAGTTTTAACAAAGAAATTCTAGATCAATAAACTGCAGACTGTTTTAATCTCTTGCAGCAGCCATGTGCAAAGTGCTAGCCTCATTTAACAGCCAGTTCTGTAAAACACTAAAGTAACCTGGTACACCTTATCTTTCTTGGCAATGAGTGATGGTAGTATGATTAGATTGTTTGGTCTCCTTTTATGACTAAACTTACTCTTTAGGTAAATTTTATTCACCATATAAGTTCTCGAAGTAAGCTTTGTTCAACTTACAATGTGCCATATAGCTGCAAGATTTTACAGGGCAGTCCCACTGCAAAGTGCTGGAAGGGTGAGAAACCACAATGCAGGACATGTTATGACTAGAAAAAGAGCATAGCAAGCATCTCTCTTAGAGAGCATTATTTCAAAAAATGTAATCAACAGAGAGCCCTTAATAGAGAACGACAAAGAAGTAAGTATCTTCTCGGTGGGTAAAACACTGATGCAGATAGGAATAAATGTGAAAGGTCAAGAAGTCAACCTAACTCAAGTATGGAGTGAAGGTCATTTTAAAATGTTGAATATTGAAATAATTTGCCAGTTAGAGCGTTCAACTGTGACATCAATTTTCAGAATAGTCAAGCACCAGAACGCTTACATAATGTATAAGGTAATGCATAATGCTGTATGAATTTTCTGTTTGAAATCCGTCCGTATGTTAAGATTATTTCTATTTATTTGTTTTCTCTAGAAAACCTACAGCAGAAAAGGAGGGGACAGCAAGTGATTCCTCTAAGGTAACTCATGCTTACCACAATTCCAGCATGAATATTTTATAGAAAAGAGAATTAGAATTACATGTTCATTTCTTCTGGTACTATGTTTACAAACATAGTCTAACCACTTCCCAGTGAAATTCAAAAAGAACCTGCTATTTCATATTGAGATATTTTGCAAATTCATAGTTGAATAAAGGTTTGTATGTTTTACCAGGGCTGTAGAAGGCATCAATCAGGTAGATCTAGCTCAAAAATATTTCTCTCCTTGCCCTTTTTATTTAGAATTTATTTCTTTTTTGCTCTTTCATTTGATTTGGAGTAGATATGTAAAAAAGACTTTTGTGTTGATATTTGGTCATTTTCAAACTCCCTGTTCACTGCAAGGAGAATTTCAAAAGAACAAGACCTGTTTCATAACAGTCCAAAAATTTGCCTCCACATACATTCATGCTTAATACAGATGTAAGATTCTCTCTGAAAAAAAGACCAGGTCCTGGCAATGCATAAAGGCACATACCAGTTTTCTCAGGAGGCTGAGTTATGTTTGTGATATAATTTTAGCCTCCTGTAGAGCAGATGGCTGCTTACTTCACCACCCTGTTACAAATGGCAGGAGCTGTGTGCTGCCTTCAGCATACTTGTGTCTGTGAGCTCTGCCAGGGAGCATGCTTGCTTTGGAGAAGTCACACAGCTGCAAGAGGCCACGTCTGCTTGTTCTGGGATGAATGTAGAAAAGAAAACCAGGAAAGACACTGCAAAAAGTGGAAATTCTAGGGCAAGGAATGGCAGAGCACAAGGCTCAAAATTTGAAGGATGCTAAAAGTATCAGTTACACATACAGACTCCGGAGAGTCTGGAGAGTTTTTTTCTTGTCTGTCTCTTACTGTTCAGCGGAGTGGGTTGGTTTCTGTTTGTATAGGTTTTCTTATTTGGTTCCATCTGTGCAATCTTTGTATTTCATAATCATTTTCAATGAAGTCCAGAAGAAAGACATTTTTTATAGTGAGAACAATCATGCACTGGAACAGCCTTCCCAGGGATGTGGTAGAGTTCCCATCACTGGAGGTTTTCAAGATGCAGTTGGGCAGGGTGCTAGATAACCTAATCTAGGCTGTCTCCCATGAAAGGTCGAACCAGATGGTCTTTTGAGGCCCCTTTCAACCTGGGCTATTCTATCATTCTGTGATTCTGTCCAAGACCTCAAGTATTACTTTCATGCTGTAGCAGAGTGCACGTGTGCTCCGCTAGCACGTCTGTTCTTCAGTGTAAATTCCTGCAGCAGGATCTGAATTGTGTTTTGGCTTTATTTACATTAACCATATTTGGTAAAAAAGCCATTAAGAATGTTCACATCTCATGTGAATAAACATATTTTTCTTAGAAATATGTGGTGTGAGAATTTACATTTGCTAGGGTTGGCTATTTCTGTTTATGCAGGAGAAACAAGAGGATCTAGGTCTCTGGCAAGAGAGATTTGGCAGTTTCTTAGACATCAAAGCTCATGGTAAGTCTCAGCCTAGTTCTGAAAACAGTTTTACTGCTTTGTATATACCTGTGTTCATTTCTATTTCTGTCTGCTTTCTGTTTAGCTGCTTAATGTTTATCAATGTCTCGCTCGCTCCTTCTTTTAACTTGCCTATCAGATATCAGTGACAGATATACAAAAGTACTGGAAATATTCGTTAGATTTCTCTTCAGGAGGGAACACATTGAATATGACCCATTTCGTCAGCTTGCTGTGTGCTATTTCTGACGTAGCATAACCCCATCTGCATTGGCTGACTGGTACATAATGCATTTTTTCTATTTTATTCTCTTTTTTTTTAGTATCAGCACATAACATTGATTTCACTTGTAGTTTACTCTCACAACACATCAGAAATCATGAGATCTAAGCATTAATAATTGTCACAGAGAAACTTTTGAAGTAGGAGACTACAAAAGGAAATACTAAGCAGTCTTACGGGATAAGAAGGATGTTATAGAAACCTGTAGTTCAATAGCTCAAATACAATTTAAATTATTAATTACCAAAATGTATGACCATCTGCTGTCTGTCCAGTTGTGTTCTACATTAATTGAGTTGTTTGGCTTTGTCTGCTACCACTGCCATGCAGACTTGTATAGCAACTGGCATTACCCAGCAGCCACAGTAGGGAGAGGTAAGTCTGAAAGCGCTTCCTTTGGGTGACAGAAGCTTTGTCAGTTCACCGTCAAGACACAAAGGAGCAGGAAACTGTTGCCTTCGTTGTTCATGCTGTAGCTGATGTATTAGGTCAGCATCATGTTTTTTTCTGTTTCTCTGTATTGGAGGAATAAAATTCATATGATCAGTTCTGATCCTGAAGCCACTGCTTGTCAGTCTACAGGATCTCTGGTCACCTGCCAAAAGTTGCACTGAATTCAGTAATGTGACAAGATGATATCACTGGCAGAGGCTCTTGTGCATGCTACTCTTCTGGCTGGGGCTGAAGAGGAGAGCAGTAGGAAACAGGCAACTCTGACTCTAAAATCCACTCTGCTTGCAGTCCACTGTGCTGCAAAGCTTGGCTTGTAGGTACTGGGGTAGAAACAGGAGAAAATTTTAAGCAGTTTCACTACAGAATAAGGAAGTGATCCACTGTTACATGTTTGGGTTTTTTTTTTCTATTAAAGTGGTTAATTTTATCTTCTTAAGCAGATCAAAATCAGAATAAATACAATAAAATCTGTTTAAAACATTACCTCTGTAGTACATAAGTAATAATGAAAGTGAAGTTGAAAGCAAGTATGAGAGAGCTAATTATTAGAACCTGTTTTTAAATATTTTTTTGGAGTTAGGTTACTCTGCTCTGTTGCTTTCAGCTAAGCCTGAGAATGGAACTCTGTGGTCTTCTCTTTTAATGTTATTCCCACAGGTCCTAGTTCTGTAGGCATGGACCTCTCTTTACATGGATTTGACCATGTTTATGGAATACCACAACGCACAGAAGCACTTCTTCTCAAAGACACCAGGTAAAGGTGGCATGAAAGCAGAGTCACTTTTGTAGAGAAGAGCTATAATATTGCCTTGATAATTTAATGGAGACAACAGCTTGAGATATGTATATTGTATAGTGTATATTTTAGTTTCATGGTACAGCAGCAAATTGATCATAGCCCTTGTCTTCATGGAGTAAGTTGTTCTGCTTTCCCTTTTCACTCTCTGACCCCTTCTGTTTTCTATCAATTTTCCATGCAGTCTTTTTCAGAATTTCAGAATTAGTTATGTTGAAGCAGAACTCTTAAAAGAGCAACTCTGTGAGAGGATAGGAGAATTCAGAATTCATATTTTAGGACTTAGAGCAAATAAGCAGTAGTCTCACTGGCAGCAAAAAATGTTGTTTGATTCAGATAGCTAGGACCAAAGCAACGAAGCAGTGAGAAGAAAGCTGTCCACATTTCAGCTCTGGATGCTAAGGAAAAGACCATCATACTGAGTGTTCACTGAGTGTTCACTGAGTTTAGTGGAACAGGAATAGAGCTAAAATTGGCTTAGTGCAGGATGCTTACATATAACAAACACATCTGTTTGTCCTAGTGATGGTGATGCCTACCGGCTTTACAATTTGGATATCTTCGGCCACAAGATACATGACAAAATAGGCATTTATGGTTCCGTGCCCCTTCTCTTAGCACACAAGCCTAACAGAACTTCAGGGATCTTCTGGCTGAACTCTTCAGAAACGCTGGTGGATATTAGTACAAAGGCAGTAGCTGAGGTGAGATTGCTCACTTTCCTCAGAATTTAATAATGGAAGACAACACTCCAGGGCAGGGCCAACCAGAACATCACAACATCATTGGAGATTTGTCTTTTGCTCCCTAATGAAGAATTGTCAGTCTCTTCCTCCTGTCCTCCCTACTGCTAATTTTGTTGTATTAAACCACTGAAAAGAAAAAGGACATGAGTCCTTTCACCAGTCAGATTATAGGATTTGTATCTTAACAAGTCCACAGGAGACAGCAGAGAGGAAATACATAAAGTTGGAGAAGAAAGTATCTACATAGGTGGATGTAGCAGGCAGAAAAAAGGGTGGCCAAAAATCCTGACAATCTCTTGGATCTGAGGAATTTTTCTGAGTTTTTAAATTCTTGGAATTGCCACACATTTCTGCTTAACAATCTCATTCTTCTGTGAAATGTTGCTGGCCTTCAAGAAACATAAATTGTTCAGGAAATGAATTCACTCAAATCTTGAAACACAAACATATAAATTCTGTTAAAAATGAATCAGTGAAAAAATTAAAATTACTTTATTCCAGCACTTACGTGGTTAAAATTAACAAGTTTCTTTATTACTCGTGGTACAGTTATATCTATAACTCAAAGATCCTGCAGAAAATGCATAGTCTTTAATTACAGAAAAGCTTTAATTACTTTGCCCCTTATTACCCATTTTTCCTCCTTAATTATTACTCTATATTTTGTATAAGCAGTATGCAAGGTAAAGGATTTGTGAAGGATATATAAGAAATGTTCAGTGTGTATTCCTAATACCTGCCAGGTATGTGTTAGTGAATTGTGTGGGTTTCCATCTTTGCTCCTTCATTGAACAAAAGTTTGGTAGACAGAGATACTCAGTTTTACCTTGGTTTCCTCCAAAGCACACGCCATCTGGATCTGCTGCAGAGACTGCTAAGCAGAGAGCAGTGCCTCTGACTGATGTGCGCTGGATGTCGGAAAGCGGGATCATTGATGTTTTCCTGCTGATGGGGCCCACTGCATTTGATATCTTCAAGCAGTTTGCACAACTGACAGGTACTAACTCACACAATTGGAGTCACTATGGCATATTTACTTGGGAGATTCCCTGAGGAACATGCTGTACCCAAGAGTGGGTTAATATTTACCTAGCCCATTGTGTGCAGGAGGCCAGTTGTTCCTAAACTGCAGTTTGTAGAGCAAAGGCGGGTGCTTTGTGAAGACAGGCCTCCATCCTTGTTTTCTCTAGCATCTGCTGCTGGTGAAACTTGGCCCTAGTTGAGAAGCCAGCATAATTACTGCTGGCTGAAACTGCTCCCTTAAATGAAGAAAGGAGCTAGAACTGCCAGTCACCTTCAATACAGGGTACCTTATAATGAGAAAAGACTGAAGTTATGGAGTAATATATCCTGGAGAGTAGAGAAAGCAGAAAGGTAACTAACCATCCATTGTGTCCATTAGGGAAGGGAGCAGATATGGGAAAGGAAAGAACCAAGAGGCTCAGGAAGAGACTAAAAAACTGGAGTCAAGAGGACTAACATTTTCTGAAAACAAAATTCGTTATGTAGTAAAGAGAATTTAATGCAGAGAAACATCCCTGGTGGTTCTTTAGTGTGTTAGCAATGATTGTTTGCTGCACAGATGTTATGGAGAGGATATGGTTCAGCTGAACAAGAACAGGAAAGTAACCAGATCTCAAGATCTTGCCAAGCAGAAGAGCACACTCAGAAAAGTTTCCCATCTCCCTTCTGCCATTTGCATACATACATACATGTTTTATAATTTTAAAAATTCCTAGCAATAGCAATTCCATGGATCTCCTTGTACTGCAGCACCTGTGGGCCTGTTTACACTGCTTAGGTTCAAGCCTACACAGGAATTGCATTCTACTGATTAAAATCTATTTGTTTGCATTAATGACAGTTAAGCTAATCTAGAATATTTTTACATTTTAAAAAAATAAATAATAAAATAATATTGATTACTGGAATAACACTTCAGCATCATGGAACAGCAAGTTCCTTTCCACTCTTGTACTATCATTACAGTCCTCTGCTCTTTCTGGCTGTTGAGCTCATTGTAATGTATGTTATTTTAAGAGCATAGTCACTTTGGTATGAAGAACGTGCTCTAGACTCAGTTTAGGCCAGCATTCCCTAGCTCTAGACAGATACATACTAATCATGTTAACTTTTCTGGAGTCTCTAGATAGAATCCTAAAGGCCATTAACAGTGTTACCTTCGTTCATGTACTCTTCCTAGGCACTCAAGCCCTGCCTCCCCTTTTTTCTCTGGGCTACCACCAGTGCCGGTGGAATTATGAGGATGAGCAAGATGTCAAGGCAGTAGATGCTGGCTTTGATGAACGTGACATTCCTTATGATGTGATATGGCTGGACATAGAGCACACAGATGGCAAGAGGTATTTCACTTGGGACAAAAAGAAATTCCAGAACCCCAGAAAGATGCAAGAACATCTCAGGAAGAAAAAACGGAAGGTAAATAATAAAGCAGGAAGAAAGAAAATATTTCTTTGTAGTGTGAAGCTACCCAGTCTGACTTTAACCGAGGCACTTCAGAGTCTGGAAACAGTTTAGCTACAACAGAGTAAATTAGACTGTGTTATGGTCTGGTGATGCTTCCAGTGCGCAAGATATCTTGTTTAATTCAGCTCCTTATGCCATTATATTATTTCATAGTTTGTTCTGTACCCTGACCACCAGGCTAGGTTTGATCTGTGTGAAGCTCCATCTTACAGATGCAGCCCTGGGCTGTCCTTGATGGGCACAGTAGAACACTTTTCTATTTAACATGAGCTTTCACCATTGGTAGTTGCTATCCTTACTTCAGCTTTTCTTTGTATTGATAATACTTTTTATTTTCTGCTTACACTAACTGGGATTTGTCCTTTATGTTGATATGATTACTCACCATAAACTAAACATTTTTTTCCTTCTAGTGAAGTCCTGGTGCAGTTTGTTAGCTTAGTTAGCCTTTATTTCTGCTTTTACAGATTAAACATTTTCCTTGGAATTAAAGAGGTATTAAAATATATACAGTTAATATCTGAAAGTTGTAGAATTGCTTAATGCTTGATCTTTGCCAAAAGTCAATGAACAGGAGACTGTTGAAATAGCATTCAAGTTTTATAATCTTTTACTTGGAGCTGTAGCACTTTCTCAGCTTTACAGCAAGGCAGTTAATGGCAGCAGAAAGTAACTGCTAAATACAATATGTGGATGTTTAAAAAAATTAGAAATTTCTGTAGCTGTTGTATGCTTGTACACATGTATACATGTTGTATGTTGTATACATTTAAGATATATTTAAATGTCTTAAGGCAAGTGATTTTAAGCAGAGGCATGAACATGGAAGTCAGGTATTTTCCCATTCACAGAATACAGCAGTGAATTAAATATAGTTGTTTTAGGGGTTAGGGTACTTGCTTTTATCTGAAACAACGTTTTTTGGCCCTGTTTCAGAGATGAAAGTGTGAATTCATGCCTTTCTTGTAAATTCAGCTATTTTACATAAGTCTCACATAGTATAGAAAAGAACTGGTAACTGCTTTCTAAAATTAGTGACACAGCTACCTTCTTTACCTGAAGTGAAATCATTACCTGCCTTTTTTCAGAAGTGAACTCTTACTGTTTTATTCAATGCAGTTGATGCTAATGATGCATTTCATTTTCTTATCCTGGCAGCTTGTTGTCATTGTAGATCCCCACATTAAGGTGGATCCCATGTATCCCCTGTATTCACAGGCAAGAGAAAAGGGATATTTTGTGAAAGACAGAAATGGGCAAGATTTTGAGGGCATCTGTTGGCCAGGTAAAAAAAAAAACACTCTGTCTCTACATTTCAAGCTGTTTATTTTAAGAATTGTGCAGAACAGTTTAATTTGGACCCATGGAAGTGGAATTAAGTTCTTACATTCCTTGCATTTTTGTAAATATTTATAATTTCAAATAGGTTCTAGTTTCTTTGGTATAGTCATGTTCTAATTGCCTCAGCTGTACAACTTCCTCTGTTATGTCTGTTGGATCTGCAGATAGTTCCAGTGCCTAGAACTAAAAAAGTTGGATTTGTTGATCAGAACATCCATCCCTCTTCCCAACTTGTCCTGGGTAACAGAAGTGCAGTCTGGTCTGTTGCAGTGAGCACAGCTTATGCAGGCTGGATGAAATTAAGTGAACCCTGATATTAAAGACTTGGATTCAATCATAATGCAGTCATTTGACATGTTATTTTTCATGAGGAGGTCTCATTGCAGGTAGACAAAGGAATTTGTCCCTCTCTTTATAGACAGAAAGCCCACAATCCTGGCAAAGGAATGAATATGGGAAAAATCAAGGACATATTTGAACTTCTAGTAGCATGGCAGGATGTAATTATTCAGCTTCCCAGTGACACTTTCCTGTTTGATCTCAAAGTACCAGGGATGCTGTCTCTCCCTGGCTTCATGTTCACATCTGAACATATTTCAAACTGCTAGCAGTCATCCCTCACACCTCCAGAATGATCTGCAGAACAGGACAAGAGCCATACTGAGTTCCAAGCCAGCCCAGAAATTGCTCTTGAGCTTTTTTCTCAGAAACTATAGTGACTACATTATTGCTGTCCATTGTGGAAAGCATCCTAGCTTTAGGCCGCTGTATTTACATGCAAAGACAATGCATGCCTGCTTTTAAAATCAGGTAAATAATTGGGATCTCCCACATCCACAGGTTCCTCTTGTTACCTGGATTTCACCAATCCTGAAGTGCGAACATGGTATGCAGATCACTTTGCATTCAAAACATACAAGGTGTGTATTTATTTGCTCTCATCTACATATCCCAGAAAGCCTGAAAATTAGGAAAAGAGAAGATAAATTACTGGCTAAGCAAGTTGGTGGCTTTTGTAGCTGTATTATAATAGAGAGGAAGATATCTTGATAAGCTGAAGAACTGCAGAAGGATTTTCTCCATGGACTTGTCTACACTAAGAAAGCTGGAACCCATATGCCACCAGTGAACCTGCTCACTTAGTTACACCAGCAGGATGGACAAACTGCAGGCATTTTAGCAACCCATAATCTAACACAGCGACTGCAATTCCAACTTTTCCTACCGTGATAGCACACAAGGAGTGATGTGGGAGTGCTCGATCATATGTCATGGTCACTTCACCCTGACCTTCCTTCCAGCACTCCTGCACAGTGCTGAAAGTATCTGGGTGAAGACTGCTGGACACCTCCAATTCCTCCCCTCCCTGCCCCAAAGTTCTGCTTTGCAGTAGGGTTGTTGAAACCACTCCCCTAGTAGAGATGCATAGTAGACATTTCCCATGCTGCTTTTCCTCTCCAGTTTTGTTCTTCTGGCTTTCTCTGTTTTTTTCTCCTCATGGCTATTTGATACTTCTTTTTTCCCTGCCTCTTTTCCCTCACCAGAAGGCAGGAATAGCAAGTACCTACTGAGTTTTGTAAGAATTGCAAAAATCAAGTAGGCCTGTAGGCTGCCACCCTGACCAGAGAGATCAGATGAGTGACTGGCAGCTTTCAAGTGACCACAGGAATATAATTACTATTTCTTGCTTTTCTGCTGCTGTTTCTACTCATACTCCAGACTAGTCTGACACCCATTAGAGACAAACACACTAAGTTACAGTAATGGCTCTATTATGTTCTAATGGCAACCCTGTGTCATAGGAATCTACTAATATCCTCTTTGTATGGAACGACATGAATGAGCCTTCAGTCTTCAAAGGGTCAGAACTAACAATGCAGAAAGATGCTGTGCACTACAACAACTGGGAGCATCGGGAAGTACACAACCTCTACGGATTCTACCAGGTAGAGTATGTCTAATGTGGTAATTTACACAGTAGTAGGTATTCTGTAGTCTCCATCAAGGACTGAAACTCTGCTGTGCTGGACATTGCTATATTTGAAATAAACTCTGTGATTGGTCACAAAAAAATGGGACAACATCTGTGCCTTTCTGCCGTAACAATGTAAATGACATTCACTGCGACTACACGATATTAATATTTTTTTTTTGTTCAAGTATATTCTAGTAAGAAAAGAAAGTAAGAAAGTAAGAAAATTGCATTAATAATAGGTTTTATTTGTGGGTACAGATTTCTTGTTTTTCCTGCCTTGGAAGGGCTAAAAAGGCAGTGTAGCAAATATCCTAATTATAGTTTGTCTTCCTGACTTTTATATTAATGATTTTCAGCAAATGGCAACTGCAGAAGGACTCATCAGACGTTCTTCAGGAAAAGAGAGACCATTTGTCCTCACACGATCTTTCTTTGCTGGATCACAGAAGTATGGTAAGTAAGGGCTAGCTGGATGCCTTCCATGCTGCTTTGTTCTGTTAAATTTGGTGCGTAGTAGTTAAGTCTAGAGAAAACTGAAACTATCTTAGAAACAGTGACATGGTAAGCTCATAAGAGTGCAAATGATTTAAAAAAAATCAGGAGAGGCTGGCAAAGTGTGTACAAGTTAAAGGCAGAATAACAACCTGTGTCCTGTGACAAACCACTGCCTGCTTTTATTGCATATTTCAGGAGCATGTGTGTATAAAGAATAAAAAATTGCAATGAACAGCAGTTCACCAGTAGTTCATGACCATTCTTGTCTTCTTTCATTAACTGCAAGCATAAACTGAAGCATACGCCCAACTTTCCTGTGTAATGCTGAAACTGGGTATTTCCAGGGGCGGTGTGGACTGGTGACAACACAGCAGAGTGGAGTTACTTGAAAATATCCATTCCAATGCTTCTCACCATCAGCATGGCAGGGATTTCATTCTGTGGAGGTAAGGTGCTTAGCTGGAGTTGCTCACTGTGTGTAAATCACTGGTGCCACCAAGCTTGTACCCCAAGATAGACTTCAACACAGATGGTGGAGAGCTCAACAGTCCAGTGCATTTCCAGGCAGTTTCACAGATCACACTGGTTTCAAAAGCCAATAACCTGGCTCTCACCATCACTTCTCCACTAACTCTTATGTAGTATTTGTGTCCCATCTGGAGCAGCAGTCCTCAGGTGGTGTTCCACAGCATGACTGTCACAGTCCTCTGTCACTGGGGAAGGCATGCTTTTAGCCTCCAAAAGCTCTCTTGAGATATTTATTAAAGGATAACTTGTTACACCAGTTTTCAACTCTTACTTGGACAAGCAGCTGCCCAACAGCAGGACTGCAAGCGCACAGTGAAATGCATGCACTTGGAATGTTTGTTAGAGGAGAACTTCACATTTTTCAGAATAATTTCCAAAACTCTGTATTTTTATTTGTCTGTACAATATCTAGCTGATGTGGGAGGGTTTATTGGAGATCCAGAACCAGAATTACTTGTTCGCTGGTATCAGGCTGGAGCCTACCAGCCCTTCTTCAGAGGTCATTCTAACATGGAGAGCAAACGGCGAGAACCGTGGCTCTTTGGGGAGAAGAACACCCAGCTCATCAGGGAAGCCATTAGAGAGCGCTACGTCCTCCTGCCATACTTATACACACTGTTCTATCGGGCACACACAGCGGCTGAGCCGGTGATGAGGTAAGAGCGTAAGTCAGGAGGTTTAGTGATTATCTTCAGGAAATTACTTGGAGGAGAGAAGTTAAATTACCATCTCTTACTTTTCTGATTGCTTATTTAAATATTGAAAAATAACACAAAAAAAATACTGAATTCTATTTTCACGCATTCTGCAAGATTTGATAGGGTTCTCAGAGGAAGATGATATGGTTTGGTTTTTTTCCTAAATGATACCTGGAACACACTAAATCAGTGAACACTGCACAGTCTTTAAACATGTTTTTAAAGTACTGTGGACTCCAAACTTCTCATCATGATAAAGAACTTTATGTTTCCAACCCACACTTAAAACAGTGCTTAACAGACTCTGACCTTGCTGACCTAAAAACATAAAGGCCACTTTGCCCATCATGAAAACATTTGTTACTGCTGAATTGTTACTGTTATAAGAGCTTATTTCATATTGATAATTTGATCATTTACCTCTGCGGTATTTCTTATAATTTTTCTTTTAGTAGTGAATCTAACAATCTAGAACAGAGATGAAATTAGAAAATAAACTTTTGTTCTGCGGCTCTCTAAGAAAGTGCCTCAGTGGAACTTAATACAACAGCCCTTTCAGCAAGAGATGAATGTCATTAATCTCCCTGGTATTGCTGTGTCTTTGAGGTTGCTCTAGAACTGTCCTTTTGCACCATATTTACCGTTACTTTTTGTTATGCAAATTCTCTAAGTTTTAAAAACATAAAGGCTTTTTTGAGAAGGGTTGAGTGATTTGAGTTTTGAAGATGATTTGCATTACAGACCTAGTGTGAACATCTGTGTGCACACATTTAAGTGTAGATACCCGTGTTGTGTATGCATTGACATTGACAGTGGGTCTCTGTCTGAAGAGAAATGAAGCTTATATTGACATATGCACTGCCCACAATATTAAATAAAACTTCAATTATGTTAAACTTGCTGCAGTAAGTACAGAATTGTAGAGGAAGCATGGTATTTTTCTCACTGAGACAAGCAGAGTGGAAAATGTGTCTCATTAGCAAGTGCATGAACAGCAGGGCTGCAGTGAGCAAGTGGATGCCGATGAGTGAGCAGGTAAGCCAGGCTTTTTGTGTAAGGAAACCCAGACCCTGTCTCTGAAGGAGCTATTATTGTCAGAATTTCTCAAATTTTAAATATACAACTCCTGTTCTATAGCCAGATGGTTATTGCACTACCCTTTTTTTGAGAAAGACTGAAAACGAACTTCTGGTGCAGTTTTTTCAGTCGTGACCGGGAGGAGACATGCTAGAAAAGCAGTAGTGAGCTGCTGAGAACAGGGAGGACTGTGCTGCAGGTACTAGCTTGTCAGGTGTCAGCATTGCTGGGAGACTGTGACAGAAAGGCTCATCCATCTCTCATTTGCTAGAAGGAAGGTATATGTAGTGCAGGTTTGTAAGGAAGAAGGCAGGAGGGAAGCAAGTGAAGTTGCAGGAGGCCAAACCATAGGTATATTGGAGTGTCTCACTCCATGTTGTACTGGGAACTCTCATCAGTGACTTAAAAGGGGTACTTTAAGGCACAGGAGAGGACCTTGCCCTATCTTCAGTTCTTGATAGCTGTACCTTGTAAAGAGAGGGAAAAAAATGGAGCTTCAAAATGCCAGAAGGCCTTGAACAGACTGGTGAGAGAGGAGAAACTAACTGAACCTCCTATTTTTCTTTCTACAGGCCTCTCTGGGTAGAGTTTCCAGGAAAAATAGAAACTTTTGGTGTGGAAAATGAGTACATGCTGGGTAAGCAGGTGTCTTCTCGTTCACTGGAATTTGAGTTAAATAATTTTGAGGTCATAGTGTCATATGACAAAAAGAAAACATGAAAACTCTGCCCAAGACTTTTAGAAATTATATTGTAACTGGATGTAGAACTTGAGACCTCTTTAAGGGACTGGGTTTTAACAGCATTTTGAAAATAGGGGTCATATGAGATGCAAAATCTGAGTTCAGTCTCACTAATCACTTTGAAAAAACATGGTCAGTTTTGATCTGAAACAGGGAAGTTCACTGTAGCTGCTGAGACTGCAGTCTGCTTCAGAAATGACAACAGCAAACAACTACCATCCAGAGCTGATTGTGTTTTGCTCCCATACGCCTGGCTGCTAAAGTCAGTTGTCTCAGAAATTGAGCTTAAGAGATGAGTGAGTTTGTGTAAAGCACATTCAGCCTATATAGGAAGAGAGAATTGGAGGGGAATGTTGCATTTCATCGTTTTTTTTGTTACCTCTGGGCCCAAGAGTGCCTACTAATGGCTTTCAAATGAAGGGCCATTCACTTCTTATGCAAAAGTCTGGCCGAGGTAGGCAGGACAGGGCAGCAAAGCTAAGTGTGGTGAAGCAGAGCATTTCAGAGGACTCTGGGAGTTCAGTTTGCATCACCAGTGGGCAAGGAGTGGAGAAATTTATCAAACTGTACAGTCTATATACATTAATGTATTTTTTTAAGAGTAAAGAAAAACATCCCCAGTGCAATAAGCTTAAGCAGGTGGTTTTTTTTTCCCCCCAAAGACATTCCTGTCTTCTACTCTTTGGGTTTGAAAAGTGTATTTGTTTGTTCAACCAAAGAGCCAACAGGCAGTCATCTCTTAAACTGTGAGGGACCCAGAAGTGCCTCCAGGCTCGTGGGCATACAGTGCAGCCCAGCTGCATCCCAGTGCCGTAACAGAACAAGCAGCCATCAGCTCCTTGCACATGTATTTTTTCCAGTAGAAAGGGAACCTAAGCGTATGGCGTGCCCAAGCAAGCCCTTAAAACAGGTATGGGAGGCTGACAACCCCAAAGCACACAGCTTCTGGTCTGATGAGATGCAGCCTTCAGGATCACAGCCATGTTTATGTTTTTGTCCAGGAAATGCTTTGTTGGTGCACCCAGTCACGGAGCAAGAGGCCAAGGCAGTGAGCGTTCTGCTTCCAGGATTAGAGGAGGTGAGGGTGAATATGAAGCTACTCAGCTGTTCAGCCCAAAGAAGTATTTTATACAGCAACTTTCCAGCTCCCCATCTTGTAACTGCAGCACAGTGCCCCTATGCCAAGTGCTGGCTGGCCATTCTGTGCCCCTCTGAACCCACCTTTCATCTTGATACCTCACATGCTTGTCTCACAGTAAATTTACTTTCTTGCTTTTCCAAGAGCTGCCACACAAATCTCAGGTCACCTAGAATTTAAATCTCCCCTGAAGGCTAGCTGCTTCTCATGGAACACCAAAAAACAGCTGCTTCACTAAATTGTTGATTCCCTTTATTCATATATTTCTCTTTAGGTTAAACTTCTCTTTTATGTAAAAGAAAAGGGATCTTTGAAGAGAGGTCATAAGGAAGTCCGAGGGAACCTGTGGGGAGGGAAAATTACATGTAACAAGGAAATACATGCCTCGGTAGCCTGGGGCATGTGTACCAAAGACTTTGTCATGTAGAGATCAGTTCCACTCTGAAGTGAAGTTACTTATCCACAGGATGGCACTATGATCCACTTGTACAAAGAGCATTTGGCTGCACCAATGGAGAGGTGGAGGAAGTGAAAGAATTTGGGGAAAATAGTTCCTGAGGGAAAGTCTGAGACTCTAGAGAGGAATGAGAGGAAAGGCAGCAGCAAAAAGGGAGTATGTGAGACCATGCAGAGCCTTGTGAGTCCACTAATGCACCTGAATGCACTATGAATTCTTCTCAAGATAAGGAGAAAAACAAACTAGGCTCTCCAAAGAAGTTAAGAAAAATGTTTTTATCAAGATCTCTGTGGGAAATGACTTATTTGCACACTTGAAGCAGTTGAAGCTGAAGTGTGGTGCATGAGAAGTTTCAGATGTAGCTCTTTTTTTGTGACCTGTTATTAGCAAATTTGTTGTTAATTTTTACTTCAGTATAAATATGCTTATTCTGAAATTCAGCTATTTCATTGTTTTGCACTTCCAGGTGCTTTAAGATATACAAGAAGTTACGCAAACTGTAGAAAAGATCAGCTTATTTTTGTGCTTCAGGAATGAGAATTTATTCTCCATCCAGAAGGTCATTTGATTTGAAAAATAAATGCTATTTCTTGCCCATCAAATAGGTTGTCAGGAAGAGTGACAGTAAGGTTAAGCAGAAAAGTAAGTGTATCTGCAGAGGAAACAAATCTTTTCCATATATGTCATGCTTATTCTTTTTTCATTTTTCCTAGATTTGGTATGATTTCAGAAAATTTAAACGAATGGAAGATCCAGGCACTCTGAAGATCCCAGTAACACTGGAGAATGTATGGGGTTTTTTTAAAATACTACTTCCATTGAGAGAGAAAAAAAAAAAAAAAGGCTTTTGTTTTGTCAACATTCAAAATCAGAAAGGTGACATTTCAATTTCTGTGTAGGAATGTCATCTAAAATAGGTTTTGTAGAGAAGAAAAGTCCCATCTCCTTTGTTGTTAGATGGAGCACTCATATGTTCTGGTGGTAAAGTGAGATGATGTAAGGGTGACTTCTCCAAGCAAAGGTATTCACTTGTACGCATACAGAAGATTACTACTATTCCCATTGTTAGTTGAATACTTTTCTTTATGGACTTGTGGTTAAAGTTCATTTCTGAGGTTTGATAAGAGCAAGCTTCAGTTATCCCTGTTCCAAGTTAAAATTATATGATCAGAGTATATGAACTTCTCTACCCTGGCTTTGCTTTTCACAGATTCCCGTATTCCAGCGAGGGGGCACCGTGATACCTCTGAAGACCAAGGCTGGAAAATCCACTGAATGGATGATAGATATTTCTTATGAACTCCACGTGGCCCTGGACACAGAGGTACTCTGAGATGATGTTCCGTTTACAAAGTTGTCTTTTATTCCATCTGACCTTCTTAGGTCCTTGCTGCCTGTTCAGTCAGTACAATGATATCTGCATCTGTACACCCAATGGCTCTCCTCCACTTTTTGCATTTGGGGGGGCTCCCGCCTCCCTCCCACTGTTCCCTCCAAGTGAGGATATTGGAGTATAGCAGAGGCAGAACATTTTTCTGACCTTTCTCAGTCCTCCTCTAGTCCCTTGGAGGAAGGAGCAGAGAATGAGCAGGCCACAAACTTCCTCTTGGACACATAGAGAACTTCCCACAACTGTCTTTTCTAATATGTGAGGTGACACCTGACACCCACATCAATTTACACAACCAGCATGTCCAAGTCTTCAAGCCCTCTCAGAGCTGGACTCCCTGAGCTCTTCAGGGATACAAGTCGCTAAAGAAAAACAAACACACACCCTTCACTATGAAGCATAACACGTAGTCAGATATTTTTAGTTTCGTTGTCCAGCACTAGAAGCTGCTGTTAATTTGTACTCCATCTTGTGTGTTTCACAGGCCTGTGCAACAGGTGAGCTCTACCTCGATGATGGGCATTCATTTCAATATCAACACAAGAAGCAGTTCCTGTATCGGAAATTCACTTTCCACAAGAACATTCTTTCTTCCAGGTAGCAGCAATTGTGGACAAAAGCCACCAACACACTATCAGTGGAAATGCCTTTTCTAGTTCACTGAGAGGATGCTGGAACATGCTCCCCAGGGAAATGGTCAAGGCACCAAGCTCTTTGTCATATAATTTACTTTTAGGTAGTCCTGCCAGGAGCAGGAAGTTGGACTCAATCCTTCCGAGTCCCTTCTGACTTGAAGTATTCTATGATTCTATGTAGAAACCACAGACACCATTACATGTAGTCTCCAAAAGTCATCAACAAATGTACCATATATATTAGCATGGTAAAATATACAAGGAAAGCACTTTAAAGGGAGCACAAGGGGACACAGCCTGCAAAGGCTGAGTGAAACAACCTAACAGCCAAAAATATCCATAGCTGTTTGTAAGGGAAGAGATGTTAAATATGTCACTATGACACTTTTACTATTGAGGTATGTTGCTCATGGGGCTGTGTGGTGCATAAATAGAGATTTTACAGGAATTTCTTTATTCCTTCAGGGTCCACAAATATGCAGGAGGTAGTCCTAAAACTACAAAATTTAACACAGAGCAAAACTGTAGACTAGCTTGGATAGTGCAGTTAAAAGTATGCTTCAAATCTCTTTATCTGGGATACGAAATCTGAAAAGCTTAAAAATTCTGGATGGAAAAGAAAATTGTTGCTACACTGCTAGCCAGCCTAGAAGTTGGAAAAAAGTAATTTTGAGATGAATGATAAAACATTCTATTCATTCTGGAAAGGAAAGTTTCCGTTTGAAATTTTTTTACAGCTTTTTAATAAAAATTAAATTAGTTACAAAGTGAAAGATAATTTTGCCTCAGATTGAAGCATCTTACTTGAAAAAATGTTTAAATAAGGTTTACATTTATACTTAGGAGTTTTAACTACCATTTTTCAAATATCCACAACTTTTCTGGTTGTCAAAGCCATGCTTTTAGCCACAAAAAGCCTTCTCAGACTTTTTTCTTCTGACTTTGTGAAATCTGCTATGCAGTGAAAAATTAGCTGACAATGGGAGAAAGTTTTACTTATTTGAGGAGAAAGGAAACCAGTATAGGGAACTTGTGGGGTGAGACTGAAGTAGTCTGTATGATGCTGAACTTCTGCTGATGAACAGAAACTAATGTACATGAAATAATTTTCTTTTTTCAGATGCAAAGGTGAAGGCGGACAGTACCACACTACATGTGTGGTTGAACGGGTGGTAGTTCTGGGATTTGGACAGCAACCCACTTTTGTGACAGCCTGTTCCAAGGGTAATGAACTGACTTCTATTTTACTACAGTTTTCTGAAATACTGTTGCTCTGGTGCCATACACTAGAGATGGCAAACTGACAGCTTTATAAAGGAAGTGTTACAGCATAGGGAGAATCCTTGTTTAGTTTTCTTTGCTACTTTTTTGATATCAAGGACAGAATTTAGTGAAAGGAGGCAGAAGCTGCTCACCACTAATCTTACATGCAGAACTGAAGAACACTTGCTTTGTAAGGCAATAGATATATCAGTAAAAGTGGTTCAGAATTAACAAGTTCAAATAACTTTGTCCTGCACAGAGTATGACCAGAGACAGCATTTCAGATGAAGGACCATTTGCTCAGATCTGTAAGCCTGCCTAGTCTAGAACAGGAAACTTGCAGACAAAAGCAGAATTACTTTTCTGTTCTCTTGCTCATGCAAAAGTGTCTGGAGGTCTGACTATGTGGGGATCTCTAGAAGAAACAGTTTTTCCCATTCTGCTGCATTCTTATGTGTACACTGGGCAGATTTAACTACCATTTCTCTTTTAATCAGTCCTTTCCACCAGTGACAGGGACAGTCTGAATTAAGAACTGGAGGGAGTCATGCCTAGCTTTGTTTCAGAAGGGTTCTTCTTAAATCATATAGTAAACTCTCTTTTCCTGTTCAGATGGGAAAGAAAAAGAAGTGGGTTTTGTATATGATATGAAGACCTCTGCACTGACGCTGGAAAATTTAGCCCTGAGTGTGGAAGCCGACTGGGAGATTTGCATCAAATGAAAGGAGACACAACTTCTGCAGATAATTCATTGTGAGGTTGAGGGGAAGTAAGTTGGGAGGACTTACAATATTCACTTCAATCCAATCAAATCAAGGAACATATTTCCCACCCACACCCCCAAACTAACCTTTCCTATTATTTCTCTTTTAAAGCACTAATTTAAACTTGGATAGATCTTCTATTTGGCAAAAGTAATAGCACTAGGATTGTATCTTTGGGGAAAACAGCTCAATACTATCCACTCTAGACTGGCTTCGGTTAGGCATTAAGATTGAGCTCTGCCTTCACTTGCACCAAAAAATCATGAATTGATGGGGTGAGATTGTGGCTTGTTGGCACGGGGTTTAGTGTAAGTATTTGGAAATCCTGCTATTCAGAGCCTGGAATACTTGAGAAGAGCAGATCTGGGCCAGTTTGACAAGCAGCATCAGTAGATACCCCAGGCACAGAGGTTATCATCAGAGTTCTGCCTGCAAGCTGCCTTCTGAAAACAAACCCAGAAGGAGTCACCCAGTGTGATTACAGACACTTCCCCTTTCCACTCCTTACGACAATGCAAAATGAGGCAGTCTGTGCAGGAAAGAGAACAGCCAGCTAGCCAAACGGTTCAGCAACTGAAAGTAAGGCTGGAGTAGGTTGTGCCAGTCAGTTGTGCAGCAGTAAAAGACAGGGATGTGGGAGTGCAGAAGTCTCTCCAGTAGCTGGCTTTGAAACTTAAGTTTGGATTTTTAGAAGGCACAGGTCTACATAAGTGCAATACTGGCTTAGGGTAGCAGATGGACTCACCCAGAAACATTTTCTATGTTATTGCTCCCCTCTCTCTGCAAGTACTAGTCAAAAAAAAAAAAAAAAAAAAAAGTATTTTGTTAGGAAAAAATTGGCATTTTTGGATGACTGAATGTCATTGGTTAAAGACAGCCCAGTGAAGCAACTCTGCTTATGGAGAGCTCTGCTTCCCCACATCTTCCAACTCTTGCCAAGGTTAGTAATATTTTAATAATTTCTTAGTCAGTTTTTAGTATCTGGCTGAGATTTGAGCTTGGTATTTATGAAGCAAATTTTTAATTTTAATGGGATTAATTCTGCATTTAGCCATCCCACTTCATGCTTATTCCCCATTCTCTTACAATTCACACCCTAATGTTCCCTTGCCTCCTTTTCCCACCATCTCTGCAAACAGAACTGGTGTGTCCTGATGCTTTCTTCCCTTTCAAAACTAGGAGACATCCTGAGTTGCACATCCCCTACATCCTGCCTATTCCCACAGCCCTTTCCCTATCAGCCAGCTCTCTTCACAGGCTACCATTGCTCTACAGCTCAAGTTGTTTGCCCTTTCCATTTGCTGCACTTGCCAGCTATATTATTTTTAAAGCAGTTCTGCTTTGAGTCAAACCCAAACATGCCAACAGTTGGGTTTTGTGGATATAAAAGGGCAAAATTTACTTAATTTCTTTAAGCAAGAGAAGGAAGTATTTTCTAAAATCATCAATAAATTAACTCTTGGGAAACAGGGTAGGATGGTTTGTATGTTGTTCCCTACTCTTCTTACCAAGTCCTCCCTGTGCACGGTCAGTCATTCCCACCTGCTGCTGTTTGTCCTCTGCAGGGCAGATTTCTGGGAATAGCAAATGTGAGAGCAAACGGTGACTACTCCGCCCTCAACTACCAAGCGCAGTTTGTTCCCCACCAGACCCTTAGGTTCCTTCTTTTTTATTCTGCAGAGCTGTTTGTCAGCCCCTTCTAGCAGACAGTGTGAGCCTCCACTCCAGAAACTGGCAGCCTAAATACTACTGTGGTTAATGCAGGCAAGTTAATCCAGGTAGAACAGTAGCAAATAGATCTTTTACATCTGTGAGAAGAGAGACAGACCCTATTTTTGAGACCGACTGTATTTTTCTATCAGCTTCTAAGCTTTAATTGACAACTAGTTCTTATGTTTAAGCATAGCAGTGCTTCTGACAGGATGTAACTATTGTCTGGAGCATTTTAATGAAATGTTTTAACTAGTATTTCTGAAGTTGTAAAGTAAGTGAAATAAAGGAACAATGAAACACGTTACATGCCTTATTCCTTCCAACCTTCTTTCTACGGTTGAGAATCACTACTAAGTATTCTTCCAAGGGTATCTGATTAAAGTGAATTTCTAGCTTTTATACTCTGGCCCTCAGTATGATATCTGCACTATAGTAGAAGTACTCACGGGTTAAGTTTTCAGTGGTATGAAGTGCCTAACTTCTATGGATTTCAATAGGAATTAATTGCTGAAAATATTAGCAGTTATGTCTTTAGACCTGAGAAAATAAATTTCAAACACTATCATTTACATTGATATTTGTAGCAACTCACATACTTATCCACATATTTATGCCATAAATGAAGAAATAAATTGTAGTCTATCTTTACAAAAAGAGTAACTGATTTCAATTAGTGAAAACAACTGGAGATAAAACTTCATAAAAATTAAATAAACAGATTATCATCCATGTAGTTCACTTCTGCTGTGTCTGAACAGGTCAGCTATTGGAGTACTTCCACATACAAGCAATTTCAATCAAAAAAGGTGGTTATTTCCTAATGGACAAAGGGTTTATTTTGCTGTTTGTAGCAGACAGCACATCCATTCTTCCCTATAGTAAATTGTTTTCCTTTAAAGACACCATTGGTCTTTTACTAGCAAAAAAGACCTATATAACAAAACCACCTGTCCAGTAAAAGAAAAGGAGAAGCTGTTTTCTGAACAGATATAACCAGAAAATACTCCTGAACATTCATAAGGAGCAACATAGGGTTGGAAGTGAGAAGTGTATGTCCACCTGCCGTTCCCTATGCAGGCACTACCGGAACTGGTAGCTGTAGCAGTAGCAGCAGGACATACCCTGCCACTTGCTGACCATCCCAAGAAACAAAACCAACAAACAAACAAACAAACCCACAGAAAACCACTGCTAGTCCTTCACTTGATCCTACCAGGCAGCCCACAAAGAGTTTGTCAAATATCACACCTGTACCACTGACATTCTTCCTGAAACAGAGCTCTATGTACGAGACGTAGTAGTTGAATTTTTGTTTTGGGCAAGAAGAAAGAATATGAAAGAACAAACATATGCACAGGCTCCAAAATGAGCGGTTTTGCTGGAGCTGTGCAGTGAGAGGCCCTTGCAGCTCACTACTTGCATTGCTCTTGAAATATCCTGGAAAGAGTGACATGTGGCTCTGCCAAGCTGTCCTGCAAAGTAATGTCAAACATGGGACCTGCAATCCTTGCATCTACATGTAATGAGGAAGTCATCGATTCTGCATTTGGACAACCCAGCCTGAAGCAACTGCATTCCTATTTCTATAAACACTTGGATCTGTCCTTTCTGATTGCCCTGTTGGTGCAAGAAGGCTTGCATTCATAATAAAAAGAAAATTATTTAGGCCACCATTAGAAGTCTGAGGATTGATACTCCTAGAGGTTAGTCAAGCTTGCCAACCATATTACCTTCTTTAAAAGTTCCCCTAGTGGAGTTTTTCTAATGAGCTGGAGAGATTGTCCATTGTACTGTTGATTTCAAATGCATAAACCAAGCAAACGGCTGAGAAAGAAAAAAGAATCGGTGCTTTGGAGAACACCATCGTACTAGGGCAGAAGGTCAGCAATGCATATGTGAGCCAGAGACAAGTGTCATTAGGCAAAAATAACACTGATGTCATCGTGTGATTTAAGACTTCCCAGTCCAAGAAAAATCAAGGTGTTATGGGGCTTCTCTTGACACATAAGCAGTGTCACCTTTTGAAGAACTGGTAATAGGGAAAAGCAATATGTGTTTAGATTTTCTTTCATGGAGACAGTGAATTTGTCCTTTATCCCACTGTTGTGTGACAAAATAAATATGCAAAATCATGGTCTCCTCTAAGATTGGTATATCCTAACACACACAGAATGGCCTAGCTTCCATACTGGGCCCCTTATAAACTTTTCAGCCCCTATATGAAAAGGTGCCTTTTACATAGGAGGTAGCTATCACCAGGTGAATGTTAGTGCTGGTGAGCTGCTCACAGGTGACCTGACCTCAGTATCATCAGATAATTACGTTTTTCACCATTAGGAGCATGCCTTCAGATATTCCTCCCCACTAGTAAAAATCTCTATAAGTACTTCATAAGTACATTCCCAAACCAGCAGGCATGTAGCTTCCAGTTTCACTGCTCTCTCTACTTAAGGAAAAGATGAGCTGCTTGCCCCAGGAGCCAGCCTGCACACAGAGCCTGACCCAGGAACATGCCTGGACGCGGCACAAGCTGTGCAGAAGACTGACACAGTCTCACTAACTCCCTCCTCCTCACTTTCCCTCTCTCTCACTCTTTGCCAGTAGCTATTTTTAGATTTCATGGGTTAAAGCTTGTCCCTTCCGGACACTTACACGCACAGAGCGCGCACAGATGCTGTAGATACTACAACGCAAGCATGGGAGTTAGCCAACAGATTATCTCGTTCCACATCAAGGAATAAATTCTGATTTCTTATGACAAAACCCTGCCTTTTGAGAGGATGCACAACCTGCTCAACCACATGGAATTCTGTTGCTTGCAAATTTGACTAGGAGACTTTCAACGGATAGAAAAAGCGGTTTACACAGCAACTTCCTCTTTTCTTGAATTTCCTTCCAGTTTGCAAGATCTTGCTTGCTTTCAACATTTACTTTGAGCCTGATTCCCATGCCGTCCGCCATAAATGCAGCGGTGGCTCAGCCGACAGCTGCTGGGTCACTTCCCAGCGCTACTCTTAGCACTACAACTGAAGGTGCAGGTGGGGGCACAGGGGGGATTTATTCTGCCATTATAAGTCGCAACCAGCCCATCATCAAAGTAAAGGAGAAGACCTATGAAGAGCTTCACAGGAAGTGCCTGGAGAAAAACGTTCTGTACGAAGATCCTGATTTCCCACCGAATGAGTCCTCCCTCTTCTATAGCCAGAAAATCCCCATCAAGTTTGAATGGAAAAGACCACGTGTAAGTAATGTGTTTGCTGAGTGCCTTTTACTTTCTGTAAATAGAAGTATTCACCCTGAGCTTACATTTTTGCAGAAAGTGTGTGTCGGGGAGGCGGGGAGGAATAAGCTGGAAATACATTTCCTTATCTTCCAGGAGAGCTCTAACTAGCTAAGGCTGTGGAAGCTCAGTGTGTGTATATAATGTATATAGTGTGTGTATATAGTGTGTAGTATAATAGGGATTTTCTTGTCTGAACCTACCAAAAAAAAATTCTCCTCTTTCTACAACAAGCTATTGGGTTTGCTGAGGCTTAATTTTTAAACACTACCCTATTTCACATACACCTTTACTTCAGTATTTTGCTGGTTTCCTAATCTGTGAAAATAAAAAGACAGGTTATGGTCTGAAACATGCTTTTATTCAATTGTTAGCTCCCAACATTTCTTACCTAACTTGCGAAGGTTGTTTTAACATATTACTCACTTACCATGAAAGTTGGTGTTGTAATCACTAAGAGGACCCACTCCTGCCTGCTAATCCCATTTATTTTTTCTGTCTTGTGGGCATTCCACAAGCCAGCCTTCCTCTTCTTTCCCACTCTGAGTCTCTCTTGCAGGCAGAGGACTAATTCCTTTATTCCCAGTTGATTTCCCCATCCTACTGCAGGAATTCTCCTCTTTTCCAGTCATTACAGCAAGGCAGCCCCCAGTACACTGCCTCAGCCCCTACTGTCCACTGTCTGGCAGCAAGGACGTGGTTCTGACGAGCTCTCCCAGCTCCCTTCTCTGGCAGTTTTGGCTGCCTCTTCTAGGTTTGCCGTACTTCCCCAACACCCAAATCTGTACTTCAAGGTGAAATCAGTGGTGATAGATAAAACAACCACAGGAACGTAACTAAATAGCAAAAGATCAGGCACTCTTGTGGGTGGCTGTTACAGACACAGAGGAAGGCCATGTGCCACTTTCACAACAACATGAGACACGTGGGAGGAGCAGCATGACCTCCCCATCTGCTATGCCACGTGCCTATGTGCTCTGTAATTCCTTCATCATCACCACGGCTGCATCAGCTCCTGGAAATGTGTGGGAATGAGTTAAATGCAGCCACAGTCATATTAAAGGGATGGGATTTCCCCTATTTCTACAGAGAGGAAAGTGACACAGCAGTACAGTGGATGAGTGCCAGCGCCCTGGGGCAGGCAGACTCCTAGTGTGCACGTGAGAGAGCATCAAAACATTTTTAAAAGCCAACAATGTAAAATCACACTTGTCCAATATAACTGAGCATGCAAAGATCGAGCCTTTGTTTTGTGGAAAGTCTCAGATTTCAGGGTCTCTATCCCAAAGATATTTCTTTCAGCCACTCTAACAAGTAAGTTTGGAAGCTCTATACTTATTATCAATATAGGAACAACAAGCTGGGGACTGTATAAGACTCATAATGCAACCTAAACATCAAAAACCAAAGCTATCTGTGTTCTTCTGACACAAGTGTTCAGTCACCTGATGTATCTGTGGTGCCAGCTGCAGGTAGAACAGAGGCAGGAGATCCAGAGAGCTGCAGTCTGCACCTTCCGAGTACTGGCACGCTATGGGATCATGGATCCAGTTGGTCCTGACCCAGATAGAGATGGCTGTCCTGCTGGGGACACACCAGGCCTGATCTGTAGAGATACCTTTGCCTTCTGTTGCAAATGTGTTTGCTTTAATTCTGTTGCAAATGTGTTTGCTTTAATTCTGTTGCAAATGTGTTTGTTCAAAACAAACCCCATAATTCAGCTCACTGCTGTACCCAGCAGGTCCCCAAAGAGGAGAGACTCACGTATAATACTTTCTCCTTTTATGTGTCCCCTACCTTGTCATCCATACCACAGCTGCAAAGTGAGACTTCTCTTGGGCACTGATGCAAAAGATCAGTATTTACTAGTGCTAATCTCAGATTGACCCAGGACTTTGCTTCACTGGACTTCCAAACTGTAGGTTATATAGCACTGGTAGGAGGACTTGTCTGATAATGTTACATACATGAACAGTCACAATAGACATGTTAATAGATCATCATAAAGTCAAATGAATATGAACTAGTAATACTGGGCTAAAGAGTATTTTGCTAAGACATTAAAGCAGTCATTGAAGCACCAAACGTAAAAATTCAACTGCATAGGCCACGTTTTGTAAAAGTTTGTGAAAATATGGACAATTTCTGTTCTAAGTTGCAATAGCATTTTTTTGGCAAAGACAACTAGCTTATAAACCATAGTCTTAGAAAGTGGTAAGCTTTAATCACTTTGAAATTCAGGTCAAACTTGAATTGAATCAGACTTGATAATATTTTCTAAAAGAAAACAAAATACAAGTTCAGAAGTCCCAAGAGAGTATCCCAATACTGGTTTCATTCTAGATCCTTTCCCCGATTTCTATAGCATATTGTATATGCCATACACCCTCAGAAATAGCAAATAAACAAGTGATCAATGTGCTCATTTAAAACAGAAAACTGGGAAATAGACAACCTGTTCCTGAATGCCTTTGGCTTTGAGTCACCTTACTCATGCCACCTAACCAATTTGTATCCACCCCCACCACATGAGGTTAGTGTATAAGTATATAATATACATGAAAGATTAATGCTGGCCTTAAACGAGCATTCTTTGCCATTACATGAATCCACATGGGATTGCTGAGTGCAAGTTTTTCCAGCAGCTCCAAAGGATTGTTTGGAGAATCACAAAGTTAATCTAAAGGGTACATGTCTGCTGGTTACCAGTGCTATAACCAAGCACCGATGACAGTGCCATTCCTCAGCTGAGTAGTGCCTCTTCACTGTAGCTCTCAGCATACTGTGCTGACATACGGAAAGGCTGAGTCTGCTTTTGCACTTGGGGTTTACAATGACCCCACAGCAAATCAGCCATGTGGATGACACTGCCTCGATCCCCATCTCTGAGGTGAGGCACCTGCTGAGCCCAGCATGGACAACTCCCCCTCCCACGTGTGAGCTGCTGGGACCTGGGATCTCACTGCTTTTTCCTTGGGGCTCCTACAATTCACTACTGAGGTGGTGAGAGGTGTCCAGCATCCCAGCCCCGGTGCTGTCCCTTGCTCTCGTGCGTCTGGCCCTGCAGGCTCTTCTCTTTGCAGCTGGTGCTGCCTGGAGGTCAGGTCCTCCGCCGCCGCCTCCGAAAATGATTGCCCTGTGACGTGGCAAGGGCACGGGGACGGGTCTTGTGCCTTACCATCAGGAGGATGCCATGCAGAGCAGCTGTGAGAATTGGAATGGGGACAGTGAGAAGGCCCCTGTAATTCTACCCAGCTAGTGACTGCCATGCCATGCCATGAATGCACGGAGCGGACCTCCTAATACTCAGTTCGGTCAAAAGCCAAGTGACAGCCCTGAAAGTTTCCCCGAATGAAGACTGCAGGATCTGTCCAGTTTCTGATCAGAGTATACATGAATGTTTTAGGCATGTAGAGGGGAAATAAAAGCCCCCTCAGTTAATGCACAATATTAAATCATTCTCGCCTGCACCAGGTTATATCCAGCTCAGTGATGGGCTGTGCTCAGCTTTCCTAACAGCCTCAGACTCCCACACATATGCTGCCTGCAGGAGCTTCTCTCAGCTGAAGGCAGGGACAGGGTGGCTGATCTTTGAGAGTGGGGGAAAAGTCTGCATTATAACACAATGCAGAGGTCCTGCTGCAGTCCTGTTCGGATCTAATGACACTAGGACATTGATAGGAAGGCTCTGCTGTGACACTGTGCTTTCAAAAGCATCATTGTCATTCTCCTTGCTCACAGCCAGGAGGTCACAGCATGAACTGCCAGATTCAGTGACTTCCCTATGGTGATCCTCTCCATAGCCATGAAAATCAGCAGGAGCAGCTGTCTCTTCATAAAGAGTACAAATAAAATCAAGTCAGCAGACTAGTGGATTTTGCTTAGAATGAGAATGAACCAGTCAGATCATCTGCTGCACAGGTGTTTGAATTTAGTAATCACAAAATGTGTGCCTCTGCAGGCAGCACCACGAAGCAAAGACGGCATTCAGTGCCACCAAGACAGGTTGTTCAGATGAGAGTAATCCAACTCTGAAACTCTAAAATTAGCTTGGTGTCTGACATCAAGCTCTGCCTTGAAGTCTGCAGCACAGCCATTTAATAGCATGGTCTGGACCATGAGAGGCCAAGGGAGAAGCATGAGGCTACAAATTGTCCTAGGCAGGCCAAAGAAGATGCTGCCTCTACTTGATAGGATCAGTTTGGGGAATTTATTTAGCGTGCCATAGTTTATTAGCAGCAGTTTTAAAAGGAGTGAATGCCTTTTTCTGCAACAGTCTGAGATGACTGGAGGATTTTTCCTGACACAGAAGAAAAGCTAATGAAAATACAATAAAGGTCAAATGCCGTTTTCAGTTGCGTGCTGCCTTTGCATTTTCCAGCGCTCCCTTCCAACTGACTCACAAGTACCTTCTGCCCAGAAAGCAGCATGCACTACTAATGGATTTTCCCTAGGATTCTCTCTCTCCCTTGCTGTAACTTTGACTCTTTGTAATGAAATTACAATCCAAACCGAATCAACCCAGTGAATGCACAGGTCCTTTGGGCAGTACCAAGGCAGTCTGAGGCACCCAGATCAGAGGAGACTCTTTCTAGACAAATCATTGCATCAGTGAAGTGCATCCGATTGGGATTCTCTGTGATAACTTGACCTAGGAGACGAAGAGCAATCCCTTGCTCAGCCAGGAAGACTGGAAGGACAGACCTGCCACCTGCATCTTCAGCACCAGCTCATCTCGCTCTGCTCACTGAGTACTTTTCATCAGCCTTGGAAGACCTTGAAACCTTTCCCTGTAACTTTGTCTGTACTCAGCACAACTAGCACAGCTGGAGATGAACTAGAGGAACACAATACCAAAAACACATCCAGTGTACTAAACACACCTGGCCACCTTAAAGAAAGGCAAGAAAAGCATTTCTGGTGTAGCTAAATCAGTCCATGTGACAACTGTATGATTACAGAATCACAGAGTGGGAGGGGTCGGAAGGGACCTCTGAAGATCATCTAGTCCAACCCCCCTGCTAGAGCAGGATCCTAGAGCAGATCACACAGGAACGGTCCGGTCCTATTCAATATATTCATTAATGACCTGGACGAAGGGACAGAGTGAAGGGACAGCAAGTTTGCTGACGATACACAAGTGGGAGGAGTGGCTGACACTCCAGAGGGCTGTGCTGCCATCCAGCGTGACCTGGACAGGCTGGAGAGCCGGGCAGGGAAAAACTTAATGAAATTCAACAAGGGCAAGTCCTGCATCTGGGGAAGAACAACCCCACGTATCAGTCCAGGCTGGGGGCTGAGCTGCTGGAGAGCAGCTCTGGGGAAAAGGACCTGGGAGTCCTGGTAGACAGCAGGCTGACCATGAGCCAGCAATGTGCCCTTGCGGCCAAGAAGGTCAATGGTGTCCTGGAGTGCATTAAGAGGAGTGTGGCCAGCAGGTCAAGGGAGGTTCTCCTCCCCCTCTGCTCTGCCCTGGTGAGGCCTCATCTGGAGTTCTGTGTCCAGTTCTGGGCTCCCCAGTTCAAGAGGGACATGGAGCGACTGGAAAGAGTCCAGCACAGGGCCACTGAGCATCTGGAGCATCTCCCATATGAGGAGAGGCTGAGGGAACTGAGTCTGTTTAGCTTGGAGAAGAGGAGGCTGAGGGGGGATCTCATTAATGCTTATAAATATCTCAAGGACAGCTGTCAGGAAGATGGGGCCAGACTCTTCTCAGTGGTGTCCAGTGACAGGACAAGGGGCAATGGGCACAAACTGGAACACGGGAGGTTCAATCCAAACATAAGAAAACACTTCTTTACTGTGAGGGTGACAGAGCACTGGCACAGGCTGCCCAGAGAGGTTCTGGAGTCTCCATCTCTGGAGACATTTAAAACCTGACTCCCTCCTGTGCATTCCTTTACTAGCCATCCTCCAAAGCTAATGACCCCAAGATGCAATAAATTGCTCTGGGAAACAATCATCACTGTACATTTAATATTTGGAAACACTTAGGCACCATCTAACTACCTTCATCTAAAATACAGTGTGCTGGATTTCAGAGCTTGTTACTTCAATAGAAGGAGGATCAAGCTAAAGTACAGTAATAGAAGTTGAAAAAAAACACAATCAAGAAACCTGGCATCTCACAGCTAGTTTTCAGGACAGCACCACAGCAATGTGCAGAAGAATGTTTTCAACTAAGCAAGTGGGTGGAGTAAAGCATGAAGGCATCTCAAACAGCTGCCTTGACAGAACTGTACCCCAGGACAGCTGACTGAGGCCCAAAATAACAGGACAATCCCTCCATTCCCTCCCTCGACGAGAAAAAGGGGACTGCTGGGGGTAGCCGGAAGCTGTTCTCTATCTGGCTATATGACTAATCCAAATATTTACATCAAAGCAACTCTGCTGATTACTGCGAAGGAACAAAAAAGTGGGCTCAAGCCAAGTGAAACTATTAGACCCGAAACATGAGTCTGGGAAAATCCAGGGCTACCCTGACGACATGGGAAAAAAACTTTAGACTGCAGAGGTAGCATGAACTGCCTGTACTGTCACACAAGCAATTGTCAGTTGCTTCTTCTTCCCACTCCAGCCCTGCCATCTTCCAGCAGATTGGGTTCTTGGATTACACATTGTCTCCCCCATTTGCAGCTGTGCAGGGAAATGGTCCTCAGGTTGTAATATCTTTTTTTCCCTTACCCTCACAAGACATGGCTCCAGAAGTTAAGTGTCTTCTTTTTCTTCCCCATACCAAGTATCTGAGTACGAGAGACAAAATAAAGCAGGGACTTCTTTTGTCTGCAGGACAGTTTGTACCTGCTTCTTCTCTTGGCTTTCCTATACCCTGTGGTCCTTTGTGCCATACAGAAAAGGTTCTGAGTAACCCTGTGATAGTCCCACCTCATTTGCTGGCAGTTTCTATGCAGACCTTCTGCCCCTACAGCAATTCCTTAATTATTTATGCCTGTACAGCATCTTGTGCCTATTCTGTACAAGCATAAATACTGACAAACCCAATATGTTGTCCTAAGTGCAGGACACAAGAAGAGCTTCCTGTCCTTAGAGCCAGATTATATCTGTATACATTTCTGAATGCAGCATTGGCAATTAAATACTGCAGCACGAAGAAAAGAATAAAATCTCTTAACCAGCAATTGATTATTCCTGAGAATTAAACATCTGATCCTGGGCAAATTTTAAGGAGGAGCATTATTAGGATTCATTCCCAATGAAATGCATTTTTCAACCCTATTAGTACCCCAGCATATTAGTTACTGCAAATTGGACACCTTAAACCTGCGGTCATTTTTAAAGAATTTAATCTGGTCCCCTAATGCTCTTTCCACCTACCTGCTTTCATCTCCTCCAGTGATTTTTTTTTTTCATGATTGTGTAGAAAAATGTTTTTCCCTATCCTTCTCATTTCAATGTGTTTGTTTGCTTGTCCTGCTCATCCATCTGTTTATACTTTGCAGGAAATCTGTGAGAATCCACGGTTTATTATTGGAGGAGCCAACAGAACAGATATCTGCCAAGGAGAATTAGGTACGAAATTCTTACTTCAACTCTGCACTTTTTAAAGACTGCATCACTGAATTTTCTTTTGCTTCCAAGGTGGTATTTGCAATCCTCTGTCTCAGTATACACCACTACATATCTACCTATTCCTTCTCTCTATAGCAAATCGTTGATATCTGCCTAGTAGTAATCTAGGGAAGAACTTTAAGCAAAAGATGCTTTGCAGGGTGTTTTGCTTTTCATGAACTAATATCATGAGTGCATTACAAAGCACAATTCAGCCTTTCTTTCAGGCTTTGAGGAGGCACAAAGTTAGTTAAGATAAGAATAAGAGATAAAGGGAAGTTATTTGACTGAGAGAAAAATCTAATCAGCTACTGTTGTATTTTTTCAGGTATTTAGTCCTGTTATTTCCATACAAGAGCTTCTGAAGGCCTCCAGCTAAGTGTGCCTTGTACTCTAGGACAACACCTATATTAAAGGCCTTAAGCTTAGATGCTCAAGGATACTTTGATATATAGAGCCACTACTTAGGTACAAGTGATGGCCCTGCAACTGTCTTTCTCACTGCACTCGCCTGCACTGCTTTGTAGCCATTCCCCACTCAGCTTTCCCATGTCTTTCACTGTTTTATAACTTCTCCTGTGATCTTTTTCTTAAGCTAATACATCCTGATGAGTGTTAATCTTTTCATTTAAGTGTTGTTCTGTGCTCGTGACTGTCCTCATTACCTTCCCAGTACTTTTTCTAAATTTATTTCAAACTGCCTTTCCTTTTGACATGACCAGAATTGTACAGTTGCCAAGATGTGGATGCAAATAAATTTACGTGCATAATATGTTCTCTCTTCTGTCTTCCATTTCTTCCCAAACTATACATAGCATTGCTTACCTTTGCCTTCTGCTGAACATTGGATAGTTTAGAAAACTCCTGCTCACAGTGGACCACACATCCTTACTAAGGGGAAATATATAACTTAGAATGTACTGCTATATGTATAGAGTTGGCTTTCCAAAATATATACACATATATGTATTTCTATATGTTTTATCACTCCACTAGTTTCATAAATTTCTATTATAACTCCCTGCAATCAGGTTTAGTTTTCACTACCTTGTATAATTCTCTCACCCCACTAATTCACACTGCTCAGACAAGCTTACCCTATAACCTCTCTTACAGCTAGGAGGCTTTAATTAAGGGTTGAGGCATCCTTTGCTGAACACAAAAGTACTATGGGAGAAAGTCACTTTCCCAGAGCTCCCACAGAGGCAGCAAACTTGTGTGAGAGTCTGAAGGAGGAATAGAAACGGACTAAAGAGGACAGTGTCTACAATAGTGCAGACAGATTCAAAAAGAGGAAAACATGTCAGAGCAATGAAGCAGGAAAGAGGCCCCACAGAATGATGACTGGGACAGCAGGTTATCTTGAGAGCAAAAAATGAAAGTGAGAGCCTGAGGCTTAGCTGTACAGAGCTCCATCTGGCAGAGAATTATCTCTCAGTTGGTCTCTGTCCTAAGCGTGGAAGGAGAATGGACGTGGGAAGTCAGATGATAGGCATTCACATGGGACAGGGAAATCTTAACACAGGTAACAGTGCTTTTAGTGATTGTAGGCTTTTTCTAAATTATAGGGAACATCATTGATTTAACAGGCATATACCTAGCCATGAATGATGCCAATGAGCATTTCCAGAGCACAAATAAATAAGTGCTAATGTTCTGCAGAACACATGGAGCAGAGCCCTCTCCTGAAAAGCGACAGCATGCTCTACTGAGAATTAACGTGTCGCTTTGCAGTATCTCAGGTTTTCTCTTTGATTCCAGTCGCTCTGTCCCTTCATTCTGTCTGCTGCTTCTGCTTGTTTACAGGCGACTGCTGGTTCCTGGCTGCCATTGCTTGCCTGACACTGAATAAAAAACTACTCTGTAGAGTTATACCTCATGACCAGTCCTTCATACAAAACTATGCCGGCATCTTCCACTTCCAGGTGAGTCCCTTGAGCTAGCATGAAGCAGATGTAACTGTATTTACCCAAGGGAGAGCCCAGCTCTCGGGTGCACGCTTCCATCTTACTTCTCTACCCTTCAGAAGCCTGAGCGACAGTGGAGCAGGAAGAGGGACTGAACTGCCTCACTCTCAACTCTTCCAAGAGGGCAGTTACAGGAGGGCCAGCCCACGCAGGCAATTCGGGGGCATGAACCCACCAAGGAAGCATTTGCAGATGGCTGTGTCCTGCACGTAAGGGATAGCAACAGGTGCCCAGTCCTGCCTCGCTGCTCAGATGCAGTGCTACAGCCAGCACAGACACGCTGGTAGTTGGCAAGAGCATCTATTTTTAGACCCACAAGCAGCTGGTCTGTCAAAAACAAGTTACCGAAGAACCGCTTATTCAGAAAGGATTGACTATTTTCCATATTGCCCTTCACTTTCCTAAGGGACCTCTCACTGTCCCATGTGCATTACCCAGGGGAATCCAGTAGAGCTGCCTCCCGCCCAGTGGCCATCACTTTTTGCTACATGATGAAGCAATTAATTTCAACATTTCTCCTCCCTCAGCCTGGCTTTTTAGGCTCACCCTCCCTGCACCAAGTCAACCCAGGTGTGGGTTTTTTTTCTGTTTGCCTTTATTCAGTTCTGGCGCTACGGAGACTGGGTGGACGTCGTCATCGATGACTGCTTACCCACGTACAACAACCAGCTGGTCTTTACCAAATCCTCCCAGCGCAACGAGTTCTGGAGCGCCCTCCTGGAAAAGGCCTATGCAAAGTAAAACAACCCGCCGGACCGTGCCAAGCTCCCCACTGAGGCTTTGGCTGGGGAGGTGGTTAAACTACTGTGTACAGGACTTAAAACGAGCACATAGAGAGGCTCTGAACATATCAGTGCCTTTTCCCATTGGTTTTCACACCTCAGAAATGGGGGTGGGGTAGAGCATGTTTTCTAGGGAGTTTTGCTACTCATTCGGAAGTCTAGTTTTGATTTTCAACATCTCTTTGGTTTTGAGGGGTTTTGTGTATGTGTGTGCAGGTGGCATATTTTAAAACTTTTATATGTATAGAACAATATATAGGCAGTGTATATTTATCTGTGTAAAAGAGAATCTTACTATTCTTTTCTCTTTCCAAGACTCCATGGGTCATATGAAGCTTTGAAAGGTGGCAACACCACCGAAGCAATGGAGGACTTCACTGGAGGAGTCACAGAGTTCTATGATATAAAGGATGCCCCTAAAGATATCTATAAAATCATGAAACATGCCATTGACAGAGGATCCCTCATGGCCAGCTCCATTGATGTGAGTCCATAAGAACCTTGTAGATGAACCATGAAAAATGGCAGAGAGGGACCTCTCCATCCATAATCACATATCTGCCACCTTCTGGAACTGCTTGGTTTAGTCCACGTAGCAAACATCCCTTTCTAGGAGATGGAGTAAGCTCCACTAGACACCACCTATTAGCAAATAGCAAGTGCCAAAAGGAAAACAAACACAAGTGGAACATGGAGGTGGGGAAAAGGGGTGCGATCAACAAAACCAGCACCACCATCCCCTGACTCAGTGCCCTCGCCCAGTAAAATGAGATTAGTATGGGGGTGCTGCAACTCGATTAAGATAAATCTTCATGTCAAAGATGCTAAGTATGCAAATGCTTGGGAAATCAACCCTTCAGTTGCCAACATAGTCTTAAATTGTCTTCATTTACTGTGGTCAATTTAAAAGCAAAACTAAAAGTACTAGCCTAAATAACTGTTATGAAGTTGCAGTAAAGGCAGAAGAACAACCAGTGCTATCAACCACAGTAGGTAAGTATGGCCCATCTAGCACATAATGAGAGAGAAGTTACCTAGGCTATCTTTTACCTCCCATCTTTCTTGTATCATTTCTCTTCTCTCTCCGTGCCTCATCTCTCTGTATGATACTTTTCTCCCCTTCTCTGTGCCAGGATAACCTAGGCTTTTCCTATGGAGCAGCTCCTCGAAGCGACATTGGGGAACTGATTGCTCGAATGGTGAAGAACCTAGAAAATGCACAGATGACCCACTCTACTGTAGACCACCAGGGGACGGATGAGAAGCCAGCCTGGGTTCGTATGTCTCCAGAAGTTAACTTCACAGTGCTTTTATTTACAGACAGTTAAAGAAACATATGACTTATGCTTTTAAATCCTTATTTGGCTTCACTGAATTATCCCAACACTAATGACTTGATCTTATGGATGTTATTTGACATATGCCTTGAAAGATTTCAGTGCTTTCAGACACCATGACTGATACTAGAGGACTTTGCTGATACTGAGGCAAAGGGCTGTTGTCTTGTGGCACAGGCTTATAATTTCCAGAACAGGAAACAATTAGTGGATTTTATCAAGTGTCTCACTTGCAAAGGATGCAGAGAACAAGAAAACTAAAACATTAGAATAGATCAATATCCCTGAGTTGCTTTCTTCTCTCTGTCAGGCAGCTGTCATACCTTGCCCTTTAGGGGGCTGCGTTTCCATGAAAATGAATTACATCTCTCACTTCAGAGATTAAAAAAAAAAAAAGAGCAACTTCCACTCCAATTACATCATCTGAAACTTCTGGTTGCACAAACTGTCTTCTGCATTTGCAGCAGAAATAGACAGTTTTTCCTCTTTTGACACCAATATTTAGTCTTCCTAAAAGACTGAAATAGTGTAATTCTTTGGGAAAACCCAGTGTGACGTTCTTGTTTTGCAAGTATGGTTGGTGAAATCATTCATGTTTCAGGGGGAATTTCCTCCCCAGTGACTGTCTACTCAAAGAAGGTTGGAAAATTTTCTGTAGTTGCTGCCCTGGCAGTCATTTTGCTGCTGGTTATTACACACTCCTGAGCCATCATCAGGGGAAAAAAAAAATCATGACTTGATGGAAATAGGCAGACAGTGCAGACTTCAGAAGCACTTCAGAGAAGTGGCCCAGGGCACCAGTAGAACTTAATATTCTTAAACAGAAAAGAGAGAAAGGGGTTCTAATAAGTAATGATGGCAACTACATGAGCAGAAATGAAGAAAGAAAGGGAATATGTATGAGATTATAGGCATAAAAAGTATGAAACAAGAGCAGGGGGGGAAAAAAAGAAACAGGAGCAGAGGGAAATCATGGAAAATAATTGTGACAGCCAGGAAATACTTGGATGAGATCTTCTCTGTGCAAGCTGAGAAGGTATCTGTGTGACCTTACTAATTCTCCGTTTCCAGCCCTGCCTTTCTCATGCCCTCAAATGTGTCAAGAAGGGATGGCAGAATTACTGGCAGGGCCTCTCTCTGCAGTCACCTCTCAGTGACAGACGTAACGGAGGAGGAGAAGATTCACACAGGGTTCACGTGCGCCTAGCAGAGCCTGCCCTATCCCACTGTTCTCAGTAACCTCTCCTACAAGCACATCAGACAGTATGCACCTGCCGTCTTGCTCTCAATTTCTCATCTCCCAGATAAACAGCATTCTGAGATTTAGAAATAAAAATCTATCAGACACACTAACAGTTGATTACCAAGACAGCAAATGTATTTACACCTGAGCAATACGTTGCTGAAGAAAGCTATGCCCTTCCTGAATGTCAGTTGGAAAAAATTTAAATCATGAGGATTTTAGCAATTATAGAATAAAATGCACGTCTCCACAGGAAATTATTTTTTCTAAAAATAGTGTAAGGTAGTAGGAACAGTGTATTAAACTGGGTGTTTTAATGCCATTGTGGTAAGATTGCAGCCATGTGTAAAGATGAAAGTATTCTTCTAGGTGTTGATCTGCTCTGATGTTTCCAGCTAATACTTATAACCTTACTGAGCCTTACAGGAACATGCTATCCCAGAAAGGGCTGAGCAGTCCTACTAACAGAAAATCTAATTATTTATTTTGATGAAGCATGCTATATACTAGCATGTTTTGAGTGCAAAAAGCGGTAACCTACACACAGGGGAAAAGCAAATCTCAAAACATCCTTTCCAATTGATATTACTACCTTTTTGCTTTTTTAGTTTGTGATTCACAGCTTTCTAACCAACAGCATTAATTCTGTGGGCACTAAGCTCAGCCACCTTGGAAAATGCAAAGGAGAGAGCAAGACAAAACCCTGTCACCTGAACAGTGCCATGGTCCCTCCAAAAGCCCTGGGTGGCAATATCCACCTCAGAACAGCCAGCTGAGCTCTGCGTGACCCTGACGAGTTTTATCTTGTGTCTAACAGACCATAGTGCCAATGCAGTATGAAACCAGGATGTCTTGCGGGCTCGTCAAAGGCCATGCCTACTCTGTCACGGCTGTGGAAGAGGTACGTACAGTCCCTTCCCTCCAGCTATGGGGAGCTACGATCTACCCAGACCTAGAACCATACAGGGCAGCAAAGCACAAGGGAGGGAAAGCAAAACAAACAGTGAGCTAAGGAAACAAAACTTTTATTTAAAAAAAATGAAAGCCTTGTGGAGAAATAAACCTGTCTAAGTTTTGGCTTTCTGGGGAAATGGATATTCTGCCATGGTCTGCTTGGGCAAAGGTGGCCACAGCCAGCCACCTCCTGATCTTACAGCCACCCCAAGCAGGTCAGGCTGGAAGCGCTATCACTGTAGGAGCTGGCATCAGCAATATGACAGGCAGGATGTTTCCTTTTGAACCTACTCTCAGTCTATTCTTGTTGCATTCTTTTTCAATTAGACAACATTTAAAGGGGAAAAAATACGTCTTGTAAGACTGAGAAACCCCTGGGGGCAGGTAGAATGGAATGGACCTTGGAGTGACAAGTGAGTAAAACGGAGCTTCGTGTAATTTGAAAAAATAAAAATGCAGCTTTATTTGCCCTTATGCAGCTTTTGCATGACCCTAATATTTAATGATGAGGTATCCGAATTGCCTTTGCTGCCATTTTGACACACGCAATTTGAAGCTGATCATAGTTGAGTGCTTAGATGAAGCTGTAAAAAAGAAAGAGTACCTAAATAAGATGTTGAGGGGCTTTAATCAATGGAAATTAAGAGACAGCCCAGTCTAACGGCACAGTCAATCTGATTTTACTGTCTAGCAAAATCAGCAATGTCCATTTTCAAAACAAGATGCGACAGTAGAAAAATCTTTTAAATTATGGAAGAACTGGATAAAGCAAGATGTCAGTACATGAGTGAGTTTGGATAAAGCTTCTCATGAGGTTTTACTAAAAGGAATTTCAATAGCTATTCTGGCAATGAGAGTCTGCAAACACTTCTTTCTTCAAGCTAAATAAAATGAACACAGTTCAGCAGATTTTTGAGAGTTGCTAAGAGGAAGTCTGAAGGGAAGGCAGAGAGGAGTAGGGCAATTGCTTCTTTATTTGGGCATGTGGAGAGGAGGGTAGCATTGAGAACAAATGGTTGCAAGGCTCACAAAGGAAAAATTATCTGGGTGTAGCAAGATGACCTTGACTTTCCATTCTGTGAGGTTTATAGTGAAGAGTAGGAATTTTAATGAAAACTGTATTGCAAATCGTAATCTAACTTGTTTTCTGCTTTGAAGGTCAGAAGAGTGGAAGTTCATTAATGAAGCAGAGAAAATCCGTCTGCAGCACAAGATCATGGAGGATGGGGAGTTCTGGTGAGCATGTCAGTCAAAAACCCATGTTCCTCTAGGAGATACACAACTATTGCAAAAATGAATCACACTACACTACTTAAATCTGCTAAAACCATTGCAGTAATCCCTGTTCCCCTTCATATTCCCAATAAGCCCTGCTCTGTGATCGCCTCATTCTCCCACCAGGGTTTACCAGGTGCCACCAGCACAGACCTTCTAATTATACCACACTTCCACAAGCTCTCCATCATCCTTCCTACATACCATCCTCTCAGCCCAGTGTCCCCCAGTTTGGAGCTGTAGCTGTGTTAATTGACCAACCAGCAGGCCAAATACATTAGGAAATCATGGCACTCCCATTGCAAACTTGCCCTAATAATGGCGGTAGCATGGGTCACCCTCCTCCACTTCACCAGGATCTTTCAGACAACCACCCACCCTGTCAATCCACTTGGGTTCAGTTTCCCCTCAATTCCTCCAGGATATCATTTGAAGATTTCATGAGGCACTTCACAAAACTGGAGATCTGTAACCTCACACCTGATACTCTGGAAGCCGATAAACTCCAGACCTGGACTGTGTCAGTCAACGAAGGGCGTTGGGTGAGAGGCTGCTCAGCTGGAGGCTGCCGCAACTATCCAGGTGAGCAATGGGTCTCAAGAGACAAAGGTCTCTTTGATGGGGACTGTATTGGATCCCACAGGCTAAGTCATACCACAGCCTGACCAGTGCTCAGCCATAGGCAAGCCCTTGCTTCCTCAGTGCATGAGGCACGTGACTTGGCAGCTGGAAATCTGTCACTAAGTTTGTGACAGCACCTTGTAAGCCCAAAAGGGAGGCCTGGCAAAGATAAATCATTGTTCAAACACTTCACAGTGCCCCAAGTAAAGAGGAGAGATCAATCTCACTCTAACATTTAGATTCCAGTTGGGAAATCCACTCTCTGATAGCTTTAGGTGCTTTGGAAGTTTGTCAGATGCCAATTCTTCATTTTATATCCTCCTTTGCTGTGCAGTTTTGTTAGAACTATGTAAAACCCATAACGTTAAAAAAATATATATATAAGTATTAGCCCAATTTTAACCTTTCCCTCAAGAGCCACAGGCAGGGAACTTAAAAGTTCTCTTTGATCATGAGTATCATTAGGAAATTGTTTTACATGTTTGCTTTGGGTTGTTTGGGGGATTTCACAGATACATTTTGGACCAATCCCCAGTATCGCTTGAAGCTCCTGGAGGAAGATGATGATCCTGAGGACGAAGAGGTTATCTGCAGCTTCCTCGTTGCACTTATGCAGAAAAATAGGAGGAAAGAACGCAAGCTGGGAGCCAACCTGTACACCATTGGCTTTGCCATCTACGAGGTACGAGCTCTAGACTTTGTTCTTAGCACCATGGTTGCAAATCCTGACAGTATGCATTTACTAAGAGAGTCATGGAATCATTCAGCCTGACTCCAAGAATTCCAATTTTTACTTTGCAAGGAACTCAGGGGAAACCTGGAAGAGAGGAGGGAAATTCAAGGCTTTGTAACCATTCAGCCCATAGTAACCTCAGGGTTTACCCCATCTATAAGTAATGCGTTTAGGCTTTTTATGGTGACTTAATGCCAGATTTTAATGTATTCTTTCCAATATATTCTTCAATCTCCCTTTCATCCTTGCTGAAACTAAACATTTCACTAACAGAATAGTGTAGGAAAGACATCCAAGATGCATACATAATGATTAACTTCTGTCCCTTCATGAAGAAGTCAATTTACTCAGCCCCTTACACAAACATATTTAGTTCAGATCTTAGTGATCTCATGCAGATCCCAAGAAGTTCAGAAAGGAAGAAAGAAATTGCTTAGAATAATTATATAACTTAGGGCATTTTATTTACTGGCTGCATCCCCAGAAATTTACGTGAACACCTTTCTGAATAAACCAGTGGACTCACCTAGCAGCTCTGACTGTTTCTTCTCTTTGTTTCTCCCTAAGGTGCCCAAAGAGGTATGAGCAGAGCGGAGGCAGATTGACACCTTGGTGTATGCTCAAAACTAGTGTTACTGTTGTGCCTGTCTGTAAGTCAGTGGGAAACTGTCCAGTCAAGTTTGTTTGCAGGGATGTAACAAAAGTGAAACTGCTAACTTTTCTGCTTTGAGTGTTTATTAGTAACATTTTGTGAGTAAATATTAATTCCTTCTCACCCACACCCCGTTTTCAACTGCACTTTTTCCTCAGTCCCTCTTTTCTATTTGTATGCAACCTGGCCATGGCTTGCATGGTCAGTCAGGGAGCCTGGGATGCAGGAAGCAGCGTCAGCGAGCACTTCACCATTGCAGCCCATGCCACTTCCATTTCCTCCTGCAAATAATGCAAATGGCCTGTATCCTACAACCACAGTTTTCTCTACAGTCTCAGAATCTGATTAGAAAACAAATGGTATTTTCAGCCATTGAAGAAAATGTATTAAAAATACACAGATAAAAGTTTTTCTGAGCCTGCTGGTAGCTGAATCATTGGCATCACAAGTTTTGCAAACAAGCTCACCTGAGGGCTATGTTACCTGGAAAATATGAAGGTGACAGTCTGAATGTTGTCACTGCTGACTGTTTTACAGGTGGTTATTTCTGCAGAAGACACCTTAAAAGTGTTCTCAGCCTACAATTCATGACTTAATTTTCATATTTGAACTGAGGCAACATTTGACTGTCACATTTCTTTAACAGATACAGAATTCATGTTTTGTCCAGGCAAGTACAGGTTTCCACTGAAAGCACCTTCACCTTCCCACACTGCATGTAGGAGTTTGCACATACCATTCCTTGCCATGCCACCCTCCAAGGAAAGTAGCTGAACTCTGGTTACGCACAACTTAGCATCCAATAAAACAGACAGATAAAAGTGCCTACACAGCAGAAGTCAGCCAACACTACGTAGGTGTGCCCTGGAGCAGCCCTCAGAAGCCAACTAGACTCAGCCAGTAGCGATTTAAAGGTGACAGACTCCTTATCTCTTCCCAGCTAGCATCCCTTGTCAGCTCCATGCTTGCTAAGCTGCTGCTTCATTTATGTTTTCTGTCCCAAGCACGTACTACCTGCATCACAAGCCACCTGGGAAACGGGTAAGACTTCCTTGAAGACAAATTGATTCCTCTGTTCTGCAGATGCATGGTACTAAGCACCACTTGCAAAAGGATTTTTTCCTCTACAATGCCTCCAAAGCTAGAAGTAAGACCTATATAAACATGCGAGAAATCTCCGAGCGCTTCCGGCTACCTCCCAGCGAGTACGTTGTCATCCCGTCAACATATGAACCCCACCAGGAAGGAGAATTCATCCTGAGAGTCTTCTCAGAGAAAAGAAGTCTTTCAGAGTAAGTTGCAGATCCATTTACCTGGCCATAAAGGTTGAGGTGAGCTCACTCGTCTGCTACAGTCATGTTCCCAGTTTGCTGCACCCTGCTTTTTTAAATTGTCTTAACCTCATTAGAAACTGCAAGCTGCAAACTCATTTCCCTGAGCTTCCTTTACAGTCTAACAAGAGCCTGCTTTGAATTGCCTTTGGAGAAGCTTACTACTGGCAGGGTATCCTTTGTAAACATACCATCAGCCATTTCTAATAATGAAAATGACCCTGTTTGGTTTTTATTGCTGGAAATGCTACTTGGGATGCTCAGCTCATGCTGGGGAAAAGCTACATCTAGAGCCTGTGGCTGTAAGGCTTGGAAGCCAGCCCACATCACTGGCTGTTTGGAAAGTTCAAGCAACTGCTTACAAACCAGCTATGGAAACAAGCAACGCTGGGAACAGTCACTTTCCTGAGGTATTTACTTTCTGCTTTCTTCTAGGGAGGCTGAAAACATGATTGAGGCAGAGCGTCCATCGGTAAGTACCATCCTGAGCCTTTTTTGTACGTGAATAGGGGTAGAGAGGGAAGGAGTATCACATCTAGGGAAACTTACAGCAGGAAACCATTTGCAGCCACATGACAGCTCCTTAGTGTAAATTCCCACATTTTCTCATCAAGATACTCTTATTAACACTTGATTTATAAATACTACTTTCTGTTTGTTCAGACTAAAATCTTTCGCCAGCTTTGAAATCTGCTCCTGGCATAAAGAAGCTGAATGCTAAACATAGCCTTTGCCTCCACCAAAGGAGATTATTCATTTACCAGGGAAGGCCTAGCTCTGTGCTCCAAGGTATTTTGTTTCTGAAATTGGCATCTTATCTAATAAAGAAAAAACTACCTAATTTTGAAGTACATGCTTTCTGGAAAGGGATCCTAATGATACCCTGATTCAAACTAGCATTCATGACAAGCTCTACCTCTTCAGCCTGGAGTTTTACACATCTTTGTGGGACCATACTATAGTTAACAACACAATTAGTCCTGAAAAAAATACGAGGAAAGGCTCTGGCACAGAGTTGAGCTCCATCAAACCTTCCTCAGAAGCGTTCCCCTTTCATTCGCTGTCATGATAACAAAATATCTGTCCAGATCTAGTGGAATTTAATTGTCACTTCAGATAACATTGATCTGTGGGCACGGAAATCCAATCTCCACTGCACTGATGGGCTGGGAAAAAGAAAAGGAATAGTCAGAGCTAAAGGTACAATAGAGATTTTAGTCAAGCAGACAAAGCCTTAGGTGAGAAGGGACACTGTTTTACTACGGTTTCTGCAATTTCTGTCCTTCAGTATGCAATTTCTTGCTGGGTGCATTTTCCTTCATTTTTGGAGATTTGAAAATTGTATGAATATAGGAATGGGCAAAATAAATGTGAGAAAGGGCAAGAGAAAAAAAGAAACTTCACCATTAGCTCTGCATAATCTGGGTAAAAACTATAATTCTGTTTAAAAAAACTTTTTTAAAAAAAAATTGTCTCTTTTTGTACAGAAGAAGAAAAAGGGCAAGGTGGGTATTTGTGCAACATGCAGAGTGCAGCAAGGCAAAGAGCATGTGCAATGCATGCAGCAGGAGCAGAATGCCTTGGTATTGTGATTTCTCTGCATCTGGAAACTGCTGTAGTTAATGAAGGACACTGGATAAGAGGCCATTTGCAGGCAGCAAAGATTTTGTCTTCCTACACTGAATTCTAATGAAACAGCATTAGCATCACATACCTCTCTCACTCAAGGGGATGACAGAAGGGTTACAGAATCTTTTCAGCATTATAAGCTTGACTTCCTGGGTTGCTCAAACTGCCCTTCCTCCCTGTCCCTTCCAGACACCTTCTGACACTCCTTGCTACTGAAAAGCATCCCTTCTTCAGACACCTGCCCTGATATTTGCTTTCTATTGCCTTATGTAGCTACTCCTCTTTCCTGAAGCTTCTGCTCACCGGAGTCCAGTATTCTCCTTTCAATTCCATACAACACATTTAGGACCTTGAAAATGTAACCAGGCAGAAGCATGACCAGCAGGTTGAGGGAGGTGATTCTCCCCCTCTACTCTGCTCTTGTGAGACCCCACCTGGAGGTCTGGGGTCCCCAACAGAAAAAGGACATGGACCTGTAGGAGCAAGTCCAGAGGAGGCCACAAAGATGATACAAGGGCTGGAGCACCTCTCCTATGGGGACAGGCTGAGGGAGTTGGGGTTGTTCAGCCTGGAGAAGAGAAGGCTCCAGGCAGACCTTAGAGCGACCTTCCGATACCTGAATGGTCTAGAAGAAAGCTGGAGAGGGACTTTTCACAAGGGCATGTAGTGACAGGACAAGGGGTAATGGCCTTAAACTGGAAGAGGGGAGATTTAGATTAGATATTAGGAAGAAATTCTTTACTGTGAGGGTGGTGAGACACTGGCCCAGGTTGCCCAGGGAAGTTGTGGCTGCTCCCTCCCTGGCAGCATTCAAGGCCAGGCTGGATGGGGCTTGGAACAACCTGGTCTGGTGGGAGGTGTCCCTGCCCATGGCAGGGGGGTTGGAACTGGATGATCTTTAAGGTCCCTTCCAACCCAAACCATTCTATGATTTTAGTCTCAAGACAGGCTGATTGCAATTAATACTCTAGGGCAACACATTTGCACCTTGTAGCAGCTTTCCTTGTTTGAAAAAAACTTAACCAGAACAACTGCATGTGGCCACTTACAGCTGAATGCTTCAAGAATTAATGCAGAGAAAGAACATAAACTTTGCATAACTAACGAGCTCCTACACAAATACTCCTTTTCTGTGTAGGATTCAGATTCTGTTTTCAGTGCTACTGTCCATCACAGAGAAAGGCAAGTTCATCAGCTTAACTGAGAATCAGAGAATCTGGGAGGCTTCTTTAGCTTAAAAAAAAAACCAACCCAAAAAAGTAACATTTAAACAGTTACTGGCTTTCTGAACAGGAAAGCTAGAGGCCGGATTGTTTGCAAAAAGACTTTTGCAGCTTGCTTTTTAGCATGACAAAAGCAGTAACGTAAGAAGTCCACCTGTCTGTCCCTCCCTTTTTTTTTGCTTTTCTTCATTCACTTCTCTGGCTTCTCTGGTCACGCCTTCAGGGGCAGGATCTGTTGCTGCATGTGCTTTACCACAGAATGGCTGTTGCCAAATATTTTCCCTTTCGCTGTTTCTTGTGTAATTCCCACTTCTCTTTTGCTCTCCTCCTTCTAGCCTATCATCTTTGTTTCCGACAGAGCAAACAGCAATAAGGAACTGACAGCAGATGAAGATGGTGGCAAAGATGGTGAAAAAACCCACGTAGATGAGAAAAAGGTTTCTGCAGCAAATGGCAAGGGGGGGAAATAAGGCTCAGTCTGGCTAGCATGAGAGAGTGGCTGGGGAGAGCACAGGAACAGGGCAAAGTGTGCTAAGATACTTAGCAGCTTTTCAAAAAATCATAGCATTACTCACATCTGGTTTATGTGGATCTAATGAGCCTGAGCAAACAGAGAGTATCCCTTCAGTTATTTAACACCTGTGCTGGAGGATATAGTTGCTTGAAAACATCATCTGTTTGCTTGAAAACATCTTCTGTTTGCTCTCATACAAGAATCCCACTGTGAGAGGTCCCTTCCCCACAAGCAGCGCAGTTCAACCCACTCTTGCTCAGCCCCCAAAGTGGTACCTGCTTTATGCAGGGCACACTGGCAAATCCCACCCGAGGGGCTTCAGGAGCTCCTGGCAATGATCACAGCCTGTCCTCTTTGCCAAGGAACATATTTAACCAAAAAAAGAAGAAAGGACCAGGCGGACGACCCATTTCTCCATAGAGCATCAGATGCAGTAAGAGGGGGAGTGAGCCATCCAGCCCCCCAGGCCCTTTCCCTTCCCCACCAGGCTAAAATGTGTCTCTTCTTTGTCTCTTTTCAGCGTCCTTCAGCAAAAGCTCATGAGAAGAGTGAAGAGGAGAAACAGTTCAGGAATATTTTCCGACAGATTGCAGGAGAGGTGAGTATGCAACTGACCCGTTTCTGCCATCAGTGCAGCCTAGCCACAACAGCACCTAAATCAACTGCTTCACGGATTCAAAACACTGAATTTTAAAATATTTCGTTTGAATTTCCTATCATCCAATTTCCTTTGAGATCTGAAGCTAAGCAAAATCAAAATCCCATTAAGTATACAGCTATCCTCATATGTACATATAAGCTATTCCCATTGTGTACAAGGGAGCCTTATTTAAATTTAGGCTTTTACTTCTATCACTACTGCATGATGCTCTTCTGCATAGCATGTATAAACAGCTTAGAAGTACAATGAGGCTGCCAACAGGTTACAAGGATTTTCACATTTTGCTTTTTGGCTTATACAGTGGCTTGAAATTACTGGTCATTATTGTAGTTGTTGTTTCATAAGTGATCTGTGGTAACTTTAGACCTATGTTGTACTGCAGTCTCAAGAAAGTTTTGGACCAACGTTTATAAGACCTAGAATGTGCTCTAGCTTGAAGCATATATATACCATACTGAAAAGTGACCAAAGACTTCATATGTTTAGCATATCCATCCATAAACTGATCTGCTTAACAAAGAATGTTGTAATTAATTATATTCTCACCACATTTCCCACCAGGACATGGAAATCAATGCTGAAGAACTCAGGAATGTTCTCAATAATGTTGTAAAGAAACGTGAGTATGTTTTTTCAGTAACCCTGGACAAAGAAATCTGTGATATAATTCTCCACCCTTCAGTTGCACTCTAAATTATTTATGTTTCAAACTCACAAATTTCCAAGTTACACTTTCATAGACTTTGCATCCGAGACTCTAGTGAGTGGAACTTTTCATAGAGATGCTCTCTACAAGTGACCAAGTACTGATAATGCAGAAATGAGCAAAAGTTAATTGGAAGCACCACCAAGGATACTAACACACTTCTAGCTATCTGCAAATGCCCTTTAAAAAAATAAATTCTAATGGAGAGGCAGGCCTTTTTCCCTGTTTAGCAAACTTCAGCCTACAGGCCCTGGGCTTGCTTAATTACCTGGAAGTTAGTTTAGAGTTTTCTAAAGGTTTTTATTGTATATAACAGGTCAAGAAAATTAACTTCTAATTTACAAGCAATAACGTTAAGAGTATTTTAAGATTTCTCTACTACTCATTTCTTACTGGATAAAGGAAGTAGGTTTGGCTTCTACTTTTAGAAGAGTTACACCTAAGAGGAAGAAGTGCTGGCTGACTTGCATGATCTGTTTTCACCTGGCATCATTTATTTCAGATAAGGACCTAAAGACAGAAGGATTTGAACTGGAATCCTGCCGCAGCATGATTGCTTTAATGGATGTATCCTTTGCTGGTGAAAGAGGAGTGCTTGATACCACACCAGTCCACTTGGGTTGTATCTCCCACCACTACACACACACACACAATTTAGTAAGCCAGGGAAGCAGAAGAGGACATTATAGTCTATAGGCAGATAACACAGCATTACTCTTTTGTTGCATCTTAACTCCTGTCATCTCAACATTAGCACAGTTAGCAGATGAAAACATCCCAAAACATAACACAGCAAAATAAGTCAGTCAGTATGACATCCTTCCTGAGGTATCAGCGAGTGCCCAGCTCAGGTACTAAAGCATGATATTAAAAATATTTTTTTTAAAACCCAACTCAACATAATTACAGTTCTTGCCAAAGTTACTATATTTCTCTCTGATCTTTATAATGTATTATACATTCCACTGTGTGCTTAGCATGCAACACATGCAGAAATTGCCTCAGAGCATGTATAATAAAACACACTACAAGACACCATATGGGATTACCTCCAATACATCACTCTGTTTTCCTCTTTCACATAACGTATGATTCTGAGAGAACATAAGTGCACTCAAACATAACCAGAACAAAATTGTAACTACAACCCAGAGCCATAACATTGGAGCCTAAACACGTTTTTGTAAATGGCTTTAGCCAAAGTTTTACTTCATTCTCAATTCATTTTAAGTGAGGCAGAAAGAGCTCATCCTAGGATAAAGCTCAGTTGTCTTAAAAACATTGAGTAAGCTTCACATTTGGAGATATCTGGAAAGAGCCCACCAAAACATCCTGCTGGGGTACTTTGTAACAGCTCCAGGAGCAAGCCTCTCTCCTGTACCAGATGTTTGCTTCTAAACAAAGTACAAATAGTACTTCCCACTCCTGAAACAAAATACTATACACAATACCCCAAAAGTTCACAAATATTTTACTGCACAGCTCAGCCAGCTCTTAACACCGAGGAGATCCTGAACTCAGTTTCACGTTCATCCCTTCACCAGTAGCTGCAGGCTTAATTAATTTTCTCTTTAAAAACATTGTGGTTTTCTTACCTGAATGTTTGCATCACAGACAGATGGCTCAGGGAAGATAAACTTTGATGAGTTTCGACACCTCTGGGACAAGATTAAAAGCTGGCAGGTATTGCTGTTCTTCACAACTTCTGCAGCACAAAAGCTTGTGTAGGATAAACAGACTTCAATACATACACTACAAAAAAACCTAAGAACATTGCAAGTTAGCTTCTAAAAAGAAAAGTAATGTCTCTGCTCATCCTTCAAGCAAACAGCCTGAATCGCTGAAGCTCCAGCACTGATGTAAGGACTTCCCCCATGAGAACAGCACAGAGGCATTCAAATTGGAGGAGGAGGAGGGTGATGGGAACTCAACTAAGGCCTCACAAATAGCTTAATTAGGACAATTAAGAGGGAGGATTAACAGCTTAAACTCAAGTCAAACAAGGAGAGTCTCTAGGGGAGAGCTTTTTGCTTCTCACAGCACGGATCTAAATTGTTTTACTTCGTGACCGAGAGGAGCTCTGTGGTGACAACTCAGACTGCCTTGCAATGAAAGGCAAATGGCACAGCCTCCAAGTGCTGGAGGCAGCTGTCCCAAACGCAGCCAGTGGGTACATTCCACAGAAGTACAGGCTTTTATTTCTGTTGTGTACTGATTTTTTTTTTTCTTTTTCCAGAAAATTTTCAAGCGTTATGACACGGATCATTCGGGAACTATTAACAGCTACGAGATGCGTAATGCAGTCAATGATGCAGGTACTTTTCCCGGTGTTCAATGCCCAACAGACAAAAAAATGGTAATTTGATTTATCTAGCACAGAGTGAAATCAGGAACACACAGAAATTCAAAAATCCTTTTTTCCCCCAACAGAGCTTCTCAAATACACAAACGGCAAGTCTTACATGTCTTGCCAACCAAACAGAGCTCTTCAGCTCCTTAAACTTTTCAATGAATGATGCTCTGCTGTCTTAAGCATCTTCCACTGGGGGTCCTGCTGTTAAGGGGGAACAGGGAGTGCTGAAGACATTTGCTTTCATTTAAGCTGTGGATTCTTTGTTTGTGTAAGTGACAATTAAAGGAACAGCAGAAAACCTTCAACCCAAGTGTACAGGCACTGAAACTGAGGCAGAGTATGTCAATGTCCACGTTTGCATCAGAGGGTGGACATTTGCAAAATCGGGTGGACGTTTCTTGAATCCTGCTCATGTTCCTTAGTGGCACTAAGCCACTGTGGACTCGGTCTCTTCTGCCTACTTGGTAAGAAATTATTTTTGCAAAAGCTGCAGTTAATGAAATCTGTCCTGCAGAGAGAGGTTTTTGACTTTTCTTGCTTCTTGTCTCAAGCACACTGGTGTGCTGCTTTCCCTGGACAGCAGGCCTCCCCCAGCAAGTGTCTTTACCAGCTGCTGTTTCTGTAAGGGAGTAAGATGGCTTCTTTAATCAGAAAACCTGTAGCTTTACTATAAATCTAAATGTGATGATTCCAGTGACACTTTATCTTCAGTAGTACTTTGGTAGATCAGTTGCCAGTTCATCAAGGAACAGAAACAGATGGCTATCTTGTAGTTTACAAACCATCAGTGATTTAATCCTTTGCTAAGGATGAAACTACACCCAGACTGGGACTCCTGCTGCAGTAGAAATACGGGTCATTTTTATTTTCTAGGTTTCCATTCTCACCAGGAAAGTTGTCAATGTAAAAAAAAAAAACAAACCAAACAATTATTTTAATACCTCCTGCCCTGACTTTAGAATTAAGAACAGATTTTACAATACAAATGTCAGTCTCACGGCTGCAGCCCAGCTCTGCCCCATTTCTGGTCCTCTGCAGGGTTTCGGCTGAACAACCAGCTCTACGACATCATCACCATGCGCTACGCTGACAAGAACATGAACATCGACTTCGACAGCTTCATCTGCTGCTTCGTGCGCCTGGACGCCATGTTCAGTGAGTGGCCACCCCGGTTTTACAGCACTGCCTCCCCTCCTCACCCCCAAAACACACCGTCCTACTCAAAGCACTACTGCCCACGTATAGCTGTAATAATTTATGTGCATAGGGAATCTAAAACCCAACAGCTGTCCCATAAAAAGAAAAATAAGTCATTGCATTTCTCTTTGTAATAGCTAAGGAAAACCACAGCAGAAATACTTGCTGGCCACCTAAGTAAATATTTGCACAAATTTGCACAATACAAGAGGAGCACAATTTGGTTCACTATCTGGGATCATCTTTACACACACAGTGACTTAATCTACCCCATATATTTTGTTTCCTTGCGTTAGGGGCATTCCACGCCTTTGATAAAGATGGAGACGGCATCATTAAGCTCAACGTCCTGGAGGTAAACAGCTTTATGCCAGTATTTCTAACACAATGTCACAATACTAAGTTTTAATCTTATTTTTCATTGCACATGCTCTCAAGGGAGCCTGTGAGAGTTGGTCTGAAATTGCCATCTAATTGGCAAGAGTCTGCAAAACCACCTAAAAATTTTGCTATTGATTTTCTATGGAAAACACCTGTATCCATGATCAACCAGGAGCAGCTGCTCTGCCAGACTCCAGCTGGTGCTGAAGGGCACAGCTGTGGACTCTTCAAAGTGCTTCAAAAAACTTTTGAGATGTCTTTAATGAGGCAATTTAAATCAAACATACTGATAATGGCATTAACTGATAATGGGGTTTGACATAGTTCTTTAGTTTTTAAAAATCTTACTAAGAGGACATAGAAAGTTTCAACTTAAAAGCACGTCTCTTGCTAGGGGGACCTTAAAAAAACCCTTCGCTTTTTTGAGGGAAGGAGGTATAGGAGCAGGAAGCCTAAGATGTAATTCCCCACTGCCACTATGCCTCAAACTAAGTGTTGGCAAGCAGCTGCCTTCCAGCTCGAGATGGTGGCGCCCCAATACAATTTGATGGAGGATGCCAATGCGTCTTTCACCCTTTAATTCTAACTCTTCTTTCAGTGGCTGCAGCTCACAATGTATGCGTAACCCCGGAGCCAGCGACCACCTTCGTCAAAAACACACCCAAGACTTCCGTTTTGAGTAACTAGTTCCATCCAGCCCCAAGTGCAAACGAGCATTTCCTAATCACGTGCTTCACTCTCTAAGATAAACAGCATATGGGAAGAAGCCCTTGGAAAAAAAAGAGACAACCATTCTCCAGCAGGCAGACCAGTGCGCGTGTTCTGTAACTACCTTGTATAACTTCCTGACGTTTTCCTTTGGGCAACAAGGATTAATTTATTCATGACTGAATTAAGCTTTTTCTATGCGGCAGACATGGAGCATGCATCAGTATTCTGCTTATGCTGACAACTGGAAAAGTCTTCCCTTAAGTCAGGCAAAAACTGGGACTGTATCGCAACTGTGAAAGCCAGAAGTGTTTACTACCACCTTGTAATTAGTCATTAACTATTTGTCGTGCTTTTGATACTATTGTTTCAGCCTCTTCATAATGTTGACTGAATATCTCACATGCAGTTGTGTTCTATCACATTACTATTACACATCCCCCTCACCTCTGTTGCTATAGATGTGGCTGTGCGCGTTGGGTATCTGCTATGCTCCAAAGGTGGAAGTAAGGCACAACAGACTGCAGCACTGAGGTACAGCTTGGTCTAGTGCCTCAGTAAAAATTGCTGAGAGCAATTTTGTTAGTGCCCCCATAGTATCTTAATTACACATTGGGCATTTAAAATGTTTTTTATTGTAACTGCATTCTCTGTAACGCTGAGAAAGTGGTTTCCCATTTGAGACGGAAAACCTTTTATAAATACAAATTTATATTATCTACACACACACTTCCCCCCTGCCCCCAGGGTCCTTTTTCCTGACAGTATTGTGATTTGTAGCAAAATCAGACACTATGCTAGCATGACAACTTTGGGAAGACTATTAGAAATACAATTAGTTTAACTGAAACAAAAATAAAATCACCTGTATTTTGGCCATTTCTTTAGGGTTGTTTTTTATTTTGATAGAACAGAGGAGGATGAAATATTGAGCACTCTTCCACCATTCTTCTGAACATAGAGCAGCTTTTGGAGTTTTATGGCAAGCATGAAATCAGCTTAATATATCAAAAACTTGTCAGTTTGCTCCTTACATAAAATACATAAAAAAAACCCAAAACACTTGAGAGGTTTCATCATTACCAGCTTTACGGACAACAGGCTTCAGAACTGGTCAATTGTTGATCAATATAAAAATGGAAGGAAAAACAAAATGTGCAAGAAAAGGTGTGAAGAGACCAGACTTCATCAGGAGAGCCTTCTACTTAGTTCTCTCAGTGGTGAAAAGTAACAAAGCAATCCACTCTCGTAAAACAAAATTATAAAAACAAATCATAGCACCCACTCAAAGTTATCCTGGTAAGTAGCACATTTAACTGAAAGGTCACTAAGAAACAGAAAACCTTTTAATTCTAAAGTTCTTAATGTTGCCTTGCACTGTAACTTACTCTGAATGAGTAAGAAAATACCCTAGTCATCTAAGGAAGTTTTCTCCTTTAAATCCAACATGCCTGGAACACTAGGAGCCCTGGGTTCCAGCCATGCATTATCTCCACTAAGCTATTATTTTCCATACAAGAAATATGGCAGAGATGCTCTTAGTTGGGATGTTCAGAAAAAAACAAAACCCAGCTGGGTGGACAGTTTCCATTTCCCCTGCCGAGCAACTAGGCCTGACATTCCTGCACACTGGGAGCAAAAACTTGTGACATTCCTGCCAGTGCTGGAGCTTTAAAGTGACCTGTGTGATTTTATCCTGCCCTCTTACAAAAAAAAAAAATCCAGAACAAAGTCAAGTTCTACCAAATCCTGTGAAAGAATCATTCTATTCAAAAGAAAGAATCAGACTGACAAACCATAACAATATAAAGAACTTTTATTTTTTTCTTTTTTTTCCTCTTTTCTTCTTTTGCTGTGTAAAGTTTTGTTATTACGCTCACAGCTTTGTACCAAAGTGAGAGAAGAAAACCAAGGTCAATCTGTGCACATGTTCTACACAGCTTAAATTATTAAATATTCCATCTTGTTGTTTTATTCCACTTCCATTCTTCAAAAAGACTGTTGAACACTTACAGCAAAATGAAATTTGAGAAGTTGGCAGGCGCATATAACAAGATATACCTACACAGCTTCCTCTTTCACTATTAAATAGTTTACAAACAGTAGCTGAAACTGTTTTCCTTATCTTTCCTCCTATGTTCTGCAACTTGGGCAACTTAGACTGTTTGAATGACAGTACCATACAAGCCTGAAATCCAAGATTCATCTGTACCTGTGTTTTAGTGCAAAAGAAGGGAAAAAATATTTTCTCAAGACCACATTTTTGTTTCTGGGAACCTGCAGTTTATTGTGAGTTTTCAGTTACCGTTTACCTTGATCTGGCATTATTGTACAGTTTGTAAACGTGCACTGAGAACTGCACTACTCCAAACACACTGCAGAGCCAAACTCCTGTTCATTTTGCAGGAGTCAGCTCAGTCACTGATAATAGGTTTAAAGTCTGCAACCCACACGTAAGTGACACAAGGCAAGCAGAAGCTGGGATATTTAATGCATCTTCATACCAATGATGCAGCAGTTTCCCCCTCTGGCCCCTTCCACATACAGAAGCAGCAGTGTCAGGCCACAGAGTACTTTGCACTGCCAGTTAACTGTTATTTTCCCTTGTGATATGAAGGAGATAGGAGCAATGAATGTAGACGAGTCCTAGCATTGTCTTATCATTCAATACACATGAGGCTATGGGGGGCTGGGGAAGATTAAGCTTTGCAGCTCATGTGAACTTTAAGTGACCATTTTATGCTACTCACACCCTCTTTTCAGAGCTTGGACAGGGCTTGGTATGCCTATGGCACAAGTCTCACACTTTTGAAGAGAAGGATAGAGCTGGTTTTAGTAGCCCCTGGCCATTCTTTATATCACAAAAGTGTACAAAGCCTCTGAGCACTTTCTGTACACCAAGGAGGCTCATAGCTTAATAGGTGCAATGTCAGTCCTGCTAAGAGGAAAATGGTGGCTGACCCCCCAAAGGGCCTGCTGTATGTACTCAGCCATATAGCAAGTCCAGAGCTTGTTATTTAACATTTGACTAATAAAACAAATGCGGCTAACCACAAAATAAACCCTCACTCTTCCACCCACAACTTTTTACTTGCATAAAAACAAAAATTGAAAACAAAAATAGCCCTGAAACAGGCTTCAGATGTGCAGTACTGCTTTTCATGCAAATATCACTTTGTTAAATATCACAAATAGTTTGCCTTCCCAAAATTATTACACTCTTCGACCAGAGGTATATCTAGCAGGAGTCAAAACCCTAAGTCACAAGACCAGAGAGGGTCTCGCTAATGGCTGTCAAGCCAATACATTAGTTTGGCATCTCCCTTCTGCAACTGCCTCTGGAAGAAGGGAACAGCCAGTAGTGAAAGCTGCACTGAATTCCAGCTGAACAAATAGGAAACCTCCCCACAGAACTCCAGAGAAACCTGGGGATTTCCACAGCTGCACAGCAACTTCAAAGCAAAACCTTTTAAGATATCCTCCGGCCGAAGCAGCACAGCACTTCCCTCTGAACCCCTGAGCAATTTTTAAATTGTTTTTAACTTACATAGCAAAATTTTATAAACAGTCATGCAGCTCCACTGTTTTCCTGCCTCTTATCATTTTAAGGTTCTTACAATATGTCTGAAATGACCAACAAAGTAGCAAAAGAAACCACTGCTAAAGCTAAAGCTGGGTTTCAGAAGTCCAGACATTTCAGGAGGACTGTTGTCAAGGACAGATAAGGAAATACCATGGAGTGCAAGAAAAGGAAGGCTGCATCCATCAACTAGAAGAGATAAACCTAACAAGCAATCAGGAATGCAAGTAAAGTGTAATAATTGTGTTTGTTGCAACACCTAGTGAGAAACATCTTTACACATTCCTGAAAACAGCTGAAAGAATGTGAAGAATCACCAGGAAGAAGTAACAAAATCTACTCTCACACCCCATTTTTCAGAATGCTACAATCACTCCACATGCTTGCCCTCAGGACACACACCTCTACATCTTCACTTCAACCACAGTCCATGGGGGACAGCATGAGATGTTCACATTGGTTATGCCACACTTTTACATGCTCCCTCATTGTGGTTCAAAAAAAAAACCAAACCAAAAAACAAACTCAGAACAAAACAGAAGAACTCTTAAATATCAATAATTTTGGAAATGGTTTAAGTATTATGCAGTCTTCTGCTTTTAGGTCATGAAAAAAACAGTTACTCTTGGAAATTTTAGAGCAATACAGACTGCATCAGAAAACATCGACACTGCTCAGAGATTTCCCTGAACTGCTTCATCCACAGACCACAGAAAGAAAAAAAAACAACAAAAAACCCAAACAAACCAAAACCACAAACACACACAACCAAAACACCCTCAAAACCACCAGGGGTCTGATCCACATATTGGGTTATTTTCCTGTCCACAGACAGCTTAATAAAAGAAAACCCAAACAAATCACCACAAAAGCACTGGAACCTGAGATTCCCATGTCTTTGAAGTGGGATGCTACTGCATCTCACTCCTCTTTTATTCCTGTCTCTCACAAAAACATCAGTGTCAAGCAATTACAGAGAAATTATGCTTGTCCACTAAGACAATACAAAAATAGTGTGCCTCAGAGAAGACCCTGAAGTTCCTTGATTTGATGGCAGTGGAACATCCACAGGCTTTCCACAATCACTTTCTTGGCCTAAAAAGGCTTCTCCGTAGTCAAAGAATAAGGCTACAAAACTTATTTGGTCTATGGTTGGCATACCAAGCCTCAAAGTAGTGGTGAAGGAGATGCTCAGTAAAAATAGTACACTCAGTTTGTTTGAAAAGCATTGCATTCATTTATAAGCAGCTCTGTTTTGACACTGGGCTGTCTTTACCTTCTGTTACAGTTTAAGGAAACCTCTGCTTTTTTTTTATTCTGAGCAGCAAGTTAGTCAAAAGTGAACCCAAAGCTCCTTGCTACATTAGTCTCTTTGTTTAAGAGAGCTCGTTGCTAAATTAGTGTTGTTAAGGGAGAGAAGATTGCAAATGCAAGAAGTACATTTCACTGAAGTTAATGGGTAAAGTTTTCCATCCCAAGGCACACCTGCAGAGAAATCCTGACAAGTAAAAACAGTCTTCTCCTCTGCACTGGCTTGGCTGTGGTACCTCCTGTGCGTTAGTAGAAAAAAGACTTTTACATGGCATATGCATTTTGTATCCTCAGCTTCTGCTTGAGAACGTTAGACTTTAATATCCTTTAAAATCCTGCTCCATTCTTTCCAGATGAGTTTGTGGACTTGATACAGCCCAAGTCAATTAACCCAGTTCACAACAGAAACAAAAAACACTACCTAAGTGGATACACTTTGACAGGCAGTGCCTTTGCAAAGCTCAGTCACTAAGTTTCCAAATAAAATCAGGAATCCAACTGTGGTGTTGTATCAAGGTAGCAGTGGTTATGCTGGTATTGAACAAAAATAAAAGCTGACACCACTTACTTCTTTCCTGTACATAAGGACCTATATTTAAAAAAGACTCAGATTACAAAGCACACAAGTAGAGTCACTGCCTCAGTTGTTTTGCTGCTACTGGCCTATCTCTCAAGAAATAACTGCTTTCCTCCAAATAAACAAAATACCTCAGGAGGTACAGTAACTAGGGCAGTCTGTCACTGTATATATTGTGCCAGTTACAGCAACTTTTTACACTAGGATAAAAAATAAGTTACGATTCACATTGAAAAAATTAATTTATTCCAGTACTCCATAAAATACCTTTTCTTTTTATGAAGAAAGTAAAAATGTACACTGGATATTCAGGTTACACTGTTAGAATCTGTGATATTCTGGTTCACAGAATTTTATTAACATCAGCTAAAAAAATTGGATACAACGTAAAACCAGACATGTCTTAGACACTTAACAGGCTTCAAGCTGAGCTTGCAAACACCAGCACCTATTGTAATCAAAGGTCTCAACACCCCTCTGGACTTCCCAAAGACTCTCAGACTATGCTTCTTAAAAAAAAACCCAACAAACAAAACAGAAAAAACAAACAATAAAAAAACAAGGCAGACAAGAGGAGGGAATACTCTTATCTGTCAATGAATTAAAAACTTGCAAGAATCTTTCATTTGGGCTAAGCCTTAATTGACCAGCCTTATTTCTACAGAGCACCACACACAACCTGCAGGCTCTGTAGCAAGGCATTTCAGCCCCACTCCATTTTTGCATTCCAACTGGGAAAATAAAGAGGAAAGACTGGAGTAAGAAACTGATGTTACTTGGAATAATTCTGACATATAAAATTACTTCCCAATGTGGGAGGTGAAAAGCTTCAAGAATCAATCCTGCTGTCATCCTCAGCGTGCCTTTCAATGTGCCCTACAGCATCCTAGAAAAGAACCAGAGAAGTCAGTTAATAATAACAATATCACTAAAAACTTTGCAAAAGATTCTTGAAGCCTCAGTGGAAGTAACATTCTGGGTAATACATATTTTTTGGCTTAAAGCTTCTAAAAAAATTTTTAAAAAAATAATTAAAAAAAATCATCAATGGCAAGCTATTAAATCACATATATAAAGTATCTCACATACCACCTTCCTTTCTGACTGGAAAAGCATATAAAATAAAAACATCATATCCAAAGCCAGCGCGCTTAAAGAGAAATTAAGGATTCTACTTCTGTTTCTTACCTCTCAAAGAAACGTCTTTACATTGTACATATTGAAAAGCATCCAACAAGTAGGTAGTTTATATTGCCAAGGAGTAAAACATGGATTTTACCAATCAGGTAACAACTTTCCTTTCACCTACCACCAACCATTTCCACATCACTTAATCCAACTCCTATGCCTTCATTTCCCCCACCCCTCCCATCTGTGCCAATGTTTGCTCAGAAATTTATATGCTGCTTATTTATCCTGTGTGAAAAATAAAACAGCATGAGCATCCACAACAACAAAGGGGGTAGTGATGGATAAAAATGGAGAGCATAAAAACCTCTTTCAAGACTGATGTTTGTTCATCTTTATTTTTTTTCTGAAAAAACTTAACATTTTGAGTATAGTTATTGGATTTTTTCTAATATTTCAAGAATTTTACCATTTCCATGTAATATTTTAGGATTAAACTGTTTTAAATTGACCATATCTCAAGTTATCACACTTAGCTGCACTCTTCATCTGTCACAGGTTGAAGCAAACCCTATCAGCTTTGCATAACTGTATCTGTATGCAGTTCAGTCTGTCAAGACTAGAAGAATTTCACCCTTTTTAAGAGAAATAGGATCAAGTCCCACAATTGTGGTGATATAAAATACTTTATACTACCAAACACAGCCACATTAGTTCAACCACATACCTGCTTGGAACCTTTCCTGGAAGTAAAGAAAGCATCACAGTTCTTCCAGCGACATTTGAGGGTCTGAAAGTTTGGGTTGGTGTGGTCGGTTAGCAAGTGTTGTTTCAGATGGTCCACAACTCCAAAGATCAGTGAACATCCATGCCACTGGTAGAAAAAAACATGCCAAAATAAGCCAGGGAAAAAGAATTTTAGCTAATGCTTTTTTTCTTGCAACTTCACAATATTCTGCCAAGGTGGTTCACACACATGCCACCTCCTGTAACTTTTTAATGTTCTTATTCCATTTCCATTCTCAATGGTTTCTATTCCTTTAACTACAGCTTTACAGAGATTCTTCCTGCCTCTAGCCAAGTGTACACCACCAGCAAGAATGGCAGGAGGAAGACAATATAAGCCTTTACAAGATTTAAGCTTACTTGAGACAGTCTCACTGAGAATTTAATTAAACTTATTTAGCAGAGTAAATCAGCCTTTCTATGTCAGCTGAAAGTTTCTGGTTTTAAACAGTTACATGCCATTATCTAAAAATTGCCAGAAAGAAAAATAATGTAAGATGCTACTATCAACTTGCCCCAAAGCATACACATATACTAAAGACCATGAAAAATGGAACTAATGATACATACTTATATTTAAAATGTACATTTACATTTTAAAAATATTATTGAATTATAATAAAGGTCAAGCTAGGGAAGACTGAGTAGTGACCACCCCAGAAAAATTAGTCTAAAAACTCTAACAAAGGAAGGCTAAAAACATTTTACTCATTACCCAGCAACGATAATTCTGCATCAGATTAAGCCTCACAGCTCTGACACTGCCATCGTAGCATCCAGTGTAGATCTGTAAAAAGAAACATTTATGGATAAGCAACCTAGGAATAATAGAAAAAAAAAAAGTCAAATTTTGAAAGTGGCTTCAAAATGTGTAGAGTTTATTAGGTAAAAACAAAATATCAACATGCAAGGCTTCTAAATGTAAAATACAGGTCTAACCTAATTAAGATTTGCATTCATAGTTTATAAAAACATACTAATGAATAAGAAATGTTTCCATAACTTCCATTGTTGACAGTGTCATATGAGTAGAACTTCAGAAAACTTTAAAATATAACGTTACTATCCACTGAAGTGAAAAAAAATTTAGGTATGAATGTCAAGTTAAGTATATTTTCAGGACATAACTAGTTATATGTGTATCAGTTTTGTTAGACTATTCTTCTGTTATTACAGATCATTACTGTACCTGGTATTTTACAATCTGAAAGAAAGTTTGCAAACAAATTCCTACACATGCAGACAAATAAGTGTTTTTAATGACTTTTAAGCAAGTTATTTACCAGAAGTGCTTCTGAAACCTATCTTGCAAGGCAGATGCATGAAGAAATCTGTGCATTGCATACCTTTTTTTAGGTTCTATCAAAAGTTACTAGAGGTTTGACATGGGTGAGGTTTTTCTTTAGCATGTGTGTGCCTCTCTTGAGTAAAACTCAAACAGTATTGATGCTTGTAAAGAGGGAATATTTCACTATATTTCACTATTTCTAGACTCTTCACTGCAATCACCACTGTAAACAGCACTATTATTTTAAGACTACAGTTAAGAAGAAGGTAATTTTTCCCCAGACAACAATATTACATAAATATAAAGCTTTTATAGCAACTTGATTTTTTGGCTGACATTTTTAAGTTGTTCTTACTCAGACAGCAGGTTGATTTCATTATCTAAAAAAAGTTAAACTGTCTTGTATATGCTTATGGAAATTACAACAGTTTCTGAGACCAGTGAAAAGAAGGAAGTTACCATGCTCTTATGGATGGTCATACACATGATCATGTCTGTGTGGCCTCCATAGACTTGCAAGCGGTTGTGTGACTTGAAAGAAGCAGAAACAGACATTTAATAGCATGATAGTTAATTGCCATTTTTCACAGAAATGCAAATGACAATGCATCCAAGAGCAGTTTCCTGGGTAGTAATTAAACTCCTCCGATAGATTCCAAACTTCATATCCACCATGAAAGCTCACTTTTACTTACATTACTTCTGTGAGACTTTTTATCCAACTAAGCACTTGGTCTTTCAGCAGAAAACACTACTGTTTCCCCACTTTCCTGAGCTGTCATTGTCTTAGGATAACCCAGGTTCTAAACAAATGGCTTGGGTTATATTCTTTAAAACCCATGTATTTTAGCTGGTGAGACAACTATAAATTCTGAGTGGCAGGAAAGAGAAGGATGGACCAGAGACCAGTAAGCAGAAAGATGACTTCAAAATAATTAATTGGCTCATATAGGGTAAATGTCACTAGTAAACAGCTGTTTTCTTACCTGTAGTTCATAAACACGGACAAATCTATCCAGACATGCTGTCACCATCACCTTCCCAAGAATGTTCACAACCGTTACTGCATGGTTATGGCCTTTATAGATCCGTACCAGCTCTCCAGTCTGCATCAAGAAAGAGCAAAGACAAGTAGGTGTCAGGTTTTGGTTTTGTAAAGAGTTTTACCCAACCTAGAGAGGGTAGCCAGCTTCAATGCTCACTACTCAAAAAACAGAAACACTCTTTAATTAGATTTTCATTTCCTGCGAAGGCACTCCTAGATTATGATCAAATATTACTTATCCTTTTCCTTGCCCACATCAACACAAAGCCATTCAAGAACAAGAGAAGTTCATGCCACCAAGTGTCTACTTGTCTTTCCATCATTACTTACATGTTCCCACCTATCCTGCAACAAGTACTGTGCTATTAGTACTAGCAGTATTTATATAGCCACAAGGATCAGTGAGCAAGTTTAGCTAAACACACAGAAATATACAATGTTTTTGTCAATTAGAATTTACCTCTGGTAAGTTTCTTAATTTAACTTATTGCACAGCTATGTGAATGCTTCTGCTGGCACAGGGGAAAGATGGTACAAAAGAGGAAGAGAGCGTCAGGCTTGAGAGAAAGCATTCATGATAGTATAACAGCTTTTGAACCAACTAGTTTGGAACACTGTTTGTATTCCTCAAGTTTTTCCTGTAATAAAGAAACTCTTCCCTCAGCAGAACACCTCACATGGCTTTGCTCTGAACCCTTTCCACACTATCAGTATGTTTGTAGTAATATTTGCAAAAGCAAGAACCCCAGATAAAAAGGCATTGCATATCATATTACAAGGGTCAGCACGCTGATGTATCCTCTGCATGCCTTCTTAGTTAGCGATAGTGCATAGTCACATTATCAAAATCATATGCCTTTCTTTTCTGGAAGCAATTTGCCCCACCAGTCAGTCAGAAATTCTGGAAATACTGACTTAATAGCACAGAAATTCACTGCCTTAATAACAAAAGTAATTCCGACTCTATATATGAGACTTACATGAATGTTGTGGGCATGGACAGACTGATCACTGGAGCCACTGAATACCAGATCATTCACAACCTTACAAAAAAAAAAAAAAAAAAGGCAAAACCAGAAAAATAAAACTATTCTTTTTGAACAGATATGGAAATGGGCAAGCAAAACATTAAGACGCTGCTCAGTTTAAAGTTGTACTGTAGTATTTCCTACATTTGACAATCATAAAATCAATGGAGAGAATTAAAAAAAAGCATGCACTGAGTTCTTTACATAAAGAGGTAGAAAATGTACTGTGCTATCCTAATGATGACTTTTGACACTTCACAATTGATACTAGAAGCTGTTAACTTGCAGCCCACCAGGCTAACTCATCCTGCCTATGGACTGTTCTCAGGAACAGCTCAGCATCAGAGCAGAGACCAAGCAAACTGAACGCAGAATGCTGCTCTGCACATACACAGTAAAGCCCACCGTTTCCTGGAAATACTGGATGTGCTATGTATATTCTGGTCACGTAAGAAAGATGGTGCTTCTGACAAGTACTAACCTAGAAAGGAAGCTTAACAGATCCCACCATGGAACAAGAAGGGACCACAGTATGCCGCCACGTAAGCAGGACTAGGAGAGCCCACAAGGCAAAAAAAGGCTGTGCTACTACACCACAATATCTGAAGTGAGAAATACAATTTATGGAAGTCATCCCCTGCCTGTTACATGACAGTGGTCACAACAAAGTGGTCAGACAAGCATATAGTTTCAGCTTGTAACCTCAGGAGCCAGAAACCTGTAAATAAGTGCTAGCAATTTTCCTATTAAAAAAGAACACTTCTCTAGAGTTACATTTTTTCCAGTTTCTCCTGAAGGTTTGTACAATCAGGGTATGTGAAAACTAGCTTCATCTTTTCCTCAACTTTCCCTTTGTTGGCTAACTCACATTTCAAGATGCCCCGAATCATCTAACAATATGAAATAAACATGCTTCCTATATATACATCCCCAACAGTTTTGCTGGGAACATGAGATACGGCAGCCAGCCAGAGACAATTTTCCTACCAAATTACTCAGTTTTTATCCTTTAAAATAGAGAAATCCTCTATTTCCTACCACAATCTCCTCACTGTTAGATGAGGAAGAAAAAGAAAAAACACACTACTCTAAGCGTCCTTTGTCAAAACTGTATTTTCAGAGACACTTGCCTTCATACAGAGTATGGTCTTGCTGTGACCTTCCAGGGTTCTGAGAAGCAGCCCGTTCCGCGCATCTCGCACGCTGATGGTGCAGTCGTAGGAGCCCACTACCAACAACTTGCGTGCTCCTTCCTGAGCTGTGGCTAGGCAGCTCACTGCTCTAGGGCCATGGCATTCAAAGGTGTCAACCTGCTTGTTGTTCTGTTGGAGGAGGAAAAAATAGTATTTAAGAATTAAAATTTTGCTATGACACTGATTAGACAGTCCTTTTTGTGTTGTACTTGTTATAGCATCTGATTTCAGTTTAGTAATGCACCATTTCAGCAGTGCAAAGAGTTGCATCTTAACAATTAAGTTGCCAAATCAAGGAAATAACTCCTTATGTTAGGCTTCGCTACCCTGTCTTTTAAAAAAAATATTTCGTTATTTAGCAAAGGTCCAACAAATCCTTCTTGCATGTTAGAACAATGAGAGGAAATAATGTTATGAGAAAAATGCAAAACAGGATAAACTTGTAAGGATAAATTTGAGAAATTAGTCTAGGATCCATGAAAAGAATAATCAGAAAAATAATTTTTTAAATAATGATTTTTTATTCACTTTTAAATATTATGGGGACTGCTGATTAAGCCTCTTTGGCAGAAAGCTACGTGAATGAGTCTCTTCTATACCTGCAAATGGAGCAGGCAAAACCAGCAACACATTGAAGTTTCTCACACTACTTCGATGAGCAAGAAAGGAGGATTCACAAATAATCAACAGTGTCAGAAAACTCTCATGACGTGACTGGTAGCCCAGTGGAAAGAAACAGCATCGCAACAGGCTTTTAGGTGCCGTTATCTAAACAAACTAACCTTTATGCTGAAAGTAACCACACTGCCATTTGCAAGGCCTGCATAAAGGATCCGCCATCTACTGTGTAAACAGAGCACTCGATCTTCCAATTTAAACTGTTCCATGCACTCTCTGGTCTGGCAATAGAAAAAAATATTTAAAGGTTTTCATTAACTGAAAACAATTCAGGGAAAAAAGCCTGAAGTGAACGATGATTTTCACCTACAAGCTGCATTTTTTCAATCAACAGAGCTGGAGAAAAACATCTGGAAGTCTGGTGTCACATGGCAATTCGATCCTGGTGTTTCAATCAGCTCACTCCCATCTCTGAGAGTTGACTACTCTTCAGCAACTAGTTATAACCCTAAAAGTTTTATTCTAGTCATAACCTCTAATGTGTATAGAAGATTAGACTACAGACTAGATATATGAAAAACACCCTGTTAGATGCTTGAGTGTGAGGAATTCTCCATGAAGTCCCCCATAGGGAAGTGTCATGTCTTAAGCTCTTTAGCTTAAGAGCTAAAAACCTCTGGCAGTTCACCCCCTGAAGCAGGTACTTGCTTTCTAGTTCTTCAAGCCACAGGTTGGACAAGCCTTCCTATCATTTATCCTTAAAAGTCCAGCTTCAGGAAGTCTCAGTCTGCTCTTCCACTTGCCCTGAGAATAACAGATACCTGTTCTCTCTATAGCTGCTCCATAAAGAGAGCAGTGCTTTCCATAAGCTATGAAGTTAGGAAATACAGCAAGACAAATACAATATTCATGGCCAGACAACCATCCTGCAACAACTTCAGTGTTCCCAACATTTGGGATCCCATCATGTTCTGGCAAAAAACTCTGCTGAGAAGCTAGCCAAAAGATTAGGGTAGTAAATCACTTCATGGTTTGCTGTTTGGTTTGTTTGGGTTTTTTTGGTTTTCCTTGCTAATGAGGTATGAAGTGTGGCTTATGTCCAGCTCATACAGATTTAAAAGGATTCCTTTCATTTATATTTGCAAAGAAATAACTTGCATAAACCTGCAGTACCTGTTAACACAGAGTTTGAGTACCTTGATATTATAACAGTTGATAGTGTGGTCACTTGAGCCGGTGTAGAGGGCAGCATTCTTCCCATTTGTCTGAGTGACCAGGAGGCAGTTCACTTTCGAAGTATGTCCTTCAAAGATGGCCACACACTTCCTGCTCTAAAGAGGAGAGCATAGGGTCTGTCAGCATAAAGGCCCATAATGCCTCTCAGGATCTGCACCTGACACAGTAGGGTAGGACAGCTATTAAAAGCAGGACACATGCAGCAATTACTCTCCCTTACCCCTCTCATAGGGAGAAGGAGTTGGGGAGGGGGAGAAGAGACATCTGAAGAAAAAAACAGAAAAAAAAAAAAAAAAAAAAAGCACCTGAAAAATCAGCTGCTTCCTTCACTACACAGTAAGACTTCACAAAAACAGAATTGCAACGTTGTGACTGCAATTAATTTAACACCATTCCCACAACCTTACTTACAACCAGATTGTAGGCACACACAGTTTTGTCTGCTGAGCAGGTATACAACAAATTCCCAAATATCTGAATAGCATTCACTGAAGCCAGGTGTCCCTCAAAGCTTCCCTCTGTAGGTTCTTCATCCTCACCTGGCTCTGAAGACACTTCTGTAGGACAGAGAAATACATACTTCGATTATAGCAACACACTCAAGCAAACACACTACTACTGCTGTTTGTATTACCAAACAGCAGAACTATATTGTGGGCTCAGCACCACAAAGTCAGATTACATTGTGGGTCCCAGCTGGAGCCTGTAAGTGGCAGAAGGCAATATAAAATACCAGAAAGACCTTTATATGATATTAAGTCCAGAAAGATCTTTAAAATAGTAAAAGGATTGTAATATTGTCGTACAGCTCTATGGAGACTGTGGAGCAGAAGTGCCCATGTAGGAGGGGGTAGGGGATGTGGAGGGATCAAGGCACAAAGCATTCAATCAGAGATGATGTATGTGTCATTTCCCACTTCAGTTTTTAGTGCAGGTTTTTATCTTCAGGGCAAAATTCCCCTCCAGAAGCAGTTTGATCGAGACTTAAATCAAAGTCCTGCAAGATACTAACACAAAGTATCAGAAAAAATGCTTAAGAGATACCTGATGGGTTCTTCAGTCCTCTTAGTGATGATATGGAAGTCTGTGTCTCAGCCACACTGTAAAACAGAAATAAAGAGTAGCAAGATTGGACTTTGCATGTTCATTTTCGGACAAAATGTTGGTGTAAGTAATATTCCAGAACACAAGACTCTGCACTTAGTAGAAAATAGGCTGTCACAGATAACCTTAAAAACAAACTTTCCATGGAGGACAGCCTTGTTCTTGTATTAGAGAAATTAGCAGGTAACAAGACACATTTATTTGTTGGACAAAAAAAAATTCAATTTTCATTTTCCCTTATTTCACTCCTGAATGAAATTGAAAGTTACTGATGTCAGACTTTCTGAATAGGAAAAAAAAAAAAAAAAAAAAAGAAAGAAAAAAGAGGCCTCTTATGTATAATGCTTTTACTTTTGAGATATCTACAATAACCTCACCTCCTTTTCACATCAGCCCTGTAATTTGTGCCAATCTCGCTGGTAGAGCTTACTTCATCATAACCAGAGCAAGATGCCTCTAGGACTGCTTGATCCACAGAGCTGCATGAATCCCTCTTTAATGGACTGTCCGGTTTCTCATCTCCTGACCCTGATGAACCAACATCGACCACGTCACACTTGGGTGCTGGAACTTCTACTAGTTCCAGAGAAGCATCACTGTCATTCTCATCTTTGTTTCTTGCTCTTTGAACAGCAGCTCCATCCTCCTGCCTTGGAGCAGTGGATGTAGTAACTTTTTCTCCTTTAGGAACCTTTCCACCCTTGATTTTCCGGACAGGCTTCGAGTCAATTATATCCTGTTCTGTATCACTGTTTTCTGGCACATGAGCTGCCCTCAGAGTTTTCTTCTTCCTTAACTTTCTCCTCCTCCTGTTCCCTTTTTCCGTTGGGCCTACAGTGGTTGCCATCTGTTGCTCAGATGGTTCTGCTGACAATTTGGGGGTTTTATCCATTGGCATTTCTAGCAGGACTGAATACTTTGGAAGAGAAGTGCTAAACCGATCCAGTAAAAAGCTTTCAGCCACTGTATCATTTGCTTCTCTCTTGCTGAAAACACACAGTGAATGAGGAGAAGGGTTCTCAGGAAGTCCTGCCTTTCCCCTCTCCGCAGCAGGCTTGTGAACATCTTGACTAGTGTGCTGGAAACAAGCTGCCAGCTCTGATAGGGATACGGCTGCAGAGATAACTGGATACACTGAAGTCTTCTGGTTGGTCTCTTCTGAAGAAAACAGACTAGTGTTATATTCAATCAGTATACCAATAAATATTTATGCAGAATTGCTTTCCTTGCATTTTTCTGTTTATACTTAATTGTGCATGTAAAGTACATATTCCTACATGTTCAAAGTTATGTGCACATGCAGATCTCCTATTTCAGTCATCTATGCAGTCTTTCAAACACATCGCTGGGGAATAACATGTTTAACTGTGTACCCAGAAGCAAAGGAAAGGGGCACATCATTCAAGTCGCTGGCTGACTATATGCTTTTAAGGTTCTGACAAACCACCTTTGGTGAATCTTACATTGTTGGCTCAAAATCACCATTTCACCAGCTGCCACCCCTGCTGTAGGATGGGTTTTAACCAGCACGTGCCTAGTAAGTCTCGGCTGCTCAGTGACACAGTTTGAAGATCTTGTGCTTAATTCATCTTCATTAGCTATTTTTACCAAGTTACCTGGACCTAACTCAAGGTAGAGGAGCCATGCACAACTCACTCTGCAGCACCGTGCCTTCTGTCCTGGGAACAGCAGCACTGTAAGCCATCAGGGTAAGCTTTGTTAGTTCATCTATCATGGACTAAGCAATGAGGTGAACATACACTCCCTGTCATTTTAATTTGAAGATAATATGAACAAATTAATCCAGCCTCTAAACTGAGACAGGCTAAGAGCACGGGCAGTATCTCACAGCTGTGTTTCCCACACCCTAAAATTCCCTAGTTGCATTTGCAATAACCACAATCCAGAATAGGATGTTTCAAGTTCACGGCATTTATTGGGTGGGATCCCTCAATGTGAATGGGAAGCTGGCAATATTTGAAACACTGCCCTGTCTCTTAGAAACGAGCAAATTAAACCTACAGCAATGCTTCGGCAAAGCTGTTGGACTGTTTAACACATCACGATACAAATTTGATGCTATGAAATTACGCATCCAACTAAAGAGAACTTAAATGTGAACATCCCACCCCACACCTTCCTCGGATGGGAAGCTCCAAGATAAAACTACAACTTGCTGCCAGTGTAGGATATATTGTATTTAAAGTAAGTCAATGGAAAGCTGTTTTTTCCCCAATATGTAACTGTCATACAGAGCTGCAATCTGTTAGAACACCCTCTACACAGAAGAAATTAATGTTTAGATGAGGTTTGAACAGTTACTGCATTGATTTATACTGGGAAGAAGGCACACGAACCCTTAAATTCTGAATACAACTCTAACCATGAGCCCCTCATGTCCCACAGGAAGGGGGAGGAAAGGAACTTGGTTGCTTAAAAGCAAAATGAACGGAAAAATAAAAGTAATGGCAATTTAAACTGAAATTTCTATAACCAAAAGTTATCAAGTCTCAGCACGTGGAGTACTGCAGGTGTTAGAAAAGGAAGTAGGAAATCACCATGGCAGTGCAAGGAAACAGAATCAGTCAGTTCCACAGGTGGAGAGATGGCTGGTAGTTAGGGGAAAGCAAATACTATCAGCTCCTTCAAAGGAACGCTGAGCTGACCTCCTAGGGAAGCAGACAAGCCAGAAAGCAGATAGTCTGCCCCCAGAGAGAATTCCTCTCCCCCAAATTGCAGAATTTACTTGATGGTATATGCTTATTTTTCCCCCCAAATTACCAAATTCATTTGATGGCAGACACTCATTTTAAATGTAGTGCATATAGAAGTTAATCAATACCAAAACCGTAAACAAATATCAAAAGAACATTCTTGCTTTTAATACCTCAACAAGAAGTTTGTAGGAAACTGACAAGTTATTTAAGTAATAAATAGTTATACATTGAAGGTTCATCCTTACAAGAAAGAACTAAAAACATCTCTTCAGCTTCTGTTGTGTCTGCACAGACATCAATAAAGTCTGAAAATTCTGCAAGCAAGACACTTCATGCCGCTGCAGCTAGCGATCACTAAATCTTTGTTCTCAATTTTGCACCTCTAACACTGAAAAATGACACCTCTCTTCATTGATGTTTAAACATGACAGAATGGCATACGCCAAAAAAATGGGAAAGCAAAGGAAGGGTAGTGGCTTCCTATAAGCTGAGTCTTAACAATGCAGACAAGCACAAAAGCTGATTCTTGACACACATCCCCCAGTTTACTTTAGTGTACACCCCCAGAACTTCATAATCCCTCTCAAATCCTCCAAAGATGAAGCAAAATTCACAGTGCTACATTAATGTAGCATAACACAGTGGCATACAGGAAATATAATTACTTTGAGCTAAAGAAAAAAAATACACTTACAAAAGTAGAACAGCACGGCTTTGTCCAATACTATTTTCCACTTCAGTTGAAGGAAAAAAAACCCTGTGTTGGCTATATTTACCTTTAACAAGGATCTTGCTTACCAATCTTTATCTCAAATTATCCAAGTTAAGGGTTTGAGTAAATGACATAGTAATGGCAGACAAACAACTATCATTAGAATCACCCTGCTTGACTTCACAGGTTCTTAGGAAAGTAAAGGATGATTGAGCTTTTAATCTTCAGTTTGCACCTTCAGTCCCAGGAGCAAGTTGCAGTGGAAAGCACCAATAGCATTTAAGCCTTTGACCACAGACTATGGTATGTGAATTTTAGGGGTTTTAAACTGTCTAAATAAAGAGTTAGTAATTTCAGCTATAGCCATTAAGATGTCATTTTTCTGAAATAGTAGCTCTCACATGAGTAATTCAGTTAATTCAGTGGTTTCTCCTCCTGACAAAAGTGAACACATACCTTCACTGGCAGCCCTCCTCTCCTCACTCCTACCCCCCCCCACGAGTGAACAGTGCCTTACTTTACTAGTTTCTAGACTATTAAGTTGAGAAAGTCCTACACAAGTTAATGGGAATTCACCCCTGCAAAACAGGCTGCAGGTTTGAGACCCAGCTTACATTCTTCCAGGGGAAAACAAAAATAAATCCTTATTTTCTGAAAGCTAGTTCTCTTACAACAAAGAGAAGCCACGCATACCATCCTTCTGCTCCACCTCTTCTGCTCGTGAAGCACATTGAGAGCTCTGGAGTACAGAATTCACATTTTCTTCTGAGCCTTTTGGAGACACAGGTTCTCGTTTAACTTGTACTGAGGAGTCAGGAGGAGTGGCAGGTGTGATGCCAGAAGGCAGGAATGCTGATGGCATGTTTGCATGCACAGAAGCTCCCAGTGGAGGTACAGAAGACAAAGTGTCCAAATGGGGTAGGAAGGAGCCTGCAGGAATTAAGTCAGCTGCCACCTGAGATTTGCTATTTCTTCTCTCAGTTAAGACACTGCAGGAAAGTTGCTCTGACAGTTCAGAAGGTTCATATGTTTCTAATGGTGAAAGAGTAGAGGAAAAAAAAAACCCAAAACCACAGAACAAATACGTTTACATTTTACAGTAACATTTAGTCATGCAAAGAGCTCATTTCTTGTGAACACCGGGACAAGAGAAAAAAATTGTAAAAAAGCCACTAGATAGCACTACCAAAGACGACAGACCACACCTGAACAATAAAGACTTCAATACTGAAAGCCTAAAATTTTATCGCATGTTTTAAATTAGTTAATTCAAGTGAAATGCAATTTTTTTACAAGATGCTGAGTTCAAAGAATACAAGAGTCAGCATTCCACTATTGTAGTTTTATGGTATTACATACCTTGTAGCCCCTGCAAGATCTGGATTCTCTGACTTCTCAGTGTACTCATTTCCATGGTTATCTACAAAACAGTTGTGGTTTAAATCAGTCCTACTTAAGGCAGTTCTTCAGGCTGCTGACTTCTAGTTCAGACAGTCTCAAAAGCCCACTGTTACCTGTTGCTTTAATACAAGGAACCGTTGAACCTCAACATATGCAGCCTGCAGGGCAGCCCTAGCCTGCAAGAGACTGCTTTCCACACTATGCAGGGACTTGCTTAACTCTTCTTCCCTCAGAGAAATTGCCAACAACTGGTCTACCTGAGAACGTTCTGAAAGGAACAAAATGTAGAGTATAATTCTTCTTGACAGTACATTAAAAAACATTGCACATGACATCACAATCAATACTACCATCTCAGAATGTAAAAATCACACAAATTACGTCAAGCAACAATAGTCATACAAGAAGCTGAAAAGGACTATCTATGCAGAGGAATAGCCACATCTACATGAAAGAAGAGCAAAGTTGAGTATTCCTCTTTACAGGATCTCAACCTTGACTCTAGTAACTATTTCCATCATAACTTTGCCAGCATTGATTTAGTTTAGTTGAATGAAATCATTCTCTTAAACAAAGATCTTTTCTTGCAGTACACATATACATTAAGTACAAATAGACACTTTCCATTAATGTAATCAAAAAAGCACAGGCAAATTTAAGCTAATCAAGATTTAAATTATCAGTCAATCCAGAAGCCAAGGAAAGGCAGCTTAAGAGAAAAAGAACTCAATGATAAAAAAATTATTTACTATCCAGGATGGTCCGTGAGACTCATGTTTGCAACCTCTTGAGAAAGAGTCTCTTCACACTGTAGCCAGTAAAAGATCCTCCCATACTACTTTTTGAAGTCCTCTGGCATCACAGAGATTCTCCAAGCAAATTAAGTTTCAATTTGAGCAGTTCTTAGTTTCATGTTCATAACTAAACATACCACAGTTTCCTTTAGTAGATTTGCTACAACGATGCCAAAGCAAAGTAATGGGAAAAAGATTTTACTAAGTCAAATGTGTTATTAGTCTCCGTAATAGACACTAGTCATTGAAGACAGAGGCAGATAAAAACCCCTACCTTTTCAAGTAGTGAAATATTAGTTCCCACAAGAAGATCCATATTAACTGCTCTGCGTTCCGAACAACTCTTAATGTAAATAAATAATTTGAAATAGAGAAATGGAACATTTGAAAGCTATCTTCCGAACCCCAAAGCTCCCAGATGGTGATGAAATGATTTAGCTCCCAAATAAAACATTCTGCCTAAACCACAGATGGTTTGTTTTGATACGCAGTGATGTGGATGTGCTAGGCATGTCTGAGACACCTGTCTAATGCCAGAATAAGAGCTTTCTTTTGTCAAGGGCAGGAATGATTGAGGCAGCCCATATTCATTTTCATTAAGGACAGGGAAGAAGGAGTCAAAAAATCGCAAGTATTGCACAATATGTCAGAAACGGAACACAGCTCTGTTATGCACAGCACAGTTATGCAGAGTAAAAGTTTTCTGGTGAGACCACCCAGAAATAGAAAGGGAAAGCTGCATGACTGAATTAGAAGGGAGTGATAGGTGCTTCTCCCTTCAAAACTTCCATCCAAAGAGGCAATAAACCTCTCTTCCTTGAGCAGGGGAAAGCAAAGGTCCCATCAGTGCAACCAGGAACATGAACTGCAGGCAGATAATAGACACAAAGTCTTCTCTTAGAAATAACTTCTGGCAAATTAAGATGGAACTCTTCAGAGAAGAACGTGTTGCAGACTTGAGAACAGTCTCCCTATGATCTTCAGCAAGAGCCCAAGAAGCACCAAAGTAACATTAAGGAACTACCGCTTCAGCCAAGTCAAAATACCACTAGGTATTTATAATATCTATACCGGATGCACATATGTATGCTATTCACTCACCTTTTTTACCTTTGATTTTTCTTCTCTTATTCTTTCTTTCTAGACTAGGGATTTCAGGAGAAGATCCCTCCTGCAAGTAAAATCATTTATTAACAATCGTTACAAGAGCAATTTTGCCTAAATCACAGTCACACATCCAGTCACAGATCCACTGTCTTTTCAACCATTACTTGTACCCAGAGAGAAGAATATATCCTTCTGCCCTTAAAAGAGGGAGGGTAAAGTGAGTGCCATGTTTTCATCTCAACTAGGAAGAAGTATTAAACAAGCCAACAGTCTTTTACATGCTTAGATGTTTATAGTTTTAGTTGAAGGTCCAGAGGATTAAGTCAGTGAGGAATTAAAATTATCACTTTCTGCATATAACAAAGCCATTGTGAGAATTTTCATCAGAAACATTTTTTTTTCCCTTTGGGTAAGTCCAGGAGAGGACAGTGAAACAAATTCAGATTTAGGGATACCATTTTAAGTATATAATTTTGTAAAAAGGGTTGTCTTCTCTTCCTTAACCATAAAACGAGGAACATCTAAGGAAAACAAATTTCTAGCTTCCATTTATGTTTTGAAACACCAAGATCCTTGGTACAACACCAAGTACTTCCATGAAAATAATTTAATAGCTGTCATTTACCAGCGTAACATGTGAACATGCCAGTTACCAAATCAAAATAAAAGAGCATTTGCCGTTCCTACTAATTAAAAAAAGATGAAGCAGAAGTCCTGCACTTCTGCCTGGAAGGCAGAAATTGAAAAAAATCCTTAAAGAAAATTAAGTCAAACAAGCAAATTAGTTTGAGGCTATCAGTGTACAAGACAATCATATGGAGAAAGTTCTCCTTGCAGAGATCCTTCCAAGACTGAATGAATATTGACAGGGAAAAAAACATTTTTAGTGCACCAAAACTGGACAAAATTGCACACTTACGCCAGTCGCTCTTCGTTTCTTTCCAATTCCTTGGCTGTCATTCTGCTCAGTACCAGATGTGCAGCTACTGTCCGTAGCTGCATCTATATTACACACAGCAAGAAGTGAAGCATTATTTGAAGCTGGACGATTTTCTTCAGAGATTTCTAGTACATTTTGTTTTTCAAGAAGAGGTGTTCTCTTTTCGGGGCTCTCCTGGTCTTGTTTTGTGAGGCCTGTGACCTCAGAGGTGGCCTGTAGGCTGTGTCTCCTTCCACTAGTCTCAGTTCTTTCAGACACACATGATGACAAAGGAAGAGAAGATGCGTCCCGTTTCAAGTCAGCCTCAGTGTCAGCGTTTGCCTCATACCCAGATGCTGTGTGATGTGAGTGGCTGCCAGCAATTATTTGCCTTTGCCCACTTTCTTTTATTTTGGCCTGTCCACTGAAGAAGCTATAAGCAGAAGGATTTCTGTCTGCAATGACACTGCTTTCAGAAAAGCTACGTTTTCTGGCTGAGCCAGGCACTGCTAAGGAAATCCCTTCCCACTGGAATCCTTCCAAAGTAGACAGATCAGATTCTTCACCAAGTTCTAGACCCTCTTTCTCATTTTGAACAAGAGGCACCATTTCTATGCCAAACCTTTAACAAGATAAAAAGAAAAAATAAATACACATTTAACAAGCCAGCTAAATGTAAAAAAAAAGCCTCCACCTCCCCCAAATGCAGCTTACTGCTTTCAGAGATCTGGCAACTCATTACATGGGTATTGTGTGCCTTCTGCCTCATCTGGCAACGGAATATCTTTTGCGTATCACAAAATTAGATCCGGTGGCTAAGAAATGACAGCAGGATTTCCAAGTCAGAAATCATGTTATTATATTTCCAAACTTGGGTGGGAATAAGCAAATATAACATCTTTTCAAGATGCTTTTCAAGTTCAAAGAACACTTTCGAAAGTCAAGTATTATATAATTGCTTCCTCTAAACACAAAACCAGACTGTATCAGATAAAAAGATTAACAAATTAAGCCTGCAGCAACGCCAGCATTTCCTGTAGTCTGGAAGAAATGAGCAACTGTGACAGTATTGTTCACATCCTGATTGCATTTTTACATTCTTCCACTTACCAGAACTTCAAAAGCAAATATATTGCTATTGTCCATATTCAGATATTAAGCAACAATTATGAACTGATCAGAATCTCTTCTGAGCAGCAGACTGCTATTACTTATCTACGGATAGACATCCACAGCAGCAAACAATCACAAAAACTCTGAATTATTTTTATATGCAAAAGATTGTAGTATAGTAAGCTTCCTTATGAAGTCTTAGTTTTAGGATTCCAGAATTCATTTCAGATTTGGCGAAAAATAAAACCCTTCCCCCTCATCATACACATAGAGAGGCGAAGTTAGATCTGAAAGTTACCAACCTTGGTAAACCTTTGCCAAGTTCCTGTTTCTTCTTGGTTATCTGCTGGATGACTTGATCCCAGTTTACATTTCGCCGGGAAGCACTAAGAATCTGCCTGAGGGTGGGTTTGAGCCCCGACTCCTTCTCAGTCTCGCTTCTCCGATGGCCACTCACATTCCGAATGCGCCGTGCATTATTGAGATTGGGCTCTGGAAGGTGTGTCCCAACTTTGCTCTTCAGACTAATATGTCGTGTCAGGTCTCTTTGCAGAGAGGCAGGGAGGCCAAGTTTGCTTAAATCAGGAAGAAGGAGGCCTAGCGACTGGCTTCCTCCTTTTTGCAGCTCATGATCTGAAGGATTTTCAAAACCTTCCATTTCCAAGTGATCATGGGACTTGGCACGCTCCTCATCCCCTTCTCCATCCTGTGAGCTTTTCAAATCCACATGCAAATGGTCCTGAGCGCTTGATGAAAAACCTGTGGATTCCACCTGAAACATAGGATCTTTAAGATCAGCAGAAGCAGTACTTGAAGCAGCCAGCCTTTCATCATCTTCCTTTTCAGAGGTGGCAGGTTTACCTTCTGGAGTGTCACAGGGTAAACAAGAACTAAGAGAACCACCCAACTTTTCAACTCTTGCTTCTGACTTCTCACTTCCCATTAAATCATCATCGCTCACATCTTCTAATGAATCTAGTCTGAACTTGTTATTTGGTGATGCACTCCCAGTTTCTTCCCTATTCTGGTCACTTGTATCCTTGCAGGAGCTTAAGGGAGCATTTTGGAAGGAATGGTTGGACTGAAGATCTTTGGGGCTTTGTTCTGCTTCACTTAAGTTATTAACAGGCTCTCCAAGGTTGCTACCAAGCACATCTTTATTGTCTTGCAAGTTACCAGCACATGCATCATGCAGCTTCAATGAATAAGAGGAGAAACTGTTTGTTTCCAAGTTCAGTGCATTCAAATGATTCTGCTCTTTGCTACTAGTTGAGGCTAACAGAAGCTTCACATTTTTTAAGAGACTGTTTGTGTCTTGCTTTAGGGAAGATAACTTCATATCTGTGATATTCAGAAGAGGAGATTTCAGTGATGGCATCCTATTACTTCTGCGATTATCTTTGTCCAGCTTTTCACCACTGGAACAGTCTTTTATTACCATGCAAGAATCAAGGTGATCTGAGGTTACATTAGAAAGGGGAGATGCTTCCTGTTCTTTAAGTACTGAAAGGCTAACATTGGCTTCACAAGTTTTTCCTTTTATTGATGAATCAATAAGCGGCATATATACAGAACCCACTTTATCTGGAGTTCTAGAAACACTATCTTCAGACCATGGTTGCTGCTCTGCAGCTTTCTGGGACGGGTAGGGAGTCCAGCGACGCATTTTATCTCTGGAAGGACTGCCACTTTTTCCGCTGGCTTTTGAAGTTTTGCTTTCTGGTTGCTTCGATGCACCAAAATCCAATGCCCCCTCATAAGGAAGTTTATCACTAGTAAAATCAAGCAACTCACTCCTATTTTTTCGATCTCTATATGGCAGAACATCAATGTCTTTCTCTTGCCGCTGCCGTGCATATCTTTCCTTATTATATTTACTTGGCTCTACCGAATACGTACCTCCTGAGCTTCCAAAATTCCAGCCATTTGCACCATGAGGACTAGATTTCCTGTTTCCTCCATAACTCTTGGAATTCCTACTAGAAAAGTGTCCTGTTCCTTCTGAGTGCCGAGCAGAATTTCTCTCCCTGGCACTGTGATGCCAATTTGATGTTCCTCCTCCCCACTCACTCGGATGCCAAACATTTCCAGAATTTCCATAGTTATGCCAATTTGAAGAGCTTCCTGAAACATTTTGGTGCCTCCCAGAGCGTTCCCTTGGACCCCCTGAATGTTTGTTTGTATTAAGGTTCCTCTGAGAGTGTGAAAATTTGCCTTGTCTAAGACTAATATAATCATCCTTTTCCCACTTCCTGTCTCTTTGTGATGCATTATGATGATGCCATGATGACTGATCATAAGCTTCTCTTTCTTTGTAAGAAGATCTTTCTTCTCGCCTTCTCTGTGATCTCCTATCATCACATTCTAATTCTTGGTTTGCACAGTTTGGTTCAGCTTGCCTGCAAAACAATTGAGAAAAACCTAATTTTTGATGTCATTCCACTGAAATCCAACAGCACACAAGCCCTGTGCATTTTATTTGCACTCGGAAGAAGGCATTTATTTTTTTTTAAATTAAAAACAAAGATAACTTATTTAGCTGCTTTACTGTTCAGACTTCTGTAATGTTTGACTTTCAAAACTAATGTTGTACCTTTAATTCAATATGATGTTTCAAAACTGCTCTTACAAGAACAACTGACTCAGTGCAGAGACAGTTCAATAGACTAGTTCTTAAATATTTACGTTTAACTCGAAAGATAATATGCCTTTATTTACTAGTTATTGGACTAATAAGAAACAAACAAAAAGAAAGCTTATGTTGTATAACCTTTGTGATTTGAGTAATCTTGATAGATGAAAAATTCATTAGTAGTGAGATTATTTTTTCTGAAGACTATTCCATTGGTGTTAGATGGTGTAACTAGAGTGAACTGATACAAAACACAAGGAAAGTGAGGCTGAGAAAAGCTACTTACTGGAGAAAATAATTGGGATCATGTCTCAGTTTATACAGCTTAAGTTAAAACACAGATGTAAAACATTCACAGAAGCTGTACCTCAGAAACAAAAATATTTTGTCTTTTTATAACCAACAGACTGGAACAGTGCACAGCATGCAATGCTGAGTCTGTATGAGCCTCCCAGAAGCACTATCTACTGCCCTTTGGATAGTACTTGTGCTTGGCAACTTATCATGAACATGTGGTAAATTATCACATGTACATTTAAAGATAAATGCTACCTTAACATTGACAGTTATTCCCAGCGTCAGCAGTCCAAACGTTCCAAGTATTTATTCGACCAAATGAGGAGGTTTTATTAAGTTTTTCCAAAAAATGATTACAGAAATACTTCTTTCTGACATTACAGGAATACATTAATTCTAGATCCCTTGCCAAGCAAGACAGGAAACTTTCACACTAGTGCTCAAAACCAAGTAATTAGAGTAAACTGAAAATTCATGTTGTACCACCCTTTAAGTTTTCAACACATTCCAGCTTTGCTGAAAGATGCACAAATAATTACCCTCTAATGGGAAATGGCCTATTGCATAAGATAAAGTGAGCTCTAAGACAAGAATTCAATGAAATGATGTCTAAGTGATATCGTAAATTCTAGGAGCTGACTCAACTAGATTATATTCTAATGGAAACAATTTTCCTGTATTAGCAACTTAATCCATGTCCTTTCTTTTTTTCGCACTCCAAACCAGCACCCAGCAGAGAGACATTTTCCAAGATGTTAGCTGCCTCAGAATACCACTGTACTGACAGCATTGCTCCTTTACCATAACACCAGTAAAAGCGACATTGTTGCTACTTACAGTGACACCCTAGCATGACAGAATGGTGTCAAAACCAAATAATCTCCATCAATAAGTGCATTTGGAGACACTAACTGAAATTTCTAGCCCCAGCAAGCAAGAGCTTCATTCAAAAATTATATGCCCCTTCAATACCATTGCCATGCCATAAATCTACTCAAACAATATATTCCCAAATGGAACATCGTGTTAGGAATGCACACTTGCAGAGTCACACGGAAGACAAAAGGCATACTTATTACTCTCTGTTGCCTTCTATTTCATGGTGATACACTAGAATACTGTTCAGCTAATAGTATGCAGTAAAATGAAACAGGTAAGACATTTCATGTAAGGATTATGGGATTTCAGTGTGACATTGACAGAATAATCCAATTCATTTAAAAATAAACAAAAGTTTTATAACAAAGCATGTTCAACAACAGTTTCTAAAAGGCCAGGTTCCTATAGACACTCCCCGCCCCAAGTAATTTAGCACTACTGCCACATTTATTAAGCCTTTCAGTTAAATGGGTAGCAAATATGAAAATAAAAACATAGGGCTGTCAAAACGCAAGATTGCACACAGGGGACTGTTTTGATCCATAGTGAGAAATAGTTATATTTCCTTACTAGTAGAGGATCAGTAGAACAAGAACATTCAGCAGAATCGTGTTTACACGTTCGAACTACAATATCCACCTAGGTCTCTTGGAATATTCCCATAACAAGTACACTGGCTACAGGCAGTTTATATTTCATGAGCACCTAAGCCTTAGGAGCATATCCTAACTGTGTTAAAAGCAGTTCTGTGACCCAAGAGGAGAAAGGAAAACTCACCGGTTCCGTTCCTTCTTTTGCTTGATTAGTTGAATGAGTTCTTTGTCAAGGTATTCTTCTTCTGCCTCTTCTTTCTCGTCCTTTTTTCTGTCATAGGCATCAACATTGTCTTTGTGCAGCTGGCTGGAGATATGCTTGGCATATGCTGATAAACCCACCAGTGTCACCCTGCACACCCGGCATTCATGGTTGCTGTCCCTAGGAAGAGAGGCAGAGGGTGGACTTTCAACTCTGCCAACAGGCATGGCAGGTATCTCTGGTCTTACTTTGTTTCCTCTGAATGTGCCTGAGTTCAAGGCAACTAGGTTTTGCTCAGTATATTTCAGTTACTTAAATTTTCCGGCTTTTTCTTTCAAGGTCTAGGTTTTTTGATGGTCAGTTTAAAAGATTTTTTTCCAACAATCAAGAGGTAAGAGACTTGGTAATAAAGCTGCATTGGGAGGAGGAATTCTTCTTGAATTGTTGTACTCAAAATCATTTCAGAGGAAACATAGTGAGCGAGGAGGCAGAGTGGAAGGCTTACAGAGCTAGCAAAAGCTGCTCTGAAGCCTATCCATGGTGCCAGCTGCACTGGGGAAGCCTGGTGACAGCTTCTACATTTAATACTTGCCTGGAGCCTTCCCCCAGTGAAATTTAGAAAAGGGAGGAGGCAGTACATGGATACAGCCAATCCTCATACAACATAACCTAAACTGGGACAGCTGAGACTGCTGCCTGGAATCCAAAGACTCCACAGCACAGCGAGTGATGGGAGGGTGTCTTCAGTTCACTGTACTTTATTTGGTTCAAGTGTGCATGAGGTCTGCTTTCTACTTCAGAGGACTTATCTTAAAAAATACAGAAATTATTTCAGCTGGAGGAAGTTGACAGCTGTGTCAGACAAATGGCTTTACTCGTGTTTCAGTGAATGCTGGGTTAAGGTTACAACTTTTTTTTAATTTATTTTTTTTTTTTAAAGAAATTCAGATTTCTAAAAATACCTTATTTGTTCTCCTGATAAATCCTTTCAGTACTCTACTGTTAAGGAAATACGTTGCTAATAACAAACCTAAACAAGGAAAATATGTTCACCAGTTAAAAAAAAAAAAAGACGAGCACAGTCCACTGCAAATAACTCAGCAGGACCAAGTTAGAACTCACTGCCTGCCTCCACAATGCTTTCTTCAATTCTGCTATTTAATTCATAAAAGCAGATCTGCATATCCCCATGGTGCACTTGAGACAAAACAGTAGCATTATAGTAGCAACACATAGTTCTTGACTGGGGTCAAAAAAATAGTATCCGTAAAGGAAAAACATGAATCCTTGGGCTTTTAGAGAAAAGTTAAAAATAAAATAAGAAAAAAGATCAAGAGATGCACCTTCACTGTCCTTACCAGAGTGGTTAATGGAGTGTCAGCAGCTATGTTTTATTTATTCTGGAAATCTGTGGTTTTCCTAGCAGCATACTTGAGATATTTAACCAGTGTAGTCATTCAAGCACAGCTAGAGAAGGTTTAGTTTTAAATAGACTAATTAGTAAAAAATACACTTTTTACATTTAATTATTTTGTATGTTGCAGCCTAGCTAATTTCAGATGAAACATTTGAGTAAATTTCATTTACAAAGTCAGTAGCTTACAAATTTAGCCTGTTTTTTCCAGAGAGGGGTGCACTTCATTTTTCACACTCCACACTCATTAATAAATATTCAAATCCCAGATACTATATAATGTACTTTGGGCTATCTCATTAACCCAATAAAGAAATACAATCAGTAAATTTTACTATTGCCATCGGAAGGATCTTTGCCACACTTATAAATGGTGCAGCTATGTATTGCTAATAAGACTTATTTTTAACTTAGGTCATCGCACAAGGCAAACTGCAAATAGAAAGTTGGCTTCCTGCTGAAAAAGGTGTTCTTTTTACATAATGTTCCATTTCAATCATAAGGATCTTTCAACAAGAAACATAGCTCAGTGGAACTACTTAGGTTTTACAGAACAATCCAAATCCTTCGTAAGACCCATGTTTCATTTTTTTCATAAAGCTTTCACCATCCTCATTGAGGATAGACTAACTAAATAAATACAAAGTTTTATTTACTTTGGACAAAGCCAGTGAGTTAGTAGCTGGCCTAAAGACAAAAGAACTTGTTTCTGTCACTGCTAACTTGCGAGTTACTAATTACAAAACTGTAGCTCTTGTACCAACTGACAGTCTGGAAAGAAAAGATGCAAGGTGGTAGTCACTAGACTTCTCTGTCCTGCTCTTACCCTATATGAACCTAAAGAAAACACAACACTGTCTTTTTTTTTTTTCCCACATGAACAACTGCTTTAACTGAAGATGAACTGGCTAGGAGTTCAGATAGTTACACTTAAGGGAATTTAGATTTCCTTCAGTTCTTTCCTTCCTGTATCCCCATTAGTGCAAGCCAGAAGTGGGCACACTTCACAACATGCACTGATCACTTCTATGCATTTCCCTACCATACAGGAACACCACACAATCTTAGTTGGTCAACAAGAAGAGCAGAAGCAGTTTGAAATAACCATGACAAAAGTATTCTCAGTATGAAAATATCCAATAGCTTTATTTATTGGATGATTTCATTTTCAACTGAAAAAACAAACAAATAAAATGTTAAAGCTTTGTACTTGACCTCCAATTCTCCTTATATATCACATGGAGTAAGACTTCAAGAAGAGCCTTAAAATATTTCAGAACATCATTCTAGTCCTTGAGATTACTAACTTTAACAGGAGAAAAGTGAGAATCAAAGCGTGCATTTGCTTTACCTCTTCCCCACCAGAAGTCTAAAAAGTGACCCCTAGTTGGACGTTACATTTGAAGGTAGTAAGATGCTGATACTACATGTTTTATCACAGAATGGTAGGGCTTGGAAGGGACCTCTGATGATCATCCAGTCCAACCCCCTGCTAGAGCAGGATCCTAGAGTAGATCACACAGGAACACATCCAGACAGGTTTTAAATGTCTCCAGAGATGGAGACTCCACAACCTCTCTGGGCAGCCTGTGCCAGTGCTTTGTCACCCTCACAGTAAAGAAGTGTTTTCTTATGTTTGGATTGAACCTCCCGTGTTCCAGTTTGTGCCCACTGCCCCTTGTCCTGTCACTGGACACCACTGAGAAGAGTCTGGCCCCATCTTCCTGACAGCTGTCCTTGAGATATTTATAAGCATTAATGAGATCCCCTCTCAGCCTCCTCTTCTCCAAGCTAAACAGACCCAGTTCCCTCAGCCTCTCCTCATATGGGAGATGCTCCAATCCCTTAATCATCTTACTGGCCCTGCACTGGACTCTTTCCAATAGCTCCATGCCCCTCTTGAACTCCAGATGAGGCCTCACCAGAGCAGAGTAGAGGGGGAGAAGAACCTCCCTTGACCTGCTGGCCACACTCCTCTTAATGCACCCCAGGATACCATTGACCTTCTTGGCTGCGAGGGCACATTGCTGGCTCATGGTCAGCCTTTAATGGTATTATCCTGTTACAGAATTCAGCCACACTCACAAGGCCATTTCTCATGCTTCACATTTTCTACTTGAAGTACCCTTTTGCTTTACAAGGCTATAAGACTCCTAAAAGACTTCTACTAAACTTAAATGGGAGGAAGAAGGAAAGGCACAGTGGAAGAGAACAAAGTTGCTGCTGCACAGTGAAAAATGAAGTTCATTATTCATTTTGAGAACAAACATCTTCCATGCATTCTTCTGAAAGAAGTAATGAAGACAGTTACCTTAGTTATAGAAAATGTAATCGTGATGAAACAAATTTAATTGAATTTCAGTCTTATGGAAATGGAAAACCAAGAATTGTCAGTTGATTTGTAAACCACTTCAGACACAATATAAAACTTCTAGAAATTACTGTTACCTTCAAGAGTCATAAACTAAAAAAACCCCCAACTATTAACTTAGAAGGCCAGAAACAAGATGCCAAAATATGTGAAATTTTAAGCTGAGCTCAGAATCATTGTCAGAAGATGAAAGTCCAGGACAGAAATGCTCTACAAGTTAGCTGACCAGAAGCCCCAAGTCAGAGTCTAGTGCAGAGGACATTCTGATTTCTAAGCAACCTCTTCCCAGCTGTTCAGTAACAGAACAAATCCTTTTCACGCTCAACAGGACAGATATCAAATAGCATGATGTGCTTGATTCCAGGCACATTTTCAGAATGTTCCTAGCTCCCAAGACCCAGTTGTGTAGCGCACAGCAGAGAAAGAAACAAAGTTATCCAGGGGTTTTTGGGTTCGTTTTTTTTTTAAGTAGCTGAATTCAGAACAACTAGAACAAAAAACCCAAACAAAACAACCAAACAAGAAATGTAAGGTAAGGAAGGGATGGCAATGGCAGGAGCAAAACCAAAAGAGGGCAGGGAACAGGAGGAATTTATCATTTTTAGGCCCTCCATCTATACTACAAAGCTATTTTTGTTTGAAAAAAAATGAAACAGCTACCAAAAAGCTGCTTTCATACATTTTCTCAGTGTGACACAAGAATAATTTTGTTAATCTGAACAACTTGAAGATTTTCTGAATCCCACTAAACAAATTCAATTTCAAGAGGGAAAGCTTATTTAATTTTCTTTCTAATAGATTTCAACATTTTGATAGTTCACACAACCCCTGCTTAAAGACAGACTGACAATGGAGATTCTAAAGACAAAAGTTCTTTTCCCAGCTTACTAATCTGCTGTGAAACCCCAGACAAATTAATCAAATATTAAATGGAAGCAGAAATTAGACAGAGGTTATTTACTGACAGTTAATATGCACTTCAAGGTAGGCAGTATTTTTTTATCTATTGTCCTGCAATAAGGTGTTTTTTTTTTATTTTAGAGAATTTGTAATGTTAGCAGATACAAGGGGGCATAAACATATGCTACAGATTTCCTGGAAGTCATAAAAACATTTTAAGGTGCTGATTTACACAAACTACAGCAATACTTAACAGTTATACACAACAGTAGGATAAAATTCTATACAGCTGGCTCAAACAAATGTCTGTGGCATGTATGTAATACAATCTTGTACACCAAACGTGGACACTTCTCTGCAGCTATATGTATGTTTTGCATATAAAAAGTTACTGAATAGAAGCAAGTTCCTAACAACTTCTAGTTTTGAAACATTATAAAACAAAACAGTTTAAGAGTTTTACTAGAATTCAACCTGGCAGAACTTAACTACATTGGCATTAGTATCTACCATAGTATAGATCAGAGTCTTAATTTCACTCAGCCTCTCTTTAATAGTTAACTTTAAAAAAAGGGGGCTGGAGCCCTAACAGCTGCTCTCACCTTATACAAAATCACAGAATAAAGACTACATGAACAAAAAGCTACCATGCAAATAGAAGTAGTCTACATTTTTTCATCCATGCATGTAAGATAGATGTCCTGACAAAATGGATCTCTAAGAGCTGAAAGAGGGGTTTCTTAGGTGTTTAAAAAAGATTTGCCGTTTCCATATAAAGTTTGTGCTGCATGATTAAAAATTAGTCTGTAGATCAAATATTTAAGTGCAGACTATCTGATCTCTCTGGCTACCTCAAAACCTATACTGCTGAAAGTGCACTTTTAAGTGCACTCCGGTTACAACCTGATTTCATATTATCAGGATGGTATTTGAATGCCCCTTAACTCTCTCCTCCTGCTTTCCAAAGGTTGCAAATAAAACCAAGGAAACCAAAAGGAAAACAACCATCCACCATGCTTAGGTCCCTTAAGCAAACAACTGGACCAGGGTGGCAGAGGACAAAGCAGTCACTTAAGCAGATGCAGACTTTACATCCAAGATATCAGCCTTCTCACAGTGGTTTAAAAGATCAATTGTTTCTACATTGAAAATTTTAAAAATTAAAAAATTAAAAAGGAAAATACCAGCATTCATCATTCTGCCAAAGGCAGAATTCTACTGCTTCCAAGAATTGAAACGTGAAACTGCCAAGAAGGATGCAAGATGGTTCTCATACCTTCCCTTCAGGTTTTCAAGTTCTCTGTGGTGAAGCATGCTTCTCATGTGTTCTTCCTTCTCCTTCAACATGGGGAAAAAAAAAGTAAAAATGGTCAAAACAAAATGGCGTATCCCATTTGAAAAGCTCACTTTTGAGAACTCTCCTGCCTTGCAGGAAGGTGTACTCTACTCCTGTATGGCTGCAGCAGTTGTCATGCTTGTTTCTATGACCATGAAAGCACAAGTAGTCACACTCTCAGGAAGTCATATAATGTTACCTTTCCTGAGGAAGGACACACAGGAGTCATAAGAATTCAACAGATGGGGAGCACAATTACAGGAGAAAGACAAACAGGAGTGCATGTAGCAAAGCTTATCAGACTGATCTTTCACAAATTACTGTTGATCATAATTTTTAATAAAAGTCTCATTGATACCACTCTCCAGAATCACAGTACTTAAAACACTGCTTTCCTATGCAGTCTGAGAAGTCCCTCTGTATTTGTATTATGATACAGCTGTAATTCCATCATCACATAGTATTTTACTCTGCTAGATACACTTCAGAAACTGAGATGTACATAATAGGTCAGTTGGTTGTTTACAGCAATCTTGATCTGTGAACCGCAGAGCTGTTAAAATTAATTGCTAACTGCTGAAAGAGAAAGAATGTTTGTAATTCAGCAAAAGAAAGCAGTTCAGAAGATTTAACTTTCGACTGGTGTTTGAGCCAAAGTGTTTGGAAATCTTCAAAGAACAGATACTAATCATTATCCTTTTTAGTCCTTGAAATACCATCTGCAAAGGGAAAGCAACGTCTTCAACCCTGAAGAGTTGTGTGAATTAATATATTGGCATTTGCAAGATAGCCACGTGGCATGTGGCTAAGAAATACGTGAAGGTCCACTGAGAAACAAGCAGTTCCAATGCAGGCTTTGCATGACACAAAGTACACAGAAGACACACATCACACTGATGCATTAATTAAAACACATGCTGCACTGCATAATTCCACATTCTCCACATTGAATGTTACAACATTCTTAACATCTCACAATTTGTGGCCAAATGAGTTTAAGTGCTTTTCACTTTAGTATCTTTACACAACAATATAGAAACTCAAAGACCTCAACATTTTTAAGATTCAGAATCAAGCATGCTACGCGCGAGCTCATTTCAAGAAAGATACTCTAAAGCACGTGCAAATATATTATTTGATTTGTCATAGACCTAGATCAATATATTCCTAGTAGAGGGGAAAAAACCTCATACTATGCACAACTATAAAATGTAATCATTTCTTACATGCATTGCATATTAGTATCTACCAACAGATATAAAGCATTAATTATTTACCTTTTTTGAGCCGTACACAATGTGACATAATATGCATTTTCTTTCTTGAACCATGCTTATTACTCTGGAAAGATCTTATCCCATACCTGCAAATAAAAATATTTTAAAAGAAACAACATTGAAGATGACTGTTTTTTTTCGTTAATCTGTTTTACTAAGGAAAGTAAATATACATTACTATTCATGAAAGCACTCATGATGAGTTCCTTTAAGAGGATACATACCTCGTGTGCACAGCCAATCTTAAAAAAAAAAAGACAGGCAGTTTTGAATAGTCATACAAAAGTTATAATAAAAAGCAGCTTTCCCTTTCTTTCATTTTGTTCCTTGTCCTCCAAGACATTGCACTCATTCTACAGAGATCTGTAGGAATCCTCTCAGCTGCTCAAATCAGATTATCAAAACACTTTTCAACTAGGATGATGAGAGGGAGATAGGAAATTGGGGAAATCCAGCAGTGCAAACTCAGATCCTTATTTTGGTACACAGGGCAGGTCAGGTAGGATATTTAAGGCCCTAGAAAAATTAAATGAAGGCTGTTCATGACATCAAAAACTGTCAGTCTTCAAGGTTTATCAGTCCACTTATTTACCATAAAATAAAACCTAAAGTGATTAAAATTTGATTTAAAATTATCGTGTTTTTCTCACCAACCTCTGTAAAAGTTACACATATGCATGTACTGAAATACTCCATTCACAGAGCATTTTAAGATCCATTCTCTAACACCATGCTCTACATGTGTGCCTTATGTATTTTGAAGCATTAATAAAAGCTATTGATTTTCATTAATTATTCCCACCAGTAAAAAATATTCAAAACTTTGCACCAGAATATTAAACATTTTAACACTGATGTATTTAAGACTTGCATATACACAAATGAAAGCATAGGTAACTGTGCATAATCCTGGCCCTTTCTCTTAAGAGACACTAAAATGCAGAATGATCAAGCATTATAGTTATTTCCTATTGACTTAGCAAAGGTAGTTCCTCACTGTAAAGTAGGAAGAAATTTATCTTTTTACTATATCTCCACACAGAAATACAAAACCTTCTGAGCTCATCTCCAAAGCTTACCCTACAAAGTTAAACCTAATTATTTACCATTAACCTTCTGTATCAGGGGCATCAAATCCTGTGAATCTGGTACTGACTAAAAGTTGCAAGCAAAGGGCAAAAACTGGATTTTTACCAAATCCTGATTACCTAGAGTTAAAGGAGCTCTGACATTTAGTGGTACAGTGCAACTCTAAATAAACAAAAATAAGCAAGTAAAACCACACCTGCTCTAATTCCAACGTGTAGTTCTTTGACAAATAACTCTTCCCCTCCAGATTTGCATGCCCATTTACAGTGAACCAGCATCTGGCCAGCTTAAAGGGGAAGGAACTGAGAGTTACAACATCCCTTTCACCTTGAGACAACAGAGAAAGTTTTTTCCCTAAAAAAATCCACATCGTCATACCAAAACAAATACACTTAAAAGAGTAGATTCTATCATTTTCTTATGTTCCCCAAGCAGCATTCCTAGGGTGCCATTCTTGATCTCACTGAAATACCTGATAGTGTTTAAATATGCATTCACTAGCTTCATCACATGGGCACCTGACATAATTGAATCATTAGTAACAGCTACTTATTTTGACAAATCACCCCCAACAAAGGTACAAGATAACTCAGAATTTTGTACCATCTGAGGTCATATAGAGCATGCATACAAATTCATGTATCAGTGACATGCATGAAAAGGCACCTGCCTTCACAAAAGATCAGAACACTGAAGGAGGAGCATGTCATCAACACACTGTTTACACATCTGTGCACCTGCACAAACCCAAGAGAATTATTTACAATTATACACAGGTGACAAAGGTTTGGATATCTACTCAACATAGGAGAGCTGTTTAATGTGATTAATACAAAGTTACTCCTGAAAAGCAAGGGTGCTAATCCTTGCACCAATTTCAGATACTTCCTTTCACATTAAAATATTCTGTACTCTCCCAACATTCTTTACTGGCACTACTTTGTAGTTTGGTGGAGTAATACACTACATGTGTTCAGGATCTTATTCAAGATTACTCAAATATTTACAGAATTTATTCTGCACAAGGGTGAAACAGCAGCATGGGACTTAAATCAGGAAAAGCAGGCCAGTAAAGGATGGTGACTTGCTGACACCAGTTAGCACATAACATTAAAAAGCTTTCACAAGTAGCACTAACATTACACCTGTTTTGGCTAATTAAAACATATAGTAACTATACACGGTTACAGAAGAGTTTTAGGCTAACTGCCCAATCAACTGGGCATTACTTATGACAGAGTACTAAAAATACTAATGGAATTCAAATGCTATTGGATGTCACTATGGAAAAGTGAAACTTTCACCTCCACAGAGGGAAGCCCTTAGAGGCAAGGACTCAGAAGTAGAGACATTCAGCAGATGCTACGGGAACTGGGAGAAGACAGACCCATGTTCTATTTCCAGATCACCTCTTGACTTACTGTCTACATAGAGATAAACCACTTCCCTTCATCCTTAGCTTCCTCCCAAATCCTGCTATAAAACCCATGGTTCACTTTAATGAAGTACTTCAATTTCACTGTAAAAGAACTTCCATGAAGTACTTTGAAAAACATTATAAATTCAAGGTATTCCCTCACTCACAATGCCTCAGTGACAAGAACCAGACAGCTTTTGAACCATGGAGTCAGTGATGGCATTTCATGTCACTATACACTGGTCTGTTCAATCACAAAACTTCCATACTGAGAAACTTCAGAAGCAGAGCTTTCTCTACAAAAATGCAGGCATATTCGAATTCTTAACAACAAAAAAATCCCATACTTCAAACATAGGACAACCTTCAAGCTTTTAACAGATTTAACATTTTGTACTTTTGAAATCACCAGCTTATTGCATAGCATAGGAAATTACTTCTTACGGGACATAAATAGGAAAATGAGCTACTCTCAAAAAATGAGCAAACTGCAAGCAAAGGTAAGGTTTTGCCCAAAAGAGCCCACCATCATTTAAGAGAAACACACATCAACAGCAAAATGCAAAGCCTTCAAAACAAATGAGATGTTACAACATCTATTTTGAGGGAATGCAACTGTTCAGTGAGTGGTTTTTTGTTTGTTTGAAAGGGATGCACTTTACAACTATGTGACATAGCTGCAACTTGCCCACAGCCTGCACCTGCCCAGAGCTTGGAAACACCACACAGTTTTAATTAACTTAAGTCTGCTACAGAGATTTTGGAGAATGCTTCTCACAAGTAAAAATAGTCTACAAAGAAAATAGGGCATTAGACTACTTCCTGCTACGACATCCATTTGTCCACAGTTATTCAACCTGACCGGATAACATACATTAAAAATGTATGTCAAGGTTAAATCTGCTACAGATCAGTGGCTGAACACTCTGGCTATATAAAGCCACAAGTGCCATGGAGTGGGGCGGGCAGCCCAGCATTCCAGCTGCCTAGAAATCCTCAGGAGGCCTCCAAGAGATCAGCAGCACTGGCCTGACTAAAGGCCTCCTAAACGCTGCATGCCCCTACAGATCACAGTGGAAACTCTACACTTGACAAGAATGGGACTCTACAAGTTCACCATGGCAGAATGCTCTGCAGCAGCACGCTCCTCAGCTCCTCACAGCCATGGCATTCCTTTTGCTTAAGTGACTTCTCCCCTGCAGCAACCGATTGCACATCTCCTAGTTGAGCTGTAGAACAGTAATACAGCTGCCCCAGACATGGGAAAGGAGAGCAAAGAGGAAAGGAGCAACTCACCACAAAGTGCATTCATGAAATCTTTAGTTGGTTGATGGGAGGAAGTGGTGGACACAAGGTCATTTTGTCTTGTTCAGAAGAATTAGGAACGGAGGCATATTTAGGTCCTGGAAAGCAGTTAAACACCACTGCTACAATAAACCATACGTACTTTGATTATCAGCACAACTTATTTTGCTGATCTGCCAAGAAGCCTGGTCTTTGCACAGGAATACCTAGAGAACCCCACATAAGCCTTTGAAAACTGTATGCAACCACCATTTATTGTGATAAATGAATGCTACAAAGCAATAACGACTGCTAATCTAACTCAATAATGATTTATTAAAGCCTCATAATAGAAAGATATTTTCTTAAGGAAAAATTTTATGACTATAAAACCATTTCCCCATATTATGTGCTGCTCCAAACATCAAAGCCTGTACCACTGTGAGAATGCTGTACAAAACCAAGTAATTCATCAGAACAAGACAGAGGCCTACGCTCAAATTTCATTACCTCGAGCAGAATTTACGTGGAGTAAAGCAGCAACATTCAAAGACTATCTTTCCTTCCCAGATTCATTGCCCTTGAGGCATCTGAACTCACTATGCATCCCCTTGCTAGTCTGCAACTTTTACCAATTTACATTACTGCTGGGTAGGTGTGGGAGGCACTTTAACCTTCCAAGATGCTGATTTGTGCAACCTAACTCAATCAACAGACAGAAACTTAAGGACTTAGTAAGTTAAGTCATGACTAACACCATTATTCTCCTCTAGCACACTATCATGCACTGTACAAACTACTTGGTAGTCACAGGCTGGGTTTTTTTTAATGTAGCAAAGGAGACAACTACATTACAGCCCAGTAGCTAAAATACTTGTACCAGAAGCAAGACTTTTAAGGTAAATTCCTCCCTGCTTTCCAATATTTAACTTCATATTCTAGACCCCTCAGCACAAAAGCAGTAGCACTGCGGGAAGGTATACTGGAGATAAGGAGACTGTAAAGAAGTACCTTAAACAGACCAGCACAGGCATGAGAACACCTGGCATGAACACAGTTTTCACCTATGTCTATTTTTATTTCAAGTAAACCTAAGAATATGGTACACACCAGAAGAATATATAGACTTTAAGTCACAAACTGCATCTTTCTAATTCCTACATATAAGCAATACTAATATTTTTCTAATATCCAAACTAAGTTATCCTTGCTGTAAACCAAGATTATAATTCCTCCCTAGTGAAAGTAAATGCCTTACTGCTATCTTACTTAGGGTAGTTTTTTTACACACCAGAAGATCCTGGGATATACACTGTGCTAACTGGAATGGAGAGCTGCTCAGCATCATTGCTTTATGCTGTCATTTAGGACACCTAAAATCCACACACCTGGGAATCTTCTGTTTTCCCCTGTACTCAGTTTTTAGACATAAGCAAACACTTTTTCTTCAGATTTCTCCTCAAACATCACATTTCCTGAGCCTATTAAAATTGCCATTCCTCTTTCGAACTGTCCACACACTCTAGAAGAAACAACCAAAACCGGCCATAATACTCCAACTAAGACCCCTATTAGCACCCTTTGGAGAGGGGAATTGTCTGTACCCCTACTACCATTACAGCCTCAAACATAATTGATAATGATTGAGACAAAGTCTTATTAAGAAGCAACACACTGATTGACAAGTTCCAGGACAAATAACCTGATTTAGATATTTCTGTGACCTACAAAAGAATTCATATCAGCTTATTTTGATAACCTTGTGTCACTTAATAAAAGGACTTGAACAGACCCTTATAAGAATGACAGAAATACCCACCACTTAGTTTTACATTTACTTCTGCAACATTTAGCTGTATCTTTTTTTTTTTTTCTCCTTCCGAGGGTATTTAAGCTAATAATACCCTTCACGGGTATACATACTATGTCTCTTTCACAGATTAGAAGAACAGGGACACTGAAGCCATATCAAAACAGACTACTCTATACATCCCACCTATTGCAGTTCCACAGAAGCTGATATCTGGGCCTTGGCAAAATTACTCAGATGCCCTAAGAAAGATCTACGTAGAAACAAGAGAGCATGTAGGAGAGCATTCAGTCAGTCATTGGGCTTTTTCTATTTGTACAATCACTGCAGAGTATGAAAAACCACTGGAGAGTGATTCGAGCCACTCAACCCAAAATAGTCAGGTCACTCTCCAGTATATGGAGCTTTGGTGCCAAGTAAATTCAAGTCAAGGATCCCAAACATTAGGACAGCAGTCATTAATAACCAGGCAATAGAAATACAGAGGTCTGTCTGAATTCTTATATCTCTGTAAAGCAGTATGTCTCGGGGCTGAATATTAGAGGGATTAAAACGTAAAATAATCTAGGACTAGACGAGAAAAATCCCTTACACAACAAATATGAAAAATGTTTTCATAAAAACAAAGAAGTTATTTGTAACACATAGCATCCTCTTTTTCCTAGTATCAGCTTCGTTCAGATAACATCTCAAATCTTATGACACCATCTGGTGGCAGAGTTCACAGAAGATGATTACTAGATGTTAAAAAGAATTTCATCAATTTAAATTTTATTTCAATCAAATTTAAATTTGATTCCAGATATATTATGAATTTTGTCATTACAAGATAAAGTGGAAAAAAAATCAATAGAAAAATACCTTAATTTTACCTAGATGAATTTATCTATAAGTCTTGCTATCTCTTTACACAGTTTGGATATGTGTTCATAGGATAGTGATTGCTGTTATTCTTTGTAATGAATATCACAGTGCTGCAAAAATTAAGACGCATTTAACTGACATCTCTTCAAATGTGTGACATTTTTGGACATGTGGACTGGAAGTTACCGAAAGTTTGGTCACAGCGACCAAACTGATTAGGTTAACAGACTAACACAGTTTGGCTAAAACTAGTGACTTGTTCTGAATTAAAAATGTTAGAACATAGTAACTATTTAACAAACATTACATACAGAAGTCAGTCGCTAATGGAACATATGTGGTGGTACAAATGCAGTTGCCTTGTACTGCCAGTACAGTTGAAGTCAAGGAAGGACTCAAAAAAAAGATAATGGAGTTGCCTTTACCAGAACAGACTTCAGGATAAGAAGTTACACAGCCACATTACATTAACCCTTAGAACCTGCAATACTTACCCCAAATATTGCAGCCCTAATGGGGAGCTACTTTCAAATGTCAGCAAAACTATTAACCAAGTTTTTGTAAGGCTCAAGTGGTACTTTTTAGACTAGGATCTATCAGTTCAGCAAAACAGTTAAGTAGTTTAATATAGTAATTGAGACATGACTGAAAAAAATAGTAAACAACAAAGGAACAGAAATAACCAGCAGAGATACAGGAAAAGTAGTCCCAGGAACTCATGCTGAAAACAAAGTCCATCAAACTTTCCTCCTCCTCTCTCACTGGTCACACCTCAGAATGCATCTGTTCTAAAAAGCTCTTTAAAGCTGTGATTCAGAAAGCATAGGAGGGAAGGCGAAAAGGAAAATGTCTTACTTGCATGAGACACTTATCAAACCACTATCAATAAAGTATATTGCAGTATAAACTTTAATCAATGCCACTTCTACCCAATGTTAATAAACTTTTCCAAGTTTAAGCTGATAAGCACCCCTGACCAGTTCTTAGTATAATTTAAAAGTCTGCGTGTGAACTACCCTGCTTGCAATGATGAATGATTACTTTTACACACCTCATATTTCATTGTACTATTAAGACTTGTTTTACACTGTGAGTCCCACTCCTTTTAGGTTACCAGACATTTATCACCACGTTTATACATGCTTTCACTACAACAGATTTTTAGCTGTATGCTTGAGGAAGACAACTATGTAACTCTGTACCCAAAGCCACACTTCAACCCTGGAAACACTCCTGGCTAGTATGAGGAGACAACATGATAGCTGCACATCTGTAACAGGGAACCTGCTCCAGCAAAGCTTGTATTTATCAGGATAGCAAAGTTCAGGGAACACTGAAGGATACAAAACAAAACGTATGCCCGCCCCAAGGCGAGACGCCTGCAGCAACCCCTCTAGGCCAGGCCTGCCCAGCTCCCTCCTCTCCCTAGGCCGCCCCCTCCACCAGAGCCGAAGGAACCCCCCATCATCCCCGCTGCGGCCACAGAGCTTCCCCGAGCTTCCCCCATATCCTGTACTCACACATCGCACCCCTAGCCACGGCAGCAGCCCAGAAACCCATGCCCCTGCCGGGACCAAGCAGGACCGGCTGCCGCCTGCCCCCAAGCCCGCTGCCCTCACAGTACCAGCGCTGGGCCGACCCCACAGAGACCCGCGGAGCGCGGCGGGGCGGGGCAATAGCCCAGCGCAGCCAATGAGCGAGCAGGAAGCGGCCGCGCTGCACGCCGGGAGGTGCGCCTGCGCCGCCCCGGAGGCTGCCGGGAAATGTAGTCCTGGCAGGAGACACCTGGGCGGGGGCGAACTTCATGGCGAGGGCAACGGCACTTGCTGCCATGTGGGGGCATTTACCGACTGATAATGATAATAAACGCTGCTGTTGTCTGTAAACATAGCGCCCTAGACACACCTAGTGCCATGTGCTACCAGTCTAAAAAGCAGGCGCTGAAGACAGCAGGTATCAGCAGCAAGCAGCCACTGACATGCTGGGCCAGCCCGGCTGCGCCTGGAAAATCCATTCCAGGAGCGATTGAAAGACAGAAGGACAAGGGCATATGCTTGCACCTGGGCTGTGCAATGTGCAATAAGCATTAGTCCACAGGTACTTCTAAAGAAGACAAAGCCCACAGAGGCTCTGAGCATCCTGAGAGGGAGAGAAGGGAAACTGACGCCCGGTTCTGGAAGAGGGACCTCGTACAGGCTCAAAGGGCTGTGTAAGATGCTCTGGGCCTCGATGCTCTGAGAGCTCCCCGCAGTGCTCTGAGTTAGTGGCCTTACAGCAGGCACAGGATCCTAACAGCACCCTGAACAGGGAAAAACATCTTCACACCCGAGAAGGAAAATGCCTCAGGAAATGCCACCTGCTTCAGCTACAAAAGTTCCGTGATTCCGAATGCCAGTCTTTGCTTTCTGCCTTCCTCCTCTGCCAGCAGAAGAGGGGCTGACGCCCTTCCTTCTAATAGTAACTTACCCAGAGAAAAACCCCACTGATAGGAGTGGCGCAGTCCTAAATAGGGCTATTTCCGCACTGCCCTATTTGTTAATGTCGCGACGGTCGCTACGCAGCCGCCCAGAAAAATAGGGGTAATCCAGCGCATGCGCACAAGCCCTCGCCGGGCGTCATGTTGGGTGTACACCTGCCTGCCTGAGCGTGCGGAGAGCGTCGGCCTTTCCCGCCATGTTGGGTGTGGCGCGGGGCGCGGCCCCCGATGGGCGGTGCTGGTTCCCGCTTCCGGGGCGGGGGCAGTGACGCGCAGGCGGACGGGCTCTCGGCACCGGGGGCGGGCGGGACATGGGCTCGTAAAGGGGTGGCTCAGCGCGGCGTGAATTGGCTGGCGGGTGGTGGCTGTGGGGTGTGCGGGAGCGGTGCCCGGTGCCGGTAGGTGTATGGTGTATTGGGTTTGTCGGTTCGCTGCGCCCCGGTAGCCGCCTCCCTGCCGCGTAGCGCTCTGTGTGGGGCGGGCTCGGCTCCGCTGGGGCCGGCAGGGGCCTCTGCGGGGCGGGGCGGTCCGGGCTGTGCTGGCCGGGCAAGTGCCGCCCTGCCTTGGCTGCGGGGGCCGCGAGTCAGCGCGGGGTAACGGGGCGGGCAGGACGCGGCCTGGTGCGGGTCCGGCTCCGGGTGGGCCCTCGGAGCCCCAGCCCTGTCCCCTCGTGTGCCGGGAGGCCTCGCCCGGCCCGGCCATCCCTGCCCTGCGAGGGGCTGCTGGGCTGTTCGCAGGTGGGCCCAAACTAATCTGTGCTTTCGTACTTCCATTAATTGTCTCTCTTGGTGCCCTTGACACTTCTGGGAAGGTAGTGAAGAGACAGCTTTATTTTTCTCCTTTTTTTTTTTTTGCTTTTTCCACTTTCTGTTTTATACAGAGGTTATCAAATCAACAGACAACATAAGCAAAGGAGCTAAGGAAACTTTGGAAACTTCTTTGTGCAACTTCTCTAGCTATTCACCTTCCTCTTTTTCACTCTCTCGAAAAGGGTGGTAGATGCTCAGTGGGTAGAACACCAGCTGGGTGTTGCTTTAGTTCATCATAAACGAACCTGTTTCTGTGCTGCAGAGAGAAGAGCTGTGTAGGAAGGTGTTTAGGGATACAGGAAAAGCCTATGATGTCCATTGCTTGATTCATTGACTTGAGCAATTAATTGCTGTACTGATAGTCTACTGACCAAACTATGTGACTTGCCCTCCTCTGCAGTTCTTGGAGCAGCTTGTTATATAGCACAGTTTGTGTTGTTAGAAGAAATGGAGTCTGTTACTGTCTTCTGTATGTGGATCTGAATTGTTAATTTGTGTTGGCCTGTAACTAATTTGGAGGAGGTATCATGAGGCTTACTCAGGGACAAAAATGAATTGTGGAGTTGAGTATAAAACTGAACGCACTCCACAGAGGAGGTGGCATTGCTAGCGCCTATTCTTTGTGCTATCGCCTCTGAGCAGTGTGTTCAGGAAGCTGATAAGAGAAAGCAGGAAGCATGCAGAGTAGTGTCTTGTTCTTGGGTCCTGGCTTCTTCCCCCAGGGTCACAGATGCTTTATTCATTTATCTTGTAGGCATAGTCATATGGAGGAGTGCATTCTGGTGCTGATACCTTGTACCACCATGCATTAGCTGGGCTGAATTTCAACTGACTAACAAGTAGGGTGTTTGTGTTAAGGAAGAGTTTTAAAAAAAACAACTGCTTCTACATTAGTCATATGAAGGATTTGAAGGAAAACAAGCAGCTCTTAATACAAAGCCATCTGATTTGTAGACTGTCTAATCTTTGCAAGAATGCATGGGAATTTAATAATTAATATTCACATTTTTCTAGGAATGTTTTTTTATTAATTTTTCCATCTTGAGGAAGGCAGCAGCTTGCTTTAGAAGAGAAGGAATTGAGAGAGCATCTGTGATCATCTGAGGCTGGGCCAGTTTGCTGATGGCTAAAAGTGTAGCTCATGAGATACTGGTTTTCAGTCAGTTGCTGCAACAGCGGGGTTGTGTCATCTCCTAGTTCCTACCTTTGTGGTAAGATTACCCAAAAGGATGCATAGGCTGCATTTCTCCATCATACTTTTAGATGTATTGGCCAGTAGCCATTTAAAATTTCTTCCTGGTATGTATGTGAAATATCCAAGGAAAGAACTAGTGAACTGGGAATTATGGGATTTTAAGGTTTAATACTTTGATGTTCTTCTTAGTGGATTATGTTAGGAGGATAAAGTACAAGTATTACTTTCTGATTTATCTGAAATGAAGAGGTAGTCAAATACAGTTATTTGGAAATAAAAAGGGTAGGATTCTTTCATATCATGACTTAATAAAAATGAGCAACTTGGACATATATGTATGAGAATTTTCTGCTCAAATCTGGTATGCTTAGTTCTGGACTAACTTTCACTAGATTTTGAAGAGGAAAGCAACATGAAGTCATAAGCATGGAGTCTTGCTAGAACACTTTGTAGGAGTTACATGGCTTTCGTTCATATCTTGGAAATAGCTCTTATGAGAGAGAGAAAAATAAATTATTCTAGAAGGCAATCTTAATAAACCTTACGGTGTGGGCATTGAAGACATAATCTTAGACCATCTTGTGACTCTCACAGCTGTTGTCTTCCATAGCCAGGTTGTTTCTTCTCTTACTTCCTATTCACAAAAAAATTGTGGACTTCTTACTTATGCTCCATTTATGGAACCAGGCACCAAGGCACAGCCTGTTGTGTGATATTTAAATTATCAAAATATTTTTAACAGGAAAAAAAAAGGAACATTTGTGCTTAACTACTAGTTTAGAGTTATCAGTGAAGGAGGAAGATAAGTTTCTGATATTGGTTAGAAACATAACTTGGAAGAGAAGGGGCTAGATTCCAATAGAGGACCTGCAGATGATGAGTAAGGAATTGATTTATGAAATTTAACAAATTAGATGGATGTATGACAAACTTCTGAAAGGCATTCAGTCTGTCAGAGGCACTAAACTGCTTCATGTCAGCCAGAGATGCAGAACAAAAATCTTACGATCCTTCAAGGTGGGTTTGTGAAAGCACAAGCAATCAGAACAATTTACTGGTCTGATGCAAGTAGACCTGTCTAGTGTAAGGTAAACTTTTCACTTTTGACAGCATCTCTGAGCCTCCAGTCCTTTCCAGATGTGGACTGCGTAATTGCAGATGAGCAAACACTTTAGGCTTTGTGTCCTGCAGTTGGTTTAAATTCACAAAGATCAGTGGGGAAAAAAAAAATTGAGTTTTGACTGCTTTTGGATAGCACAGCTTGAGTATGCCTTGATGTAAAACAAGTAAGTATTTTTTTTTTTTTTTTTTTCCTAGAGCTAATAAGCCCTAGAATTGCTTCTCAGCTAGTGCTGAAGAAAAGCATATTCAAACAGCATGTAAATTGCCTACTATAGCTTTCATTACCTTGGAAGTGTCTTATAAGCCTCAGAAAATCAATTAGGATTGAAAAACCCTTGAAAAGACTATGCAGCCTCACTGTTGCAATGAATGGCCTTTGAAACTTGTTTACATTGGAAACGGAGTGCTGGCATAACTAGCTGGCGTGCAGTTCACAAGTAGTTCTGAATGAAAAAGAAACCATTTTTAAGAAAAACCTTTAGTGGTGCAGAGGAGTATCTTCGACCAATGACAGAGGCAACAAAGGAAGATTTCATGTTAACTTTTTACTGTGTGCTCTGGGAAGATGAGTGGCAAAGATGGCTACATTGCTGCTGGCTGCATAAAACAGTACTTTGATCCTGAGATTGCGTCAATTCAAATGCTTTATTTTTTCCCCAAAGTTTTTAATGTGCATGTTTTTCAGGGAATCTCACCCAAAGAGCTGCTGTTGGATAAAGTGATACTGCTTTAGCTTTCTGACCACAAGCAGATAATTTAAACTTGGAGACTTAATACATGCAGACAGTATTTCCCTAAGGAAAATTTGCACTGTACTGGTGCAGGATCACCCTGCTGTTGATATAGACGTAGCCAGAGCCCACATCAGTTTGTCATATTTCAGTTTTTTTCAAGTTCGACAAAGAAACTACTAAAATGCTTTAGCTGCTGTATGGGTGTGTTGATTAACCAAATTAAGATCACCAAGTGAATGATACATTGATACCCTGCTAAAATCAACCCAAAAGTGCCTGTCATGTCCCTCACTCTTTTGTAGGAAATACCTTGGTTTTAAACATTTCTGTAAAATCACCTTTGCTGTGTCTTTTTCGTCAGCCTTCTCCAACCTAACAACTTTACACAGGAGAGTGAATTTAAGTTTTTTCAGGGGTTTTGGAGCCATGACTAAAGGCATGGTAAGTGGGGGAAAAAAATCTGTGCAGACATAAATTTATTTCCCTAACCTCACTGTTCCTTTGTCCAAGGGACACAAGTAATTTAAGTCTAATCCATCCTCAACTAGCTTGGACTGTAATATTCTGATTTTAAGATGCGTTAAAATATGGGATGACTTAGCCCAATATGAGTAGTCTTATGAAGAGATAACATCTTATCTAAAGTTTGTGGTGAGAATTGGAATTTCAAAGACCTTTTTCTGCCCCCACAATAGCCAAAATAAAACATGGCAGAAAAGACAGATTCTTCTAATTTGTGGGCCCTGTGTTTATCTCCTTCCTGCTCTTTTTTCTCAATGAATCTTCCTTTTTATAAGACAGTGTTAATTATGATGATGAATGTGGTTTAGTCTTCTAAGTTTCCTGGTAGAAAAGTTTCATGAGGCCCATTACAAAAAGAAAGTGTATTTTTGTAGTAAGCTTACTTCTGCATAGTCTGTAGGTGCCAGGTTTCCCTGTGCATGGGGTAGAGGAGGAGTTGCACTGAAATGTGTTTAACTTTAATCCTTGCAGTCTGGTAACTGAGTAAATACTGCAGAGTACTTTTTGATAACGAGAAGTAAATACAGCTGACATTACTTCCTTCTTTAAAGGAGTTCTACTTTGTATTTAAGCACATAAGCTTCTTGTTTAAAACTTAACACTTAAGAGAGAAAATAAACTAAAATAGCAGGATGTTGTTGTAATATAACCATGAAGTCTTTGTAGGCTGTTGTCTTTTTTTTCTTCAGTTACTTTGTGGCTAGTATTTTAAAAATGGTAGGAGAAGGAAAGCAATGAAAATAGGCAGTGTTATTAAAATAAATGCTTGATTTAGCAAATCTTACATTATAATAAAAACACATGCCAGGAAATCTTCATGTCTTGGATATAAAATCATTTTGTCATATACCATTAACTTAAGAGTTGGATACCTCAATGGGTGCTTTATGAAGCCTGGGCAGAAAGTAGCCTTTCTGTATGTATGTAACTGTGTTCTGTTGGAATAGCCAAGCTATTATTTCAATACAAATGACTTCGTCTTGAGTGTTCGGACTTCCTTAGAGATGTCTTGCAATAAAGGCACCTGCTAATTCCAGCTGTTCCAGTTAGACATGCAGCTATCAAGTGTGTATCTCCAATTTGGTAAACAAGCTTTTTTGGAAATGTTTTTCTTCTCGGTTACTCCTGTGTGCTTTCTTGAATGTTATAAACTGCTGTGTGGTGAGAAGACTTTTTGTTACTGCCCAGGGAATATCTCTTTCTATTCCACCTCATGGCACTAACTTCCTGTGCAGATTGTGTGTGCTGGCCAGCTCAGTGGTACAAACTAACAGGAATAAAACTGACCTCTTGGAGTCTAATGCATCAGTTTTGGATATGCAGCTTTAAATAGACACTGTTCAATGAGCATGCTTTCTTAAGTCTGTCTTAAGAAGGAAATGCTGTCTTGTTCTACATGGCTGTAGTGGCAATGGCTGAAAAGGTGGGTAAGTTTACTGGGAAGTCTAGAGAAATAAAGGTTTTGTCACTGTTTTCAGTGACCTAAGACCCCAAGAAATGGTCAGAAAAGACCAGCAAGTAGCTGCAACCTATTATCTGTGATAGAAGATTATTAGAACATTTGTCCCATAACCAAGTGTTCTGCGTGGTCTTATTTATCTTCCTCCCACATAGGTCAGTTATCCTAGCAATTGTAAATTAAGCATATGAACTATTACTTGAGATTTTTTTCATCTTGCAAGAGGCAAAAAAATACAAGTGTCCAAGTATGAGCATCAGAAGATAAGCACATGCATACCTCAGCTCTGAGGAATCCTGGAAGTAACTAGTTTGCTCTGTATTATGGATGTCTGCTGTGTGGAAGAGTTTTTTTCCTTTGTATCTTGCAGCTGAATGTCTTCAGTGTTAGGTCAATTCATAAACAGTTTCAAGACCAAGTACCATCAATTTAGGGGGAAAGCGGGAGGAATGCTGTGGGTTTCTGTAGAACTTCTTGCTGTCTGGCAGGGCAGATGTTCAGTAAGCTATGAGCAAGCAAGGGGAACGCAAAGCTTGTCTGTCAGCTGTGAGAACTGGTAGATTCAGTGGCAAGTGCTTTCAAGCCATTGCCTGGTGTCAGATGCAATTTCAGACACTTTCTGGTTTAGTGTTACTACGAACTTATTTATGTCAAGTAATGGATTGCTAGTTCTGTAGTGAGCTAAAATAAATAGGACAAAGTTGAAGGGGAATAGTTTGATAACTAATAGTACATGAAGTAGCTCTTCATGTAATTGCTATGTCTCTACAAGTAATTGCTATCAGATTTCAACATGGCATTATCTTTCATGGGACTTTATTAATATTGCAGTTGTCAAGCCCAGGGTGCATTTAGTATAGTGTATGTGAACTTCAGCCCTGAAGTTAATTCATGACTGTCAACTTACAGTAATATGTTACCTTTCAAACTGTGCTACCAAGAAATACTGGCTTGGCAGTTGGAAGTGCCGACTGCTGTCTCCTTCCTTCTATTTTCAGTCTTGGTGCTGGTTTGTTTTTCGACGGCTTCTCCATGAACTTGTGGTTCTAGTAGCACAGGACAACATTCTGGCAGTATTGAATGAAATGCAAAACTCAGTATCTGGCCTCATAAAGTATACACTCTTTCTTCAGATTTTGGGGGCTTTCTTGACATGAAGGTAGTAGTATAAAGTATTTGCAAACATCTGGTTAAAGATAAGAGTCTTATTATCCATTAAAGACTTATTAAATAAATAGTTCTTACGCATGTTTGAGAATATTATTGTCATGCCCCTTGCCTCAAAAGCAGAGAAATTACTATATTTTGTAGCTTGGGCTGCGATATGTCTCTTTGGTAACTCAAATACTGCTTCTGAGTTAGGGTTACATCATATGGCCAGCAGTTGTGCTTATGCTGGTGTGTGAACTCCTGGGGAGCCTGAAAAAGAAGTATCTACGTCCCTCTGGGAATACAGCTGTGTTTCCAGCCCTGTTCTGCCGTTCTAATGTTGTGTTCACAGGGTAGGGATGTGATATCCCTTTTGCTCTCTGAGATGAGATGTGTTTTATGGCTCCAAGCTGCAGAAGTACCTGACTTGCGTGGCATCCAAAGTAGGGAGAGGCTGGCCAAGCCTGCAACAATTACAGTAAACCAGATATTGCTTGTTCAGTGCAACTATATAATTGAAATTTCATCCTGTTTATGGATATTAAGTAAATGTGAGATCTTCACCCAAAAAAGCAGCTTGATATAATTTTTCTCTGCTTAATCTAATTCAATGAAAATAGGTCCTTTCTTCCTTGTCCCTGCTTTACTGCTCCTTAGCTGTGCACACCAGCTTGAAGGGCATTCCCACATTCAAAGTTGGGACTGAGCTGCCCTAAATAAACCTCATGAAAGGAGTTTATGTGAATGAAATGATAAGTTACTGATTATATAATCAAATTGGACTGCAGCAAACAGCTAATAGAGGCCTTGTGTGAGAAAGTTTTTGCTATCACTTCAAAAATCAGGCAAACTCATGTTGACAGCTACTTAGAAAAACTTCCTAGGCCCATAGTCTTAGACTGAAGAGGTATGTTAGGTGCTAAAGACCAGACCTGCTAATGTATTCTCTAAAACTGAAGTACTTGAGCTGTAAGGGATCTTGTGTCTGCCTTTCAATCCACCCTCAGAGGTGTGCACACTTCCTGCAGAGAGCTGTGAACAGCATCCATTCTCCAGCTGACAGCTGGGTGGATCTGCATGAATTTACCCTTTTACGAGCAGTTAGTAATGCTATGTCTTCTAAAATATTGATTTTGTAGGGAAAAATGGAACGTAGTTCTGTTAGTCAAGCAGGGTGCTTAGAGTGATCTCAATGGATAACATGAAATTAATTGGAAGTTACTCATGGGAAAGAGCAAGGACTAATAATCTGAAGCTAAGGGGGAAATTCAATTTAAAAATACAGCTTGGTGCTATCTCATTAATTCTTGTATAGCCTGGGAGCTCTGTTTTCCCACTGCAGCGAGTGCTGGGTTTATTACCATACCTCCAACAAAAATACAGATTCTTGGCTCTGAAAAACCCATTTTGATAAGAATACACTTAGTGATGGGCTTTTCCCTCTTGTCTCTTCAGGCAAAAATATATCTTCTGGTTATAGCAAAAGCTAAATCATGGTGTGTTGGGACTTCAGTTATGAAAATCTTGATCCTATCTTTATTATGAGAAAGGTGGATTTGAAAATCTTAGTGTGAGTTGCAGACATATCATTTAAAACTTTTGCAGATTCTTTTGCATTTGAGGGGTTCACCATGCCATAAGAACAACTTTTTCTAGAGTGTTACTGGAGTAATTTTAGGTGGTGCTTGGCCTATGAAAGTGTTTCTCCTGATTGTCTGTTGAAATCTGTCAAAGGGAAGGGGAAGAATACTTAAAGCTTATGCTAATAGTTTAAATGTCTTAATGAATTTCTTTTTGGATTACTGAGTAAACCAATGTACTTTTCCAACACGGATAAGCTTTTTATTTTAAGACTTCATTTCCTGATTTTCACCTTAAACTAACAATAGATAAAATTTTCAAAAATAAGTTTAGGAAGTCAAGTCTTGGAGAGGAAACTGTTTTGCATACTAATTGTTCCTGCATTTATCTTTGCTACTCAGTTATGTCATATCAGCTGAATAATTCTTGTAGTGCCTTTTAGTCCTAACCAGGTGTTGTACTATGCAGAATGGAATGCGTAGGGTTTCATTCTTTGAACTGTCTTCCAATTTCAGCTCAAAATACTGATAAAAGGATAAATGTGACACTTAACTGGTATCTCATATTACAGGGGGGAACATTCTCTTTAACGAGATTGCTTACAAGTAATAGTTCATCATGGCTGAACTCTCACCTGAAGAAATTCAACTGAGGGCCAACCAGGTCACTGATGAGGTAAGTATTATAGGAAGCCGTCTGGGATGACAGTGTTTATCTGCCAGATTACAATGTCTTTTAAAATAAAGACAGTGTAAGGTTGTAGTTCTGCAAGGGTGTAGGTGAATGTTTCACTTGGTAAATATTGGAGCAAAGATTACTCCTAGAAATAAGGATTTCAACTTCTGAATTAATTGTAAAGCTACCTACTTGACCGAGTGCTGACCACCTCAGTCCTGATCACTGAGACAATGCAGGCTAGGTACCTACACTATTCTTATGTTGATATTTTACTACTCTCTTTTTTCTGTAACTAAAATACATTTGAGTATATTGTCTTTTAAAATGACTTTCCAATGGGATAAGCAAAGTACTAGCAAGTACTAAAAAAAACCAAGTTTGCTCTAGTATGCTGCCACTATGACTATTGTAGCATGTATTATGTATAGACAGGCTGATGAACTTAGTTGCCTTACTGCAATGAACTGGTAAAGATGACTTTCAGGCATTGATATATACTGTTAATGCACTCATTTTTAAATTCTCTTTCTAGTCGTTGGAAAGCACAAGGAGGATTCTTGGCTTGGCCATAGAGGTAAGGAAAAGCTTGTGAATTTCCTGGGGATTTATTAATGTCTTGCTTCTTATACCTAAGTTAACTATCACAAAGTTATCTTAATTACTTTTTTATTTTTCCCAAACTTTTTTTGAGACACAGTTCATAATTAAAGCACCAGCTTCTAATACAGTAGTAGTGTTGGAATGACTTAAATCTAATGTTTTTCATATTATGTGACGTCATATCACTGAACAATCAATATCCTTTGTACCTGTTTTCCTCTTCAGCAGAATGTTCTAATCTCCAAATGCTACAGACCAGTAGTATTTGTAGCAAAAGTCCTCTCTGATGGTCAGCGATGGCTTTGGCTGCTGCATCACTTACTTCTCATAACATCTTCCTTTTGTCTTTTAGTTCACTTTGCCTGTGAACAACATGAAAATGACTTGCTTTGAGGAGGAGGGTAGGGCTCAGTTGGGTGGGGTAGTAGAGGGTAGGGCTGCTTTTAGTTTTAAACAAAAGTAGTTCTGCATATACCTTTTTACTGTATGTTCATCAATTTTAATTTTCAAGATAGCTAAGTATGATGATGAACACCCTTGTACATAACTTGAAACAAATTAAATCTGTATTTTGTGTTTATCTAGGTGACAATATATTAGGAAAATGGCTGAAAGTTTACTTTTGGTTACTGTCATTTTAAAAATATAGAGCATCCTGTTGGTAGGGAGTAAGATAAGATGGCTGATAGCTCTAGTAGACTTGATGCTCAACTGGTTCAGCAAGACAATTTTGCTGACACTTGGATACGCCATAAACAAATGGGAATTCAGAGACTAATCAGTAATGTACTTCAAAACTAATGCCCAGACTTTTAGTGCTGAAGACTTGAGACAATTTATTGTCAGCATGAGAAAACACTAAAAAATAATCCAATGAATAAAGTGTTTGGTTGCTGCTGCTTTAGAGCATGTACTTTCTGCCCAGATGGTAGCAGCCTGCTGTGGAACTGAAGATGTTACTGTTACCAGTGAGGCATTTGAATTGGCATAGCCTAATGAATACCTCTCAAACAGAAATGTTAAGAACATGTAATGAGCCCACATAATTTCTCTTGGTGTCATAGTTTGGTGATTCATAGAAGCTAAAGAACTCCTACTGTAGTCAATTCTATGCTGCCAGTTTACAGTAAAACATGGGTGCAACTTCCATATTAGATTCAAGACTTTAAGCCAGCGTAGAGCTGTACTGTGGTATATTCCTTACTGCTGATTTGTTTTGCTTGGTTTTAAAACTAGTGATGGGCTATTCCCTTCCTGATCACTTCTGCTGAATTCTTGAGAATGGTTTTGCAGGATTTGTTTTGCTTTCTTTTATTCTGGCTTCCAGGACTAAAGGCTTCTTCAGCCCTATTGAAGGGTGTATGGATAAAGAATGAACTAAATGCCACTTTTCAAAACTAAGCACAGCTAGGTTTACTGTTTTAGCTTAACATTTTCATAATTCAGTCCGAGTGTTACAATACATTTTATCTTTTTGTAATGTAAAAAAACCACCAAAACTAACTCACAAAAAACCACATTGAGATAGTGTAACAGGTGAGATTACTCTCAGCCTAACACAGGATCTAATTTGAAACTTAGCATAGCTTTATTACAGAAGTCACCCCTAGCACCGTGTTTTATTATGAACGTGGGTGGCTTATCAAATTTACTATAGAGACTTTCTGATTTTGCACTGCTCTATTGAAATCTGGTTTTATATCTGCAAATAAATTTGTTTCTGCAGTCCCAGGATGTCGGCATCAAAACTATCACCATGCTGGATGAACAGGGAGGTGAGTTTTTCCTTCTTCCTCTTTAACACTAAAAATCAATTTTATGGCTGTAAGAAAAAGCATTATCATTCAAGCATTGTTGTTGAAACTAAAGGCATATTAAAGACTATGTATGTGAAAATGTGATTTTTGTATTTAAAAGAGGTTTTAAAGTAGCTGAGAGACCATGTTAGCTGCAGTGTAATAGAGCCTCTGCTACAGAGGCTGTTGCTTTCCACCACAGCACAACTGTAACTGCATCTATTCTAAAAGGAGCAACAGAAGTGCTAGAAGTACTGCTCTAAGGATAGGGAAAACATTTATAATATAATAAAAACTTATGACTTAATAGCTTTCTTAAAAATGAAATAAAAAATTAAGATCCCAGCAGACAGGATAGAAAAAACGCATTTAATCTTGGTATATAGATAGAACTGAAACTTGTATGTTTCTGCTTGAAAGAAATGTTGATATTCCACCCCCACCTTTCCCCAATCTGTGCTTATTCAGGTTACTTGTTTCTCTTCTAGAACAACTCAATCGCATAGAAGAAGGCATGGACCAGATAAATAAGGATATGAGAGAAGCTGAGAAGACACTGACAGAGCTCAACAAATGTTGTGGGCTCTGTGTCTGTCCTTGTAACAGGTCAGTTAAATTGGTACTTGGGTCTGAAGCTCCTGAGTATTCCTGAGAGCTAGTGTACCAGGAGATGGTCTCTAATAAAAGATCTAATTAAAAAAAATACTGAATCTCTAGGAAAGCTGACTGTTTTGGTTTGTAGAGGTGCACCCTTTTAAAATTGTATGATAGTAGCTAAAGCTTACTTGCATCTAACCATATATTGTGCCCATTTCACTGTAAATACAGCTGCTGTATAACATCCTGCACAATTGCACCCTAATCTCCTTAAAGCTTGAGTTTAGTTGAATACTCTCAATGTCCATACAGATGAGACCAAATTGGACTGCAAATGGCTATATGTAAGTGCCTGGTAGAAATTTGAGTCTAAAATTTTTTTCACAAAAGTACTTTGATACTAACTTAAAAGCAAAAAACCTTCTGTTTTGGAGAAGGAAAGTAATATTGGTTCTATAGGCATTTAAATAAGCGTTCATGCTTTAGGGAGGAAGAGAGTAGAATAGATGTTGGTATTAATGCTTTGATCTTTCACCAGTGTCTACATAAATTCTTGCAGACCTGCTTCACAGTACCTTTATAACATCAGTGTCATGGCTGCCATACCCAAGTCAGTTAAGAGTTATCTTTTGTATGGCACTTGATTTGTACTTCTAAACGCCTAAACAATGATCAGAAATCAGTATTATAAGGAAAACAATATTTTTGAAGGTGAGCTAGCTTTATCTTTAAGCAGCAAAATATCAGATTGATTTGTGTGAATTGGATGTGATCATAGTTCTTCCAGGTGAAGGAGAAATAAGTTATCTGTCTTAAGAGTGTGACTACAGAAGTGAATAGTGTGTGTTGGTTCATTGTTAGCTCTTCAGCATGAGCAAAACACCTCATTCAACTGAGAGGTAGCAGAAGCTTAGGTAAAAAAATCCTTCTAGTAGCAGAGTCTGCTATTCTAAAAGAATAATAGTTTGATCATTTAGGAAAGATATGAAAGTGGCTTCTAGGGCTGAAAGTCTTAAAGCTTTAGTATCTTGAAAAGCAGATAGTTCTGTCCTGACCCCTGAATAGGTGTGCATATGTTTTATATTAGTTTTATCAAGCTGGTGGACTTCAAGCACTTTACACACTCAGTCTTTGTTTTCTGTAGTTAAGTCTTATTTCACCAAAGCTAAGTAGCTTATTGACACTAAGCAAGCTCAGAATTTGTGAGCTCTTGTGGCACTCCAAATACACAGATAATACAAGAAATAGAGTTGTGTATGAAAATGGGCAGTAATGTGCAAAAAAAATCTACTAGATAAGTAGAGGGTGATGAAGAAGAAACTCTGAATGCCTTTCATATATACTGGTACATCAATTTTTCTGTCAGTTGTCAACCAGTTATCTTAAAGCTTTTCCTTTTTTTTCATACCGCATAGAGCTAAATCGGAATGCTTGCTGAAATAAATATTACTTTTCTCATTTCTCCTAGGCTTAGATTATTTATAAAAGCTTTGTGAAAACACAAAATACTGGCAGTACTCTAATAATCTATGTACTAATCATTTACCTGTTTGCTGGTCTTCACTATTCTTTCTTCTCCATTCTCTCCTAACACTGACTCTTGCTTTCTAAAAACGAAGACTAGGATAAGAAGCTGTATTCACTTAACTGGTGAAAGTGGATTTTAGGACAAGGTCAGTCTTACTCATGCAGATATACATTTAACTAGCTGTCTTTAGTGATGCTTCTGTTGGGTTTGTGCTTGCATGTGCATGATGTCTGCATGCAGGTCTCCTTGTGACTGTCATGTGTTGCAACACTGATGTGAATAGAAAATGTCAATTACTTTGGAGTTTATTAGCTGCGGAAATGTTGAACAGCTACTTGAGCCATTCCTGGTTTGACAGGTTGTATGAATTGCCTGACTCTTGCAGAAATGAAACATGAGAAATGTGAATGTATAATAATTTGAAAAACAGCTCTTAAAAAAAAAAAGTGATAAGAAGCTTTGTTCTTAACTGTACCTAGTTTGAGCAACAGTTCTGCTTCTAGCTGTCTACTTCAGATGTGCAGGTGGTTTTCAAGACACTTGGTTTTGTTCAATAAATTCCTCACAGTTCAATAAATACCTCTGGCACCTAAAACTTTGCTAATCCAGAAGCCAAGCATACAAAGCTTTCCTGCTGTTGTGGCTTCAGTATGAATGAGATTAAAATACAATGCTCAATCCAGTTGCAGTAAACCTTAAAGAGATCTTTAAGCCTGTGTATGCACAAGGAGCTAGAGCTGACTAGTTTAGGTTTCTTAAGGGTTCTGCTGTGTGCAACAGTTCCATTATGAAATGAGAAATTACTCCTTTTCTTCTGCTTGATGTATTGATACTAGATAACTTCTCATGGGATCTAACCTATGAAATACAGTTTCCCATTTTGATTACATAAATGCCAGAAGAATGAGGGGAATATTTCTTCATCACTGCTAATTTCACACCTCTTCAAATATGAAACATCTGGGCTACTGAAAGGCGCTGTAGATACAGAAATTGATTACCTGTAATTCTCAAGTTAGATATAGTGAAAGGTACTACAGATTTCTCTTCACAGGCTTTTAATGAAGAAAAGAGGCAGTGGGGTCTGGATTAATGAGAACTAACCCAGTTTAGATGAGTTATTTTTCTGTTATATTTTCTTCCCCTCAGGCTTTTGTAGGTATGTGATTCTTGAGATTTCTTCATATCGGTGTGCTTTCTTAAATATTTTTCTCTCTTCTGAATTTTGTGGTGAAAGTGTAATGTTAAGTTGGCTTGTCACTCTAATTGGGTTAGTACAATTGAACTGCAGAATGAAGGAGCTATTTAAATGTAATAAATGTTACTTCATAATCAAAATGAACCTGAGAAACATGAACTTTAAAAAGAAAGACTTGGCAACACAAAATGTTTGACAAAAAAACAGTAGAGATTCCTGGTTTTCTTGCTACTTGTGTAGCGTAGCTACTTGTATTTGGAGGGTTTTTTTTTCCTTCATCTTCATTTCTTCCCTGAAAAATAACTAATCCTGATGCTAGATTAATTCCTATTGTAAATGCAATTTTATTTTATGACAGTGTAGGCTTTCCTAGTACTATTATAAACTTTGCCTCTTCTGGCAAAATGTATTACTTTAAGGAAATTACTGTGCTTGTATCAAAACTTAAGACCAAATTAATCAACTGCCCATAGGGTTACTCAGTTATGTTTGTACTATCCTGATATAAGAAATTGTATTGTATAGACAAGGCTTTGTCAGAAATATTGGCAGACAAATGTTTCTGAAAATCCTAAATTAATACAGAACTTCAGTCAGGAAGCCATAGTTCTGATGCAGCAGTTCATATCTCTTATTTTTATGGAGTAGGATGAAGAATTTTGAGGCTAGCAAGTCATACAGAGCAACCTGGGGAGATGGAACAGAGAACTCAGCAGATCATGTGATATCCATGCAACCAAGAAGTATAAATCATCAGCAGCCTCAGACTTCTGGAAGACCAAGTGGTGGATATATTACAAGGTTTGTTTCTTCATATTTCTCAATCTCAATGCAGAAACCCTAAGTCACCCACTGTCAGCTTCTTTCAGATGCATTTTAAGTTGCTAAATAGTAAACTTTTTGCCACTGCTTGGAGGAACTGTTACTGTGCAGAGAGATGGCAGACACCTACTCTTTCAATATTAGAGTGTTCATCTTACACTTTCTTTTTTTTGTAGTGGTGGTATTACCAGTCTGTTTCTGGATATGAGGACTACAGAGCTTAGTGCTCGCTTACTGAGGGTACTGTTAAAAATACCAAGGACTGGCATAAAGCATATTTGAGACAAACTCATGTCTTACAGTAACAACTACTACAGGAAACTTAAACTCTAAGGCTGTTTTTGAAATAGTGGCTAGCTCAGTACCCTTTTTTGATGAGCTGCTTGCTTGGAATACATGGGGTCTTAAAAGGGATAAAACATACTTTGACTTAATTAGATTGCCTGTGAGACAACTGTGCAACAGACAATTTCTGTTAGAGGAAATTTAGGGTAGGGAAAGGCAAGTTCTTGATTCTTGGAAATAGTGTCTTAATTATTTGCAACAGGATAACAAATGATGCCAGAGAAGATGAAATGGATGAAAATCTTGCTCAAGTGGAAAACATTCTTGGGAATTTGAAAAACATGGCTTTGGATATGGGCAATGAGATTGATGCTCAGAATAAACAAATAGATCGGATAAATGTAAAGGTAAGTGTCAAAGGTGTTCTGTCTTCAGCTTAGAAGTTGTTACTGAGAAGTTATAAGGAATGGGCTCACTGTCCTATCTACCTGTATTTGTAGTAAATATCAATTAAGATTATACCATCCTCTGGGCTGCAGTGATTTGAACAAGAGATATATCTTGGTGTTTGGGTATGTAGCTGAAAATTCAAATGCTTCAGAGTGTCAGGAAACCTAAAAGTACAGCACAGGTCACCACTTAATCTGAAAACAGCTAAACTTGTTTGGATCGAAAGGGCAAACGTTTACTGGAGGTAGAACTCGGCGATTGTTGCTTGCAGGGAATCTTGTGTGTGGTAAGGAATAGTATTTTTAACAATAGCAAGTTTCTTGTGGAATTCCTTAAAGTCACTGTATTCATTGAACTTAAGTAAAACACAGGTAATTCATTGCCCTAATTCTTGTGGACAGGTTAATATTGGGGCTGGGGAGACATTGGAATAGTAAGTTTTATAGGTGCACAGGGACATGATCTGCCCTCATCTGCACATGGTTAGCCATAGCCAGTAACATATTTTGTTAATTTTTTTTTTTTACTTTATTGCTTTAAAGATTAACTTACCAAAACAGATTAATGGTGTATAAATATGTTTTGGAGGAGTTTCTTTCAGAGGGCAGCTTATGAGGTAGTGGGTCATATTCGAGAAATCCCCACTTTATGAAGCGAATAGCATTCATTCACAGGTATCCCGGTTAAGAGAGGAAATAAAAGCTTTATTGAATGATGTGTATTAAGGGTTTGAAAAAGCAGATGTGAACACAAATTGATGTAAAATTATAGAATTAAGACAAAATGAGAAGTTAAAGATAAATGCCCAGTAGAGTTAAAGGCAAGATGAACAGGATTTTCTCAAATACGCAGTTCTAGTCTGACATAAATGCTGGTTGTACCTATGTCAGCATCTCAAATTTTGTCTAGTAATTTAGGAGTTGTGGTATTAAGGCAAATCAATAGGATTGTATGGAGGATGCCTTAATTGTCTTTCACTGTTCCCTGAAACTGCGGATCTGAGGTGATTAAGTAAAAACTTAAACATTTTAAAGAACACTAGAAAATGTAATCGGAGTTTAAAATGAGGTGTGAAGGTCTTACAGCTTAAAGTGGACTGAAAATTGCCTGGTCAAATTAACTGCAAGTGAGAATTACTGATTTTAAACTGCAAGTAGTGGGTCTGGTAGTTTCAAGTGCCTATTTTGGCCTGATGCTCTTTCATTTTAGTAGTCTGAATAAATCTTGCTGCTCAGGGCTTACTAACTATTAAAATATGATGTAAATTTTATTGCTGTTTCGTAAAGCAATTCTAACTTGTTTAAGTGCAATTCCTGGCTCTGAGACTGACAACCTGTCTCAGGATATTTTAATTAATACTTTTCTGCTGCCAACTTCTTAAATCTAGTGAACAGTGTAGAAACCAAATCAAAATGTTGAGGGTAAATCTCCAAAGGACTGTATCATCTAAAGAAACCAAGAGCTTAGCTTCAGAATAGAGTTGCTTTTATTTTTACTTTTCAAAAGATGTGGAAATTCCAACTAACCTGGGAAATACATAGGTTTGACTGCATGACTTTTGGTAGCCTGCAATGTTATGCAAGACTCATAGGCTAAAGAAATCTCTAATAAAACCTTAATGTTACTGGCTTTTCCTTAGAAGATCTACTAGCTAGATCAATGTGTTTCCAAACAGTTGTTAACAGGTTAGACTGTCACTTTTTCTGTAGTAGATTCTTGCCCCTCCCCAAGCCCTAACCCAAAGGGCAGGAAGGAAAGAACAGGAGGGAAGGGCTTGAACTGCCAATGCTCTCTTCCCAGGAAGGTGTGAAATGGCATAGGTAGAGCTTCTCAGGAGGTCCACTCCTCATGGTGATAGCAGAGGCTGGTTTTGTGCTTATTACCCTTCTTGCTCATTCCCCAGTGCAGGCTTGGATAATCAGGGAATTATTTCAAAGCTCCTTACACCTTTTAGTAAAACTGTAATTTGAGGCTTGTTCAGCCTAGATGCTGTGGCTGACTTCTGATGCTTTATAATAGTAAAACTACAAAATAGTGTTTTTCTTACAGATAGCATTCTATTATGAACTAGGACACTGGATGGTCTGTGAATGAGAACTAGAAATTTGCACTAAGCAAAATAATTCTGACTGCCCATAGGTCACTTCCAGTTTTGACTATTACTTCTAGTCCATAGCAACAAAGCTGCTCTGTAAAAATCCTTAAGTTGTCTAAACAGCTGAAGAGAGGGAATTTCCTCCCACCCCCCCTTGTTCTGTTAATATTCTTCCCAGCTTGCTGTGGCAAGCTGCTCTATGTTTTGGAGGTCAGCTAAAGACTAAAAACTCTTTCTCCTGATTCTGTTTCTGTTAAAATTGACAGCATAGGCTGGCTGGTGGAAAAAAATTAACTTCCAGCTTATAGAAATTGTTCCCCTTCACAGTGGTAATACACTGCAGTTTAGAAGTTAATGCCAATTTGAATTTTCAAATTATGAAGTATGAAAATGACCCTATGAATTTCTCTTTCAGGCTGATACAAATACAGAACGCATTGAGCAAGCCAACATCAGAGCCAAGAAACTAATTGACAATTAAATCCTGCTGTCATTGTTCAATGACACCATCTCTCCAGCTGCAAGCCACCATATTCATGGATCTGTGGAACTTTTCCTACTCTGAAATAAGAGGGGCTGGGAAAAATAAAGCAGTACCCTTTCTACAGGGATTAATTTTTTTATTGCTTCATGTAAACATGGCCTTGACTCCAAGAAAGCAGCCAGTGTAACTTCTTCCTGCTCATCTGCCTTCACTTTCTTTAAACTGCTCAGGGCTAGAAGCATTTATGGCTTTGAGAATCTTCTTGCATGTTTTATTCCCCCTCCAAGTCTTTTTTTTTTTTTTTTCCTGCACCCAAAATACAGTCCTTTAAGTTGATCAAGCAGGGTAACCTGAATTCACATTTGTGGAAAGTTGGAGAGGGCACTTTGCACTGTTTGAAATACCTCATAAGTTGAGTGTCTTCACTAAAATAGGGACTTGGTGAGTATTGTCTGACTTGTATCTTTAGCAGGCTAACCATAGTTTTACCATCCAAACCACGATTGGTTTGGGGTTGAGTTTGTGGATTACAGAACTGAAGAGGCCCACTACTTACTATGTATGGGTTGAGGGCTTTAAAACACTTCCTAACCACATGAACTTTAATGTAAAGGTAACTGGAGTGATATACAGGTTTCCATTTCTTTACTGTAAATTGACATCAGTTTGGAGGCCATAACTGGGAAATCACATTGCATTGTTCTGATAATATTTGTTGTGTGTATATATACCTGATCTAAACTCCATGCACATATGAGTAGAAGAAAATAAAACTATCTCCCTGAAGTATTTATTTGATGGAAAATGTTATGCCCTTCATCTAAAAGCTAACTTTTAAGTGTTTGAATGATGCATCTTGACTGGAAGAAACTGAGTAGAAAAGCACACAGCTGTCTTGCATCCCATATCAGTTTCTATTTGGGCCAGTTTTCACTGGAGCTGAGTTTATGCCTTTTTCCAGTGCAAAATGGCTGAGATCTGGTGAGGAGCTTTCTCCTGGCAGTGACTTTGGGGAGCTTCTTAAACTTATTGAAAACAGAGCAGCTTATTATGAAACCTTTGTCACAAGTCTGGAGGAAGCAGTACCTATTTAAGAACTGTATGCTAGTTCTAAATAAACAGTTCCTGACTGGTTTATTATTGCAGACTTTGGGACTGGCAGTTGGAAATATTACCAAGTCTGAGATGCTTGCAACTAAAGTGTTTCTATTCTGTTGCAGAATAGAGGAGTTTCTGACCAGGTGAGGTAAAGCTCTCTTTATAAGAAGAAACACACTTTGGTTTTACTGTAGTATCAGATTTATTCCCAGGATTTTCTTGATTTTTTTTTTTAATTTTTTTTTTGATTAGTAAGTTGCAAGTGACCTGTATAGATTTAACTCCACACAGCAATATATTATGCCTGTTTTAAAGGTAAAAAATGATGCTTTGGACTAACCTGTGATACTCAGCATTGGATGGCAAAAATCTTAAAACCAAATCGATTGGAGGAATAATTAAAACTAATAGCTCTGTGGAGTGTTTTTTTGGAAGGACAGTCTACAAGTATCTGTGGCCGTGAATAGTGAATCCCAGGGCTAGAGAGATGACACTAATTTGCTGAAATGCAAGACAGTGTTAAATGTTTTCTTTTTAGTAGAAATACAGTCAGTATTACTAGTGTATTCTCAGTTTACTCCCAGGAAAACTTTATACATAAAGAAAAAAAACAAAAAAAAAACACTGACCAAAGGATGGGGCTGCTGTATGTAATAAATATGCCAGTGGTAGTCTTAAGTGTATACATTATTTAATTACAGTTGTCTCCTGTAACAGAAGACTAAAGCAGTTACCTTACTCTGATTACAACAGTGCAAACTTGCTCTGTCGTACCTGGATGTTCCAAACATTGGAATGCTTTTCTCTCTTGCCGTTAAAAGTCCATGATCTTGACTTCCCTGAGCTCTAACAACCAGTTAGCACATTGGCTAAGATAATGCTGTGACTGGTATGTCAGAATTGTAATATTGCAATGCATACCACACCAAGAAATAATTTCTGAGACTCTAAGCCTGAGTATTAGTGGAATATCAGTACTATTTTTCTGATGCAGCAAGAGCCAAATCCGTGAAGGAGTTGGTGCCTTTATGTTAGTGAACAACACAGTCTGCTTCTTGGATTGTCTTACTATTGTCTATAGAATAGTTGCTTAATTTCCATATCTATGGGATGGAATCAACACTTGTACATCTTTGTATTTCTGAATGCTGTTAAGAAGGAAGGTTTACAGTTTCTGCTTTTGATTGTTAAACTCTATATTGTGCACAAAAAATACATACTTTTATAACTGAATGTGGTTTAAATCTATTTTCTCTTAGAAATGCCTTGGTTCAGTTTCCTGTCCTTGAAAAACTTGGCAGAACTAGTTGCTACTATGTGACTAGGAAGTTTCCCTTCTATTTTTATTTCACAGAAATCCTAATGCTAACAAAGGAACGGGTGTGGTTGGGAAGAGAGGAATACTGTGATCTTTTTTTAATACTCTAATTTTCATCCTTGCATAATCAGTACCACCTAACTTCAAACTAGTGATTCAGCCTACTCCCAATGCCATTTCACTTGCAAGGGAATTTAAATTGTGTTTTCTGATACTAGAGCCTCAGTTCCCAGAATGCTCTTGGGGGGGGGAAGAGGTGGCAGGGAAACTCAAACTCATGTTGTCTTGCAGCAGTTTTGAGCTGCATGTGAGAAGAGCATATCTGGGAATGGCTTGGAAGAAGTACTTCTCATAGTGTATTTCTACCAGTAAGTAGGGGGAAAAAAATGGGGACAGCCTGCATATGTAACCACTCAGAGCCTATAGCACATATCCCTTAAGTGCACTTAGATGATGATAATTGGTAAATTCAAGCTAGCCTATACCTTGATGAAAGACGAGTTAAGCCTCAACACAGGAGTAGGCATAGTATGAACTGCAGTACATGCTGCTTGTGCAGCAGCTTGCAGAACTCTCACCTGTGAAGGGTAGGTGGTAAAACAATTTGCTGTTTACACAATGCAGTGACTTCCAGTTGCTAATTCACCTTTGTACTTGAAACAGCGATGATGTAAATGCTGATGGAATAAAAGGATGAGAAGTGTATTGTACTGCAATGGAAAACTGGAGAGCAAGTGATACAGGTCTGAAATAAAATACATGAAGCATTTATGTTGTGAACTAGGATAACACTTCCTAGGTAAATTCCAAAACTAAAAAGGTGTAAGCGTAATTGTGCATGGAAATAAAATTTTTGTAGTGTCACTTGTAGAATGGGAGTGATGAGAAAACTGAGAAACTCTCAATATAAAACTGCTAATAGGTTACATACAGTGCTGAAATGTGTACTATGTGACTTAGTCTGTGAGCTAAAACATGAGAGGGTATCAGCCAGCTTTTTTTTTCTTGAAAACTAAGTAGTCTTCCTCTGTTATGGAACAAATTTGGCTAATCCAGAACCAGCTCAGCACCACTGAGTGTTTTGCATGGTGTTTTCTCCCTTTTGCTTTATGGAATTTTTGATAGCTGTCATAACTCCAAGGTAGCAAAGGAGCCTAACAATGCATAATTGGAAGGTTTCTAAATGTATTAGTGATCACTGAAGAGGAACATTGACTTTCTCAAGTATTCCCAAAAGCAGTAAGATTTTTTTTTTATAGAACTGTTAACTGCATATTTTTTAAATGTTACTAATACCATCTCTTACACATCTTTGACTAGACAAAAGAATCCTGATAAATGTTAATGAGCAGTAGCATGTCTAAGCAGATATTTCCAGTTTAAAAACAAACAAAAAACAACAACAAAACCCACCACAGCACAACAGAGTGCATACATATTGATGACAGACCACTCCTTTGTAGTTGTCCGAGTTGGTGAATGCCAAGGGGGAACTGTGCATATCTTGTGCATGGCAAATCTCTTGGTGGGGCGGGGGTGGAGCTAATATTTCAAATGGGATTTAGGTATCAAGTGGAAAGAGCTAAAATTTCTTACAGGAAGCTAGTAGTTTTTCCATAGAGTAACACCTGGAATGGGAGTTCTTAAGTAAAACTGGTTCCCTGTTTAATGATGGATGACATCTATCCTTTGAAGGAGAAGCTGGTTCCCTAAAACCTTCTTATAACAGGTATTACTATGGAAGAATTAAAATAAGACAGCAACAGGGTCAGGGAATGAGATACCTCTAAGTGTCTTATAAAAGAACCACTTATAGTTGTTACACTGAGGAAAAAAGATTAGCACAGAGGTCACTTCATTTTTTTTTTAACTGCAGCTGGCATAAGATGTTGAATACATTTAATGATTACACCAGCAACTTTAAGGAGTTTGCTGTCCAAATACCTTTCTTGTCTCAGGTAGGAAAGCTGAAATATAGAACGGTAGTTAATGTAAGACAGTCTCATTAGGAATAGATGCATCAATGCTTACCTTGCCAAAAAGAGTACTTCGTACAGCTCCTCCTTCATGGTTTTAAGCATGCAGTACCTATTAAGTGAACTGCTACCAAAGTGCTGACATACTCAAATCCTCTGCATTCTCCAAGCAGTTGAAGTATTGCTGTTAACAACTGATGTGATGGCTTTCAGGGACGGCTTAGCACTACTTGTGAAAGTGACAACAGCAGCAGTTACACCAAATAAACTTGAAATGATTTTTTGAAAATTATTTACTAAAATAAACAAGTACATTTTCAGTATAAGTTACATAATTGCATACATTTTCAGCTCTTTCTAGGTGCTTTTGGTAATAAGGCAGGAGCAGTAGGCTGATGACTATAACTTTCAGCATTGCTGTATACACAAGGAATCAGTGCAAGGATATTCTATTTTCCAGCAATATATGCTTTTACTGGATACATTGAAGATGAGCCTTATTTTTATTTGATACAGCTCAAGCAGAAGTAGACTGTAGTGCAATTCTTGCTTATGGGAAAAGAAAGAGCATACAGGAAAATAAGCATGAAGGATGCCCCAACCAGGATTTGTTTACCAGAAGCAGTTAATAAAACACTTGGCCACAACTATTTGTGCTTCATAAAAAACACATACAGGTTATAAACTAAAGCCTCATCTGTAAGAGTTCTCTGTAGAACAGTGCTTACTGCAAGACATTTCACAACTATTTGGTGATAGAATTTCCACGTGCTATCATGGAAAAATGTTTCCAGAAGAAATAATCCTCTTACAAATCAATAGCCAGCTTCCTGACAAAAGGGAACTGGCAACTCTGAAACGCTCATTCCCTTTCTCTGTGAAAGAACAAGCCCTAACAAAGGAGAACACGTGTTGTGTTAAAAGCTGTAGTGGCACAAAAATCAAAACTGGCCCCTGGGCAGGTTCATCAGTTCAATACCCATGTTCAAGTTTATTCAATATGGCCTTAACAGCCCATATCAGACTACTAGAGGAGGAGTACTCTGATCATCTCCATCAGTCTTGGTTTAAGTCAGTGAAACAGGTGCTTCAGTCACTAACTCTTCTTACTGGGAATAGACAGGGTCAGAATAACGATCATGCAAACTTCTTCTTTGTAGCCGTAAATCGTTCCATGTACTACAAACAAACAAAAGATTCAGAAATACAAGATTCATTACTATTGAAAGCAGCTAAGCTTCTGCTCTCTGACTCAAAGGCATATTTTCATTTCCCAGACATAACCATTACAGCATTAATTTCAATCAAACAAAAAAAATAAACCCACAAATTTCTGCTCTTTGCTGTAATTCAGTTTAATGTTCTAGAAAGAAAATCCTCACAGTACTCAACAGTCAAATGTAAGGTGTTAAAGATTGCTGCAGGTTAAGAACGCTGCATAATAGGAACCATCCGTTAATTTTTGTCCCATCAAAGTGAAGAAGCACAACTGTCATCACTAGCTACCTTTCAAAAGATGCTGATGAAAGAACACCGATCCTGAATCCTATGAAAAAGTTAATCTTTGAAGAACTCTTGAAATTCTTTTCAGAGCTTAGTTACCTATCCAGTACCAATGACAATACCAATAGACTGTCTGTGCTTTTATTCACCAGCATAAAAGCTTAGTATGCTAAGGAGATACTGGGTAAGGACTTCACCAGAAGCTCTTAAAAGAGACACAAACCTTGTCGTAACCTTCCAGTTCTCTGAGTTTCTTGATTTCAAAGAGGTTGCCTTCTACTGCAAGCAGAGAGATCTGGGAATCACTGAGGATACTTTGAGGAAGCATGCTGAGTTCTAGACAGTTTTCTTCTAAGCGCAAGACTTTGAGGCGTGGACAGTGGGAGATCTGCACTGAGATCTGGGAAATCTGGTAGAAATACAAAGATAAATGGGATTAAAATATTAGTGATCCATGATTACTTAAAATTATTTGTTTCAGACCAATATGGAACAATTACCATGTTGTAAATATACATTAACTACTTAACAATGTGTAAGCAAGAATAATAAGGTTCAAAAATCCAAGTAACTTCTTTTTCTTCCATGATGACAGGTAACCTACACATCTGTTTAGCAGATTCCTGCTCAAGTACTGTTCAAATAATTTTCTGTATGATTAAATTCAGGATTTGTTAGTTAGTCAAATAAGGCAGTTGGATGTATTGGTACACAAATTCTAGTTATGATCCCTCATTTCTGTTATGTCCAGGATAAATCACGTCCTAAATCTACATGCCCATAATATCTCAGTTACCAGACCTGATTCTGATTCAAATTGAGCTCAATAGCCTGCAGTTCTCCAACAGTGTCAGGTACATTTTGGATCTGGTTTTTGGAAAGATCTACCACATCCAAGTGGCGAAGACCACAGAGTTGTGTAGGCACAGTCCGAAGCTGGTTTCCAGAAAGGCTCAAGGTTTTGAGAGCAGAAAGTTGTCCAAATGCAGCTGGTAGCTGCCTCAAATGATTGCCATTCAAGTGTAGTGTTTCCAGCTTTTTAAGTTTGCACAGCTCCTCAGGTAACGCAGCTAGAAATAAATGACAGAATAAAGAGATGACCTAAACAAAAAGCAGTAAACATTCATACCCATTTAATTCAAATAAGCTTATGCATGGAAAATGGTGCTGTATTACAGTAATTTCTCACAGGATTCCTCCCCATTTTCCAATGAAGGCACAGACCCCTGCACAGAAACTTAAGCCCACTAACAACACATGCTTTTTAACCATCTTCCATAAATATCTTAAAAATAATCTGCAGACAAGGCAGACCTTGCCTTTTTCAGAGGCTGAAAACACTTCTCTGAGAGGATTTTAGACTATGAGGTACACTCTTTACTAACCAGTTTGCCAATGTATTCTATGACATCTGAAGTACTGCACAATTCACAGCTTCAGGTCTGCTGCAGCCCTTTAAAGGTATTACTCAATTCACAAGGTCTCAGATAATTCTCATCCTAATTTTTCCATAAAGTTGGACATTCATCCAACAGAAACCGTAACAACCACTGAATGGCCAGCAACATTTTCTACAGATCATCTTCCATTACCTGTTCTTTATGCAAGTACTGAACCATCTGACACTGTTGAACCTTCAGATCAGGCAAGTCACAGCACAGAAATGTTTTATGGTTTTAAGTACTTATGTGTCATCGTAAAACTGATAATACAACTAAGTTGGCAACTAGTTTTGAAGAATTTATGGTTTGGGGTTTTTTTTCCTGTACACGAATTCCAAATATTTCAGTTTCGGTGACTAAACTCCCCATTTACATCCTGTGAGAGTTAAATCATTAAATTTAGTTTCTGATCAGAGAAGTCAGGTTATTATTTTTAAAATCTGTAGAGATATTAATTAGCAGGCATACTTAGTTTGTTGTTGTTTAGAACAAGGCTCTTCAAAAAGGAGAATTTTCCAATGAGCGGTGGCAAGAGCTCTATTTTGTTGTTCGACAGATCTATTGTCCTTAAGTTGCTTGTTAGCTTCTGCAGATCTTCAGGAAACTATGGAGGAGATAAAAGGTACAGCATTTAAATAGTTGATACAACTCTGAATGTTCAAGTTACACTCCTTAAAATTTTAATTGAAATTTGTATCACTGTTACATACTGTCATATGTATCACAATGTCCAGTCACCACAGTGTGCAACCAAGTTGGCAAATTTGCTTAATGCATATTTTTTAAAATATTTTTTCATCTGAGAAAGGGAAAAGGGATATAAAAGAGACAGTCTAACATCTACAAAGAGCAGTTTTTAAGCCAAAGAAATTTAAAGGGGAGAAGGAAGTATACCATGACACGAGCTTGTTTATATTTTAGTCCTCACGTGTGTTACCCTTAAACATGCCTGTCATTTAAAAATATTCTACAGCTAGTTAATAACTATTTTAGCAGAGTAGGACTGGGAAATTTTTCTTTTGCTTTTCTTTTTTAAATGATTACATAAACCATTTCCTTTATTCTTATTTATATCCTGTATCACTTTAATCTGCACTTGGTAGTGAGCTGAAAAAAAGAGAAACATGACAATCACCATCAGCGAGCTCTAATCAATAGAGCAGTGGTTTTGATTCTCCTTTGGTATGGCAGAGGAAAAGGAAAGACAGAAGGCAGGATAGTGGAAGAAGATACTTTAGAAAAGTAATGGAAAATTGCAATATAGTTATTTTGTCTAACCTGTGAATTGTTACTAGACCTATGGTTCCAAGACGTTCTGTGTTTTCCTGCAGTTGAGTCAAAGTCAAGACAATTTCTGATATAATACACCTCAAAATGCTTACAGCCCAGTGAACAGCCAGTACAAACTATTTATGTAAGTACAATTAAACACAGCTTAAGTATCTAAATATGACAAATTGTAGAATATCTTCCTAGGTAATAGTATGTTTATAAAAACTACACTTTTTCCTTCAAGTTTACAGCCCATTTTTTCAAAGCACAACATCGTAACTCGTACTTCTTAAATGTACAGGCACTCTAAAGCATAAGCTCATAAGCATACAAGTGCCCTGACAGATAAATCCTCGGTCAGAAGACAGTGTGAACAAAAATCTGCTCTGTCAAAAGAAAAAAAAAATAAATATTGAAATAATATTATCCATTACAAGTTACGAAAAATAAATGTATGTCGTGCATTATGACAATGAGGTGGGAGTTCCTCTCCAAAATCATCAAACATGCACACAAACAGCCACCTTTCCATTACAGTGACATTACCTCTGTGAGTCCCTTTCCCGTTAGCTGGAACACACCAGTTTTCTGTGCTGTCTCCAGGTGGGCTTTTAATGCACTATTGCCCATCCTAACAGTTCTCTCTCAGTGTGTAGGGAGCTGAAGGGACAGTCTCAGCCAGTTTCTCCCAGTTATTCTTCGCTAGAGAATTGCAATCCAGAGTCTCTCTGATAAAGCAAATGTAAAAAGTCATTTTATGTGCACTGCCTTCAACACTACAAGTAATCCAACACACTGAACCGTTTCACTGCTGCGTTTTCATCTCCCTCACAACTAAAACACAGAACTTAAAAGATCTACCGAGCTTAAGGTGTCATCATTATAGCACTTTGAATACTGAAATGATGCAATAAATATAGTTAAAAGTGGAAACATTGCATCCTTCCCGCATTTCACCTCTTCCAGGGCCCAGCAGCCTAAGGAGATTCTCCATGAAGACTGGCCGTGATTTTAGTGGCATCTACCAACACTGACCTGCTTTCGATACTACACTTTTATATGCTTTTTGGGGGAAACACTTGTCTCATTTACAAAGCGGACTCCTTTGCTGCGACTGCCGGTGCAGACACACGACACCCACCTGCCGTAACTCCCGCAGCGTTTAATCCCCGGGACAAAGGAGGCCGGGTTACAGCCCGAAGGATTAGGGTCAGGTTTGTGGTCGGGAGGTGGGGAACAAAGCCCAGCGCAGCACACCCACAGCCGGGACGAGGAGCCCCAGAGCAGCGCTCCGTGCCGCCGCGGCTAGCAGCGGCTCAGCAGGACCCGCGGCAGGGGAAGGAGGAAGCCAGCCATGACCCGCTGCAGGCCCCGCTCCCTCTGCCCCAACCCTGCCCCAGCCCCACCGAGGCCGCTTGGCCCTCGCCCCGGCCCCACAGGGAGCCCCGGCCAAGCCCACCCCACCTCACCTCTACAGGCGCCGCGCGCCAGCGTACTGCAACTGTGCAGCCCTCCACATCCTCCCCCGCTCCGCCTCCACCCTCCGACGCCCACAAAGCACGGTTGCCCGGAACCGGACGCGGTGTCACCTACCCCTTCCTGCCGCGCCCAGCATGGCGGCAGCCCGCCGGTCGCGGGCGATGCCGTCCGCCCGGGCTCCCCGTGTGGCGGTAACGGCGGCCGCCGGCAGACTCCCGCCCCGCGCGGAGGCCGGACCCGCGCCCAGGGCGCTGGAGCTGAGGCAAAGCGGGAAGGGCGGTGAGAAGCGGAAGGGCGTGAAGCAGAGGGGCGCCGTGGCCGCCCTCCGCTTTTGGGAGGCGGGGCAGCCCTCGGCGGTGGACACCCTGCTGGGCCGATGCCTGGCGGCGGGCATCGTCAGCCAGGTAACGGCCGGCGGGGAGAAACCGCGGCGTGGCGAAAGCGACCTGCGGTAAAGGCGCGGGGGAGCCGCGGGTGAGGGGCTGTGTGGCAGCGCTGCCCTTCCCTCTGTGCCTGCCTGCCGCTGCGGTGCCTCACGCTCACCGCTGTGGCGGCACACCCGTGTTTACGGTGCGTGGAAACGCTCGTTCGCTGAAAAGGCAGAGACATTTTTCATTGTGGAGTCCCTCGTGTTTCTGGCTGAGGGCAGCTTTTCTTACTAGGAATAACCGTGCCCTCTGGAGTGTAGATGTGAGGGGTTTTTTAGTGCGTTCCAGCTCCATGCACTGGTGGGGAGTGCTCTCGTGCTGCCTTCTATGAAATTTTATTTGCATCGTGTTTATTTGCTTCAAATAATGCCTATACTTTGTGAGTTATTTAGCTGAAATTTACGGCATTGCACAGTGCCGGAGGTTAACACTAGCTTTAGACTGTTAAAAGCCAGTCGAGAATCTGCCTGATAGTCTTGCTGCTGACTGCATGTTTTCCTGTTTTCCTTTCACAGGAGACATTGGATTTAAGCCGTAGACAAGTTCCATGCTTCGTTAAATTCTCAGAAAGGGAAAAAAAGGCAAACATGCAAGCTGAAATCTATGAGGTACAGCCTTGCCTGTTGTCAGTGTGCACTCAACGTTTCAATAGTTAGAGATAATATATGTTGCTTAATGAGGTATTGGACTGCAATTTGCTATTGTTTCGTGTTTGGGTTTTTTTAAACAGTTTAGCTGTTTTACCAGTTGGTGCTTTTTCCCAGTGGACCAAGTTGTCATTAAGAAAAAAATTATGAAACGGAAGTTTTCAGTATAATTGGAAGGATGCAGCAGCTTGCATCTTTGATTGAAGTGTTACCTGAAGTTTTCTGAAGAAACCAAAGAACAAATAAGAATTTATAGTTGACTTACATTGACAAAAATGTGTTTCTTTGTAGCCAGCTAGACCATTTTGTCTATCTCGTTTCCTGTTGCCTGAACTGGCAGTTGGCTTGTATTTTATGATAATATTTTCTGAGCATTTGCTCACTGGTACAAAAGCTATGTTTATTAAGTTATACAATGTGTGCTCCAGCAGCTTCAAAACCTTACTGCAAAGTGGTGTGGTAAATTCATCATTTGATTTTTTTAGAGAATGAGTTCAACAGCTGGCATCATCCTGTATTGACCAGTAGAAGGAATGAACAGTTTCCAGCTCCCAGTAAGGTGGCTGCTTATCCACCTTTGCTGGAAGGTTTCACATACAAAGTATTCTCTCTGACAAATGTTCAGTATGCTGTGAGTGAAGCACACTTATTTTTTTCCTCTCTCAGTGATCAAGAAAAGCAAAGCAACAGTTCTCTCTGTGTCCGGAGATTTACATGTCTCTTCTATACTTTCCTGAGTCTTCTCTTGTCTAGCCAAAACAAGCACAACTCCTTCAGCCACAGAAAGATATCTGCTGCTCTTGTGCTGGTTTATCATTGGAAAGAATTAAAGCTAGGAGGTTCACCTGAGAGAGCTAATCCCACAGCTAAAAAACCACAACACTAACCAGTCTTTGCCAGAAGGAGAGGAAACTTGAGGCTGTGAGAGGTTCTTTAGTAGGATGTAGACTATGAAACTGCTTTGTAGGAGATGTAAATTTCTGTGGTTTAGGAATGAATTGCAGGATCTGTCTTTTCCAGCACAAATTTCCAATAAATCATCCAATAGTTCAGGTTGGGTTGTTTTAAACTTTCTTTTCCTATTGACCAAAAAAGCCCCACCTAGTCATAGAAACAGCTGAGAGGGGCATGGTAATGTGCTCTCATGCAAATGCTTGCTGTTTCACAAACACACTCTCCTTGATCTTCCTGCTTTTTCCTTTTCTATTTCCTCCCCTGCCCCAAGAGATTCAACAATATCTGGATAAGTATGTTAAAAATGCATTTTCGTTTGATTATATTGTTGTAGAAGAAACTGAAAACTGAAATTCTGCAGTTGGAGAAGGAGACAGCAGACATTGCTCACCCTTTTTACTTAGGTAAGTGCAATTGTGCCTTAGAAAAAACAGGTGTTGGATTACTTCATCAGCAGATGAATGTTTCTTCTGAGTATGTGACACTTCTACAGGTTATTGCAGCTGTCCCCTCTATTTGAACTATACTGTCCATACTATTTGAACTGGCACCGTCTGATGCCCTAGAAGCTCCATGTGTAACTCATTCTTCAAAGTGCATGTGTGTGTACACTCCAACAAAAGTCATTCTGATTAATGATATCTTTCTTGAGCGTAAACTGTCCAGTGCAGTAAATCAGACTTTTTTTTTTTTTACTTTCTGTCTTTCTTCAGAACAAATGTTGCTTTTGTTTTAGCAGAACAATAGTTTCAACTTTGTAATTTTATTTTATAGGCAAAAAATGTGAGATTTTGCAAGATATGAACAGACACTTGGAAACCATACTGAAAAAGAAGACGACTCTGAGGAAGATGTTGCTAAAGCCCAGATGTCAAGAGAGCCTGCCTATTGAGGTTACTTTCCACAAGTAGGCATATAGAAAATAATTGTTCTTTGTTTGCATGAGTCCAAATTCATTTGAACTAATAATCAGTAAAAATTGCATGCTTTTATTCACTTTTCCATTGAGAAGAATAGAAATAAAAAATGGTAGCAGAACCTCAGCTGAAAGCTAGTAGTTTACTCATTGCTAAATTCATAGAAAGGTAGTGATACATATATTTAATGAATGTTTGCTTAGGTTATTGGTCTTGTCTTTTGAAGATTACATAACCATTTGTGATGTATTGTTTTAAGCAGATATATTAAATGCTTGATTCATTATGCTTTTCCATAGGTAGGAATTGTTACTTTAGCATTTGATGTCTTTCTTCCACTGTGACTTGCTCAGAGTAAGTGTGTGAATGATTCACAGACATGCATAGCACATGTTTAAAAATGTAGTCCTTCTCACGGTCTAAAAATCTAGTCCAGTTACTGAAGAAATGCAGATTCACTTTTGTACTTCCTGCCCTACGTGTTGCTGAGAGTCATAAAATAAGTGTAATTGCAGAGAAACTAATTAGATGGTTAGGAACTTGGCTAAAACTGGAGAAGAGGGTTAAGAAAACCCACAGGGGAAATAAAGAAGAGCTTGGAAGTATTAAATCCACATTGTTCGCACTACTTTTAAGTAGGGTGGGCTCATTCTTGATTACAGGTATCTAGTAGACTTGTTGACGGAGGCTATGACTTTCATTGAGAAGCTTGAAAGCCATTTGCAGACCATAAGAAGTGTCCCAGAGATACCGAACATCATGAAGAATATGGTGAGTAGCAAAAGAACTGAGCCTTCTGTCTCCTCCAGCATTAAGAATTCAATGTTCTTTGGTTGTTCAGTTATTTTTTGCATCCTGCTACATTGACAGGATATATAGAGATGAAATCCAACTCTTTTATGCTTCAGGACATTGCTTTGACAAAAACAGAGGTGCTTCTGATAGAGTTGGAGGAGCTGACGGAGCAAATACTGAAATGGAGAGACCTGCAAAAAGAAGTGTATTCTGACAGCATCTGCAATACTGCTGAATTGGACTTTGGCCTGTCTTTAACATAACAAATAGTTTTCCTCAAATAGGATGGCAATTCAAAGAACTACCTTTTTACAGTCTCAGGTGAGGACTACAACATAGTTGTTCTTTAATCCACAGGGACTTGGTAGGTAGTTATATTTCTGTTCTTATGTAACAGTTCTCCAACTATTTTTTAAAAACAAAACCAAAACACAACAACGACAATGAGCAGTAGCTCACAGGAAGGCAGACTACTGACAAGACTGTTAAGGAGTTCCTTTTCTAAATAGTTGGACAGGATTCCCTTGGAGCCTGGATCGTCAATGCAAATTTGTTTTGATATTTTATGCACTTGCTATAGTGCCTCTATTCATTTTTATAAGCATCTTGATAATACATTGTATTTTGTGTGTCACTATAAAACTTCAATAAAAGCACTAGATTTCAAGAGCTTAGTTTTTTGGTTTTTATTTTGTTACAAAATCCTGTAATTAAAAGAACAGTGCAGAGTCTTAGGTCCCAGCTTATGCTTCCATAGGAGTTCCAACCAAGAAATTAAACTAGTTTTAAGTTACAGTTTATTATGGTGATGATGTGGTTGTGTGGGAAAGCAGGGAATAGATTGAGCAATATACAGCATGTCTACTGATCTGCAAACCACATTTCTTTGACAGTGATAAATACATGCTTCGGTCTGTCCTTTTCTGTTGCTTGACCTATCTTTAGTGCCCCCATTAGGATAAAACTCTTGTTCCATAAGTATGACTGAGAACTTGGCAAAAGTGTTGATTGTTCCAGTTTGCAACCTTAGTGACAGTTATGTCGTGTCCCTGCCCATGGCAGGGGGGTTGGAAGTAAATGATCTTTAAGGTCCTTTCCAATCTAAACCATTCTGTGAAAAGACCTGTTGGTAAAATGTCACTGGCAGGACATCTATAAACCAGGACAGTTGGTTGTCTTTATGGGATGTCCAGTTTTGTGTTCACGATACAGAGAAAACTGGAAGTGGTATAAGTGTATTCCTTTCTACCAGTTTATCATTTATTATCTGAATTCTTCATATATCCAAGCTGTTTTTGATTTCTGAAAATAGGAGTCCCTTATTTTTTGAAAGTAACCACTAGGTGGCTCAATACCACACAAATTTCACTGTGGTTTATCAGATTGTTGTATAGTCGAATTAAGGAAGAAATCTCTTTTTCTGTTGAGCATGCTCTGGTCTGACTGACTTTTAATTGATCTACTTTATATTACAAATTTTCTGAGAATCCCATTTTAATCTTTGTAGACTACATCATTCTGCTGGGTGTGATGTCAAAGAGTATAGCTTAACAACTCTTCAGTATACTGTCTAAGTGCTGCTGCTGTTCCTCTCTGCTGCTGTTGAGAAAATTCAAGAGGATAGAAGCAATTTGGATGAAGTGAAGCAGAATGTCAATAGATATGAGAATATAAACTGGCATTTGAGTCCCATAAACTTGAATGGGATCATTGTGCGAACACTTGCTATGTGTCATTGTAGGATTTGAGTCCAAAGTCCTATATCACTGTCATTTCAAAGGTGGAAACGAAGGTCTTCCACATAACTGCAGGGGAGGAGCTGGCATTTTTACTGAAAATACTTTACATGGTCTGTGAAATGAGAGGAAACAGAATCCAGACTTCTGGAATCATTGTCCTGTGCATCTATCATAGGCTTAACTTCTCTAATTGTCTTACAGTGATGATTTAGGTCAGGCAAATTAAAGTTGTTCTAATTTAATGCTTCCAGGAATGTGATGAAAACATTTCTAGTTACTTTGCTCATTATAATTCCTTGAAGTGAGGACAAATATGTGGTTTTGCCATATCCCAAAGAGTCAAGTTTATTTTCTTCTTTTAGTGTATCCAGTATTGGAGAGTGGACTGTGGAGATGGTAGGGTTTAGCTAATACCATTTGCCATGGACATACCAATTCATTATTTAGTATGATTTAAAGGGATAAATCCATTGAAGCAAACAGTGATTCATAGCTTGTAGGTATTCATTTTGAGATGGGCCATGAATTGGGAGAAGTGTTGGGTCCAAAGGATCCATCCCATGTTTCACTCTAGAAGGTTTCTATATTGAGGAATCTTTTTTCACTTAGGTTAAAGGGCAAATTGTCTCATGAAGAGAACTATATTTAAAGTACAAATAAGTAGTACAGTCAAAAGCAGTTTAAATAGAAGTTAAGTGGACTGTAAAACACTCCTATATGATATTCAGATATACCTCAGAGTTTCTTGTATTTTAAAATGCAAAACCAGAAAAAAGTCCAGTTAAAAATTGGTAACAACACTGGCAAAAAAACAAGCAGGAATTGCCTTTTGAGCCTGGCACCTGGTTTATGCATGCAGCCAGCACTGCTTGCTCTCACATCTTCACAATAATGTCAATAGCTGACGGACAATATTCTGTAAGTAATTTTTTAGAACTTACTTTTTATGTTACTCTAAGAACTGCTTCATAGTGAGGGTAACAGCACTGGAACAGGCTGCCCAGAGAGGTTGTGGAGTCTCCTTCTCTGGAGACATTCAAAACCCGCCTGGATGCGTTCCTGTGTGACCTGATCTAGGTGTTCCTGCTCTGGCAGGGGGATTGGACTAGATGATCTTTTGAGGTCCCTTCCAATCCCTAACATTCTGTGAAGTGCAAATCCTTTGTCAATGCAACAGTTCAATTTCAATTATAGTGTTTTGGAGGTTTCAAAATTTTATTTTGCACAATAAATCTAGCCCACATAAAGACTCGAGGTTTTTTACAGGAATTTAAATTGCTTGAGAGCCTTCCTTTAGCACTAGTAAGGAAGGGATACTTACCTTCCTTAAATTACTGTCAAATTAATTAAATGTGGAGCGCTTTGCACTTCAAACAGTGCTGGTTTTCTGATTGCCTGCATGTTGTTAGGAAAAGGCGGCCAATGGGATCCTGGGGTGCATGAAGAGGAGTGTGGCCAGCAGGTCAAGGGAGGTTTTCTGCCCCCTCTGCTCTGCCCTGGTGAGGCCTCATCTGGAGTGCTGTGTCCAGCTCTGGGCTCCCTGGTTCAGGAAGGACAGGGAACTGCTGGAGAGGGTCCAGTGGAGGGCTACGAAGATGATGAGGGGACTGGAGCCTCGCTTATGAGGAAAGTCTGGGAAACCTGGGTCTGTTCAGCCTGGAGAAGGAAAGACTGAGAGGAGACCTCAATCGATGCTTCTAAATATCTAAAGGGTGGGGGTCAGGAGGATGGGGCCAGACTCTTTTCAGCTGTGCCCTGTGACAGGACAGGGGGCAATCGGCACAAACTGGAACACAGGACGTTCGATCTGAACATGAGGAAAAACTTTAAGGGTAGCAGAGCACTGGCACAGGCTGCCCAGAGAGGTGGTGGAGTCTCCTTCTCTGAAGACATTCCAAACCCGCCTGGACTGCTCTGGGTGACCCTGCTCTGGCAGCGGGGTTGGGCTGGATGATGTCCAGACGTCCCTTCCAACCCGCACCAGTCTGTGACTCTGCATGGGGGATCAGGTTCGCAGGTCTATGCTTCGAAAATAAGTTATTTTTTCTTGTGTAGCCCCCAGTGAGCGCCTCCATGGCAGGTTGTTTTGCTGCTGCACATGAGACTGTGGCGGTGCTGCCGGGGGAGCAGGGGGGTCCCTGCCCGTTTGAGGCGCGAAACCGTCGGGGCGGAGGCGCCGCTTTCCCGGGCGGCCCAGTTCCGAGTCCGTCGGGTGCTGGGGACGCCGCCGCGCGGCTGCGCTGAGGAAAGTTTTCCTCAACCTCCTCTTCTCCGCCTGCGGAGGTTTCCCGCCCGCCCCCGTGGGGGCTGCCGGGGCCGGGCCGGGCCCTCCCCTCAGCGGCGGGGCGGGGCGGGGCGGGCGGCTCTGCTCCTCCCCTCCCCGGGGGCTGAGGCGCCGCGTCAGGGGCGGCATGAGGGGCCGTGGCGCGGGCGGCCGGGCGTGAGCCGAGCCATGGCTAACGTCAAGGTGGCCGTGCGGGTCCGGCCTCTGAGCAAAAGGTGCGGCGGGGCGCGGAGGGGGGACGGGGAGGTGCCGGCCGCCGCGGCAGCGGGGCGGAGAGGGGCTGGCTGTGGGGGACCGCGGGGTACCGCTGCTCCCGGCACCCGGGACGGGGTCGCCGTTTAGCTGGGAGTGAAGGCGGGGCAGCAGACGTTGGGGAGCTTAATGGGAAGGTACGAGGAGTGGCAGGACTCTTACTCACTAAACAGCTTGGAAAGTTTCCTTGGGAAAGTACCCCCGGGAGCTGTTGGTGTGACTGCCCTCTTCCCGAGCTCCCCAAAATAGGACAGCTGTCATCCCGTGTCAGGGAATCGTCCCGTCCCCTCCTGTTGTCGCTGCTTTCCAGTGGGCGGCAGAGCCGGATATTCCCATTGTGGCTCAGCTCCGCTCCCTCCCCGGCTCCAGGAGAAACCCCAAAAGCTCAATGAAACGCCTCGGAGGTAACTCCCACAAACATGAAGATGCCGTAGCATAGTGCTCTGGTGTTGTTTGGATATCATAAGTAACTAAAACCTTGCAAAAGTAACTGATTTTAAAAATATCTTGTCCGTAATTTCATCCAAAAACAGATTGGGTAATGTTGTTTTGATCCATTGCACAGCTGTGCATGGAACAGATTTTAATAGATACTGGCATACTATACGAAGCATTGCAGCTCAGAAGTAAGCTAAGTTTATCCTTTCATTGCCTAGTGTTGATTTAGTGTTGGAGATACTCTTTGATTTTTATTTTCTTCTGTATTGTTAGTCATTCTTAGTATTTGCTGGTTAAATAAATTGCTAATATGCTCTCTCAAAATAAAAAACAGTATACGATTGCTAAGTATCAACATTAAATTACAATCTAGTAATGTTATTAAGTTATCCAGCCAATAGGACCCTTTGGGTTCAGTCTTGTGGAGTTTAGCAGAGACTGAAAGCAGAAGTCCGACTTGGTGATGCATTTCATTGTGCAGTCAATGACATACTTGTTGCTTTCACAATAGCATTTGACTGCCTGTTTGCAATTATATAGTGGACATAGCAGGGTCTCCTATAGTCAAAAGTCAAAATGAGCATTTCTTAGCAGTTGGGAAGAGAGGCCAAAGACTGAATTGGCAAGGGTGTCATCTTCCCTCTCACCAGATCCTCCTTGGTGACGAACTTTGCACCACATCTATCTTAATGTTTCTTCTGGATGGGTGGCATTAAGCAGTGCTTAACAGTGCATCTATCGTTATAGTGTTAAACAGCGCCTGTATCTCTGTCAGATGAAGTGTGATAAAGAAGAAAACTTTCAACACGGTCAGCATGGGCCAGCTGTTTGTTTGGGAGTGTATCTTGGAGGGGAGGGTGGAATCAGAAAGGTGGACAGCCTCCTGCACATGGGAGAAACTAACATGACACTGAAATGGAAATGTTTGTATGAAGGTGGGAGTGGAAACCCAGAAGAGACTGTTAAATAATTCCATCTACTCTACCTGTGGCAGTATAAGTGATGGGATGGGGAGGCAGAGAACAGTCTTGTGGTATTTGACCCTGAAGGCAATAGGCGATTTATTGTTGCCACAGCCAAGGTCCGCAAATGCGTTTCAAGATGGATTTTTATATTTTATAAAAGGGAAGGGGAAGTGATTGGATGTTTTCTGTGAAGGCTCTGACATGAGAATTTGCGTTCTAGCCTTGACCAAAATTGTCCAAACATAATGACTTTGAGGCAAGTACCAAATACATGAAGACTTAACGTAACCTTGATATAGACTGAAAGGAGTAAAGGTCTCAGTGGGGATAAGGGCATGCTCTTTCCATTCCAGCTTCTTATACCACCTCCATATTGTGGTCACACAAGCCTCTCACCCTCTCTATACACACACGCTGTGATTGCCTCTAGCAGGTACTCACGCTGCCAGAGCTCCTAGGATCTCTTAGGTGCTTTAAAAAGAAAAATTTCCTGCATAAAAATTTCAGTTCAACTGGGTTAGAGTGCTGTTATGTGGGCAATCTCAGTTTCAGCCAAAAATATTAAACTTAGCTTTTTAAGAGTCCCCAGAATTGAAAAGCTGCAGGCAAAGGCTAGAACTAGAGGGTTAGTCGATTGTTTCTAGGCTATCATACAAACTTCCCTTGCTAGTTGCTTCTTTTAATTTACAACGGCAGATGTATGTTGATTTTGCATCTTAAGAATATTCAGATGTTAAAAGATGTTAATATAGGAGTTCATAAAATCCTGCTTGCTTTTCCCATTTTTTATAAACCGTATTAATCACATCTGCAACTTGTTATTCAGCATAAGGCAAAGAGTGGTCTTTTTGTTCTGTGCCTGTACGGCACCCGTCACAAAGCATTCTTTGACAGAGAGCTCCTATGCGCAAATAATCCCCAAGAGTTATAAAATGAGTACAGTTATACAGAATGCAGAAGTTTTCCCTTCGCCTAAACTTTAACTAGCTTGTAGCCAATGTTCTTTGTAATGCCATCAGTCATTCTGTAACAGACTAAATGATTTATTTTTTTTATAATCACCAAAATGTTGTCCTGGGAGTAAATTCCCTCAAAAATGTTCCCTGGAGTGACATTGCTTTAAAAAGCCTTTATTGTACATTTCCTATTCTACATACTAAAAAAGATTTGTTACTTTGTGGTTACATGGATACTTGTTCTGTGTAAATACATTTCCCCCTCAGGATGAAATATGGAAGCTTGAACAGGTGCTATAAATTCACTGTAGTAATAGGTAATAATCAGGTATTAAGTAGGAGCTGGGAACTGATGAAATCCCTTTATGGTTTATTTCCGGACTTCTGAATGCTTGGTCTATTAGATACTAAACTTTTGTAAGGAAAGCCTAATGTTATTTTTGGCTGTCAGTCAGAAGCTGTTGATGGAAACACTTTCAGTGCTAGCATATAACCATGTGAACTAGGAATGTTGTTTCTTTTTCTTTCTTGATCTCTGCTGTGGAGTGTGCCAACACCAGGGTCTGCAGTGCAGTGCTGATATCAGATCTGACCCTCCAGACCTGGAAACAGCATGACAGGCTGAGAAAGAGGGTAGATTACCCTTCAAGTATTTCAGTACTGTGTCTAGGGCTCTCCTCGTGCCTGGGTATCTCGCTTAGAGATGCGCTGGGTGTTTGTACGCTACTGTAACATCTGCAATGGACGTGCCCTTTGGCTATTCATGTAGGCCAGCAGAAACCAATGCTAGGTTTTATGTGCTGCTAGTTTCAAAAATGTTTGTCCCTGTGGTATCCCATCACAATTCCAGTACCAGGTTGTGGCTGCTGATTGCTCTCATGGTGGACCTCAGCCCTGTGTTAGATGAGAGGAGGAAGGGAGGGCTGTGTTTGTGCATGGGAGTCCCTCTGGGAGAGGAGCAGTCAATGTGTCCAGGACAGGATAGTCAGGACCGGGATGGAGCACAGCTGCCTCATGCCTTTTCCTCCAGGATCCTCTTCCTCTGCATCTTCTGCTCTGCATCCAGATAGTCCCAGGTAACTTGTGCACACTTGTATTCCCTTGTCTCAGTGTAGTTTGAGAACAGCTATATGTAAGTAGTCTTAAAAAATGGAAAGAAGGGTTTGGAAAATCAGTGTTCTATACCACAGTGAGAAGCTGCATATATTACTATAGGATTCTCTTTTTAGCATGCACCAGTGACTAGAAGACACTGCATTCCTTTATAGATTGTGCATTGAGGCCTGGGTAAAATCATTCACAGTGAGTTTAGTTGAATTGTAAAATTATAGTGGTGTAAGTTAAAAACTTGGTGCTAAGGCATGCAAGTTGCCCTGTGACACTTTTTGAGAGTTTGAAGTACTTTGCTAGACCCTTCAGTTTGGGAGCTACTTGTGCAGGACCCAGCAAAACAGAAGACATATTCTGCTGTTGAAAATACCTTCTCCACTTTTCAGCTGCCTCTGTGGCCTGGAAAAGGAGAGACTGGCAAAGAGCTCTTATTTGAAAGGGTCTTTCCTGGTGTCTTTAATAACTCACAAATGAACTGTCCCATCCTCTATGAACCTCATAGACATGTCACCTGAAAGAGTTGCTGAACAGATTGATTAACCTGATAGCTGCCCTTTGCCTTTCTCTGCTTTGCATTGTTTCCAAGCTGTTCCTTGAAGCCTCCGGGCCAGCTGTTTATTTCCCAATCCCCTCAGGAAGTCCTGAGCTTGTCCTCCACACACAGGCAAATGAGACCATCAGGGAAATGTCAGGGTAGTCCCGAGTGGCAAAGCTGAACTGCACTCCCAGCTGTGCAGGTGCTGGAGCTGCAGCTGAAGTTTTCCTCCTTACTGCTGCCCTGTGTGTGGCATAGTTCTCTAATCACCTTCCTGGCATGCAGCAGGTGATGGGGCTTGAGGGTGGGATAGGGGCAGAGGGGTTAAGTTTGAGCTCCTAAGAACACAGTTGACGGGTGCGAGCAAGCCCATGACTGGGAAGAAATTGTCTTGCCTTGTAGGGAAAGTTTCTTACAGTTTCCAGAAATGTGCTGGATGTGCCAGGATAACCTGTGAGGTGCATTCAGTGTAGCTGCAGTGAAGAGGTGAGAGAGGAGCTCAGCTCATCAGTGCATTGTGATGTGAACATGTATAATTCGTTTCTATTCAAAAGGAAAGTTATATGGACAAATAAAGTTACTTTAAACATCATTCTGGAAATGATGCCGAGTGAATCGCTGTTGCTTTATGCTGGGTATGCCTTTATTAATCTGCTGCAGGGTCAGCTTCGTTAACAAGTCTCTGTGCTGTGTTCCACCTCCTTTGCTCTTTGTAATCACATTGTGATTAAGTAAAAGGAAGGATTATTATGTAAGCATGGGTTTTGCTGGCTTAGATTGAGCAATTAGCTAATTTACACGCTTGTGTATAACCACAAGAATTTAGATAGAGCAATATTGCCGACTGCTGACAAGAGTGGTAGGTAACTTGTAGCAACTTTTGTAGAAAACATTCTTTGATTCTTATGCATAACAAATGTTTCAACACTGTATCAAAGTTAAAGCAGATTGGAGGTTATTGTTGTTCTTCCTTTCATCCACACCAAAGCAAATGTGATTGTTACACTTATTCAGGAATATTCCTTTTAAAATGTTTATTTTCCACTAGTTGCTCAGTGCTGCCCTTTTTAACCAACCCTGTTCAGGTGGTTGTATCTCTGTCTTAAAAATTCATAATGCCAATGACAAGAGGAATGCATTCTGAGGAAAGATAACCATAGATGGTTAGGTTAACATTTCAAAAGCTTTTCCAACTATATTTAGGGAAAAAAAAAAAAAAAGCTATGACCCTACTTTATTCAAACAGTCGTTGTGATACACTGCTTCAAATGTATTTGATGTAAGTGTATAATGACACAAGATGTTGGCATCATTAGTATTCATACAGTTTATTTTTGTTTACAACTTCAACTTTTGCTTAAGATAGCTTTTCTGTGCTTTTTGGGTAGTGTTTAGAAAGTGTTTGTACTTATCTTTCTTGAAAAAAAGAGTGTTTACAGGGAGAGAATGTTTGTTTTCTTTAGATTTCTAGGTAGATAGGAAGATATTTTTCTTCTTTTTGGTACTTTTCTTAAGCTGTGTGACTCAAGTGTGTGTTGGATAAATTAGCTCTCTGCTAATGGAATATTGCCATAATCCCTATGAACTGCTTTACTGGATGCAAATGGAAATAACTTCCTTAGAAATCTGTATATAGTCTACATTAGCACAAGTAATATATTGCAGTCAAAAATTCTCTGGAAAATGGATGGACTATAGTTTTGTTTTATAGGTATTCACCATATGTTCCACATGGATGTAATTTTCAAATACAAGACAAAATACTGCTTTCTTTGAAGAAAATGTCAAAATTGTCTTTCATTTCAAAGGGACCAGAATGTATCTGTGAAAAGGAAAGGAATAATATGGGGGGGGGGGGGGGGGGAAGTAACAGGCAAGAGTGCAGAACACCTTTTAGCTTGCTTAGGACTATTATATGCTTCTTGGGCTATTCCAAGGCAGGCCATTGAACACAGGATAGTGGAGTGTCTTTCTTCTGCCCTGACCTTGTTTCCTTATCCTTCTAAATCAAACTGTGTATTGTAGTATATATATTCCTTGGTACCTTGGTGCTGTCGTCCTCTCGCACCTAGACAAATGACAGGCTTTTATCTGCTTTTATCTACTGTGATTGCTGAGTGAGTGTTGTTCGTCTGTGTCCCTCTGTTACATGAGAGTCCCTTTCTTCAGGTGGTGGTAGTTGACTTCTGTCCCAAAAGCCATGGGTTTTGAGATTGGTACCTTATGGTGGGAAAGAGCTGCCTCAGGCCTGCAAGAGTTGCTGTCTGAAAATCTGTACAAACTGCATTGGTTATGCATTGCTCATGATTACAAGCTTTTTTTTTTCCACAGAAGAACTGGGATTTTTAAAAGTTGAGATTCTAATTTTGTGTTTATAGAGAGAAGGTCCCTCTCCCAATCAAATGTATTTTAACATTTGCGTATCCTGTTTTGTAACCTAGCCTATTGTTAAGGTTATCTTGACATCTTTTCCTCTCTCTCAAATTAGTTATTTTGCTTTGCCTAGTCTATTATTTAAAGTTTCATGTAAACTATCATTGAGGTGGCTGCTCTTTTATCTTAGTATCTGTACTTGGCACTGACAGGTGATTTTCATAAGTCACATCTGTGTTTTTATAAGGGTACTGCATCAGGAACCCTTCCCAGATGTTTTCTTCTTGCAGTTGCATGAAGCAAGTTTTCTAACTTTGGTAAAGGGCAGACTTTCTGAGTAGCCACCATAGGAAGATGATGCTTCTGCTGATTTTAGTGACAATACTGTGCCTGTACTTGTACTGTTGGTTTACTTCCTAGAATCACTCTTCTTCTCCTTTCACTTCCCTTGTTGCCTGTGCAAAAGCAGCTAAAAGAACGTCCTAAAACACAGCAGCAAAACCACCTTTTTGGAAGCCTTCTAACTAATAGTTTGCATTTTCATAGAATGCTCTTCCTCAAGTCCTAAGAATACTTTGAGTGTCAGAATGTTTTGGAGCAGGGATCAGATTTTTTTATATACAGCAAAGAAAAAAGGGGCACTATGTCATTAAATATCTTGGCCAGTGCTGTGGTTGTTCTCGGCAGTTTTGTCCTCTAGCAGCACATACTCTGTCTGAGAGAAGTTGTAGTCATGACATGACTGCATGAATAGAGATCACTGCGCATCTCCCCTGGGGAATGGTGCAGAGGGCGAATGCTAGTTTTGTGGAACCTTTGTGCAGTACCTGGTGAGACACCACCACTGTGCACAGAGAATGTATGCGAGTTTTGGGTAGGATTTCCTCAGTTTCCTTTTCTTTAGTCCAATGCTTTATGTTTATGTGAACTTTAAAAAGCAGTGAACTTCTAAAATTTTCCTGCCATCTTCCTATCTGTAGCGTAAAGCAAATAATGGAGTTTTGAACCTCTGTTCTTACAGGGTTTACTATAGTAGCTGCTTTTGATGCAATGAAAGAGGTACCTAAGCAAGAGAGATGAGACACTGCATAGCAGCATTCAGTGTCACAGTCCATTATTTAACTGTGATCACAGATTGAAGTTCTGACCTGGCGGAATGAAAACTGACCACTGTATCCAAATTCTGGTTTGCGTGGAAATTGTGGCATTTGCACGGAATTTCTTTGGTGCAAAAGTCTGTGAATTATACTATCTCATGACTCAGTAAACAGTTGGGAAATCAGGGGTGGATGAACTGGACTGACTGGACTGTAGCTTTGTTTTAAATCCTCCTTATTGCATGCTTCTTTAAATGCTGGTGGTATGACAGATGGAAAGACTTTTTCCTCTCCTCTTTGCTCCTCCCCTCAATGCCTCTGTATGAAAGAGAAAGCATCATTGTTCCCCAGCTGTTCAAAGTACTGATGGATCATCAGGAGTATTTCTGACTTTGATTACTCAGGGAAGATGCCTGACACTCTTGTTTGAGCAGTACAAGACTTCAGAGATGCTGCAGACAGGAATATGGGCAGGACTGCAGAGTTTACTGAGACTGGAGGCCATCCTGTGCTTCCTTCCTGGCTCATGAGTATATATATATGAAAAGTCTGGTAAGATTAAGAAGACATTAACTGTTTCAGCAGGTCTGAATCTGAAAAGAGCACTGGCAATGCCTCATGTTTATCTCTGCACCAAATATTTCTATTTTTGTTGCTATATAATATTTACAAAGAAGAATAGGGGGAAACCACATGAGGATGATGGTGGTCACTAGGAATGGTGACTTTTTACTATCAGATTGTGTTAGCCATTATCATAGCCAATGAAAGCTCTATGCAGCTAGGGTAGCCTTGAAAGATAATTCAAGCAGCATGTCTAATATGTCTGTGTGGTGTCTTGGTGAACTCTGTGTACTTGGCTTCAATATAGATTTTAAAATTATTTATAAACATCTGTTCTGAATTTGATGGGAGGGTTGCTGACTGGGTGTGCGCTCCCCTTTGCAAGACACAGTAAAACAATTAGGACTTAAAGAGAAATATCCCGAACAGTTTTGGGTAGTACTAAATAATAAAAAATACTGAAAACAAACTTTAGGTAAATTTATTGCTTATTGATATTTTTTCTTTAAAAAAAAAAACTGCGTTAGCCAAAGTGAGGATATTCATGCTGTTAAAAGCTCTTGGCTTTCACAATTTACAGCAGTAGGGATAAGGATACAGATTATGCTTATGTTGGGAAGGAATGCTGTGTTTGGGAAAGTTGTGGTTGCAGGTACCTTAACCTCTCAGTAAAGTGAAGAAGCTCTAATTGCTGAAGGGACATTCTTCTCCACAGTTTCTGAGGGACCAATATGGAGACTTAGTGCTTTTCTCATTGCACCTTTGGTCTCTCAACAGATGTGTCCTCAACCCATTTTGTCTGGGGCAGTGTTCTTTGAAGAATAGCATAACTTAGAAAATACACCCTGCATTACTTGTTTCTTTGTTTCTGTGGCCAAGGTCAGTCACTCAGGAGGTGCAAAGATGGCAGCTTCTCAAAGATACCTCTGCCAACGCTACCAACAAACAGGAGGCATTGACACTTTACAATATACTGATAATGGGAAGGAAAAGATAAACCTGAATATTCCCTGAACTTCTCCCCATGAAACCTTTAGACTTTATGACCAAGACAAAGCTTGGGTCAGATCTGCCTCAGGAATATATAGCTGCTGGCATGATGACTGCATAGGAGCCTTCAGATGGTACAGAATGTCCCAGTTACAAGTGGAGGTAGTTCAGTAAATGTTGTACCTTACTTGTTAGTCTATCATGGCGGTGGGTCACATCCTGAGAAGTGACAGAGTTCTGGAGATGGCAGCAGTGGCTGTTGGCATGCATCCTGCTGAGCTTGCTATGGGTATGCTTTTGGTTGTGTTTGTAAGCAGTGTGAAAATGTCCAAAATAGTAGGCCAAAGAAGGCTACTTTTTTTCTAGACTTCTAGAAAAAATATTTAAGTCAATTGTTCCAAAAACCAGAACTGACATGATTACCCAGATCAGCAAAAATCATTGGAAGAGGGGAGGGATTTTCTGGTTCTCTGTCTCAGTATAGGTAGAGGTTGGGTTTGACGTTAACTTGGGTGATGGGAATTGGTAGGAAAGACTTGCAACGATTACATTGCAGGGTTATTTTCAAAGTTTGTGTGAGTAGACACATACTCAATTCTTTCAAAAAATGTTTTAAGTTTTCTCATGTACTTGAGTGGTATATATTTGCTTTACTATGTTTGATTACCTTGGTAAGCACTTAGTGGTCTGTATTTGTAGAACCTGTTTTGTTGTATGACATGACTGCTGCTAATGACTCCAATATTCTTCCTTTACTGCACATGCATGTTTTTAAAACGAACAGGAGACTTTTAAAAGTCAGCTCCTTTGTTCTCCAGTGCCCAAGTGTTATTTGAGAGGGTAGAGAAGTGAGGCAAATTTTAGAATGTCTAAAATAAATAATTGCCCCCGTCCTTTCCACCCCCTGCTTCCTCCAGCTCTGTATACCTACTTGTGCTTCTGTACTTGGTGTCTGAACTTGTCTCAGTGAGGTGGAGCAAGCTGTGGAAATGTCCCTCTCGGGTCTTGATCCTCCCATGATTCTTTTCCACTGGCATGTTTTTTTTCCAGGTCTTGCAGAGTGTCTGTTGTTCCTCTGGGGTTGTGTTAGCTTTACATGTTGGCTGCAGAAATGATTTGTCATAGGAGTAGCAAATGTTACGAGGAGATTTTCCTTTGGGCTGTCCCTGTTTTTTGGACTGCCACAGCAGCTTTGCTTCTCTTGGGTCTCTTTTGTAGCTCCCCATTACAGATCTGCCACTGCATTCTGTACTTGTATTACTGTTCTGTTGCTGGGTCTGCATTTCTCTGAAACTTTCGGTGTCTGAGGAGATCGAGGTCTTTCCTGAGACATGTACCATTAAATGGTCTTTCTACAGCTCTACCTTTGCATGGAAACAAGTTATCTGTACAAAGTAGTTTAGAAGAAGAGAGGAAATTCCCAAACAGCTTGAATTTTTCAAGAAATAGTGAGAAGGGAGGATGGGGAAACTAAATGTCAAGATCACTGGGACTTCTGAGCAGCAGAAGTCATGTGTTTAGTGTACTTTGGGGTTGATTTGATTGGTACAAGGAATACAGCTTTCATACCTGTGAAGCAGACCACCCATTCCTAAGGGTGACAGATTGTTTTATCAGTCAAATGCAAACCGTGGTGCACATGTGTGTAAGACTGTACTGACAAACAGAGCTTTTGCTGAGAGAGTTTCTGTAGTGTTTGCATTCTGGAGTTAGGGTCAGTACATTGAGAACAGCTGTGAGTCTGCTTTGCCTCCTGGGCTTTATATATTAAACTGTGCTTTCTTTCCCAGAAGTGTCTGGTTTGTACCTAAAAGAAGGATGAAATAAACACATGTTTACAGGGAGGCTGAAAATACCGTTTGTAGAGCTGGGAATGACCACAGGTCCAGTTTTGTTTATGCTCAATGCTCTCTGGCTGTAAGCTGCTGCAGAAGGGAGGGGTCTCCATTCCCACCACTGTGTGTTCCTGCCCTTTGTCTTGCTTTGGGGTAGCAACAGTGTGACCACTGTGCTCAGCACTCTGGAAGGCCTCTCTAGCCTTGTGGCACCTTGAGTATTTATTTTGGTGTGTTTGTTTTCTGGTCGCAGCTGATCTGAGTCATTGCATGGGTGCGTTATTGCTGGATCAGATGCAAGAAAAGAAGTGGGAACACATGTGGGATGTTGGAGCAGAGGAATTGCCCCTTGCAGCAACAGCCTGCAGTTAAGATAGATGAAAGTATCCTGTGAATCTGTACTCAGAGCAAAGTGAGACTTCTGTTCCTCTTTGCTGGTGGCTTTCTTCTTGTGTGAGACTTCAACGAAGCTACTTGGCTGCTACATAGAGCTTTTTGTCTGCATAGTGAGGATTCACATTACCCTGTGGTAAAAAGGTGGTATCATACTTCTAGTTTGTGTTATTTGTATTTTACTGGGTTTATATTCATTTTAAGTATATAAATATGGAGATATATATATATATATGAAAAATTTTTGTACTTCAAAGGTTTTATGTTTGGAATTTCTTCTTTGTCTTGAATCTTCAGTAATGACTGTGGCCTGGGAGAACATCAGGTCGTTGTCTCTGTGGAAGTGTCCTAAGGCATTGTTTTGAATGTTGGTTTGGTAGAGAAAGCATGGGGTAAAAACTGAGAATGGGAGAGGAGAGACCCCAGAGGCAGGGCATGTTGTGCTGTGGACTGCCTGGAAGTTAGAGCCGTCGGTGAAAGGAAATTGTGATCAGTGAGGGAATAAATACTTCCATACACATGTAAGGAAACCTGTTAAAAGACAGATCTGAGACCATGATTGAACAGTGGTCAACTGGGTTTGAATTTTCTGGCTCATGTTTTATCTTGCCTAGTTTTTAACTGACTGGTGATCCATCTGATTATCAGGAGATATGTATACAGCTAATCTCAAATGACACTCTGCCTTCAGCTTGATTTTTAAACAAAGTGTGACAAAACTGCTCTAAGGACAAAATTGATTTTATTTCTAAACCAATTTCTTCCAGCTTTACAAAGTCATTAGGCTTCATCAAAATAAAACTTTCTGGTGAAGTTGCAGCTTGCAAGATTTTTCAGTATCAGAGTGCAAAGCAAAATATAGAAGAAATATAAAGGATAAAACATCTTTCCCCTGTTCTTAGCCTTTCGGTACCAAAGTATTTGGTTATTTTCTGCTGTTGGATAAGTAGGCCGCTGACCTCATCTTCTTAATTTCTATCTTGCTATGTGTAATCTATGATAATTATTGAGACAGATGTGAATCAACACATCTATAATTAAGAGCATCCTTAACTTCAAGTAGTTATCATGCTGTCAGGCCAGAAATAAGGTGTTGATTGGTTTTTTGCTTTTGTGTTTTGTTTGATTTTTTTTTTTTTTTTTTAAATTTTTTTTTTTTGCTTTGGCCAAATGCTTTTTTCATTCTTCTCTAATATGACTTATCTTTGGAAATGGAAGTTGGCTGTAGTAGCCAGTCATAGCTGTGTTCAAGGGGAGTTTTATAGAGACAGTATATTATGAGCATGAGGTTCTTTCCACTTGTGAAACAATCCTGTCCATTTACTTTTCTGGACGGTTTTGTTTTGCTGAAGAGTAATTTTTTTAGCACTACAACAAACACTTTGGATTATGTGGTAAAAATCGGACAGTATGACTTGGCAACGCTTGTGGCTCACAGGTCTGTGACATGGATCCGTACTCCACAAAGCACAGCCAATCTACCCATGCTCCATTCTGCTTCCTTGTAAACATAATTTAAAACAACAACTCTTAATTTGAAATAAAATCCTAACAAAGTATTTAGGACGAACACTTTGAAACTGTTTAATGACCACAGTCCTGTTGGTGTTCTTTTACTTGAGATACCTGGCTGCAGATCTGCAAATGCTACTTCCTGTCACAGTGTCTTACAATTACCTTTTTTATCTCTTCTGATTTACAGTTTGTTAAAGTAAACACAAATTTCTGGGGTTTACGAATTTGACATGCATATTTCTGTGTCTTTGTATTTTAAGTGGATTTTTCAATGTGTTCTGTTTCCAGAGAGAGTACAGAAGGGGGAAGAGTGATTGTAGAAGTCGATGACAAAGTGGCAAAAATCAGAAATATAAAGGTATGCTTTTTGTTGCCTTCTGTTTCTCATATAAGGATCCTGATGCTTTTCTATGTTTGCTTGGCTATTCTGTCATTCTAATAGAAATATCAAGGGAGAAGTTTAAACTGGCACAGCTCTAGATTAATTGCAGCAACAGTGTGTGTGTGGTGGGGATTGTTTTGGTTTGGGGTTATGGGTTTTTGAGTTATTTTTAGACAGGGGATATAACATGTAGATGCATTTTCTGTATTTTGTATTTGTCAAAGCTGCTGCAGTCTGGCTGCATGCCATCATTCAAAGCTGTTAGTAAATTGTTTAGCATTTTGTGCTTATCTTACTAACATCTGGATAATTCCTTTCCCTGTGTCTCTTCTCTCATATTTGCACTCAGAGTGCAACTGATTTGCATGAAGTGGAGCAAAATGTGTTCAGGTACACTTCAGGCCATGGTAAAAGACCAAGAGCTGTAAAAATAAATTGAATGTATCTGTTGTCCTCTGTGAGAGCTCTGAGGCCAGCATGCATGGGAGTCAACCCTCTGGTTTAGACTCTTGAACTACTTAAAGCTGCCATGCTCCTTCACTAAATAGAATGGCAGCAAATCAGTTGTATGTTGTTTCTGCTTGAAAGGCAAATAAATGAACTGTGGGGATCTTAAAAGATGGATGCATTTTGTATTTCTTGTCTCCATTTTCTTTATATCTGCAAGCAACCCAGTTAATCTGGATTGTTGGTTCAAGAGAAAGAATTTATTAAGTTTTGAGGAGAAACAGAGGAAAAAATTGAATTAAAATATTTGAAGTACTTATCTTGTTTCCATTATACTTATTTTTGTATTGACTACACGTGCTCTTTTATAAAGATGAGGGAAAAATATAGCGGTATGAGAGGTCCCATGGATGTAAAATGTTGCTTGTTTTCTGTGTATTTCCTTTTCAAAGGCTGTATTTGCAGGATCTGAGACTCGCTACTTTCTGAAATCATTTTCCCCAGTTCCTTCTACGTGTGATAAAGCCTTTGAAAAGACATTTATTCTCCGGGCTGTCTTCTGTCCCCGTGGTTGTCCTGTGAGGAACTGGGCCTGGGGGCCTGCTCACACCTGCTGAGGGAGCCTCCCGCCCCAGGTGGAGGCCTCAGCCAGGCAGCTGCTTAACCAGCTCCAGCTGAGTCTTGTTAGGCCTAGAGGGGTTTTATTTGTTTAAAGAGCAGCCGTGGGCTGCCTTGGGTCACTGAGGAAACCACAGCAGTGGGGTGGACTGCTTGTAGCAGGCTTGGAAGAGTTATTTGGAGATGCAAGGGCTGTTTTGTGGATGTTCTCCCCCTTGAGGCTTCGTAACTGGTGAGTTTTGTAAAGGGAGCGAGTTTTCTTTATGCATAAACTAAACATAAACAGCCTTTGGTGTATGTATCCAAGTTAGTGTATAAATTAATATTTGTATGCTAATGCTCACATTGTTGTATTTGGGGCAGGTGGGCTTTGCAGTTCCAAACAAAGCCCTTCTCACCAGAAGGGTAATTGCCTCTGGGATCAGAGGCTGCTTTTCCTGAGGTGGACTGAGGGGAACTTTTTTAGTTTTTAATTTTATACCTTGCAATAAAAGTGCTCTAGGCTATTATCTTCTGCCTATTGCTGTAGAAAACCGAAGAAAAGGAATAAAAATCTCTGAATCGCTGCATGACAAAAATATCATTATTGACGATGATCAGTAAGCTTGTTAAGATGTTAACCAAGGTTTCCTTTAGGCAGAATTATGCTTAATTCAGTGTGACAACTTTTAGAATCGTGTGGGGTTTAAAATACAGGAAGCCTCTTTACTTCCAAGATGATTTAAAACTATTTCTGTCCTCTTTTGCTTTGCTTTTCTGTAGTTTAAAAAAAACCCCAAAGATACAGACTTGTCAGATGGGCCTGTAAATTAATTTTTCCTGTAAGCCTCGCCGGTAGTGGCAGAGTTCAGTGTTTACAGAGCCCTTTATCCATTAATCTGGCAGACAGCATTGACACCTCTAGTTTTGGGGGCCATTAGTGAAGCGGTTTGATAAGGTACCAAATTATAACAAACCTTTTTTTTCTGCTTATGTTACTGCAAATGTCAAGGTTACAACAAAGTTACCAAATAGGTCAAAATTACATGTGGAAGGTGTTAATTTTGTGTAATGTTTTGGCTCATTAGTCTCCTTTGAGTAGAACAACAATGTTTAGTTCTTTGTTCATAAGTTTATCTGTTTTATTACAAATCACTTGGGCAAGATTATACAGAAAGACTTGTACAATTCCCTTCATATTTCAGGTCACCATTTTTGACTATTATGCTAAAACCCCTTAATTGTCATTATTACTAACCTGTGAAGGTTAGTATGCAGTGTCAGTGACAGAAGCATTAGCTTGCAAAGGGGAAATAGAGGGAGAGACACATTTTCAACTATGCAGTGAGAAAATTGGCTTTGTTTTCTTGCTTTGTGCATAATTTCTGTGATGCAGTTCTCGGTGAAACCAAAAAATGCCAGAAAAATATTAAAAGGGCTGTAGAGCTTTCCTGCTGATAAAGATGTTGTGAAAGTTCACTAAATTGTTTGTTTTATGTAGCTTGGAGGACCTTAGCTGTAGTAAATGAACCCTGCAGCAAAGATTCTTCAGCAGTTCTGTCAAGGATGTCTCCACCTCTCTCTGGGCATCAAAGAAAACTGAATAAGGAGGATAAACTATTTGCCATTCCTTTTCCACAACACAGATCCTAGATAAAGTTCCTGTTAGTTTTTAAATATTTACTTTTTGGTCAGCTTCAAAGTAAAGTGGTCTTTCTGTCCTTTCTGTTCTCAGGTTGACAGTAGGCTTGATGGCACTTGGGACTCAAGAGAAAAGACTGTGGCCTTCAGCTTTGATTACTGCTACTGGTCAGTTGATCCTGAAGATCCAAAGTATGCATCTCAGGAAATGGTAAGTGATGCGTTTCTTCATATCTGTGTCCCTATCCTGTTTTGTCCTTTATATTCACATTTACAGGAAGAGATTGAGATGTAGGATAGATGAAAATTCATTTTCTTTTCTGCCCTTATCTTTCTTATTTGTTTATAATACCACAGTACTCAGTCCTTTTGTTTTAAGTAGGGGCAGTAGGACTACAATACCTTTGTTCATCAACTGATGCATACTTCTGTTAGATCTGTCAGCTTTGGTGGTGGTCATTAATTGTGATCATCTGAGGAATCAGGTTCTAGAGGGAGAAAGCTCTGAGGTGAAGGAAAAGTGTCAAGGTGATGCTGCTGAAGCGATTAACAGTGAAGTAATCATGTCTTTAACAGTAGTAAATTTTGCTTATAGTGTATTATTCTGAGCACTTTTTCTTGCTAAAGCATTAGAAATCTCCTGTAACTAATGGAGAGTCCTCCTAGTTTGAAGATCCAAGGTTTGATTAAGAAAGAAAGAAGAAGGATTTGGTATTAAAATAGGATATAACAGCAAGTATTTGTTAATAAAGAAGGAACTATTAGATCTGGTACAAATAAATAAATATCATGTGTAGGAAAGCTATCCAAAGATTTCTCTATGTGTGCACACAATGACGTATGTTGGCGTTAAAATAAGTTTTTACCGCTCTTTTGTCTTCAGAATTGTACCTTATTTCATTTTTGTCTGCTGTCAGTACAATTGTTCCTGAAATTCCGACCTGTATATTTGTGTTGATTTTCACAGGCAGTATCACTTAAGACTGAGATAGTCCTGTGAAATATGGTGAGACACTGGAACAGGTTGCCCAGAGAAGTTGTGGCTGCCTGCTCTCTGGAAGTGTTCAAGGCCAGGTTGGACAGGGCTTTGAGCAACCTGGTCTGGTGGGAGGTGTCCCTGCCCATGGCAGGGGGATTGGAACAAGATGATCTTTAAGGTTCCTTCCAACCTAAACCATTCAATGATTGTAAATATGTATTTCTGGTGGTGATAAGGACAGAATCATTTTACTTCTGGGAGTCAATATTTTATAACTATCACATTTGGCAATTAGCAGAATAACAGATCAAATTTTTGGTTGTGCAACCTTTCCTGTTTGGTGCAGTAGTGTGGAAGAGATTTTGGGAACTTGGGAAGTGTGTATTTAGTTTTTAAAAAATAAAGTTGCCTTTCTGAAGTACTTGGCACTAGATAAGCTTCCATTTTAGGGATTACAAATAACAAATCTTTACATGTTGAGCTGTTGGATTTGAGGGTTTTTTCCTCCGTTTATCTTTCTTGCATATTGGGATTTTATGTTCTTCATTGTTTTTTTCTCATAATACACTTGGAAGTGTACTGCTCCTAACTGTTGACAGTACTGTTGGCTTTCTAGCTGAAATGGTTTAGCAGATGAAAAGTTGATAAATACAGTCTGCCAAGTCAGCTTTATCTTTCTACTTGGTATGAAAAATTATCAAAACTGCCAAATGGAAAATATAAATATTGGCTACGAAGTGTAATTTTTTTGTTCTTGTTATTAAATACAAGTGCAATTGAAAAAGAATGTAAAATACAATATAAACAGTGCAGCTTCCTTGCTGGGACCAAGTAGGTATTTCAGTCACTGTGGCAAGTCTTGTGTTATCAAGCAATACAGTTTTATCCAACAAAAATACTGAAGGGGAAACATAAACTCACTGGCCATAAAAAATTCAGTAATGGACCATAGTTTCCTTACTTGTGCCTGATGGACATCTGAAAGGACGTGCAGTGCTGCTTCATGTAACCATTGGGTTCTTGAGTCTCTGACAGACCTCTTTAGTAAGTTTGGAACAAGTTTAAAGATGAACTGGTGCTTTGCAAGACTGAGAGCCATGAGTTAATTTCTTGGGCTTTTTACCTGTCTTGGTGATTGTAGAACCAGGAAAGCATACTTTAAATGTCCTTGAGAAGAGGGCTGCTGGAATTCTGCAATCTTACCATGCTTTTGTGCATTTGTCTGCCCCCTTACACTGTATGAATGAAGTTTATTGTACTAATTCCATGTTTTGAATCATTACTTCAGTGCTGAGCTTGAAGTTTCTAAACTTCCTTAGAGCAACGATGCTATCAGCAACCAAAGGAGCTTTGGTAACACTGTCATCCAATAAAAGCTTTCTTTCATGAGCTGACCTTGGATTACTTTTTCCTTGAAGATGTCCTGCCAACTGGTATCATGCATGATTGGTGTATTGGTTGAGGATGAAAAGTAGATTAAAGTATCTGCCTTCAGGTTCATCTGTGTAGAATGCTGTCTTTTAGTAAATGGTCCTCTTTTTTTTTTTTTTTTTTTTTGTCCTCTGGATACAAAGTCCAAACAGTTTCTTCAGATGTGAAAGATTCTGTGACAATGAACAATAGTGAGAGGGCTGAAAATTATAGTGGTTAGGTTAAAATACTATTTTGAAGATACAAATCTGCTTACAGTTATACTTCTGCAGTTTCTTCCAGATGTTAACATTGCTCACTTCAGGTACTGGTCCCTTGCACTCCAGGGATGACTACACACAGTGCATTTTATTCCCTGTATATTTTGATCATAATGCTTCACAGGTACTTGTGACAGGCTTAAGTCACACATGTGTAAGTAATTTCAAATGTTTGCATGAAAAATTCAGGTTTATTGTTCTGTTTATAAAAATTGTGCTTTCTCTGCCACCTGTCTTCTGTTTGCCAATGTGGAAATACATTTTGCCCACCTTGTTTGTTTTTCCTAATACATTCATGTTAATATTTATTCTATTGAGTTTTTTAATTTTAAAAAAAATAATGGAAAGGTATTATTTTTTACTTTAATTTGGGGAGAGCAGACCTTGCAGTACAGTATATTGGAGAGGAACTGAACCAAATTAGTAAGATCTGCATTGCCCGTGGAAGAGGTGATATGCCTTTTTTCTTTTTAAAAAAAAAAAAAACCAACAACAAACCACTGAAACTAGAAGTGCTTTTCCCTTTAAAAAGCTGGCACAAACAGTGTCAAAAATATGAATTATTTTCAACAAGTGTTATTGCCTGCATTTTTTTAGGGCTGAATTTAAAAAAATAATTCCCTCTTTATGATATATACAAGCTTTCTTGATTGACATTACGTAAATAATGTAAGCCTCCTCATATCTCTGAAAAAAAGAAAGTTTGCTAAATTAAAGATAAAAATTATTTTTGACTATTGAAAGAAGAATCCATCACTGTTTATGTCTGGGAAACAGGCTTCTTAGCAGCGATGACTTGTAGGATAGTGGTTGGTTTCAGAAGGTGGCTCCAGGTACAAATGGATAGTCTTTGGCTGTTATTTAAGATTATTCTCTCATTTAAAACATTTGAGGAGATAGATATGAGCTAGAGTTCTGTTTTCTTTATTGCTCTCCTAAGGTGGTGAAATACAAAGCTATACAGTGTTTCTATTGATGATCCAATAATTTATAAGCTTGTTTTTTGAGTCTAATAGTAGTGGTCTGAATTATTTGTCTTCCTTTAGAAGTTGTGTAAATGATTTACAAAATGTAAAGTTTCTAAAATAGTTTGGCTACACAAGTATTATGTTCATTTTCCAAGTAAGCTGAATGCCACATTTTACAATGTGACCTCTGGTTTTTAGGTGGCTGATTTGAGATCCTTGGGCCTGTTGCTTTAATTTTCTCACTGACCAATTAAATGCTTTGCTTTGTTATTAAGCTGAGGTGTTCATCTGCTTTCACAGATACTCAGTTCTTTCGAAAGGAGAGTTTACCTTCTCTTTTTTAGACCTTTTTTTTTTTTTTTTTTTTTTTTCCCTAAGTGGTTTTGTTGGTGCATAAACAGAATAGAGGAATAAAGAAATACCCTAAGAGAAGAGTCAGTGGCTGAATCAACCACAGCAATCAGCCACTAAAGGGACAAGGAAAGGAAACAGATGTGCTAAATCCTTCTAAGTATGGAGAGATGAACCAGACACTAGGGCTACATGTCAGAGAGAAAGAAACTGAGTATCAAAAAATGGTGTGGGACCAGAGAAAGAACCAGTAACAAATATTAATTCAGGACAAGAACAGAATATTTGATAGGCAAAACATGAAAATAAAAGGAAGTTCTGAAAGTTTGTAGGCATTTAAGAGAAAAAGGTCATGCATGGTTTTTCTGATTTTAACTCTGCAATTTGTTATGTGCATTTGCCATGGTTATAAATAAGGGAATGGTTTTCCAAACCATCACTGTCAGGATGTAGTTATATTCTTAAAAAAAACAAAACAAAACAACCAAACCTAAAAGAGAAAATCAAAACCAACCAAGCAAGTAAACCCACAAGAAACTGTAATACTTCCGGTGATATTCCTTTTCCTGCCATTTTTGAGACAAACTGTTCTTTTTATCTCTGTGCTGTGTTACTGCAGAATTAGTTTAGTTTCTCAGAGAGAGAATGCTGAATGTCTGCACCTGGGCTTTGCCACTTGTGTGCAATGAAGTAGTTTTGCTGTCTCCCTGTGTTCTTGTATTAAGGCTTTTTTGGGGGAGGTGAGTTTGGTATTATACAAAGCCTTCTTTAGTAAAGGGGGCCATTTTGTGTAAAAGTGACTATTGCTTCCTTCTCCCCCCATCCCTTTCCTCCACAGATGTCTTCAGGAAGCTGTGTGTAGTTCAGGATTGTTTTCCAAAGACAATTTTGGAAATCCATCACTCATTGGCCACTGTGTAACTATGGGATTATCTTTTAATAGAGTTTCGTGGCATATTTCCATTTTGCAGTAAAAAATAATGTGTTATACTGATATTCTAGTGTTATTTAGTGTTATAATTTTTAATCTTATAGGCAAATTCAGGTGTGCCGATTAATTCTCCTGGTTGAGTAAGTTAATATGTAGGTGCTTTGAGACCTTTATAGTTGTCCTGCAAACAAACATCCACATTTAAACTTACTTAAATATTATTTTTTGTCTGGCATAGAACAATCTGTTTCACTTTTGAGTTTCCTTTGTAAAACCTAAAATAGCTCTTAATGAACCTTTACTCAAGTGTGTTTTAGCTCCACAAAGCAAAGTAAAATTTAGAACAGTTGCAAAACTTAAGTAAATGCTCATTTAAATTCTACTGAAAAAAAATAAATTCAACTTGATTTAATGTCAGTGCAGTTAAATGAAATCTTGAGAGTATGCTGCACAAGAGTATTCTTAAGGATATGGGAACACATGCAAACATTAATTATTCTTGTAGCTGGTTGTTACAGCTTCAGTCCTCAGCTTCCCTCCAGCCATCCTACCCATCCGGTTATTGTGCATGCACAGTAAGCGTGGTGGGCAGACTGACCCACAGGATGTACAAGCAGGTATTTACACACAGCAGTTGCCATAGATAGCTGGTGTGTAGCAGTCTGTTTCTTCTGATAAGAGGAATACATCCCATGACTAATAGGCTTTGAATGGTAGAGATAGTGAAATCCAGAGAAGTGCTTAAGTGCCCAATTTGCACTGATTTCAGTGGGATCCAAATCTCTGACTGAGTTTTCTTGAAACACTTTTTTTACGATCTTGGGTTTAGTTTTGTACCTCTGTGCATCAGTTAAATAGAGATGATAATGTTAATAAGGGAAATCATAATTGAGACTTGAGAATTTTTATATCAGGCTTTCAAAAGAATGAAATAAATTATATTGGTCAAGGAATTTTGCACTTATGGGCTTGACTTGATAAGGATTTTATTTTGGTTTGGCATAGTGTATTAGGTTTATGTAGTGTTGTTCTGAATGTTACCATTTTCCGTAATGCCGTTACCCTCATTGGACCTTCTAAAATGCACTCATAAGACGTAAATCATATGCATTCTTCTTGTATGTAGGTTGCACTGTGATGGGTAACTTATCAGGATGGCTTTATAGTGAGAAAGCAGTAAGGGTATGAAAACAAGTCTTATTGCAAATGTCAGTAAGTGCTCCAAATTTATTGACCTTCTCCTCCCTCTTCCTCCCCCCCCCCCCTTCTTCAGCACAAGTGACACAGGTTCTTGTTGCCTGTCTGTCCATTGCAAATGTGTGCTAGGAAGAGCTCTTTGCCATTCAGACACATCTAATTATTTCTAGCTTTGCTTATAAACATATTCATCAGAAAGACTGGAATTTATTCTGTGCTCTGGAGACAGAAATGGGCATTACTGATGGCTCATGTAAGTGAACACAGATGACCGCTGTAAACAGATTTTTCCATTTCTTGTTTGTTTTAAAAGTACCATAATTGCTTTTTATCACATTTGACTTCCTAGCATAGCTACTTCCAGCTAGGAAAAGTAGTTGGGGGAAGGGGCAGGCAGGAAGATAATTGTCAGAGTGTAACTGAAAAGCAAGTAGAAGAAGAAACACATAAGTTTGACATAAGTTTGGTTTAATGTGCAGGATGTTCAGTATGGCACTAGGGGGTTTTGTTTTGGTTTTGGAGGGGTTTGTTTGCTTTACATGTTAATATAGAAAGTTTAGAAAAGTTACACAACACTATTGTTTGGAAGTAAAACATTGCAACATTTCAGCCCTTCATCAGACTAAGTCACAGTACTTGCTTTTTTTCTTTTTTAAAGCAAATGTAGTCACACTTCTGAGGAACTTAAATTGAGAGACCTTTCCTTTCTAAGATGAGTTTTTGACACTTCTATGCCTCCATACATTCCCTGTGAGATTCAGATTTTTAATTATCTTGTGAATTCTCAAGTCAAATTCAAAATCTACCTGGCATATGCACTTGATTATAAAAATTATAAAATAATAGAGCTCTAATTTAAATATAGTGAAAAATCATTCAGTTTGTTCTTTCTTGCTCTTCCCCTCCACCACCCTTTTCTTGGTGTAAGAGGAGGTGGTGGTGGCTGTGGGTGTAAATGGCATTTTCGCATGAAATATTTGAAAAGCAGTAAGCATTCCATCCACAATATTTTTTCTCCAACCCAGAGCGAGACAGAAGTGAAAAGGAAAGCGTGCTATAAGAAAAAGGCTTTTTGTGCAATAATTGGATCAGTATATAATGGATTATGATGGAGGGAAACCACCATGAGCGCATGCTATATATCTTCTGCCAGCAACACAGCTGCTGTGTTCAGTTCGTGATCAAATAAGGTCATTCTTTATGGCTACACCAAGATTTCATTGTAGAAAACTTCTCTGGGAATTATAGTAAATAATTGCAAACTTCAAAGCAGGCTTTATTGGGTGACAAAAAAGAATCAAGTTGATTTTTAATTTACCATGCATAGCATTAAAAAAACCATGGTATTTTGAGGAGACAAAAATTAGTTTTAAAGAACTGAGGCATTGAGTTAATTGATAGAAATAATTATATAGTCATATACATTCCTATGCAACTATAATTTACTGCAGATAGGTTTCAAATATGAAGCCTGAACAGGAGTATACAAGAAAGGATTAAGCGGAATATTGGTAACCAGTTGAGGGAAATCAATAGATTGTTTCACAAACAATGAAATTGGATGTTTTCCGACTTTTCAGTCTGCTGGTGCTCTTGCATGCTTGTTACATTTCCTTGATAGGCACTGACTGTTGCTTACTAGGTACACAGAGCACATTCTTTATAATAGGCAGGCAGTATAATTCACTAAATAATATTGAAAGGATCTGCAAGTGCATTCAGCAACTTAGAAGAAAAAGAGAGCAACAAGTTCTTTGGGTTGCCAGTTGTCACACACGTTGCAGTGAACCTGCATATTCATAATCTGCATTACTTTGATAAACCTTTTGACTTTTGCATGTCTTGCAAGTAAAAACAAAAACTTGGTACTGGTGACCTGCAAACTTTCTGAAGTGACTTGACAGCATATGGTTTTTTGGAAGGTTGATTGTTGGTTTGTTTTTTTTTTTAAATTAACTTCTAGTGATGGAGTTGTATTTATGAAAGAATTTATCATAAGATAAGCTGTATGAAGATGTTGATTGTTCTTTCTTACTTGAAAATGAATATTCACAGTTTAAATTCCTCTGTGTGTTTTTTTTTTCTCTGATCTTAGCCATGTTGTATGGATAACTTCAGTTAGACTGGTCTTTTGGCAACTGAAATGACTGAAAAATTAGTCTGAATTTCAGATAAGCCTCCAAGATCATACTGGTCTGTGAGTTGTGTAGTCACTAGATGGAAGGATGCTGATAGATTTTTATTAGGAGACTGGGCCAGTTTGGGGGGGTTTATTTTATGGGTTTGGGTTGGGTTTTATTATTTTATTTTAGGAGGCAGTTGGCTTATGAAAGGTTTTGTTGGGCAGGATTCTGCTAGCATTCAGTAGTGAGATATGTTTATTCAGCAGCTGTGATCAAGTTCAACACAGCCATTTTGTTTATATCTGAAAATGTGCCATGTTTCTGACATGTTGCAGCCATGAGACTGGACTTGCATGCCTAAGTAGCTAAAGTCTGAAAAATCTAAATAATACACATATCCTTTATGACTGTTTATTAAAATGGTATGAACATCAATTGTATCTTTATATTACAGAAAAAAACAGCCCTTTCCTTTTTTATCGATTTGTGCTTGCTATATTTATTTATCTTCACTAGTAGCTGACTTTTCTATTTTTCCATTAACAAAGATGATATGCCTCAGAGAGATGTGTGTGTGGCCTTGAACACAAACTGAATGAATCATCCTTTTGGCTGGATGTGAGCACCTGCATGTTGACTCCCAATTCTATTTTGTTTTTAATCAACAAAAAGTCTGCCCTTGAGAGCTGATGTAAAAAGCAAAATTAACATCTCTTCTCAGTTGTGGCTTTTCGGCTAGCGTAGATTCTGTTGGCACTGCTCCGACATTGCATAAGAAAGAGTGAAGATTAATAAAATTTAAGTCAGTGTAGAAACATTTACTGTAACCTCAGCACATCAAAATTAAAACTCTGTTTGGTTCCTTACCCCTAGATGTATGTGCTATTATGGGTAGGTTCTCAGTCTTTGTAACTTCAGTGTTACAATGTCAGAACATTCTCAGCTGAGGCAGGGGGGATGATGTTGAGTATTTTATATTGGAAAATGTATTTTAAATAATGTTTTACCAGCCTGTATCGCTGTCATGTGAAATAGTTGATTAATCAGTTTTGGAATGAGCCTTTTGAATCAATCCTTGCTGGATAGATTATATTCCTGATATGATGAATGGCAATAAATGGTTTCCTGTTGTTTTGTTTTGTGGGGTTTTTTTTGATTACTTTTGCAGGTTTTGTTTGGGGTTTTTTTGGTGGCTTTTTTTTTTGTTGTTGTTTGTGCCTGTAAAGATTGATTTGCTTTCAAATTACATCTATTGACTTTAAAATAGGTCTCAACTTTTGCTCTACTGTTATTGCAAGTGTTTTCCATTCTGATTTTTCAGACATCCCTCTCCTGTACACACATACATCTTTAAGAGTGTATATCTGGATTGTGTCATTGATACTGTGTGCCTTCACAGTATTGTTGGCAGATTTTCTTATGAAGAGTCTCTAAAGAGTGTGTGCTTCATACCATGTGACAGGCATACATGTAAAACATCAGGCCTGAAAAATTAGTCTAAGGAACTGTGAGGTTCCAGCCCACAATTAATTAATCTGGCATACCTCATTTTCTTTATTCAGTTTTCTAATTTTATTGTTATTTTGTAGGCAGAGGTGAGTAGCTTGATATCAGTGGATGGGGAAAGCCTTCTCTAATTATCATTGGAGAAGCACAGATAGAAAATTGCAGGGGATTATTTATTCAATTTATGGTAGGCATACTTTCAGGGAGATTATATTTGTATTTTCTATGTGGTTTTGAAAAAGAACTATCCACCTGTCTAGGATTTTGTTTCATTTGGAATATGACTAAAAAGAGGAGGAGCTCAAATTACTAGTGCAAGACCACTTTATGCATTTTGTTTTGGTAGCTTAAGTTTTCCCAGACCGTAAATGTTTTGCAAGTTTTGCCCAGATCTGTTAATTTTAGTAAAAGATCCTTCAAAGTATGTTTAAATTAGGCTTCAGCAAAGCAACATCCAGGAAAGAACCAATTGCTTTGAAGAACAGAACAGGAGACATGTCTTGTCTTGTGTTAGGTTTTGCTGAGTGTGTTCTGTTATTATAGTAGAAAATGGATTTCAGTAACTGCTTGTAGACTTAGGAATAGATAAACTTCTTTTTGGCTAGAACAACAATGTTGAAAGCTCCATGGGTAATACTTTTTGTTATCCTCATTGTGGAAGAATGCGGTTTCTTGATGGATTTTAAAAGTCTAAAATCCATCAGAGCAATGATTTGCAGTCTTTTGAAGCAAGCCCTATCGGAGCTGTCTATAACCTTCACAGTAAAGACCACAATAATCATTTTGCCATATGACCAGTAAATGTAACCTGAGTGCTTGGAAGGATGATTAAAAGAGCTTCTTTATAAAGTACCCTGAAAGCACATAGCCCTTTGGGACAGGAGAGGTAAATCTACAAATTCCATCTGCAGAATAGAAAAGCACTCCTTTAGCTGTTGGTATTGTGACCCACATGCTTGGGCTTGCCTCACTTGAGCTTTGGACTTCTGCACTCCTCACACATCATCTCCAGGACCTTGTTCTATATGGGCAAAGTTATTGCTGATGGTGAGGGTGGGTGACTTGGGATACACTGCATCATGCATGTCATGCATGAAGTCATCATGCTACTGTAATAGGTGACAGTGCTCTAAGGCCATTTTCTTTGCCAGTCTATCTTATTTTGATGCTCTTAGTTGCATCCTGTTTCTTAATGAGTGGAAGTAATGGCTAGAGTAGTTCATGAATGTCTACTTTCTTAATTTTTTTTTTAATTGCTGTATGTTGTAATCTGTTATCTGATAGAACACAAATTCTGCTTTGAAATCAATGAGTTTCGGAATTCACTGACCTTTTCATTAGCTAAACAAAATATGAAACCTACTTTGTCTCTCTTTTTTTTTTTCTTTTTTGTGTTTTTCCTTTTGATTTTTATTAGAACCAAGAGATTTTCTCATAGCTTCTTTGAAATAGGAAAAAAAAAGGTGGAATCATGTTACAGATCTAGAGAGAGAGTTGCTATTAATTTATCATTGAGCAGTGAGTTTTTCTTATATTCCAAGACTTACTTTTAAATTTCAATCGGGTGAAAGGGTTAGGTGGAGCTAGTTAGCATTTTAAAGCCAAAAATAATCTCACTTCTGTAAAAATTGGGAAATGTTCTAGTCCACAGTCTGAGACTGTTACTTGTTCTGTATTAATTTTCTGACAGCTAACATTGTTACATCTTTTAGCTATTTTTAATGTGTTTTATAACTCTAAACCAAGAAATTGGCACTGAATTTTCAGCTCATGTTCGGAAAGTGAGCAACCATCTTGATTCCTATGTATGGAGAATAAGATAATTTAAAGCCTGGTTTTAAGTAGCTTTTGATAATTTTTAATTTAAACTCAAATTCAGCAGAAACTCAAAAGAACTGTTAGTGCCCTAAGGATGCATTTAGTCTGAAAACACAAAGGTTTCAGAGGATAGTAGAAATTTGCTTCCACCTCTTCACTTTGTCCTCTTTTACATCATTTCTGTGTGTTTGACTCTGCTTGGTACAGCACAATGCTTTCATTGTCTCACATCCTACTGCATGTCATTTGCATAAATTTATTGCTTATTACAGTATATGGAATGTAATCTTTTTCTTTTCCATTTACTATGAACATAAGTAGCTTTCTACAACTGAATGTCATTGGCATGTTGGGTTGAAAGACAGAGCAAGAGGGATGACAGTCTTTCACAGAGCAGCATTTTATTAACCTGGAGTTGATGCCTTTTTCCTCGTAGCAAACAGGCTGTATCTGTACAAGTAAATAAAATGGCCCCATTTAATGCCAGGGAGTATTTGCTGAGCACTGCAGCTCGGTTGTAGGTACAGGTACTGCTAAATTGTTAGTCCTCTTTGGTACTGTTTGGGCTGGGATAGCTGGTACTTCTCTTAAGTTTCTAGGCACAGTCCAGGAACTGGCAGGGACCATGACCATTCCCGACTGGCAGTTTGCTTGTGGCCACCCTGCTTTGGAGGCTGAGAGTGCTTGATAGTATGAACATAGGCTAGACACCGTTAAATCAGTAGTGTTGCAGCTGTAATTGCATGGTCCTGCCACGTGTGCTTGTAGCACTGTTCAGGAAGTGATACTGAAGTGCTTTTGCAAGTGACTAGAAGTTATCACTTGGAGAAGGGAGAACTGTTTTCAGACGTATGCCTCTGGCTCTGTCTTCCCAGCTTTGTGGGACAAAAAAAAAAAATCACATTTTTATGTTGGCATCTTTGTGAGGTTGTTCTGTTCCCAGCAGAGGGATGAGGGGTGGAGAGTTAATTATGAGGGCTGAAATTTGTTGCATGCAGTTTAGCATCTTTGTTTTAATAGCTATACTTCATACTAAGCATCAATAACTTTTATATGTATGTATATATATATATATTTTTTTTAATATACTAATAACAACATGTCTAGCAACGTGCACACTACAGTGTTGTTCTGAGGCTGATACAGTTGGGAAAGAATCTGGAGCCCCTCTTACCACTGAACTCTCTGTAAATCCTTCTCCCGTATCTGTAGGCCAGCCTTTGAGAGTCCCTTCAGCTTTTGTTTTAAAGATGGATTTACCATTAGAGCTGGTTCTGTGCGGCACACCTTCTGCACTGTGCAGTTTTGTACATTTATTCACTGATGCAGGCACCCGGCATGTGGTAGAACCTGCAGCACATCCCAGAACACGAGGACACGTTCTTTAGCGTATCTATACATTGCAAGAGAGCTCTGAAAATTTCTACAGTGTTTTCTACCTACCTTCTGTATTGTTCCATCCTGATGATGATGGGATTTGCTACTGTTATACAGAAATATTTCTCAGACTCTATCTTTTTTTACCTCAAGAAAATAGAGATTGGAGGTGGGAAGTAAGAATAAGACAAAAATAGGACATAATTAACACATTTAAGGTAGTGAATGACTTGTTTCTTAAACATTTTTATTTTAAATATTAATAAGAACTGGCAGGGCACAGAGACAATTTGTCACTTGAAGGAAACAGAATATTCTGTAGCTCCTTTATTGTTCTAAGACTTAGGTATAAGAAAATGTTACTTAAACTTGGTCTGCAAGGTAAGTCCTTGCAACCATTTCCATCACAGGCACAGCCTGCAAGTAATCTACATAAATTTTTTTGAGAACAAAGAAAATGTTGAAATAGCTGTGCATAGAATTGACGGCCCCCTCCCCCAAAATTTCCTTCCGGAAAGAATGACAGTTGTAAGTTGCTTCTAGTATAAAAAGGTATTGTTACTACCTACTAAAAGGTTTTTACACTCTGTAAATTTATTACAGTCAGCAGCATAAGCACGGATACCTTTATTTGCAAAGCATCAACAAAACTTACTTTCAATTTGCAATGCTGTTAGCAACTGTATATTGTTATTAATGAGGCAGCATGAAATATACACCTTTATTTTGAGAAATAATCCACATAGGAGCTGGAGGATGTTTTCAATAGAACTGGCTGCAGCATTTTCATGTGAAGTATTTACTTGTTGAGTCTTAAATGGTATAAACTTGTGATGTACAAAAAGTTCTCTCTGCTTCACTTCCGAATCAACAATCCAGTAACTATGCAGTTTATGTATATTGCTTTTTCCAATAAAAAATTAATTTTTTTTGGTGGGCTTTTAAATGGGAAGACCAGTATTACTGATTTACTGGAATTGCACATGCGATATACTCAAAATGAAGATGACAATTAATGAGTAAGGAAGCATAATGAAATGATTAATGTCATTTAAAATAATTACATGAAATAGTGTAATTTTAAAATATTTTGCTGTAATCTTAACTGTTTTTTTTTCTATGTTACATAGCTTAGAATAAAAGCACACTTTACAGAAGATAATTTCTAAGAATTAAGAAAAGGACCCAGGTAGAAAAATTATTTGATAATGGAAATCTGGAGGAAAAATTATATACATAGAATAATATAAAAAGAAAGTATACTTTTTAAAAAAAAAAAAAACCTTTTCAAGTCAGGCTCTGACATTTTAAAAATGGTTGAGGGATTAATAAAAAATGAAGTGCTACAAGTGAAATGCTCTAATTTGTTCCTTTGACCTGTTGGTGCAGCTTTGATCAAAGCTGGCAGGCAATGTTTTAAAACAAAGAATTTGCAGATGCTGGGGCCTTTTATTTTTTTGAGGCGAGCAGACTGTACAGATGTTTTATGTAAGAAACACCCTATGTTTCTGCTGTAAATCATTACACTGGAAAGAGAGAAGCCTGAGATTGGAACCCCCTTGGAGATAGGGGGTCATCTTAAGTATCACAGTTGTCTGAAAATCACCCAGCAGCTCTGACGTGGTCATTATATTCAATACTCTTTTGAAACAGAAACAATATTCTCCAGTAACTGAATTTCTAGTTAGGTCAATGCTGCAACTGTTCTCTATCTGCAAGAGAAAATAGTGGAAGTAGAAATACAGATTAATTAGGTTGTCATATTCCAGTACATCCTCAGGTTGTGTGTGAACCTGTCTTTTTCTGAAGCAATTTATCATAGTAAAACAGTTTTATCAAAAAAGAGTTAAGGGACCTATATTTAAAATATATTCATTTAACATATGCTCAATACAATAAACTTATTTTGTGACAGAACTGACAATGTAAGTTGGAAACTGTGACAAAATTTATAAAGAGTTTTTATGAAGCGTTGGAAAGTTTATATAGAAGGCTGGATAGTTACTTAAACCTGCTGCATTTCTTAGGTAATCAAATGTGTTCCTCTCAACGTTTTTAGGGCTGCTTTTTTTGTTGTTGTTTCTCTGTGAGGCTTTTTTTGTGGGTTTTGGGGGTGGGTTTTTTTGTTTGGTGAGTTTGGTTTGATTTGTTGGGGTTTTTTTTGTTCCAGAAAGCATCTTGTCTGAGAGGGGAAACTCCAGTGTTATCTTCATAGGAAATATTGTGAAGAAATTTTTTTGATAGTCTGCCAAAGGGTCTTTGTTCATCTTGGTAATAGCAAAGATGTGTTTCATTACTGGGCTTGTAATGACACAGAAATGTGTGACCTCAGTTGGGACATAGGAATTCCCTGGTTCTGATGCCTGTTTGTTCTCTGATCTTTAGCAGATCTGCACGCTTTTTCTTTTTGAAAATGTATGGTGTTATCTTTTGGTTTATGGAAGTATTGGGATGGTTATTTCTTGGATATATTTTACGGGTACTGAGAACCAGCTTGCATTTTGCTTTCTGTCTTAGTCAAGCGTAGTGTGAAGCACTGAGGTATCTTTGTAGTGTTCCTTGTCTGGTTTTGAGGTTTATGTGGTATGAAGGGAGTGGGGGAGAGAAGGATGGTATAAAGAAGTAGTTACGTCCAACCTAAGTGACTTCTGTCATTGGGGGAGAAAAAATGAAAGAAACTGATATCTCCGATAGTCCCTTTAATGTAACATTTCTAATTAGGTGAGCCGTGACTGTTCATTGCACCTTTGGCTGCTAATATGCTGTCCCCCTGTACTTGTAAATTGGAAATGAACAGTGCTGGCTGACCTGGCAAAAGAGGGTAATTAACAATTTACTCAACCACAAGTCCTGGCAAACTTTGTTGTTAATCTTTTGTTGAGATTAAGATGCCAAGAGCTCTTTCTCTGAAATCATAAGTGACCTTAAATTACCTCCCGTTGTTTGGATTTGCCCGGAAACTGCTAAAACCATATAAATTTAGAAAGGACTTTTTTTTTTTTTTCTCTGAGGATCTTGTACAGCTCCAAACCATTTAAAAAAAAAAAAAAAAAAAGAAAAAAAAAAGTTAAGATGTACTATATACGGCATTCTTTTTTATGCAATTAAAAATACCCATGAAGCTTCAATGCTGCAAGAATCTTTGAAGAACTGAACCAGATCAAGAAACTTGCTTGGGGATTTGACTGCTGGTTCTTGATCTTCTCAGTAAATATTGAAGTGATATCTGAACTCATACAAGGCTGTAGATTTTTTTTCCCCTTCATGTCCTTTTTATGGAAGTCAGTTGCACTCTTGGTACTCTGAGCAGTTGGGTAGGCGTTTCAAAACATGAGTGTAAAAATAGTCCTGTTGCTGTAAAGGGCTTTACTCAGTGGAAACATTGCTGTTGTATGTCTCTGCCTGTGAGAACAGTGATAGAAGATCCCTCCCTTGTGAACTGTGCTTAATGAAGATAGTTGGCCCTTCTAAGTATGGGATGAAATCGACATGTGTGCAAGTAGAGTTGATGGCACATCTGTTTCTCAACCCATTCTTTTGGCAATAAGCCCTGCACATATTCCACATATATTCCAAAAGCTGGCCAAACTTTCCTATCAGAAGGCATGTACTTTTATATCTTTATTTTAAGGAAATGAGCAACAGAAAAAAAAAAAAAAATACCTCTAATGATAAAAACAGATTTAGTCCTAAGTCTACTGCTTGAAACTAGCAGAAATACATTAATCTACTTTTTTTTTTCCCCCTTCCTGTGAAAGACAAAAGTAGAAGTGACTGCTGTGTATTACTAATAGTGTCCTTTAAAACTTCTCATCCCTCCAATCATGAAGCCATAATTTCTTTAAAATATTGAACTCTTAAGATCAGTACTTCTGGATTTTTGTTTTTTCAAGAAGATACGGCTTTTTTTAGCTTATACTACTAATGTAGGTGAAACTCAAGACACACTTTACTGAAACAGTTATTGCATGTCCTTCCAAGAGCTGTCATAATTGCAATTGTCAAAAATTGAGGTGCAGTTGAGACCAAGCACTGGTGAACTCACTGAGCGCTTGCAAGGGTCACAAAAAACAATCACAGAATCACAGAATGTTAGGGATTGGAAGGGACCTCAAAAGATCATCTAGTCCAATCCCCCTGCCAGAGCAGGAATACCTAGATCAGGTCACACAGGAACATGTCCAGGCAGGCTTTGAATGTCTCCAGAGAAGGAGACTCCACAACCTCTCTGGGCAGCCTGTTCCAGTGCTCTGTTACCCCCACTGTGAAGAAGTTTTTCCTCATATTTATGTGGAACCTCCTATGTTCCAGCCTGCACCTATTGCCAAATACAGGAAATTTACTTTCAGCAGCATGAAGTGAAGCCTATCAGTCTGGGGTACTGTTGAATTTCAGTTGTTGCTGGTAGCTAGAATCTTCCTTGTAGAATTTCTGCTGGTATTTTAAAAGAATTATTGATATAAATTAGTAATTTCCAGGTCTTGTCATCTTTTGCTTCATTTTTACTTTCTTCTGGCAATGCTGTCTGTATGAAGGTGGAATGAGCTTATTGCTAGGAAAGTATATTTTATAGCTTTAAGAGTTGTTTTCCAGTGCAGTAATTTTAAGAATCGATGATCTAATAGCAAAAAATAAATCAACTTGAATTAGCTGATACATGAAAAAAGAATACCTATTTCCAGTTAAAGGAAAAAAAGCAGAAATCTAATCTTATTAGTGTCATTGTACTGTTGTCTGAGTATTGCAGACAATTATTCACCCTTACTGAATTACTGAAAAATTTGGATCACTACTTTTTCCTCCCACCCCCTTATAACAAAGTCAAGGAACAGTCTTTTCCATCTCCATCCTCTGTGTTCTCACAAAATTAATGGGCAGTTATTTTCATAGACACAGCTGAGAACTGATATTTGTCCCTGCTGCCTTAAACAATAAAACTTACTAATTTTGTGGTGTTCTTTACTTTCCTTTCACATGGAATCACAGACATCCGCTAATGACCTGGGATTCTAGCCAAGAGCTAGCAGTAATGGGAGAAAATGCAGGATATTTATAACTTCATTATAATCCATTATTTATTCCTTGCTCTCTTCGTTGCAAGAGAGATGTAATTCACTATAAAAGAAAACCAAACCCAAACAACTAACAGCTCTCACAGTATTTGTTTTGCTCATTTTAAGAGTATATCAGTAAAACTGCCCCACTTTTTTTTTTTTTTTCTTTTGTTAGGCATTCAGGCACGGATAATTATGATATCACATCATTAAAAGTGATAAATTGCATGATTTTTCTGCCATGAAGTAATATCTGGACTAGGGGAGTGTGGTGTCTAAAACACGTTCTGGTCATGGTAGAGTAAAACAGTATGACTGCAGAGAACATTGTGCTGCTTCTTCCAGCTGTGACATGAGATTTTGCTAGACCTTTAGAAAAGCTGAAGTTTTTAGTTTCCCCTGTGGTTCCATTCTTGTATGGTCTGGCCCAGAATTCACTCAGGAAAAATCTTCCTTAGCTGTGTTGCTGCTGCTAGTGTAAGCCAGTGTGTTACTGTTCTGATGGTGAAGATGCATGAAATGAAATCTGTTCCTCTGACATCCAACCTGGCAAATGAGCACCCATATGGATGGGTACTTTTGCAGAGGTAGACATAATCAAAAATCCTCTCTGTTTTTTGAGCATGTCCAATTTTTTGATGTGTAATTTTTTCTTAATACGTGGTCAGTTTGACTTTTTATTTTCCCACCCCGTACTGTCTTTTATTGAAATTGTACCATGGCAGAAGTTCTCATATCAAGGGAAGAATTGCTCAAAATCAGACAAGGAGTGTTCTTTAGCTGGGAAGTAAGCTGGATATATTCCTAAAGCCTAGGCAGGAGATCCAGAATTGTACAACTGCTCAGAATTTTCCTTTGACACACATGAGAATTTTTGTATGTTCAAATAACTGTATCTGTAAGGACTGTTTTATATATATTGAACAGATCTCTTGGAAAAATAGAGCACCTGTGGCAATTCTGTTTTACGGAATATCTGTACAGAAAGAGGTTTCAAGTCTGAAGTTGGCCTTGTGCCAGGTGATCCAGAGGTTTAGATGAGAAAAAGAAATAGCTCCCCAGACAAACAGTCATTTTCCTGCAGTTCCTCTTAAATTGTGACAGTTTGTAACCTTTACCTTTTGAGGAAAAATGGAAGATGTTTTCACTGTGTCTCCCTAACAAGTATTTGCTGTTCTCCTGGAGAGAATTACCAAACCTAACATCTACTTCACAATTCACTAAATGAAAGGGTTTTCATTCAGTCCTTAATGGATAGGATTTGCCTATGTTGATTTGATGGGCAGATGAAATACCAGAATAAAACTTATATACAACACATTAATAAAGCCAAAAATTATGTCAGTTTTATTTTCCTGTGTAGGAAGATTTATTATGACAAGTATATCTGGACTGAGCTAAGTCAGATGTAGATACTGTGTCAGATGCTGTGGGGTTTGGATTGTGTGGCTGTTGCATTCAAATTGCTCTTCTATAACCCAGTGATAACACAATAGGAATCTCTGTCAGACAGGAAAAGAGGGATCTGAGGAGAATGTGGTTTTGTACAGGTAGACGAAACTACTGGGCGGTATTTTTGCAATGGGTATCTGAGCTTTCAGGTTGATGTTTACAGTAGAATACCAGCAATTTAATGAAAAGGACATCCTGCAGAGGAACAGTATATATTTGTCATGTTATCTGTGATTTTTCTAGTATTTTACATAATAGCTTAAGATAGAACTTTCATACTGTTTAATATAATGTATGTATGTACATTATCACACAGAGCAGACAGTTTTTCCACTGAAGAAAAATTGCAGCTGATAAGATGAACAAAGAAATCATTGTCGTCTTTCACAGGGAGAATTAAAGCACAAAGGGATTTAAGGACGCTCAGGAAGTCTGTTGGCAGAGCCAAGAATTGAACTGTCTCTCAAGTTCTGGTGCAAATGCCTCTGCCACGGGCCAAGCTTCTTCAGCTAGAGAGAAGCCGTCCCTTTCACTCCCCTGCTTCCGATTTAACTGGGAAAAGAAACTGAAAAGGCTGGATAGAGAGAAGGAAAAGAAGTAATCCTAGCTGTGAAGCTGCGACCTCTTAACAAGAGAGAAGAAATATTCCCAAACTAACCAACCAATGCCTTTCCCCTCCCCGCCCGCCCCCCCCCCCTTTATCCCATTCAAACCAAAAAGTGGTGTTGCTGAAGTAATCCTCATGTCACAGTAAAGGGTTCTGTGCAGCTGATCAGCACAATGCACTTCCCTTTGCTTGTGCTTTCTCTCCCGCTACCGAAAGCCTTTCAGCTGACATTAGTTTAATATTCTTTAAGAGAAAACGCATGCAGAAAAAGCCTTGCATTATTGGAACATAACCCTAGATTTGTTTTGAGATATCCCTTCCTTACATCCTCTTGCATCTTCCTTGCAGAAGCCTTTTTTATTTAAATTAATCTTTGGGGTTTTGTGAAGGTTTTGGAACTAAGGCTTTCATTATTTTGGCAGGAAGCATTTATTTCTGTAGAGTTCTATTTCATGAAATATTTTTTTCACCTTAAATCCAAAGCTTGGATGCTATATCTGAGATGTAGCAGCAATTTAATTAGACAGAATTTGGCCGTAACCCAAATAGTAACAGCTTGAGGGCAGCAAGATTCTGTAAGGAAAACACACCAAACAGGAGATGCTGCATATTTGTAGTTCATAATGAAGATAGTGGCGAATGGATACTGCAGGACTGAGCCTTTTATGTTTTATGCAGTTGCTTAAACTGTCCTGACCTATTGGTTGAAATCAGTTTTGTTTGTATAGTAAATCATAGAATCGTTTTGGTTGGAAAAGACCTTTGAGGTCAAGTCCAACCATTAACCCAGCACTGCCAAGTCCACCACTAAACCATGTCCCTCAGCACTTCATCTACACGTCTTATCTAGTATAAAATGTGCTCATATTGCAACAACTTGGACAGCATTTCAGTGTGCCTGAGCTGCATTATTAGGACATTTTAACTACTTTTTAAACCAAACCTTTCCCTTTCTCTCCTCTGTACTGAAACTCCTGTAATGAGGACTAACTTGTGAGATTCAGTATTTGTTAGACTTGAGCTGGAACCTGTTCACTTTTTAGTGAACATGCCAGCAAAATACCTTAAATGATAATAGTTGTCTTAATGCCCTCTCATGACTTCTTCAGAAAGGCATGTTTTTTCCACTATTAGAACAGTTGACAGGCAATAAATTGTAGAATGTTCCACAGATCACCATGGGATATGGACCAGATACAGCTGGGCAAGTGCAGGAACAAGGCATAGCAAAGCCAGTTAAGGCTTTGTTGAAAGAAGCATTCTTGCATGGAACAAACTGAACAGTGCCAATCACGTTGAGCAGCCATGCAGGGAAGACATAGTCGTCTTGGCCAAATGGCATGTTCTCTGCAGGAAGCCATATCCAACTCATGTTCTTTGAAAAACCTCATCATCCTGAAGTTTCATTTCAAAAGCGAGACTTGGAAGAATCCCAGAAGAATACTTTTTTTTTCTCTCCCTTCTTTACCTCATGATCAACAAAAACAATGGTTTGATCTATTATATCATGGAATATATTAGTACATATGTCCAGAATGAGTAATCATAGTACTTTTTGTATAATCTGCAGCTGTTGATGCTGATGAGTATTTGGACTAATGCCTCTGATATTAGCACAAAAAAAAGCTTTGATTTCAATTACTCTCTTTTATTTTTAAACAAGCTATAAATTCATTGCTGTGCTTCACTTCTGCTTTTTTTTTTTTTTTTTTTTTTTGCAGCACACTAAGAGTTTTTTCTGACTAAATTGATACTCTATTCAATTAAATTAATTATAATTTATTTTCACAAAAGGAGAGAGGGTAATTTACCAGAAAAAGTAAACACAAAACAGTACAAATCAGCTCTTAATAGGATTTCAGTAAATAATTTTTGAAATTCTCATTCATTATCATTATATGTTTGTAGCATTCTTTTCAGAATTATCCAATTTTGTTTGTAATAATATGTCTTCTCTCAAGGCCTAATCCAAAAAGGACTGATTCAAAACATTTGAATTTAAGCGTCTGAGTAGCCATGTGTATTTAATAGAGAATAAATGTAACAAAGCTTTGCTTAACTGGGACTTTGGAGTTAGTTCTTCTTCTTTCAGAGAGTCAAATACATGCGGAGAGAGAGCAAGCACAATAATTTGCACCATTAGAACATTGAGAGCAATTTAAGACAAGATCACAAGGAGTTTTATGAGCACTGGAGAGAACATCTCACCATTTTCTACTAATGGGTAGCATTATTCCTACTTTATCTGTAGGCAAATAGAACCACTATAATGTTAAATGATTTGCACAGTCATATAAAAGTTTCAACAGAGCTAGAAGTAAAATGCAGTTGTTCTAATGTTCCAACTTCAATGTCCAGGTGACTTTGCTAGCATTGCTATCCCTAAGGCTTGCCACTTTGTGAAGGTTTTGTTTTACTAAGATCAATCAGTAATTCTCAAAGATCCATTATAAACCTTGAGAAAGAAGGACATCTCTTAATGAGGAAGCTCATAGAATTGAGATACTTTCTAGGCTCCATTTGTCCCTGTTGTAAGAAGTTCTACCATGTGAAGGACAGGTTTCCAAACTGATAGGGAGTACACAAGCTGGTTTTAGGTACAAGAAGCCATGCAGAATGGCTCAAGAATTATGTTATGATCATTTTTCTTTGCAGTCCTGGAGGATTCTGACATCGGAGTGAATAGCAAGCAGCAAAGTGTAAAAGCCAGAAGTGCAGAAAATAAGTGAATTCTGGAACTTGGGGTACAGAGGGCAGGAGGAAGACTGCTTAGTTGCACAAAAGATGTTTGGAAGAGGGTGCCATTCTTTCGTCTTTTAAAAGGCTATATGACATGCAGTTCATGATACAGATTTAAGTTACAGGGAATTTATTTGTGGTTTGCCAGAGCTAAGAATCAATCTGTGGTATTTGGTGCAAGGCTTGTATGCATCTCCATTAGTAGCTGGCAGCTGCTAGAGCAGTTGACATTGTCCCGTGTTCTGACTGGTCAGTCATATCTTCTTCCCTAAAGCAGTACACCTTGTGTCCCAGCTCTGGACCAAGGACAGCTGAGAGTGGATGTGAAGATACATGAGAGGATGGCAGGAAGCAGTGAAGGGGTGGTGGATGCTGAAGTATCCATGAGAGAATTGCAGGAGGTACAAGAGGGTGGGGATTACATTTAAGACCACTAATTGCAGTTTGGTGTAACTGGTGAGTCTTTATTGGCCTGCACACTCATTTGAATTGTGAGCTCCTGGCTCATCGTCCTTGGTCAGCATACAAATTTACTGTGAGGGATTGTGATGGCAAGTAGTGTGTATCCATGTCTCTCTCCATACTGATATTTGTAAAACTAGTGTGATAATGTGGTTTTGTTTTTTTTTTTTTTTTAATTTTGGCAATGTTTATTTATTAGGTAAAAGTGGTAGATTGCCTCCTTCGGCATAACTTTTAACCATCATGCTAATGTGCGAGCTGTTTGTTCTCTTGTTCATCAACTATGCTCCACAGATTTATTTTGCTAATATTGATTATTCAGCTAGAAATTAGCATCTTGTCTCAGTTTGAGTTGAGATATGGTCTGAAAATAGAAGTCTCAGGAGAGGATTTTTAATCTCTTTTCTGGGCAGTTTAGGTAAAGTGGTGATATCTATTAAATATGTTTTACTATTGATTTTTTTATCAGGTTTAGTGCATTTATCTGTCCGTTGGAGAAGCAAATGACCTGGCAGTGGATGAGATTTCACAGCAGTGAAATGCCAAAATCGTATGCATCTCTCTATATATGCTAGCTAGTTTTCTATGCCGACGGCCAAGTCATTAATACTTGTAATGTTTCTTTTGAAAGGCCAAAGCTGTGCTAAGGGGTTGGCAGCCTGCCTACTGGAACCTTTTGATCCACCAAACACTTCCTAGCAAACCCTACCAGGTGTCCTTTCAGCTAGTCTGTGGCAAAGTTTTCATGTGATGAGAACTTGGTCACAATGTGGGGCAGCTGCATCTCTGAAAAAAGGAACAGGGAAAGCAGAAGGCATGTTCAGATCTTCCTGTATGGGTAGTCTGACTGTGATGGTCCAACTTCTGCAGCCACAGTGGGACCAGTGCAAGCTTTGGAAAATCCTGGAGGCTGACACTGACTTGGTGGTAACAGTTCCTGGATATTTGTTATGATGAGCAGAAGGTGACACATCACTGTGCATATGGCATGAAGATAAAACATTTAGTCTTTGGTTGTGTCTGTCCAGACAGGTTAGTTATAAGTATTGCTCAGATGAGGTCTGCTTGGAGGCTATGGATTAGACTTCGCTTTGCTTTTGACCTGTAATTCTGTTGCCTAATGCTCCTATTGTTGTCATTGAGTCAAAGAGCCTTGATCGTGCCTTTCTGTCAGATTTATGCTGAGGACTATAAAAACTTGGGATGGGAGAGATCAAGAATTCATACAGTCCAAGTATAAAATAAGAGATAGGCAGGGAAGCACAATTAAACACTATTGCTCGGTGTCAGCACTGTGCTTGGCGTACCAGCATCTGTAGGAAGACCTAATAATTTAATGCTGGACACTTAACATGGTGTCTGATAAATTAAAAAGACAAATACTGTGAAGATCCATGGTCTTAGGGATTTATTAAAGCTGTAAGATCCACAAGCAATGCAGTGTTTACAAGGAGGCGTATTATTCATGGACTGCTTTGTTTCTTTTGGTCTTTCCAGGTGTTCCAGGACCTTGGCACTTCTGTGTTGTCAGGTGCATTTAGAGGATACAACATCTGCCTCTTTGCATATGGACAGACAGGTTCAGGAAAAACTTACACAATGATGGGAACACCTGTAAGTTACACCATTCATTTTCCACTTGGGGTTGAGGATAGGATGTCCAGCAGAAATATCGCTTTATTTTTTTAAACTGTGATCATGGTGCTTGTTGAGCAGAATGCTTATGTGTATTTTGTTTGGTATTCAGATGTATAAAATGATAGTTAAGTCTTTACATTTAAGTAAATAATGTAGCGTCAGCTAAAAATAGTAGAACATATGGTGTAGTTTAAACACTTATTTTAGATAACTTTCATCTTACTATGTATGAATCTTATCAGTGTGTTAGAGGACACAAAAAAAATAAAAATCTATACCCCTGAATAATTCTGGCTTTTAGAAACTTACAGCTCAAGATAATGCAAAGTATTCATTCTCACAGAATTTTTTTGGCAGTTGGAGCTATGCTGAAATTACATTATTTTCACAAATAAAACGGTGTAATTTGCAGGAGTACTTTTGTAACAGGCTTCACTACCTGAGATATTTATCTATTGCAGAAGTTATCCTTTGGTCTGTGGAGTCTACTTGCTTCACTTCCAGTTTTGAAATGTATTGCAGAAGCTGTTACATTTTAAAGTTCTTGTCTACCAGGAATCACTTAAAGTGCATCATAATCTTGGTACTTAGCTCAATGGAGTCAATTGAGGATCTCCTGCATTCTTCTGCAATGCAGGGCAATTTGGTCTCTATCCATAAATAATCTTAGCTGTTGGTGAAACATGCCCCTATTTAACCATTTGCATGACTGCACCACTATTTCCTACACCCACAGGATTCAATTTTTAAGGTGAAATAGGGGTAAAATTTGTTCAAATCCTGATGATAATTACAAGATTGTTCTGGCATGGTTTGTGCTTTTGACAAGAGTTTTTTCCCCACAGACATCAGCAGTAGAATTTTGTTAAATCATGACCTGGTTCTCTATTCATTTTATTCTAAATCAAGCTTAACTTCATAAAAGCATGAAGAATTTTTAAAATTGGGATTAATGAGTGACAAACTAGGATATTTATATTACATTATTTTGAAAATATCTTAGCAATTCAGAATGGCTACATCTTGAAATTATCATTATGTCTTTCCCAGGAAATCTCCAGGTGCAGTGTTTCTAAGAGATTTCTGGCTTATAAAGTGATTTCTTTCTCCAACAGAATCCTGCTTTGATCTCATCTTTAATAACACTTATTCACTGTGAAACAGTGTTCAAAACTAGGAAGAAACAAGTGTTTCATATAAACTGAACTTTTGTCTGCAGTGCTCCACTTGATGAACCTGGACATTCTCCCCCTAACACCATTTCAAGTGTGCCTTCTAAAAGCCTTTTTCGTACTATTTGGCAAGCAGATGCCACCTAAGCCAGAGAGTCCTTCTCAGAGTGTGTTAGCACTGAGATCACTAAATTGTGAGCATTCATGTCAGAACAGTTCATCACACAAAACCACACCATTACTTCAGTGCTGTGTAGACTGAAAAAAGCTAAAAGTGACTAGTTTGGGTACTGTTAGCAGCCCATATCCTGTTCTCTCTGAGACCAGTTTAATAAATCTAGAACCTAAAGCTGGTCCAAGCTCTGTGATGCTGTAGCAGGAAGAAATAATAGTAGAATAGGAAAAAAAACAAAATATTCATGACCAATCAAACTAGTTTCAGTTTCAGCTTGGCTTCATCTAGACTGCAACACCTCTGACATGGGCATGTACAGTGTCTTTACATCAAACAGCTCTTGGATTTAACCCAAGCCTCTAAATGTCTCATCGATGCTGTATAAGTTGCTCTAAAATAACTTGCTATAAGTAGTGTTTGCACTGAAGCTAAGACAACTGATGTTACACAGCACATGAGCCCCTGCAGTGTTTCACATGCAAGATACTTCAGCTGGAGTAGTAGAGCTATTCTGAACTACAGTCCAGAGTGGTTTGTGTTGTAATCTACCATACAGTCATTAATTTAATGCTGCACGATGATTCTGTCCTTTCCTTATAACTTAGCTTTTATTTTTAAAAGAGTTTTGCAAGAGTGATAGCAAGTATATGTTTTAATATTTTTTTCTGTTTATTATTTGAAGGCATCCATTGGGTTGACACCTCGTATATGTGAGGTACTTATTTTTTATTTCACTTGCATTTGTGTGGTTAGGTGTTCCTGATGGATTTAAAATTTACATAAACTTCTGGTTTGTGCAGGGCCTCTTTTCAAGGAACGATGATTACTCAGACCAGACAGCATCTTGCAGAGTAAAGGTCAGGTAAGTGTGTCACTGTTTTGGACGATGCTATGAATGCTTTCAACAACATATTCCTGTAATCAAACAAGGCAAAGGCTAGTTTATTTTGTTTCTGTTTTCTCAGCTGATAATCATTTTGGAACAAGGAGACACAGAGGAAGGATGAGAAAGTGTTGGTTTTAGTTTTCTATCTCAGTATAGTTTTTTGGATGCTGTCAGTTCACTTTTGTATAGACAGCTGAAATGAGAGTGCATTAAAAATTTACTTCCTGATTGTTTAACTGGTAAATTTGAGCCATAATCCTACATTTGATTCTTATTCATTGTTCCCATTGATCTAATGAAGCATTATGTTCAGAAATTTGGGGATTTGAACTCACTGGCATTAAAATAGCATGTTTTATGAGTTTTTAAATAAGATAGTGAATGCCTCTTGCTTCTTGGAAATTTGCTACTGTGAGTTCTTTCTACGTGCATTGCATGGGAAGGGTCAATAACAGAGATAATGAAAATTAATTAATTAACTTTATAATGAAAGATCTATGTATGATTCAAGTAGTTACATTGTCTAAATATATGCTTTCTCTCTTTTTTTTAATGGTGTGCAATTTAAAAAACTTTTTTTTCTTTTCAGTTTTCTTGAAATCTATAACGAGCGTGTCCGAGATTTGTTAAAACAATCAGACCGAAAGAAACCTTACACACTTCGAGTCCGAGAACACCCTGAAACAGGACCATATGTTCAAGGTAAGCACAGGCTTCACAACTAGCATCAGAATTTCAAGTAAATGTGTATTAGGCCTTGTATGTATCTTTGCATATGTTCCTGGTGTGATCCTAATTGCTTCTGCTCTCCAAGAGTTAATTTCCCAAAGTATTTTGCTTGTTAATATGAACATGTGGATATAATGAAAGCTTTGCCTCTATTATCACACTGGCTGGATATCCTGCAATTTTCTGTTTGCCTTTCCAAACATAGGTTGTATGTGAATCATAGTGGTTTGCTTTCTTTTGTTTTAAAGAAATCTTAACTTGGTCAAGAAGTCCACCAACACCAGCTCTAAATGGGTTCTACAGGCCAGCCTAAGGTCCCTCCATACCTGTTTCAGTCCTTGTCAGCAATATACTTACAAAATAGTAATAAAGTAGATTAACTGAACTGTTTGGTGTTGCAGGCCAGGCCATGAGAAGCAATTAAAATCTGTACTACCCAGGTGAGAACCCACTAAACTTCGTTTTCCTTCATTAAACTGAAAAGACACAGGATGGGTAATGTTAAACAATTAAAAACATCACACACTTTTTAATTCACACTTGCAACAGCAGCTACTCTGGTGGCTTTGTGGTTTTTAATGAATCACAGCTTGCAAATCAGGTGACATAGAACGGGTGAATAAAACTCCCACATGTATTATTTCCATTTCAGTTGTCTGTCTTATTTTAGTTATCTTCTCTCTCATTGTTTTTTGTATTTCCAGTTAATTTCGACTTCTGGTTGGTGCCTTCTCTTCAGGGTCTTAGATAGCTTTAAATTGGAGTTTGGCCGTTGTTACTTTGTAAATTGGTTAGCTCAGGATGGTAAGTTTGCCTGCTTCATCGCTGTTTATCTGACCAACAGCTAACAAAAGGCATGTCCCTCAAAATCAGTGCAGCAGTGCAAAATTATATGGAGTAGCTTTTCCAAACTGGTGCAGTTTCAAAAATTAATAAGTTTGTTGACAAAGTAAATGCATATGTTTTGTTTCCAGTGTGCCTTATGTCTAGCAGGCAGAATTCCAAAGTTACCTCTGTATTGCTGACTCTGCAACTGCTTGGCTGGCCACCAAATGAGTAGTAACACCTAGGAGGTATACATTTAGTATGCAAAATGCATATCACACCGTATTTTATTGGTCCTGTCACATCAGATCAAATACCGATTTCTTCTGGCTTTTAAATAGAGTTCTAGTCTCTGTTGGTTTTGTAAATTCCTTCTGTTCTCCCTAGTTCACTTTCCTCCCTCTCTTTTTCTTTATCACTGCCTTACATGTCAGATTGTTATCCCCACTTCAGAGATGAAGCCAAGATGTGACAACAGATGAGGTGACGACCTTGTGGTTGAACGGAGCCTGGAATTCAGAGTTCTCATTCCCTGGGCACCTGCAGTATCGGTCACAGTACATCTAACAACTAATGATTGTTACCAGCTCCTCTCCTCAAAATTTCAAATAAGCACTTGGGAACTGTTTAACTTGCATGGTCCTATACACAAGGGACTGTCTGGCATTCTGGTTATTTCAGCTGTGCTTTCCCAGCACATCAGCATCCTGTTTAAGGAGAGTTGGAAAATAGATGAATTAATGGTCTCATTAGTATGGCAAACTTATCATTCTTTGAAAAGCAGATTCATAGACATTTGGCCTTTATTGAGGTCTTTCCAAGATTCTCTTTCTACCTGCTTGTTATTGGAGAACTTTGTTGGTGGAGTACAGATACTAATTATTTTCTTTTAGCAGCTGCTCATTCACCACACAAGAAAAGGTCTTTAAACTGCTTCCTTCCTCGATAATTTCCATCCCTTTTCTCAGGCCTTATATCTCCAGCAATTCCTTGGCTGCAAATAATGGAGTTTCCTTGTTTTAAAAGAAAATGAAGTTATAGCTTCTGCCAATGGGCTGGCTTGCCTTTTGTCACTATTTTGTCTTCATCTGGAACCTTCCAGGCCAAATCCGTCACTTCTTTTCCAGTTCTGTTGCTCTGGGGTTTTTTTGTTATTGTTGGTTTTAGTTTGTTTTAATTTAGTTTTACCACTTTTGATAAAGAATTTTAGACTTAGACACAACTGAAAATTTTAAGTGGAACAACTTATGTTAGAGTTCTGAAAAAAACCATTAAAGTTCCCAGTTGATTAGATTTTGTAAAATAAGAGCAAAGGATAATGGGAAAAGGTTAACTTAAATAACGTTTGCCAGCTTTGGCCACTTTTCTAAATCCAGTATGAATATTTTATTTTAGAAGATTCTCTCCCTCTTTATCTCATCACAGCCCCCAAAAATCACTGTGTTAAAGCCTGTAAGAAAAAATTTAATTTTAATGATAAACGTGGTTTGCATTTTTAGAAGAACTGATTACGTGCATGAAAAATGAAGTAATTTCTCTACGGAAGGCATCATGGAGTATAATTAGATGCTGTTGTGAGAGCATGTGAACTGAAATTATTTCAGGCTTATGAGTCAATGACTTAGGGCAACAGTCAGATGACATAGCTTTTTTTTAAAGATATGTGTATATAAGTATTAATAAATAAATGTGCAGTTGTGTACAGTTTACGCAATCATAAAATTGCTATCGGCAATCTTAAGGTTTGCTGGCTTTGATCAGGAGCTCAGTGTACCGTTAGTCAGTTATGTGGTTGGTGTCAATGATACGCCGAGTACAGTCAGCACTGGGTGAAGAATAGACAGAGAGGAAAATCGAAAAACTTAACCCCCTTGAGGATGCTTAGAAGCTCTGGGAAATGCATTTTCCATTTGCAAGTCCAGTCAGGAAGTCCAGGCTCTGAACACTAAGTATTTTGAATAGTTTCCAGCCCATCATTTTTCCACCTAAAGGCTGTGAGATTGTAGCCTTTAAAATGCTGAAAGTGTTTCAGTGCTTTGGGTTGGAATTGTTTCAAACTTCTTCCTCACAGATGGTTGCACTGTTTAGGAATCAGCCTCCCTTAAATCAGGAAATGATGCAATCTATTTTGTTACACTGAGACAGATTTCTGGGGAGATCCTTTCTTACTCCAAGGCAGATTTCTAGACAAGCAAGTGTTTTTGATCTTTCTATGGGACTTGAAAATGACCTTTCTTTTTCTAGCAGCCAGCAGAGCACTCATTTCTTTTCAAATAACATTTACAATGTTTCATTCACCTTATTGAAAATCTAAATGTCTTAAACTGTGCTAGATTCGCTATTTCAGTACTTATGAAAATACAGGTAGGTAAGAATTTCTTCCATGCCTCCATTTTATAACTGGATTTTTATTCACTTAAGACCCTGAAAAAGGGTCTGGGAAAACAATATATAATAGTTTCCATATTCTGAGCTTTGAAGATCCCAGTGCTGTTGGAAAAAGAATGGGCCTCTTTCTCAAATGGAAAATATGATGACTTCTGGAATTAATGTATTATAAAGGGACACTAGAGAGCAGAAGAAATGCTTTTGTTTGAAAATCATCCTATACTTTGTGTGTATGCATGCACGCTAGAGTTAGGGTTTTTTAAAAAAATGTGGGTAATCCAAAAATCTTATTTTTTTCCTTAGTGTATCAATTGTTAAAGGACTAAAATAAATTCCCATCTAATCCCATTTTTGCATTAGATTTTGCTTTCATTTAAAGTTAAGCAAACTGTTATCACATAAGGATAGACTCTAGCAATGTCAGAAGTACTCTAATTCAGTCTTGTTGAATTTTATATTTATCTTGACTGACATTCTAGCAGTAGGTAAATTATTTGATCCAAATAAATCACATTTTTCAGTACTCTGCCTTCAGCCACACTTTTGTGGCCTGCAATAAAATGAATCAGCCTTAAATCAGTGTGGAGGAAGGAAGTAGCCCTGGATTACAGCTCTGAGGTAAAACATTCTGCAAAGGAGTGTTTTACTGGGTGTTGTATGATGAAGACTTGCTTCTCAATTCAGGTGCTTTTTCAGGAGTCACTGCAGTACAAATGATAACTACTCATCACCATAAAATGCAAGCGAGGCATATTAAACTGGATATATGTGAAATACAAGCCTGTTGAGGTTAATTTTGTGTCTGCTGGAATTTGCATTTTGCAAGGGGCTGGTAGTGCCAGTGCAGCACAGCAGCACACTGCCCTCCACTGGGGCCCTGTTAGCCACAACCACCGCTCCAACACAGCAGGCTCTGCAATGCAGTATTTCCTTCATTTGTTTCCAGTGAGTTTTTTCCCTCCTTAAAAATAAAATCAAATTAAGAAAAAAAAAGAAACCTGAAAGCAGAAGATATGAAAAGGCCAGATGTTTCATATTATTTAGGTACCCTCTGAGGAGAAAAGAGCATAAATACTCCTATGTGTTGCAAACTGAAGCCTAGTTAAGCAAATGGCAAATATTCACAGGTCTGGTTCCTAATTCTGTTAGTTGTGTGAGCGGAGCCATTATCCAGAGGCAATAGCGAAAAGCTTCTTTACAGGATCTGTACCCAATTAGAAGCAATTACATAGCTGCAAATTTATTGTGGAGTTTGTTGTACTGTTTTTTAAATACCATTGTTCTGCAGACAAGTTGGGAAAAGGTCTGTACTTTGAAGGTATAAGACGTTTGTTATGCTGACATCATTCCATCTGAAGGATAGATTGCAATTTTTTATTTTATTTTTTTAAAAAGTAGGTTGCTTTTTTTTTTTTAAATAAAATAGTTACTCTACTTGTGAAACAGACTGGCGTCCCAGCAGAACATCGTTATGCTCCTGATGTTGGGTAAACTGTTGGGTAAACTGACTGAAACTTCCGGAGAAAAATATACATTTAACTCTTTTTAAATCTTTGGCAGGATTGACTCAACATTTAGTTACAGACTACAAGCAAGTTGTAGAACTTCTAGAAGAAGGAATAGCTAAAAGGTATTTTATAAAACAAACCAGCTTCATCTTTATTGAACACTTCTTTCACCACATGTTGATTTTACTGACAGTCTTGTCAATGCTTTGTCATGACAGGATGTCAGATTTGCTCATCCTGCACATGACATACACATAAGTGTTATGCATCTTTATATTATACACAATGAGAGCTACAAGCACTCATTCAGGTGTTTCTGCAAAACTGGTCCCATGCTGACTTACCTACAAAATTCAACCATCTGGGATAAAAAATGCATGTCAGGGAAATGTTTTTGCAGTAAACAGACTTTCATTTTTCTCCTTCACTTGTTCTTAATGCTGTAGACTGTATTCAACTCACTTGTTAGCATACCTGAGGGATTTAAAACTGCTGAAAAGATAGTGTTGGGGTTTTTTTAATTTCTAAAAGTATTTGTTTTGTAATTATTCGTTTTAATTTTCGTAAGTATTTTTTTAAGTTCTTAGTTCAAATCATGCACATTTGCTATGAGAGATCTGTGGGAACTGGCACACGGATGAAGCCAATGATTTCAGCTCTCATTAGTCAAGACACTTTTTAACGTTTATGACAGGGAGCCTTCGATATCAACACAACTGCCATTACAGTGATGGAAAAGAGTTATATTTGAAAGGATCCTCCAAATACAAAACACAGTCCCAAAACTGACATTAAGTTTTATCATAAGAGAGGTCAAGATTTTAGGATATCTAAAATTTTAGAATTTTAGAGTAACGATGCTGGGAAGTAAATAAAAACTAAGCTGCAATATTGCAAAAACATCAAATGTACAGTGGGGCTAAGTTTTGCTGCTTCTGCTTGTAGCAATCAGTAGATGCAGCTCTATGGTAAGAAGAGACTTTTTCAGAACAACAACAAAATTCCAGTCTGTCTACTACCTGTAGTCTTTATTTTTATGAAATATTCTGCAGAGTATTAGCACATTATAAATTCAAACAAACTAATTTAAATCATCTACAGTGTGAGAAATTATGCCAAATGAACATCAGCAAGATCTTAGGGATGAAGAAGGTGGGGAGCAGGTTGCAGTTGCCCCACATGGCAGGAGGCAGGAGAGGAGCAGGTAGGGCATGACAGCTCCAGGTCTGACTGTACAGGAAAGGTAGGAGGGGAAGCTCCCCTTGAACATGAGTGATGCCTTTCATGAGGGAGAGGGCAGCTCCTGTACTAACAACAAGCAGAGTTGACTAAGGGCATTTTTTCTACTGGTTGGTTTTATCAGGCGATCTCCAGCCCTGCTCTGGCTGCACCTGTCAGTTTTAAAGTAAACAAATGTGATTTTCAACATGCAATCATTATTTCTCTTGTAACTCTCAGTGCTATTATTTGTTTTTTTCTCTTGACACTATGCAAGACTCAGTCTCAAATGCTTAAGAACAAAAGTTTTAAAATGCAGGAAATAAAAATTTCCAAAAGCATCGCCCTGGTGCTGTGGAAAGCAAAACAACAAACAATTCTACGCAATATTATTAGAACAGTTTAAAATATTAAAATGTACGCCACATGCCATGATGAATTAGAATGTATGAAAAACACGTTCTCCCATGAAAATGCTCATGTGGGTTGTGAGTAGCTGAGATGTGAACTTGCTCTCTGGTTACCCTGTGTATTGTCAGAGAAGAGAAGTGAGTACTAATACTTCCTCTTCCAAATCCTGGGACACTCTGTTTCTCTTTCGCTTTATAAACTTCAATGCTGTTCCCTTATATTCTCTGCCCAGTGTAGAACTGTTTGCTGTCTTCTGCCCTCTACCAAATTGTTTATCAACATACTCCAACATCTGGAGATCAGTTCACGTTCTGCTTCTTCCCCAGCTTAGGCTCATTTATAACCATGATGCACTAGACTGCCTACAGCTTTTGACAGTATGCGCTCGCATGGCTGTGGAGGTGTAGGAAGCAGAGAGCAACAAGGAGGAGAGTCCTGGCTTTGGTCTCCGGCGGTGTGTGCATGGCTGCAGCTCTCTAGTGCAACTGGTCTCTAGTGCTCTGACAGCTGGGCTCGTCACAAAAACGCGGTTCTGCAGTCCTTGTCTGCACTACTAAAACCTCCTGATGTTGTTGATGGTAAGCTTGGCAGAACTGATGCTAAAGGCTGCACATATAGCTGATATTCAGGGCAAGCTACAAGAGTGACAAAGGAAACCTCTGACCTCAAACCTTTTTGGGGTTGTCTAGTCAAAACAACAGAGAAAGAATTTCCAAAAGTCTGTGTTACAGAGACGGTGGGAGAGTTCCGGTGCTGCTCCTCCTCCAGTGCCTGGTACCTGCCAGCCAGAGTAGAGTGGCTGGAGTTGGATGACCCGTCTGTCTGTGTGGTAAAGCCAAGCAAGTGCTACAGGAGTGATTTACAGTATTTATTTGCTACTCATACAGGTAGACTGATTAATCTCATTGAACTCCTTTAGAGGAGTGAGAAACAGAGTGTAAGACTACTGTATCAGCCCTGTGACAGAAGGGAGCCCTAGAAGCTTTTTGGACCTTTTGAAGTGCCAAGAAATTAAAATGGGGACAATACAGACAAAATATACATTCTATAGTGTTGGGTGTGAGCTGTACGATGCTGTTGCGGGCTGTGCTTTTCTGCTGTGTTCTACCCTTAGGAGACATCTTACACCTGTGCTGTAAGGCTGCTTTAAGATATTTCTTCAGAAGGCTGCTGGTGGACAAACCACCTCTAACTGACCTCCTGTTTCCACCCTTCCAGGTCCTCTGCCAAACACTCTGTGATCAGGTCCAAGAATACAGCCTACTGTGTTCTCCGAGTTTCACATTTCTTCATCTTTGTTAATCTGCTGTATTTGATATTTTTGCTTTCCCCGAATACAGGGAAATAAGCCTTTGTAATTGAATGGTTTGTTCTTCTTTCTAGAATCACAGCATCTACGCATATTCACAATGCCAGCAGCAGATCTCATGCTATCTTCACCATCCACTATACTCAGGTTAGCTAAAAATAATCCAACTTCCTTTTCATTCTAAAAAGCATTACTCAATGTGTTGTGCATTGTTTACTTGTCACTGTTTTGTGCTGTTTGGAATAATCTCAGTGGAAGCTGTTACTTATTTCCTTTGGATCACACTGCAGATGTGTTATACTTCCTACACCGCCTGATGTGTTGAGCATTTACTGAAGTATTCTTGTTTCTTTATGCAAGTCAGAAGTGATGCCAAAGATTCACTGTAAAAAGAAATGTTTAAAGTTTTAATCAGCCCTTTGAACTGCAATATCCCTTCTAGGATGCTGTGAGAATTACATGTGAATATGTTTGGAGTTATGTTTTGTCACACTAGCTTAGGATCCTTCATTGGAGTATAGCATTAGTTTAACACTTGACAAAATTTTATATCTGTCCAGCTTTTCAGATGTGCTCATCTCTTTAGCATTTGGCATCCTGTACTCTCCCCAGAGACAATGCACCCTTTCTCTGGAGGAATTATATCCTTCCCTGGCAGGGAAGTCATTCAATGATCCAATAGACCTTTTCTATCTCAGGCTTCTAACATCCTGTAATCACAGAACATTTTGGGATATTTTTCAGTAGTTTCACAAAAGACCTTTGGAATACATTAGTGGAAAATAACTCTGCAAGATCTACAAGAAAGCCTTTCACAGTCGCTAGGCAGTAAAGTTTTTTTTCAAGAGGAAATCAGCATAAGGGGGTAGTTTCTCTGTCGGGTGAGAAAGCTGTTGAGTTAATGGTTTGAACATAGTCAGTAGGTCAAGGTCACAAAGAAAGACAGTGAGACAGTCATATGTACAACTCGGTTTCGAACAAAAGAGCACATCTATTTATGTTCATTAATTATTTAAGATAAATAATCTTCCTTATTTATATATTTTTCTCTTCAGGCTATACTGGAGAACAATCTCCCCTCTGAAATTGCAAGCAAGATCAACCTAGTGGACCTTGCAGGCAGGTAATAATATACTGAGGGGGAAGAAGGTTATTTTCTCTGAAGATGCTGATAGTACTGCCTTAAAAGATGAAATTTAGTATTTTAAAGCTTCATTAAATTAAAAATAAGCCTGACTTTTGTATACAGGAACAAGGAATATTGAGCTAATATTGTCTCTGTCATCTTTTCTTCTGTATTTGGGTATCCTATTTCACTGGGGGAGGGAATTCCTAGGTCCTCAAATGCAATACTGTGCTGTTGTATGTGTTCGAGATAATTCCATTCAATCCTGTATTCTTAAATGGATTTGCCAGTAGCTATTGGTGGAATTGCCAAATCTAAGCTTGAAAAGAGAATAACAGGAATGTATTCCTCATGGTTGCCTAGCATGGGTGGGGGGAAAATAGTCATATTTCACTGCTTATGTTGTTCGTATTCCTAAAGTTCCTGAGTCTCTGATCTTAGCTATGCATTTCAGTGAGGAACTTGTGGTTATGCTGGATGGGACAGAGAACAGAGAGATGGAAGTTACCCTGAAGCATTAGAGAACAATTGGAGAACAGGACATTTTACTTTCTCAAGAATGTAAATCACCATGCATGTCTGAGCAGAGAAAGTAGTATTGAGAGGATATACAGACTTATGCACTGAGCCAGTCTATCATTGCAGAGTTGTGAAATGTGTGTTATTTGGGTTTTTTTAATTCAGCACCACTATGACTGGGTTGTCCAGTTCAAGCTTGAATTCATGTTTTGATGTGTCCTTAACAGTAGTTTGCACCAATGGCCTTTACCTGTGGCTGTTTGGACTTTCTGAAACAGGAGAGCGATATAAAGTATTCAAAGCATGAGTTTTTTAATTGCAAAGCTTGCAGTTTCTGTTTTCTTGTATGTCCGGAAAATATGTAATGTTTTCATATTGGTTGTAGGTTAATGATTTTTGTTTGGTTTGCATTGTCTTTTTCCATGCTGGTGTGCTGCAGTGAAAGAGCTGATCCCAGTTACTGTAAAGATCGAATTACCGAAGGTGCCAATATTAACAAGTCATTAGTTACACTTGGAATTGTCATCTCCACTTTAGGTAAGCTCAGTAGTTCTTTATATTGAAGGGTAGTGATAAAAGTGTAGGACTCGCTCACCCTGTGCTGTGTCTTAATGTTTATCTATATGTACAATAAAAAGCTGAACAGAACAGCTGTGTGCCATCTTCATAAACTGTAATGACACCTAGGAAAATTAAATAGCCATTACAGAAAAAGGTAACCCCTTTCCTGAGCTCTGTCGTATTTCTCCTTCAGCACAAAATTCGCAGATGTTCAGCAGCTGCCAGAGCATAAACACCATAACAAGCGAAGGGGAGAGCAGTCCTGCGGACAGTCCTTCCATGGTCAGCGTCAGTGGGACCAGGCGACCAGCTTACATCCCATACCGTGACTCCATACTCACCTGGCTTCTGAAGGACAGTCTGGGGGGCAACTCCAAGACCATTATGATTGCCAGTGAGTTTGGTTTCTTTTCATTGTTAACATTTTGCACTACATTACTCCCTTAAAATACGTCTCTACTGTAGCGAGAAGACAGCTATTGCACATAGAATCTGTCATTGTAAAGATTTTTGTTACTACTTCATAGGTTACTCAAGGTAATGAAAAGGCATGCTGATTGTGAATGAAGTTAAGCTTAAGAGTCTTTCCAAGGTCATAGCTTTGATTTAAAATGATTTATCCAGTTATAATGCAGTCTTGAGAAGTCATTCTCTGTGAGCTTGATGAAGTATCCCTGAGGATATTTTTGGGTTTGTTTTTTAAAAAAGCAAGACTAAAAAAAAAAATCCACCTTCTTGAATAGTGATGGGTTGAACTGATTACTTTTTAAAAATAGTGTTTCTTTTCTATTTATTTTGTCTGTAGCTATATCTCCTGCCAGCTCAAGCTACAATGAGACCATGAGTACCTTGAGATATGCTTCAAATGCCAAAAATATTATTAACAAGCCCAGGGTAAATGAGGTGAGGCGTTGAGTTCTGCTTTTCATTCTTGTTCCATTTCATTGTGTGTATTATTTAAGGTTTATTCCGTATATCTGCTCTCTGAATAAAATTCATCTTTTTCCCATGTTAATGAGAGCTAAGTAGGACCTGGATATTACAGAAATAATTTCCTTGATCCTTGCAGCATAAACCATTTAGAATTTCACACATATTTTACATTCTTCATCTCTGTCCATTCAATTTCAGTCCTCCTTCTCTTTGAGTTATTATGACATGTATGCTTATGCTCTGCCTTTATCCTAAATATTGGCAGAGCTACAGATCTGTTAGGATTATTTGTTATTATTTAACCTGTTACTGTAAGTGCATAACCCTTGCAACTCTTCCTTTTGGCAACCAATTGCAGCTATTCCTTGATAAATGATACCTGTTAAGGTTGCAAAGTCAAGAACTCAAAAGTTAATGTACCAGGCCTAAAGTAGCCTGCAGAGTCTCAATTTGTGTCCTTTTCAATATGTAAAATAATGAAGCATTTAAATACATGGGAATAATTTTTGCCACAGAACCTTCATTCATTGCACAAAATAAGCCTGTTCCAGGTATGAACTCTGACTGTACGGCAGATTTGTCTGTTTGGTTGTGCAGGGGTCCTTTGCAGGCTGCACAAGTTCAAACCTGGCAGGGTATTAAGGGGAGAGTCTGATGCTGCCTTGGAGGACTGGATTCTGTTCCTGGTCCTGCTCCAGCATTCTTGTTCAATGCTAGTCCAGATGCTTAAAGCAAACTTTCAATGTGTACTTGTTCCTCATTTTCCCACTGTTACTTCCAGTCCACATTTATCAAATGGGAAAAACGAAAACTCTCCCAATCAAAGACATGCTATTAAAACAGATAGATTAGCAGTTATGGAGGGTTTAGACACTATAGTGATGAGACCCAGCATCAAAATATCCACAGGGAAATGTATAATTCTGTCTGTCTTCACAGCAAAATTAAAATAGCACATAATAATCAAGAACTATGATCAAATGTGCTAGGAATATAAATCTCTTGAATTGCTGCTCTTTAGCTGAGCATTCTTCACCTGGCATTCTACATGAGGCTGCTGTCCTACAGTCATCATGTAACTTAAGGACTGAATCACAGTGTATCCATTTAAGGGGACTGAATTAAGGTTTCAAAAAAAGTCTTGATTCTGGCATTTGACTTTATAGCTTTATTAGTGTTCTTTTGTAATTTGACATGGGTGTATCAAGATTTTATCTGTAGATAAGAGGATAGAATCTTACAGCTCTACTTCATTTATTTGCTTTCCTAATGTTATTCTGTTAAATCTGGGGCAGCAAGAAACCCTTCTAATCCAAGGTTTCCCAAATCTAATTTGCATCTATATTACCAGTGCCTGTAACTAGTTTTTAGACATCACTGGTGGCAGTAATAGTGCGTTTGGTTTTGGCAGTAGCAGTTCTCAACTCTGACAAGCCACAGGCAAGTAAGCATGGTCCACCTGGGTTAGGTTCTTGTTACATACAGCCTCTCAGTCTATCACTCTCTTGCATAGCCCATGCTAGACCCTAAACTTCATCCCTTCAGCTAGGTGCCTTCTTCCCATCACTGCAAATTGATCCAAGCCTAAGTGTCACCAGCAGCCCAGAGAAAGTTGACTATTGACTCAAGAGTTTTCTTGAACTGTCTGCGTAAGTCTGGTTTCCAGAAACTGCCTGTGCAGAGATGCTTATTGTGAAAGAGAGATAAATGCCTCCACTCAAGCAGGCAGGAAATGCTTTGTGTATCAGCTGCAAGGGCTTTAAATACCATGATTGGTGACATTCTGACTTAGTCTCCTCTAGCCTGATTTTCTCCTCTGCATGACAGAAACAGCAGCATTTTTCTGACCTTATGGGACTATTTGGAAGGTAAATCCACAAAAGTAGTGATGTATCTAGCAATTGTAATTATAGGAACAAACATTATGATAGGTCTGTTTTCTGAAAAGTGATGATGAAGTTTATGGGAAAAAAGAACCTATCAAAGATGGGAACCACTTGCCCCCTAGGCAGTACATCCCAGGGGCCTGGCAGATTGGAGCAAGGAATACTGCTGTGTGTGTGCCTGTTCTCTTCTCCTCCTGGCTCTTGGAACAGCTCTGCATTGATTTCTTTAGCTAGAAGTTTTTAAAGAATGATTTTTTGACATCTGTGTCTCAATGTTTCAGGATGCAAATGTGAAACTGATCAGAGAACTGCGAGAAGAAATTGATAGGTTGAAAACTATGCTGATCAGCTTTGAACTGGTATGTAGAAACGCTTCCCAGCTGGAGCTCTAATGGTGTTTTAGGTTGCTACAGTAGCTTAGTTTCGTCTTACCTGTTTATCTTTCCATGTTCATTGTAACTGGAGGGAAATTAAACTGTTCTCTCAGTTCACCATGATTATAAGGCTAACTGCATTTCTGTAGTTTCTTCTTTTTCTGGCATTATATTGATAAACCTGAAGTATAAGCAGTTGTGTAATGATTAGAAAGGTTTTCCTTGCCTGTCTTTCACGGAGTTGGATTGTTTTGTTGTCCAGAAATACTGTGAAACAGAAGTATTTTATTTGTAGGGATATGGAAGCACCAAGACAGTATAAAATATTAGTCATTGATGTAATTTCCCTGCCAGACTTGATACAGTCCTCTTTCCCAAAAAAGTGAACTAGTAGACCTCAACAGTATTTTGGAAGTTTCACCTTGCCTGCACACTCTGTCCCCCAGAAGAAGTTGTGAACATCTGTGAGTCCTCACGATACAGCTGACATTCTTTGTGTTTTTCCTCCTTTGGAATAATAATAGCATCTTGGTTTTCCATGCCATGGAGAGCATGTTTTGCTGGGAGAAACTGGAACTACAGTCCAGGATTTATTTACATGGAAGTATCTTTCTGTTAATGCTCTTCTACCAGTTCTTCACAAAAACTTGCATGCAATAGCCAGAGAGGTATAGGCTAGATGCTAGAAGGCAGCATCAAATATCCGTGTATTTTGTCTTTTCTTCTCCTGAGTTCATCTCCTTGAAATCCTGAGAGTGAACGAACATGCCTGCCAGTTGGGAATAAGGAAACTAACACATAGATCTTGGTGGCTGTTGTTTGTACAGAGGAATTCCAGTCCTTCTTGGAGTGATGACAGGGATGGAAATCTGACGGAGCTGGTTCTTCAGAATGAAATGAAGGTGTGTATCATCTCTTTGATGCTGTAACTCTCCTCTTTCACTGGGCCATGGGGGTTAGCATTGCCATAGTTCTGAAACCACAATGAAAATGTTTTTCTCCTAGTCCTTTCCTGTTTGCTCTGAATATGCTGGCAACTGCCACCCTTTACGCGTATTGGGTACTCTCTACCAATTTGTGATGAAAGTCAGTGTCCTTAGTGGGATACTGTCCATTGGGTATCACTAAGTCTGCACGGCCTACTCCTTGTTTGAAAGCTATCTCAATATATCACAGTAATTCATTATACAGAGCCCCTCTCTTCTAAGATTAAACTCCTCCAGTTTATTCAAAGGAAATTGTAGTGCAGTCACCAAATTACTAAGAAGATTTGATCACTGGTGACCTGCAAAGTTTTTGGAGCTATTAATTTTAAGTTTTACTTAAAGACAAGGCAAAGTAACTACTTAGCATGATCATATATCTTTCTGACATTTTGGGAACGAGTCTTCAGTTGATTAAAACTGCTTTGAGTGGTTTAATCTAGTGGTAGTACAGTTTTTACCCAATTTTTTTGTTGTTGCCATAGAAATTTACTGCAATGAGAAATACCCCTGCACTGCAACTGGTAAAAGAATTTTACATCCAGTAACTGGAAAAAAATGTTGTTCCTTCTGGAGAAATTTATGTATGAGAAAAATTAATCTGCTTAGTAAGTTAAACTATTTCCTCTCCTATTCGTTTAGATAGAGCAATTGACCAAAGACTGGACAAGTAAGTGGACAGACAGGAAAGCCATCATGGAAGAATACAGTGTGGACATTAACAAAGAAAAAGCTGGAGTAACAATAGATTCTAATTTACCTCATCTAATGGCCATGGATGATGATATCCTCAGCACAGGGGTGGTGCTGTATCATCTCAGGGTGAGATATTGTCACTTGTTGTATTTTTCCCTTGAATTTGAAAACACTTATTTTCTTTGGAAATGGAGAGTGGTTAAGGTGGCAGTACAACAACAGCTGTCAAAAAGTAAATGCCACAGCCCACAAGACACAAATAATGGGGGAAAAAAATGCAGAAAAGGATATATGAAAATGAAGAAGGAGAAGGATTCATATATGGAATAATAAGTTGAGCTCTTATGAATGAATGCACAAACTATTTGATAATGTATCATAACCAAAGCAAAATACTCAAATTGGACATTAGTAATTTGTCCACAAAGCATGAGGACAGGTGTGTGTGCATGTGTACACGTGTGTGTAAACATAACGTATGCTTCAAGTATGCCAGACATACTGGTCCAGATTTTACTAGGTACTTGTGTACTTGAGACTGGAATACTTGTATATATGTAGATCAAAGTAAGCTTAGAAAGCGACTGGAATACTTGTATATATGTACATCAAAGTAAGCTTAGAAAGTGTAAGTTCATTTTGGCAATGACTTCTATATATTGCTTTTTAACCCTACCAGGCCTGCCAAGTAGATCCCAGGTATGTAGCTTGCATGCTAGTTACTTGAGATCCCATGTGAGTGGCTATTTTCCAGGATCAGATAGAAATCCTGGCCTCACAGATGTTGTTTTGCTGTGTAGCTGCTCCTTTAAGGCAAGGTTTTCACCAAGAAACTTTCATAACATGGTATGTTTGTTACTCCACATTGCAGCTTATGATGTCCATGGCTAGGTCAAATAGTTTTAGAGGATTTTATTTTTTAATAACTCAGTGCTAAGCTAGACTTTAACTTTTTGTCTAAATTAATAGAAATTACTGAAATATTGATGCTGTTTAACATAAAGGGAATGATGGATGGGCACCTCTTTAGAGATGCACTCATTAGCAAAAAGTGTGTTAAATTTGGTTGAAAATCATGTATCTGTCTGCTAATAAAATATCTTAATCCAAATCTAGTTTTTGTGCTACTTGATATAGTTTAGGGACACAGAATATTTTTTCCTGTTGAAAAGCCACAACAAATATTCAAAGCAGAAATCATACTGTTCTTTATCATGTTGAAAGAGAAACCTTACTAATTTTTCTCATGCCAGCACAAAGAAATTGTATTAGGTGATTAGGGACCAGGTAATAATGTCTGGTGCTGATCAACATGCAACTTGAACTACTCAATCCTACACTAACATTAAGTGTTTATTTAAAGTAATTGCTACTCTTTAAATGTTTTTCCATTATGTGCCATTTTGGAAACAGCAAATATTTTTGCATACTAATTTTGGCAGCACCTGAAGTAATTTAAAGATACTAATTTTAGTGGAGAAAACTAGTTTGAAGGATCACTTTCTGAAGTCATTAGCGTCTCTCTGTCACACTAACATCTTTGTCCTCTCTTTCTTTGCTCCTAGATGCTGCCTTTTCTTTTCTTTGTGCTTTGCATCTTTTAGACTCTGGTGTCTATTACCTTCATCTGAACAGCAAGAAGGTAAAACGTTAGTGGTTACTTACGTATTAGGGCTTCTACATATAACAGCACTTTACACTGTACTTCTAGAGAGAGGTCATGGCAGCAGTTTTCAGATCATGTAGAATAAGCATTGTGTTACTCTTTAAGTCTTTTGATATTCCATAGCATTAATTGCACTAACTAATGCTGTGCCTATACTTAAAGAACATTCCTTTCTTAGGTTCTGTTCTTTTTTTCTGGCTTTCATTAACAAAAATATGTGTTTTCCCTATAATTTAACCGACCTTTTTGCGTAGCTTAAAAATGAGACTTGTTTATATTGTTCTAGAAAAAGATGTACTTCACAACCTTTTTCAGAAGTTGGAGTACTCCCAAAACTGAAGGGGAAAAGCAGTCTCACTGTGGTTCTGTACTGCACCCTGGGAATTCTACCCTTAGTCAGGAAACACTGCCAGAAGAGGGTAGCAATGTAAAAGCTTGTTGATGTCATTTTTTTCAAATGCTATTACTGAGCCTGGGTTATGGCCATTTTTGTTTTGTTTTCTTCTTTGAGTTGATTTAGTTTGCTTGTATTGTATCTATGCCCTTGCTCTCACTTGCAACTTTTAATTGTACTTAACCTCACCCAGAATCACTCCCCTAACAGGGATACTGTTGTGAATTTCATGAGCCAATACTGCTATAATATACTTTTCTGGATTAAATTGTATTACCAGAGAGTTATTTCAGCACATTGGAAAAAAGTTTATTATGGAATTACAATAACTATTTTTTTGCGTAGTCAAGAACATAATTGATAAAGGGGTCTTTTAGGAGTTGGCTTGCTTCTCTTTGTATAAAATACATGTTGCTAAACACTTGATTGTGTGAGGAGAGTCAAAAGCCAGATGGATCTTAAGTTTTCTACAAGTTGTGGCCAAGCCAAGTGGATATTTTGTGGTTGAGTCCACCGCACGTTAGGCTGACATGTAACTTGATGATTACCCCAAAGCAGGGACGCTGGGTGCAGTCCACCTTTCAGCCTCTCCAGCAAGGGAGTCTCTGCAGGGCTTGTAGCAGAGGGCTCTGTTAGTTGCTTCAGGTAGCTGAACTCTCTCAGGAACCGAATGATAATCATTCCCTTTCCCTCCAATGCACAAACCCTGTGATTTACCCATAACTGCATCATCTTACAGTAATGCTCAGCTTCCTTTTTTCCCAGTCTTCAGGCTTCCGATTACTACTTTCTGCTTCATCTTTAAATCTAGGTTCTAATATGCTTGGAGCAGGAAGCGTATTCAATTTATTCTAATTAGAATATAAAAATCAAATAGATTAATGATTATAATGAATTTTAATATGACTGAAAGAGTTTCTACTGAAGTCATTTTAGAGTGCATTCACTAATGAGTTTACAATAACCAAGTATAATATCTCTTCAGATCTGGGAAATGGTCTTGCTTTGTTTTTGTAAGGAAAAAGATAGAACTGGTAATGGAACCTACTGGACAGGTGGTAAATTCATTGCGCTTTTTTGGTGTTTTTTTCTCATAGTATTCATTAAATGACTTTGTTTTATTGATATTTGCACTGCGTACCATAAGAATACTGTCTCACTTCCATCTCGGGCCCATAATATTATTTCAGTCTGCTTGTTCTGGAGACTTTTGTTCCTAGGCCGTTCTTTTCTTTGAAGTTATTGAACCTTCAAGTTTGGGAACTTAACCATATACCATAATCACCAAGAAGACTTTTTATAAATGTCATTTAATTTTTGGAAAAAAGTTCTCCTTTAGTAGTTAGTTTGAAGAGTTCATAATCCATCGTGAAGTTCCCTTACAAAATAGGAATTCTGTTACTTTTGTATCTGCAAAGCCTGGTTAACTGAATAATCATTTTGCAGCTTCTTCCTTCTTGCGTGGATATTTATAAAAAGAATAATCTCATTTCTGCAAACAAGTCTCTCTGTAAAAGTTTCAAGCACCAGAACATATATTCACATTCAAAATATTTGTCTCAAGCACAGTCCAAAAATCATCCACTGAGGGTTACTTCATCTGCTGGAGTCATTATAGGAGAAGCAGACATAGCTCCAGGATAACAAGTAATTGCTATGGGGGACAGAAGACTGAAGTATCACGAAGTAGTAGATAGAGTTTGCTCTGAACAATTCGGTCATTCAGAGGTCATTTATTTCAAGTATTTGCTAAGGTTCTGTGCCAAAGCTTTTTTAATTATTATATATAATCTACTTTCAGTAACAGACTTTTAAATTAGTTCTTTTCTTGTTTTAGGAAGGAACAACCAAAATTGGAAGAAGTGATTCAGACCAAGATCAAGACATTGGTAAGGAAATTGTTCTACAAATAATTTTATGATGTGTTCAGGTCAAACCAAGAGGTTTACATTTGTCGTGTTTAATAGCTAGGTAATGTTTCTGTTTGTCAGCTTTCATTATAGAAGAAGGTGAGTAGAAGAGAATAATTGTTTAAGTTGACTGAAATATTTCAGTTACTTTTTGGTTTTGTTTGAGTTCAAAATGTCAATGGTCTTGACCTAATTGAGATATCTTCAGGATTTTCTTTCCACTTGTGAAATGCTACACCAAAGTTAAAAAATGTCTTTGTCCAACATCCAAATCTTGGTATGTTCTATCCTAAAATAGCAGCACAAGTGATTATGAGACATTGAAAATACTGTTTGGGCAGAGTATTTTAGATATAAAATCCAAATTATTCAGAATATTTTTAAATTTCATTTCTGCTCGTAATTTTAACAGTCAATCTCAAGATCTACAAATTATGATAGAGAGTTGAAACTTTGTGCTGAAATTGGAAACTTTGTGGAATCTCAACTTTGGTTAGTTCTGCTAAGTTTGGTTAAGTTTGATTATTTTCTGCCAGTAAGTTAGTAAAATATAAACAATAAATGCCATAATAGTGATAAGAAAATTCAACACAATAAAAGAATTTTTACATCAGCTCACAAATCATAAAGTGGTGTATAGTTTTCCAGAACCAGAAATACTTCAAAAGAGCAATCTCACTGTTTTCAATCAATTAAGTTTTTTCTGTGGTTGGGTACTTGGCTAGCAATGCAGTCATAGTGTCAAACAGTGCATGGTACTTAATTCTGAGGAAAATTAGTGTAAACTCAACCCCTTCAACAGGTGAGATAAAATAAATCTATACATTGTAGTTTTGCAGGGACGGTGGATTGAGAGGGATCATTGTATCATAGAGAACAAATGTGGGGTTGTGACACTGCGACCAGTTCAGGGTGCACACTGCACTGTGAATGGATGTGAAGTCACTGGATCATGTCGTCTGTCACAAGGTAAGGCTTGCTTTTTTCATGAATGCTGCATTATAAACAACTTATCTCTGGAGTTTAGAGACAAGGATTTATGGAACTCATGCAGATCTAAGAACTACATCTCTGTCTCCTACTGCTGCCTAGCACCACAAGGTTTGATCCGTGGCTAGAGCTTCCAGACTGGGACAAATAAATTAAGTACTCCACAGAAACTAAAATGAAGACATAGGTGACAATATTAAGACCACTTTTGGCAGCAGTAGTCTGCAGCCTTCTGGAAAGGGAAGACTTGAGAGGTACTGTTATGGAGAGTAGTGGGGACTGGCTTTAAGCTGACTGACCACTGATGAGATTTTCTGGTAATTATGTAATATGGTTGAAATGACCTTCAACAACTTCATGGTGTGTTTAGGTGGAGGGTACTAGCCAATGAGTCATAGGCTATGGTGAATGAGCTCAGATAAAATGGATCAGACTCCCGTATTTTCACCTTTTTTAAAATAAAAGAAATAAACCCAGTTTCTGGGAACTTGCAGCTATCTGGATTCTGAAAAAGACAGTGTAAAAACAAGTTTCCAGCAGTGGGTTGTTTGTGATATGAAGTCATGCTGGTCTTAAATGTGACAGGGAATTTACTGTTATGTTGAGTTTGCAGCGATCTCCAAGATTAGTTGACTTTGATGCTGTCATTACAGAATAACTCTGGTCTCCCATAGTGGCAAATTTTAAAAATAGTACTCTGCTCTTCAATAGTCAGAAAGCTGTTGGTCAGAATATTTTTTTTTAACATACTATTCTGTGGTATGTACGCTGTAGTCTGTATACTGGAGTTAAGAAACTGCTGACATTCTAGGGATCAACTGTTTGATGAATTATGTCTCTGTAGATTTCTAAATAATGTTTATTCACAGGGGCCCTTGTTGTCCTTGGCAAGTCTCATAAGTTTAGATTCAATCACCCAGCAGAGGCTGCTATCTTAAGACAAAGAAGATCAGTAAGTTCTAAAACTGTATTTTTCTCTCCTAATTCTTCATTGATTTCCCAGATTATTTTCCCTCTTAAAAGCAAGCCTGATAAAGATAGTATTTCTTCTCATCATCGTATTCACTTGCTTCATTTCCTCCATCTAATGGTCTGTAATGACACTAAATCACTTGTGGGAGGACACTAGCACTTCACTCAGATGTGCTTAGCAAAAGATGATGCAGATCCCATGAATAATTTAGTGTATCCTATTTCTAGTCATGATTACAGTAGGATTGAAACAGAAAGGCAGAGTACCGTGGTGAAAAGACCAGTTAAGAATCTTTCCACATTTGAAATTTTCTGAATTATCTTCTTTTTCTGTTACTTCCCCATGCCAAATGAGATATACTAGAAGAAATGGAAAATTTACGGGATTAAGTGCTTGAGTATTGTTGACTCTGAAAGCACTTAATTATTAAATACATCAGAAATAAATACAATATTTCTTGATATGTTAATCTCAGGAGCTAACTACTGCAAGATATTATTTGGTCAGCTAGTTCAATAATATTTAAAAAAATAGATAATTCTTAAAATGATTGGTATATATAACTAAAAAACCTAACATAAAGAATGTAAATTTTTTACTTTAGGGCATAACCATACTATCAACTGATATTGGCAACAATTTACCTTTTAAATGGATTTTCATATAGTAACATTTTATATTTTCTGTTCAACTGTCCTTTTGTGCTCACTTCTGTAGTTGAGATAAGGGACTTAACTTCCATTTGTTTTCATTCTGAATTTCTTGATTAATGAAACATGCAGTGCATTAAAACAGAGCTACAAGAAGAGATGTACTCAGTAACAAATATTTAGCAATTTTGCATATTATCAAAGACTAAGAAGTGTAAGTGAGATTCTAAACTCACGTGGGAGGTATTACACAGCCTTGCACACAGTAGTTGGCAACAGTGGTATTAATGATAACTTGGAAGTTCCTGGGTTGCTGTAATTTTTTTTTTTTTCTTCCTGTTATTGTGTGTGTTTTGTAGATTAGTGAAACCTCACCCATTCTGAGCTGTGGAGCTTTGGACTGGCTCAGCTTGGATGGAAGTTGCACCCGTTCTCTTTGTTATAGCCTTTCTTCTCTTGACAAGTAAGTTTAAAACAATTTCTCATGTGGGATGATGTCTGAAACCAGGACTTGGTTTAGCAAAACTAAGTTATATATAGAATAGGTCCCATCATGTTTTCAAGTGATGAAATAAAAGTGTCCGAGAAAATGCATTGGCCAACTGACTAATATACAGTGTTATGATATCTAAGCAACAAACCTGAATAATTCTTTATTGATGCACAATGAATATTGATGCACTATCAAGAAAATGCCTCGGATGAGACTGTCTGCCTTAATTCAGTTCACTTTTGCACATCTGCATTATAGCTATTTTGATTTACAAGCTGATCTATAATTTTTACAATATTCTTATTTCAGTGCATAGAATGGACTTTTCTAGATATTATTTATTCAAGGTAATTATTACTAATTCAGTTTCCCTACTAAATTGTTGTGGAAATCAGAAGGTTGGCTTGATTCATAAATTCCCTTTAGATCAAGTCCTCATTGAGCCCTTCATCTCAGAAAGCCATTGCGATTCTTTTTTTTTTTTTTTTTTTTTTCTTTTCAAACTGAGCAGTAAATAAGGCATAGACTGCTTCTGAAATGTTGGAGAGCTGCTCATACAGTGTCTAGTGTATGCTTTTCATGGCAGAGCCTTTCTGAAAGGGGAAGGATTGGTGTGATGAGGACAGTGTAATAATATGTATCAGGAAAATTAATTAAGATATCTCCTGTGTTTCAGTTCATAATGTTGCAAACAGAATATCACAGAATTAAATGTAATTGGGTTCTTTCTCTTTTTTAATTCCTCTCAGCCTGGCACATTCAATTGAACTGTTAAAGGCAAGAAACAGCCATCTTCTGATTCATATCTGTTGATAGTTCTTCTTCTTGCTAGAGCATTTTTTGGTGTGGTAACATACTGGGAGTCTTTTATCTCTTTCTAGAAGAAGTATCTCATCTTGGTTTTATGAGGATAAAACATTAGCTCTGTTTTGAACATCTCTTTCTACTTCTAGTCAAGTGGCTTGCTCTCCACCTTGAATAGAGTGTTTCTATGTCTTCTCTTTAATGTATCTAATCTCTGCATTTGCTTTTCATTTGCTGCAGTGATACATTTCTATACAAAATTGTATTTAATTTTATTTCTTTACTGGGGTACAATTTACACATCACAGCTATTACTTTCCTTGTAAAAATTACAAAGAATTTAAAAGTAAGGGTTTGTCTAATGACTGTGTTGCTCTTCACATGGGTATAAACATCAGAGGTGGAGCTGTTGTCACAGAAATTTGCGGATGGTCCTAGAAAAACCTTCAGAAATCCCAAAGCATTCTGAACAGTTTAGCACAGAATTGCACTTGGGTTTCCCCTTTTTAACCTGACAAAACTGAAGAATGTTTGTGATTGATTTTTTTCAGACCATCTTCAGATAGCAGATTTGTGTAGATCAATTTTGTTCATCACTCGGACAGGACTATGCATATTACATTGCTTAACATTATCCTCATACTTATCTGAAGTGTTTCAAATAGTTACTTCAGTGAAAATGAAAAGCACTATGGTATTATTGCATTTGCTTGATTTTTATGAATGTCCATCTCGTACAGGAATAAGCTATAAACTATGTCTAATATTAGTTGTCTTTCACCTTACATAATCCAGTGGTCTTTTTTTCCCTCTTGAGTAGCTTTTTCACAAAGGTAAACTGAATTGATCCACTCAGCCTTTCTTTACAATAACCAGTAAGCCTGTGTTTCTGTTCAGACAAGTAGTTTTGCTCATGAAGTGGGTTATGATTGAGACATCTAGCCTAAGATGAGAATAAAATGACATATATGTGGTCTCTCAGATGTCCAGCTTTCATGAAGAAAAGTCAGTACTTAAATGGTGTGTCTGAGATATTTTGCAAACAGTAATACAGGATTAAGTAGACTACAGGGAGTGCTTATTTGCTCATCAGTAAAAATTCCACCTAGTGCAGGGTTTTGTCTCTGCAGAGAGAGATGCTTAGAGGAAAAGAAAAGAAAAGGGCAAGCTGTGTGTGTGTGTGTGTGTGTCCTCCCGCTTGATAGTTCTGAAAATTAGGAACATCTTTGTGTGTAATAGACTTCAGTGAAGTTTTCTTGCCTTCTTTTTGGAAAACTTTATGATTTCCTTTTTTTTATTTTTACAGTCAAAAATGTGGAAATTGTAAAGAAAACAAATGTTCTCCTGAACTAAGGTAAGAATATTAATGTGTCTAAATTGTGCTGAATTTTTTGGGCCCTCTAGTTTTGTCTTTCTACTGTGCTACACTGATTTCCTCTAGAAGAGATGCAAACTAGGCTTCAAGTTTAATGTAATTTTATCATACTGAAACAAGAGTCTGTACATGCAGCTGAGTTATAGGCAAGTCTATGCAGCAGTGTTCTTTCTTCATACTCAATCTTGTGCAAATGGCTTGCACCTTTGTTACATGTGCACCCTGTATTTTAAAGCCATGGCTAGAGTGGGGTTTACACTGAAGCTGCCACTAATTTACAATATATAAGAACCCTAAAATATATTAAAGTAGGTACTCATTAGTATACTGAAAATTCCTTGAATAAATTGGGTTCTCTTCCTGTGAGAATAAAATAGCTTTATGAAAGAATCCAAAAAAGAAGTCCTAGCAAAGAACATAGTTCATGCATGCAAAGAAGCACAGCAGCTGCACACAAAAATCATTCAGAAATTGTTGGGCTTCCATGACTTTAAGTACCCTTTAATCAGGAACTGATGGTACTTTGCTTTCTTCTGGCTTTTTTATTTCAGAATGTATATATTATGGTAATGATTACTTACAGTCTTACCTCCCATGCTGTCAGTATGATACTATTTTTCTTGCCTGCTTTTCATGGGTCGAATTACCAGTTCAACCTCTAAGTGTTAAAATATTTTCAGAAATGAGAGGGAAAACAAGTTTCTACCATTGCACCCAAATATCAAATCTTTTGGCATGAAACTTTCCTTGAAAAGGTGTTTTCACGGTGCTCTTACTTGGCCACTTGCTTGTACACCCTACTCAGAAGAGCTCCAGCACTTCAACGTTGTTTGTTGTCACCCAGCAAACACACAGAAAGCTTGTGACTGGCATCACTCATCGTATGATAGCATAACCACAAATAAGTAGATAATGAAGTTCTTGCTCCTGTCATTGCCTTAATACCATGCGGCATATAAATCCTGATTTTGTTCTCTTGCTGGTTTGAAAAAGAAAAAGCAGAAGTTGTTTCATTAGAGTCCAGTGGTAAAGCAGTACTCTGAATTAATTTTAACTGCTTGGAACATGTTTAAGCTCTCTTTCCTTGAAAATGTCGACATTGTTAAACCAGGGGGGAAAAAAGGTCTTATAAAATGTGTGAAATTCTACCAAAGTGGAAAGAAAACAGTGCCTATAGATAATATCTGATGCTGGAGAAGGCCACACAATACCTATTCTAATGTGGTATAGTTAACATGTCCAACTAATATTTGGAAAAATAATACTCTAAGTTCTCACTAACAGCTTTCGTTTGAGAATTTCCAAGTGCTCTACAAACACAAGTTAAAGAAATCTTTTGCATCTCTTAAAAGATCCCTCAAATATTTAATTTCACAGAGAAATGCACTGGTTGGTTACAGCAACTCTGCACCTTACAGCCAAATCGCACATAGCGGGTTAGCAGGGGAACTAACTGATTCTATAAATAACTGAAATCGTAGGGGGAAAACTTGTGATAGATTGTAGTTCCAGCTGACCTGGAATTTAGCAAGGCAGCGGTGACCTTTACTGGAGAATGTGGCTGTCTTGTGCCTGTGACTCCTTGCCAAAAAGAGGTCTGTTGTAGAAAGGTATTTAAAGGTTTGCCTTATAAGTCATTGCCTTACTGTTGGTTTGGGGGCTTAGGCAAAGAAATAAATGAAATTTTGCAAAACAAACAAGAAAAAAAAATGTACGGGTGTGTTTTGTCTGTAAGCAAACCAGCTAATCAGAAACCCAAATGATACTTCGCCTGATGGTAACTTCTGTGAAGAGTATTACTCAGTGTGTATATTTCCAAAGGTCCCTTATTTCTAAAGGTTTCTGACTGGCTGTTTTGTCTGATTTCTGGTTCCCACCTCCTGCCTACCAGCCTCAGCTTCTGCTTTGCATTGTGTGAGTGGCATTGCTTCAGGAGGCTGAAGGAGGTGATAGTACAAGGTCTTCATACCTCCTTCATCACTCCTTGCTTTAGGGAGGAGATGGGAGAGGTTTGGGCCTCTGTGCTAGGCAGAAGCAGATGTATGATCCCATGCAGCTGTGTGGTGCCAGCTGCCGTGTGATGCTCTGAGGCTCTGTGAGAAGGACCGCAGATTGGACATGGGTGGAGGGGGAGGATAGAGTGAGGGGGTGGATGTATATCAGTGGATAGGCTTGTAGCCCTGATTTGTGATTGCTCTCAGTGCTGGGATTTGCAAGGTGCCTTGCCAACATCTTTTTTTTTTTTTATACTTTATTATTAACTCTTCTTCCCCTGGAAAAAATCATTTGCAAAAGAAAAATGAGACTTGAACAGTAGGCAGACAGAAGGATGGGGATGATAACTTGACTGATATTTTCTTTGGGAAAATTGGCAAATTTCAGCTATTAGCAACTGTGTTTACTTTCACTTGATTTTCTCTATTTGAGCCTTAAGGTTTTGTTGCAGAAGGCATTCAGCCTCACTACAGAGCTATTGCTGCCATAGTTACTGAAAACTGCATTATGCTGTAGCAGCCGCCAGCCTCTGCATCAGCAGTAGAAGTGTTTGGGGAAGAGGGGAGGAGAATTGCACAATAGGATCCCGGCGAGCTGACGACAAAACAGGCTGGAAAAAATGTGGATTTACAGATGGTTCATTTAGCATGCGTCATGCAAACTTTGTGGAGAGAAAAATGAAATGGAAAAACGGTCCGGCAGCACTGGTATTATATGACAGTTTTCTCAGTTATTTGTGATTATCTTTAGTTTAAGGTTGATGTCTGTCCTGTTGTAATTTTACTTGCTGTTTTTAAAGATTTACTTGGAGGAGGAGTAACTGTTGACACTTCTTGCTGCATTTGGTACACCTAGAAATCTGCATGCTTTTATGAAATTCTATGCAGGGTTGGTTTTTTTTTTTATATGCTGTGTGCTGGTCCTGTGAAACCAAGGTTTTATGTGTGTCTTGATACCTACAGAAATGGAGTTGTTTGTCTTATGTTTGTCCTGAGGTTGTATTATTTCTTGCAAGAACTATACTGAGCGTAGGTTGCTTATGTGGGAAGACAGGAATACAAGCAATAGCAAAAATTTGTCTTGATTCCTGTATCTGATAGTATTCCTGTATTTCAAGTCTAATTTTGACAGTACATCTGATTTAAGATGTTTTAGATCAAAGAAATGAGTGATCTCATCTTCCTATTACAGAGTATGGCTAAATTCTTATGTTAACTGGATTGATATTTGGTTTTAGTTTAATCATTTAAACATGTGTTACACAAACGTTGTTCTTTAAATTGTCTATTAGGTGATTTAGCTGTGAAGTGTGTGTGAATGTTATTTTCTTTCTGGGCAATTGTCGCCTCGTTGTTTAGTTTAGTTTATCCTGATACTTCCACAAACCAGCAGGAGTGCGTTGACGTGACATAGCATGTTCAAAGGTGGAAAGGGAGCATTCTTACTTCATGCTCTTGGTTTCAGCAGTTTCTGTGAGAGACAGATCAGTATCCCAAACCCAAACCAGTCTGTTATTTTGCTCTTGCAATCAGGGGTCTCACAGCCAGAGGAAAAACATCTTCTGGCATACCTGTATTATGTAAGTGGCTCTGCGTGGATTTTCATTATCTTTGTGTTCTGCCTGAGAAAACCATCTTTAAGGAGCAGCTTCATAAAGAGGTGTTTAATGTTCAGTCCCTATATTCAGACCTGTCTTTACTGCCCTGCCTGGTTTTTGTTTTGTACTATTAAAAATTAGGAGATGAATCAGAGGCACTGAAACAGCAGCAGAACTACAACTGGTATATATTCCTTCAGCAGCAGTATTTTATTACAGAAACTTTAACCTTAGAGAGAGAGAATTGTACCAACCAGCTACATCACCAGAACAAAAGCAGTAATAATACTGTAATGGTTGCTGTGCTGTGCTTGTTTTTCCAGGGTTTAAAGTGAAGTGTGGGTATGCCTCTGTACTCTGCCTTTTTGGGGTGTAGTCATAGTATGGAACTGTGATTAATAACATCGGTTTGGCCTGCATCATATTCTGCTCTGTGTGCAAACACACATGCCTGTTGGAAAGGATCTCACAGTTTCATGTTAATTCAGCAGAAAGCCATTACCACTCACACGAGGGAATACGCTAGTGCTGCTGAGAACAGCAAACAACACATTTCTATGTGCATTGTTTGCATTGCTTATTCTCTGATACTTTATAATATGTTGGAGGGGCAGAGGGTCAGCATTGTTGGAAAGCTTGTGAACCTCTCCCAGCTGTAAACAGAAGTTACCTAACCACCTCTGCGAGCATTGTGAGGTCTTTGGATTAAAATGCAACACTGAGTTGTTTCATATACTACAATGTTCTGGGTTTGAATCTGTAAACAGTTTGAACTGAGAGGTCAATTTTATGGGGATGGCTGAGAACTAAAACTCATGGTTAGGAAGAATATGAGACATTTTGTAAGTGGAATTTTATCTAGTTTTAGTAAACAGTTACAGAACAAGAATTATTTATCTACTGTTTTACTATTGTGCTCCACTTTCCAGCCTTATTGGCAATGATTTACTCAGTTTCCTCAGTCTCATACAGAATGGTGCTAATAATGATAAATGAATAGAAATCAGCTCTTCTGATACTTGACTTCCTGATATTTGATAATGTTAATGGATCCACATCACTTCTCTTGGATGAATGTGCTTCGCTTTTCACATGCATCTCAAACTAAGTGACTTGCCCAAGGTCACGCTATTGTCTAGTAACAAATTTAGACTCACATCTTTCAACTTTCATAGTGCTATAGGAATCGGAGCTTTTATATGTCTCTTAACAAAACAGGTTGACTACCCTATCATCCGAGTATGTGCAGAGACTTAACATGTATTATTGCTGTTAATTTTATTGGTTTTTACCTATAGGCAAGGAGAAGCTTCAGCTGACATCAGGGCTCTGTTAGGTTTAGCGCATAGGCATCCAGAGGCAGTCCTCACCCTGAAGACCTTGCAGCCTAAGTATGTGGAAGCACAGAGGTGATATAAAGGCTACAAAATCAGAGAGGTTTTCTCTTGGATCAGTACTATAACTTCCAGATTATATGGCTGTTCCATAGGAGTTCCCTTGGAAAATATAGAAGATAACCTGGAAGCCACGTTCAGGGAAAGCCTCCCTCAGTGTCACCATTAAAACCATGGGAACTTTTCCTAAATGAGACCCTTCAGATCAAATGTTCGCAAAGTGATTCTGCTTTAGTTAACCAGTCTAGCTTTAACCTCTGAGTTTGTCCCCCAGTTGGTGGCATTGCAAAGACCTGAACAGCTGGAGATTTGTAATGGCCATACGAGCATTACAGTGCTGCAGTGAAGTGTCAATTCCAACCTGCTTCAGCTGAATGAGAAATGAGGCATCCTGCTCCTGTTTCCTGGGGACCAATTAAAGTTTATCCAAGAGGAAAAAATAACAAATCACAGATTACGGGCATCTTTGTAGTCAAGCCAAGGACAAATAGATCTTGGAGCTGCCTATTCTTATTATTTGTTCCTGTGGGTCCCAAACAAACACAAACGATTTAGCAGATGACAGTAGCAAAGTTTGTACTCTGGCTGTTTGCATCATGCCAGAAAATGAACAGAAGATGTTCCTCTAGAGTTATTCTCACCAACATTACGTTTACATAAACATTAAAAACAAACTGATTTCTGTTTTCCTCAGGTGAGCAAAAGAGAGTCACAGTAATATTGTAAATTATTGAGAATCTTAAGGTTTTTATGTAGTGAGGCTTTCCCACTGCTTAAGAAAGTGACATGTATGTGTCATGTAAAGGTACTCCAGAAGATTTGTAAACTTTGGCTGCTTGTTTCATGTGTTTTGACTACTAATCTAGCACACAGAATCAAAGTTGTTGCTGTAGAACAGTAGTTGCTTTGAACACATGCTTACAGCTCTAAATAGAGATGTCAAATTAATGCCTAAGTAGAGAAGGTCAAATGCTCTTTTCATACAGGTGACCTTATATTGGTAATGATTTTACAAACACCATCATGTTTCCAAGCATTCCTTTTGAAATTATATTTTTGTTTTCTTTTGACCTTCAGGGACTCTAGAGTTTTGATACCTTTCCTCTCTTTAGAAGTGTAATAAATACATCATTACAATAATACATCGTTTACTTCAGTAGTAAAATAGATTAAAAAAATTCTTCGAAGACTTAAAGATTTAATTTTCTGAGGTTACATATAATAATGTGTTGTTTAGAAACAAAATAGCAGGCAACGATCATATGTCACCTTTATATATAATATAACTTTAATTATAAGAATTTTTGATGATAATGTGCGGACAGGTAGAAAATAGATTCCTTTCAGAGGGTTAATGTATTTTGAATATTATAATGGATCATGCTAAGAATAGATACTATTTTGATTGTTACTCTGTGTGTGTGTGTTTGTGTAAAATTTTGGCACAAACTCAGGAACCCAACATCTTGGAGGGGACTGTAAAGGAGTTTTTCCCAGGTTAGTCACTTTCTGATCACAATTCTGCTCCAAATATAGAAGCAATAACCTAATATGGTTGTTGCATCCAACGCAGAATTGGGTATCAAGTTCTTTCCTTGGTACTGCAGAGTCTGTCAGCGTAATCTCAACAATGCCTGTAACCCTTTCTAGATTGGAGATTTTGGATCTGAAAACAAAGAATGTTTGTCATTTCTGTAAAGCACTTTGAAGTACTTAGATGACAAATATCCTATGTAGTGGTTTTAAAATTTTCTAACATAGAAACAACCCTCCTCCCTAATTTCATTTTTGAAAGATCTACAGCAAAATGAAAAGTGACAATATTTTAAAATTCTTTTTGCCGTTATCTTTCTGGTGATGGAATTTTCTGCTTCACCACCAGAGCTTTCACGTTTGCTGGCACTTAAGATACTTACAGGATTGTACCCTGCTGCAGCACGCATATACGCAGCTACTTTACCATCTTGAGATTTTGTCATAATGCAACCTGATTGAACAAAACAATATCTTGAACATTGTCTGTCTTTCTGTAGTAAGACAACTTATTATGTTACAAATGTTTGGTATTCCTTTCTGGTTAAAAGTCACTGTCACATTTCTTACAGCAGAGAAATAGATGCTGTGCATGAAGAGTACAAGCAGAAACTGAGAGACCAGGAAGCTTTCCACAGAAAACAAATTCAGCGTCAGCAGCTCTATGTTGAGGATTTAAAGCAGCAGATCCTGAGAGGACAGATCAAAGCAGAGCGGGAACTAGCAAATGACCAAGCACTAATCAACCAGCAGATCCAAGAAAGTGAGTACCTGCCTCTTCTCCTCTCTCACTTCCCTTCCAGTACTGCATTCTTTCATCCTCTTGATGTTTTTGTCCTAGTTATGCTTTATACTATGAGTGGAACTTTTATTATGACTTATTACTAGTTTTGTTGTGTAATTGCCTTTTCCTGGGGAACAGTTAGTAAGCTTTGATTAACAGGACTAAAGGGACTCCTTTGCAGTGCACCAGCAGCACTGTTTAATTAGCTCTGCAGGTCACTGCTGGGAGAGACAGCACCAGCATGCTGCTCCCCCATGACACTGAGCCTCTTGTCTCCCGAGCTGCTCCCTGTTTTGCTTCCCTGCAGCTTTGCTCTGCTCATATCTGTAGTGCAACTCTCTCATGTTGCAATGTAGACCGAGCCTGCTGTTGTATTTTTAGTTTTTCTTGTGATATACCTGTGCTTCATCCAATGAGTTGTTCTGGGAGATTGAAATTGAGGTGACTGTGGTAGTTCCTACCGTCAGCGTTCAAGGGAAACTGCTCTAACAACAGGTTGTGATAGGAACCAAGCAGCACTTCCAAGACAGCGATGTGTGTCAGTTGAGATACGCTCTATACATTTAATTGATGATGTCACCTGTAACAATATAGACCATTTTCATGTGCTTTTAATTAATTTCACTCCTGAGGAAAAACAGGCCGATGGCATAAGACCATGGCTCAAACTGAATTTTCTGTGGTTTCTATGTGAGTTTTAAACAATGAAAACAAAGAAAACACGTCTGAGAAGTAGGTGGGACACTGCAATTCAGAGCTAAAATCCCAGCCCCAGTTAAGGGAAAGAGAGTTTCACTGGCTTTTAAATAGTCAGTATTTCCACAAGCCCCCTCCCTTTTATAGTATGAAGAAAAACATGAAGATATTCTGTGGTAGAAACTGAAGTGTGACAAATTAAGATTAAAAAAAAGATGCGGGTTTTATTTGCCCTCAAGATGACTAATTAGTGGTATTGCATTCTCCACTGCTGAATTTGTTTTAAACCAAAACTGGATTTTAAAAAAGAGAGGCATGCTTTGGTCCAAATAGGAGTTATTTCTAGGAAGTTCTGCAGTGTTATGCAAGAGTAGTAAAGACTAGATCAGTGATCAGATTTCGAATGGCAAATAGCTATGTCAGTGGATTTGGAGAGGTATTTTTTAGTGTCAGTGGCTCTTGGCCCCCAGAAGTGCTGCTTTGCATGCAGGCAGACATTCAGCAAGATGTCTTGATGGGGTTGGGCTGTCCCTTAATGAGTTCATTTGGGAACATTTTAAACCTTGAGATGTTTTTCACCACTGAAATTGGGTGATTATAGTGTTCTCTAGTTTGTCTTCTAATGAATGATTTGATCCAGGTTTCTTGATAAGCAAAGTATGCCTATTACAAAGGCACCGTTCCCACTTGGCAAAACCTTCTATTGGTTCCTGGAAGAAGAAAATTGTGAATTTTTGGAAGCTTCTTATACCCAAACTTATGCAATCTGCTGTCTTTTAATTGTGCCAGCCACAGTGAAGAGATTAAAAGGAAATTGTGGTGATGGGATGTAGCAGAAATGGACATAGGCTACGTAGATAGTAAAGAGAACCAGGAGAGTTCCCCGCCAATACCTTTATTTTGTGGCACTGTAAACTTGTTCTCTGCTTCCATCTAGTTCTGCTGTTTTTGCTGAGTTCACACCAAGCTTAGCCAGGCAGTTAGTTTTTGCCAGCCGAATACAATTCTTCATTTGGCAACCCACCAAATATCTCCACCTTTTCTGCGCCCTCTCTGTCTCCGCTCCTGACAGAGGCAAGTTTGTGAGAGAGATTAATTAGCAATTTACAGCTTGCAGCTCTGTTGCAAGGAAACTCTTATCTGCCAAATACTCTGCTTGCTAGAAACATGCTAGAGGACAGATCTGGAAATAAAGAGTTGAGAAAAAAGCTTTCTATGTGAAAGTTTAAAATGTTATTAAGAAAAGTAAACTAAAATAATGACTAAAATGCTTCCCTTTTATTCGTAGACTAACCATAGAGTTAGAATTCCTGCTTTTGTGCATGTGCTGTGTACAGAGCTGCCAACATAAACCGGACAGGAGACTTACTGTGGTAGGGATCACTAAAGAAGTATGTTTAACATGACCAGTAGTCACCAAACAAGTCATTCTGACAATGTCTATGCACTAATGATTTCTTACATTAGGGAAATTTCCACAGGCTAAAATTCCTCTCTTGCAGGGCTGTGGGTAGCCCTCGTTCATCACATCAGACTTAAATACCTCTTAATTCTGAACCCCCCGAATAAGCAACAAAAGGTTGTTTATTATATTAACCCCCTGAATAAACAACGAAAGGCTGCTTATTCAGTAAAGGACTGCAGATTGCAGGTAAGCCCAGCCAAAAAAAATTTTGCTGCTAATAAGACAGAAGTGCTTTGAAAAGCTTTGGTCCTTTGAGAAATGTTCTACTTGTCAAGGAACCTTGCCTGTGATTTTTACATTGCTTTTTCAGCCAAGGATATATTTTGTTTGCTTTGTGCAGCTCAATATGTATATTTTTGTAGCAGCATAAAAATGAACAAGCTCTGCTTTCTTAAGAGAACATGTCCAAGCCATCAAACACAATCTGGTAGTGGTGATCTCAATAATCCCTTCTTTACCTTCCACCACAGCTCAGATTGAAGCCAGTGCACTCTGAAAAGCTTCCAAGCGCATCTCCTGCACGGAATTAAGTAGTCTTGCATCCAGGATTAAAAACAAATCAACCTGTTGTTCTGTTTTCTATTCCTTCCCCATTGGCTGCAAAGATCAGTTTCTGGGTATTTAGAGAAGACCAAGTGTGTAAGCAGATGTAACATTTTATTAACAAGTTAGGTTAATCAGTTGGTTTGTGAGCATATGTAGCATTTATGAAATATGTGGGACATTAACAAAAGCAGAGAAGCTAACTGTCTTTGTGGAGTAGAGTGTTGATTTTATAAAAAAATGCATTGACTGGTGGTATGAGCTTGTCTTTTTTGAGTAATGTTCGTCCTGATAGCTTAAGGTTGTGTTGGTTTCACCTGCATCCTTGCCATGAGAGTATTTGATTAATTTCAAGTACATTACATGCTAAAGTGCTCATGTGCAAGATATGTGGGCTCCCATTAGACTATTTTGGCAAGTGCTTGTTGGAACAGATGTAGTTGCAACAGGTAGTAGGTTTGTTGTTGTTGCTCTACCTCAGCCAGGTGCCACACACGGTTTGTGGAGTTTCTGATGGGTTTAGAGAGGCTGGAGGAACTGCCTGGTACATACCTATATGGTGGATTCCTTGTAGCCTTGTCTTCAACCCACTTGGAAGGTTGCATGTCCATCCACAGCACTGGGAGCTGGCAGCTGCCCCTGCCAATGAGACCCATCCCAACTGGGGCGCAGAGAGGTCTAGCCTTCAGGCTTACTGAACTTGTCTCTGATAAGGGTGAGCACAAAAATTGCCATTTCCTGTGCTAAAAGAAGCTCCTTAGCATGACTCTGGACTCCTTCATTTTCAGTGTGCCTAGGTAAGTGGGAGAAAATAGTTTGCAGGTGTTTTTTGTTGGTTCAGGCAAGTTAAGGGGGAAAGGATAGGAGCACAAAGAGAAATGTTTATTTTAGAATAGTTGTAAAACACTCAGCTGCTGTGATGAGAAGTCAGTAACATTTTAAGATTGCACGAGTGCTTATTTTTTCACTCGAAATGTAGGAATTTATTAGCCAAAGCCTCATTAATATGTGCATGAAATTCCGTTTGCTGCATTAGCACAGAGGGTCTGTTTAGCTCTGTACAACTTCCCCTTCTAGTTCCCTTGTTAACTCTGCTCTCAGTGCACAGACGTTCATTCCCTAAGTAACACATACAAAGTTTAACATGTCACTTCAGAATAATTAAATCAGAAGTAGCATATTTCACAGTAAAAGGCTAATGAAGTCATACTTCACTACTGTGAATATATACCCTATGTCTGAAAAGTGCACAGAATTGAACTCGGGCATTTTAATGCTTCCAGTGTATGTTAGCAACAAAATTGAGGTAACATTTAAGTGTAGTCTTTGGGAAATTGAAATGTGTTGTACTTTTTGCTTACAAATGAGGTCTTATCGACCAGTCTCCTTAGCTGTATCAGCCAAGCCCTTGCTTATATCTTGCAGTTGTTACCCGAGTCCTTATCCCAGTGGAGAGGCTTTTGGTTATCAATGAAGTGCAGCAATGATATATTTTTCTTTAAATGGTTTGTCAAGACTCTGCCCTACACACATGGAAATTCTATTCCCAAATGAGCTCTCAAGGCTGATTAAATTAAGAAACAAAATAGTAGAGAATCATTTCCTATGATTTTTACTTTCTTTTGGTTGTTGTTTTGTTTACAGACCAGCAGTGGCTTATAAATGAGAATAAACGACTGGCTGCCCTTCAGCAACAGCAGAGGGAGTTTGCAGTGCAAACAGACTCGACACTGTATGCAGAGGCTGAGGTGCAGAGTACCATTGGGCTGGAAATCTGCCCTTCCCTGATACAGCAGAACAAGAAAAGACTGGTACAACTGGAGCTCTTGCAAAGATACTCCTTAAAGAAGGCAGAAAGAAACATAAGACGGAAAAAGGTCAAATTCCAGCTGGAAAGGATAGTCAAGAAGCAGAAGTTATTGGAAGCCAAGCAAAACCTAGAGCAGCTGGAAGCTAGATGTTGGCTCAATGAAGAGTGTGTGAAACAACCCCAAGTCCTAAATGAAAATACTGCTGTATGGTCCTCTTTGGATCACCAGTTGCAAAAGAGAAGGCAGTCGTTGGGTTCGAGTTCGTTGCAGCACAGGCAGCATTTGTTCTGTAACCTGCATCTGCCCCAGGTACCCAGGTAAGTTAACGTCTGCTCATTCCTCTGCACTTTCAAAAGTAATTTAAATTCAGGGTATTTTCAGTGGCCACCTATAACCTAGAATGCCTTTCAGTGTATTGAAACAATCCCAGAACTTGCGATGTGAACTTACTATATTGTATGTCACACTGCAGCCATTTGACTTTTTCCCTTGGATCTGTACAGTACATTCCCTGCTTAGCTCTTTTACCTGGTCTTTCTCACTGTTTTTTTGCGTTCCTCTCTCAAGCCTCTGTGCACTTTTTAGCTCTTTGTGAATGCTTTTCAGAACTGGCTTAACTCTTGTCCTTACCTTGTTCAAACTGTTAAACACCAATTTCTGCATCATTTTATCTTGACTAGGGTCAAACTCTTCCTTCAGAATATTGGTATCATTAGGGTGATTCTGCATTGTACTTTTAGGTTGGCCAGCCTTTCTTGAGCTAAATAAACATCTCTATGCAATGCTAAAAAGTCGGGGTGCTGGTGTGTCTATCACAGCATGGTCCTGGAGGCAGGAAAGAGCTAAACTCCGCTGAGTGGATTTCTATGACTTAGAACCATCCTTTATTTTTTAACTAATGTTTGCAGCTACTTAAGCCTACAGACACTAAATACCGAGCATAATACCACATAGCATCGAGCTGTTCCTTTGTGTTGAAAAACATATTTCAGGATACCTACAGGACTGTATGGTAACTGACAGATTTTTTTTTTTTATTATTACTATTCTCTGGTAGAATTTGCTTTTGAAAAGCATTAAGATTGTTGCTTCATATATTGGTACTCTGAACTACAAGACATTACTGATGTGAAAGCGTTATGCACATTATTCAAGCAAGGACTGGACTTTATTTCTTCTTTATTTCCACAGCTCTTCATTGAAGAGGGAGACTTTCTCAAAGTTATCTACCTCACCAAATATTGATCAACGCTGTGAAGACAGTACCACAGAGAGGTTGTCATCTGTAGAATATCTTCACAGAAAAGTGAAAGACATTTCTGGGAGTGATGACCTTAATGATGAAAAAGGGATCTCCTTTTCAGTCCAGAGGCAGCTAACTGAAAAACAAAAACCATCGTCATTTGGAAATAAAAAAGGAGCAGAAAAAGGCTCTAATGGTTCAGCTATCATGGCTTATATCAATCAAAATGATCAAGAAATTGAACAGTTGAATGACATCCCAGGGCAAGCTGGATCTCAAAAACAGACCTCAGAAGGCTCCTCTCCTGATCTTTTTAAGGAGAAAGATGAGCCTGAAACCTTTATTACAGGGACAAGAATGATAAAAGCAAAGGTGCTAGGAGATTTAAGTCAGCCTGCAAGTAGCAATCTAGAACAAAATAGAGCTCAGGTATCCAATAAAAAGACTAGAATGGATGTGACTGGAAAAAGCCACAAGTCTCCTCCAGAAAACTTTCCTAAAGAAATGAAAAAAACAGTGTATGGAAACCCACCATTATCACATCTAAACCAAACAGCCAAGAATTGGAAGAGAGAGCCAAACTCGGCCTTGCCAAGTCATGAGAAATCATCAGTGGAACAGCAAGAATTTCTGATGGTGGCAACATCAGTTGGAAATCTGACTAAGATGAGTACACATGCACCACTCTCTTACACTGAAAAAAAGTGGCATAGTGCTGAGATGCTGAGTGCTGGAGTATCCAAAACAGCCACAGATGTGCTGGGGAACTGGCAAGAGGATGATGAAAATGAGATTTCTGATACTGACAGTTCCTATTCTGTAGATTCTCTCTCCTGCGCTTATGCAAAAACTTTCACAGAGAAACTGAAACAAGAAGATTTTGACAGAAATAAATGTGTTGCCAACCCAGAAGATTCTGAGAGTGATGACAGTCAAATGTCACAAGACTCTCTGGTTGAAAAGGAAAATAAAGCCAAGAAGCAAAATAAAAGACGATTTCAGAAGTCAAAGGCTCGCCATGACCCAGCTAAGCTTTACAAAAGCAGAACTGATCACCATATTTCGTCTTTGGTGACATCATATGCATCTCATAGGAGAATGGGAAAGCCTGAAAGAAGCTTTTCTCTGGACAGCTTAGCTGATGGAGAAGACATGCCAGCAGAAGATCTGGTAGAAGAATCCAAATCTGATTCATCTGATGAAGTGCCAGCAGAGATTTTTTGGAAGTTACAAACTCCTAGATCACCGACTATACAGACTGAGGAAGATCATGAGGCCAAGACCTGTGACAGAGATACAGAAGGGACAAATTATGATCTGAAGCTGAGCAGTTCCTTTTATTTGGACACTAAACCACAGCCTGCTTCCAGTAATACCTGCAAGCAGTTGCTGAAGGGGACAAAAGTCTCTGTTGTAGAACAAGAAAGGTCTCTTGATAGAAGACTGTATTATGCAAGTGGAAATCCTTTGCGTACTAATGATGCTTGGTCTTCCTGTGACTCAAAGGTTGACATCAGCAGCCCCAGAATAACAGCACCTTCTTCCCCTAAAAATTTGGAATTTCAAGAAGCTCACCTCTGCTCTTTGAGCCAACCAGAGCTTTGGCTGAAGAAAGATGAGCTAAAGCAGTCAGCTGCTGAAGTTTCTTTTGTTTCTGGCTCTAAGCAGATACGCAGCATTCCTCATTTATCACATCACATAAATGCAATAAACACATTTTTCTCCTCTGAGACATCAGAATTACCTTTACCTGAAACAACAACAGCTGCAAGCAGAGTTTCTGAGAGTGGATCATTAAGTAAGATTCCAAAGGGATGGACGAACTCTAATGAAAATTCTTCCTTGGAATCTCAAGATGTAACGTCCTCATTTGTTAGCTCAGTAGGACCAAGCTCCTCTTTTGTTCCTATTTCAGCAAAGCATGATTATTATGAACATTCAAGGTCAAATCATCCTGAACAAGAACAACTGAATGAATTACCTACTTACAGGTCTACCACTGAATGCACACAAGCATTCAGCTGTTTGGAAAGTGCCTCCACTGCAGACTGCTTGTCCAGGGAAGAGGACAGAACTCATCCAGAGCTGCCAAAAGATAACAGTCTGAAAAAAACACCTTTTATTTCTGTGTTGCCTGTGCACATTTTGGAGCAGAGAAATGACTGTGCAGATGCAGATTTAGAAGATGATTTCATCAGAACTTTTGAAAAAGATGACTTAAATGATGACTACAATAACTTGATGACAAAATCAAGTATAACAGATTCAGGGAGCAGAAGCGCATCTGTCAGTGCACCTGCTGCTGAATCTTCTACAGGACTTGGTCCTAATATGACCTCAACACAGAAATCTGCAGTAAAACAAGTCCAATTTGGAAACCATGGGCAGCTTTTTCCAAGAAGGGAAATGCCAACATGTTGTGATGAAGGTTTCTTTCTCAGTGACTCAACAAATAAGAACTGCTCTCTAATAAGTAGTTATGAGCTTCAGACATTGTCTGGACAAGGAGCAGACTCAGCTGTTACAATAGGTCTCCTCAGGTCTCAGGAGAGTAATTTGGAAACAATGCAAGAAACAGATTATGGACAAATGTCCGCAGAAGAAGTAACAACAGAGATAGATTGTTCCTCACAGAAGACAACATATCAATATAACCCTTCAGTTGTTGCTCACAGTGCAAGTTACGACCAATCAGCAACACCAATAGAGATGTCTCAAAAAGAGATTATATGTATGGAAACAAGCACAGATAGCTTGGGAGAGATTGCGCCAGAGGTGCCTTCATTCAGAGATAATGAAGAATACGAACCAAAGGAGGAAGACTTGTCTTCCCTGAATCATTATGAATTCAAAAGCAAACTTGTTTCAAAAAATTATTCCCATGAATGTGCTCTAGCAGACAGTCAGGAAAGTTGCTTATCCCAACAAATTTCAGAAAATTCTACATTATGCAGAGAAGAAAGCAAAGAACACAGTGCCTTGAATTCTCAGGCTATAGTTCATAAAGAATTTTCATCCAAATATGAAAACTTAGTGATAAATGAAGTAAATTATCTCATAACGAACATAAATGGGAAAGACATTGAGTCCTTCCCTGCTGCTATTTGTGCGAGTACAAATGATTTTCTACCAGAATCCAATTCAAGCATATTTTACCAAGCTTCAACGAAAGCTGATCTTTTTCAAAGTGCATCTGAGACTGAAAATTACGATAAACTATTGGAGCATGTCACAATAGTGAAAGGAGATTGTGAGGTTACATCTAACCTTACTGTGGAGGAAGTAAGTGTCTCAGTAAGTTGTTCCGGTGTACATTCTGGTAGCCTTTGCACAACATGCTCTTTAAAATCAACAGAGCAGAAAAAAGTTATACATAAGACAACCGACACATCTGTGGAATTTGATGCAACCATTCTCTTGGAAACAGAGACACTGAACAAATCTTTACGTGAAGAAGAGAAAGAAGCCTTTTTTGAAAGTGATTGCCCAGAGGATATCTTGCTTGTTGAAGGTGATGTAAACTCAGAGTTGGGAAGGGTATTTGAATACAACACAAATACATTAGCTGCTGTTTCTCAAGAGGAGAGCCCATATACAAATAAAGAATCCAATTTTTTAAGAAATCCAGAAACTGATCCAGAAGAAGCTGTGGTTCCTTATCAGAATACAGAGGCAAACACTCATGAAGAAATAACAAAATGTATTGATAGTACAATCAATTTAGAAAAAAATGCACTGGAAATTAAATCCAGACAATTTGAAAGTTTTCTTGACTACACAGTAGCTGAAGTCCAAAGTGTAACTGAAGACAGGAGAGGAGAGGATTTTAAAGGTATTAGTCTATCTCAGGATCCAAAGAAACCTATTGATATTGCAGCTTGTGAAGTTCAATGTGAGTTTTATACAAATCTGTGCCTGACACATAAAGAGGTGGAGAAAGATGAACCGCAGGTAGCCAGCACTGGGGTAGAACACACTCAGGAATCAAAAGCACTAGTGGGTTCTGGCAGCCAACTTGAGGCAAGCAGCTTTTGCCAAAAAGAAAAAAGTGAGAAAATAGAAATAGGTATTTATTCACCAGAGTTTTCTGTTGCTCCCCAAGACATTCCTTTAGCTGTGCGTTCCCACACAACAGAATTTACTCAGAATGCTTCAGACTTCCCTGATGCTTCTGAGGGACTTTTACAGATGAGCAGAATAATAGAAGATGTGTTTAATACAGAGGATGTAGCTGCAATGGTCCTACTCACAGGTGGGCAAGGAAATACCTTAGCAAAACCTGAAAATGAAGGGCAAGTAAATTCTAGCAATTTAACTGAACATTGTGTACCAGACTGTTTGCCCCAGGAAGACAAGGTTCATGAACATGAAGTGACTGGGAGTGAAGAACAAATTATGATAAATACCAAGGGGCTGATTGTTACAAGGCAAGAAGTCATATGCACAGATGAAAATGTTTTATTTACTGAAAAAACTCCAGCTCTACATCAGATGTATTCTGAAACAGATGACAAAGAGGAAATATTAAATCAATTTAAAATCCCTGAAAGATACCTGACAGCTTCAGGACTAGAAGAGAATATACTGTTAGAAGATGATTCAGGGTACCATGATCCTACTGAAATGAGTGAAGACGGTGGCTCAGTAGACTCTGTTTCAGATACAAGAAATGCAGTCATGAAAGATATCAATGCATATAAATATTCAGTTGATGATAGTACTGGTATTGACCAATATAGAATTGAACAAGAACTTAAAAGTCTCCATGTTAAAGAGGACAGCCATATGTATATGAGCTGCTCTATGCAATATCCTGAGCATGGTACTTCAGAAAAATTAAATGTAAGCATTCTTAGAAATAGACCTGATATTTGTGAATTGGATCCAGTAGGCTCCAGAGTTGAGGAGGAGAAAGTACATTTGATGAATCTAGAACAAATGGCCAAAACAGACAAAGAAGAGCAGACATTTGTAAAAATCACAGAAGAGGGAGAACTGATCGTTTTACAAAACCTGAACAAACTATTCCCTGAAAACAAAGACAGCTGCCAAATGACACATGATGGCAGCAGATTAAATGAAATCTTAAGTGAAAGCCAGTGGATGTCTACCAGCTTTTCTAGAAATAATGAAGATATTGACAAGCAACAAAATCCAACAACAACACGGAAATCTACTGAAAAAACCCAAGAAGGTTCACCTGAGGACTCCCCATGCCAGTCTGTAAATCACCTCTTATATCTTGGAATAAGTGATGATTCCCATCTTGTTGAAGATGTTCCTACTGCATTGAAAGGACATACAAAACCATCTAACAGCAGTGTTGGAACTAGAGCTCTTCTGCCGTACTATGAAACATTAATGGAGAGTGAGGTCTGTGTTGGTACACCTGTTACAGTCAACAAAACGGGAAAAGACAAATATTTTTCTGATAAAAGGGAAAGTAAGAATGTAGGTTTTCTGCAAACCAGCACCAGGCAGCAGGAAGAGTCCTTTGTATTTAACAATACACCTGATTATGCCATATCGGGGCAAGCTGTCGATGAGAAGAGCAGCTCTTCCACTCCCTACAGCGCAGGCGGTCCCGGGTCTGAAACTGTTGTGCTTCAGCAAAAGGCCGAAGGAAACTCATTTTCCTTAGAAAAATTAGATTCTCCTGAAGATAAAATTCAGGATGTTTACAATGCTCATGAAGAAAACGGTGTGGATTTAATGGTTAATAAGCTATCAAAAGACTGCCTTGATCCCACAGAAGATATAGCTCAAGGGGGAAAGGTTAACATTGTGCCTGATTCACTGCTCTTGGATAATTCAAATCTGCTTTCGTCTTCAGAGGAAGAAGTGATGGATGATATAGGGGAGGAAAAAATGCATTCTTTACTAGAAATCTCTCCTCAAAAAATGTTTCACAATATTAATACAACTCAGAAAGCACTTTACTCAGGGAGTGTATCACAGCATGATGAGAAGGAGAAATTTTTAAGCATAAGCTATTCTACAACAATCAGTAAAAATGAAAATGCAGAGTTTCCTGGTGTAGCTGGCTATCGGCATGAGCCCAGAGAAAATCAAGGACACAGGACTTCTGGAGAGAACTGCATAGACCAACCAGGCAGCACTGTTTCTGAGAACACTTCCATCCTTTTAAAAGGCCTGAACAAGCCTCCATGGGAAAATCCACATTATAGTAAAGAGTTTCTAAATTGTAGTAGAAACCTGGGCACTTCTGAACATTCTCCTGGTCTACTCAATCATCCAGCATCATTTGGAGATGTTTTGATTGCCAGCAATGGAGACAAAGGCAAAGACGATGCTGCTCTCTCTGAAGAAACAAAATACTTTGAAAGTGAATCAACTGATTTAAGTGTATCTGTAACTTTCCCTCATGATTCTCAAAAAGGAGATGAAAGGAAAAATAATTGTGCAGTTGTGGAGGCCACATATGGTGAGAATAATAAACTCCATGAAAAAGATGTGGGAACAGATCAAAAGAGGAAAATAATTCAAGGTTCTTTCCAGAATTGCAATGACATAAAAGAAGATAAAATTCATGAGTACCCAGAACATAGCAGTAACACTTCGAGGGTGACTGTACCAGAATCGGGCTCACTTACTTTTCAGAGCCAAGGACAGACTGACAGTAAAGAATCAAAGTCTTTTCCATCCTACTTTGTAGCAAATAGTCCAACTAATACACCATTTCAAAGCTCCAAGAACATCAGTGCTTTTGACACTTCTTGTTTACTTGATGACTCAAAATCTCTAATATTTAGTCAGCTTGAGGACTCACTTCAAGACACATTTTTGATGGAGCAGGTATCCTCCAGTTCTGCCGATGTGTGCTCTGTAAAAGGAGGAGATTGTCCCCAAGCATTTGCAAGTGTCAGTCACCCATCCTTAACACCATTTTCAGAATCTTCTTCAGCTGCAGATCTGGGCCATGGCGAAACTGGCACGTGTGATGTTTCACATACAGGTATATTGAAACATTCTCCATTTGGTGTTTTGCAAATACAAGACACTCAGTCTGATAAGGCTGTGGTATTCGATGAGCTGACACATCCTTCAGGGAGTATTTTACTTTCTCTTGCCAAAGAAAACAGGCATTGCCCGGTATCAGACATAGACTCTGCTTCCTATAAAAATTCTGCTGTCGATGGGGAACCTGTCTATGTAAGGCACTGCAAAAAATTCGACAATAGTATACAATTTGATTGGCACCACTGGAGTAAAGCTCCGCCACAAGAAGCTTGCATGGAACACACAGAGAAAGTACTAGGTGATAATGATTCTCTCTTTTTACCGTCATTACCTTTCTGGGATACTGGAAGGGCAATTGCTGTTAAAGAGGTGAAAATGAGAAAAATACTTAAGAGAAATGAGGAAGAACTGCATTCAAATACTGAGGCTGAACTTTCTGCAGTAAAGAGAAAAACATCAAGTAGAGAACCTGTTGAAAAACAAACTAATGTATCCTCCAATCCTGTAAATGAATTAATAGGCCCAGAAGTTACAGTGTTGGAAAATCTCTATCCAGGAGATGATGTGCATCCTGAACAGACCTGCAATTCCTGTAGTCCAGTATATCCCACCGACAGCACGAGCGCTGATCCCAGGCGGCTGTATCACACTGTCTTGGGTTTTGAAAAAAACCCTGCAGATTTGCAAGACAGTTGTCAGTACGTGCCTATGGGTGAGCAGGTAGAACAGGTGCCGGATAGAACAAATAAAGATGGTGGAAAAGAGATTTTAATTCGCAGAAATAATACAGGTTCAAGTGTTGATAGCCCTGCTGATAATGCTGATGCAGACAATAGTTCAACAACAGGAGATGCTATAATGAGGAATAAGACTCTGAAATCAGAAAAGCTGAAGTTTTCTGTAATGAATAATGAAAGTACTTTTGTTAAGCTTTTACCAGAAAACCATGATTTGCCTCCTCAAGAATCCAAATTGGTGCAATTCAGGAGCAAAAGATCATATTCTACTACACAGAATACAAAGAGCTGTAAACAAAGTGAACAGACACCTTATTTACTAAGTCACAGGCTATCAGCCCCAGCTATTGCTGTGTTCTCTGATCCAGAATATACTTTGGAAGCTTCATCTAAGGCAGATCCGTTGTTATATTCTACGTCTAAATCACTACAAGATTTAAATATGAGTGTAGAGCCTCCATCACCAACTGAAGATGATCTTCATGGAATCGAAAGATTTTCAAAGCAGGAATCAAAGAACTTTCTTCAGGTTAAATCTAAGCCCAGATTTCAAAGAATGGCACAAACTAAGAAGGTTGCAAACTGTAATACAAAAAATTTACAAAATGTTGCAGCAAGAACCCAAAGCAGCCAATCTTTAAAAGACCGTACTACTCACTCTCCATTATCCTTACTGCACACTGCACACAGTTCTGTGGGTGCAGAAGCAAATATCCCTTCAAAGAGTAGTTCAGTAGCTCAGTGTAGTGAAGGGAAAGAAGCTGGATACCAGCCAGAAATGGATTTATTTTTGCAAGAAAATAAAGATGCAATGCATTTTCGTTCAAGTGATATCAACCCATATATTCATCCATGGCAACAAGATGGATTGTGCAAGATTGGGTGGAAACAGTATGTTTTTGGAAGTGCAAGTGATGTCTCTTGCAGTCAAATTCCTTTAAACCTGGAAAATCGTAAAGTTATGAGATGTTCCAGTGTAGACAATGGATTGAATTCACAAAATTCTCCTTTTCATTCTCATCTTAGTTCATATGCTACAGCAAAAGTTTTATCGAGCACTTTAAGCAGCATTGAAGGCCTTCAAGGATGGGACAACGTCAGACAAGATTTTCAATCTGTGTACTCAAGTGACAGTACCAAGCAGTATAGCAACGTATCCACTGAAATATTGGAAACTAAACCAGAAAATAACACTGCTGAATCTGAGAATCCTTCTGCAAACCCTCGAAACTCTTCAGTGCAGGTTGATGAAATTGTACTATTGTATCCTTCAGAGTCTGAAAGGTCTTCCAAAAAACTACCAGCGATTACATGTGAGCAGGGAACACAAACAGTAACTACAGGAAGGTATAAAAGGCAGAGAAGGCATCAGAGAAGCTATACAGATGTTTCTGCAAGAAAGCAGGAAACAAATAGAGATTTGTTTCATCAACCCTCTTCTTGGACAAGCATGCAGAACCTGTCCCTGCATCTGTCACAGCTTCTTCAGAACACTTCTGAGCTGCTGGGAAACCTCTCTCAACACAGCATTATAGATAATGAGCAGAATGCCAAAATCAACCAAAGAGCAACTGAAGAGACTGTAAAGGTTACTAGATCAGATAGCTGCACTCAGACTACAGCAGATGTAGGCACTCAAACTGAGATTCTGGAAAAACCTCAAAGCAAACATGAAGAAAAACAAGTGGAGGCAAAAATGGAAAATGAATTGAGGGCAACAAATGTTGATTGGAAAGGACTAGCTGCAGATGCAGTAGGTAAGGTTTCCAAAAGGAAAGAAGAAACTCTCTCTCTTGAAGAAAGAACACAAGAACGAACAGGAATGAGAAATCTGGGCGATCCTGACTTCCATGACAGTCTTGACAGCATTTTGGAAGACTCCTTTATGCGTCTGCCTCTCTTAGCCAGAACCTCCACTCCTATCTTAGATTTTCAAAAAACACCATTAAATGCACAGCAGAATGTTGCTTTTGCTAGTACCAGAGTTTCATCTGTCACATCATCTTCACTGAGTTCAGGGCAAGATGGTTCTTCATGCACTGTAGTTAGCAGCCCTACTAACAGCACCTTTCAGTCTCCAGCATCTTGTGCTCAGGAGAAGAGAAGTATCAATGAACTAGAGGTTCCAGCAGAAAGAAAATTTTGTTACAAAAACACCCTGCTAGTCGATAGGGCCTCTTCCCCTATTCTTACTCTTAGTGCTAGTCCCAGCAGCCAGAATGCTTTTAGTAAGTCTGTCTGCCCTATTAAGGAACCTCTTGGATGTTCCAGTGATGCTTCAAGTCCTCTTCACAACCAGAGAAAGCAGAGGGCAGGTCCACGGTCCAGCATGCAACCTCACATGGACAATTTTTCACAGACAGAAACAGACAGTGAATCGAGTGCTTCTAGAGACAACATGGGGATAAAAAAGAAATCTGGAAGTTTCTCAGATAAGAAAGCAGCCAAAGAGCTTTTAGGACAGGATAGTTCAGAAGGCTTGGAACAACAGCATAGACTCACAGTTGACACCCACATGACCATTTGTGCAGAACGACGGTATCACTCTAGCAGTATGTTGGAGGTGTCGGGCCACAGAGAAGTGTTAACAGGTGATCTCGGAGACCACGGTCCGCTGGCACGTTCACTTCATTGTATGTATGTCACGAGGGGAGGAAGAGGTTCTTCAGTTGGAAATGGACATGAAAAACATGTTGGTAATTCTGATACTGCTTTGATTCATAACTACTTGCCTCCAAACACTGACTTACTTTTTAATCAAAAAATTAGTGCCACTTGTTCAAGTAAAACAAATGCTGGTGCATCCGCAGAACCTACGGTAGAAGCACCGTCTCTACAGTTTCACGATTTCTTCTGGAAAAATGCAAACAGCTGCCCTCCCTCGCTCTCTGATGTGAGCGATGTGCAGACTTCCTTCCAAGATGACATTACAGATTCTGTCGCTGAAAGTGAACATGACGCTGAAATTCCTCTCAGCAAAAACGCCACTTTTGCAAAGCCGTACAGGCCTCGGAGCTACAGTCTCCGTGACTTACCCATACACAATAAATTTAGCAACTGGTGTGGTGTTAAGGGCAGCCCTCCTCCTTCGTTACTCAGCTTGAGTGGCAGTGTGACCGATTTACCAAGTCAGGCAGAAAAGAAACGTAGAACCACACAAGCGACAGAAATGGAAGGGAAGTCCCAGCTCTGTGACAGCAGAAGCAAAGAGATTGAGAGACTTCAGAGGGAGCGCGCTCAGATCATGTCAGGCATTCACCTGGATCTGCATCAGCAGCCCCTGACCGTGGAACTGACCGAAGCAAAGCTCAATTACGGCATCGGGGAAACAGACGCCCTGCTGAGGGTCCTTCAGAGTGGAACGGCAGATGACTTGGTGGCCATTCCAGTGAAGCAGCAGCTTTATGAAAGGTGAGTTACTTATAGTATTGTATTACCTATTTTGAATACACTTCATGCACACTTCATGCAGCATAAATAATGTTTAGTAATGAGCACTTAATCACTTAGTCACACTGAGTGAACTATATGTGAAGAGATATAGTATTAAGATTATTTTATATACAGTTAAGTAATGCATGTAAGACAAAATTTTGGGGTTATTTAAAGACAATAGAGAAAAGGACAAGATTCAGTGTAATTCAAATCTATTATCACCCCACTCTTAAAATTTTTAGCAGCTATGAGAGTGATCATGGGAATATATTTCATTGATTTATTGCAATGTAAAAATAATTGCTGTATCCTATTTGTGGGAATCTCATTCGTGCTTCTGTGAATAAATGCTGCTGTATGAATATGAACAAAAAAATTAAAAACATAAATATACAAAATAAATTATGCAAAAATCAAGATCCTAGATTCTTGCAATTGAATTAAAGAACTCACTTCATGAAGCTGTTGTAACTAAAATAATTTAGGAGTAGCTACACCAGTCTCTGTCCTCAATTTGCCTCTCAGCCATTACAAGCAGTAACCAAGACTCTCTTACGCATTTCCTACTGTTATAAAAGCAGTGGAGTTTTAGAATTTCTGTGTCTTCTGTCAGCATGTGGCCAAAGGGGTATTTGCAAGGGGAGTGTATGTTATCAGATTTCTATAAATTTTACGCTACGAAGCTACCTAATGTTTAAGTGTTTTTAAAAATCAGAAAATGTAACTTTGCAGGGTGCACTGTGTCACTCTAACCATGTTTCCCTGACAGACACATGAGGGCTATTGAAACTCTGAGGAAGGAAAGAGAAAAAAGGCTGCAAAGATACCAAAGAAGCCGAAGTCTGAGTCCGCAAAAGCATTTGAGTCTGGTGCAGATGCTGGATGCAAGTCAGAGGGATCTAGATCTCCCCAGCAGGCGCCGAGAATATCTGCAACAACTGAGAAAAGATGTGGTGGAAAATACCAGGTAGGGCATTAGAAACCTCTCTTTTGGCTGGATGAACATTACTGGTGTTCACAGTGGGTACGCGTTAGTGATTCTTACTGGTATGTGAAACTTCTGTGGCAGAATTCTTCTCCTCAATGCAGAAGGGCTAAACTTTGGGATAGAAAGTGCTTTCAGGAAAAACGTGTGCCTGATTTTAGAAAGCATTCATTAAAATCTTCCCTCTAGTTGATTTCAGTCCATAACAAGCATCTAATTTATTTTGTGTGTATGATGTATGAGGACAGTCAAGTATTCAGTCTTTAGTCATTGCAGTCCAATCTGTATTCTTACTCCTTCACTAACTTAAAAGCCACATGAAATAGTTGTTTCATGTTAAATATAAAAAAAATCTGCAGTCCTTCAATATTTAGAATTTGAGTTTCTCCTCCCCCACCACACCCCATAAATGCCTTTTGCTTCCTTTGCAGTAGATCAGGAGACATTTATTGTCCCAGCACAATTATTTTGTGTGTATATGCCAGAGCAGGAGCCTTCGATCATACGGAGAGCTGACTTAGAAACTGGTGCAATCATGGGAGTAATCTTAGTGGTAAACTGGACTTGCAGTGTGAATCATTTTGCAAGGTTAAAGTCTGTGCAGCTTTTTGTGAGCAAAGATAAACTTTTCAGAGGCTAATGTGGTGGGTTTTAATTGCTTTTCTGGCAAATTTTCCTGTTCCACGTTGGAAGATGACTTTTTCATGGTATTTAGTCAGGTGACCTAATTTCAAGTAATTATCTGTGTTTTCCTCCATGTACCTGTCCTTACAGAGTTCAAGAACCAAAAAGAAGAAGCGTTCAGCATCCTTCAGATATTGAACTGTTGCTCCGAGACTACCAGAGGGCCCGAGAGGAAACCAAAACAGAAATTGCACGAGCTAGGGACAAACTTCGGGAGCGAGCCGAGCAAGAAAAAAGGCGAATACGGGAGCAAATATTTTCTCAGTTACAGAAGGTGAGCATTACAGAGGGGAAACCCTTCTGCATTATTCACAGCAATGCAGTTTTCTAGAGAAACTTTTCTGTGGTTCAGTAATTCTGCTGTTTGATATACATCAGTGTTAGAAAAAAAGAAATTAAATGCAAATTTGTGCTTAAAAAATCTCAGTAATACTGAACTGATATTGTTTGTGCTTCTGATATACATCTTCCTGAAGCCACATTTTATGTACAAGAAACTCCTAATGTTTATTCATGGGGTCAAGCTTACACAGCTGACCTGTGAGCATCTGCCCACTCTGTGGAAGGATTTTGCTGTGATAAACTGAGTTTATTTTAGTAGGTACTGAAACACAAAGGCCTATATTCTTTTCTTTTTTATATTTCTTATTTTAGACTGTCCTCTGTGTGTGCATTTGTCTTGTACTTTTGTTTTTATTTCTGCACTGTCTGAGTGTGTAAAATTTTCTGCAGGATGCAAGGACGATACCTTATTAGGATGTGTCTGTTCTGCCCAGTTTCTGACTCTACTTTTATGCTGTAACCTTTGTCACTGCCTGACAGTGCGGCTTCAATCATAGCCAAAGAAACAGGCAAAGAACAACAAATGGGACTGAACAGAGGTGTCCTTATTTAAACTTCTTTTACCCCTTAAAAACACCCTAGCATTGGTCTGATATCCCAGACTCTCCTATGTGAGGAATAGCAACAGCAGAAGCTGTGTTTTCCCAGGCTGGTGGGTGTTACAGGGAGATTTGCTCTGTGGTTTATATAAGCATAGTCCTTCAAACAAGGAGCCTGCTTTCTGTAAGGCAAGAGCTTTTGTCCTGTCAACACTCTGTGAAAGAAACTGAACTTTAGATTATTCCTCTTTGATCTTTCAGTGGTGTTACTGATTCCACTAGCTGTTGTGCAAGGGAAGTTTTGTGTGGTTTTTTTTGTTTGTAATACTGCAATACCTATTACAGGAAGAAGCAAGGCTGAAGACTCTTGCAAGTACAAGCACTTTATGTACAGACTCCAGCCTCAGCCTCTCCTCCGGTCCAACATCTGGTTACAACAGTAGTAATACTGCTACATATACTGCAAGTAACCTCAGCAGCCAGGAAGGACAGGTGAGAAACAACTGGCCTGGGAAACTGACATCTCCTGACAGTAACAGAAAGAATGTAGGTACAGAAACCTTCTTTGAGGTGGTTCATATTCTGTCGCTGCTATCAAACTGAGTTTGTCAGTAGTACACGGAGGGGTGACGTAGGGTTGGAGGAAGCATTACCACGTAATTGCAAAAGACAGTGATGCCTCTATTTTTGTTTGGGTTTTTGTAGGGTTTTTTTTTAAAATCATAGGTAAAAACCATACAGTGTTACTATTGTAAGTAATGCCACTCTCTGTCAAGTGTTTTAGCAAAGCCTTTTCTTGTGATAACCCTTTTCTGATATTCTCAGTGTGCCTCCCTCAGTGATGCATACATTGACTTAGGAGTTTGTGTGTGTGAACGTGAACTTTCCTGAAGTTACTTTTTGGAGTATGCACCTGTGCTAGCTCTTCACACGTGGTTTGCTAAATTTCCTGAGTCAAGGTATCATTTCATAACCAGGGGAATGGCAAAGGAGTTCTCTTATGATGAAGAGAGGCTTCCAACCCTGTAAGGCAGATCTACTATGAATATTCCACTTGCTATGTAATGTAATGTATTTTTTCCCTGTTCATACCAAAAGCCCCCACTTCTCGTCTTTTTAAAATCAGGTTTCTTCTGGAAATGCTTTGGTCTCAAGAGATACACGAGGTCGTTCAGCTCTTAGAAACAGTCAGCTTTACATGTTAGAGCAACTACAGAAGGATACAACATTTGGTAAGTAAAACATACATGTGCTTATGTTTGAGTTGTAGTCCAAAGCCTAACAATATTTTCCATTTATGCAAATAAAAATCTAATTTGATTCTAGGTATTTTGAGGATGTCCCTACCATTATATACCTTCAACCAGTAGCCAGAGCTTGCTTAGAATTTCTTGAAAAAGTAAATGGTGATTTGGTCCCTCTGAAGTTGCTCTTTTGATGTGGCAACATCACAGTGCAGTGTTCTGATAGGGCATGAGGATAATGCTTTGAATGAGCCAAGGAAGCATGGGGCAGGGGGCTAAAGCTGCAATGAGTATAGGATTTTACCTGCAAGTTCTTATTTTTATCCCCAAGACTCACGTTGCCTGTTCTTGTTTATTTTGTTAGCTTAGATGTGGTAATGACCATTAAACTTGAGTAACGTAAAATGTAACTGCAGTGCAATTACCATGACACATGTTGTCTAGCAAGGGATGTTATCAGTCAGTCCTTCATCAGGAGCTGGTGGGTTGGGTGCTCCAACGGAGGGTTTAAGTCCTTTCAACTGCAGAATAGTGGTGGTTTTCCTTTTTATTTTATTTATTTCCCTACGGCCTTTTTGTTTCCTGCAGAAGCCAGCGGAATTCAGCCACCCCTTCCTTCTAGCAGCATAAGCTGTAGATTCACTCATGGATTAACTATTTCGGTCAGCTCCTCTTCAACAAAAGGATACCAAGATTTATCCAAACACATCTTGGCTAATGCTACCACTGAGGTAAGTAAATAAGCACGTTTTTTATTCCTATGCCTCTTACTAGAAGCTGTAGCTCAAATGGGTGGGACAAGCCTTATTGTTCGATAGCGCCAATAGTTACTTATTTGTCAGATACCAAGGGCACACTGAGCAGTTCTAAATGGTGGGGGAAAGTGAGCCAGGCTGCAGCAGTGGAGTTCAGAAGAGATTATTGTGTTAGCTGAAATGTTTGTGTGAAGCTGGTGAAACTCCTGCACTCCTCTAGCGTCCAGGAATTCCTACAGTGCAGGCTTTACATATCTGTGGATGGCAAGATGTGACTGTGTAGTTAGAAGGAGAGCATTCACACTTCCTATTTCAGCTCGGGTAGCATCGCTTCAACAGCATCTGGAGATAGATATTCCCCCCATCTCCCTGTCCTGGGTTGCAATGTATTCTATTACCATGAGCCGTTGAGGCCTGGCGCCGGTGTTCCTTGCCTCGCCCCTCGGGACTATTCTTCTGTTAATGCGCCCATCAGTGCCTTGCCCCAGGACTCACCATCTCTTTGTGAGATGCCCCGGCCAGAGGGGGAGGGGTGGAGCCAAGCATTCCCGCCGGAGATAACTTTGGGGTTTGGAGCAGCGCGAGGAGCCTTCCCCGCTGGGATCCCAGAGGACAGGGACTGCACCGCGGCCGGATTTTCGGAGGAGGACCAGTTTGCTTTTCTACAAGATCACCGCTTCAACGGGATCATCTAAAAGAGAACTGCAGCTGCCACCGAAATCGGATTGCTCAGACTTTGTTTTCTTTTCCTACGGACCACCGCTTTAACCGGACCATTTCGGAGAGAACTGCAGCTGCCACTGGATCGGACTGGTACCAGCACCCTGCCCGGCAGGGGGCCAGGTTGTATCCCTGACTCTGTCAGGCCTGTAACCCATTCCTCTGTATTATAGTTTTGTTGTATGCATTAGTAAAAACTGTTATTCCCATTTCCTCATATCTTTGCCTGAAAGCCCCTTAATTTCAATTCTATAACAATTCGGAGGGAAGGGGGTTGTATTTCTCTGTTCCAAGGGGGGCTCCTGCCTTCCTTAGCAGACACCTGTCTTTCAAACCGGGACAGATTTTGGCGCCCAACGTGGGGCCTGAGGGCATTGAGGAAAAGGGGTGAAAAAGGAATAACAGTTCCTGGCTAACCTGATGTTTTGTGCACTGAACGTGGGATCTTTGTTAGGCAGCACCATGTGGTCTAGTTTACCTTGCTTCGGGTGGCACGTGGTCGTGGCTATGCTTTTCCCCTTTGCAGCCCCTTGTCTAAACATGGGTCCTCTGACTAAGGCTACTGTGGTTGTTATCCAGCTTGCACTGTGGGTTGGTAAGGTGAGGAGTTCATGGTTTTTCGATTTCCTGTGGAATGTGGGCACATGGATAAAGGGCTATCACACGCTCAGCGTATGTTTCGGGGATTACATTAAAAATGGTACCTTCTGTGAGGAAATAACACCAGGGGAAGTTTTCTCCCAACCATTCAACCAGTTCTTTGGGTCTGCTCCATCAGCTTTCGAAGGGTTTAGTTTTCCCCTAGATATTATCCATGTGTTGCTGCTAATAGGCCTACTGCTAATGGGCTGCTTGGCCTTCAGAGATAAAGTGAGACTGGCTTGGATAACTACTTGGGCACCCACCCCAGAGACTAGGAATGCTGCCCCAGAACCTGACACGGCCCCAGAGGCCAGAGATCCTGCCCCGCAGCCTGACCCTGTCCCACGACCTGGCATTGCCCAACAGCCCACCTCACAAATGGACCAGCCTAATTGGGTGGGGGTGCTGATAAAGGAAATACGCGAGATGGGCCAGAAGCTGACGGAATACACCTCCCAAACTAGTGGGAAACCTTGTCCTAAAGAGGGAAAGTCTGATGGTGCAGCAGTGGGACCCACAGATGTTACAACTGTGCAGGGTCCAGCTGAACCACAAGGACAGCCACAGCCAGCGGCAGTCGCCCCTGTGCAGAGGAGAAAGTGCAAGGCCAAATCAGTACGCCCAGTTAATGATGGGGATGAGCCAGAGCCCTCACAATCTGCAGGGGAGTCAGAGCCTGAAATTATCACCGAATCCCTGTCGTTCGACAGTCTCCGTAATATGCGAAAAGACATTGCGCGACGGGGGCGTGAGCCTTTTACAACTTGGTTACTTCGGGTTTGGGACCTTATGGGTAAAGGCGTACAACTGGATAGTGGTGAAGCCAGGTATTTGGGATCCTTGGCCCAAGACTCAGGGGTGGACCAGGTATTTGTAAGGGAGCCGGGGCCCCTTTCTCTCTGGGAGCGGCTTTTAATGAGTGTGAGGGAAAGGTTTGTCCACAGAGAGAGAATGCAGGAGTACCATCATAGAATGCAATGGAAGACCCTTGAGGAAGCAATCCAACAGCTGAGGGAAGTGGCAGTGTTAGAGGTACTCTTTGGGAGGGACGGACAGCATGATAATGACCCCGACAAGGTCAAGTGTACAGGGCAGATGCTGTGGAACCTGGCAAAGCTGGGGCCACAGCAGTATGCCACATTCATTGCAACAATTAATGCTGATGACAACCAAGAGACAGTGGGTTCTGTTGCCAACAGGTTCAGATATTATGAGAGTTTAGTCAATGGCCCAATGAAAGCTCATGTCGCTGCTGTGGCTAGGGACCTCAAGGAAGAGATTAGGGAGGAGGTGATGAAGGAGGTGAGGAGGAGCAGCTCTCATGTGGCACCAGTGCAGGTCATAAACCCCAGAGTCAGAGCCCGACGTCCCCCAGCTAGAGAGAGAGGGTACACCCCACGATCTGAGCTGTGGTTCTTCCTGTGTGACTGCGGGGAAGACATGAGAAGGTGGGATGGGAAACCCACTTCTGTCCTGGCAGCACGGGTTCGTGAGCTCAAAAGGGAAAACACTAACCGAGGGGGTTCCGCTAAAGCGAAAGTAGCCTCAGCCTCCCGTGACCGAGCTGCCAGGTATTACAGAAGGGAGGATGATGTGTCAGATCCCCTTGAAGAAACATCTAGCAGGTATGCCCAGAGAATGGATGATAACCAGGCCTAGAGGGGCCCTGCCTCTAGCCAGGAAGAGGCACGGGAGAATCGGGTCTTTTGGACAGTGTGGATCCGATGGCCTGGCACATCAGAGCCACAGAGATATGAAGCATTGGTTGACACTGGAGCACAATGTACCCTAATGCCATCGGGACATGTGGGGGCAGAATCTGTGTCTATTGCTGGGGTGACAGGGGGGTCGCAGCAGTTGACCCTGCTGGAAGCTGAGGTGAGCCTGACTGGGAAGGAGTGGCAGAAGCATCCTATTGTGACTGGCCCGGAGGCCCCATGTATCCTGGGAATAGACTTCCTCCGAAATGGCCATTACAAAGACCCAAAAGGATTTAAGTGGGCACGAGACCGAGGGGTGGATCTAACCATGGACAGTATCTCCCAGGCTATCCATGACTGTGAGACGTGCGCAGTGTAGAGTTTCATTGTATATGTATATATATATATATCTGTGTGTGTGTGTAAAGTTTAAGAAAGGTATTGATTTGGGATGATGCAAATGGTAATAGAATAAGGGGTGGATAATGTCCTGGGTTGCAATGTATTCTATTACCATGAGCCGTTGAGGCCTGGCGCCGGTGTTCCTTGCCTCGCCCCTCGGGACTATTCTTCTGTTAATGCGCCCATCAGTGCCTTGCCCCAGGACTCACCATCTCTTTGTGAGATGCCCCGGCCAGAGGGGGAGGGGTGGAGCCAAGCATTCCCGCCGGAGATAACTTTGGGGTTTGGAGCAGCGCGAGGAGCCTTCCCCGCTGGGATCCCAGAGGACAGGGACTGCACCGCGGCCGGATTTTCGGAGGAGGACCAGTTTGCTTTTCTACAAGATCACCGCTTCAACGGGATCATCTAAAAGAGAACTGCAGCTGCCACCGAAATCGGATTGCTCAGACTTTGTTTTCTTTTCCTACGGACCACCGCTTTAACCGGACCATTTCGGAGAGAACTGCAGCTGCCACTGGATCGGACTGGTACCAGCACCCTGCCCGGCAGGGGGCCAGGTTGTATCCCTGACTCTGTCAGGCCTGTAACCCATTCCTCTGTATTATAGTTTTGTTGTATGCATTAGTAAAAACTGTTATTCCCATTTCCTCATATCTTTGCCTGAAAGCCCCTTAATTTCAATTCTATAACAATTCGGAGGGAAGGGGGTTGTATTTCTCTGTTCCAAGGGGGGCTCCTGCCTTCCTTAGCAGACACCTGTCTTTCAAACCGGGACACTCCCATTTTCTCATGATAGTTTAGGCTAGCAGACAAACTTAGGCATATCTATCTGTATCTGTATACATATATCTATCTGTCTCTCTATATATTATCTCCTCCTTCTGCAGAGAGTATGACAGGCAAGTCAGTCTGGCTGTTAATACTTCCTATAGATTGCTAGCACAGTAAAACAGGTACAACCAACTTAATTAGCCTGAGCAGAAGATACTGTGGCAGCACGCAAAAGCTGAACACCACTTATAGTTCATATGACTTTATCTGACCTGTACATTCGTCATTGTTTTCTCAGGTAATGGCAGCATGCTCCCATAACCTGAGGAATCTCTACACCTGCCAAGCAGCAGCTGGTTGGAAGTAAGTTTATGGCAGGTCTTTATGCTAGGAGACCTTTTTATGTATTTGGCTGGCTTTAGGGCAAATATCTTGCATTGTCTTTGACAGGTATCAATGTACAGAAAAAGAGGTGCTGGTTTACTACAAAGTCTTCCCTTCAGCAACAAGGCATGGGTTCCTGGGAGCAGGAGTGATAGAAAGACCTCTTCCCTCTGTGTGGGGACTAGTAAGAGATCCTGGCAAAAGGCACCTGTTTGACAGAACTATCAACACAGCTCGAGTACACAAGAAGGTAACCAGCCACATTCAGCTGGGTGAGTATCAATGCAAACAACTGGCCAGCATTATCAGGATGTACTTCCACAGCTCAGGTTGTTAGCCAGGAAGAAATTTAGAGGCATCTTATTCCATTTCTTCAGGTTTGAACAAACAATTTCATTATTTAATATGGGAACTTCAGTATTGCAAGACTCTTGCACAGCAACAGTAATATTAAGCACCTCTTGCTGTGGCAGTACAGCTCAAGACAGTGGTTTGAAAGTAAAAATAAAGCTCATGCGGCTTAAAAATTAATTTTATTGACACATTATAGCATATTAACTGAGGCAACAAGAATAAATCTGTAAACTACAACATGCCTTTAAGGGGTGGGGAAAGTTACGGCAAGTTGAAGTGGTCAATCTAATTTCCCTTTTTCTTTACTTTTGGGTGTTTTTTCCACAGTGTATTTAGTGACTGACACCTCCCTCTGTTACCTAAAGCAACCTCGGGATTTCTGCTGCATTACTGTAGAAGCTGAAGAGGTAAAGTGGCTGTACAGAGGATATTTGTTCTAAACTCATGGTTCAAGGACAAAGGGGAGGAAGAAGGAAAGTCCATGAATTTCCAGAAGTGACAGTGTAACAGGAAGAAAAGCCTGCTCCATGTGACACAAGTGAACTATGTACAAAACCCTTTTGTGAATGACAATTGTCAGCCAAGCCCCATTAGGCAGTAACACACGTGGTACACAGTACAGCCTGGGATAATGACAAAAATCATTTAATAAGTAACATGAGAAGTATTCTTATTAAAATAGCTCTTTTAACTAAGTGATATGAGAAATACACCAATGGCAAACAAAGAAAACACAACTGTATGTATAATTATTTTTTTTCAAATTGTCTTTTTTCCATTTTGTCACATGCAGGAGAACTTGTCAGTCTTGGCTATTCAGTCTGTCTACGACGCCTCCATGCCTCACCCCTGTAAAGAAGTGGTGAGAGGGGAGATTTTGCCAAGTGCTTGGATACTGGAACCTGATGTGGTGAATGGAAGAGACATCACCAGAGTTATTTACATGGCACAGGTAAGATTTTGCTTTATGTCCAACAGTGTACGCAAAAAGTCATTACATAGCAGAACACTTAAGAGCTGGTAAAGTAACAAAAAATACAATCCTTATGCTATGCTCCATGAAGTTTATGAAGTGACCATGAAAGTCAGATCCCACTGCATGCTGTTACCGTACATTATGCTAGGTAAGACAGAGAGAATCTTATTAGGATTGTGCCTAAGCACATGATCCCAAGTTTTTACAGCATCTAAAGCTGCTCCCTTGGATACCAAGACTCTTTTTCTAGAAAGGTTTAATGCAATTTTAGTATATGTTGCATGCTTTTGTTTGTGTTTGCATCTTGCTGTGGACACAGGAAGTCAACCTCAGGTTATACTGTTTTTCAAAATGCAGGAAAATACTTACTATTAACATTCTGTAACAGAAATCATTAATTCTCCACAATTAATAAATACAAAAGGAAAGGCAAGATTAGGATTCCAGTTAAGAAAATCCTGCCATCCGTTTATTACAGACACATCTGAGAAGTAGGCTTTCGTTGAGACAGTGGTACCAAGTACTTCAAGAGGTCCAGAAAAGAACACCAACATGTGTATAGTTTAATTTAAAGCGCTCATCTGAGAGCTAAATGGCATTAGTCCTTCTATAGAAAACATGTTTTTAAGACCCAATTTATAAAATATTATCTTTAAATTATAGTAATTAGTATATGCATTTTACAATGCATGTACGTAACATATGCATTTTAGATTGTACTTTATATGCATATATGTTTTCAGTAGCACTGTATCTGTCTCAAACTAGTAAAATGCAATCCAAGCAGAAACTCAAAAGCAGTGTGGGTCATACCTGCTGAAAGAAACATCAAATACACACAGCTTTGAGCATCTGTGGAATAGTGGGAAGGAAAATACACAAACCACACAGTAATGATGGCGTTTGGCTGGAAACTGGTTTTGTGTTTATTTTATATTTGCAGCATCAGTGCTGTTCCAGGCTGGAGAAGTGTTTTGTTCAGAAATGGATACAAACCCTTTCTTCTAATTCCTGCAGGTGGATCTTGGTGCCCCAGCAATCCCCACACGGCTCCTGAGCTCCATTGCTAAGCGACAGCCTCTGGTGATCGCTCGCCTGGCACACTTGCTGGCTGGTTAGTGTTTGGCACAAGGCTGGAGGTTCCCAAAGAGACATGCACATCTGTAAGGGTAATGTAAAATGCTGGCTGAGACAGTCGCAATCCAGCCTCGCTTGAGGAGCCCAACTGCTAACATTGGACTGTACAAAAGTACAGTAAGAAAAAAGGGTCATTTACTTTAATCAATGCTCAGGAGAAACCCAGTGAACTTCATGGGGAGCCTGTCCTCCTGGAGACAGCTGTGGAAAACCTCCATGGTGCAGCAGGAAGGTGTGCTGTCTCTTTAGAGAGCAAAGACTTTGCTTCACAACAGCCAGCATCTTACATGCAGAAGTGTAATATTTCATTTCTGTTTCAAAGATCAGCCTTCTTTCTTTAGGAAAGCTGAGGCAGCAGTGAGAAAAAGGCAGTGGAAGCACTGACATGCACTACAAACTGGAAACTGCATGTACGGCTTTAGACCTTTTAAAAAAACTCCTCAGCAGAGCTGCAAAACCACTGTCTAACATTGAGGTAAAAGTCAAATGCAGAATTCCTAACAGTGTAGCTATAGCCAGCTAGCTAAGTTAAATGATTTACTTCCCCTTGAGCAGGGAAGCCAGCACAGCACGATACCCGCTTGTCATCCGACGCCCCAGAGAGATTTTTCTCATGTACTTGGCTGACGACCTGCGGCCGGGGTAAGGTATTTCAGATTGCCACTACACTATGCAGCATCAGTGGAAACTACCACACCTCAGGACACAGTTTTACTGCACTGCAGAATTAGGTGCTTACAAATAGAGAAACCAAACTGACAGCTGTAAAAAACAGTGACATTTTGTCATTAATAGGGAATAGTACTGAGTAATCAGCTTGTTTCTAGAATTCAACTCCTGCAAGTAAGAGTAGCTCCAGAATTTTTTTCCACAGTGGCTTTTTCCATCAGCCCTTCTACACTTTTACCTAGAAAGAACTGAGACTGTAGCCTGGGTACAGTCTTATCACACATCTTCATTCCTAATGTGACTGGCTGTCTCACCGCAGTGAATATGGACTCGTTCCATTACCTCATGGTACTTCTGTTGTACTTCCTCCAGCAGTCCTGCTGTCAGGCTTTACCTGTTTGTAACACACATCCTACTTTGGTCACACATCCCTAAAATTAAATCAAACCACAAGCAACTGAAATGTCTGAATGACTTCATTTAGTTCTTCAGCACAACGGTAAAATAGATATCTAAGCAATAACAGCTGCTATGTTACACTTACTTTAGCTCAAAAAAAAAAAAAGCCCACATTGTTCAAGAAGCTGTTGCACTTTAAATTTGTCATGTGAGAAATATGTATTCAAGCATCCACCTTACTGGAGTCAGCATCTGCTATGTTACCATGGTTACGTTCATTAAAAGGTGCAGGTTTTTTCTAGCCTATGATGACCTTAGCTGCAGTTCCCACCTTTGAGGTAAGAGCCAAGATCTACTTTTACTGTATCTTTGCACAGTTGTCATTTTTGGCTCTCAGCTTCTGTGTTACTTCTTGTTATTAATATATTGTTTTAAAATAAAAGATAATAGCTATTTTAAATTGATATTTAAGAAAATAGCAGTTTTGAGACATACCAGCCCAAGGCTTCCCCCTCACCCTCAAACTCTACCATGTAGGATAACAAAACCTTTCACTTATTTACAAATTTGCTTTGTTTTACCTTTAGATGGTCATGGTTATGCTCTTAACACCAAATACTGCTGTTCTCTTTTGGTAAGGCTCACCCTTTTCTGAAAAGCCCGAACTGCCTCATGGCATGGTTCACTTCCAGTGTCATGCATCTTCCATAGCCCATCAAGGGAAGAGTGACAACCTGTCACAAAGCTTTTGGCAACTGAGCAAAAAGACAGATTTCCATGTCATACAGCTCCCCGCTTTCAGTGGCAACCAAGAAAGGAAGAGTGAATAAGGCAGTACGTAAAAGCCCTAGAAAAAAAAAAGAGCAGAAACAGCAGCGCAGTGTATTGGCTCTGTCCCCAGTGCTGCTTCCACAGATTTCCGGGGGAGGTAGGGAGGTCTTCATACAACCCAAAAGAGATTTGCTCAGTGCTTCGCTTTTTTTCCCTTTTATTTTGGACATGGCACTAGTGATAAAGCAGTTTTTGTAGGAAAAACATCTAGGGGGACTCCTGTTGATAAACGATGCCAGTGCCTATGAAGGAAAATGTCTTATTGTACAGTGCATCAGATGTTTATTTTTATATATACATAAGATTTTTTTCTATGTTTACAAATTAAGTTATTTATATATGCTTGTTTTGAAGTGGTTTTATATGCTATCAAAGCTAAGTTTTATTTTTATCGGTATTGAATTAATGTAACTTTTTTTTTTTTAATACAATCTTCAATTGATACTAAAAAAAGCCTATTTATATGAAAGTTTTCTTTTGCAAATGTAACATTTTATGGTACGTGTTAACGTACAGCATTGGTTTGTTTGGAAGGAAGACATAACGACCCAGCAGATACCCAATTTGTTAATCTACAACGGGCAAAAACCAACTTCCTATAAGTTACTGCTGAGCAGTCGATGATCAAACCAATTGTATTGTACCACCTACTGTTGCATCTCTGCTCTTAATCAAGATTGCTATTTTCATACCCACAATAAATGGTATTTTCTACACAAGAAAATATGCCCCACGTTATTTTGCTCCAGCTAAGATACCTATCTATCTATGGAACTATGCTTCGGAGGCGTTTTTCCACTCAAGAGGAGTATTTATGCTGCATGAAGAGGTAACATCAAGGCTAGCTTGTGGTAAAACATGTAGGTCTCCTACTTACTTACCTGCTGAGGAATGTGCACCAAATAGCAGTTTGTGGCACACGAGCCAAGCTGTCACTGCCTCTGTCTGGTTTCTGTGCCACAGTGCCTTGCCCAAGCAAAGGGTCTGTTTTATTTGGAACCAAGGCACCAGCTGATGCTTCTTCCTGAGTCCAGATACACAGCCCCTTTGACCTCAGCATCCAGAAGGAAGTTAAGATAATGCCATTTTTCCTCGTTTTTAAGAGATTGGAGAACTGCACTAACTGTGTTAAGACATAAGACCATGGAAATAGAGGTGTTTCTTACCTGCTGGATCCCACTGAAGAACTGAGTGCCTTCTGCCCCACAGGGCACAGCTATGCTCGCTGGACGTAGTAAACTGCTCCTGGGGCTTGGTCACCTTCTAAATAAAAATGTCCAAGCGTGTTGGAGTAGAGAAGAATAATTTAGGAACGTTGAGTTCATGAGAACAGCTGTGGCCATGGTATTTTACAATACCCAACTAAAATCAGTTCCAGAGCCAAGAACACCTTTTTAACCATTCTGGATTCCAGCTTCTTTCCCCTTCCACCACGCCTACCCACCTTATTTAACAACACATCTCAGTAAGAGCAAAGCAGCAGCATGCTGGACAGAAGAAATCACTGTACTTCCTCTGCCCCATGCTCTGTGGCAGGGCACCCTGTACAAAGAGGTTAAATAGCGACAGCTTGAACACAAAACAGTATTAAAAACATTTAATCATGTTTATTATGACGAACAACAACTTCAAATGAGATCTGCAGCAAAATGTCACATACTAGCCTCAGGGAGCAGGTATGGTACGATGTGGTGTATTTGCTATTTCGATTCATATTACCATGTCCTTGCTGTATTTTTAGGGACCCTCTGCTTCATTCACACCAGAAAACCCCTAAAATAAGGCATGCAGATGGAACACACCCTATCTTTCAATACAGTGCTTAGTAACCAAGTCAAAAAAAAACTCAGTATAGTTCAGACGCTGATGTGTTCTCACTCTGTATCACATCTATTTTTACAGAAGCCAGAGTCCTACCTAATTACTCCTGTTTGTGGTTTTTCTTAAGTCACTGACTCCAAGATATTACCTTTTCTTGCCTTATACAAGAAAGACGTAAGTTGATTAGCAAGCCAAAAAGCCCTGAGGTTCACTTGGCCCAGATGTTGTTCTTACGTAACACAGCATTTGTTTTCTGGAAACAGTCAGCACTAATAGGACACTTCTAGACAAAAGGAAATAAATAATATCTTCACTGCTACAGGGTGGGAAAAATCCCATGGGGCAGCTAGTGAGCACCTAATCAGAGTCTGCTAACCACCAGCAGTCCCTACCACAACCCCCAGCTTAAGGAAATACCTTGGGGGGGTGGGGGGGGGTGAGCAGGAGGTCACACCCTTGGTGACGATCTGTCCGCAAGGGCAGAAAACACCCACTGACTTCCACAAAAAGGATTCCTTTCACACACCAGCTCTCCAGAGGATGGCACAGTGCTTGTTCACTACCTTTTTTGTCTGTGCTTCTGGGCTGTAGTTTTCTTGCCACAGAATTTCCTGTCTGATAAAACTCAAACTCAAGGCAAGGAGGATTATAAAAAACAGTGAATAGCAGCCAGATGTCATTAATGTTCATATACTATAAAAGTGTCTTAAAAAATACTGTCATCTGTCTTTAGTAAAAAATATAAACAGCTATTTTCCCCCTTATTTCTATTAAAAATGCCAGGGAAATTACAAGTTCTGTTTCCAACAAGAGATGGAAAAACACTTAAGCATCTGCCTACCTCCTTTAAGAATACTGCCATCAATGTTCTGGTGTATATATTTAATATGGTTTTACTTTTAAAATTCGTCTTAAAAAAATTAAAATCAAACCTTTGAAATTGAGCTTACAATGAAAAATAAATATAGGCTGATCTCCATGTCACACAGGTTCACCTTCCCACCCCGTCAGTACAGTCTGTGTTAAAAGACAGCATGAGAAATCCCATTCAGTTAAGAGCAGAACCACCTCTCTGATCATGACGTCACTTGTCCGCTTGACTCCTGGGTTTGGTCACAGCCCGTTGCTGCGCAAATACAAAAGGTGTCTGTGAGTCTAAAAAAATGGCTGCTCCGAGCCATGATCAAGGTGCTTCAAGGACTGCTGAATTCCAGATCCATTTGCTGATGTAAATCCTTCAGCATAGTCACCACGGCAAAATGTCCGTGGATAGAAAGACCAGTGCAGTTTTGGCACAAAGTGACCTCTTATCTGCAGTACTGTCCCAGCAAGGGGCTCACAATGCACTCAAAACCACCAACATTTCTATTTGCATCTTCATTAGCGAAGTTCACCCACAGAGAGTCCACCTCCACTAACTTTGTGCTGTCACAGTACCTATAGATTGTCTGCTGAGCTCACGAGGGTCAGTCCTACGCTCTTCTGTATGATGTTCCGATATAAACACACTGGACAGCATTCCCAGTTCTTTCAAGAAATCCTGTAACAAACAAACAGATACAAACCAGAGAACACTTACTAACAAACGTCAGAGGCTTACTTAATTTTTCTAGTGAAGAACATGTTGATGGTTTTCCAGTGCAGAAACGAAGACAAACTATAAAATTGATGACTGCCTGTATGTCTATGTGTTCAGCCTCCCCGCTAAGCCCATCCTTCTCAGAAAAGGTCACCACCACAGTTCCAATGGTTAAACACATGCAAGTGCTTACCAGCCTTAAAATACCATCCACCTTTTAGCAAGGGACTTGGGCAGTTTCCTACATTTTCACACTGCATAGAACTGTCCGACTCCTCACATTCTGGTGGTAGGAGGCAAAGAGGTTTAAATGCAAGTCTGGTCAGTTAAGGGCCTTCCCAACACATCACTCTGCTGGAGCATGGCAAATGCGTGCAGGCGGAGCCAGCTGGTCTCCAAACTGGTTTACAATTTTTTTGGAAATGTTTCCACTGCATGGGAAATGTTGGGATTCACACCAGCACAGACTGCGGTCCAACACTACTAACAGTAACAAGCTTGTTGGTAAACCAGTCCTGATGCTGCAATTAAGCAGGACTGTAATAGGGAAGGTTATGGGCTTCATCTACATGAAACACAACTACAAGGGCTGAGTGCTTATGTAGCTTTACTTTTGATTGCACTTACTGTTCACACGCATCACATGACTTACTGAGGGCCAAGGGAGCTCCTCGAGGCTATGCAAGCAACTCTCTATTTCGCCAGTTCTCATTAGTTCATGTTCTACAAGACCATGAAGCATGAAAAGGAACAAATCCCACTACAGAAGACAAAAAAATCCCATCAGCAACTCCAAAAGAAATGGATTTTGTGTTTGTTTCTTTATCCCTATACAATTAATGTTTTTTCTTCTTGTATCAGAATGTGAGGAAAAGGAATGAAAGGGGAAAGCACATAATTTATCTGGGTGTGGCAATGAAGGACACCAAAGGGCAACATTCAAAGTGAGTGAACAAAATCCCCTTAGTTCATACATTGTATCCTACCATAAGGTCTCAAAATTTCTAATTCTCATTTTCCAAACACACCAAGTATTTAGTTCCTGCGTGTTCAAGAACAGCTTGAAAAATTCTTTTATTACCTTTGGAAATAGGCTGGGTTTAGCCCACAGCTAAATAGGGCAACTTTCAGCTTCACAGCTGGGGATCTTATAAGCTAACAGCAATACACACGCAAAACTGAAAGCTGATAAAAGACACGCGAATGCAACCAATTACAAAGTCACTTGTGTTCAGTCCTCAATCTCCCAGGCCAAATGGGCCATTTTGCCATTTGTTCCTAAATTAAACTGTGCCTTCCTGACAGCCTCCCCAGACAAACTCTGTATCAAACACTGACAAGTACAGTCAGATCAGAATAAGCTTTACCTCTCGATGCTTAACTTCCACGAGATAACCAATGTTCTTCTTGCTGAACATCAGCTGCAGAGGAACAGGCATGCCAAAGTCCTCCTTCCAGACAGAAAGCAGCAGTTTTACAAGGCCGTAGCTGGGGTTATTCTTTACATGCAGCCTCTCCGAGCTCTTCTGTGGGGACTCAATTCCAGGACTCAGAGGAACACGATCTGAAACTGTAAGAAAAGGAAGAAAGGAAAACTTCTATAGCTGCATTATTTTCCTTTTATAGCTAACAGCACATTTGGCATAGCTGGCATCAAAATAATCACTGAAGTAAAAACACCAGTGAAGTGTAAACCAGTGAAGCTAAGAGGACTGGAGTTGAGGAAAATGCAAAATCATGAACTTTGAAACTATACAAACAAGTATTAATACCATAATGGGGCAGGTTTGCACTGCTGCCCCCCCAGAAATTTCACAATATTCAGGTGTGAACTGCTTTCTGAAAGAAGGAACCATGTATAAAACTTCTTAAGAAAAGTTCTAAAAGCAGGAAATTAGAAGACTGCCCAGAAAGAAAACACCTGCATCCACATCAGTAGCTCCTGCTGAGAAAAGAAGGAAACCCACAAAAAACCACGCAAAAAACCCCCCAAACACCCCCCGAAAACCCCAAAAAAACAACAAGAAACCCTAAACCAAATAAAAAACCCCCAAACCAAAACCCCCCAAGCACCCCCCAAACAAAAACAAAAAAACCCAAACCAAACCCCAAGAAACCCCCCATAAAACCCCAAGAAAACCCAAGACTCCACAGAAAAACCAAGAACCCACAAAACCAAAACCCAAAAAGAATCAAAAACCCCCCACAGAACCCACAAACGCCCAAAACCCAAGAACCCACAGAACCAAGAAAAACCCTAAAACCCACTGCAAACCACTGCAAAAAAACCCACAAAAGCTGCAAGAGCCAAAAAGAAAACAAAAAACCCCAAAGAACCCCCCACAAAACCCCAAACCACCCACAAAATCCACCAAGAACCTAAGAAAACCAAGAACCCAAGAACACCACAAAAAAAAACAAGAAACCACAAAACCCACCAAGAGCCCCACCAAGAGCCCCACCAAAACGTGAGAACCCAAGTAAACCTAGAAAGGACAGAAACCACAGAATATCTATAACCCAAGAGAATCATAAAACCCACAAACCCCACAAAACCCCAAAACTGTGAGTACCCCAAACCTATAACCCAAAAACAAACAACAAAACCCCCCCAAAAAATTCCCCAAACCTCCAAAAAACCACAGTACCCAAGTACCCCAGAAAACCCCAGAAACCACAAAAAACACAGTATCCAAGTAAACGACAAAAACACCCCCCCGCAAACCACAAACCCCCCTCCCAAACCCCAAAATACCCCCCTCCCCAAAACAAACACCAAAACCACCCCCCAAAACCCAAAAAACCACAGCACCCGAGTTCCCAAGGAAACCACAGAACCCACAAAAACCCAATACTCAAATACCCAAGAAAACCACAAAAACCACAGTACCCAAGAAAATCCAAAACCACCAAAACCCACAAAAACCGTACCCAAGTACCCAAGAAAAACCAAAACCACAAAACCCACAGTACCCAAGAAACCACAAAATCCACAGTACCCAAGTACCCAAGTACCCCAACACACAAACCCCACAGCACCAAGTATCCCAGCATACAAAACCAACCCCACAAAATCCCACAAAAACCGCAGCACCGAGTATCCCGGCGTGCAAAACCCCACAGCACCGAGTATCCCGGCGTACAAAACCCCACAGCACCGAGTATCCCGGCGTACAAAACCCCACAGCACCGAGTATCCCGGCGTACAAAACCCCACCAAAAACCCCACCAAAAACCCCACCAAAAACCCCACCAAAAACCCCACCAAAAACCCCACCAAAAACCCCACCAAAAACCCCACCAAAAACCCCACCAAAAACCCCACCAAAAACCCCACCAAAAACCCCACCAAAAACCCCACCAAAAACCCCACCAAAAACCCCACCAAAAACCCCACCAAAAACCCCACCAAAAACCCCACCAAAAACCCCACCAAAAACCCCACCAAAAACCCCACCAAAAACCCCACCAAAAACCCCACCAAAAACCCCACCAAAAACCCCACCAAAAACCCCACCAAAAACCCCACCAAAAACCCCACCAAAAACCCCACCATCAAGTATCCCAAAATATAGAAACTGCAGAAACCATAAAAACTGCAGAAACCCCCAAACCCCAAAAACCTTCAGCACCAAGTATCCCAAGATACAAAACCCACACCACCAAGTAGCCCAACATATAAAACCCACAAAACCCACAGCACCAGTACCCCAGCATACAACAAACACAAAAACCACAGCACCCAGCACCCCAACATACAAAACCCCACAAAACCCCCCACAAAACCCCCCCCCAAAAACCCACAGCACAGTACCCCAGCATACAAAAACCACAAAACCCACAGCACCCAGGACCCCTACATACAAAACCACAAAACCCACAAAACCCACTACCCCAACATACGAAACCCACAAACCCCACAAACCCCACAAACCCCACAAACCCCACAAACCCCACAAACCCCACAAAACACACAAACCCCACAAAACACACAAACCCCACAAAACACACAAAACACACAAAACACACAAAACACACAAAACACACAAAACACACAAAACACACAAAACACACAAAACACACAAAACACACAAAACACACAAAACACACAAAACACACAAAACACACAAAACACACAGCACCAGCACCCGAGCATACAACAACCACAAAAACCACAGCACCCAGTACCCCAACATACAAAACCCACAAAACCCATAGCACCAAAACCCCTAACGTACAAAACCCCCACAAAAACCCCCACAAAAACCCCCACAAAACCCCCACAAAACCCCCCACAAAACCCCCCACAAAAACCCCCCACAAAAACCCCCCACAAAAACCCCCCACAAAAACCCCCCACAAAAACCCCCCACAAAAACCCCCCACAAAAACCCCCCACAAAAACCCCCACAAAAACCCCCACAAAAACCCCCACAAAAACCCCCACAAAAACCCCCACAAAAACCCCCACAGCACCAAGTATCCCTGCATACCACAAAAAAAGCACAAAAAAGCACAAAATCAGCAGCACCAAGTATCCCAGCATACAAATACCAAACCCAAACCCCCTCCCCAAAAAACACCCCCAAAAAACCCTGTCCCCCCAAAAAAACCCCAGAACTGAGTATCCCAACATACAAAACCCACATAACACAACACAACCTCCCCCCAACACACACACCCCCCAACAAACCCCCCGGGAAAAAAAAAACCACAAAAAACCCCCACCAAAAAAAAAAAACCCCACCAAAAAAAAAAAACCCCACCAAAAAAAAAAAACCCCACCAAAAAAAAAAAACCCCCCACCAAAAAAAAAAAACCCCCCACCAAAAAAAAAAACCCCCCCCAAAAAAAAAAAAACCCCCCCAAAAAAAAAAAAACACCCCCCCCAAAAAAAAAAAAAAACCCCCCCCAAAAAAAAACACAACCCCCCCAAAAAAAAACACAACCCCACCAAAAAAAAACACAACCCCACCAAAAAAAAACACAACCCCACCAAAAAAAAACACAACCCCACCAAAAAAAAACACAACCCCACCAAAAAAAAACACAACCCCACCAAAAAAAAACACAACCCCACCAAAAAAAAACACAACCCCACCAAAAAAAACCACAACCCCACCAAAAAAAACCACAACCCCACCAAAAAAAACCACAACCCCACCAAAAAAAAACCACAACCCCACCAAAAAAAAACCACAACCCCACCAAAAAAAAACCACAACCCCACCAAAAAAAAACCACAACCCCACCAAAAAAAAACCACAACCCCACCAAAAAAAAACCACAACCCCACCAAAAAAAACCACAACCCCACCAAAAAAAACCACAACCCCACCAAAAAAAACCACAACCCCACCAAAAAAAACCACAACCCCACCAAAAAAAACCACAACCCCACCAAAAAAAACCACAACCCCACCAAAAAAAACCACAACCCCACCAAAAAAAACCACAACCCCACCAAAAAAAACCACAACCCCACCAAAAAAAACCACAACCCCACCAAAAAAAACCACAACCCCACCAAAAAAAACCACAACCCCACCAAAAAAAACCACAACCCCCCCAAAAAAAACCACAACCCCCCCAAAAAAAACCACAACCCCCCCAAAAAAAAAAAACCCCCCCCAAAAAAAAAAAAAACCCCACCAAAAAAAAAAAAACCCCACCAAAAAAAAAAAAACCCCACCAAAAAAAAAAAAACCCCACCAAAAAAAAAAAAACCCCACCAAAAAAAAAAAACCCCACCAAAAAAAAAAAAACCCCCACCAAAAAAAAAAAAACCCCCACCAAAAAAAAAAACCCCCACCAAAAAAAAAAAACCCCACCAAAAAAAAAAAACCCCACCAAAACAAAACAAACAAAACAAAAAATCCAAACCAAACAAACAAAAAACCCCAAATGAAACAAAACCACCCCAAAATAAACCCCAAGCACACAAAAAGAAAATGCTCAAAGAAGTCTCAATACATAGAAAACAAGTTACTTCCGTTCCCTCTGAAAAGTCATGAAAATATCATTTAAGGGAAAAGGAAAACACTCAGCTGCAGCTTTTCAGCGGCAGAAATACTGGCACACACATCCCATACTCAAGTATCAAAGCCTACAGACCACTGGCCATGTGAATGAGACCACCAGCCCTGAAGGAGGGTGAGTTACAGTCAATGCTGCTTGCCAGAAGGTGGCAGGGAGTAAAAGCAACCACCCAAATTGACAGAAAAAGCCCTGCATACTCAACACCACCAAAGGGAATCCATGCACTCTCTGACCCCAAAGATTTAAGAGAACCGCAATAACAGGTTTCAGTCTGAAACATCTTATCATGGCTGACTTACCCAGCAAAGACGCCAACTCCACCGAGCACTTTGCCAGCTGCTGTTCTGATGTGGGACACATGAACTGGAAAACACACAAAAAAGTTCTATCTGTGTCCCCATACTGGACAAAGACTGGGCAAAACTGGACTTCACAAGGGATGAAAAGATCAGAGAAGGGCAGGAAACTTAGAGCAAGAGGCAGAGAGCTGTAATTGGGAGCCCATTAAAGACTGAAAGACAGGAAAAGATCACAGATGAAAAGGGGATCCACAAAGGCTGATTTTAAGTAACGAGCAGATCTACACAGTACAAAAAATTGCAACCAACTCTGTCACATCTGAGCTCAGACAAAACCCATTCATCAGAACTCCACTGCGAGGCAAGGCAAGCTAACTAGTTTACAGGTATGCAGACAGCTCAAAGTGGTCCAAGGGATTTTGGTTGGGTTTTCACTCCTACCTTTCGGCACCGAAGTGTCTGACTCAATCTTCCAAGCAAGCACTCCAGCCAGACGTAGTCGATCACTTCTCCCTCATCCCGTGGGCCCACAGCAACACAGAGCACATCCTGGATGAAAAAGACAGCAGTAATTCACCTATCAGAACCCTGCACTGCCCCAAACAGATCTTTGGGCCTGTGACAGAGCAGTTAATACACAGTCCTCAGGACCTCATTAAAAAAAAAAATTAAAAATTAAGCTAGCATCCTCCTCACTTCATAAAACAGATTAAAGCTGAATTTTTCACAACCTTACCTAGGTCTGATTTTCTACCATAGTTCTCACTAATGTTATGAAGTCAAAGTCAGTGAGGGCAATCAGTTCATCCTTCCAGCTGTGAAAGCTCTAGGTAAATCTGACAGCACAGCAAGTTCAGGGTAGAAGTGCTACAGAAATCCAGAGTCCTCTTACATTGTCAAGGGAGCTGCAGCGTCAGCCAAGTACGAAGGGCACTAATAGTGTCCTGGCACGAAAACCGGCTTACAAAGTTTCACACGCGGTAACACTTTCCATCACCAGCGATTTACCACCCAATAGTAAAAACCCAGGATGGAAATCAAAAGAATAAAAAAATATTTTAAAAGCTGTATCTCAAGATGCCACACAAAAATGTCTTCAAAAATCAGCAGTTTACAAAAAAAGTCCCCCTCCCATACCTTACCCTCCTCTTTTTATTTTACCTCAAGCAAGAAGGCATTAAAGGATGTGCACTCATTCTTACACAATTGCTGGGAGTGCAGTGACAGCGAGATCCAGTATTACTGCTCAAACAGAACCAGCAAAAAAATAAGGACAGAACATACAAATGGTGGAAAAGTGGGGTTTTTAGAACTCTTCTCTTCTCTGTGGGTTACTCACACAGGTTATACAATTACACATTTTTTACAGGAACAGTGACCTTTTCAAAGTCCAGGAGAAAAGACCAAAATGTAACTTGAACCAGCTTGAACAGAAAATTGCTTGCATCTGAGGCTGAAATTCAGTCCATACCATCACCTTCTTGTTAAGATATTCTGATTCTCCCTAATTACGGCTGAATGAAGGTGCAGACGGGCAAAAATCTTTCAACAGATTCATAGAGATTCATCTGACAATGAAATCAGTGCAGAGTTCCTGGTGCATAAGATGGGACAGTCTACTTAGTTCCACAGAACTAGTAGCTATTTTGATACGCTGACTCTTCAGCACAGAGTTGTACACAACACATCACACTGTGGTTTCTATACTACTCGTATCAAAAAGGCCACTGCCACGCTACCAGAAATCCTCTATCTGAGCTAGTACTCCTGGCCAAGGAGCTCTGACCCACACAGACAGTGAGCAGGGGGATGAAAAAAACCACGAGGCCTTTCATCATGCTTCCTAAACACTCCTCCCTCTGCCAGTTCCTTAGAACCAGAACATCCCCTTTTAACACACACACGCAGACCAAAAACCCACAAACAAAAAAACACCCCACAAAAAAACCCAAGGTGAAAAGTAAAGAGGGAGTTAGGGCGAGCCTGGAAGTAAACCCTGTGTACCTTAATCTCATTGATGATCTGGGAGGGAAACGGAGCACAGTGCCGACAGCCTGGAGGGCAGTCCCTTCTCAGCTCCAGAGCATCCTCACCAGGCAAGGGAAGTCCTGGGACTTTCAGCATCCTGTTCAAGGTTGCCTTCACTTCTCTTTTGATGAGTGCTACAAAGAACAGGGAACAAACCCTGTCTATTTCAGCTTTTCTCTCCAACAAGCAGAGAACTGTTTCTAAACACTAATCCATATCAGCCTCTCATTCCGAGGGCCACGACAAATGAGGAAAAGACAGTTTACACTTTCAAACCCTTCTGACTCTGAGCTCCCATTATATTTAATGAGCAGAGGCACAGGTGCAGGGAGTGTTTACCCACAGCTCTAAAAGGCAGCCACCCATTACCACCAGGTACCGCTGGCAACTCATTTCCCATCAAAATGTTTCAGCAGGTTTAATGAACATAGCAGCTAAGCCAGGATGCAGTGCCAAAGCAGAGCGCTGAATCAGCATGATCACACCAGTTCAACCACTGTGCCCATGAAAGCCATATGTTTTCCACCAAAATAAGTTTTGAGCAGCATCCAAAACACTAAACTCCTGCTGCTGCAAATGGTGCTGGATATTCCTCTCCAGATTCTTGGCACAACCTCCTGAAACAATGGGTTTTCAAAGACACTGAAGAGGTGCCAGAGCACTATTACAGAGTAAAAGGACGACAGTTGCCTTCAGGATGCTGAAAACACCCCGTCCAAGAGGTGCTTGACAGAGGATTTCAGAAGCACTCTATACAAGTGGTCCACGATTTGAGAGCAGCTGTCTGTGTCACGCATTTGAAGTGCTAAGACTTCAGCCCAGATGACACTTTCAGAAGCTTTCCACAGCATTCATACTCACCATCCTACGAGCCTCCATAACTACAAATCACTTACATGGGCCTAGCCTGAAAAATCCCTAAAGAAAGTTCTTGGAGTCAGAAATTATTCGTCTTATTCCTAAACAAGTTGGGAAAGAACAATTGTACGCTTCTCACTTAAAAAAATAAAATTAAAAATTAGTAGGATCATGTACTTTATGACACTGGAACACATTCTACCCCTTGATCTCAGAAAAAAAAGAGTACAATATACAGGTTAGAAGGTTCAGGGTCAGGACACTCACCTGCAATGTTGGCAGAAAGCCAGCCACAGGCTTTCTCAGTAGCCAGTTCCACCGCAATGTCTTCTGCACTGCTTAAAACCTTTACAGGGAGGATAACAAGTGAGAGGAGATTTATTACCAGCCACAGCACTGTAGTCAGCAAGAAGTCAGAAGGAAGTCTAGAGGGAAAAAGGCTTAATTTTGGCATGCGACATTTAAACAGAACACCACCATCTCTGTGGGAACTGCTACTCTGAGCAATAGGACTGACTCATTTTGATTTCCCAAACCTCACCAACCCCATACAAACCCCATCAACTCCTGGGGAAGTTGATGCTACAACAAAAGTGGTATCCTTGCAAGACGAATGCAATTCATATACCATTCTAGTCTCAACAGTTAGCTATTGGCTAGATTATCACATTAGCCAGAACATCCAAGGCAGCCTGGCAGAGGTGACTCTCCTTAGCTATTTGGCCTCACATGAGGGCGTCAGTAGATTCCATTGTCCTAAGCTATTGAGGGGTAAGTGAAGCAGCAATGGAAAAATGGTGGCGGTCCAGACTTAAAGTCAAGGCGTTTAGTAAGTTTTAGTGAAAATACATACTGCTGCAGATGTCTCTTCTGGCAGTAACACCCTTACCGCCTCAGGACCTTTCTTTTTGCAAAATCTGCAAGAAAAAAAAGAAAACGTGCCACAGGATTACTCAAAGTTCTTGGACAACACTCAGAGGTTCATTCCCGTAGGAACTTTCACACGCTCTCTCACAGTCAAAGCCAGTTGGAAGGCTGCAGTGAAATACGTCAGATCAAAAGAATCAGACAAACAAAAAGCAATTACAAGCCACCAAGCTGCAGTACTCAGTTTTCCGAAGAGGGGAAATAAAACAGCTACAGTGGATGTCCGTTTGGCACTGGATGCAGAGGGACACACAGCACCTTTACTCCTTCCTACAAATAGGGCATTAACTGGCTGGAGGCACCGCAGACAGTCACCCCAAGAGCAGAGGTCAGGGTTTACAATTACCCAAATCTGAGCATGACAGGCCGACCCAAATTAAGCTTACAGATTCTGCAATAAGAAGGACCGGGAAGGCAGAAGTTGAAATAACTTTTCCTCCTTACTCTCTGCCTTTGACGAGTGCCTGGGCCCCTTCCTTGTACAGATGAGCGCACACCTCTTCAAGCAGCTTGTCATGATTAGCATCCTCCTCCTTCACTTTACCCTGCAACATGACTTCAGCCCTTCGGACCAACTCTGCTACCAGTGTTGCCCTGTAAAGAAAAAAAAAAAAAAGAAAGAGAACAATCAGACTGAAATCAATACAACAAACAGTGCACACTAACTGTAACCAGTCATTTCCCCCAATTTAAGATACTCCCATCTCTCAGGCACAAATGCAATACCCCACTCTGCTAAAAAAGCATTAATTACACTGTTTAGTACTGTACCATCTCCTTGTTCTTTTTGTAAGGAAGAAAGCAGCAATGAAGATATCAAAACAGTACTAAGACTCAAGACTCAAAAGGCTCCAGGTTTTAAATGATTACAGGTATCTTTTCTGGCAGCAATACCCTCATACTCTCAATGGATAGTGGTCAGAAGCTCAAATAAGTCAACAGCAGCCCACTATAAACAGCATCTCTTGTGGGCTGATACTATTTAATGTGTTCAACAAGTTGGACAACAGGACACTGCAAACTCTCAGGAAGCTCATGAGTGACATGCTGGAAGGCAGGGCTGCCAGACAGGAGGACTGTGACAAGCTGGAGAAATGGGCTGACAATGGGGCAGTGACCTGACAGCATACCTGTACAGGCTGGGAGCAGCTCTGCAGAAAGGGATCTGGGGTTCCCAGCAGCCAAGCTAAATGAGTTAGCAGTGTCCAAAGAACGCCAGCCTTACACTGGACAGACATTAGCAACAGTGCAGCCAGCAAGTCAAGGGAAGTCACTGCCTCCATCATCACTATGAGGCTGCATCTGGAGTTCACTGCCCAGCTTTGGGACCCCACTACAAGAAAGCCATTGAGAATCTGAGTGACTGCAGGAGGGGAAAAAAAAAAAAATCACTAAGATAACTGGTATGTTGGAGCACACAATCTACATGGGGACTGGGGGAGCCAGCTTCACTTAGCCTGGAGAAGAGAAGGTAATGGGAGAAGGAAGGGTTATAGAGAAGAACGGACAACACTTCCAGAAAGTGGGCAGCCTGGGAAAATTAAGCATTGGAACATGGTACTAAGTGGCTGCTGAATCCCCATCCTTTGAGACCTTCACAACTCAACTGGGAAAGGCACCATCCTGACTTAACTTGAAAGCTGGCCTCACTTTGAGCAGGAGTTTGGATCAGATGACCTCCAGAGGTCCCTTCTGACCTTTCATTTTCCTATCATTAGCAAGAAAGTTCTGAAAGGGATATAAAGTCTCAAAATGCTGTATTATATTCATAGTCCAAGTGTCCCACAGTCACAAAACCTTTCTCTTTGCATCTCTCATTAGCATAAAGTTACTTCTTAAGTCACAGAACAGCTCACTGGCACTTACTTGATGTGCTTCACACAGTTGGATCCCACCCTCTCTGCCACAAATTCAACTGTTCTCTGTAGGGAGGGAGGCTGGTTGTGGAAGAAGGCCTGTTCCAACTCTACCTGTTCAACAGAAAAGTACTACGATTGATTAGAGCACTCCACCCAGATCTTCCTCTCAACACAGGAACGGACAGAACTACCATCCGAAATTGTGCTGAAAGGCACCCAATTTGCCTACACTAGAACTTTCTGCTACTGTAGCATTCAGCACCCCTGTAAAATATTTGCTCCCTATTTCCTTATAACCTTTTAACCCAAAGCTCATTATCAGGGTTTATGAAGCTACAAAAGCAAATGCCCAATAAAGGGAAGGATGGGAGAGTTCTGACAGCACCTACTAGTTTTAAGTCATCACATAGGGTTTGTTTTTGGAAACAAAAGATCCTCTCTTTTAATTACAGGCTGGTAATCCTGTAGGCTCCTACACAGTTGTTCTTTCAATGGAAAGCATGGCTACAATCTAACCAGAGTATGAGAAAAATATCAATATATTATGTTAAAGAAGAGGCATTAGGATACCACTGTGTACCCCACCCTCACACAAGCAGCTTCTCCTGTCCTGCTTCCCCTCATGACTCCCCAGTTTCATTACCTGCAGTTTTCGCTGTGTGACAGAAGCCTTGGGTGCTAAGGACTCTGCAGCTGTGGGAGTGATCTTCCTTATAAAGCCACCATTTTTTGCTCCACTACCAGCCACAAAAGAAGCAAGTAGTTTCCGCAGCTCACCTGTGCAGAAAAACATGCAAAACCAGGCATTGTCCCTATAAGCAAGGGAACAAATCAAAAAGCAAGAGTTCACATTGTCACTCCTGTTTCCAGAGCACATTCTCTCAGCTTCTGTGAAAGCAGAGTTTCAGAAAAGCAGAGGGGCACCCCATCCATTTAAATGGCAGGGCATAGCAAGGCAGGCAAGGCTCTGAAGACAAAAGAGGAGGCTTCCAAACAGCTCCCTGGCACAAAGGACTTGTTCACAAGCATCAGGGAGCAGTCATTTCTATGCATCCCTTTTTAGCATGGCAAGTGGGAACTGTAGTCTACAAAGAAAACAAGGCAAGCAGGGTAACACAAAATTCCAACAGGGTTAAGGGACAATACCAGGGAAAAGCTTAAAGATATGCTCAGCCCCTAGAAGCTTTCATGATGCAGGTTTAACATACAGTTTTCCTAACAGCCAGGTCACAAGGAGGAGAGCACCACCTGGGACTCCATTGTCTACAGAGAGGGATCTCACCAATGGCAGTCAGACCACAGGAAAAAGACATCTCAAACAAGAACCTGATAAAGCACCAGGGGACAAAAGGATTCTTCCCCTATGCCTGGCTGCAGAAATATGCTGAAGGATCAAGGCATTGCTCAGAGTACAAACACCTCTTCCTATACCTAGGACGGAAAAATTGAACACTTACTCCTTATAATGCCTCCTTCCAGTTTGTGAAGGATGAGTTCCCCTATCTCTCTCTATTCAAGCTCTGTAGATAAACTATCCCGACTGTGTAGCCTCCCTCTCCCAGCTTCACCAGATACTATTCACAGCCACATGAGCTTCTGCAATACAGCTTTTTATCAAGGTGGACTCATACATAACTGAGACCTGAAGTCCTGAGGAGGGGTAAAAAAAGTGATCCAAAGACTCACAGTACCAAAGGACAAATATAAATAAAAATTAAAAACAAAAATATATTTGCTATATTAAAAAAATATATTAGTATAAATACAATACTTACCAAGATAGGGACAGCAGGTATAAAGTAACTGCTGATCCACCAAGGGTACAGAGTCCTGGAAAGAAAAGGGAGGAAATGCTGAAAGGGGACATAGCAGGAAAGAAACAGTCTTCAGCAAGTCAGAAATCCCATAGGTATGGTCACAGGCTGGTTTCAGAACTGGCTTTCCATGAAAACAATAAAAATAACTGGATTCCAAATCCACAGTAAAATTACAAACTTTGCAGCCCAAGCGTTCAGTCCAGCCCTATAACACACAATGAGGTGCTCTACATTCAGTTAGTGGAGCTCAACCTTTACTTCTGATCACAGTGAAAGCCCAGCTGAAAGCTGGTGGTTACAAAATGGAGCCAGGTCTGTTGCCACAGCTGCTACTCATAAGAGCAACCTATCCATGGAGGAGAATAAATGAGGCACATCTGCTGTGCATTACACCTCCACAGGTGTTTTCACTCAGACTCACTGGTACACCAGTGGAGCACTGTGGAGTAATGTCACCCCAATGTTACACAGAACAGGCAGAGGCATGAGAGGAAAAGCAACTTCAGATCCCATCCACGTGGGCAACGTGTACTGCACTCATTTGGGAAAATAAAATAAAGTTTAAACAAATCAGTTGACCTCTGCATCTTATCTGTGCCACTGAAGAGACTGGGCAAAACAAAACTTTCCATTAGAACAAAACACACACATATCTCAGCAAACATACTGCCTGTTTTTCAAGGAACACTATGTGTATTCTCTTGCATATCTCAGAGCTGCCTGAAACTTCACACATGCCATAAACTCACCTCCTTTCCTGCTTGCTTATACTATTGTCAGTTCAATTACCCTTTACCATGCAACTGGAAAACAGGTGACTCCAAAGAAGCAACCTTGCTCTTATAGTCACATCTTACTACTTCTGTTGAGTTCACCCATTACCATAACTTGTTTCTGGGAAGAACTACTCTTCTGTCAGCTCACATTGTACTGCAATAATCAGTGAGCAGGAAAACAGCATCTGATCATCCAGCATAACTTTGCACCTATTCTGCTAGCCATTGCAGCAGGTGAGATGGCTCCTGCCTGACAAAAGCCCCAGAGCTGTAATACAGAATTTACAACCCAGTTTGCAACCGCATTGCGGCAGCTGGACAAACTGAGGCATTGCATCCATTGGCCTACAGATGCTCAGTGCAGCCACACTGAAGCCAAATTACTGATTAATCTTAAATTCCTGAGGCCGTGGTAGGTTCATCTGCATCCACAGAGTCAGAGGACATGCTGCTGCACTAACTCACCAAAGTCTGAGCAGATGTCACAGTATCCATCATCAATCCCTCCTGCCTGACATCAGTGGTAAAAAACAACTCTTCAGGGACTGATGGAACCTGAAATAGAAACCCCAGTACTTACAACTTAAACAGCACTCATTTCTGATAAAGACAGTAAAATCTCACCAACCTCCCACCCTTTCCATAAAATTAAAGATTTAGTTTGATCACCATAAGTCACCTTCCTTATCCCCCTCTTACATCATCTTTCACCTTTCCAACAGGTTCCTGCTAACCAGTTACCTTGCTTCCAAATGAAGGCACAAAAGGATTTTAAGAGTTCATCGCACATCATCCCTTTATCAGACAAATATTCCCCAGTAATTCAAAGATGGAGTGCTAGCTGGCAATCTTGTGACAAAAGCTTCCAAGTTCTAACAGCAATCAGCTGTCAATTTGCTTACAAGAATGCAGATTTATAAGTACAGAATGTGTTTCAGCAGCAATTAGAATTCCTACTAGAAAAAAAAAAGTCACTTCACAATTCCACTACAGGAAAATAATTCTCCATTAGAATACAGAGGATTCTTTAAACCCCACACTAGTGTGGGGAAAAAAAAAAAAAAAAAAAAAAACAAACCAACAAAAAAACCAAACCAAACACACAACAATAAACTACTATTTTCCAGTGTTTTAATTCATTTCAACAGTATTTTCTATGGAGTCTGTGCCCTGCTTTTTCTTCAGGGAAGAGCTGTGTGCACACAGGACACTCTACCTGAAAAAGCCAACCCAGAACTGCAAGGATCAGCAGCTTGTTCAGGAAACTCATCTCCTTATCTTCAGAAAGCACCATTAACCTGCCACGCAGCAAAAGCAGCAAGAGAGTGTTAGATTTCAGTAGCTTGATTTTCATTAAGGAAGCAAAAAAAATCCCAAACCACTCACTTTTAATTATATTATCTGTCACCACGTACATATTCCCTACTTGTCTGCCTAAAAAGTGGAGAGCAAGCTCTACCTTTTTGTATGTGTGCATCCGAATAACATGCTGGTTTAAGGTTACACTGGAAAAGCCAGTGTTAAGTAACTCTCTAGAATGTGCTTCAAATTTTCCTCATGTACATAGGAAACAAAACTAGAGCATAATTTAGGCATGGGAGACCTTGTAGGTTTAAGGTCCAAATTCAAGGTTTAAAATTCACAGCTGCAGATGTAGAATGAGTGAGTGGGGATTTAAAGAATTCTGTTTATTTAATGAAAAACCACATATTTAAATCAAATACTAATCTCTGAGTTTAGGATGTGCTCCCTTTGCAACCTTACGTAAGAAAAGAAGTGCTCATGATTTGCATTAAAAAAAAATAAATGTATTTTTATAAGAATCTCAAACTGGGGCCAGCATGCATTCTCAAACACCAGGCACCTCAACTAAGCAAAGCTTCACAGAAAAGTTCTTAAATATAATTTCCCATTCTCTTACCTGTATACCTGCAGCAAGAGACAAAATACTTTCCTGTAGTAATCAAGGAAAGGAGCAATATGATCCACAAGGGAGAGGTACTCCACAATCCAAGGAATAGTCAAGATAGAACGTTGATCCCGAATAGATTGCCTCAGAAGCTTCAATACATCCAGTACAGGCAGGGTCTTAACGGACAACAGAAGTTAAAGCAGCAGCTTGAAGTTACCTTTTGATACTTAAAGAAAAACTTCATCTATATCATGAGATTTCTCTCTAGGATTTCATCTTCTGTACAAATAAGAGATGACTTTCTGGCTAATGAAAACATTTATTTGCACATGAGCAGAGGTAAACAACAACCAGAGGTCCCACTGGAACTTTCAAAATTAAGGCTAGAAGCCTGACTATGTATAAGTGGAGCCAAAGTCAAACCCCTGCCTTCTTGCATTCAGTATGACACACTGCTAGCAAATGGGTGCAAAACTCACAAAAACATTCCTGGTAGCTGGATTTTACACTATAAATACAAGTAGTCTTGGGCCAGAGTTCTGGTATGACAGCCCCAGATTAGCAGAAATAACAGAAGACTGAGTACCATCAGTGCATGGCTCCCTCTTTTCTAGCTTACACAAACTATTCTTGCCTTTACTCCCAACCCCAGAATATGCAGTAGGGCCACAAGAACAGTATAACACCATCCCAGGAACACTGGCTCACTTTGGAAGGGCATAACTATTCATAATTCCCACCGTGGATCAGAAAACCTGCCTGTCAGCCAAAGGCCATGTTAGATTTCTTAGAAGACTTTGGTTTCTTACTTGGTTTCTCAATGCTACTGCAGAGTCTTGCAAGTCTCTAGTTGGTTGCTCCACAGTGCGATATGGCAAGAAAACAAGAAAACCCAGGAACTTGGCGAGGAGTCGTAGGCTTAACAGGACCACAGTGAAACGCTTCTTTTCATCCTGAAATGAAGAAAAGCAAGCTGGGTCAATGCTACCCTAAACTGGCAGAGCAACTACCTGCACTAAACTTCCACTCCCTTCATATAAAAGGACCAAGTAGCCTCATCATTGCTTTTCATAAAGGTACATTTCCAAAATACATATTTATCAAGCATTTTAATTTGTTCTTGTCCTCACTGCTTCACTTACAGTGAGAAGAAATTAATTCAAGAGCTTTGTAAAACAAGCAGCTGCTCAATCACATCTTCACAGTAACAACTTTGGAGTCAATGAGAGGGCAGAAAGCTGATCTCATGTTGCCTTCTTTATACCATTACTGCTCTGCAAGTTTTCATGAATCTTTGGCTGCTCCTTTGCTAATAGACTATAAGATATGACACCTCTGATGGTACAGATGCATGAAAAAACATCTGAACAGGTATGAATAGACCTGACTACAAATTCATTCTAACTAAAATCCTTCTACATGGAAAAGTAACAAGGACCTATTGGAACTGAGTGTGACAACTGGACTCAGTTATTTCATTGATCTAACACAAGGTATTAAGGACCTAACAAGAGGCTCTCACTTTTCAAACTATTGTGCATCATATCATCTCTTGTGACACAGTTCTATGAAGCCCCCTGAAGCATACGAGTAAATGGCAAGGGGTTCAGACATCCATAATCAAGTTGCAGAGTTAAGACAAAACCAAATGAAGAAGCTCTAATCCTGCAAATACAGCAGTGGAAGCTCCAAGCCAACTCACGATCAATCCAGTAATTCTTTGGGTACAGAACAGTTCAGGGAAATTCCTGCCAGACATGTTGGCAAGAAACAAGCTTACCTGTTCATCCATATCTGCTTCTCCATCGCTGTGCTCATGCTCCACCAGAGTAAGGCCATTCAGTTCAAGTATCCTCAGACACAGACTATCCATCAGGTGCTGATTGAACTGGTAACTTCAGCAAAAGATGATGATGAGTCAGACTGGGCTGAAAACAGCAGTAAAACCTCAACTAACACACTGCAAAATTCAAGCTTGTCTCATGAGTTGTATCAAGCATCAGCAGACATCCAGTGTAACAGACTTAAGACAAGCAAGCAAAGGACAAGACTAGTACTGGCTATACCCCTTCTTTTCCACTCTTGTTTCAGACTTTCCTCAACAGACACAATTTAGTAAGTCCCAGCATAATAATATGGATCTGTCAAAGCAGGAAGCTGTAAAGTAGTTGAACTTTAAGAGTCAAGTCTCCCATTGATCACAACTCCTCCATGCCATGGACAGTGAAAAACTCATTAAACAAAACTATGAACCTGGTTTTGTCATCTAGCTCCTTAGCTTCATGCACTACCACAAAAGAAACACTTGGCCAGTCCAGTGCCCTTGCTATGCAGCACTGCACACCTTGGCACTGGGAAATGCTGATGGCCTGTCACAAAATATTGTGGTGTAATAGAAGGAAAATTATTACCATATAGTCTAGCCTCATGTAGCACACATACACATTCTGTGCTCCAGACAGAACCTGTTTATTAACTTGTTCACCATGCATGCTGGTTGAGAACACCAAGTAAGGTATTATGCAGCTTAAAAACATTTCTGATATGCTCTGCCTAGGCTACATCATGCTCCAAGCTCTCTGGGCAACTCCTCACTGCTCGAGCAACATGCTGGTGTTCCCCACTCACCCACACATTTCACCAAAGAAACAGCAACCACAAGTAGCTAACCTTCCTGCGCTGAGGATGAAGTCCCTGAAGAACTGCTGGCACCCTGGGAACGAAGGGGGTGGACAAGGTCCTCTGATGCTCTGAGGAACGACAAATCTTTCCTGCAGCCTCTTCAGACGGCTCAGATTACCAGAACCCAGCATATTAAGGACATCCTGGTCTGGGGCGTCTCCCCAGCTTGCACCACCTCCAATAGGACCTTTACACATCTTCAGGAGACAGAAAGAGTAATGAGGTGGGAAATTGTAATACAGCATCATTTCACTTCATCTCTCACCCCACATATTCTCCCTTCCTCACAAGGTTTGTTTAGGGATAATCCAAGCATGGCCTTTTCAGGTGGCCCACGTACAGATCTCTCTTCCTCATGCCAAAACGTGCTATCTACCCCACCTATAAACAGCCTAGAGTACTTGAGAGAGGGAATTCTGATCCTATACGTCTAACACTGGCACATCCAGCAGACTACATCTGGATGTGTGGAGAGAACACCTATCACTCATGTGGTCTTCATGAACCACACACAGTAGGATCTTTAGCCCAGTCTCCAAGGACTGGGATACTGAACTACACATCCCCAGATCGGATTTTCCTGGAGTTTCCACAGAGTTAAATAAAGATAACAAAATGAACATCCTCCTCACGCAAACACGTAGATACTCGAGTCCCTTAATCATTTATGAGGCCCTGCGCTGGACTTGCTCTAGTTAGTCTGCATCTTTCTTGTACTGGTGAGCCCAAAACTGGGCACAGCACTCCAGATGTAAGTACTAGTGCTGAGTAAAGGGAAAAGATGACTGCATACTCCTACATCTAAGTCAGGATAGTTTTAATGAGAGAGATCATACTAAAAAAGCAACATTTAACTATGTATATCAAGTGAATAAATACTAGGTCCATTTATTCCAAACAGAGCATCCTCCTTTCCCAGAAGAGCATCTTGTTACACTTCCTAAGCTTTAAGTTATCAGGCCTCAACACAAATCCTCAGCCTAGGTTCTTTTCTGCCTGAGGATCATAATACACACAGGATTGCACAAATCACTTTCTGGTCAGACACACTGGATTCATTGAAGACTCCTCGTTACCAGTTTAAATCTTTGGCTACCCTTGTGAAACCCTGCAGTCCTCATTAAGAAGGCATAGATACAAATGAGAAATACAGTACCTCGGGCTAATCAAATACTGTTGATGCAACAAAGTCCATCTCACTTCTTTCCCAAAACCTCCCTGAACACACACATCAGACAGGACATTGACACAAATTCAGACTGGAAACTAGAGGAATTCCAACAGCTCAAAACTTCCTGACAATGTATGTGGGTTAATACTGAAGGTGGGGTTTTGTGTCTTGCTATCCAAAAGGAACCCACTAATAAGTCAGCCATTTATAGAAAACACAGCAAAAATCCACACTCCAATCAGAAGCATCTTTTCTTTCTTCATTCTTTCAGCTACAGTGACGTCAGATGATGCTTGTAACTGGCCAAAAAACCCCTTGAACTACCACAGCAATACTATATCAAAAAGAGCCTGTCACAGCATTAGCCAGAGACTCTTTGCAGCTAGTACACTCATGTTGTTAATTAACATAACTGGGAACCTCTACATTTCATACATGTCAAAGTAGAACCTTAAAATTGCTAAGAGTTATAACTGTTCTAGTATTAGAAGGTCAAAATAAATAACCATGAAGAATTAATTCTTACAGCTCATGATGTGCTCAGTGCGCCTTATTCCTGATTTACACAGAGTTCATCAGTAAATTATCACTGATATATATATTTCTAGAAAAGGAAGGAAATTTCCACCCTGAAGACTTGGCTCTCCCAAAAAAGTTTCAATAGGAAAATCTCAAAGAATCCTGCAAGACACAGTTTGTTTTCTCAAGGAAGGATCAAATGAGCTTTGATGTGTATCTTCATGAAAAAAACCCAAGTCATTTACCTGAATAAGCTGTTTCTGAAAGAGCCTGGCAAAATGGCTGTGATTGCAGGTTGCAGACAGGTGAGCCATCATGGCCCTGTGAAGGAAAACATCACAAAAAATCTAGCTGGATCTCTGTGCTACAAAAAAGCATTTTAACTTCAAACTATACCAAAAAGCATACAATAACTGCTTTTAGCAAAGCATCTCCAAAGGCCACTACGAAAAGCAACATCTTTATAACCAGGTTTCCCAAGCACCAAGCCCCATCTGCTGACCATGGAAACAAAAACTCTCCCTGAGCACCTGCAGAGCAAACAGTTCCAGAGACACTCTCTTCCTTTTCTGCAATAATGCTGTTATTTAGGAAGAAAATTAACTCATACAGCTCCCAGTCTCCCCTATGCAGAGTAGTGAGTTGAGAGTTCACACACACACAAGTAAGAAAACAGCAATCACAGTACTTCTGATACCCAAAGAGAAGGAAAATTTCTCAGTTTAAATCTCAGCCTTGTTTTGCTCCTCTGGTGAAGCATAACCTTCATACGTGTAACTTGAGTAGGTGCTTAAGACTACCACAAAAACCTACAGGGCAACTACTTTCAAAACCATACCAGTTTATTTATATATACTCTGTTTTGATAAATCAATACATGAATAAAAGTTTGGTTTCTATAGGAAGAGCCACAGTTGTCTTGTTTTCAGAGCCAATACATTACAACCCCCTGCAATAATTAGAAGAGCTAAGAGCTTCTGAACATGTAACACAGTTCTCCACGCCCAAGAGGAGCGGGGCATGGGAAACAGGAAATGCACACAAAAGTGTGTACCACAACATTCAGATCACAACATACTGGTTGTGACAGTGGCTCTTTCTATGATTATGAACAGGGAAAGAGCTACACCGACTGATCAAATTAGACCCTTGCCACTTGTGGCTTTTTTCATTAAGATAACAGTTGATACTTTTAAATACAGAGGCAAGTTTACATGGACAGTATCTTCCAAGAAACACAGATCCCTACAGATTAGTGCACAAGATCATCAGGAAGAACATGAAACTTAGGATGCTGAGTCTAGTATTGCACCAGCAATTCAGCTACGTTAAAGAGTTAGCTGAAGTTGCCTAAGACTCCTACCTGATCTTGTTGCCCAGAACTCTTTCAAAGTCCCAGCCAGTTTTTTCATGGTTATCCTCCCATTCACGCAGCAGTTCATAAAAGATATCCCTGTGAATTGAGATATTTAAGGGCATAAATTCTTACTTATCAAAATTTGAAGTAACAACTGAATATCCAATTGCTCCTAAGTTCCCCAGCAAGAGTCTACCTCAGATTAACTAACTCAAGCCTTTCAGCATTCAGGTACCTTTGCAAAACTCATTAATGTTAGCGGTACTTCAGCGAGTTTCCATTTTCCATGTCTTTGACAGCAAGTGCTTAAGCTTGTTATGCCCAAGCTCTGAGGGAATGACCAGAACACCCATTACCAGACATACTGAAGACTGAGAGGCAGGAAAGAAAAAGTCACATAATACCTATGAGGAGACAAAAAAGGACCAAGACAACTTGCCATTCTCCCCTCACCCTGTTGCTGCAAGCATGGAGGGAGGTGGCAGGAAGAATAAAAGCATACCAAATTTATATGCAGAAGCAATCCAGTAGGGTGACACACTGTATTGGCATTTACCAGAAGTCTCAGTAACTCCTGAAGAATTACAGAATCACAGAATGTTAGGGATCGGAAGGGACCTCAAAAGATCATCTAGTCCAATCCCCCTGCCAGAGCAGGAACACCTAGGTCACATCACACAGGAACACATCCAGGCGGGCTTTGAATGTCTCCAGAGAAGGAGACTCCACAACCTCTCTGGACAGCCTGTTCCAGTGCTCTGGCACCCTCACCCAAAAGAAGTTCTTCCTCATATTTATGCAGAACCTCCTATGTTCCAGCTTCTACCTATTGCCCCTTGTCCTATTGTTGGATGTCACTGGGAAGAGCCTGGCTCCATCCTCATGACACTCACCCTTTACATATTTATAAACATTGAGGTCACCCCTCAGTCTCCTCTTCTCCAAGCTAAAGAGACCCAGCTCCCTCAGCCTTTCCTCATAAGGGAGATGTTCCACTCCATCATCTTTGTGCCTCTGCACTAGACGCTGCTGTTTTTCTCTAAATACATTAAGCATTTAGCTCCTGCAGTCACAGAATCACAGAACAGCACTGGCTGGAAGAGACCTCTAAGATCATCAAGTCCAACCATTAACCTAACACTGCCAACTCACCACTAAACCGTGTCCCTAAACACCTCATCTACACATTTCTTAAAATACCTCCAGGGATGGGGACTCCACCACTGCCCTGGGCAGCCTGTGTCAGTGCTTGACAACCCTTTCAGTGAAGAAATTTTTCCTAATATTCAGTCTAAACCTCCCTTAGCACAACTTGAGGCCATTACCCCTCGTCCTATCACTGTTACCTGGGAGAGGAGACCGACCCCTATCTCGCTACACCCTCCTTTGAGGTAGCTGTAGAGAGCAATGAGGTCTCCCCTCAGCCTCATCTTCACCAGACTGAACACCCCCAGTTCTTCATACGACTTGTGCTCCAGACCTTTCACAATATGGACAAAGACTTCTTTTAAAAAAAAAAAAAAATCAGAGGGAAAAGCTCAAGATTTATCTACAGCAGGCAGTGTACATGAGACATTTTTAATATCCTTTGTTCACAGTCACAGAAAGATTATACCCTGTGAGCCATACAGTAACAGTATGTCTACAAGCCTGTAGCTAAACTGTAGCAGTTGTTCTACTACCCAATGACCCCTCCCCAGATGAGAAGAGGAATCGGGGGGAAAAAAGGGAGAAGCCCCATGGGTTGAAGCAGAAACAGATTTAATGAAATAACAAAACCAATACAATCACCAACATAAAGTCTACAACATTCTACTCAGCCTGGTCCTTGAGGTCAACAGCAGGAGCAGAAGGCCAAGAATAACAAGCCCCAGAAAGAGAAATCCCACCCCCCTGAACTCCCTCCTTTTATAATGAGCATGATGAAGTCGTATGGGATACACCTGTGAGTCAGCTTGGCGCAGCTGCCTTGATTGGATCTCCCAGCTGACTCGGGGCTACTCATGGCCTGCCTGCATGGCTGGGCTGGGGGGCTGCTCCTGGGGAACTAGGACACAATAGAAGAAACTTACCTTTGTTTCTTAAATATGTGAAATGCTCTGTCACTGGGAAAGTTAGAGCGATTGTCAGTTTCTGGCTGGAAAGAGACAGACTGTACAGAGCACGGCAGCAGAAGAGACACCTGTTAAAATAAAAAGGCAGCCGTTAGACTAATAGAATTCTCTAATGTATTCAACAATCTGAGACCTAGAAAAAGCAGGGAAAAGACATGATGAGGAAACCAAGTATCACTAGTTGAGTTGTTCAGACACCAGCCATTTCCCTATTGCTAACTGCTAATAACACCAACAGTTGTACAACTTACAGTACACTAGAGAGGCAGAATCACTCAACATTATCAGTGGAAGCATCTCCTCTCTAAATCTCTGCAGAATAGATTGTAGCCAATACCAATACAGGGTGGAAAGAAAGATCTGCAAACAGCCAAAGTATACCTCCAATACAGGGCTCCAGAGAATGCAGGACAGTGGCTAGCAAATTCTGCATTATTCTTCTTTCTCCATGTCTTCAAGTAACAAGAGACCTTTATTTACAGGTTTAACTAAAAAGCTCAGCTATTGGACATGTCCTAGTCTCAACGTACACTGTACTTTCTTTGTCAAGAGCAATTTACATTTTTAAAAGATGGATGAAACAAGATACAAGATTCATTTGCCTAAAAGGAGTCTGTAGCTACAAAACAAATCCACTTCTTCCAAACTACATTCTGATAATGCATCTAATTGATCATTCTTCTGGGACTCATGTTGGTTAGATGAGAATCTAAAAAGCAAAACTTGACCCCACCAAAGTTGCTGGTTGAGGTCAGGGCCTGGAGCACAATGTAAGGCTAGCCAGTGGCTATTTACAGATAACAACCATTGGACCTAGCAATTCATGCACCCACTGACAAGAAAAAAAGAAGTAGCTTTTAGGCACTTGCCAAAGGCAACAATACAAGATACTCAAAGTAGAAGGAACAAGGTTTAACATCAAAGCCATCTCAAATAAAAGAGCAACAACACAAAAGTATGAAGCAACGTCAGTTGAGGTCTGCCAATTTTTACCTTAGCTGTGCTGCTTTCATAAGCCTGCCTGAGCCTCTCATGCAAAGTGGGAGAAAAAGATGAAATCCGTTCATTTTCAGCCAAAAGCTTCAGTGTCCCCTTTTCTAAACGGGAAATAATTCTGCCAAGACAACATGGAAAAAACGCAAACACACAGATATAAACAACATATGATCAGACCTAAAGAAATGCTTATGCACATTTTTTATGAGGCTTCCAAGCAAAGAGTTCTAAGCCCCAGGCACCCAGCATCAAACCCTGGCATCTGCTCTCATCTCATGACTTTCCCATTCTTGCATGACCATGCTGAAGTTCAGCAGACAGACCAGTGCAAGGAAAACTCACAGACATCCCAATCCAGGATAAGTAGTATGTTTTGAAGGAAAATTAACAACTCCATGCCTGTAAGTATTAAAGCCCTAAAATCCAAGCACATTTGCTTCATCTCACACACATCTGCAGACATAAGCAGAGTGAAAAAAAATATTCAACTCACTCATACTGATAATCCAAGACTTGAACAGCAAAATAAACACAATTGTGCACACTTTGGAAATGCTGCTTCCCTGACGTATCTAAGAGGAAAAAAGAAATGTGAGACAACAGCACCTACCACCATTTATAAATTAAAAGACCATAACTTAGCTCTCAAGACAAATAGGAACTGCCATATCCAAAACCAGTTTTCCAGTCCAGTATCTAATCTCCAGCAGTTCCCATTCCCTGACACTGGAAGAGACAAATCCTCCCATCCCTATCCATCCTGTACTAAAGGCAAATGAATTGTTCAATGCTGTACGGGAAAGAAAAGATTCCTTCTTAGTGTTCTGACCAACAGCAAGCAGATCCAGGACAAAAAGTAGACCAACTGCAACCAGTCATCTGCTGCTGTTCCTGTAGCTGTAGATTTCGTGCTCCTCATCTCAGCCCTAAGAACCAGTGAGTGACAAAACAAAGGTCAAATAGGAGCACCTGGGGAGGGGGGCTGCCTCATCTTAAAGCCACTTTTTTGATTTTTATATCCGTATCAGAGTACTAACTGCATCAACCTTGAATCTGAACTTGCCAAAAAATGAAATGCAACAATTACATATGTATATTGATGGGTCCTGTGCATTTGTAACCCAACCTTATATTCAAGAAACACATAGCAGATCAACAGCACTTTTGAGCTGCAAGGACCAACAGAGGAGAGACTTCACCATATCTGTCCTTCCCTCTGAAAGTCAGTGTTAGCAAGTAGCTACAGCAAATCTCACACAATAGCAGAAAACTAGATTCAAACAGTACCTAGCAACCCTGCTCTATCATATTGTGGGAGCACTTCCCATATATGCATGGGTTTTGTCAGCATCTCATCTGAGTCCCACAGCAGTAATAAGGTGCTTTTATGGAATTTAAGACTAACTGTCCAAGCCAAAGGCAACTGCTCTGTATCACATTATCATTCCATGGAAGCAACATTCTTTCCACTCAATACTATTGTTTACCTTTACTTCTTTCACTGACTTCAAGGTCACTATCTCCATCTTCTACAGTAGAAGTGCCTTTAGATGTCAACAGCTGTAGAACAAAAAAGAGCTCCAGAAAAATATTTGGTACCAGGTTTTCTGGAAAAGAGGAAACGAGATACTAAAGGTGGATATTGAGATTTCACCTGCTTTAATAAATGAAGGTAAAAAGCCAGATAACTGTTCTATGGCACAGTCAGCAAAGAACTCTCTCCCCACACACAGCCACAGTGTAAATCAATATGGGAGTTACACGAAAGAGATGTTAGGGAAGGGTCTGGCTTCAGATAGGACCATTCAACCTCAGCCTCCTGCAGCTTGGAATACTGCATCAGGTTCATGTCCTTCCCTAAACTTTTACCTAGTATCCATTCAGTTTAATAACTGTGTTGGCTTAGTTTATTTTTCCAGATGTTACTTGTTTGTGCACTGTAACAGTCAGACAACTTTCACTTCTCATCTACCTCCCCCTCACTACACACACCCAAGTTCAAAGCTTAAAGAAATGTCAGTCTCACATCTTCGGGGTCCTCACCTGCTATACATGATGAATAGAGCTGCGCCAGACACTCCAACTGTTTCTTGCAGGAAACCTTAGTAGGATTTGCACAGGTCACCAGGTGGCTCTCGGCAGGAAGGCTAGCACTGCGAGTGTAGCTAGGCTTAGTAGGAGTACCAGGATCAAGAGATATCCCCGCAGGAGAAGACGCCTGGTGCAGCAATTTGCATCTGAAATTCAAGAGCAGCAACATAGTGTGTGACTGAAGACAATACACAGCAGACACACAGCCAGGAGAGGTCTGTCTCTTGCAGTCTAGCATGAAAGAATTCCTGCAATAACTAACCACGTCATTTACATTGTCTAAAGCTGCTTTTAGCATGATAGTAATTTAACTTATCTTTCCCTTAATGAGAAAGGATCTTGGGGCTAACAATCAAAAGACTCGAAAGAGTCACATTCAAATTCCAGCTCTGCTAAAACAGTGTGGCGCTTTGACCAAATTATCTAACCTATGTTATTGCTTCTCATCTAAACTGGTATTTGTTAAGGACACAGAATCTGTTAGAGACTAGGTCATTAAAAAAAAATTTGCACATATGATTTGTGACAGCTAGACACTGCAAAAAAAAAAAAAACAAAAAAAACCCACCATGGCAATAAGGTTCACATCCATACCTTCACATATATTTGTAAGTTGACGCCCTGAAAAGATCCAATACCACTAAGCGGAAAGGCAATGCAACTACTGATGAAATTCCATACTGGCAAGTTAAATGACAGAAGGAACAAACTACTTTAATTGCTGGATTCTAAATAATGATCACTCAGTTAAATACATAGATATTGTAAAAAATATATATCTACAGAGGTCATCCAAAATGCAGCAGCAGAGAGTAAGACACTGGCTTTTTTTCCTGCTTCTCGTGTAAGAGCAATATCAAATGACTGTTAAAGATCCCAATGGAACATCCATACTTGGCACATCACACCACCTCTTACCACATTGTCTCAAAAGTCAAATCTTTAAAAGTCACTTTAAAGGCTGTGAGAAAGACAGAAACACTTTCAACTGCAGCAAAGAACTTTTTCTATTGGTCTATTTGTAGTGGAACTGCTGCAATGAAGAACAAATTTGTCCCAAAAGGGGAGCACAAAGGTTATTTAGGAACATTTCCCTTGCAATGAACATGGGCACCTGACTGATAGAACTGTAGAAAATTACTTATTAAGCACTGTCTAAACCCACCAAGGTAAGACTCCAACAAGGAGTTAACAACAAGGTTAGACTCTGCTTTACTTCTGCCTCAGTTTTGTAATCTACCTCAGCATGAATGTCACCTTTTGCCCTTGCTCAAAGTGACCCAGATGGCTGGGGGCTGCAGTAGTTTTGTACCTCACTTCACCACTCCTGTGGTCATGACAGGAGCTCCCAGCTCTGAGCACCAAGCACTGCCCATTTCAAGCATGATGGGTCAGGTGAGATCACCTCACAGGCAAGGTCCAGCCTGCATACTGCTGTTTCACCTTCTTTAGTTTATACAGATTAGTGGGACATTTCAGGTCAGAATTCAGACTGGAACAGGTGCTTCACAGAAGTGCACAGAGGTAGGTTTGAATCCTGAGCAATCTTATCAAAGCAGTGAGGACTGACTAAACTTCCAAAGATAAAGTGAGGGTCGTTGTTCCAGAGCCAGCACACCTCCAGAAGGACAAGCACGAGCTAGCTGCATTAATATCTAAGTTTAATACCAGAGTCACATTTGGGTTTAGGCAAATTATAGTTTAAGGTCACCTATATTTGGTGTATTCTCCTGGTAACTGCCACTCTGATATTGGCACCACCTTACGACAAGAGAACTAAGAATCAATACAAGCCTATCACCACCCTGCTCAGATCATACCGTTCTTTCTTCAGCATCTCCCTCTCCTCTTGAAGACTGTTGCTTATCACAGACGTAAGGTTTCCTTCCTGGACAGTAGTAAAGGCCTCCAGGTTTGATCCAGATGAAAACCGAGCAGCTGGAGACTGGCTGACAGGCGTAGAAGTGAAGCACATCTTTGGTTTTGAGAGGGGGCGTTCAGCACTTACAGGAGTTGGGTTGATTCGCCTTGATGGTTTGCTTTTGCTGAAAAAGTGAAAAGGGATTCCACTGAAATCAAGCTAAACAGCAACAAAAAAAAATTAGGTCTCAAGACAGATATGTATGCAAATCTTCCAGAAGAACCCAATGCTAAACCAAAATGGATATGGAGTCGGGATATTGAATTTCTAAACTGTAAGTATAGTTGCTGACTTTATTCTGGTCAATGAATTAAAAAGTCACTGAGCTACAGACTGCTAAAAACAGCCTGCTGACCCGTGCTGCAAAATTAATTATCAATCATCAAGCCACAGAACAGGCAACAGTGCCACACAACTCTTCCAAACATTTCTAATTTGAAAGTACGGGATATGCCTCATTTAGTAAGAAACTAATTCACCAGTAGTTTCCAGTACGACCATGAGAAAAACAACGATCAAGCTGCCATTGTCTATCAGTAGGAGTCCAGGTTCCCGAGTTACCACAGGCCTTTTAAGCTTAGGGAAACTCATCCCTCCTGCATAAAATACCTAGATTTTTCCTTCAGGAAGAGGCTCTGTAATGCAGTAAGAGACATACTGGAAATGAGACAGAGGAACGTAAAGCATGACACTTCTCAAGGAAATGCTGGTTGCTACATACCAATTGCTATGGTGTTCTCAAAATCGCAACAGTACTGGCTTCCAAACACTCTGTGACCTTTTTCCTCACTCTTTTTCCTAGCTGGGCACAATGCAGTTGAGGAAGAAAGACTTGCTGTCTATGCTGGAAACACACCTTATCTCCCTTGGCCAAAGCATTATCTAGACCCAGCATCTGGATCTGCTGTACAGACCCACAGACTTAATTTTCAGCTGGAATTTTGCATGTCCAACTAGAAAGTCTCACTTTCAGAGGTCAGTACCTGGTATATGGTGCAAACAGGCTGACATGAAAGCCTTGTATTTGGTAATGAGGATGTTAAAGAGTAAAATCTCAAAGCAAAAAAAGACTGAGGCAACCACAACACACACAGCTGCCCAGGAGCTAAGCCAAAATCACCAGGCAGACCAGGGCTTGCCACAAACCAAAGAGAACACAGACATCAGCTAGCTATTTTGTCCATAACCACATGGCACAAATGAAGGTGCACACTAACATGTGTTACCAGAAGCCACAGAACATCAATCTAGAAGCTTTTTTGCTAGCACCAGTAAAGCTGAAGAGCCTTCCAGGACTGCTCTTCGTTAGCAGTTGTTATTGTGTTAAATGAGAAATGCAAAGAGACAAGATAATGCTGAACACGCAAGGACAAAGATGTGCTCAGCTTCGCATCAGCCGGTGCGTGCACCAGTAAGCTGCAGGCAGCATCACAAGCAAGAGGCTAAAGAGGCACCTTGGGTGAGTTCACAGAATAGAAACCTGACTACCCGTTGAAGCAATATGCCCCTACATGGCAACCATAACAAAGCCATGCTGGCCAAGGAGCCCAGAAGCCAGCCCCCAGGCACTGTTTATTAGAGCATCTTCTGCACCTGGACACACACCACAGGATGAGCTAGTCGAGGAACAGTAACCTGCAGCACAATCCAAACGAGACAGCAAGGCAGACTCGCTCTTACTTTGTCCAGCCAGAGGCAGCACCCATGGGTGGAAACTCCTCCAAGTTGTTAAGATTTAGCTGGTTGGGTGGGGATCTGGTAGAAACCAGAGGCACTTCACTCCGCTTCCTTCTCCCTCCGCTCCATGATACACTGTCACTCTTTCCATCTTCCTCTTCAGCAAGGGAACGCCCCAGATCCCGAGCTACCTGCCGGCCAGAGGCACTGACCAGGCTGCTGCCTTTCCTTCGGCCTCGTCTCGCTGGCAGGGCTTCAGGCGTGGCTGTGAGGAAGCTCCCCAAGCTGGCCTTCTGAGATGACCGTTTCTCACCGTGGTTAAGCACAGGGCTGTACCCAAAGCTCGGGCTGCTACTGGAGACCACGCTAGGGAAGTCACTGGAAGGGCTAGACAGGTTTGTCCCAGAAAAGGAAGAGGAGCCACTGGATGTTGCAGCAGGAGAAAAGCTGGTATCTGTGGTGCAGGTGGTCACTGAAGTCCTTTGGGAAAAGAGTTGCACTCGGCTGCTGGTTGCGTGGCCTGCCCTCCTTTCCGATCCTGTCCTTTGGCTCCCGTGGGCCTTGGAATTAGGAGTTTTAGCAGGAGTAGAAGGTCCATTAGTCAGGATCTGGCTGGTCTGCTCCCTTAAAAAATTTAGCAGAAAAGGCACAAAGTCTTTCTGAAGCAAACTAAGAGATAACAGCTTATCATGAATGTGGTTCTCCTACAAGGAAAGAGGACAAAGCATTAATATAAAGATACTACCTGATTCTTTCTTTTCATGTGCCCAGACTCATTTAAGTAGGAACTGTGGGACTAGAATACACAATATAAGACAACGTGACTCATCAAAGCAAGTCACTAAAAGTCAAGCTTCCTTAGTGCTGGTCAGAAATCTGAAATTCAGCCTCCACACAAGCCATTTCAGCAGAAGTTTTCAGATGGAGTCATTCACTTTGGTCTCCAACTGGGAAACAGTGGAACCGTTCCATGTAAACATCAGTAATACTGAACCTATGGCCAGGAAGAACTTGGAGCAACTGGCACCCCCAAGTCCAACACTTCAAAGACACTGATAGTGAAGCAGCTAATTCTAACAAACACCTGCAATTTCCCCATCCGCTCTTTGTCTATGAATGCCACCTGCTTCCACAGAGGGGTGCTGTAACAACGGTGTAAGCACGTCTAGTCCTGCAGTGCCAAATACAAGACCAAAGTTGCTCCTCTGTTTCAATTAAATAATTTTGCTCAGAGGTCTCAATAGAGACTGGGCAATTTTAAGGTACGTGAAGTTTATACTTAAGAAACTTAAACAAAAAAAACTACACCACAGACTCAATACATTTAAAACCAAAAGAGGTAGCAGTGATCTTACAAGGATAAATCGAGACAAAAAAGACTTCATGTTACATGCATAGTTCAGAGCTTTGTACACTGTGTAAAATTCCTTTTGTTTCTAACACTGCATCAGGTTTCTGTTTCCTCTCGATGGGATTCAGCAATATTTGCAACAATGACAGAATAATCTCTCAAGGGCAGCAACTTATTCCTTATCAGCATTAAAATCACCACAGACATATTTCTGTTCATTTGTATTCACACCTCCACTAGATGAAAAGCCAAGAGATGAAACACTATTTCTGAAGGACTTCTTTGTACAAAATGAGGCAGTTAAAGCATAGCCATGACTTGGACTCCTAGAGTCCTAGACACCGATGCCGAAACTCATATTTGAAAGTGTGAGATCAATTCAGGTTCCTGGAGAAGCATGAGATTCTGACAGAGCCGGGATAACGAGCCAAGCAGCCAAGGCTCACTGCTTCAGCATCCTAACACTCAGTGAAGAAACACAGGTCAGAACACAAACCCCGTGAGGTGTCAAAAGGCCCAACTTCTTACCAGCTCCAGTGCAAAACTGCCACAAAAGCTGGAGCAAGACAAAGCCTACTGTTTCCTCAGGTGCCCCCTGAGTTTAGTGTGGAGGCACAAAGACAATTACACCCTGCACTGTGCACAAGGTCAGGCAGTTTCTCCAACTTCTCAGAGCACAACCTACTTTCACTCATCTCTATTTGTGCAAGTTAACAGAGGTTCACTTCCTCCACAACCCATCAGCAGTTGCCAGCTACAAGCTTCCCACTTCCTTTCTCACACTGAAGCAACCGAGCCGCCCCCAGCAGCCAAAGGTAGTCAGCAACTCCTTTGCAAGGGCAAACTTTTCAGCCTCCGCACCCCTCACTGGTGCTGAGCCACCAGAGCCCCAAACTTCACCACCTCCGCAGGTCCGCTTCTGCAAGCCACAGTTTAGGAAATACCAGACAGCATAAACCACTGGTCCCTTCTTCCCACACACACCTGGGATGACAGCGATACTTGACTAACTCATGTAGGTGACTGCAGTCAGTTTTCAGGCAGAAAACCCTAGAAATACGGTTTCTCTACATGGTCAGTGCAATATAAGCACTCACAGTCCACCCGCGGTTGCAAATGCTTTTATTACCACAGGAACCCAAATTCTCCAGTCATATCCCAAGCCTCAAGCCCACTCAGACCCAGCGAGAACTCGCTCCCAGCCCTGATCGCTCCTCCTCACTGTTCAGGCGGGAAGAGCAAGCGGCCGGGAGAGGCAGCGGCGCCCTCAGGACCGACCCGCTGGGAGCGCCAGGCCCGCGGCCCGGGCGCTGCTCCGCCCCTCACAGGGGGCGGGTGACAGCTCCGTCCACCTCCCACCCGTACCTCCCCTCGCCGGCACCGCGCTTCCTCAGGACACCGGCTGCCCCCCTCCGCTCCCCGCTGGCACACGACACCCAGGGGACCGATCGCTTCCCCGCCCCGGCGATCGCAGCTCCCCCGGCCGCCGCCGCCGCCTCAGCCCGCCGAGCTCTGTCCTGCGGGTTTTCAGGCTCTCCCCACAGCGCTGCGCCTTCCCGCCGCTCCGCTCAGAGCCCGCCCGCGGCGGGGCGGTGCCGCCGGCTGTTAGACGAAGCTCAGCCCCCGCTCACGCCCCTCACCCGGGCCCCAGGCTGACCCACGCGGGTTTCACCCCTCACAGGGGCGTGGACCGGCCGCCCCCAGCGCCGGGGCAGAGAAACTTTCCCTCAGGGCGCCGGCCCGCGGAGGGAGCTGGGGGTGGCGCGGCGGCAGGCCCAGCCCCACAGGGCCAGGGCGCTGAGGGAGGGAGGGAGGGCGCGAAGGAGAGCGAGTGGGCAACCCGCCGCGCGTTACCTCAGCCGGGCGGGGGCCGGGGCCGTGCCGGAGCCACCGCACCACGGCGCTGACCGGCAGCTCCTCCCGCAGCAGCAGCTCTAAAACAGCCGCCATTCCCCGCCGCTGCCGCCGCCGCCGCCGAGCACGCGCACAACCCGCGGCGGGGGCGGGGCAGCGCCACGCGCGGCTGGGCGTGCCCGCCGTGTGTGTGTCCCCCCCCTCCCTCCCGCGGGGGCGGGGCGGTGCGGGGATCCCCCGCCGGGGGGGCGGGGCCGCGCGGGCCGGGCGCGGGGCCGGGCCCCCTCCCCATGTCAACACGCGGGGCACGGGGCGCCTGCGCCGGCCCCTGCGCGTCTTTTCCTCTCATGCGCGGTGTTTGCTTCCCCCGCAGGGCTCGGGGCCCGGCATAGCGGCAGCGCCCGCTGGCCGGGGCGGGGGAAGGGGCAGTGGCGCCCCCCGCGGCTCCGCGCCTTCCCTCCCGCCGGCGCCGGGCGGGGCCCGCCCCGTCGTCCCGCGGCAGAGGATGGCCGAGGACTCGCCCAAGCGGCGCAAGGCGAATTTCAACGAGGCGGAGACGGAGGTGCTGATCGAGCAGGTGCTGAAGCACGAGCGGCTGCTGTTCGCGGCGGGGCCGGGCCGCGCGTCCCCGGGCCAGAAGCGGAAGGTGTGGGAGCTGATCCGGCACAAGGTGAACCCGGTGGCCGCCTGCCCCCGCGACGTGGAGGACCTCAAGAAGCGCTGGCGGGACCTGAAGCGCCGTGACCGCAGCAAGCTCTGCCGCCTCTCGCAGGGCTGCGGGCCGCCGGGCCCCGCCGCCGCCCTCGGCCTCCTCCTGGCCCCGGAGGCGATGCCGCCCGCCGCCGCGCCACCCGCCCGCCGCCGCCGCCACCTCCACCGCCACCACCACCGCGCCTACGGTTCCCTGCTGCCTGCCGAGGCCGTGCCCATCGTGGGCGGCATCGACACGCTAGAGCTGCCCGGCGCCGTCGTGAGGGAGATGGGTGAGTGCCGGACCGAACCCCGCCGCCTGCCCGCCCGGGCTGCGGGGACCCGCCCCGCTTGCACATCCCCGGCGTGGGTAACCACCCCCTCTCCTTGGCAGCGCAGACTAGATGTGTGTACACACACGGGCACCCAGACCTGGCAGCTTTCGTGCTGCAGGTCATAGCGGCACCCAGGAGCAAACCCTGAGTGGATGCCGATGAGCCGCCCCTGCTCACAGCCGCAGCACTGAATTCTTGCAAATGCTGCAAGCCGTGCCAGCACGCAGTGCTGCTGCAATCCGTAACTTCACAGACATCGCACTAGTGCGCTGAAACAATCGCCTGCAATACCGAGGGATTTCTTGCGGTGTTTCAGCAATGCTGGTGCTGGTTACTGCCTGCACGGCAGAGCACGAAATAGGCTCGCAATGAACTTTGTCTTTCGGAACCTAGAACTCGGCTTCTGTGGTGGGGCTGGTGAGGGATCTGTAGTATGCAAATATAGGGTTAACTGGTGAATGTGCCTTTATGGTTTTCTTCCCACCTGTTGTGGTAATGTGTATTATAAAAGCATCAAAGAGTGCAGTGTGTGTTGTAGAGTCTTGGTTCAAGGATTAATGGCAGTGCTTAGTGGATGAGAACACATTTCACTGACCACTGAGGTCATGAAGTTTCTCACTGACTCTTCTTTGCTTTTCCTTTCCTTCCATCTCCTCTCTAGGATTTAACGACAATCCTGGCCCATCTCATCAATCCAGTCTTGAGAAGATGGACCTCAAAGAAGAAATAGTGGTGAAGGTGGTAGAGCCAGAAGAAAGCTCTGAGGACATGGCAGTGGTTCCACCTAGCCAAGAACAACTACCTTTTCTGGGGACATTAGGCAGTGGTTCCTCTGGAAAAGTAAAAGCCAAAACAAAAGGCAGGTCCCGAGCAGACCAAAATGAAATAACTGAAGAGGACCTACTGCAGATTCAGCAGACCCAAATGCAGGTGATCCAGTCTGGCTTTGACAGTGTTAATCATAATCTTCAGCTCCTGCAGCAAGGCATGCAAGACCTGAGTAACAGCCTCAGCATCATGGCACACACGCTTGTTGCTATCAAAAATGTCTATGTGAAAAACAACCCTGGCCCGACCACATGTGCCACCGCTTCTACTCAGACCACAGCTGGGTACCTGAGCCCTGGTTCCCCCCAGGTCTCCCCTGCTGAGGACAGAGGTAGAGCACAGGTGGCTGGAAGCAGCAGCAGAAGCAGCAGCTGCAGTTCCAGCTCCATGTCACAAGATCCAGGTCCTTCTGAGTTTCCTAGGACCCCCCTGAGAACCATTAAGAAAGAACATCCAAATGGCTGCTACTACTTCTGCTTTGCAGATATGTAAAAACTTGAATATATGTAAAGTGACTGTGGTGTTAGGTGCTGTTGTACGTTCCGCTCCGGCTTGTGACTTTGAAGGAGCAAAGTGGACTTGCCTCCCACATTTTTCCCAGTGGGAAACATTTTGCTATAGGTGGCATTAAACACTAATTACCAGTCTCCTGTTTGTTAATTATGTTGCAGTTGGCTAATAATTTTCTTCTGTTCTCTTTATCCTCTTACTCTCTAAAAAAACCAACCAAACAAAAAAGATTTATTTTGACTAAGACTCTTGTCTGTATCATCCTTTGTTTAATGTGACCTTTTGAAAAATAAAAGGCATGAGAGTGGGATAAAAAAGTAACATTATGGTTACTGACCAGTAGGAGCTGTCTTACAAGAGTTGCTTAGTTTTTTGATTAAGCGCATGTCAGAAGTAGCTGTTAAATACTTGCTATTTCTAATAATGTTGGGGGTGTTTGCTTGGTTGTTGTTGGGGTGGTTTAAGTCTTGAGCTGTGCAAGGCATTGCAGGAAGAATGACATACCTGCTTAGCTCTAGGAATGGTTTAGGACTGAGCTGTCAATTCATGAGTGTACTCCTCAGAATTCATCCAGCATTGCTCCACCGGGCTAGCGTTCATTCCCAGCTTGTCAAATACACCTTCTCCTCAGAGGCATTTTGTTTTACTGCACTGGCAGGGTAGGCTCGCTCTTGTAACACGATTAAACTAGAGAAATACAGCAAAAAAATAGTAATTGATGAGTGATGCCTCATTTTGACACGAATTAATTTTTCCCCGTATGGTTTATAAGCAGGCTGTATCTTCAACAGATTTTGCAAGCCTTCTGGAATCAGTACCACAACATTTGAAATGTAGAGAGCAAAAAAGTTTCTGTATTGTTTTACATGATAGGGAAGTTAGAATTGCTGTTTAACAAATTGCAGGAGCAGAGCCTGACTTGGCTCTAGACAGAACAAATGCTCCTGCATAGTTTATGAAGCTTTCATTTTTACCTATCAGAAATATGAATAAAGTATTCAATTCTCTTAACTGTATAATCAAGAAAGAGGAGTTGGAGCAAAAAGTAACCTGTTAAGTGTCAACTCTGAAACAGCACAAAGGAATCATTTTATCCTTATGTGAAAAAGGAAAACCCATCACATTTAGATAAGAGGAAACTATTGTCACTGGCAATATTCTTGCGTTTAAGGCTTATATATTAGAGTCGTTCTACTTTGCACAATTCAAAACTAGCAGCGGTGCTGCGTTCATCTGTCCAGTGTCCATACTGGAGGGGAAACAAAAACCCTCTCACCTGCAATTTTATTTGATGACTTGAAAATCCTGCAGGTCACCTTCATAAGCCTTTATCACCAATATTAAAGTTCTACAGGTAAATTTGGCCTATAGCAACAACTAGCTGCCTCTAGTTTTCCAGTCACTTTGCACAAGCATTCAGCACATAGAAATGACGTAGAGAATGGCAACCCAATTGTCTCTCTCCTAACAGCACAACATGTAGTAAAGATATGTCATTTTTGCAGTCAGCTTTGACATAGCACTATATCCTATGAAAATGTATTTCTAAGTACTTCCTTCTGCTTGTATACCCTTATGGTGTACTGATCACACACACATATGCCTCAAAAACCAACAGCTGCTGCCTAATAAAACATGAACACAGGGTAGTCGCATTGCAGTTTTTTCCCTTCAGTGTAATAGATAGAGTAAAATATGCAAATATCTCACTAAATTAAAACCTATACATGTATGGCACATTGTTAATTGGGATTAATGCCTTGAAGAGGAGGAGGTTCTTGTTTTCATATTTACCTTACAAAAGGAGATGCTGTGGGTGACAGGTATCACTATCTTCTTATAAATTGCTGGTGTTAAAAATAGGAAAGAACTAATCCTTTTGAGTCTATGTTGTTAAAACCTTTCAAAACTAACCTGTTGGAAGCATTTATATTTCTCCTCCTTTAGTACAGGTAGGCTCTTGAGCTGTGTTTTCTGTAACTGAAGAAAGTACCCTTCATTTATATTTTGTTCTCATGGGGAAAAAAAGAAGCCAATTAATGCTATTGTGACATTCCAGGTAGATTAGCAAAATGTGATCTAAAGTTTACCTGGTCCTTCTGGGCAGCAGTTTGAGCTTGTCCAGGTTGCAATAGCCAGTTCTTAACTGTCTGACACTCTTTCAGTGTTTCAATTCTTTCTCAAGTTGTTAATTCTTGAATTTCACTTACTGCAGCATTTCTAGGGAGAGCTGGCTTGCGTGCACTACATAGGTTTCTCGTGCTTGAGTACAAATTTTAATGAGAGGAAGCTGCAGTCTAAGTGCAGAGAAGCACAGCAAGATCCTGAGAGCAGAGTGGATGGACTGGATCTCCTGTATGGATGAAGACAATGAGCCAGGCAATGCTAAAAGACACTTGGGTGGTCAGACAACTAGCAGACCTCACCTTTAATCTGCCACAGTGTCTTTGTTCCAGTCTTGCTTCTTTCCCACAGTCTGCCAGTTGTACCGCTAATGCATACTGGAGCCAGATCAAAATTAGTCTTCCATTTCTGGTATGATCCAAATTTACATAATATTTTTAAACAAAGCTACCTGTCTCCAGTACAGAGTTAAATTTGTTATCTTCAAATTAATACAGCTGACTTGCTATTTCTTTATGCGCCCTTTCCGTGATCAGACGATGGTTCTGTTGGGAGTACCAGAAGCACACACCATCCAGAAGCATGCCATTAAATTTCTGGCTGCTCTTCACAGAAGACGAAACATCATTTTTATGGAATGTTACGGAGTAAATGAATTCCCAGTTTGTTTCGTGTGAAGCAATTTGAGCTGTTTGAGCTATTTATATAAAAGATATGAGCTAATGACCTGGTCATGAAGCTTAGTGAAAATACTGCCAATGGTTTGAACAGAGGCAGAGCGGGCTTTTCGTTTCCATTACATACAAGGCATAACAGTGATAATGCCAAGAAGGAGATCCAGGGAATTTTCTACAATTCTTCTGGACTTCCCAAAAAACCTTGTTCTGCTGCACAAAGAGCAGACAGTATTTCCCACAGCATACAAGGACTTAACATACAGGTGCTTAAACCACAAATACAAATTGCGATGACACTTTTACCTTGTTTTACTAGAAAGAGAAATGAAAGGATCTTAGAGGAAACTAGAGCAACTGGTAGTTTAACACTGCATTTCCACATAGCACAAACTGCTCAGAGTCAGTAACCACTTCTGTTCATTCATTTCTCTGCTATCTGCCACTTATGTGCATTGTACAGAGGATGAGAGAGTTCTCTGCAAGAGGCTGCAAAAGCTCAGTGACTACATCCAGACAGCTGATCGTCTCCAAAGAAATCAATTACAGTGGCCTCTGTAAATAAGAAATTACAATTTTGAAGGGAAAAAAAAAAATAGAAATAAGGAGCTGGCTTTTTTAGAACAACAAGGCTGGAATCCACCCTATTGTTACTAAAATTGATCTGATCTGGCTGTGGCAATCATTTATTGTTTGGCTGAATATAGAAAGTACGGATAACAGCAAGAGTAAAAAGGGAGATTTCTGAGGAGGCCACCTGAGTTTTTCTATTCTTACTAATACACAACACATGAACCTACTAAATCAGTAAAATTTACATTGATCCAATGATTCCAACTTGCAGTAAGAACATCTGACTCATGTTGCAGTAGTACCAACAGACACTTGCTTTTTGCTTTCTTGTAACAGGAAAAAAAAAAAAAAGCACTTTCTCCATTTAAAGTTCAGGGTTACAGTAGTAAAAATATTGAAAAAACCTCAACTGAAGCTTTATAAATAATTAAATCATTATATAAACACAATCAAGAATTGAAGTTTTGCATGCTGAATGAATATTTTATTTAGAACCAGTTTATAAAAATAAAATACAAAATAATTTGAAAACAAAACTTAAAACATTGTACAAAGCCTTGATATGGTACAAATGAGAAAATAAATAATTACAACTTTATGTACAAATGACCATTACAAGGGCATTAACTCTTTATGTTCTTGGGTGCCTGAGCAAACTTAAAAGAATGGCTTAGAAGATTTCCAAGGAAGGGAAGGAAACTGCAATTACTGAGCAAGAGAATTTGAAGGACTCAACATTTGTCTTCCTCAATGGTAACAAACAATCTTGGGACTACTTTCCACTTAATTTAATCATGCTGCAGGTTTTAGTATTGAGTATTTAATTTCTTATGGGGTCACAACATCGTATTTTTAATTAATACACAGATTTCATTCTTTGTGGTATTGCCCAGAGATTTTTAGATTAGCAGCCATTGGCTGGCAGCTTCAAAAAGTCAGTACTGGTCTGAAGGCATTGCTGGTGATTTTCTTAATTTACTAGTTCGGATATTCATAGGAAAGCATTTGAAAATTGACATCAGTTAGCAGCTGCACTGCAACTCGTCTCTGGGCTGACTCCATAGAAAGTAAGTTAGAAGTTGAGGAAGAATTTCAAATCTTGCTTTCTAGCCAAGGAAAGTAAAGAGGATGCAGAGAAGGCTGCTAGGCAACCAATCCAGATCTCTAGTCAGAGGAAAAAGATGTGAAATAGCCAAAAAAATCTCACCTCACCTTGCATCAAACCTTTATGGCCTTGCCTGCCATGCAGCAGATACAGGTTTAAAAGGATGTGAAGCCAGGCAGACCAAACTAATTATACTGTACCTTTTGGAGCAAACTGGTCCGCTGTTATTACAGGTCCTTTATATAAAAGTTAGGTCAAATATCAAGTGGATCTCGAAAGGAGACAAACACCTGTAACTCTAATTCCAGCTGAATTCCCACCGACAGCTGTGGATGATCAGGACCTCATATGAGTAGCCCATTTGTGGTATTGTTTTAGAAGAAACCACTTTGTACTCCTGGCCAAAGCTGGCCCTCAGCAGTAATTCTAACAGAAAAGATCTAAAGGCATGACATGTCATAATAGTAATAAAAATTAAGCATTTTCCAATTTAAAATACAGCAACTGCAAATATGATATTTATGGAGTTTATTCCTTCAGTCCCTAAAAAGGGGAAAATACTCAACAAATCAAGACCCTATCCTGACTTTAATGAAAGTTTCACCTGCACAAGAACAGCAAGAGTTCCCAAGGATCCAAGCTCTTCATGTGGAGGAGAAACAGAAGCAAAATATATATATGACATACGCCAACATTTGGGTTTGTCACTATTACTGTTAAGAGAGAATGTGTTACCAACAACGGAGAGTAAAATCAGTTCACACCTGGATGGCTAGAGTAGTTCTCAAGTTAATACATCAGACTTCACAACAATACACTCCTATGCATTTTTCCTTAAAAAAAACCCCAAAACTTCAGAGGTTACTATTTAAAAGCCTGATTATTTAAACCACAGGAAAATGAGTGATAAAACTTTTTGGCATTTGACAGTATCTTAAGATAATTCCAGAAAATTATTACACAATCCAGGCTGATTTATATAATTTCTCTTCACAAACATTATCTGTAGGGAAAAGGAAGACTGGCTTCAAGCATACAGCTGAGGTATTCTTGTGTGAGGTGCGTGTTTATGTTATTTGCATGTATTAGCTAAGAAATGAATGACCTATGTCTATGTATTGCATGTAGTCAAAGCACTGAACCTTGCTTACTTTTACCAGCGTTACTGGTTACTGAAAATTGCAGTAATTGCAACCAATGACATTTGAGCCCAAAGCAAAACAGCTAACAAAACCCTTCCTTCACTGCCGACTGGATTAGCTAAAAGAAGTAGAATAAAAATATTATGCACTGCTCCACAAGTTTCAGAAATAGGAATGAGCATCCAAAGCTTTTGCCAGTTGAAGAAAGGAATCATGGATAACCATCAAGGCTTTTATTTCTATAAAATACAGTGGACAGTTCTATGACCACTCCTTATAGCAGAAAAGCATACAGAATGCACCATAGGGAATCATGGTGTTAACTTAAGACACCTAAGCAGCCCCTTGCTCACTGGAATTGACAAGACAGGCATGGCTCTTGTCACCTCACAGGATCAGCCCTGCATGAAAAAATTAAGATTGATATATTATAGGCCTATAATGAGAAACCAATTTGACTTTGAGCTCTCTTGTATTCTCCTATTCCTTTTCAGAAGATTCCTTTCTCACTGAATATATATATATATAAATTGGAGGCACACATCCCTAGTTTGCCATTAGACCCTTTTAAGACATTGGGATTATCACTTTCTTCTTACCAGAATTTACACCTCAGTGTTCCACAAAACTGTTCAATTCACTATGGAAAAATTCTATTTACAGGAAAGGATCTGTACTGTAAGTCTGGCTTTGTCTACATTTTCATCAAAAAGAAAAATAAAATATATTTTTCAGAAGCATTACCATCAACAACTGCGTGAATGTTACTGCAATGAGAAGGACTTACGGGAGTTTTGCCCAAGTAGGACTATAGGATCAGGCCTTGTAATATGGAAAAGACACAGAATCAGAATTAGGGCATAGCAAAATTCCAGTAGATGAAGAGGAGACCAGAGCAAATCAAAGCAAAACAGGCTTTCTGACAAAATTCATTCTGGCAAATGAATTCCAGTAAATATGATGCAAGAGCTGAGACCGTTCCTATCTATATGTATATACACATATACGTATGTATGTGTGTATGTTTCTATATAATATACAGTATCTATATTAGTGTATATATAGATACACTTATGTACAAATGCATATTTATATATATAAAATCAAAATTGTGTGTTTTCCCAGCTATAGTTAATACCGCAATACTACAAATTGTAAGTGATAGAGCTCCTGCAAGTCTTTTTCAGATGAAAAATATTTCAAGCTATATTTAAATATATAGGACCAGATCCTCCCCTTAACATTGAGACTCTTTAGTGAGGTATGCAAAAAAGCATGTTCTCAAGCATGCAGACTTCAAGGCAATATGTCCAGATCTCCCAAGACAGGATGTGGCTGGTGGCTATAATAAATGCCCCATGTCACTCCCCAGGGGTTTGCCTCCTGAATAATTGTATATAACTAGCAGTTAAGACCTCATATTGCTCCTGCCTTCGAGCAGCAAAATTTTCTATGCTTACTGATCCTGCTCAAGTAGTAGATAGGTGACTAGCATCATACAACTTTCCAGTGATGCTCTACTGTATCACACCTTCTATTACTTTTAACAGGGTTTTACTTAAGTAGTAATTGGCATTTGTAAATAATAATGAGGTTTATTAATATTAATACAGATTTTTGAGGTTGTAACTTAGATTGATTATACCATGCAATATTGCAGCACAAAAGTCTGTGAAATGTTCAGTCTTTTCAAGTTCTATTTTAGTTTAAAGGCTCCATGCCTCAATTTCTCTCAAAAAAATGCTCCAAAGTGCTGGCCACAACACAGGAAACACAATAAAGAGGAAATGTGTGTGCAGCATCTGCATCTGCTACATGTCATGGCTCCATTGCACTGCCCTCCAAAGAAATGGGAGGCTTGAAAAGGACAAAGCAACAGCTCCTTGAATTATATTGTTTCCCAGCTAAAATCCCTGTGTAAGATGCTGCATGCTATGCAAAATAACTGTAACCATTTTGTACAATGGAGAAAAATCTTCCCCATCCCTGAAAAATGTGTTGCAGATAACCCTCCGTAAACCATTCACGCACAGTCTGCACAGGGGCCGCACACACGTACATTGCAGAGTCAGTTGCATATTCAAATATCGAAGCTTACAGAGTTCTTGATGATTATACAAGCCCTCTAGAAATTTTAAGCTAATATTTATGTAAGAGTTGATCAGCTGACTGTTACCTAACGACATTAAATGATTGCTACATTAGACTATAGTAAGCAATTCTGTAAACTTTTTTGGGGGGGGTATCAAGCAATAAACAACTCCAAAAGAGAGGGTACCTCAAGACAAGTTATTCATAATCACTCCTCCGTTCATACCTTCATTATTTTCTCACTAGATCCTGTTGAATCCACAGCGAAAAGCAAGTGGGGATATACATTCCTTGAGCTTTTTCTGCACTGAAAGAAGCCTGGGTCATCAATCACGATCGGTATCTCTTTCTGCGTTTTGGCATAGTTACTATTTTTACATTGGCAAGTAGTTCAAGTACAAGTGAATTTCTACAGCATTGATTTATTTTACACAGTAATGTGTAACAATGGGCAAGTCTCTACTTTTAAGACAACATAAAAAAATCATTAGGTGTTATATTCTTTCTCACTTGTAAAGCAATTACCTCTTTCTGGATCCTGCTACACTGGAGAGAACATATGAACACCTCAACTTCAGCAGTTCAGGCAAGGATGCATAAAGTTGGTACCTATTAAAACTGACCATGTTAATGTAAGAATAAGCTTACAAGACCATAATAAATGCTTTTCAGAAATAAGGGAGAGGGGAGGAAAAACAATCATAGGCTGCCACACCACCTTAAATAATTCCAGCAGTGCCCAGGGCAAAAATATCACAATGGGACCAAATTCTCTTTATGGCATACCGTAAGGAAACACGAGGAAAACAGGAAGGAAAAGATGGAATTTGTTGTCACATTCACTTGTTAGGTATTCGTTGACTGTCACTGCTCCTATATGATGAGTATTCATAGCAATTAAGAACTCACATTATGAAATAAAAATGAATAACCACAAACCCTATTTGTAGTCAAAAATAAAAACATCTTTGAGTCTCTGTTCTTGTTCCATATGCAAAAGCACACACAAAATTATAAAGAAAAAAAGCAAGCTGCATGACAAAACATTGGCTGGTTGAGAAATCAGCAGTCCTTCAATCTTGTACCAAGGTATAAAGGCTATTAGAATTTGTGCATTCCAGAAATTTTCAGGGGGAAATAGAACAGGTAAAGTATTCAGGAACTAACAGAAAGGGAACTGTATTATTTGTAGTCCATAAATTACAAATGAAAAATGAGAAAGAATGAGTTTATATAAGCATATACATATATGTATATATAAATATTTATATTATATAATTTACCATGAGGACATGCAGTTATTGTTATAGCACCTATTATACAATATAATACAAAGGAATAGGACTTTCCAATGGTACAGTTTCTTCAGAAAAAGCAGGTATAACCTACCTATTGCATTCATCTGTAGTGCTTGAAACCTGAATGAAATTAAGGTTCCACACTGTGCTACATTACGTATGAGAAACAATATACATATTCATAGTAAGAAAAAAAAAAATAAATCAACACAGTCTAACAAAGCAAGTGAAATTCAGTGCAGCTCCAGAGCAGCTTTAATGCAGCATTAGAATGTGTTAGCTCAGAGACAAAATATTCCCTTTTTATCCAAAGGTATCCATTTGGCAGAGGTTAAATAAAAAAGCACAGATGCTGGCTGGAGAGGCATATGACTACAGCAAGCAGATCAGTAACTGACAAGTCTCCTATGCACCCAGCCTCCTCACAACAGGAATAATTAGGGAGAGCTGGCTGCATCTTTCCCAGGTTTGCATTCTTGCATGTTACTATTCTGACCCACTATTCTTTTATGAATATAGCAAATGGTGCTGTACCATTAAGGTCCCTACAGAGATCCTATAGAGCACAAGAGATTAAGAAACTACCAAAGCTGGAGGAATTACACACCATGGATTTTACTGACAGACAACGAAGCCTGGCTATCAGAAAACCATCTGGGCAAAAGAATGACAAGAATCCAATATAAAAAAATATCTGATTGCTTTCTGTATATTTTGCTTTCATTACTAATATTCTTATCCAGATTTTTTAAGGGTGTTAAGTATATTTCTGTCACTTATAACCTACAAAGTTCACGAAGCAGACCATCTCCTCATTTCTGTTTCATCTTTCATGTTTTTATAAAACAAATGACCAAAAAAGCAAATCTTGGTTGGTAATCATCTCTGCACGGTAAGATCAGTGGGTTAAGTGATCCATAACTAAAGCAAAAACAAAAGCCTGCAATAACAAGGGTTCTTTTTGCAGTTGAGTTAAGAGGGAAAAGGTACTTCTGTTTTCTAACTTATTTTCTAACTTACATTTATTGTAAATTGCAACATTCGGTGAAGTGCAGACATCTCCTCCTCCTTTCTTGTTTCCTAGACAGGATTCCAAGTTCTAGAGAACACATTTTGAAGAACCCCACTCTGACTCCCAAAGTAGTATATGATACAGAACTGAGGATTGGCTAATTGGTAATAAATAAATTTCTAAAGAATATAGCTATAAAAACATCTTGGGCAATGTTAATATTAGTTTTTAAAATGTCATCAGTAAGAAGGGGCAACGTATATGATACTTCCTTAGTTTAAAAAAATCTGTGCCAGGGTAGACAGGGGACAAGATAAGCACTCAGTGACTGAGAAATATGTGCAGCTCAAAATGGAAGAGACTTATAAGGTAGAAATACCATCGTCTTCTAAATTCTGTGCTTTTTTAAAACTGCAAAGACATACTTGAGCTGTACTTATCTCCCAAGTGGTAACATTTTTGGAATAACCATTTTAGTTTTTCTTACATACCCCTTGAGTATGTAAGGCCTTAAATAATTAGGCCAAATCTTCCAGCTAGGTAAACTAAAAAACATAGAAATAAATACGCTTTTAAAACACTCACCTTCAAGATATTTTTTAGTCTAAATACATTGCACCTCTTTGACTACCTAGTCATTCTTATCCTGGCCTCTACTTCCCCTCTTGCAGATCTGCTTGCTGCCTGCTCTTAGGCAATGCCTGGCCACTTATTTACACAGTTTTCTTTCTCATGAATAGTTTATGATGCTTACTTTCTTTAAAAAGCACAGATTCAACACCTTTTTTTTTAAAAACTATATTTTTTGGGATTATTTTTTTAAATACACAGTACACAGACACAACATGCATCAGATTTAGGAAGAGGCTTTATACCTGTCAAGACCCAGTTCCTATCTGCTAAGCTTAGTGGTTGATTTGCTCTTTCCTGTGGGAGTCTTAGTGTTTGGGGAATGGTGGAACGAACTGCCAGATCCTTTCAGACAATTCTTGCTCGATTTGTTGCAGCAGTGCTCTTGTTGGCAGGATCTCCTAGAAGATGAGGAGCCTGAATGGCTAGGAGGTGATTTACTCCTCCCAAGATGTGGGGATGAACTCCTTTGATCGTGATGGGGTCTCCCAGCCCGGGATGGAGAAGAACTGGAAGTACGGGGTAAAGAAGAGCTCCTAGGGGAAGCACTGGGACTGCGTCGGGGGATGATAGGGCTTTTGGGTGGTGTTTTTGGACTGTGTGGAGATCCTGGACTCTTACACTGAGTAGAATTCCTTGGTCTTTGAGATCCATTCTGTAGGATTTGAGCCAGACGAGAGATAAGATCTGAGTCCGAGCTGCTACTCCCTAGGACTTTGTATCTGCGTAACCTTAAGAAGAAATGAAGAAAGATTATTTCTGTTCCCATCTATTCACTGAAGTTCATATAGAAACACAGTACCACTAGAAACAAGGGATGAGCTTACATTGCAGAACAGATATCTGGAGCTAAACTTTCCTCTAAGGTAGAGGTGTTTGGATAGGCTTTGGCTTCTGTGTTGTTCAAATCAACACAGTATTGATATTTGCATGAACACTCACAAAAACAGCCTAAGTGCTTACAGGATAACCAAAATTTCCTGGTGGGTGCTAGAAGGAGGCCACTGAGGAACAGTGCTTCTCACCTCTGTTTTGGAGGGGTACATCCATTCTTGCACACCATCAATACACTCCTATACACAATTTTAATGGATACCACAACTTCCTTCAGAGGATTTCGCACTACTGTATCAAAATTCTCCTTATCCTGGTAACATAGGCATTGAAGAAACTAGATTGTGGTTGTCTGTATATAGACTTGGCAAAGGGGAGCTTCTAGAATTCACTCTGCCTTCCTTTAATTAGTTTTTACTTAGCTATGCTCAGACCATGGCTAACTGACTCAATTCCATGGCTGGACTCTCCAAACCTGAATACTTAAAAATGTCTACAGAAAGAATGGTTTGATTTTCAAAGGGGCTGGATATGACAGATCTTATTGATTTCTCTGGGTTTGTGAATAGTCAATGCTTCCAGAGAAGTGACCCAACTTTAAAAAAAAGTGTAAAGATTTAGTTATAAATTGACAGGTTTCAGAATATTGAACACACATCTATTGATATACAAGGTTTAATGGTGAAGCATGCTCATTCTTGTGTAACAGCCTTTCCTCATTCATTCTCCAACAATGTAAGATTTCTTGTAGAATTGAAGCCCAGCATTTTTAAGAAAAATTAAAGGACAGAACTTCTACAGAATTACATACTGCACTCTAGCTCAAATCTATTTTCATACTGAAAACCTATTTCTATTTTCTCTGCATTACCTAGCTTCTACCACAGATCTAACAGGCATTTCTTTTCCTGGTGGTGGCCGAGGAAGGAATAGAGCTGAACTTGAACTGGTGACTTGATCAGTGGTTGCCCAGGACACTGGCCTTGGAATCTTGCTTTTTCTGGACTGAGGGCTGCTTGGAGATAAAGAGCTATCTTCTGTCTGCTTGCTGAAATGAGAGTCCAATGTCAATCTAGAAAATGAGGATAAGACATCATCCTCAGAAAACTGTACTGGAGCAGCAGCCATTTTTTCCTTCAGTGACTTATCAGAGGCACTTGAGAGGTCACCAAGGAAAGATTTGAGTTGTCTTTTTTCCGTAAGTAGTCTGACCAAGTCTGTCTGATGGGCCTTTTTTAGAAGAAGCTTTTCCTTTGCTGAAACAGGAGAAGAGGACTCTGATGTTGAGTCTATCTCTTGTGCTAAAACTGGGATTCGGCTCTGCCTGAATACAAAAGGAGGTTTAACTAAGTCCTTCTTAGATCGATGAGAATTCTCATTTTCTGAAACGCAGTGGAATAACTCCCCATTTCTGGGAGCATTTTTCTCTTTTTTGTCCTCCTGGTGCAAAAAAGTAGTAAGGGCCACTTGGTGGCATTTCAAGTCTTGGATATGGACTTCTTCTTTATTAGAATGAAAACCATTTTCCTGAACTGGTGCTATTTTGCTTGTCTGTCTATTAACGTGTGGTTTGGTAAGTCTCGAGGGAGAAAATTCTGATGTTTTAGGTGCTACTGACTTCAGAATCTCATCTTGATTTGGCACCAAAGAGACGGGCCTTGGACTTGACTCTTCAGCAGCTTCAGTATTCGTTAGAGGTTCTTCCTCTGCAGATTTTGAGTTTCCTGGCAAAGAAGAATTCTGTTCTTTGCTTAGCATTTCAATAGCATCCTCAGAAACCACTGGAAGCCCTTCTTCCTCAGCCTCCTCTACAGGAATATTTTCAAGTTCTTTCTCTTCCTGTATCCCACTAGGTTGTTCAGGTAGGTCCTTTTGGCCACAGTCCAGGACATTATCACATTCTTTGACAAGTCTGTCCCTGTCAGACACCTCTTGGCTGATATTAAGTACCAAATCTGGTCTGCTGGCACTAGCTGGAAGTGCATCTTCTGTCACAACCAAACCTGGCAAACTTTCTTTTGTAGAGGAAAGTTCCACGGTGTGTTCCATAGACTGACCATCCTGCTCTCTTTTCTCTAGCTGGTGGCCATAATGAAAGCTCTCTGAAGCAGACTGTGTGGATGCCACTGAAGGTCTGGGTATTGTTATCTGCATTGGAAAATTAGAGAAGGAAAAGGTGAGAAAATCAGGAATGTTATACAGATAACATTCTTTAAATAGCATTTTCGATTCCATGTCTTCAAGATACATTATATCGATTCCTATGAATCACAATATTCAAATAACACCTAACTTCATAATATACATCTAGATAACTAGAAAAAAAACAAAACAACTCTATCACCCCAAGACAGGAATGTGTAACAGGTAAAAACAAACAATCTTACGGGAAAACGTTGCAGTTACCAAGTAACCCTCCTGGAAATGAGGGGAGATCCAGCCTAACAGGTACACTTTTTATTTATTTTACATTAGTTTGAATACTCTTAGAATAAGTTGTATATAAACATAAAATCATTAACAACTACACAACAATATTTTTAGACAAGTACAGAAGACAAGAAACACAGTGAGGTCCAGATTGAGGAATGGACTTAAACTTCAGTTTACACAGAATTTAGACACTTTGTTAACAAAATAATTAATAAAAAACCTTATTTACCAATTAAATACATCCATACCCACAATAGCTACATTTTCGTCCAGAAAAATCTTTCCTGAGTACCTAAATTTTAGCTATTATCTTCCCTATAGAAGCTTATGCCTTGTTTTAACTAAGCAACCTGGTTAGCACATTTCCTTACCTAAGGTCATTAAAAGATTCACCAATCAAATATTCACACATCTAACATTCTTAAAGCACTCCTAAAACCTAGATACAGTATTGAGTTAATCCCTTTGAAAAACATTTGGTTATGCTGAGCACTGCCTCTAGTACATAGCTTATTTGTTAGAGCATATGTCCAGGAAATGGGAAACCTGCATTCATGTCTCTCCCCACTGGAGGGACATAAGTCCACTTCCCCCAGTTCCCATCAAGTACGTACAAAACCAGAAGGGAGTTGCTTCTCACCTTCCCACCGTACAGACAGAAATGCAAGAACCATGAGGTCAGCAGGTGAGAGCACACACAAAAGTGAGAGGGCTTTTACCTCTATGGCCAAGGGAGGAAGGCACTCTGATGTGTAGTCCTAGATTCTGATTTATAGATATTGGATTGAGTGATTTGGTATAAATAGTAAAAAAATCAAGGGGCTACCCTTACATCTTTCTCTACATGGGCATGGAGTTCAGCTCCTTTTTACCTTGTATCCTTTAGCCTCATGAGTCTGATACAGTTTGAGTTTGTAATACTCAACAGGAAAAGGAAGACTGTAGTCTGGGTTTGGACATAAAGACTTTCCTGATGTACTGATGGTAGAGAGACAACTAATGGTAGCCTATTTCCAGTGTTGCCAGGATTCTGCTGTGTTACAAGACAGATTTCACTTGACCTTTTTGCAGAAATTATACATGCTGCTGGGCTTAATGGGCTTTTGCAAGAGCTAATACATTGGTACTACTGGGTGGTAGAAACCCAAGATCATATGTCCAGACCCGTATCAATGTATACTGTGTACTCAAACTTTACAAATACAGAACAACTCTTCAAAATTAGAAATGGGAAAAGACAGTGAATGAGATATACTCAGATTTTCCATGAAAGTATAATAGCGTAATAGAAATTCTTGCTGATTTTTTTTTTTTTCCCATTTTCTTCATAGTTCCGTATAGGAAATTTCCATCCTTATGGGTGCACATTTACCACCATGAAACAAACATTCTATTAATATTATATGAACAGTTCACTGGAACAAAACATGAAACAAATCACAGGCATAAAGCTGAATTGAAGATAGGACAATTATTTATGTTAAAGAAATTATTTCTATACTATAAAATGTATTCTGAACCTCTAATTTTCCTAATGCAGTGTTTGGACCTTAACCTAAAAACGTGGAATCATATTTTTGAGAAATCTGGAGAAAAATATTGTCTTAGGAAAAAAACCCAAAACAAACAAACAAAACAAAACACCAAGACCTGCAGCAAGAAGCTGCTTTTTGTCTCCCTGGAGGTTTGTTTTCAAGTTTGGGCCAAGACAGTCCCTTCATGTTTGCTAAATTAAACTGGTACATTGAGAAACAAACTGGAGTTACTTAGTGTTGGCAAAAGAGTCCTCCTTATCTCCTCTTACTCTCAGTCTGGGTTCTTTCCTCTGAAAGGAACACTACTTCCCTTTTGAATTAGAGAAGTCTTTCTTACTTCAAAAGCTTTCTTGTGCAAGAATCCAACCACATCAGTTCAGCTACAGAAAGAACAGAGGAAGTAGATTTTGTAGATTTTTTTAAAAAAAAACCTTTCCGTGATTAGGTCAATCAGTGCCTAAATCTTGAGTGTTAAACAAAAAAAGTTTAGCAAGAACTCTGCACAGAAAAAAGGGACAAAACTGGAGAAAACAGTAAGAAAAGAGGTCTAGGAAACAGGACAGCTATTCCATAAGTTTCCATACATCTCTAGGAAGTTGCTTTGAGGCAGCACATCTACAGGTATCATACACTGAAGGACTTACTTTCATATGACAGAGGAACATATTTTGGCCTGTCACACACAAAAAAATCCCCATCAGATCTCTTATAAATTCTCAGCTACAAGCTGGGTAAAAGTGGGTTCAGGAAATTTCAATACAATATTGTCTTTGGAATAGCAGGTGCAGATTTTGCAGAGATCACGTTTGCTGTCCACTCAGCTCTGTCTCCAGCTTCTTTCAATACCTTGTTCTCCAGGGCTGCAGACACCATCTCTGAAGTAAAGAAATTCCATAAAATATTTCCTTTTCCAAATTTTTCACTTGATGAGCTAGTCTGGCTGCCAATACAAATAACCCAGGAATCAAAAAAATAGAGTTGTCTTCCACATATCTGAAGAAGGATGGCTTCCCTTTGAATAGAATGGTTCCGGTGGCCTCTCAATTTTCACAGGTAAGACAACCTAAGTTATTTGCTTTTAGGAGGGTATTTATCTTCTTGGTACATTTCCAGAAGTGCTGCAACTGCATTTAAATCCTCCTTTGCTTAAATATGTTTACATGGAAACTCTTCTCTTTGTGACCTTGTAAGTCACTGGCTGGAAAGCTGCCAGTCAGAGAGGGACCTGGAGGTGTTTGACAGCCGGTTGAACATGAGCCAGCAGTGTGCCCAAGTGGCCAAAAAGGCCAATGGAATCCTGGCTTGTATAAGAAATAGCATGGCCAGCAGGGGCAGGGAAGTGATCTTACCCCTGTATTAGGCACTGGTGAGGCCACACCTCAACTATTGTGTTCAGTTTTGGGCCCCTTGGTACAAAAAAGACATTGAAATACTTGAGCATGTCCAAAGAAGGGCAACGAAGCTGGTGAAGGGTCTGGAGCACAAGTCTGATGAGGAGCGGCTGAGGGAACTGGGGGTGTTCAGTCTGGAGAAGGCTGAAGGGAGACCTCATCACCCTCTACAACTCCCTGAAAGGAGGTTGTAGAGAGGTGGGGATGAGTCTCTTTAACCAAGTAACAAGCGATAGGACAAGGGGTAATGGCATCAAGTTGCATCAGGGGAGGTTTAAATTGGATATTAGTAATTATTTCTTCACAGAATGGGTTGTTAGACATTGGAACAGGCTGCCCAGGGCAGTGGTGGAGGTGTTTAAGAGTCGGGTTGACATAGTGCTCAGGGATATGGTGTAGTTGAGGACTGTCAGTGATAGGTTGATGGTTGGACTAGATGATCTTCAAGGTCTTTTCCAACCTAGATGATTCTGTCAATTCCTTGTTAAGTGAAACCAGCTCTGATATGAAATTTATTTAGATTTTTCAACAGACTTTGTATTCTTTGCCACATCTGGAGACAGAATTTCCTATTCTTTCCGGTCTATCTTGGCCAACGAGATTTAACCCTCACACCCAAGAAACAGAAGGATAAGCTTGTTGAACAATCTACAGTAGTACAGGCAGCAGCTATTTGTGAAAGAAAAACACTGAACAAGTGGAGGAAAGGAAAGGATACTGGATGATTAAGTATCATCAAAGACTCACTACTACTGAGTAGTTCAGTTTCAGAAGTGGCTTTTTGAACACACATATATCACTTTCTTGATTTGTCTTCGCTAACAAACAAAATTGTGTTTTCTCAGATGGTCAATAAATGTCTTATTAATTTTCTCAAAGCACAAAAATAAAATTATATCCCCACTGGGCTTGACATTTCACCTATATATGCAAGAAATTTAAACAGGTAATCATGCATAAGTGCCTTTTGTGTAAGGGTTGCTACAACTTCAGGTGCAGCTTTAAGAGACGAAAAAAACCAGCAAGGCTGATTTTTTAAAAATCTGGGAACATGTATGAGAAAACAGAGCTTTTATAGAACTGAACCCTGTTAAATCATAGAATGGTTTGGGTTGGAAGGGACCTTAAAGATCATCTAGTTCCAACCCCCCTGCCATGGGCAGGAATACACATGCTTTCATTTGGAAGAACTTGGATGTAAAAGCCAATTATTGAAGCAATGAAAGAAGTTTGTAGATGACCCTCCTGAGGTTCCTTATGAGACTTCTTTGGGTAAAGCGTCAGCTTCTTTACAAGGCTGGCCACCACAGATAACTTTATGATTCAGACTATGCAGGATTCTAAGTAAAAAGCCTGGAAGAAGTTTTGAATCCCTTAAAACAACTTGTTTGTGAAACCTTGCAAGACAGAAGTCATAGCCAAGCAGCGTGAAGAAGGCTGATCCCAAGACATGCAAAATATACCAATTTAAATTATCATTTACTCTAATTCAGGGAGAAAGAAATGTTGAGGTTGTTCAATACATATCTAGTTACAAAACAAGTAATACATGGCCTAATATGTAAAATATTAAAAAAATATAAATCAATCATATAATCCTCATACTTTCTTTTATTCTGCCACCAATTAAAGTCTTATCCTATGAGATTTCTATGGCTAGTCATGTCAATTTTGTAAAACACTGAACCTGATGAACAGACTACAATGCAATGTCAGCAATTCATTAAGGAAGAAAAATGTGGGGAACAGAATTTCAAATGCTGCCTCTCAGCTCACTCTGATAATCAGTTTATAACACTACCTACCCCATTATTGCAATTCCCGTACTGCAAGTTACGTGACACAGCAGATGGCTGAAAATGGCTGAGACAATATATGGAACAATGAATGTGAGGTTCTCCTTTCACTCCACGATATTTGAATGAAATTATTACCACAACAGTCTTGAATCCTTTGGCCTTCCCTAAATAATTTAATTCCTTTCTGATTTTTCAAATTAGCACTTGAGTGAGACATGAAATTAGACTGCATTTTCTTCAAGAAACTTTACAAGATGGTGACTGGTATGTTAAGAAGGAAAAAGAACAAAACAACAACAACAACAACATAAATATCTCTTGGACCACCTTTATGACATCTGACAAGCTTTGCTCCCTTTAAACCTTTGACAGGCTGCAATAGCAAGTGATAAGCTTGGATGAAATCCTCTGTGAACGTATACAGCAAATCGCAGAGGAGTGAAACATAGAATTTTGGTCTGCAAAGTTGCTAAGTCTGAAAGATCTGAAAGGTGTGAATATGGATTATTGTACAAGACCAGCAGGTAAACATCTGACCTCTTGGCAATAGCTTCTTCCCTCAGTCTATGCTGTCTGCTACTTCTGCAAGCATGTCAAGTGCTGCCAGTCCTTCATGCCTCTTAGAAATGTGGTGTACAGAGCTGTTGTTCAGCTAATCTTGTCATTATTTCTTACTTCTCACATTAATAAACCATTATCCTAGTACTTGGCATTCTGAAGATACTTTATCTAATCAGTTTACTCTTCAGAACTTCTTTCTGACCTTAGTAAAGTTTGTGTATCTATAAGAACAAACCTCGTGTCTTTCCTCTTTTCTCTGCTTCTCTTTTACATCTATTGATAAGTCTATCACCTACCAGGAATATGACCCACATTAACATGAGTCTGAAGCTTCTACAATACTAAACAACCTCCCTGAAACTTTCCAGTTCACCATCTTCACTTACTTCATAAGTTTTTCTTTACTTACATCACTTAATTTCTATTTCCTTGCACAACTATATGTCTCTGCAAAAAAATTTGAACTGCAGTTTGTATGAAAGTGTAAAGGGCATGTTAGTGCACTGTCCTGTAATTTTACTGCTAGTGTCACTCTCATGGGGATAAACCACTGCTATGCTTACATCTCTGCAGCCAACTCAACTTGCTTACTGTTCAGAACAGCTCTCCTACTTCTCAAAATCCTCCCTCCCTACCACTATCATTCCTACTGACTTTTTAGAGTCTAATCCTTTTAATCCTTTACATTCCCTTCCCAGATCAAACTCATAGCAAGGAAGAAGTTAAATATAATTAATTATATATTTACTAAACTACATGGGCTATTTCTACAGATAGATGAACACGGGGATAAACAGGAGAAACATATGGCTGTATGACTGTAAGTTTTGATACTCAATCCCTTTCAACAGTCCCATATTTGTGGTACTGCAAGCATTGCAGGCATTTGTAGGAACTGGTGGTCCCCAGGATACTACCTTCTGTTGTTAAAAATTCACACACAACAAACCCTAATCCTAAACTAAAGAGGAGTAACATATGAAGGCTTACTTAGATCTACCCAAGAAAAGGAGCATGTTGCTCTCCACACCTCTTCAGATATTCTTTCTGCTATTATATAATAATTTTTGCATCGATTTATATGGAGGTTGCAAGAAATGGAAAGAGAATGGAATACAGATGCAGAATGGCAAATGTACAAGATAACTGTGTTTTCATATTCTCTACTGTGATAGGCATCTTTTGAGGATAAAGAACATATAGATCTGTGTTGACAGTCTTTCTTTGAAGCTTATTAATTATGGCTTAATTTCTGTATTCTTTAAATATCTTCCCTTTTCAGTTATTCCTACACCATTTACCAGGTAAAGGAAGATTTTTTTTCTTCTAACATAAGCCCATATCCTCAAACATCCAATAGGGCAAATATTGATTGCTCTAAAAGCAGTATCTTTAATTGCTTTTAGGGAATGACTGTCATTATAATAAGTGGCTAATTAGTTTGGGAACATGACTAAAACAAGTACTCATTTAATCTGAAATTTCTTCTATATAATGCATAAACCAATTGAAATTCTTGAAATTTACTTACATTGTTGGAGAACTGGGAAGCAGCAGCACTTACAGACTATTACTTCATGACACTCACACAATACTCCTGTCATATGCTCCTATTAAAATATTTTTCTTGATTTCCACAGAGACAGTCTTTTTCTCACAAAGAAAGCATGAATTTGCTTTAATGTACAGTTCAGAGATGTAAAAAGATGACAACTGAAGCCTATTTCACCTTTCCATCTCATGCTATTATTTCCTTCTTTACAGAAACTGAACCTCACCATGGTAATTTTGTAAAGTCACAGAAGACCTAGAGATTAAGAACTATTTGCAGAAGCTTGGCCACTTGGAGACTTTTTTCCTCTGGAAAATTGGAAACTACTGATTCCATAAGGATTGTGGTTTTAGTAACAAAGCCAGTGAGTTCATATTGCACTTTAAGTAGCAAAATATATTCAGCATTTTTAAATCTAGATTGTATAAAACATCCAACAGTCTTCAACAGGATGTTAATTAGTTCTCCATGAAAGGTTATGTTCAAGTATACTTAGGGACTCTGCTGCTGAAATATACTTAGGTGCTCAGTTAAGAAGCAAAATAAAACACTACAAATTAGAAGGTTCCTACTCTAACAGAGGACACATTAAGTACATTTATTTTTTAATTAATGGTACAACCACTTCCAGTATATAAAATGCAGTTAAAATATTTTCACAGCTGTTACTGTCATTGCTAATAATGATGCAAGCATCTTTAGGGAAACCCTGCTTTGTTTCAGCAGCTAGCTGTGAAAAATATATTAGTATATGTTTTTCTTACTTGAGAAACATTTTCTACTACTTCTGAATGATCTTTTTGAAGCTAAGCTTTATATTAATATCTGTCCCTACAGAGTGAATACCTGCAATTTCCAGAAATAATAAAAACACAGGCTAATACTTCCTCGGGAAAATGCTGCACTCTCATTTTCAAAGATACAATATATCTTGTTAATTAGGACCGGTCTTTTTTTTTTTTTTTTTTCCCCAAACACAGTATTTTCTTCAAAAAATCTAATTTGAAATGCTCTATGCCAAACTCAAGTTCAATCCAAGTAAATAGTTTTTGTCATGAAAAAAGACACATACACAGAGATTCTCAGTCACATAAAAACTGCTTTTGTACTCAATAGCAGTGGAATCTGGCTACTGTTGTTTAGATTAATTCTGAATATTCCTCTCCAATATATCAATTCCAATATATTCTTCATATTCAAACAACAACACTCAAAAAAAAGCTCCAACACATTAAATAAATTTAAAAAATAATTAAAAGTCTTCCTGACTTCTGATTGTCCAGTCAGACCATGAACCCAATAATTTGTATGTTGTAATAAATTAAATCCAGTTCTACCCAGTTATAAGACTGGCACTATATTAGCACATGTTGCCCACAATTGTGTTATGCTTGCAAGGGAGAGAATCTGTGAACACTAAAATTTCCATGGATGAATCAAACTGACAAAACCATGCAAGTATAATTTTAACACAAATTCTAATTTCATCAGGATTAAAATTACTGTACACATAAAATTTCATTTTCAAACTGGAAATCCAGATTAAAATTTTCTTAAAATCTCTTCCCAGAATTGTTAGATCTGTTTGAAAGCATCATGGGTTTCCTCATGCCCGCAGTGTGCTACCACCAACAGCAGCTGTAATTAACAAAGAACTAACTGCTTTCAGTTTGCTTAGAAGCATGCTTAATAGACATCCTTTAGGGAAGACAGACTTAGAGACAAAATTCTCTAAGACTAAGGGTCTTCCTCACTTCTTGCAATGTTTTTTTACATATTTTCTTCTCTGTACACAAGGTTTTATATAGTTGCAAAGTTTGCAGACACAAAAATGAGATTAGAATCCAGCTTATATTTTAAAAACAAAATACCTAAACCTTTTGGCAGCCTGTTGCGTTACAGGTTTGCCTCTATGAACAGGAGTGATGATAAATATAAAGCACAAATCCATGAAGTAGTTACAACACAGCTGATTCTATCCAAGCACTCAAGTGATCTACAGAATAATACATGTTGCCAGTTAGGTATGTAAGCCTCTTAAAAATACTTACAGGGGCACCATCAGTTTATTCTGATTCTGGTTTTGATGCTAACCTAGTGTTGTTAAGATTAGACATACCAATCAGGTAGCATCACTTCAGCCAGTTCGTGAGCTCTCTACACGTTCTGTGTTTAAAAGCTGCCTGAAAGCAGTCAGAGCAGCTATACATTTGTAGCTAGGCAATAAGAAAAGACCTGTGGTTCCCATAGAGCAATAGTGTAGAATTGCCAAAGACCAGAAATTTTAATAATAATTTGAAACTGAATCAGTTTTCAAAAATCACATTGTAGTAGCTTGGAAATATTAGAGACCTCCACTTTGCGCTTGTCCTAATTGTAGTGGTTTCCCTATTTTCCCTATTTTAAAAAGTTCTTTCTTCCTTCCAGAGGACAGATCTATCTAACCAAGGGAAAATGCTAAGATGCTGATAAATTCACAAACTCCAAATCAAGATTTTTTTTTCCTGTAATTCTAGCTCGACTAGTATCATATGCAATTTTAATGATAGCAGACAAAAGATTTCAAGAGAGAAATATACCTTAAATAAAGATTATCTTACGGATCATATTACAGCTAGTATCAGCAATTTTATAGATATATACAATATTTATTATATTAATTAGATCAATTATACCTTAATTACATGATAAAAAGTCATTAGTCCTTGGGCATTATGCTCTGAATTGTAACCACCTATTTATTTCAAGATTTCTGTATGAATTGTCATAATGGAAACAATTGTTGACAGCAGAGGTGATCAGCTCTCCATGGGGAATCCCACAGACCATTTAGCTCTCCTGAAACATCTTCACTTATTCTATGCTAACGAAATTAAGATGCCAATAAAACGTACTAAAACACATATGCTTGGGATAAAATTGGCATTTTTAAAAATTAAATAAATAAATTGACCACTTCAATGACAGACAAGAATCAATGAATCATGTTGTTATGAATTTTGGAAATCTTACAAGTACTGTGAATTCCAGAAAACATGAGAGTTTAAAACAATTAACAACTTTTTATAGGGTTTTTTCCTACATGATCAGTGGGTGCTATTACCAAGGCTAATTTATTGTCCTGACCTTCACTATAACTTTTCTGCTGCTTCTGATAGAAAAACCTGCAGAAGTAGAATGGCCAGAGGGTTCTGTCACTAAAAATGGATGTGTCCTCTACAGGCAACATGCTATTTGAATGTTCTGAATCTGAGTTTGCCTTTGCATCTGATCATAAGCATTATCAAACGCTTATTTCACTGATGATGAGTGAAGGCTGTAACATCACAGCAACTTAATTTTCAGGCTAAAATTTATTGAAATATTAGAAGTTATTAACAGTTACCATGTTGTGAATGAAATGGTATAACTTATGCACATTTTCCCTCCTTAACAAAATCAAATCTGCTGTGTATGAAATAGTCCCAGTGGCTATGAGCACAACTAACTCCTTGAAATTTCTACCTTGATTAAACCCAATGTTGTAAATTATATTAGCAGCCTCTTGGGAAAAACCTAACTTAAACTTCATGCAGACTCAATATAGTTCGCATCAGGATATGGAACAGGAGGGCATAACAGTTCTGTAAACCCTGAAATCAGAACCCTTTTTGCTACTGCCAACTTTACCCACAGCAGCAGCAGCAAACAACTTGCTGAACAGAGAAAAGCTTTTCAATCTCTTCCTCCCAGGAGACATCTATTTGATAATTTACCCTGTCCTGAAACTGAAATTCTGAAGAGGATTTTGGACAAATATATCCATTCCTGACATTTTTAATGGATAGGTACAATGCTAAACCAGTGTTTTAACTAGCTGAGCTCTATGGCAATCCTAATGCACAGGACAACTTCAAGTTAATGCCACTGACAAATTAAAAATCATTTTAAAAGAACACTGTAACAAGAGAGGAGCATCTTTGGGGTTTTGCTTATGTGATTCTAAAAGGGACTGTTAAATATGAAAACCAATGTAAACGCTCATCTCTTGCTATTGCAGAATAGTGAAACCTGCCAAAATTAGTTCATAAAAAACAGCAAAATTTACAACATTTACATGCAGTCCTGGCTCATAAACCTAAACATCCAAAATGAAATGACAGTTATAAGGGATATGCATTCTTTCTCTAAATACCCCTTGAACATGTCAAGAAGTCTTACCTTATTTTTCCATAGGTCCCTGAATTCCAGTGAGATGCTTAAAAATTAAGGTAAATTTTTGAACTCAGATCAGTATATTACTTCTCATCTTGGATATGAATCTGAATATGATGGTTTGCATTTCTATAGCATCTTGCGTGGGAAGATTTCAGAGCATTTGGCAACTAATAATATAACTATAGAACTATAAAATAATTTATAAAATGTTCCAGTAAGGTAGAAATTCAAGAAAATGAAGATATAAGAGAAAATCTTTGTATATGTGCCAACTAATTCTGATTGCTTAACCTGAGAGACACAGATTACCCTTCCCTAAAACAATGAATAACCACAAAATCATTAAATTAAAATTAGCCCCTTGTACATGTCTCATTAGGCACATCCAAAAAATGAAAATATGCCAGAATGACACACAAAACTGGAATACACATTCATTAAAGATTGATCTGATTGTATAGCAGTCAGTTTAGAAGTATTCTAGTTGGCTGCCATGGCTAATAGAGATGTTCACTATCTTATTGAAGAACTAGAGCTGAGAAACCATAGAGATCAAAATCCGATATCACTGATTTTGATTGCTTCTCAAGACACAGTTAAACATTCAGCACAACATCTACCTAAGCAATCTCTTCATACACAGCCCTGGCCAGTAGTTGCTGCACTCACATCACCTTTCCAATTTAACTCACACAGCACTGTATGCAGTCCTCTAATGAGCAGAGTTCAGAGAACTTACCTGGCTGAAAAACTCACAGAAAGAAAGAAAGAAAAAGGTTATGTTTCAAAGAGGATTTGCTGTACAATTTGACCATGCTATAGAGGAAAAAGATGTTAATAGTACTCTAGCCCCACTACTCAGATTCAAATAGAGTCAAAGAATTCATTCTGTTTTTTGTCAGCTCTAATGCTGCAAGACTCTTTCTTTATGCTGCAAGTTGAATGACTCAGGAGAGTTGAAGCAAAATACTTCAGTTCTCTTCCATAATACATGTATGGCAAGAAAGGAGTTCTCTTTATTGAACAAATAAAGGCAGACCTACATCCTACACCCTTCTCTGCACTAGTGAGCAAGGAATATACAGAAATTTCATTCCCTCCTCTCTCATGTCAAACTAGAGGAAGGTGGGGTATAGTTCCTGAACCCTCACTCATCAACAATCTGGAAAGAAAATCCCTTTGCTTGATTTCAGGAACAAATGTTTCATTTTTTTGGTTTTTAATACGTGAAACTAAATTCAACAGCACGGATCCCTGACCTGTGCAATTCATTAGTTATAAATGCTGAACCAAACTGCAGGAAATACATGAAAATATATTCAGTACCAAATATGTAATACAGGTTAATATAAAATGACATTAAAATTCTTTTAATATTTAACTGGAGAAAAGCTTTAGGTTAACATACATATTCATCTTTCATGCTGCAGGAACTTCTAGCCTGCTAAGTACCTAATATTACCACACCGTAGAAAAGAGAAGGATTTGCAAAATTATTTCAGTTCTTCAGTGAGCCATAAAGTACACAAGGCCTTCATTGTTGGAGCGAACTAAAGAATCATGTGCTTGTAGATTCCATAGCAAGTGAAAAACTGGAAGTTAAATTCTCAACAGAGTCAGGATTTTCAAAATCACAGCTTGAAAAGGAAGACAGCAGTCATGGACTTACCAGATTAAAAGAAAGAAGAAGCTGAGAATGCTACATACAATCTTCACTCCACTCAGTAGCAGCACCTGGCATAATACCAATTCTTTTTCACATGATAAGAAAATGTATCACTTTGCAGCCCCTATTAATATTGCAAATTTATTCATTTGTTGGGTACTAAGGAAGCCAAAGACGACCCTCTGTGCCAGCCTACTTTCTTTGAGTATTGTGAGTAGTTTGCTAATTATACCTGCAATACATGTTGATTGGAAAATTTAAATCTTGGATATAAAAGGAAAAAAAAATCCTAGGTCATTTTGCATCCTGGGATACCAACTAATCCTGAAAAACACTGAAGCTTAACTTCTAATGAGTTAATTTCTCCTAAGTCCTTTTCCTTAGTCAATACATCAGTCATCATGAAGAATGTGGTATTTTGGTATCACATGAAGTTCACAATAACGAACATCTAGGAGCTACTGTTTGACTGTTTCCATACATCAAGTGCAGAACTAGTTTTTATAATCAGATAAAAAGCAGTCAGGAGTTGCAGGAAAAAAAACACTGCTTTTTGAGTTAACAGACCAAGTGCTGACGTAAGTATACTAGCTACTTTGTGTGCCTTGCTATCACTCACCACTGATACTATGGAAGTTTGAAAGGAGCTAATGTTCATGGATTACTTTTAATAGCAATACTCCTTTGCATGTTTCACCAAAAAAAAAAAAAAATGTCTTTCACATAGAAATATTTATACTGAAAAATACATTGGAAATAAAAGGCAACACAAAATATAATCCAAATGAAATATTAATGGTAAAATGATGATGATATGTTACGGTCTTATGCATTAATGCTATGTCATACTGCTTTACCAGTCAAAGCAAGCTCATGCTGCTTAGCAAATCTCAATATTTTTGTGACTAATACACAAATTATGGTTAATTTAAATTATGATTCTAAGCTTTCATCTTTTTCATACTGAAATGAAACTGGGAATACAAAGCTATGAGAAGTCCCCTTTCTCTAGTGACATTTTCCATTAGCTAGGAACCCTGATAATTCCCATCTTTACTTTGTATACTACAAGCAGTGGAACAATTCATTATTTGTTCATTCCCAAAGTAGCATTTTTACTATCTCTAGATCCGTTTTTCTCACATTAAAATTGTTTAAGGTCCAAATTTAATATGCATTCCTAATTTAAAATCTGCCTGGTACTGATTATAGGAACATATTAAAAAAAATGAGATTTTAATCTTAGTTTTGAAAGAAGTAAAAAATCTGTTTTCTAGATTTTATAAACCTACCTTTTTCAAGAGATAATCCCTCTGAGGATGTGAATCTATCTCCCAGAACATCCAAAGATGCTTGGTGTTCCAGATCATAACCTGAATAACAGCTCTTTAAATATTCCTGTCTTTAATCTTACTTCTTCTAAGTGGGGCAGTAGATCTTTCTCAGAGTATTCGTGACTCAATTCCTGAACAAGATCCATTCTTATCGCCCAACTTGATCTTTCAAAATATTTTTTAGGATGTCGTGTATAGCAGTATGACTAGCATATGCCTACTAATGGACTATGCAGAGCAACTGAAAATGCTGAACTTTGCAGATGACTGCTACAAAGCAGTCACTTTTATGAAGACAAAGCTTATTCACCTGCCGAAGTTGTGCTTTTGAGATGCGAATGACAGGGGGGAACTTGTTGCCACAGGGAATGACAGGAAGCTGCCTACGGCCAGTTGAGCGGGAGGAAGAGGAGTGGCTCTCAGCTGATTGACTCCTTGGTAAACCAGCCTCTTTCAGAGGGTCCGGGTGGATGGATAGATAGGCTATAGGGCTCATGGTGCGGAGGATAGGACTTGAAATTCTTGGAGTGGAGAAATGCAGCATATGAGATGAGTTGAGCTGTGAGAACAACATGGCAGGAAAGAAAATAAGGTTTAAAATCAATATTTTAATAATTCTTGTTTATCTCTTGCCTGTATTTTCTTAGAAGACCATATTCACAACTCCCTCACAGGCTGAAAGCTAATAATTTCAGAGGTATCTTAAATCTAATCTTCACATTTTCTCTCATTTTTTTAAAATCTAGTAGACAAATCAAAAGTGAGCATCCTTTCTCTGCCTGGCTCCTACCTTCAGTCAGTCAGTATTACATTTGCCCTAGATTGTTAAACTAACACAGAGTGTTCCAAGGACATTGCAAAGACAAACTAGTTGAATGTTGACTGGTCCTTGCAAAATCTTAGTCCATCCAGTGCAACAACACTGTTCTCCCAGATGACTATATGTTTAGCATATACACCCTTTGCAGGCTGTACAAATGTGACCATACAGCTACAGCTATAGCAGCGTATATTAAGAACTGTAGCTGACAGGATTAATCAGTAAGATTAGCACTAAACAATTTTGATGAAATTTCCCAAATATGGGATTGAACTAGAAGGATATGTTGGCCTGGAGAATCCATGAACAATTGCTTCATCTTGAACTGCATCACTCAAGCATTTAAAAAAGAGCAAAAACCAAACAAAGAACAGGAACCATGAAGTTCAAGTCTTCCAGACTAATATTTTTAGAGAAAGTACATTTTCAAATTGGTCATTGACGATTCTAATAAACCTGTCGCTTTGACGTACAACTATGAAATCAACTGATTCTTTGCAAGACCCTTTCCAGTGCTGAATAAATACCTGATGGTGACACATCTAAATACTTGTGAGATTGCTACATACAGTTTCTAATTCTTTGTTCCAAGTACATTTAGACAAAACCATGAACGGCAGAGATATGGAAACTATTTATTGGCTTCATGAAGGTGATATTGTTTCCTACCATATTATTTACAATTCTAACCTGTATTTCTTGGAAACAGACAGCACCTGTCAAGCATTTCTGTTTCCAAGGAAAAGGTACTTTTAGTTGTGTCAAACCTAAAGCTTCAGTTCCCATAATGCATAGCTGTCTCTCAACTGGGGGAAAAAAAAAAAAGTATTTCCAGTGTCTCATAAAAGCAGCAATTGAAGACAGAAGGTACATGAAAATTAAAAAACTTGAAAATAAATGGAAATTTAAGAGCAGGTTTTTGATAAAACATAATAGTACCTCAATGTACAAAATGCTAATTTCGGCAATATTTCTAAATAACAAAACTAAATAGATTCACACAGTCAAACCTCTTCTAAAACCATGCATATATATATATACACACATATATGGTATTAGGTTGTCAACCAAGCATGACCAGAGCAAACTGCTGTTTAATTTAAACTAAAGATGAAAATGGAATTAGCTGTTACATATTTAATTACTTCAACTCCATTATTTCTTTGCTGAACTATCTGCTTGACAAATATATGTTGCAAAGTTTTGTGCATGCACTGGATGGAGTTCACTGCAATTCAACACAAGCACAGTAAATTAATGAGGCCATGGTACAACAGCACAGCAAGTCCAGCTTTAGGCTCTCAGCACCAAATCGAGGAAAAGAAAACTAGAGCTGTATGATGCAAAGTGCTGCTCCAGTATAAATTCACCATTAATCTACATCAGTTCAAATTCTTTTGACAGATTAATTTCACACCAGCAGATATTACAGCAAATCAGGTACTGTCTGTCCTCCTGCAGCCAAAGTCAACATAAAACCATTATGAAATCATAAAGTCAGCATATATACCCCAGCACGCTCTGAAGAGTTCAACAGAAATGTGACCATGTGCCCATGACTGAGTCAGATCTAACTGGTACTTGCTGGTAGCACAAGGAATCCGTATTGCAACTGGAAAACCATGACTGATAACATGAAAATTAGTTCTCTTACCTGCAGGTTTTTTTTCCTGATAGCATAATTTGCTGTAATTTTTTTTGCCTGAAATTTGCTCATCCCTAAGCCAATAACACATGCATTTTTTTCCTCATATTTTTTGAGTTCAGGTTTCCTTCCTGAACTGATACACCTTTACATTCTTATTAGAATGCTGATGCTGTGTGAAACAGGTAAGAAATGATATTATCATCAATTACAGGAAGTCCATGTACACACACAATTTCAGGAAGAACATTTATCTACAAATGGAAGGACTGCAGACCAGCCATTTCTTTCCTTCAGGAGAAAATAAAATTACAGGTGAGTATATGAACCTTTAGTTCCTCGTACAGAAACATTGCTACTACTTACTACTTAAATAGTGAGCAATAAAGCCCTGAAAGAGATAAGAAAGAATAAAGAAGAATCATCAAAGTAAAAATGAAAAATACAAAAATACATAAAACAGGAAAACTATTTTACTCATCCACCACTGAAGTAATTGCTTGCATATTTAACAAACCTATCAGAATGAGCTTAAAGAACATAATTCATCATACTTTCTCCTAAGTGATAGTGAAGCAGGCCATTAGAAATCCATATGGGAAGTCTATTCATAAGCACGATGACCATGAATGCAGACATGTCGTACAGTTTCAAGCCATTTGAAATGAGTAAACTGTTTCAGAAATTATATTAAGCTATTATACTAGTATAAATTCAACATCTATTTTTAACCCCTTTTATTAACACTTAATTCATTTGATTTATAGTCCTGAACTTACATTCTTGGATCCAAGCCTGCTCTGAGTAACCAGTGCAACACAATCAAACCAGCAGAAAAGTAAAATATGATCTTTTACCATTATTGTATTGTCAGGAAGTCACTACCTAGATAAAATTACTGAAGTACAAGAACATCTGATCCACAAACAAAGATCACATTCAAAGAACAGTTTCAGGTGGGTAAATGCTTTCAAGAAGGAGGAAAAGGACTGTACCAAACAGCTCTCTAAAGTCACCATGAGTCTGGAATAGAGAAAACTATAGTATGAAGAGGCATATATATACTGTCTCCCTGTGAAGTGGACACTCACCTACAAGAACAGTTAGGTGCTGGTACCCACCTCAAGGAATATTAAAGGATTTTTTATGATACCATCAACAAAGGACAGAAAGAACAACTCACCCCCAAATATCCTCCTGGGCTTTGTTTGGCTTTCAAGGGCCAATGAAGTAGACAGAAGGACTACCACAAATTGCCATCACAGTTGGAACAGACACACTGCATAGACACACTCTATTCCCAGTTTCTTAGTCAGCCAAATAATTTCTATTTCCTTTATTCCCAGTTCAGTTTATATTTTCAATTCCACATGATTCACCTTCAAAACAGCAAGTTCCTTCCTGCCATTCGTCTTGCCCTCACAGCACTGCTTGCCCTTTCAGGATAATATAAACCATATTCATTTCCCTCATTTTTGAGGTCATGACAAATATCCCCTACCTGCTTGTAAAGCCAAACTCAAATATAATCACACCCCAGTGTCTACTTCAACCAGTATTTCTTCCAATACATATTATAATTAATTGACCTTGTTTATAACTATTCCTGCTCCCCTGCCCAGAAGCTTCTTCCTTTCCAGATACTGTCCATTATTTACACTGTATATATCACCTCTACTTTCAGATTTAAGTAAAATAGCTATTTCCCCAGAAAGAGCCAAGTTCATATAAAATGGGATAGTGTATTTGCATACAAAATCGCAAGCTGTTTTTTAATGGCTTTGGAAATAAAAACACCTGATAATTAGGTTTTTTTATACAGGAATACGTGTTGCTCTTTCTTGTCTGTTTTACTAAAACCAACAATATAAAAATTGAACAACTGAAAACAAATGAGCAATTTAAATTAATTTTCCACCTTTACAGGTTTCTAAACCCATCACATAATATTTCAACTTAAATCTCAAAAACTTTTCTGTTGTTTAACACAGTTTTGTATTTTGAATCATGAAAAATAAATCTTCCATAGACTACATAATTCACAAAGTATGATATCTAAATATAATCTTGTATGAAAGATACAATCTTGCATTTTCCATGAAAACCTTGAAATTTTACTGTAGAGCTATAGTTAATTACATTTAGTTAGTAGTTAATTATCACCATAAAGGATATTCCACACCTTATAATAAATGAGCGATTGGTGGCAAGTTTCTGTTTTCTAATGAGCTGGCTGTAACTCTCACAAAAAGTGGTGATAAGTGAAGGAGAAGTACAGCCAGGTTTCTTGGCTCAAAGGAGCTTGAAAGAATTGCCCTATGTATAGCAGATGACACACTATCTACTAAGAAAAGGGGAGAAATAAAAAACAGGAGCTGATTCCCAATCACTTAACCATTAATCTCACTTCCTCCTTAAATAAAGCCAAAGAAGTCTTTCTTTACAATCGGTGATAGAGAAGAAAAAAATGTAAATGTTCAAAAACTCTGCAAATAAGAATTCTTGAGAAAAGATGGAGAAACACAAAAAGAAGAGGATGCAATAGAAGCAAAGCAATCTGTCTTAATGAAAACTCTGGGAGCAAAGCAGTAGTTGCAAAATTGTCTTGGAAGTGAGAAGTAGCAACAATTTATAAAAGCCAACAAGCAGTTTGTATAAGAACCATTAGAAATTTCAGGAGAAACAGGAAGAAAAGGAATTCCAAAAGAAAGCGCTACATCAGTGATGGTGACAGCAAGTAACTCGCTTGAATTTCAGCCATTTAGGCTTTTCCTTAAACACATGAAACGTTGTAGCACAGTATTTTACATATTCATTGTACTTTAAAGTTCATGTACTGCAAATATAATATATGTTTGCATGTGTATCTGTCACTGACTAGGAATCACTGCATAAGGAGCTTCTTTATATATATATATATATATATATATATATATATATGTAAACACTCATATAACAGAACATAGAAGATCATTCATCAAGAATCAAGTCCGATATCTGATGAAACTAGGAACTTCTGCTATACTATTGTATTTTACTCACTGCCTGCCTTTTCCCTTACTATCTCCTTATATAATTCCGAATAAAGAGAGGTTGAGTAAAACAGAGACCATTTTCCTTACCGGAGTGAGTGCTCCTTCTGCTTGAGCTTCCATAGGACTTGTAGGGGTGGCTGCAAGAAGCTGTCCAGCAGCTCCAGACAGAAGTTCCAATTTATCTGTAAGTTGTTCAGAAGCAGTAGGATGACACTCCATGGCTAAAACTAAGTCCTCCCCTGAGGTTTGGTTCTTGGCATGGACACCGTTTCCTGCCCAACCACCCTGTCTGGGCTGCTCTTCTGGAGGTGACTCTTCTAGAACTTGTAGTACCTCTGGCTCTTCATCTGAGGGACTTCCAGTCCTTTTGTGCCCTAAAGCCTCATTTGTCCTGAAGTCCTGTAAGTCCCGTTCCTTATCTATTATCACCCATTCCTTAGAGTCAACCTCCTGCCTGCAGGAGTTTAAGTTGACAGCTACAAATCCATTGCTAGTAACACCATCAACATGTTCTGGAGAACTAGCCGACACAGGCTTTGAAGCGTCTGGAAGGTATTCCTCATCGTAGTGCCAAACGTGGTCCGTGCGGGCAGTCACAGGAGCAGGAATGGGTGTTTTCTGAGAAAGAGGAGGGACAGCAGCAACAGGAGTCTCTGCTGCAGCATTCAAGCCCTTCTGCATCTTCTCCAAACTTTAGAAAAGAAGTTAATATCTAAATTAGTTAGGAATTAATTAAATAATGTAGTCTACATGAGTTTTTTTCAGTCAACTAGATTTATATAAACATTTGTTGCCATATTTTAGAACAATCTACAATGGGTGAAAGCTCCACAATTTGAGACAAATAACTCCGATGTCAAGTGAAAATGGGCAGATGGTCTTAGAAATTTGCACGTACTGTATGTGTAACTGTAATGTATCATATTGTATTGTAAATGTAATTACCAGAAGGAAGAACAGTGAGTGGATACGAATTCAGCAGTGAGGCTACCACCAGATGTGTACTGTACTTAATTTATGCTACAAAGCAGAGACTCAAAGCAGAACAGAAGAAACAGATGTCTCCTGCAGCAGTTAGTAGATGCTTTCAAGAATAATGTTATTTTTTTGATTCATTCCTTATTTGTGCTTTGCCTAACTTGTTTCATCAAACAAATTTGAATTCCTAACCTCATATGGTGAATTTAGAAGGATTTTGCCACTGTCAGCATCTCAGCTGTCTTCTACTGTCCACACTTAGCCTCTGCCTTTCAATCAGATTTCACTGTGTCCTTCTCCCTTTATTCTTTCTACGCATAGGTAAATTGATTCTGTTCTCATACATCTGTCTCTGCCTTCAAGTTCCATCTTAAAACCTCTGTCTTCTATCAAGATTTTTTTATGTTGGTGCAACACCTTTGGCCATAACTAAACCTGCTGCATGCAGGGAGACTTCCAACTTTACTTTGTAAATTCACTTCTTGTATTGTTCTTCTCATGTCATATAATCTAATCCCATGATACCTCTATTGAGCACCTGACGTCATCATACTTATTTAGTTGTAGTGATTGTCAGGAGTATCCCACTGAAGAATAAGGTAATAAACATCAGGGTTACAACACTAGGTCTTGAAATAAAGAATTCTCAAGTGTGAAATTCCGACTTTAACTGTACACTAGCACTAATCTTTTTTTAAAGAGGCTGCCAAGTGGTGAAATCCATTAATCAAGCAATATTATGAACATAGTAAATACTTCACTGTAGCTTTGCATAAGCATAACTCAGCAGCTCCACTCCTGGTTTTCACCAGGCAGAGAAAAGATGGTAGTACCTTAACTACATATCCTGAAAAGATCTAAGCGTAAGAATAAAATAATTTCTTTACCAGGTCTCGAGAAATTTGTCAGCGTCTGGTTTTGACTCCAACAGCAGACGCTTCTCCAGTTCAAAGCTGCGAATTGAACGTAACTTGCGCACCAGTGGGACATCTCTGTCTAGCTGGGTGGTCTCTGAGCGAACACGAATTGAAGAACCGAGACTCGGTGCATTAAGCATTCCATTCACTGGCCCATGGCTGTTCTCTTCCTCTGTGGCAGCCTGTGCAAAAAGTACAGTAAAAACGTAATTCAACAGGAGCAGTAAAACAGATGAAGACAAGGTACTACATGGTTTTAGCTTGTGATAAGCCAATATATATTTGGAATGGTCCCTTAAGTTCATGCCATAGTTAAGGTAGTCTAGATATGCCCTTCAGCATGCACCTACAACAGACAAAACACTAGTAATATAGTGGTTCTGTGTAGGTCTGAGAATAGGAATCTCAAAAACCCAGTAATATACTTAAAATTTACTCTGACATTTCACACCCATCTCTGAAATTTTCTTTAATAATAGCCTGGAACCCTGCTCTTGGTAGCATCTTTAGTCTGCTTCACAGTCAAGTGCTCTTATTAAAGAGAAGTTAGCTTCCAATCAGTCTTTATGATTCTCTGGAACATATAACACTAAATCTACTAAATGTTTCTGAGACTTAGAACTATGCTTTAGTCCAGCCACATTCCATCTTGTATACTAACTGGAAAGTTAGTATAGAGCTGGGAAATCATGATCATCCTTAGTTTCAACACTTATAACTAATAGAAATTGCCTTTGTTTAAACCAGAACAATCTCCTTTCTCCCTCTCTGGTAAAAAACATACCAACAAATAAGCACATTTGAAAATAGGCACCATGCCTTACTGTTCCCCACCATACATTTTTTTCTAGTAAACAAGAAGTAACAGCCTCAAAACTAGACAGCTCTCCTAGCTAAAGAACATTGCAGTACCAATCCCTCTTCATGCTCCAAACATTTTTATATCAAGAAACAGGGCCACATTTGTCCAAGTATGAAATGTGATTGTTAGCAAGGGAGACAGGAACTACTTCTCAGAGACGACTTTTCAAAATAAAGCAGCATTCTCTTCTAAAGACCAGCCTATGAACCCCTTTCGATCAGTACAAAGGTATTCTATCTTACGGAGACAAAACCACCAAATTACTTAAGTTGATACTGCCAAACACACTGCCAATCTGTCAATTGAAGAATAACATTAAACTTGTTTGTATATTCAGTATCTAACTTCTACATATGCAAGATACAGAAAATCTGCTTTGGTTTCATTCAATAGCAAGAATCAAAATCACGTCTGAAGAATATGAATATCAAAAAAACTACAAAGAAACTCAAATTATCAGCAATCTACTATTCATCACAAAGAGCTGATAAAGTGACACGCGGCCCAAAAATAAATAAAAATAAATAAAATAAAATACTGTTTTCTTAGACTATTCTGGCTAATCAATCTTAGTAAGACTGCATTATTAATTATATCTTATGTGCACTATGAGGACAGGAAACTTCAAAGATGGTCTTCACAATGCAGATTTGTAAGTACCTTACAGATGCCTAGTTTTATTTTGTTTCTGTTTGCATCCATTTCTTCCCAAACATCTTTTTCCTGAGGACGCTGATGCCCAGGGGATCCAGGTAGCTTCTCTGGTGAGACACCAACTGGAATACCATTCTCTCCATCACTGAGCTGTTCATCAGGAAACACTTCATCTGTGTTTTCTCGCAGCAAATCTCCTGGGATAGGAGTGGCATTGGCAATTCTATAAAAGTAGTTTTAAAAAAAAAAGAAAATCAGAAAGGTAAAAATGTTGACACTCTAATGTGTTTCTTGGAATTATTTTCTACTCTATTAAAAGAAAGAAACAAAAATTTACAAGCAAATGCATGCTTCTGTAGCAAACTAAATCTTGTAAATTATTTAATATAAAAAAACCTACTTGGCTTTCACAATTCATGTTTCTTTAATTTAGGCACATAACAAAAGGTATAAATCAAAATCAATTACTTAAAAGCTGGTTTTTTGAATGTTTTTGAAGCAACTTCCGAGAAAATTTGTTAGAGATCATGCCCAGGCTCAACCTCACTCCTGACTCTTCTGCATGTATTTTTCTATTCAAAAAAATTAAAGCCAACTTTCATAATATCATCCTCAAAATTTAGCAGAATAACAAAACATACTGTGTGAGAAAGATCACACAGCAAACTAAATGCTGTTTTAATCACCATTCTTATAAAAAATGCTATTTTGGTCCAATTATTGATAATCAAAACATAAGCATAATGCTAACAAGACATTACATTAGTCCTGTCATCCCACTGACTTGAGGCTAAATAGGGCTAAGGCTTAGCTCAGTGTCTGGAACTGAAGCAATGCTATTCTTAAAAAGTTAATGGTCAGAAGGTCAATTAAAAAAGCATTCCTTTACAGTCACCGAAATTGTTAACTGCAGTCACGACTATCAATAACTCCAGTGTGATGCTTAGTGTGATAATGGGACCGAATCATATGCAAAATCCCTGTCAGCTTCAGAGTGTTCAACAGTGCACACCATCTACCTATGTAGTATCAACCTCAGTTGATGTCTTGACTGACATTTATTTCAACTTTTTTAAATTACCTTGAAATATGTAGAATTTGTTAAATTCCCAGTGAAATTCTGGTGTCTTCCAGCCTCACTACACTGTCAAAGCTCCCACATCACAACCTTTGTGACTCTTACATAAAAAGTTGACCTACTAAAGGCCTAGAACAGGCACAAAGACTTCCTCCTCACCCATAAACACCTCTTATATTCTCCAATCCCCTGAGTATGGGTATTATTAAACATTACAGCTCATCCAACTTCATTACAGATGGTCTCAAAGGCCACCCCCTAAACATTATTTTAAACAGGACCAAAATCTATTTCCAAACTGCCTATAAAGATCCATTCATTTTTCAAAGTTATAAGGAAATTGCAGCTAGTAGATTATTCCAAGCCTACAGAAAACAATGGGTTTATTTCCAGGCAGTTAAACTCAGGATGCATCATTTAGTTTCACAAAATATGATTTAGCAAAGGACGGACTAGCAAATTTACACGCAATTTCCCGAGCTAGTATTTTTTATTGCTATAAATTTAGGAGTGCAGTGCTGATAGGATAGTATAAACAGGAACCCTAAAAAGGGAAATAGTTTAAATGCTCCCAAACCTCCATTCCTCTATTTATTCAATATCCTGCAGAAACAAACTAAATTATGGAGATCATTTTCTTTTGGTACTCTGTGGCTGCTTTTTAAATGACCACAATGTGCATACATACCCAATTGCAGCCGGAGTAAGACGAGTGTGTAACTGAGGTGTGGTTGAAGTTGTTGTCGTTGTCAGAGAGCCATCAGTTCCACTCTTCTCCCAGTCAAAAGGGTCAGTTTCAATAACCCCAAATGTTTTCATGCTGTTGTCAAACACAGACATGAGAAGCTAAAAATGAAGAAAAAAGTTAATAAGCTTTGTTTCTGTCTAAACAACTGAGAAATTAAGAAATATCCACCTGTAATACTTTAACATGTCTCTTCTTTAAGATTCTGGTGTGCAGTCTATCCCAGACAGTTCTGAAACCCTACTGAACTACACAAAGCACTCTGTCCCATACCTACTCTCCTTTATTCTCCTCTTCCTGTAAACCTTAAGTAATTTCTCTGAAGTAGTTTTTAAAGTTATTCACCTTTAAAACATTTCTACTATTTCTGCTATAATGCAAACACAAGACCAAATGCTTAATGATGTCAGGAGGCTGAGGCAATGCATGCATAAATACTTGAATAAAATAAACATATCTGACATTGCCTAATGAAATGCAGCCTCTGGGCTTATGTAATGAACTTTAGACTGTAAAATCTTCCAAGCAGTGATCTTGACCACATACACCTAACCATAAATACGAACAAAGAATGATATATGTTGAAGGGATGAATAGCACTGCTACAACAAATACTAGTTAAGAAAGACCAGAGCTTAAATGACTATGGAAAGTAAAGCACTCTCTCATCATTCTAAATAAAACCACTCTCCTCTAGTCTAAAGCCCATGAGCAAGACCGTGTCAGAAGGCTCAGGCTGCAGTTATACAACTGCTAATGTTCCATGACCAACCAGAGGGCTGTAAATTACTGGGGGTGTCTCTATCATGGAGAAACTGGCCTGGTGTCACGTTAATCCCCGAGTGCAAATGCTGGGTTAGATAAAAGTAAGCCACAGAAAAAGGTTTTGCAAAAATATGCCTGTGTATAGGTTTTAGCATTCAGGATATATAGTGTAAATAAAACATATTTACCAGTCTACAATCAAGGTTTTTCTATGCAACATCAACATTTCTGCAATCAGTAATTTTTACCGTAGAAGAAAAAGAAAAATCCAATTCATCTTTGTAACTAGGCACACAAAACACTCAGAACTTCCTTAATCATTTTCCTCACTTAATTGTAAAGTACAGGATAAATTCCATAGAAATTTGCAATAGAAAATTAAAAAACAAGAACAAAAACAAAAACAAACCCAAGGAATTTATTTTTCAGGAATGCTGAACATTTTCTGTATTTGTAATAATATTTTTTTTACATTAAAATTTTTGAAATAAAATGATTTTTTTTTCCAAGTGTACAGAAGAACATACCAGTACATTTAGAGAAATTGACACTCTAACAGGAAATTAGTTATCCCTTGAGATTTTCATTTCTTATTTCAAATCTTATATATCTTTATTTCTCTGTTAATCTTACCAAGTAAAGCACAGGAATCATTCTCATCAAAGCCTGTTTTGCCAATTAGTAGGCCCAGTACAAAGGACACAGCCAGCAGTAGAAAAACAATCCAGTGAGTAAGTTCTATTTCATGTAAAGGAGTCAGTATATAGGGGATCGCCGGGGGTACAAACAAGTCAGATCACAAATAATAGACACTAACCCCAGCGACCCCAGGAATGACATAGTATGACTCGTAATAGATGGAACAAATAGAGACACAAGGTAACCCATGGAGAAAATGGGAGACAACCAAGACAATAAGGTGATTACATATGATAGAGGTAACCCCATGTTGCCTCCCCACAAAGCCCATGTTTGTAAGTGCCAGACCTGACTGGGATCCAGTTGCATTAGGAGTCAGGAGGTCCTTCCCCAACAGGAAACTCTGTGAAGTGCATCCACGTCACAGACAGACTCTCCAACCCTTCCTGCAAGTGGTCCCAGCTTTTATACCCAAAGCAGGACACCTGGCACTCATTTACCCAATGCAGGGCACCTCGGGCTTGTTTACCCAAGGGCTTTCCCTACAAGGCCGGCCGCACCTTGGAGGAAAGCCAAAAGGCAAACTCATCCCCTCCTTTTGAAGGGCTGTGGGAACCACCCAAATGTCAACCTTAATTCAGAGCTTGGGGTTCAGACCCCAGCACTTCAAAGCCACAATTCCAGAATTCGTCAGAATGATTTGCTTATTCAGTTGAACCAATTCAGCTTGCACACCAGCAGAAAACCATTCCTTCTGGTTTTGCTGAGTTCATGAGTTGAACAAACACACAGAGGCAGACGGGTAATGCATGTGGGAAGCGGACAGGAATGTGTGTTTCTGGGAGCCAGAGGGAAGGTCCATGGTGTGATCTTAAATCAGTTCAACTTCATCACAGGTTGCAAGACTGAAAAAATCATTTGTCTTACCCTCCCACCTTTTCCTGAGCATTCCTCTGCTGCTTTCCACATACTGGCATGGAACAAAGTTCTATCTTTGAGTTTTATTTATTGTTAAATCATGGGTCAACACTGAGTGACTAAGTCACATGTTCTACAGCATATCCTCTTGGCACCTATCACCTTATCACTGAGCTGAGACTGCCCATTTCAGCAGGCAATACTCCATGAAACAAAGCAAAATGATGAGTTTTCTGGTGATCTCTGTAGGCAATGCTTCAGACTTAAAAACTCATCTTGACTGCATGTTGTGCTCTAGCTGTATACATTGTAGGTGCTGAGCTCCAGATATTGGAAACCACCAGAATGACTATCACTGAGAAAACAGTCTGATTGATTTAACTTAAGGAGCACCCACTAGAGGCTACAATAGTGGGATAGCACCCAATCCTAATAGAATACTAACTGCAAAGCAACTGCGAATTGTTTTTAGAAACTTAACTGCCTTACTCTTCCCAAATGGAAACAAAATTACATCTTTGAACCACAAAGTTTCTATGGCACTAGATGGTCATTACAATAACTGTGGTGGCACAATGCAAAATCACTACCAAGACTGCACAATGAAATCAAAGGAAATTGAGGATAAAACAGCATAAAATTCTGCTATTTAAAAATCAGAAAGACAAAATAGTAAAAATGTTTACCTGGTAATCAGGCTTTGTAAAGTAATCCAAATTAGAAATGTGATCCAGAAAGATGTTGAATTCTTGAGGAAGATGTTTCAACATAAGTCTGTGTTCGTATCTTTCTTTAATGGAGCCCACTTGCTCCTAGGAGTAGATAACACAACAAACATTAACACACCTTCATTCTCTGCTACAACATAGTCACCTTGTACCTTACAGCTGTTCAATACACTACTGGCCAAAAAGATGGGTAAGCACATTACACCGAGTAGTATTGAGAAATGCCTTTCTACATCAGAGGGCAAGACAAGAGATTCTATCATCGCCCTCAGTACACCTGCAAAATAATGTACAAAAATTATTTCTAAATCCTGTTTAGTGTAAGATGAGTAAATCAAAACCAAAAAAGAGACCTACACACCACATTGTCATCTAACAAGTTATAAACCACATCAGAAAGCAACATTGTTTCAGTCTAATATCAAAAGAAGTTGAAAGAAGTAATAATAGGCTAATTAAACATTCTTTCTTTGCATGCCTCACCTATGACATATGACTAAAGGCACTACTGCGTACTGACCAATTCACTTGTGTGCACCAGCAAAAAGAAATGCCCATTTCACAAATAATCAAAATAGAGAAATAACTCTAAATGTGCAATACATGAAATCAAAAAGTACTCAGGTGAATACAGGAAAATGAAATAAGTGGCATATAAACACTTTTGCCTTTTAAAATATCTGCAAACTAGAAGCACAATTCACTTCCTGCCTAGAACAGTCTGTAAAACTTGATTGCTCCCTATACCATGACACTAGCAATGAGAACCAGCACTAGAACACACTGGAAAACATAACGTTAAAATTAATGAACCAGTGATTCTTAGCGAAATCTTTATCACAGCATCCACTTGCAATCCAAACATAAATCTCCCTTGTGCTCTTTGGTTTCTTTTCTAGGCTCACCTTATCTTTTATTTTTCTCCAAGGCAGTTGCCCAACCACAAATTCCACCAACATGTAGAACAGGGACCAGAGGTCATCATGCCGACCCATTTCCTGTGAAAAAGAAATATTATTCTAATGCATCTTACTAATACCTATAAGACAAAAGGGAAGATTGATTCTTTGGTGCTCTGGAGACTTAAATTACTAAATATAAAAATTAATACAATCAATGCTGCAAAACAAGTTTGTTTAATTAAATCCAGCAACTATTTTAAGTAGAAGCATAGAAGCAAATTTCCATAGAAGATACAGAGAAACAAAACAGAAGTTGAAGTGTGTTAAAAAAACACAGCAAATCTCTACACCAGAAGAGCTGTTTATTCAGATTTCTTTAGTGTATGATGTTAAGGTGACATATTGGATATTATATATTTTATAAAACTCAATAACATCACATTTTTAATTTTTTAACAATACAATCGAACACCAAAGATAATAATTAAAACCACTATTATTTCTATAACAAGAACGTTTTTACCCTCAACATACTCCTTTCCCAAAATGTATAAGTATTAATTTCTACATAATAACTACACACACAAGAATACAAAAAAAGGAAATCAATAGCAACGGCATTACTGACTACTTTCAGCTACATAAGATGGATATGTTAAAGACTGAGATACTCACTCTGTTTCTATGAGCATTGATTGATGCATATCGTACTGTTCCTCGAAACCCAGCAACAGCTCGTGGCTGTCAAAGAACAGAAATAGAAAAAGATTCTCATTGTCAGAAATAAACCCTCTGGGTACTTAAGTTGGCATCTACAAAGTGAGTACAGAGCCACAATGAATATCATTTGAGATTTTTTGTTTTATTTCAATTTACCATGTTCCTACAAGTTCTCATTTGAAATCCAAGTAGGCACCACAAAGCAACATGTCATAGTCTAAGCCACCTATTTATGTCAGTTTTTGCTCCCCACAGGCATCAAGTCCTGTTTACCTCATCCCTCAAAAAAGCTATATAGTAGAACTACCCCTCTTTTTTCTCCAATAATGAAATTATTTATTGGTTTTAACTACTAGAAGTTTGAGTTTTTAAATTCTGACAGGATCTAAACCATAATGATTTCTTCCACTTGGCTAAAATACACCAATATGATGTCATATGAACAGACAACCAGCCATTTATTGAAATATGCTAGCAACATTTTCACAATTTTTTTTCTGAACTAGCAAACCAATCAATTTTTTTAGAAATTCCAAAAGCAGGGAAAGCTACAAGTAAGTCTCAAAGCTGTGGCTGAGCAATAAACGGCAAGAGCTGCACTACAGGCACCAATTAAAAATATTTCTTTTCTAGTTTCTGAATATGACCATTTCCTCCCTGACACTCTAGATACTGTATGATCATAAGTCAATTGCTGGTTTATAATCACAGAATGTATTTTCCCATCCTTATTTCCTTCAAATAAAATGTTACAAAAATAATTACATAATCAATAATAGTCATAATTACTACATACTTACAAATAAAAATTAAAAAAAAAAATTAAAAATCAAACCGTCTCGTTACTTTGCTCAAGACAGATACCCAGGCCATGCTACCTCCTTAATTAATTGTTCTTTATAGACAGAACTGCCAAATTTGCTTTCTTTTACACAGTCTTATATTCTCAATCAATAATTCTTTTTGTTTCCTCTAAGAGTGAATGTGAGAAGCTTGAATTATCTTCCTCACCTCTGCCTTGTACTTAAAAGGGATATTGGTGATCTCTCTGCCTGCCCCAGGCTCATGACAGTTCTCCAGATGTTAAGAATTTTGCACGACACATTGAAAAGTCTGGTTTGATATACACACAAAGATAACCACGATGCAAAATTATTACTCTATTAAGATAAAACACTTGAGTCTCTCCCCACCTGTATATATATATATATATATATATATATATATATATATATATATGTATGTATAAATTTTTCTTGAGCACCAAGAGACGCTACGCTGAGAGCTATCATTTAAGTACATCAGGAGCTGCCATTACTGTCAGTTACCTTATCAATTAAATCCAGCAGGATTATGCAGCAATGTCTTTAAAAAGCATGCAACAGTCCATATAAACAATGTCTGCTGGAGTGGTACAACGAGAGCTGAACAGCATTAGTTAAGGCAGGGACTATTTTGTAGGATGTTCTTAACATGAACAGGTTCTCTGATGATATTCCATAAATCTTAGGTTTTGCACTTTATCATAAAGTGGTGCTTGGAACACATTTTGTGTTCAGGCAGGACAAACAATTGTGTTACTATCTTAAATCTTTTAAGTATCTCCTATTCCATACTGAATATTACCCTGAAATGATGCATAATGCTGTAGTCGTAAAAATTTCACAGTACCATGAGATTATAAAAAGAATAGCTCAAAATGCTTTGGAACTGCTAAATTTCAGAAGAAATTATATTTTTCAAAAAGAAATACTTAAGTCTCCTTCTTAGTAGTTCTGCAGATTGGCAAACCATCCAAGTAAGAATAATATAGCACCGCTGCCAAGACAATCAAAATACAGGTAAATTGCCAAAAGGATGCAGTTTGATGAATAACACTTCTTCAGAAGAGCACTGAGAGCTTAACTTAAAAACATCCAGAAATACAAATTCAGTAAATCCCAAGAGCATAAAGTTTCAGAAGATGAAACCAAATGCTTACTGACTTGAGCCTCTCGTCCAGATGTTAAAAATGAAGGACTACAGTCAGTTTTACTAAATTAAATATTTCCATTCTTCTGAGAATAATGAAAAATGTGAAAACTACTATAAAAAGACAATTTTATTCCTAGGGTAACAGTTTTGATTTCTACTTGATAACTAGCACAAAAACATTCCAGTTGCTTGTCAAGGAAATAAAAAAAAGCGAGAAATGGCATATGGAATCTAAATAATCCCATCCAATTTACAAAAACTTACAATCTGTCCTATGCCAGTTATGCCCTGGGGGGGAAAATCCATACAAGGAACTTAATCGTGAACCAACTCAATTGCTTTTGAATGTTAAAGTCACTGCCATCCTTAGACATTTCTATGAAATTACTTGCCCTAAGATGATTTCAATTATCTGAGAATCACCTGGCTGGAAAAAAAAACCATGAGAATTGTTTCTATATATTGGCTTATCATGAAATGAATTCTGAATTCTTTAACCCAGTAAGGATATCTAAATCCTTTTACAATATCTTGCCTTAAACTGTAGTTTGTATAAATCTGGGCATACGTAACTCTGCTACATTTTAAGACACAATGAAATACCATTTAGTAATCCAGTTGGTCACTATTTAATACTGGTATTATAATGCCACACAGCAACAATAAATTAATTCGCTCTGGGTTTATTGCTCTGGACAATGTTGGAAGTGTTATGCAGAGCAAAAAGTTAACTTTGCACTGCAGTCATGGAAACCAGATAATAAACATGAAAAAATAAAACAATGATTCTCTGATTATATCTGGCACACGCTATGGTTCTTTCTATCAGTCAGGCAATGACTGAGAATTCTTAACTGTCTTTAGGTTTTGAACTGAGAAACTGGCTGACGCAGTGAACCCCACCTTCTCGGTGCTGCCTCTAAAGCCGAGTTGTAAAGCGCATAGAGGAGTGGGTAGAGAAGCAGCCACCTACATTACCTGTTTCCCGTTGTTAAAGGCAGAATCCTCCTTCCTCATCTTTTCCCTTTAAAAAGTTAATTCCCTAGTTCTTTTACCCAATAGAAACATATTTCCAGGATTGGAACTATAGGGAGTTCCAATTATTTGGAACTTTTTGTCATACCAAATGGCTTCAACAACTCACATTCCATCCCCTCTTTTTTGTGGATATAGGCTTTGCAATCTAATTTAATGCCTGTCATGTGTTAGCACCAGTTTAAAATAAATTAAAACTTCGGGGAACATCTGGGTAAGGAAAGATCAAGCAGTTGAAATACAATTCCCATTACAATATATTATACATCTCAATTAGTTTTCACTGTATATAAGTTCTCAACGTACATACAGCTCTTCAAACCCACACATTCAGCTCTATATAAAAACCACATCAGACACTAATAACCGAGTACTTGCACTTAGAACTCTTTATCGACCCATCTCCTACCAGTTGTCAGTATGATACATTATTTGGACTCAGATCTACCTAAACTGAAGTTGTGTTTTCCAAAAATTGATTGCAGCTGTCTGATCCTCTGGTACCTAGTTCCAGCAGAAGGTGGGTAACAAGCCAAGTTAACAACAGTACAATTAAATTTTGCTATTGTGGGTTCTAAGAGACATGCAATGACAAATGAAAATTTAATTCCTGTCCTATAAAGAGCATCACCACCTCCAAGACAGCAATATTTGATACATGAACCAGCTCCCAAGCTACTCAGTTTTCAATCTGCAGTGTTTATTTAGTCAATGTGATGCACTAGCTGAAAACAGCTATTGTTCCAAAGCTGATTCACGAGCAGACAAAAAGCCTGGTGGGCTGGAGGTGGTAACAACCTACTAAGTGGCTGTCACAAACCTGAACTTACTGCAGTGAAAAAAATCACACAGGATAAATCCGCCATGTGTATGCCCCATGCTATCTTTCTGCTTCCTCTTATACCAAGAGTCAGAGCAGAGATTACTGTGAGAGGAAGACTACCTACATAAGCCAGTTAGTGCTTTTGCAGAGAAATTCCCCAGACACCAGAACATTGTTTTACTTATCTCTGTAAGCGAAAACTTTACAATTGTTCTGCATTATGGTAAGTCTTGTGCTCTTAGAATAGAGAACAATTAAAAACATTTTAAATTGTTTTGTACATATCATATTGAGTACTTATAATGATAATACCATACACTGAAGAGTTGGATCAATCCAGTAGCAGACTTATTTCAGTAGTAGATTTATTTTCAACTAAGGATAAGAAGCAAAAGGTCTCAAGTAAGCTAATATACACAAAATAACACACTCTTGGCTTCTCTTCTTTTAAACTATTCAAAATATTTTTTCATAACTCAGCAGAGAATTTAGTTCGTAGCTCAAAAAACTAGAAACTGAAGTTTCTGTTTTGACTTGGGTTCTCTTCTGTTTTCACCACCGAACAAATTTTACTGGACCAAACCATCTGTTTTTCAACTATAATAGCTTTTAATTTCAAACAAATAGGAAAGCTCTCAAAGACTTTGAGTTCCTGCAAATTTAATGAAAATTGGTGATTAAAGACTGAACCCAAATTAGTACACAGAGGCAGACAGTTAAAATTCAATTGAAATTGCTCACATCCATTTTAAGAGACATCAATCAATTGGTCAATCAACACGTGCTTCAGATGGCAAGTAAGCACATGCCTAGTCCCAAAGCTATGACTAGGTACCGGTCATAAAGACAGGGTGAAGTATGAAGCTGAAAATATTAAGAAATTTGGAAGGCATAAAAGGGAAGCAGTACACAAACCCATAGGAAAACTATAAGTTTCACTATTCATGGAATAATTTGGTTTTTTTCAAAGATAATATCAAATCTCAATGGAAAAATTCTTTCTCTTTTCTTTAAAGGACTGTTACAGCCCATGTCCCTGAGCATCTATTAGTTCTATAGAAAATAAAGGAACTGCTGTATCAGAATATAGAACAGCTATACAGCACACTGCAATTTCTAAATTCAATTATTCAATGATTGTTTGGATATGATAGCAGTGTTCTGCACACCACAGGAAAGGGGAAAAAAAAACCCCACACAAACCAATATACCTCAATAATTACAAAGTATTATATTATGAGAATTAAATCTTTTTCACATCTCAACTATTTATCAATCTGTTCCTTCAGGCAGGATTAATAGATTGTATATTCTTTTTATTTTTCACAAAAAAAATCCAAAGAATCTTCCTCTCAAAGAAATAACCATACATGATTTTCTCAAGTTTTTTCATTTCATTTAATTGTTGCAAGAATATTCCATAGTGATGTTACAAAACCATATCACACCACATGAAATTCCTGTAGCCATTCTACTTGTGTCACCTTCTGAATCAATCCATAATGCTCTTTTTTCATCTTTTCCATTAACTCACAACCTGCCTTTTTCACCTTGCACCATCACACACGAGACACCAGCTGTTTGTCTCTATAACACCGATTTCCTTTATTTCTTCTTTACGAGTAATACAGCCAAACTTGCAAGGATCATGTTCAGTGGATGCTGAAAATGCTATATATATATACACATTATAAGGTTGTGCCTTAAATAATCTCCCTCTGTCCTTCAAGGAGGTTACAGCAGACAAACATAATAAACAGTGTTACACTGGTAGGTATAACACAGCTATATCATTATAGCTGCAGAGGTATATCACTGGTAAGTATATCACAGCTATGAATTACTTCAAAAACTTCTGAAACCTAACAATTTGATAGTTATTTTTATCTCTTTATTCCAAAATAATGTCTGCACAAACCTCTCCAAATTAACTCCTTTGTCTTGCCCATAATGTTATCACTAATTCAGAAATGAAGCCTCAAATGACAAATATCGTAATTTTTTCAGCTCATGAAGATTCCTGCTTATAAAAACCATGTAGGACATACTGACATAAACCTTCTTAAGTTTCTCCTGGGATTAAGAAAGAAAAAAAAAAAAAAAAAAAAAGCTCCAGTCTTTGTTGACTTGGATGACATGAGGGAAAGAAGTATTTGTAGGTTATTTAAGAATAAGGCTATATGTTTACGACTTGCATTGAATGGCTCTGATATTACATAATAATTCCTTTGCTACAGAACTGAAAGTTATAAAGAAAATATAAAGCTGTAATAATTCACCTTAGACTCTTCAGCAGAACTCCATTTATTGAAACAAAGCTTTTTTTAATGCAGTTAGTTATTTTTTTAAAAAGCTATCAACTATCAAATGCTAGGCTCAGAATTTAGAAGAAAATCTTGCAAACCTCATCTATTTCCAAAAATATAGGTAATGCAGTCTGACTGATGCAGATTTAGTGAAAAAAAGCTGAAAACATAGTTTTAAAATATTTGTTCTTCAGACATTTTCTTTGTTCTACAGCAGCAAAACGTATAAAAATTTTATAGAGATGGGAGGGCAGAAGTGGGCTATAACAGGAAGGGATAGTCAGGTTTCCAAAAAATTACTCCAGTCCTCTCTTCCAACACTACTTTTGATTCATTATTTATTAATAAAAATATTTATTTTAGGAACAAAGAATATACAGTTAGTAGTTTCCAACTCTATTTTCAAGAGCTTACTGCATTCTATTTGGTAGTTGAATTGGTTCACACACATCTCTATTGCTCCTTCTATTTTTATTTCTGACATAATAGCTGAACTGATTTTGCTAATTGCTGTAAAACACGAGTGCAACAACATTATTCAAATAAATTAAGATTTACACACTAAAGATTTAAAACATTTCTTTGTTTATAATTTCTTGTTCATTCTATGCCTTTCTGCTGATATATAAGGAGAGTTCAGTTCAAAACTATTACTTATTTTTAATGTTTTACAGTCCCAGCACTTGAATCTTCCCAAGAAGTGCTGAAGAGAAGCGATGAGGGGTGGTTGTTAGGAAGCTGATCTCAAAATACATGATTAAGATACCTGTCCTATGGTTCCAGCTAAAACTGCAATTTGCCAACTTATTCCATCCAGTACATCGTGCATAGCTTTCATGCAAATGCTCAAGACTAAGAGCAACTTTTTGTCACTTCCCTGCTCCAAAAAATTATGTTGCAAGATAATGCTGTGTTCGCTCAAAGAGACAACTTATGAAAGTCTGCTCTTAAGTGTATCAATGTGTAAAAGCCTCAGAGGACTATTATACAGATAGGAACTCATTAACACATGTTTTGTTTTCTCCATCATCCTTTCTATAATTTAAATGTTTTATAACAGTAAGAAAGAGGGTAATGGTGTTATTAGTCCAGCACAGCGGTAATGAAGAGAACAGAGAAAAGATAGCATAAGGTAAACACCAGCAACAAAATGCTTCTCAAAAGGATGAAACAACCACTGAACAGTACATTTAACAAAATGACAAGGACCATTGTCCTGCAGCATCTGGCTTTCAACAGGTTTAGTCAGCTTTGGAAGAAAGGTCTTTTTAGACCAGTTAACATGTTTTAGCCAATTATTTATTATATGCTTAATATGTGTACTACAAATTGAAACAGCTCTCTGAACTTTTTGTACTATCTAATTATTTTTCATATAATCCACTGCCATTTAACACTCTACTCATAAAGCATGTCCCAGTCTGTCCTTGGATTTTGCTTTAATCTGTGACTCAAAGCAGAGAATGTATCAAGGAACTGCTGAAAATACAATGTATCTTCCTGCTCTTCAAATAAAACCAAAATCTGATAAATTTCACAATTTTCCGGAGTTGGCCAAAGCGCTGCCAATAATTTTAATTTAATAGATGGTCTCAATTTAATCCAAAATTTAATCCAAATACAATGTTCGGTAATTATTCTTGAAAAACTTTCAGTATGTAGACTCTTATTTATAACAAATGCGTACAGTCAAGGTATTATTCAGGAATAGTTACCAACACAAATTCTAAATCGTCAGTGGCACTGGGGCAAATAAAGAAAACTGCACAGGTTTTAGTCAGTGCTATCTGTGGACCACTTCTGAGACCTTTTTTTAATAATGATACCAATGTTTGCCAATCAGGCTATAACAGCATTTATTTGCAAAGGAGATTGAGAAGCATATATGAGCAATCCATCTTTAAGCAGTCTGGGTCCAAATTGCCTGCACAGAGGACAAAAGATTTGGAGCTATCTTTTTTCTTACAACAGTATAGCTTTACCATTGTTCCTTTAGTTCTAAAATTATCCCACTTTCTGCCCATCATAAAAAGCATTTAATGGATATAGCTTCCACTCTTTCAGTACCATAAAAACTACGTTGTCTTCCAAACACAGAAATAAACAATCCACAGTTCTTCTGCAAAGATGACAGGAGGTAAGGTAGAATAAGATGGAAGCATTCTCCAGTCCTCCTCAGCAATCAAGATCATCCAGAATATGAAAAGAAACACCACGCAATTCAAATGCATAACCATTCCCAAATTTTCATGAAGTATAAATCAAAATAAAAGAATGAATATACAAGAAATGTATACCTTCTACCTCTGTATTTAACTGAAATAATCATTTCAAAAGCTTTCAAAAAAGTATTTAATACTCTGCTTTGATATTTACCAACACATTACTGTGCAGCACTCTGTGCAGGGACTTTTTTTGTTGTTGCTTTTTGGGGGGTGTTTTGGTTTGTTTTCTTTGTTGGGATTTTTGTTTGTTTGTTTTTAAGAATTTAGCTTCTTAAAGTATATTTCCAGGACACAATCTGTCATTCTAAAGTGAAACTTGAAGATAAAAACATCCTCTGTTAGAAAATCCTCAGAACCTGAGGGCACTGAAGAAAGGCAAGCAGCACTTATCTGATTTTGTACATGAACACCTGAAGAGAATAACATGTTCATTATTTGATGTGAACACGTTTGTGACTGCTTCCCTAGACAATGCAAAGATCTAAACATTTGCATTCACAATGGCTTTCACTGCATTTTTTCTAAGGGTCAGACTGTACAGCAGCTGGTGTATCCTCTGCTTCAGCAGGAATCGGAGACAATTTTGTTACTGACAGGTCACCAGTAAAGAACAGGAGTAACTCCTCTGAAAATTCTGGCAGACACTGTCTCCTTTGGATTTGGATACTTTTGTTAATGTTTAGAGTAAGAGCTTTATGACTACTTTAATGCAAAGCATATAATAAAAAACAGTCCTATGTTTCTTAGTTGTTCTAAAATCCTGACTTCACAGCTTGGTAAGGTTTAAGATTTCAAATTTCCAGGTTAAACAAAAAAAAAAAAAATCTAGCAAGTCAGATTTAAAATACAGTAAACCTCCTTAATGTATGTTAAAATAATGTAATTTTGATTTTTTACGTATTTCAAATAAATACATGAAAGTTTAGACACTTGAAATTAAGGTCATGCTAAACAAACCTATGAAGGTGAGAACTCTATCAGAGCTCTTCATTTTGCATAAATGAAAACTGAAGAATGACCTAAAATCCAGTCACTGGGAAGGGCAAGAGAAAAGTGGGGAGTGGGGGGAAAGCAGTCATAGGGTAACTCTCCCTTTGACCTAAAAAGCCTTATTTATCAAAAATACAACATTTCCACAGACAAAACAGGCTCCTCAGAATACCTTTTAACCTACTAATTAGGATACTCTCAAAGAGGAAGCTCATGTTCCATCAAAGCACCAAATTGGGCAAAAAGGAATTTTCTCCTTCATTTGTCTTTGCTGAGTCCAAATCACCAGACTCGGGACTGGCTGTTAATTTGAATAACTCTTTAGGCTACCGGTCAGTGAGACCTGTGTACTGAGCAGAAAAACACAGATGTTTTAGATAAAAAGGTTTTATCTGAACACCACCTTCTTACAGACAGTCTTTCAACTGTGTTTTTCCCTAGCTTTATCAGCTCAGCTTGCATACATGTTATACTATCTTTGTTGTAAAACAAAGACAAATCACTTATTTGTAACTTGAAGTCACATACACAATGGTTGAATTTATGGATTTTTAAAGAATTATGACCTCAAATTCATTTTTGAAGGTTAATCGGTTTAAGAGCAAAGACTAGCAGCTTCTTTTATATTTTATTTTGCTTTCTTTATATTCAATTTAATAGTACCTCACAAAAAAATTGTGGTTAATACCTTAAAACAGGAGTGATGACAACTGCCCAAGACCTAGCTGTAGTACTGAAGATGTTAAGAATGCATATGTCCTTCAGATTTTGTCCCTCAAGGTTTTCTATTTCTGTACCACAGCTGACACCTTCATTTTCCATTATCACCATGTAAATAGAGACACACAGGCTGTAGGAAGTTAGGTTTACATCAAAAAAGAATCATTTATTCTTTGTCTCAAGAAAAAAACAGATGCTAGTACTACTGACTTCACCTATCGCTTGGACAATGGGAAATAAAATGGTAGGTAAAATAACCCTTTGACAACAGTCTCAAAAAGCAATAAGCAGTAGACTATGAATCTCATAAATATACTAAATTTGCATCCCAGTAAATGTATTTGCCTGATGATTAGAGACAGAGACTCCCCACAATTAAATTCTAATTATCCTGCTTTGCAGGAATCAATTCTTATCTACACCATTAATTCAATTATTGGCTTCCTCTCCCCAACAATTTATTCCCCTGCCTCTGTTTCCTCCTGCCTTCTTTTCACAGCCTACATCATCCCCAGCAGTTTTTGTTCTCTTTCCCACACACATTTTTCTCTCTTCTGATCTGTCACCAGACAATGCTCCTCCCACCGAGTGTCTCCTTATCAACTTCTATTCTAGAATTTAATTCTACATCTACCCCCAACACCTGCACCCTAGTAATGTCCCCAACACATAAAATCTATTTTCAGAAGCCTACACACACACTACTGCTTGAGTTTCCATATTCTTCATCCTGTTCCCAGTTTTGAAAATTTACCAACTGAAGTAGACCACCGCAGTAAAATGACACTATGATAAGGAAACTGCAACTAGAACTATTTCATTTTATGGCTAATACCTGGAATAAGTGAGAAACTGTATCTGCTGACTGAATAAACCAAGAGAATCTAAAAACCCTAGGTCCTTAAGATGAACAATAAAGGTATCTAGATAATGATTAAGGAATACCAGAAAAGATCAGTCCTTCTCTAACAGTTGCTGTATTACATTTATAATAAATTCTATCCCTGTTTACCAACTTTACAACAGATTACTATCTACACAGTTCATGTGTAAAAAATAAGACTTAGAAACTTCGCATTCACTTTGTAGGGAAGGGAATAAAGACAACTACAACTAAAATATTTGGGAAATCAACTGGAAATTTATTATTTCATTATTTTGTGAAAAAGAGTTCTGATATCATAGAAGGAAGAAATTATATAGTTCTGCAGAGAGAATTAGAGGAAACAGGCTATTTCATCTGAAACGTAGGAAAAGAAGCTTATGTAAAAAAGAAAAAAAGGTGATGACAGAAGTACAAGGGAAACATGAAGAATAAGGAAGAACTTTGATACTGGTTCTTACAAACAAAAAAGATATGCTTGTATGTTTATAGAAATTTATTCCCAATTTGAAAACCGGTGGAACTGCTTTGCTCTTTTAACTCCGTGCCATCCTTTGTACTGAAAGCTTGGGTCAGATGGAATGGATGACCCAAACAACACAGCATTGGCCAAGTCTCTGAGTTAGTAAGTGAGGAAAACCTAACTGGTAATTAAGAAGAGAAACAGATACTTCACATGAATCATTTGCGTCCTTCAGATACGTAAAAATCAGTGCATCCTGTAGAAATAGTTCATATGAAAACTGCTGCTTGCTGACTTCAAAAACTTAAGCTTTGTGACCTTTCTGCTCTTCTCCTGAAAACAGGGGTTTGATGGATACAAAACTGTAGGAATAAAGAAGACATTAATACCTACAGAAGCAATTTTTAGATCCCATCACATTCTGTTGGATAAACTACAATATATCTCCTTCAAGTTTGTTTTTTTTTTTACTCCAAAAATCAGTCATACTGTCATCTGGCTGCTGCAAACCAAATGAAGGTCATTTTAGATAATCTAATCCAAGGGTGAAAAATCACGCTATTGCAAATCCCACTGGGGAAAAAAAACAGTAAAATGGGCTGAAAACTGCTTGCTCCTCAATTCTGTAAACAGACAGTCCACACGTGACACCTCAAAATGCAATGAAAAATACAGTAAGCACTACAAGTGTTGAACCACCAAATTGCTCACTTGGGACTCCTCTTCACGTTCTTTAAATATTACTTTCTGAGAAGCTCCTTATATTAAACCAGCTACAGCTGAATGGACTCCACGGTAGCATGGTTTTAATGCTGCTAAATTACCATGGAGTCTGACATTAAGATGGGTAGCACAAAGACGAACGACATCTCTGAGAATGATACTGAGATGTCTTAGGTTGTGACATGCGTGACAGCAAAACTCTGGGGGATCCTTTAATATAGAAGTGTGGCTTGAACTCTCCATGGAATTAGTTGAGATGATCTTCAAGAAAAGCTTTCGTATTCTAAGGTCTCTGCCTTGACCATTCTTTCATGTAAAAAGTCTAAGGAGACACCACAACTTCTCAGAAAGAAAAACTGACAACAAAAAAATCCTCCCTCCAAACTTGTCTGTAAGAAACAACTAACAACAGCCAAAGCAAAAATGCTATGTTGAAACTACTTTTTTTAAAAAAAAATCAAAATAAGAAGCAAACAGTATGTCTAAATAAGACTTCCTATCATTTATGTATGTTTTCTTGTATTAGAAGATAATATTTTTCATATCACAGAATCACAGAGTGGTAGGGGTTGGAAGGGACCTCTGAAGATCATCTAGCCCAACCCCCTTGTATTACTTTGTGTAGTTCTATACAGACTGGCACTAAATTCTGCTTTTTGCTGTTAAGCACGCCTTCCATTCAAACCTTAAATAATAATTACAGTCATAAGAGACTGTATTTGAAGGTTTAAGGGTCAAAGATTATTTTCAACTCCTACAGAAAATAATGATACTTTTCCAGTTTCGTTCCTGAACGGAGATTTAAAAAAAAAAATAGTGAGGTTTTGAGTGGTTACAGAAATCTCCCTACCAACATAAGTAACAGTCTGAAATAAAGAATGAAGCTTCTTTCTTCCTATCTTTCAAGGCAATGGAGCCAGGTCACCATCTTTACTGTTACTTATCTTTACTGTGAATTAAAGATAATAGGCTGTGCAAACAGAGATCCTTAAGAGCTTTAAAAATGAAAGGAAGTAGGTGGCTTGGTGCACTTTGGAAGGGTAACGTAATCAAAACCACAAAATCACAAATTGTGTCTGTAGTAGCACCCTGAATTTTGATGTTTGTCAAGGCAAAAACTTTGTATTCATCAAACTGGAAAAAGGACATTGTAATAGTCAGGTCAGGGGATGGTGAGCCTACACAAGAATGCCAGGTTTGTAAATGAGAAAAAAAAATATATATACACATACGAATGTATGTGCCTATTATACAGAAAACACTGTCAGACATATAGACAGACTGGATGTAAAGACATACCAAGTCAAAACTGCCAAGTAAGCCTTGGTGACGGGAAGATGGTATCACATGCAGTGATTAGGAACAGAAGTAGCACCAAGTGGTCGGCACAGGAGAACAGAAACTAAGAGCACGTTGAGTTTGAGTTCATCAGAAGATATTCACAAAGATACTAGAGACAGATGACACAGTTTTCGTATGAATAGGATGAATCAGTATTGGAACAGGGGCATCATGAACATTAATCACATGCCTAGAGATAAAAAAAATGTGTTTATGAATGAGGCTATCTGAAGATAAAGGGGAAAAGCAGGGAACATAAAACTAGATAGGGATATGCTGAAGAAAGAAGACTTGAAATTAAATCGTGAAAGAAGCTGGAGCCAGAAGAAAGGCAGATAAAGGAAGACTGTCACCAAAGATAAAGTGGCAGAAACTATGTGGATGCAGGTTTAAGACTTGTATTAATGGCAAACGGAGAGAACTGAGAAAAGGAGAGAAACCTGACAAGAATCAGGGAAGATGAAAGCTTGTAATGTTGAAAAGAAAAACCAGCACGGGAAAAGAAGACATCAATAGACAGTATATTGTTTTCACATAGGCGTGGGAGAAGCTATAAATTAGTTCTGGTGGCATAATTACAGAAATTTTAAAATTCTAGATGCTAACATCCCTCAGCAAAGACAAGATAAACATTTTCTTTCAACTGTAGACTAATCTACCTAGGCAATTTTCTTTGCAAGCTTGATTATATTATGATGCCTAGATAACTTAATACATATTTTTAACAAATAAAATAATTTCAACTTACTAATATATGAGCCACTAATAATTTCAAGGCAGAGTGAACCAGCATAGCTTTATATGTTGTGAACTTTGTAATAAACACTACTTATGGTAAACAATAGCAGAAGAAACAAAATCATGAGATAAACCTTATTTTATTTCACAGTAAATCATAAATTAAAATACATTCATATTCTAATTCATGTGTCAAATGTCTCATTTTAAAACTTCTCTCTAGCAATAAACAACAATCAAATGAGAAATCAAGAAATCAGTGCTCCCACAAAGGAGAAAAAGGCAGATTACACTCAAGTGGAACTAAAATAAGCAGTACTTAAACACAGGCTTTGTTTGCCTATAGTGCACAAAAATCCTGGGAGCAATTTTTGCTGTAATAACATCTATTTACTCTAGAGAATAATTTAATTTATCATGGAAGATAGAGCTGCTTTTAACTTAATTCTGCAGCCATTTCAGGAAGGTAGAAAAGCATGGCAGCAAGATGAGAAAACAGACTGCAGTAAACACAAATAGATCCAATGCTGCTGTAAAATTTGCTCCAAAAGAGTCTATGATAACTCATTAAAATCCTGCAACTAAATTAATATGATGCATGGGAGACTTAGTTTCATAGGCTATGATCTGGAGTATTACAGACAGGTAAGTGCACATGAAGAAACTAATGTTCAGAACAGGTCTATACACCACAGAGAAGATGAGAGAGAACCAACTGCATGCGAGGGAAGTGTCTGTGTCATCAATGCACTTTCTGTAATGAGAACAGGTATGTCTGGAAACTACTGTAAAAACAATGTGAAACAAAAAGTAACTACTACAAATAGTACCAAAAATAGTTAAAGTCCCTAACCCAAATGAATCTTCATTTCTACTTTAAAGAATAAACATATTCTATTGGAATATTGCTGGAACTCCAGACTCATTAGCACTGCTGCCTGTTTGTGAACTTAGAAATATCATAGAATGGTGTTAGAACTTAAAGATCTCATTCCAACCCCCTGCCATGGGGAGGGACACCTCCCACTAGACCAAGTTGCTCAATGCCCCATACAGCCTGGCCTTGAACACTTTCTTTTGATGCAGCCCAGGATATGGTTGGCTTTCTGGGCTGTGAGTGCACATTGCTGGCTCATGTTGAGCTTCTCATCAACTGACACTCCCAAGTCCTTCTCCTCAGGGCTGCTCTCAATCCATTCTCTGCCCAGCCTGTACTCATGCTTGGGATTGCCCTGACCCATGCGCAGAACCTTGCACTTGGCCTCGTTGGACTTCATGTGGCTTGCACAGGCCTACCTCTCAAGCCTATCAGTGTCCCTCTGGATGGCATCCCTTCCCTCCAGTGTGTCAACCACACCACACAGCTTGGTATTGTCAGCAAACTTGCCAAGGGTGCACTTGATCCCACTGTCCATGTCATCAACAAAGATGTTAAACAGCACCAGTCCCAATACCAACCCCTGGGGAATGCCAACCATCACTGATCTCCACTTGGACATCGGGCCGTTGACAGCAACTCTTTGAGTGCGACCAGCCAGCCAATTACCTATCCAGCGAGTGGTCCATCTGACAAGTCCACGTCTCTCTAATTTAGAGACAAGGATGTTGTACAGGACAGTGTCAAATGCTTCGCACAAGTCCAGGTCGGTGACATCAGTCACTCTTCCCTTATCCACCAATGTAACCCCATCGTAGAAGGCCACCAAATTTGTCAGGCACAACTTGCTCTTAGTGAAGCTATGCTGGCTGTCACCAATCATCTCCTCATTTTTCCATGTGCCTTCGCATAGTTTTCAGGAGGATCTGCTCCATGATCTTGCTGGGCACAGAGGTAAGACTGACTGACCTGTAGTTCTTCACTGCCAACATATCACATATGGCTCCTATAGTAAAATCTATAACTTAAACATTGGCCACTACTTTCCATATAAGATGCTGTATTCAGCTCATGAAACTTTCTGCATATTACCAATTTAAGATGAAATTCTTCATGTTAAATGACTGTTTTTGTAGCTGCTTGCTTTTAATTCAGCAAATCATTTCAAACTGTTCTTGAATGCAGCTGAAACAAATGTTTTGTTTATTAACCCCCATAATAATTTGCAGGAAGTCTATAATCCCCATGTGCCTTGGAATGAAGACAGACAAGGAGGGACTGAGAGTATACCGTGATGATGTTGAGAAATATTCTAATAGCCATCCAAAACTGATTATGCCTGAGCTTTAGAAAAACTGCATTTCACAGAAACTCAATACAGCCTTGTTTGCGTCAGGCATCTAAATTCTTCAAATGTTCTATCTGTCATGAGGTATAATTCAACTCAGCGCTGCAACAGCTGGAATTTTCCTCATTCATTCAGAATGCTTTAAGGTTTTATAGTGGTACAAAGATAAAAAACAGAGAGCAAACAAAATTTCACTTATTTGCATTGTACTATTCCAGAGGGCACTGAAACTGCAAGGAGAAGAGAAATTAGTCTAACTGGAAGCAAAGCAATATGAGGAGGTGGATGTAGAATGGAAACAAGAGAGGAGAGACAAAAGAAAAGATTCAGATTAGAATAAGCACAGGCTTAACAGAAATGCAGAATGGTTAGTTGAACATATCAGTAGCCACCAGCACATCCTTCAGTCAAATACTGGCATAAAACAAACCAGGGATTCCCAAGCTGTATAATTCCTTATTTTATAACAGGTCTGAAACAAGAACACCTTATCACACTGAAGTCATATGAACCTGCTGCATTCCTCTGTCTTGGTACAACATGCTGGAATTAAGTAAGAGTCTAATATTGGGTAACTTAATGGTTTGATCAATTTCTCATTTCCTCTTTGCTTCTTGACCTGATTAAACAAAATCAAGCAGTCTTCCTCACCCCACTGTTTGAACTTCAGTCAAGTGAATATTACTTATATCAACAAGAATATTTATACTACAGAACTGATGATAATTTATTCTTGTAATTGCCTTTTAGTTTCAACCCCCTTGGCCAGCCTAAGTTGCATTTTGTCAAATAACTACACAACACCTTTCTTCTCTACCAGTCTTGAAAGTAGCTCAATTTTTTTATCTTCACCTATTGGAATGTATATGCTAGCCAGTGGTGCTGGCCAATGATTGCTGGAGGGAAATACAGTCCTGTCAAGCTTTTCTGCTTTCAACAATATCTATATAAGCCTCTTCTGTCTTCTTGAGTTGAATAAACAGATTTATGATCACCAGGAATTCTGTTATGTTAGGGGAAATACAAAGCTGCCCAAGGACTACAACCTGATACTATAATTTGAAAACTTCTCTTCTGATTCTTTTAGAACACATCATGGAAATTCAAGGACTCAGGCATGATATGTAAAATCTCAATGGGACTGGATTCTTTCTGCAGAAGTCAGGCCGACAGTATGGTTGCTGTTTATACAAGAGCCATTTCTGACTATTAAGTAGAAATAAAACTACTGTCTTCCCCGCCCCCCCCCCCCATTGTCACTCTACTAATACGGATTACACTGCCAGAAAATTCTAAACAGATTAAATTGAAGAATTACTTCAGTTACATTGTAGGGCACTGCAATGAAAAACAAAAGGCAAGAGCCGAGTAGTTACAAAAGAAAGAATAGCAGAAATATTAGTTTCTGTTGCTATCACCTATTTTTTCTGAAAATACTACCATTGGTGTGTATATATATGTATATAAAAACTACAGAATCTTAGGAATTGTTTTCTCTTTGAAATTACAGATCAGTTAGAAAAACACTATAAGCAGCCAAACATACAGAACACAAGAACACTGAGAAATTTAAAAAAAAAAAAAATCTACTGAAAATATTTAGCTCACCTTTCCAACAGCAGCAGCCACTCTGTTGGTCTCCCCTGCTCTTTGCTTTCATTGCAGTGTCCAGCATTGTGGCTGAAGGAATAGAGTACAGCAGAACCCCGCTAATTTACCTTACTAATTCTCATACCTCATAATTTGCACACAAAATTTGCCACTTTCCCAACTTCTTATGCAAAATAAAATTGAAAATCCTGTAGAGATGGCTTCTACCACTCCAATTGCATCACATTAATAAATATGCTACACAACATTGACTAATACATTATTCAATAACATCATCGAAATACAAACTGAACTAGTTTAATAAAGAAAATACTTTTTTAAAACATCTCCATGTACCATGGCACTGACTTGCTCATTTTCAAACTTTGAAATTAACCAAAAGAACTGCCTGCTAGTGAATTAGGGAGGCTCTACTGTACTTAAAACTGTAACATCCGCATTGATATGCTTTTATCTACAATTTTCTTCAGACTGCATCACATGGGAATACAGCAAATACACTTAACTATGTCCTGTTATATATAATTAGTGTCCTATCACTGTTTTAATTATTCAAACTTTCTCTTTCAGAAGATGATATATTCAGTTTACTGTTTGACTTTTTCTCCTGCATAGATTTTTTTTTTTTAATGCAATACATAATATCAAGTGAAATTCAGCTATGGTGTATTACTCCGATATTTAATGAAAACCGATTTGTCGCTTGATTTTCCAAACAACAACAACAACAACACAAAAAAAAACCAAAAAAAAAAACCAAAACCCAAAAAAATAAAACAAAAACAAACAAACAAAAAACCCCCCCACAAAAAACAAAAACACCCCAACAACAACCAAAAAAAAAAAAAACAAAAAAAAAACCCACAGCAAAAAAAAACCCACACACAAAAAACCCCACAGACTACACCTCTCCCTCAAGCCAAAAATCAAACCTCATTCCTTCCCAACTGCCAATCTTTTAGTCTAATCAATAAATCACATGACATTTCTGATCTGGGATGGTGTTTGTCAAGTTTAGGTCAGTTACCAGTTCAACGCAACTCCCATACTTCTTCAGGAAAAAAGACAGCACATTACCACAGTCAGTTAATCAAATTGACAACTTTGAAAAAATCTTACTGGTCTGACATCTCCACACGAGTTGGTAAATTGCCGTGCCAAGCCAAAATCCAGCATATAACACTTCCTACAGGTGCTAGGAAAACGTCCCATTGCGAAGTTAGACTAGGAAGAAAAACAAATACAGATAGATACACAGGTATAGATACATACACATATACATTTCAATATGTGCACATATTAATGCAGTAACACAATCATGGAAAATCCACATTCTACTTCTTTATCTTTCCTTCCATATTTTCAGTTCTACTAAATTCCCACTAAATTTGAAGAAAACGTCGTTAGGAAAATCAGATATCCAACTTAGCATATCTGAACAGCAGCCTACATGGTCCAAAACTATTGTCATCTTACTTTGTCACTTAGAACACATTAATTTTTAGCAAGACTTATTCAGTCATGTCACCCACTCACATACTTTGATTTGGACATTTCAAAAATCTACCAACCTAAGTGCTAACAAGTTCATCTAAACAAATGCACTAATATCATACGTGCAGAATACAGAATAAAGGGTGCAAACTATCTTTTTCATGGGAAGAGGAAGAACCAGGTTTAAAAAAAAAAAAAAAAAAGAAAAGAAAACATCAAACAGTAAGAGCTGGACAGTCAGTAAGGACTTATGGAGGTAATCAATTCTGAAAAGCTTCAGTAAGTTTTCTTATCCTGCACTTGGGTCACAACAACCCCATGCAATGCTACAGGCTTGAGGAAGAGTGGCTGGAAAGCTGCCCAGTGGAAAAGGACCTGGGGGTGTTGGTTGACAGCCAACTGAATATGAGCCAGCAGTGTGCCCAGGTGGCCAAGAAGGCCAACAGTATCCTGGCTTGTTTCAGAAATAGTGCGGCCAGCAGGACTAGGGAGGTGATTGTCCCCCTGTACTCAGCTCTGGTGAGGCTGCACCTCAAATACTGTGTTCAGTTTTGGGCCCCTCACTACAAGAACAGCATTGAGCTGCTGGAGCGTATCCAAAGAAGGGCAATGGAGCTGGGAAAGGGTCTGGAGCACAAGTCTGATGAGGAGCAGCTGAGGGAACTGGGGGTGTTCGGTCTGGAGAAGAGCAGACTGAGGGGAGACCTCATTGCTCTCTACAACTCCCTAAAAGGAGGCTGTAGCTACGCGAGGATCAGTCTCTTCTCCCAAGCAACAAGCAATTTTGTTGGTAATGGCCTCAAGTTGTGCCAGGGGAGGTTTATATTGAATACTAGGAAAAATTTCTTCACTGAACGTGTTGCCAGGCACTAGCACAGACTGCCCAGGGCAGTGGTAGAGTCCCCATCCCTGGAGGGATTTAAAAGATGTGTGGATGTGGTGCTAAGGGACATGGTGTAGTGGCAAATTGGCAGTGCTGGGTTAACAATTGGACTTGATGATCTAAAAGGTCTTTTCCAACCAGAACAATTCTATGATTCTATGACTATTTGCCTCTATGGATTAACATTCCATGTTAGCCCTTTAAAAAGAAAATAATTCTTCAACATTGGTAGTTTATGATGTTTAAATATGTTGGCTGAATCGCTTCAAGTATCCCCCCCCACCAAATCCCCTTAAAATGGATAAAGTGATATAGAAAAAAGATAAAGCTAAAAACGAGTTATGTGAAATGGAACTGAAACTACACATCTGATCAAGCTAGAAGCTTAACACAATTAACTCTAGAAAAACTACTTTTCTTTTTCCATTAAGTGACACCGCAGTACTGTTCTAAATAAATGCGAGATTCACAGCTGCTTCAGTGTCAAAGGTTGAGGGTAAAAACCAATCGAAATCATGAATTGAAATGAGTGCGATCAACATTATTTTTAAATGGAATAGACTTTCAGCATTGCCTAATTCATCATGAGGCAAATAACCAACCAAGGATTTCAAGATTTCAGCTCAGCACAAAGCTTGCTTTTAGTATAATCTATCTCGAAGATATATACTAAAAAGATAAAATGGACTTGTAATTTCAAGCCAGGAAAACTGCATGCCAGAAAGCAATTGTGCCTTCTTTTGCATATGTAAGTCACAACATAACTCCTAAAGGGGAAGAAAAAAAAAAAAAACCTTTCTCTTATGAATCCAATATTTTGCCTCACATTGTTGTTTATCCTGACTCAACATTTAATTTTCTGGGTTTTTTCTTCATCCCCTAACAGCATTCTCCATTTCCATCCAATTTGAGCCCACAGACTCCAAGACACAGCTCCACAACAAGACGCCATCCTGCCAGCCACCAAGGAACAAATTTCCCACTCAAACCTTGAATTGTTTTCATCATTAAAATCTTGTGCTCCAGCTAACTCCTCCTCACCTATTTCACTTGACATTCACTGCCTCTGTGTCCTTTCCCTATTAAATTAAGTCTTGAGGATGGGTCAGGGAGAATACAAGTTTTATAAAGAGTTGCAAGTAAAGAACATATCAGAGGTTTTATGTAAACATCATTCAGCTGACAGGACATTTAGCTATGTATGCCAGATATAACCAGCCATACTTGCATCTATTAGAAAACACAAGGTTTGCTTATTTTCTCATTTACAGATTTTGAAAGTTCAGAGTTCTAATGATATTTTTAATACAGAGCAATATTAGAAACAGATTATGTAATTTCAGGAATAAATTCAAAGAAAAACGGAAAAAGAACACAAGTGTGATGGTATCAGGAAGGCACTGTCCTCTTCACATTTTGACAATACTCATTTTATTAGAATTGCACAATAAAACAACTGAATAGTTTTCTCTTACAGTCTGTCTTTTCTTTCCTTCTTTGTTATAAATATACTAAGTACCAAAAAAAATGCTACTGAAGAGCTTATAAACAGACCCTATAGTTAGCATCTGTTCTCTTAGATTTATTATGTGAAGATATTGATTACCATTAGCCAAACTCATTATATCATATCTCTCGGCAAATGCTCTTGATTGCGTGATGCAACAAGATAAGAGTTGGAAGTTCTAACTACAGAAAATTGCAAGGAGGCCTGAGTAACTGGAGACAATGACGATGAAGATCAAAGTTATTGTTGTTGCAATCCAACATTAATTAATACAAAAAAGTCTGCCCTATCTGATAAATAAACATTCAGTTTCCTGTCCCTACTCATTTTTTCATTTTAACATCCAGTATAGAACCTATTCTTATTTATGCAGCCATCTGATGACCACATATCACTTGCCTGTTTTGATTTAATAGGCAGACTTACTGGTTTTATGTCCCTGTGCAGGAATCCCACAGAATGAATACTTTCAATAGATTCCAAAATCTGCTTCCCAAGCCGCAGAGTGGTACTAATGGTGAATGTTCCTCGAGACTGGCTCCGACGCAGGTCTGCCAAGTTCCGACCCTGAACAAATTAAAAGGACATTTTCATTAAAATAATGTACTAATACCAAGATTCACAGATAGCATAAAGTCTTCCTATTTCTTTAGCTGTTCATGGCTAATCGCAGAATACTCTCATTACCTAGTTTCATATTTAAGGATAACACGTCACCTAAATATAATGAGTCTATGTTCCCGAGTATCCCCAACATTAAATTTCAAATCTATTTTTGAAAATATGAATCTTAGCATCTTTCTACTCCTAAATAAACATGGACCAAACTAATGTCTACTAGAAGACTACACACACACTATTAGTTACTGTTGTATCTGTGTCACACCTGAAGAAAGGTCACTGACAAAATGCTCTCAAAGACTTCTTTACACTCATCTCTTGAAGGAAAAGTACATAATTTATTTAATTACACAGTATATCTTAGAGGACTTAACCAAACAGATGAAACATATATGATGCAGGAAATGTACCCCCATGACATCACAGAACTGCTGGTCTATCAAAATAACAGATGACCAACAGTATGAACTAGAGCACTCTTCTTTTTCCAGTATTCAAATTCACCAAGATGATAAGGGACAATAATCTCGTAACTTTAAGTGCTAATCACCCATTTTATTCCTTTTCACAGGAGCAAATCTTTCAGTAAAATGAATTAAGTGTTGACTTTTATTTGCAAATGGTATTTTTTCCACTTTCATCAAAAAAGCTAACAAAATGCACAGACTAATATATTATATTTTAGACTAACTTCAAGTTAAGACTTCAAAGGAATGTGAATTATCTCAGAAGACACCACAGGTCACTTTCAATAGTCAGGTCTTTCTGAGGATGTAAATTTCATGATTTCTGAGACAATTACGGAAAGGATATCAAAGGATAAAGACATAAAGATATGCTCAATTTAAGTTTGCTCACTACTATGCATTCATGATCTTTGGGGTTTTTTTAACTTGACATTATCTAAAATATTACTCGTACTTTCATATATGCTTGGCTAATAAACCAAAGCAGAGAGGCAAACTTCGAGCTCTGTTTACTACACTGACCTGCAACTGCATGACCACATAGTTGAATCTGTCATTCCTTCCACATCCAATGAATCTACAGACATGATCTTTTCCTGAGAGAAAGAGAAGCAAATTAGCAAATAATAATGAAATTCTGTGGCTTATTCCTTTAAATACCTAGCAAATTACTGGAAGAGATAGTTATATCTCTTCAGAGATATTTAATAACCTAAGCACCTCACCTCACAACAGCTGTAAAACCAATGACACCAATTAAATAATTTTTTTTTCCCATAAGATATGCAGCCCTACCATAGCTATCATCACTCTTCCATAAGAAAACATGCATGGTAACATGCCCAAATGTCCACAAATTTGAGGCATTTTGGATTGGGAAAAGGTTCTTTTCCTGCAAAGCTGATGGCTTGTTATAGACAACATTCCTAGCCACCAGTCCTCTTCTCTAAGCTGAAACTGTCACAATGAAAGAAAACTATAGGAGTTACCTGCAGGTCATGTTTTGTGTTAAAAAACTGTAGGAAATGTAATTCAACTACTACGATTTCTTAATATATTTTTCTAGAATATGATTTGCTGTTTACATACAAAAGATAAATTCAGCTCAGGTACACTGAAGCAGAGATTAAAAAAACTGTAGTAGTTACAAAAATAACAGTTTGGTTTAAGCCAGTTTTCTTAATAGCCTCCTCCTATCCTAGGAGCAAACTGCGGAAAAGAAGAGGGATGGTCAAAAACAATCTCCTTATTATCCTGCAGTTGCAAGCCAAAGTGTAAGATTCCCCAGATAAATAGAGAAAAAGGCAAGCCAAAGACTGCAGTAGGGAAACAGAAGGGGAATGCAACCTCATCGTCATTTTGGTGTCTGTGTTCATTTGGAGAGAAGCTGAAACCCCTTATGACCCCACTCTATGACAGAACAGGGAACTGTAGGGGTTAAGTCCCTCAGGCCATTTACCTTCCTTTCTGACACCATGGAAGCTACACAGCCAAGATAAAGTGGACACCAAAGGTGGGTAAAGTTTGTGTCACCTGCAGTTTCTTTCATGAATTTCTTTACCCTTAGGATTATCAGAATTTCATAAATAAAGAAAAAAAAGAAGCGATAGGAGAAAAGCAATTAAACAAAATTTTTTTAAAAATATTGCTGCTTTCAAAACACCATCACTGCTAGCTACAGATCTGGGGAGACTTTTTGTTACTGCTGCACTCACAGCTCCATCAAACCCCTAAAACCTGTCCCTACAGCATCTGAATATTCTCACTTCGCTTGACAGTAGAGCAGTTGCCTGTTTATTGCCTCCCTGCCACATACAATTAAAACAGATAGGCTCATTTAAACAAAGAAAATGATACAGGATTCATCGAAACTATTTATTTTAAAAGAATTCTCTACAGTTTTTGCAAATACATAAGTGCTAAGCTATAAGTATCACTGCTTTTCCTCCATTTTTCCTTCCACCCATTAGTTTAAGTAAGACAGGCAATATTACAGACAGTATAATTTTATGAAGAAAAAGGATTTGCAGGAAATTTGTCAAGATGAAATTTTGCATATTCATTGCTGCAGTTTCCAGTTAATGAAGTCTCATCTCAAATATTTATGATTCATTTTACAGCCACTGTGGGTATGCTGAAGGAATAGCTTCAGAGAAACATATATTAGTCAGATTTCAACTGACAAATTCAGTAAAAAAAACCCAGTTTGGTCAGAGAAATCCCATTTTAACTGGAGCGACAAGTCCAGTTGTGTGGTAAATTCTCTGCAGACTAACTGGTACATAAATCTGGAGAAACAGGAAAGGACAGAAGTAGGGCCTGTACACCTTATTCAAATAGCATGATCCTCCACCACTCCAGCATGGCTATTCACACCTACTACACCTTTGCAGACACCTTCAGTTCCCTTTCCCTCAGAAAGAAAATAGTATTTTCTCACACGTGAGCCACATGGCCAGGGAGCAGGAGGAGAAGATGACGGTAATAGGCTGCAGTGAGCAACTACGCCCTTGAAAGGCTTCCCAGAGAGGGTACAAAGCCTACGTGCCATTCCCCAGGCTGCAGTGTATCACTACAGCTAGCTTTTCAGCCTACACCAGATGCAACCTATCACTACACTATGCTAGAGAGCTGTAAATGAGTGAGGGAGAAGTCTGTAAGGTTGTGTGAGACGGGAACCAACTGAGTGAGTCTCACTCTCACCGAGAGAGATGTGATAAATCTGTCTTCTCCCATTTGACTGTGGGAACAGATGGCCTAACAACATGATTAAACAAAACAACCATCTGTTGCAGCAGATTTCTTTTTTTTAAAAAAAAAACAACAAAAAACAACACACATAACAGAGCTTAAAGAGTTAAACAGTATTCTGATAATGATTATTAGGAGGTATAATCATTGGCAGGGGAAAAAAAAACAAACAACCAAACATGCAATTGATGACTAAACTGCAATAAATGGCCATATCAGTAAACATACTCCTCCTTCAGAATTAAGAGAGAAGACATACAACTGCATACAAAAGCATGTTTTCCTAGATCAGGGTCTTAAAAGAGCTTCTTTGAAGTTTTTCATTTTGCCCTGTAATGCATACCTACAAAGTTATGACTCAGTTCACTCCCACAATGAATGGCCATGTTGTTTTAATTTTCAAAATTTCTGAAAGCAAAAATAATAAAAAACAGTACATCCCTGCACTTCTGCCAACAGCTATTCTCATTTCAGTTTCACAGCTTCTGTGAAATAAGATTCTAATTCAGAAACACTCAAAAGCGTGTTTATAACCTTAAGAACGTGCCTAGCTTTAGTGGAGACTGGCAGAGCTGTTATGCTGGACTGAGACATATTACACCTTTTATTTAATTCTTTCTTAAATGCCTGTTTCTTCATCATTTTCCCAGAAATTGTACATAACTTTTTTTTAATTAGATCCACACATCAAGAGAATTCTGAATGACACTGTTAGTTCACTGTCTCTCATTACATACTATTCATAGATCAGACTTCCCAAATATCTACCAGAAAAATCATTTTCATCACAATTACACCCTTTCCTCTGATTTACGTCCAAGGTAACTAGAACACCTTGAAAGTAAGAGAACATAAGCCCTTTGAGAAAAGGATAGTAATTATATAGATACAAGATAAAAGGCGGTCTCAGAGGATGTACACTATTAGAAGGTTGTGACAAAAATATCCTAAAAGAACTGTTTACAATTTCACCTGCTCTGAATCTGCATGAAAAAAAATTGTCAGAAAGAAGAACAATTTCTACATAGTAAACGAAGCATTTAATAAGAAATATTCTTCAAGAAGCAATGATAAAGTTGTTTTCTACTCATTTTTGTCCATTTTCCTTGATTTGCTCTGCTTCAAATTTTTAGCTCTTGCACACTGAAAACTTGGGAAGGTAGAAAAATTAATGGAAATGGCTCCTAGGAGCCAAGGTTTTATGCAAACTTAAAATGGTCTCTACCATAATCTTATTTAATAAAAGTCCTTTGACTATGTATAAAAATATATGCATGTAAAAGTGAAGTTATGTATCTGTGCAAGCTATAAATCTCAATATGTGCACAAGGTTCACCTGTGACTCCTCTCTTATTGTAGTCACTTTCCTGATCATCTACAACATTCCCTGTCTAAAACCAGAGAAGTTACACTGTAATGTGGTTGGTTTGGTTTGTTTTGTTTTGTTTTTTAAACTGTGCAAAAAAATAATAAGAGATGAAAACTAAAGAATAATATTTAGATTATTTTCTCATGAGGAAGGCTGTCAACAGAACTCCTTCTAAAGATCTCATACAAAATCAGGGTTTCAGTTACACAAAAAATCTCTTTATTGTTTTCTCAGAGAAATAACATTGAGAAAATAAATAACTGAAAGATCTTTATTTGGATTATTTGTCTCAGTGGATCTGTTGTTCAGGTGTTTCATTATTTTGCTCTTTTCATCTGAACAGCATTTCCCACGATTCAATAGAACCAGAGACGCTTCTGCAGGAAGACTGGGGTTGTTAAAGGAATTATACTCTCAAAGGAAAATTGATAGGAAAATTATAACTTCTGTAAGGCCACATAGCAATTATTCACAAATTAATTTTATTCTTGGTTTTCAAAAATATTTCAAGAGGCAAAAAAGTTTTACTAAGAAAAAAGCATTTTTGTAACATCTTAACTCAAACTTCACTATATTTAAATTCACAGTAGACTGTTATAAAGGCACTCCAGTTATGCAGTCATATATAAGGATATAAAGCCATGTTTTTACAAATACGGTGGCATTGTAGTGCTACCAAATGACAATATTTTATTTCAGTTGTTACTATTTTCCTTATTACTTTAGCTGCTTCACCTATACTATTTTAAAGACTCAGTTTTGTTAAAAATAATCACGCTCATGTGTGCAGAAAAAAAAAAACCACCTTGAAAAATTAATTCCAAGCATTTAAAAACCCAGGAGTTAGAGTACTTGTTTCTTCAAAACTCACTATCTTTGAGATAATTTCTTTCAAGAACTCTGACAAATGTTTTCTGAATTTGCAATTGGTAATACTGAAATTTACTATTCACGTCTGGACTAGAAACTCTAAAATTCAAAGGACACCAATATGCAGTCCCTGAATCATCCTCCTTGATGATATAATACTAGATGTTTTTGTGAAATTCTTCAAATATATAAACATAGGAACAGTTTGTTAACACTATAACATGTGACACGCTCGCCCTCTTAAATCTATAGAGGCTGTCAATTTCTGCTGCAATGTGACCTTCACAGCAGATCAGGCAGCACCATATGTCATGGAGATTTTCTTTAATTCAAACTAAGAGTTTGGAAAAATCGGGGTACTGACAGGCATGGATATATTAGTTAAAATCTTCCGGATTCAAACTTTTTTTTTTTTTTAAAGAAAAAAAGTCACTATTTAAACTTACTTTTTATAATCCTAGGTTGTGAAAAGCAATGAAGAAAAGACAATACGTATTTCTCTGTAGTAACAGCTTCAGATATTAAAGCATTTAAAGTGACTATTCAAAGTTGTTATTTTGAATGGTCAAGGGCCTGAACCCTAGAAGTATTTCAGGGCTCTACATGCCAACAATTTTTTTTCTTAAAGTTACAGTATTTTAAAGTTTGTTTGTTCATGTGGGTTTTTTGAAATATGTTTCCCATTTCAACATTAGTACTATTCTTGGCAATACTTGCAAAGGCAAAGAAATACAAATGTTCTTATCCTGGACACTATGTGAAGGACCTGCAAATATTCAGTGCTAGATAGTACAGAAAAAAAATAAAGAGACCATCTTCGAAAGGGAAATACAAAACTAACAACAGCAACAACAAAGTCTAGAGCAAAAAAGCTAAGGAGAAGATACGGATCCAGAAAACACCAAAGCTGAGCATAGGTTTTGCAGCAACTTAGTTTTTTGTTCTTTTTATTTTCATGTCATCCTGTTTCAAGAAAAGGTTCATGTAGCAAAACTTTCAGAGCTTCTATTCCACTTTTTAATAACCATTTAGCAATAATCTGCAGAATATGGAGACTATGTACTCCAAGTATTACTAAATAGAGATTATAATGATTTTTTAAGAAGATACACTGACATTTTACTTCCAGCATATCCAGGGTACAGCCCTACCTTGCAACTTCTTCAACACAGCTACTTCCATTTTCAGCACTTGCTTTGGCTGCTGAGCTGATTCGACCTTCAGTGCAACATTTTCCCGAGTAAGCAAGTCCAGTGCATCGTAAATTTCTCCAAATCCTCCACCTCCTATTTTCCTCAACTGTATTGGGTAAAAAGAAAGAATAAAAACAGGTTTAAAAGAGGGGAGAAGCAAAGAAAGGAAACAAACATCAGTACTTCATACTGCCTGCCATACTGCCAATGTTGTTGTATTACTAATAAATTTTAAAATAACATACTCATATCCTTCACTATGTAAAAGAGCTACTGAATAATCAACCAAATAAACAAAAACAAAACAAAAAAACCAAACACCACCACACTAAAAAAATAAACAGATCAATTTCCACCCTCAGATAACGTACACCAGAATCATTAATGTACATCCAATAATTACATCAGTCAATAATTCCAGGCACAAATGAACCTCTCTTTGATTGTACAAAAAAATATTTTCCACGTCTTTTATCACTGGGTCACACACCACATTAAGCAATGAGCCCATGTTATCCTTGGTCTTCTTTTCGCTGACAGTGCCCCGGTAGAAGCCTTCCTCATTGTTTTTCATATCCCTCACCAGTTTCAACTGCTATGTGAGCTCTAGCTTTCCTATATATTCATCCCAACACACAGGGGCAATGTCTCCATATTAATCTTAGGCAGCCCATCCCTGTTTCCACCTTCCATTCGCTTGCATTTGGCTTTTGAGTTCAGACAGGAGTTGACTGTTCAGTCATAGTGGCCTCCTGCCACATCTGCTCAACATCTTTTCCCTTGTTAGGGACCGTGTTGCCCCTGTTTACCCCTGCACCACATTCTCCCATTTTGTAAATTAGTTTCAAGCTTCTCTTCTTTGCATTCAGCATCTTGCACCCCAAACTCATTCTCTCAGTTCTCTCTTCCACTCCTATCTCTTTGTATGCTTCAAGTCTAAAGCATACGATTTCCAACAAGGTTTATCTTGGTACTTTCGCTTACACTGCATATTGAATGACATTCTTAAACCTACCTAAAATCAATTATCATTACAATGATGTCTCCCCAAGTCAGAATTGTAATCAATGCTAAATAAAGGCAAAAAAGAGGGACGAGAGAAGGCATCAACAGATGATAAAATGCAAATACTAACACATACAGACACCAGTAAAGAGGGAGAGTGTCACTGAGGAAAAAATATTTTATAACATCTTTTCTACGGTTACTTTTCAAAATAAAATCACCCTAAAGAACATCTAGGTTAAAATTAAATTTAAATGGCACATAGTTTTTAAAAATGTTCATGTCCACAAATTCCAGATATGTTTTCACAATTACAAAGACCAAGGCCATGAACAGCAAAAATTCTGAAAACTGCATTTCAGCTTCAGATCTTTACATAACTTCCAGAATATGTACTTTTTTTTTTCCCCTTAAACTAGTTAGAACAAAATAATCTCATGCAATCATACTACAGAGCTGCCCTTCTGCAATGAGGACAGAAGAAAAAAAAAAAAAAAAAAAAAAAAGGATATTGGGCGAGTTCCACATGGAACAATCAGAAGTACTGCTGATAATTAGAGGCAGTACTCATTGTCACCACATCTTCAAAGCCCACTGGTTTATACCACCCCATCTTTCCACACAAGGAATTTTTAAGTACTCTACTGCTGCAAGAACACTATCAAAAAATTTCAATACTTCATAAACTAACAGGACACTACTAATTACATTAATATATATGTGTCAAGAACTAAGGAATTTCTAAAATTTGAGTGCTATTTTCTTTCACTGGCAGACTGTCCTATGAAATCCTGAATTCAGAAAGAAGTATATCGCCTTAGAGGCCATCAAGAAATCCTTAATGTTTGCTACAGAAGCTAAAAAAATTGAAGAGTTATCCACAGACAATATTTGGCACTCATCTACCTGTAACACTTGATTTGGAAAACGTACAAGTTAAAATGTGTAATCACATGAGATGAACAACAGCCTACTCCCAAAATTTTCCAAAAGACACCAATCTGATCATCATTCTTCATTACACAGGAAAGAAAATAAACCTGAAGAAAATAGGACCACTGTTGCACATATCAGACAACTAATTAGTTTTGTGGATAGTGATATATTAGTACACTGTTTATAATTTATAATGCTATTTTATCCTATTTGATCTGATTCAAGACTATGCTTTCAGCTTTTACTTCACTGCAATATTGAGATGCAATATAAGAAGGTATTTTACAAATACTTACACTTCAAGACAGCCATTTAGTTTCAAAGTGGGAACTACTTTTTAAAAAACATGTTTTAAAGAGGAAAAAGAATTGCAGGAAGGCATACTCACCACCTTCCATCTTTCTTTGACCAAGATTCCCACGCTGAGGATGTCAGGCTGCTCCCCTCCTCCACTCATTGCAACCTCCTGATGCGATGGAGCTGCTATGCAAAGGCTATGTCAGTACAAACCATCCAGATCCCAGAAGTGGCTTCCATTTAACCAGCGACTGCAGAAACCGAGCAGAACATGGGATAACAATGATTACCAGAATAACATGAAATACAGAAAAAGCTGTGTTTCTCACCTAACACCTTAACTAGTTTTTGTATCCCGTTGTGACTTATGTTGGAATTCTAGCCAAACAACTTCCAGTACAGAAAGAAACTCAAGTATATTCTTCCTTACATTTTTTAACCTGATCTCTCTTAAACCTTCAAGCTCAATCTCAAAACAGTACTAATGAATATAAATATTTTCAGAGTTATATTCTTCAGGCAGTTTCAAATTACTGTAAATCATAATTACATTTAAATTTATTTTTAATAGCTACTTTTAAAATCTAATTAATAATTTACTAAATAATTAAGTGATTAATAGTAATATATTATAATAAGCTTAAAGTAACATTAACAAAAAATTACAAAATTAAAAATAGATACTTAAATCAGAATTGTAATGTAATTTATTGCACTGCATACAGACTATTCCACTTTTCACGTGTTTCACATAGCTAGGATTACTTATGATTAAATATGTCTAGAGTACTATTTTGTTGGTTTATGTCAGGGTACAAATAGCTATCGGGAAAAAAAGAACCTTGTCTTGGGTAATATTCAATCAGTTTAATTTTTCAATTTCCTGGCTTTAAGCAGTCACCTCTAAATGGAATTTTATATAGCAATACAAAAATTCATCTTTTGAAGATTAATCTATCCATAATGGCTCCCATCAGCAACTACTACAACCAATTAAAAGCTTATTTCAATTGTTTGAAGCTTTTCTAGAATTGTGTTTATTTGTTACAGTGGTTTAATTATACAAGTATAAGACTCTTCAAAAGTGTATTTGCTTTGGGTTTATTTCTATTGTTTCCAAAACCAGAAGTGAAATTCTTTTTCTTGCTGAATCAACACAAAAATGGTATGCAAAATCAGTACAACCATTCTGATTTAAATTAACAGTGTGCCCTTCCATGTGGATAAATGCCAAGTTTACTACTGGGGCTAAATTATGCTTTTTAAAAAACAACCTGCTGCTTTAATGACCTGGCTTTAAGACAGATATTTGTTTGACATGACAGTAATTGTGGGTTGGGTGGGGTTTTTTTTTAATATTCTTTCATACTTATTTTTCATATTTTGTTTATGCCTTTCTTGTTTTAATCGTAAATTCTGACATTTAAACCAACTCCAAACAAAAGAGACCCCTCTGGAGAAAAATTAATCTGGATTACTTGAAAATCTACAATAAATTAGAGCGGGATACATCCCCGTAAAAGAGTGTTCATTCAGAATATGCAGCCTGAATTGGTCTAATTCAAACAAATGAAGGGAAAACAAATTAAGATTGCGTATTCTGAATAAAAGCGTCCACCCTGCAACTTAATCAAGTTAAATAAACTAAACCAATTTAAATTCTAATGGTGCTGGTAAATTCTGCCCTGCAGATAAGCTCAAAATTCTGAAGAGAACTACAGTGATTTATGTGAACACCCTTAACATTACTAACCACTGACCATAATTACTGACCTTTCTAACAGAATTCTCATAACACAGTCAGGAGCTAAGTAAGTCAAAGAGAAAATGAAACGGCACTAAGGAAGGGAAAAAGGTCTTACAAGCTTGTACAGTGATTTTTCCACTTGCTCAAATCTTTGCTTCCCCTTCCACTACCCCAAGTTATATCAAAGTAGGTGGTGGTCTTCACTAAGTAATATGTTTACTCCTTTACTATTAGGAGTTCAAAGGGGTTTTTTTCTGCTATCTGCTTAAAAAAAGTAATGGAGAAGGTATTCATCTCACCAGAGCAAAATCTAAAATTGGCAAGTATGATTTTTGTTAAAGCTTTCAAACAGGAGCAAAATTTATTTCCCTATAGGAAAAGTAGAGGTATTATTAAAGCAAAGATTTGACAATAGTGGGTTTAGAGTTTTTTGTTAATGCTGCTATCAGCCTTGATCCAATACCTGATTTGATACTTGGAATTTTTTAAAAATTTACAAAGTTTACAATTTCTTGTCACAGCTTTGACAAACGTTTCTGAGAGCTGTTCATTCATGGTTTCTTGAGCACACCGAGAGCATCAGTAACTGGCCCAGAATGCAACGGTACAATACAGAGATCCACAGAACCATCTCATACCTTAAGAATTATCATAGAAGTACCAGATTAATGTAGATAACATCTGCATGGCAAGGGTAACAAAATCTTCATTTATACATAATTCCTCAATCCTATTCCAATAAACTATTTCCTTGTTAAATCTCTTGTCATCCTCTATCATAACAAAGCAATAAAATCTATATCAGCAGTCATCAGTATTCAATGCACCAAAACCCCAGGACCCATTAAACTGTCATGCACAGGAGGCAAAAGTTCTCTCCTGAGCCCCTGAAGACAAGGTGCTAAACACCTCCTGAAGCTTAATAATCAACTGCAGGCATTATATTACTTGAAAAATGCAAGTTTTACAAATATGTTGAGGTTAATTTCACGAATCCTGTTTTCTTCAAGACTCCAAATACAGTAGCAGGATTAGTCACAAATTTCAAGTCCAGAAAGTTTGAAATCAGCTCAAACTTTTACCTGACCAGGCCACATAACCCTCTTCAGTGAATCAGCATACACTAATATGTAAGAGTTCAAATGATGAAGAGTCCCCTGTCTTTACTGGTAATATGTTTCAGTACAACCCTTCCTGCACAGAAAGCATTACGTGCTTTGTTTCAAGGTTTAATCTGTATTTTCTGTATTGTCTGGTCTTATTCAACATATTCATCAATGACCTGGACAAGGAGACAGAGTGTATCCTCAGCAAGTTCGCTGATGATACCAAGCTGGGAGGGGTGGTGACACTCCAGAGGGCTGTGCTGCCATCTAGCATGACCTGGACAGGCTGGACAGCTGGGCAGAGAAGAACCTCATGAGGTTCAATAAGGGCAAGGGTAGGGTGCTGCACCTGGGGAAGAAGAATGCCAGGCACCAGTATAGGTTAGGGGGGGACCTCCTGGAAAGCAACTCTGAAGAGAAGGATCTGGGAGTTCTGGCAGACAGTAAATTATCCATGAGCCGGCGATGTGCCAGTGCTGCCAAGAAGGCCAATGCCACCCTGGGCTGCACAGCACAGGGCAGTGTGTGGCCAGTAGGTCGAGGGAGGTCATTCTCCCCCTCTGCTCTGCCCTGGTGAGGCTGCAACTGGAATACTGAGTCCAGTTCTGAGCTCCCCAGTTGAAGAGAGACAGGGAGCTACTGGAGAGAGTCCAGCGGAGGGCAATGAGGCTGAGAGAGCTGGGACACTTTAGCCCGGAGAAGGATGAGGGGTGATTGAATTAATGTTTACAAATACCTAAAGGGTGGGTTGAGGGAAGATGGAGCCAGACTCTTTTCAGTGGTTCCCACTGACAGGACGAGGGGTAACAGGCACAAGCTGGAACATAGGAGGTTCCATTTAAATATGAGGAAGAACGTCTTTTGGGTGAGGGTGACAGAGCACTGGCACAGGCTGCCCAGAGAGGGTGTGGAGTCTCCTTCTCTGGAGATTTTCCAAGACTCGCCTGGATGCAGTCCTGAGTGATGTGCTCTAGGGGATCCTGCAGGAGAGTTGGACTAGATGATCTCTGGAGGTCCCTTCCAACTCTAAAAATTCAGTGATTCCATGACCACAGAATTATCACAGTTAAAGGCGATTAGCCCTCTGTCAAATTTATTTCCAGGTAACAGGTCATGGAGTAACTAGGACAACACAATGAGTGCAGACTTTGTTCCATGACACAAGCCTTTGCCTGGGAACTGATCACAGTACAATATGAGAACAGGTAAAGTGCTTATATCCAGAATTTAACATTGTACAAACAGCATCCATTATTTAAAACTCGTCTATGCACTTAACTGCTTTTAACTACATACCACCCCTGCAAAAGACTTCCTTAATTTACCCCAACCAAGCATACTAAAATATTATATGCTACTTGAAAATAACAATGCAAAACTTCCAGAAAAAAAGTCAAATTTTTAAAAGCTGATTCTAGCTCAGCAAGCAAAGAGAATTTTTTTATGTAATGTTTGTGTGTGTAATTTCTTTAGAGATGGCCCCAAACTACAGCCGATCTCTGCTCATCTGCCTTCATAGATGTTTAAATCCAGATCTAAGGTTGAGAAAGTAACGCAGACTATTTTGGCTGAACAGAGGTACTATAGGTTTCAAGACAAAGCAAGTAAAGACAGAAGATGATTACTTGTGTTCCACAGAAAGGGAAAATACATGTCCTGTTGCCTCCCCTGTGGAATAATATCAAACTTTTGCTATTAGGAACTCTCTATGCTTATGAGGAGCTTTATCTGCCTGCCTTCTGTTCATTTAAGAAACTAGTAAATTAACTGGAATCTACGAGACTTGCTTTCCACTTCTGTACTTTCTCCTTTCGAGCAGAAGAACTTAAAGGAGCAAAGAAAAGTTTAACAACTCAGCATAAAGAGAAAATCAGGGCAGGAAATATTCAAAGGTTCTAATTACACCACACTTATGGCAAAGTCCACTTTCTTAGACTTGAACATACTGCTTAGCCTGTCTAAGGCCAGAAATGTTTTAAGTGTGTCTATTCGAACGTCCAAACTAGAAAACTATCCTACACTTACCATCTGAATATTTTCTAAATACATTTGTTAGCAACTGGAATGCTGAAAATCATCACTCAGCATGTCAATGAGAAAGCTAAATTTAAGACCTTGACCTAAATTTCCAACTGTACTGGTTGTGAAGAAAATCTTTTTAAAAATTCAATACATAACCAAAGCCATATTAGGTTTTCCTATCTTAAGCTCTTGGGTGCCAAAATACTCATCACCACTTGCAAATTCCAGGTGTGAAAAGCTCCCAACTGTCTTGTGTGCTATTGCCAAAGAGTCTAGATTTCCTTCTGGCAACTTCTGCACTTACAGCTATGTTGTTATTACAAAAATGGCAATATTTTCTCAGTTTGAAGACAGAGTTAAAAATATAACATTTAGTTTCAAGATAACAGTCTCATTTTAAAAACATATATTTTAAGCTACCACACTTATTTCCAGTTTGCAAGAGAATTCAGCACCAAAATGTTATAAAATAAGGCAAAGTTTACGGAAGGAGTACATTTTCTTTTACAAAAACAACTGATACCAGTGGCAAAACCCTGCAAGTTTTAGGCCCTCAAACCCCTCTTCAAGTCCAAAATAGAATGAGCAACTTGAAAATTAAATTCAATTTGAAAGCAATTGCACTGAAGTAAACTTTGTTATGTTTCCTGATTAGACCAACTGAGATAAAAGGTACTCAATACCTTGCCATAAAGAAAGGGAAGCTCCTGGGTATGTGCATGACAGGGAGAGACTACAGGGCTGTGGCTCCTGTGAGAAATACAGCACGTCATTGACTACCTACAGAAAATCAGAAATTTTTGGTCAGGTAAAGGCTGGACTTTGTGGTGCTTTCAGCTCAAACCAGTTGTACAACCTCAGGTCCAGAGCCTTTAATACTAATGGGGAAACCTAACCCTCTGGAGCAGTTCACTTCATTCCAAATAACACTGTGTTATTCTCAATTTTTTCCATAATTCAGACTAAGTTGCAAATCAGAACGAGGCTTGTGAAACCTTATTAATCACTCCAAAATTAATTTTAAAACCCAAAAAGTGTCATTTGTTTAAAAAGGAAAAAAAAAAAAAAACCCAAACAAAAAACCCTGTATTTCTGTGCCTTAGATTCACTCTAACTGTTATGGTATTTACAACAAACCTAAATGGAACTAGAAGCAGGGGTTTTTTGCTACTATAAGAATTTGTTTTACCTGTCATAAAAGTCTTCTTCAAAGGAACTAGTTCTCTGGTCACTTAAGTGAAAAATATTTTTAAATACACAAATGGAAAGTCAGTTCGGCAATTACCTAAATTATACAACATTACAATAATAATTTTTCAAGATCCTTGTACAATTTTCTTTGCAGAAGAGTTAAGTGATAGTGAAGTGTGGTTTTGAACACTGACACAAAGACAGCTTGAAGTCAAACAATTAAGATATTTTAAACAGTAACATAGTAATTTAATCTCAAACTATTTATAGTCTGGATTTATCAGCAAAATAAAAATCTTTGTTTCCAGGTTTTTTGAAATGTTAGTCAGTTATCTTCTTAGGATACACTGAGAATATTAATAGACTACCATCAATGTCACTAACTTTAAATACCAAGGAATAACACAAACTGATCCTTTAAAATGCTCTGAACTACTGCCCTTTCCACTAATACTATCTATTTCTATTATATCATAAATCAATTTTCTCAGTGAAGAAAAACAAACAGCCAACCCATGCACACAACAGACAACTACAGAAGGCAAGGAGGCAAAGTACATTCCTCTGAAGAACTTCTTCCAAAGCCTACACAACTTCTGGCACTAGATATGTAGTGATTTATAGAGGAGAGAAGCTGCTGCTAAGGACTGTACAAGAATGATGCAAGAGCATTTATACAACTAACTGCTATTAACTTTTGAATACTTCATCCAATCAAGTAAAGTTCAGTGTAAACTATAAATATAAATGGGAATTGCACTTTCTGGAAAATAAAAAAAAAAAAAATTGGCAGAGGAACTTTGTTGAGATGATCAGATAGAAGATGTGAACAGGAAAATGCTGCCTGCACTGAGAGTGTTCAAATGACCAAGGCTGGCAGTGGCAGACGAGCAGCCCAGCTGGCAGACCACAGGGCTATACCCACGGTATCATGCCCAGGCTGCAGCACCATGCATGAAGTGATCTGGACCTCACTAAGAAAAGCTGAGAATTCCCTTGATAAGTTAGCTGATAAAGCACACCACAAAAACATGGCGAATAAGGCCTGACAGTTTGCTAAGCAGAACAGGAGAAAAACAGAGGAATAATCTTCTTTTTAATCTGTAACGTCTAATCACATCCTTATCTTACGGGCACGTAACTCTCAATCTGCAACAGCACTGTGATAAAGAAAGGGCACTGGCCATGCACACACAGGTACTCCATCCATCTCCTTACTAAACTGAAGACAGTAGCTCTCCATTTTGTCAATGTGTGAAATGAGGCCAGTAACTGCTACACCGAGCAAGATGACTCCAAAAGAGCCTACCTGACAGAAGGATGGAATCTGAGTGAGCCCACACACAGTGCAGGAGGTCTACCAAACTCTGACAGGCTTTGTCCTCTTCAATGAGGGGAACACACAGCTATCCTGCTACAAAATGCAGCAGTCTCTGGAAGTTAAGGAGGAAAGATGCACCGTCACATTACAGTTTATGCAGGAGACACCTCAGCATAGGAGGATTGTACTTTCCAGCAGTAGGTCAATGGTGCTACAGAAGTCAGGCACAAAGAGAAGACGAAAAACCAGAGAGACCCTGTGCTAACCCTCATGCCAAGATGAACTCAGCACTGATGCCAACATCCCTTGCACCGGCAGACAGGAAACAGCCATGTTAAGTGGGACCTTATGAACTGCCAGATGACAGTGGTGGAAATTGCCTTAGTCCTTAGCTATGCCGAAGGAAGGTGGCACAAAAGCTATTGCCAGTGGAACAGCACAAGCTATTTCTTCAGTCTCAGCTGGCTTCAAAGCAGCTCTCTACAGTGCCATGGAGTATTCTCTTGTTCACAGGATATTCCACAACAATCACACGGGCTCAGGCAATATCGAATCTAGAAGCACAGTCCATGAAAACAAAGCAGATGGGTAAACTCATCTAGTACTGCCTGACCAGCTCACCCCTAAAAACAGTCGTGCTGGGAACTTCCAAGGTACGGGGGGTACAGTCAACAACAGAACATGCAGGTTTTTTGTAGCCATACTTGAAGGCAGCTTCAAGCAACAGTGACTGAAACGTGAGCTCCTAATCCGAGGTCCTTCAAAGGTTTGAAATGGGAGACAGGTATTAAAAAACCTAAATGGAACTTTGGCAAAGGCATTGAAAGTTGGGACAAATCCAAAAATATCAACTTAATTTGCAGCAGAAAAAAATTAGGTTAGACAGTAGAAAAGTAGATAGCATAGCCAGCTAATGACAAGAGCAGACAGGCTGCATTAGATCACAGATCCACCTAGCCCAAACTCCTGTCTCTGACTATTGCCAGCAGCAGATGTCTAGGGAAGAATACAAGAACATATAAAGCATAATCACACTTTCCCGGAATATCTTCTGAGGATATAGTGAGCTGGGACACAAAACACTTTCTGAGCCAATGATGCTATTTAAGATTTTTATCTCTGAGTTAGTTCATCAGATCTTTTCTGAACCCACGAAAGCTTTTAGCATCCATAACACTCTACTGCAAGTGAATCATAACTTAAAGTCCATGCTGTGGGAAGAAGCACATCTTTGTTTCAAATTTGCCTTCTGCTAGTTACATTTGAGGTTCACTAACCCTTGTACTGCAAGGTAGAGTTTACAATTGCTCCCTGTTCACCTCTTAGTCCTACTCCGGGAGCACACTGCTACCATACACCCCCTCATTTACCTATTTAGTCTTTCACTGATTTTGATCACCATCTGTGTGCTGTTTCCAGTTCTACTACATCCCCTCTGAGATGTGGAGACCAGCACCGTTATTCGGCACTGACCTGCTATTTTCAGAGAACCTGTGAAACACCATTCCAGAGAAGTAAGATTATCACTTAAAATTATTTTTCTCTACAGGAATTGCTTTATGATAATTTTCATTTATCATTACCTCAGCAGAACTGCAAGGTCTTTCCCCCCCTCTTCCCTGTCTTCATCTTCACTAATTTTAATACTGTTGTATCCCAGGCTTTGTAACTTCAGTATTTGCATCTTTTCTAGATTATCTGTGAATACACACCACAGCACAGAGAGCCATACTTTTTAGGCTGATGAACTATAATTTATCAGGCTCAATATTTACATTTTTAATTTAGGTTCCATTAAAAAAATATTTTTGCACAAATTATTCACATATTGAATACCTGACTCGTGATCTTCCATCAGGATAATTAATGGCTGTGCTTTCAAATTGGGAATGGATTCCATAGATATCTAAACACAATCCTTCTTCAAAAGATCATTATTCAGCATGTGACATAATTCACAGTCACATTTTTTTAGAGTTACTTCCTGACCACATCTCCCATTTCTACTTTATTCCGACCTTGCAAACCAAGCTGTCTCTTTAACGTATACCAAGTAGGAAGCAAAGCATAAAATATCAATTAAGAAAGACTTGAAAAAGGTCAAAAGAAAGCCAACAAGAATGAACAGCAGGTTAAGAGAATTTCTAAGTAGAAAAAAGCAAATAATAAAATAAATGGTAAATTGCAGCAAGTGCAAAAACACAACAAGGACAAAGCAAAAAAATTAAATGCATTAAGACGACTAATAAATCTTTCTTCAGACAATGGGAATGGAAAACTTGCCAGAGAATACATAGGACCAATAAATGGTCAGGATGTAACAGGTGTATTCAAAGAAGGTAAGATTGCAAGACCGAAGCTCAATGATTTGTTGCATCTGTGCAATACTGAAGTATCACGTATATTTTCTCTGTTCTTGTATTTTTCCTTAGGCAACCACTTATGACCAGTGTTAAATACAGAGCTTTAATCTGCTCCAGAATTTTACATTCATATATTATGTTTGGGAAGATGAAGAGAGGACAGAGAAATTCTGCTCTCTGTAACACCATAAATTTAAATAATCTGATAAACTGCAATTTGAATTAAATTCTTGTGCATAATCTTTTGTCAGTTACTTAAAAGAAGCTCCAACCCTAAAACTGTTGACTAACTCACTGTTGTGGGAATGACAACAGAAAGCAAAGCACTTCAACTCAAGTAAACTCTTCTTTCTGGCACTTCTCTGACATTGTTATTTCGAAAAAAAAAAAAATAATATAAACCCTTGTATGCAAGAAACACCTGGGATCTCCAAGTACAATTTGTTCCATTTCAATTTCTGTTTTCCTTGTGCTGTCCCTTCCATTTTATGCTGGGTTTAGTCTTGAATCTCAGGGTCTCTATTTGTAATACTCTTCCTATTAATTGGTGTATTCCCTATTCCCTTCAGCACCAGGCTTCTCATTCAAACGCAGATTTTCACATGCACAATAAAACCTAATATTAATATTATAAGCTTGAATTCTACCTCTAATAAAGGCACATCAAGCCACTCTGCGAACAGCAATTAAGTTATGTTGATTTAATAACTTGCAGATATAGTAAAGGTCTGCTACTTTCAACGACCTTCTGTATTCACTCATCTTTTTTCATATGATTGAAGCAGAATACTCCTTTTGGAATTTGGTATCACTACACAGAGCAAGTTTGTGATCCTGTCAACCAGTAAAATTAGAAACATACTCCTCAGCTGAAGCATCAAAATCTATTACAATAAATATTTTTAAAAACACGGAATAACAACCCTTTTTAAAATTAGTTTCCATGTATCTTTCACAAAATGTTAACTTACATTAAAAAGATGAAAGGAAACATGGCTTGGAGCAGTCACAGTGTAGCGTGGGATTTGAAGCAATTTTAACTATAGCAGATATTAAACCATTCATAGGCTATTAAATACATTTCAGTGTTGGTGATAATTCATTAATGTTCATTTCCTTTTAACAGTTATGACCACACTTATAGTCTTACATAAATAGTTTCTGAAATACTGCTTTTGCTAAAATCCTGTGTGGTAATGTAAAGTTTTAAATTATACCTACTGCTATAGAAAAAACTCAGGCTATTCATAGAATACGTTATTACAGTAAAAGACCTTCAAACATTAAAATGTACAGTGTTATCAAAACCACTTAACATTATGTAATCATACTCAAACGACATCACAGCTAACTAGTGCTACTTGAATTACACCTGCTTTTTTGATTAATTTAAAAAAAAAAAAATCAGTTTAGAAAGTGTTTTTTAATGTTTTCCTATTTATGTTGCACTTGCCATTTACATCACATGACAGAGAGATTCTGATTCAAATTTTGGCAGCAGACGTATTTTTTTAAAAGCTTTTCTGCAACTGGAGATTCATTTCACAAAACAGACCGATATTACTAAGAATCCATACAAGCACATCATTTTTTGCTAATTCTATTCTATCAACAGAATTGTAGAAAAATATCCTCAGCTCTTGTAAACTTCAGAGTAGCCACAGGATCTCACTTATTCATTGTCTGAATAAACCAGAGTCTGCTCATCTCAAGTCTAATGTCCCTATTTTGCTTCTCACTTTCCTCACTTCCCTTTGTCTTAACCCACTGTCTCACAATCACTGCAGCCAAGGCTGCCATCAGCCTTCACATGTGTGACCAGTTCTTCTTTCTTCCTGCATCACAGCTCCAATAGTGCTCTTACCCGAGTAAATTCATCCAGCACACCAAAAACTTGTCCTTAGCACTCCAGACTACACAATGAACTGGACTACTTTAACCCTTTTAGAAAAGTTTCATTTTAAGCTAGCTCAGCTCCCTGATCTATATCACTAAGCAGCAATACAAGTCCTTCTGCCAAGAGAGAGGGTGAATGGGCAGAATCACTTTCAAGGTGGCAGCGCCAGTTTAAAGTACCTATATGTATATGTAAAGTAAAGCACAGCTCCCATTACCTTAGCTCGACATTACTACTGTCAATAATTTATTTTTCTCCTCTCCAGCCTAAAAGCCTTGCTTTATGCAATGCACTCTAATAATTTTTTTTTTGTCCCAGAGACAGAAGTTATGCCAAAATACTGTTAATTCAATTATTTAGAACCATCTTAACAAGAAGAATAACTTGTGGACTCCACAAAATAATTTTAATTCAAAAATACAGTAAAAACATACAAGTTTAGTCCTGTGTTAAATCATAATCACATCACGATCACGTTGGGGTATTTTTTTAAGTGCCTCACCTCCTTCTCACCCACCCAGTGATTTTTATCAATAGCTCTAAGCACTCCTCAGTCAATAGGGAGTCTTATGCATGCACAGAACTGAGCTGGTAGAAAACTTTAAAGCATGGCATGATTCAATAGTGGTGATCATGGGCAGATGAACCTCCAGAGTTATAAGGATCATGGATGACTTCCACACACAGGTGAAATGGAAACAGCAAATCCATCTTACCCACAAGCTCATACATTACTTATTTTACCATTACTTTAGTCTACAGATGCCAAAGAAGTCATGCCAAGTGCATCCATGCCAACTCTAAAAAGACAATTCCATTATCTCTGCTGTTATCATGTTACCATGTCACTGTTACACTTCAATATGATAAAAAATATACTATAGCTGACTGATCAAAGATATTGATTAGACAAGGGATGGGTTTTCCATCCTGTATCTGGTTTCAGAAAAGATCTGGAAATGCCTCTAATCATTACGCTCAAATAATTCTATAGGTGGGATGCAGAGAACCAACACATTAACACACATCTCCTAACCTCAAGGCTGTCTTGTCTGTAGACTTTCATACCTACCTTAGGTTACTTCAGGGAACATTCAATACCATGTTTAATTTAGGGGGAAAAAAAAAAAAAAAGAAAAAAAAAAAAATCACACTTTTGCTGACACAGTACTTCCTCCCCCAAGAGGACTAGGCTTTTACCACATTTTTAAACATTTAAAACCCTACAAGACCCTACAGCATGGGGAAGGAAAAAAAAAAAAAAAAAGGTAGAAGTATGCTTTTTAATCCATTTGTTGGTCATTATCAGTTGTCAGGTCTGACAAAAGGACACCCTGTCCCTGGAGCTGAGGTAGCTAGTGATCAGAACAAGAAGAGAAGAGATTCAAGTCTGAGGTGCACTTTCAGAAGTTCTACATAAGTGTTGAGGGCTGCATGACTGAAGTGTAAAAAGTGGGTTTAATTTGTTTCAGTCCAGTATCTTTGCTTCAGTCCGGTAGCTAGTAATAAGAGTTCAATCACTACTAACAATTGTTTAGTTAACAATTTTAAAGCTGAAAAATCAAAAAAGGATGTGAGAGGCTTACATCTTACTTTTAAGGAAAAAAAAAGCACCCATGGATGGTGCAATAGTGAGACTCTCAAAAAAGGAGAGCAGATCAATCAACTAACTAGAGATGACTTTCTCGTGTGTGTGAAATAAAATTGCCATGCATACAGTGATACATAAGAAATGAAGCAAACTTATCAAAACATGCCATGGATTTAAAACAAAACAATTCCTAGAAATTACTTTCCATCACCATGTTTAGAGGCTATACAATCCAATTCACACACATAAAGCCTAAATAAATTAAAAAACATAATCCTGTATTTTTTGCCCTTTTTTAATACATCTATGGCTGCCTCCCTCAGTTTCCCCTACTTAGTAATTCTGATTCTTTGCTCTAGCCTGCACAGGATTGCTTCACACTGCACAGAATAGTAGTCATCTCAAGAAATTTAGGCTCTTGCCTGAAAGTCATGGAGTCCTCAGAGCAGAAAGGCATCTAAACGTCTCACCAGGAAAGTCCTGAGGAAAAGGAATTAAATGGGAAAAGGAGAGAAGGAGGAAGATGCCAGATGTTTGAAACACCTTCTAGTGCAGTGGCCCTCCTTTGTCTTGCTTCTCTTCCAGTTCTTGTTACAACTGTCTCATAATTGCTAATGAGGCCACCAAAGCTTAGTAGCTTCTCCTCTGCATCAAGACTCTGAACTATATCTGCATCAAAGCAAAAATTAATGTAGGGAATCAGAAATGCAAAATGCTTTATAATACTGCTATACTAATATACCTTGTAATAACGAATATTACATAACGTACTGTTTTATAACACATACATATACACACATCACACAGATGTGATTTTGAATTATATAGACACGTTGACATTATACACATATATGTGCACATTACATGTATACTATTACATATTTTATGGGAATACAGAACTTCGTAATTGTACCAATGTGGATTCATGTCTTCAACCATAACTACTTACATAAAATGGCAGCAGATTTGGCAATGTAGCTACATATAGATGCAAACGAATATGCCCTAACGCTTACTAAATGGGGTAAGGTATTTATAAATAAGTGAATTACTGAAATAATGGGGTTTAGGTTTAATAATAATTTTAAATGGTACTATCACTAATCATCTTTAAGTACGTGAGAAAGAAAGGAGTGGTGTGAGGAAGAAGACAGAACACAGGAATTAGTGGGACATGAAACTAATATCTGTAATAAGCTGGAAGTTGTTTATAGATATTAGTGTTATTTTCCAGGCTCATCTTTGGAGGCTGTTTTATAGGGTTCTCTTGAAGCCAACGCTGAGATGACAAAACAGGTGTTTTGTGAAAACTGTTCAGCTACAGCGAGGCTAATGGTTTTGCCCTTTATACAATCTGAAAGTTCACTGTGATGCACAGTGATTACATAAGTATCACTTGGAAATGGAAATGTATAGAAGTGCACGGGAAGAGTGTCTCTTGTCTCACTGTAGGGGCGGGACAGGTCAGCACCCTGGCAAAGCTGGGCACACAGCCCCAACCCCAGGGCAGCAACCCAGGGCCCGTCACTAGGAGAGCTCAGGGACACCTGGCACAGTGATGATGCACCTTCTATTCCCATGATAAACATTAGTCAGATGCTACTAAATCAGACAGGTTGAGAAGAACACATTTCAGTAACTTTTATCTATGACTTGAGTATTAAAGAATTAAAGGAAGACAATACAATTACCGCCATTCAACTGAAGTTCTCCTTCCTCTCAAACTAATTTTTTACAACAACATTACGAGTCTGGCCAATAAAGATAATAGTACTAAGGCACTTACACTTCTGTAAGATACCAGAGTTTGTACCACACAGCACAGTGTTTTTAAGAAACTAAAAGAGCAGAAAATCAATAGATAACACATTAAATAATAGATCCTAACATATAACTGTAAGTTAACTGAACTAATATTTCTCTAATTAGTCCCATAAGACTCAGTCCCTGACTTTATACCAAAACACCTTTAGAAAAAAACACAAAACGATAAAGTCTGTAGCTGATACTGAGGTCAGGAAGTGGTACAGAACAAACTGCATCAGTGGTTTCATGGACTGCAATCAAACTACACTCATTCCAACTCGGATAAAAGAGGACATTATACTCCTTTGCTCAAGGAGCAAAGAATAAATGGAAACATCACCTAACACGACACAGATAATCAGTCACTTTTGATAAATGCAACTGCTGCAGCGTTAAGGCTATGACAACTACGGATGAGTAGGCAAATAAATACTAAGGGAGATCGTAATACCTCTCTATCTGCTTGTCACAGGATTGCTGCTGGAATATTATAGCCAGTTCTGGTGGTCACATTTCAAGAAACGATTTTTTTAAACAGAAAGATGTAGAAAACCAAACTATTAAAATACTGGAGAATATGTATTGAGTGTCAAAATTATGAAGCTCAGTTCCTTCAGGTTATCTAATAAAAACTGCTTTGGTCTAAGAAATTACAAGAGCTCTTCATTCTGATACACAAAATCATACAAGTAAAAGGTTGAACCTTTAGACTACTTACAAACAAATGAAGACCTCCAAGGTCTTAAATTTTAGTCAATATTCTACTATTAGAATACTTCATGAATTATATCAGTGAGTTCCTCATTACTGACAATTCTTTAAAGACAACAGACTGGTTTTCTAAATTATGTGCTGCTATTCAACTACTGTTAGCGTGCACAATTCAGAGAAGTCCTAGGGAAGCTGGTGCTATGCATGAAGTCAGCCTCAATAAACACAACCGTTCCCTCGGTCTTAAAGCAGTCAGGCTGAAATGAGTTTTTAATCTTTGAAAATTAACAGTAAAAGTATATTTCATTATGAAAACGTAATTGTCCCAAGGAAATTTAGTATGTTGAGACTGTCCTAAGTCCACAAAAGTACTTTTCAACAGTGCAGAGATCAGCTGAAAATATAAAAGAATGGCAGAACGATGAGGTTTAAGAATCAGTAAGTTCATGTATGATAAACATGGGGATCAAGAGACTCTCAAAAGTTACATTAATTTCTCACATATCAGAAGAGCTAACAGTGCAAGTTCAGACTTTAATCTGCCAAGCAAATGCAAAACTACTCCTGAGAACACAACACCAAGGTTTCCCAAAAACAATCACAGCTTTTCATTTTATTCTTACTTAAATAATAAAAAGTATTATGTATGGATATTACATATTTTAAGAAATACTGGCTGTGTGTAAATAAAGACATTCAATACCAAATAGCTCAGAATTAAAGTGTGGGCTATAAAAATAATCCTGGTTCTATTGTTGACCTATAACCTGCCACGTTTGTATATTTTGAATGTTTAAACACTTGATCGATGCAAATAAAATGTCCAAAACTAGAAGTTTTACTTCAGATTGACTGAGTGCAGACCTAATTTTGTAGATATGAAAGCAGTAATACACGACACCATAAGGGCAAAATGTAATAACTCTAAAATAATAACAGCATTCTATAGATTCTTAAATTTAGTTATAAGAAATACAATTGTATCAACCTGAGTTAAGGGTTGGGTTTGTTGGTTTTTTTAATACACCAACAGTCATTAAATTTGCTTTAAGGCTATTCAATTCTAAACTGTGGTGAGGTACTGCTTCATTTGGAAATTATTATTTATACAAAACTGAGTTTCTACTCTGTAAAAGAACACAGTGGATATGCAATCATATGGCAAGCAGGGTTAGGAGATTTCTACTGAGAAACAGGAAACATACAATTATACGGGTGAAATCTGTATACACCTTTTTTGTATTAATACTAGGAACTAGAATAGAAATAATATAGGTAATAAATAAGAATATAGTTATTACTACTCCTAAGACCAAAATTCCAGCTTTTACCTCTTTCAAAGCAAGGAATGTAACAGCACATTACAACTTGTCAACACCAAATCTGAGCAGTATCTACTGCAGGGCTCCTCATATGGCAGGTCCTGGTCCCAATTCAGATCATACATCAGTTCTGCCTGAGCCTTTACTCCAGGAAAAAAATATTTCAGGGAGCCATTACATGTCGATGCAGATCCTCACAGTAGAACTGATGTATTACCCACCAACTCCGAGAAGCCAGGTAAAGCACAGCTGCTCCCTGATTGCAGAGGGAGGTCAAGGAAAAACTGACTCATCAAGGAAAGGTTAGTCCAGCCTTTGGAGATATGTACGGAAGCACAGACACATGACTGAGACATCCTAGGCTCAAAACTAACAAAATACATAACGATAATATAGACAAGAGGGAAAAACGTCCAGCCTGAATTTAGCATGAGCCCAAATTTCCTTCTAATCAACAGGGAAGGGAATGCAACATTGCCTCAAAGCAGCCTCTGGGAAAAAATGTTCCTCTTTCTCTTGCCTCCTGCCTGAGCTGACAATAGGCAATAAGCCCTATCAGCTGAGCACTCAGGATACAGGGATGGAAAGGATCTAGTTAGGACTAGCTCAGCTAGACATTCAGGGTGAAGCTGCACTTAACAGCAGGACCTAGCAAGAGTTATAAACTGATCTCAGCAATAAAACCCAACATAAACAACTCCCTTCTTACAATCATTCTCTGTCAAGTTAGTGAGTTGAATCAGCGCAGCTCAGAGATCAGCGGGTACTAGAAAAGGCACAGGCAGAGAACATCAACTTCCTCTTATAAACAGCAGTCAGCTGTTAGACTGGTTCAACAATAACGTGCAATATCATCTGCAGGAGCTAACATGTAAAAAATATGATTATAGGTATGAATATCTATAAATAAATGACAACCAGCACCAGACAGTCAATAATGGAGCTTCTTTCCTGCATGCATTTGCTTTACTGAGGGAGGCTCATGACTTGCTACTCAGCTTCAGCATCAATTTCTTAGTTGTTGTCTAGTCAAGACAAGAACTGTCTGGGTCAGCTAGTACATTTGTCCCACAAGACCAATAAATACTTTCTTCACCCTGATCTATCTTGTGATTCTTTCATGATATTTCTCCATCCAGACAAACTGTTCAACATGCTTCCCCACTGGAAATACCATCTTGATCAAAACTGTAAAACTAAAATTTCACTTAAATCATCATGATTATCACAATAATCCCTAGAGCTTGACAAAACAGCAGATAGACTTTATGCAGAAAAAAAGAATCGCGATCCAATATCAATTTCCCTCCTTCAGCTCTGAGTACCACATGCCAATTTGTTCTAGGATGACTCTACTTAGGGAGTTATACTTTGATTTTATAGACTACTGGAAATGGAAAATCCAAGTGTTGCATATGAAGGCAAGGCATTCAATGAAACTCAAGGAGCAGCACAGTCATTCCGCATCTAATAGAATTTCAGTCATTTGACATTGCCCAGTCTGGATCTATTTCACTCAGGATGCTGATAAATGGAAAGAACCAGAAAATAATTATTTCGAGACAGTAAATAACTAACCATAACATTATTTAAAACAAAATAATAATACAAATCCATCCTAAAAAGTTACCAGTTTGATGCTGAAAAGATGCTCTATTTATAGATCACCTCAGTTTTTTGTTCTTTCTTTGTTTTTAAATACTTCAACACTGTGAAGCTAAACAGACATGCTTAATTTGCTCAGAAGCTGTACTGCTTGCCAAGAGTGGCATTTGAAGCATTACTACAGCAGTAAACTTAACAGCTGCAAGAAGACACATCCTGCTGATGCACCACACAACAAAGCAATCTCTTTCTTATTACATAGCTGAAGAACATCGTACCACGTAAGTGTTGCTAAAACCCTCACAAAACGTTAATAACCTGAGAGACTGCACGACAGACACAACGAACATTATCTGAGAATTATCTGGGATGTGATAGAGCACAGAACAAACCCCCTCTTTCAGAACCAATAAGCAGCTCCTACCTGGAGACAATTCCCAAGCACAGAAGAGATGCAAACTCTACAAGGCAAGGTCTTTCCTAAACGTGCACAAGTCCAGTGGAACCAGTCCATTAACACAGGATACAGTTTTTGTGGATAACTTCAGTTGTGAGAGAAATGTATCAAAAACATAATAAAATGTAATAAAATTATTTCCATGTAAACAGACTGGGAGGACACCAACCTTGACCATTTCAGGCTTTTCCCCATGTTAGCTCCAGACAGTAACTAGTCCCTGCAATAAGTAACAAATCCCACTGCAACATCCCCAAATAAAAAATGGCCTCATATTAAAAAGACTTCACATCTTTTACAAGCTCTCAAAGCAAGTTCAGCATATTTTACCCTTTCTTTATACATCAGACAGCCTTGTATTGGAAAACATTACTTTCCTCATCAATACCATCAGTGAGCTGGTTAACTTCATCCATGAAAACCCAGCCAACCTTCAACTCTTCCAACTACTTGGAAGCTTCTCCTGCACTCAAAAGCAAGGCTAAGTAACATACACACATTTCTCCAAAAGGAAGAACTACCGGATGGAGTTCCTCATCGGTGCAAATAATCTAATTCTCAATAATTGATTCATGTCTTCAGAGACAAAGCAACAGCATGAAACAGCATTTGAGCAATGCTTTTCATCGCAGAACTGTTCTCCACCATGCAGTACAAGAACCACAGGAAAATGTGTCTGAACATAACAATAAACACAATTTCGAATTCTTAACAAGACACAGTTTTGTTAAAAACACTCCCGAGTTTCCCAGTTTGCCCTCTTTTTCCTCCCTCCTCTCAATCTTCCCCTTCTCCCCAAAAAATTCCTCAAGGTTTTCAAAGATTTGTCTCCATTAATTGAAAACTGTTTGACGAATAAGTTGTGGAAAGTTATGACTTGTGCAACATCTCAAGAATGGGAGAAAGATACCCAACCAGATCAAGAGGTGAAGCGTCAAAAGGTCAAGCGTCAGAAGGTCAGATTTTATTGTTTGAATTTTCCACTACTTAGGTTTCAAGATTAGTGACCTATAAGCTAATACAGAGAAAATAGACTATAAATTTAAACCGCCAAGAATGGCACCTCAATTCCGTAAGCAGCTTAAAAAATCTGGGTTACCAGATTCCCTCAAAAGCACACTACTGAACATCTAGCATTGAAGGGGGGTAAAGAAAAGAAAGAATGAAACTCTAAAATTTTAATAAATGTATTAAAGTTGTAAAGGATAAATAAAAGATTGGATGATATTTTCAAAGAAGTGATTTTGAAAGAACATACAAAATACAGTTACTAAAAGCCACATTATCCAGTATTCAATGTTTCCAACAGAGAGAGGGAAGTTAACTTTTACTCCAGCACAGTGTGACACAGAATACAGCACAACCATTAAAGCACTCTTTTAGTGCACGGAAAGTACAAAAATTAAACTGTTCCATTTAGTTGTACTCTCTCATCCAACTAAAATAATTTTTATTTCCTCTTCTTAAAGTTAATATATTTAATTCTCATTTAAGTAGCCTACATACTAAACAGTTAAATAAAAGAAAAACAAATAAAAGATTAAGCATTTGAACAAGTTTCTTTCATCCAAATCATCGACAAGAAATCAAGTTGATACCAAGCAGCTTTTAAACACAACATGATCTGTAGCTCTTGGATTCCTTAATGTACACCCTGCTGCATTTAGTCAACTTTGCATATTTTAATTCTTGCCCACCTATATTTTAATAATTGGCCCATAAGACTGATCTGCCACATCCATGGCACAACACACTGCTCTGCGAGATCAATCAAACAAAGCCCAGGTTTCTCTGCCGTGAGGAGAGAGTGCTTTTAACAGTTGGAATGAGGGAGGAAGGACAGTGGCTGGTCCTGCTACAGCATCGCATCCCTGTGAGCCCACTCGGAATCCTGGTGTCTTGTCCTGAAAAGGCAGCTGTTTCTCCTCCCCTCCAGCCAAACACAAAGGCTTTGTGTAGTGCTTTCCCAGAGCAGGAGACAGAAACAAGGCAACACACAGGAATACACAGAAGCTGTCAGTCTCCTGTTGTAGAGTATCAATTCATTCCCAGTAGATAAACAACTCTTAGCTAACACAGAAAACACAGCAGTATATTAATATACCACATAGTGCAACTTCACACACTAAGAAAATGTTTAACCTTCTGTACACACATATCTAGAACTGGTAGAAGCTGATCATTCAGAAATCAGTTTTGAACAGGGAAAACTCCACTTATCTCTCTCTTTTGTCATACTCAAAACCCTTTTTTGATGTAATCAGTCACATTGGAAAAACGTCTCTGGAATTTGTGATATTAGAGGTAAGAGAACCTGCAGCACACACCGGCAGTACAGTGACCATACTAAACCAAACCAACATCACGATACTCCAGTCACTCCGTCTGCTCTTTTCATTCTAACCCCTTCATTTCCAAAACAGAAGTTTAAAAAGATGCTGAACTTCAAGAGCATAATGGCACATCAGAAATATATCAACAAAGAACAAAGTATTTGTCAGAGATAATTTATTCCATCTTTACATTTTTTAAACTATTATATCTTGATGCACTCTTTTCAAAATAACTTTTCACCAATGAATATACATACTACTGTAGTCAAGCTTTCCTATATATATTGTTTTTTTGACAAGACAAACAAATGTTAATAAACATACTTCTGGTTTAACAAGTTGAGAAAATGTTAATACTTTGTTAAATGCAGTTCACACTATAAAACAAAGGAACCATCATCAATAAAGTATTCTGTGCAATTTAACACAGAACAAAAATGTTGGCTATCTTTGTACCATGAGTTCACATCATTAAGACCAAAAAAATATTTCCATAATCAAATAAGAGCAGCAAAATAACCTCTAATCTTTTGTTTCCTCAGGTAAAGCAGCTGAAATGAACTAACATACCTACAAGCATAGCATGTGTTCCACAGAGCTATGGTATTAACTACACAGAATACATTACAATTCTACTCATTTTTTCCAGAACCACAACATGGAAACTAATCGCTCACTTTAAGGCTAACACAATTTTAAAACAGTGTTTTATTTTAGGGCTCTCAACCTTCCTGTCAATATAGCTTACTAATCCTGAACATTTAAGCTGAAATTCAGCTGGTTCTGCATATACAGTCTAAGAAAGCCATTACAACCTATTTTATAACTCACTTTCTGTAATCCTTTCCAGCTTAATTATGAATACAGTAGACGGTTCTCAAAAGGCTGTGCTATGGCCAGGGGTCTTTCCTTTGTGTCCACCTCCACACACACACCCAACCTCCAGGATAATACGTTAACATTACTAATATTTGCAAATCCATCCCTGTTCACACTAGCAGTTGTTCCCAGCTGCTCTGGCTCACACCAGAGGTCAGAAACCTCGTACCGACCTTTGTCCTCTCATTGCTTTTGCTCTAGAGTGACAACAGAAGTACAAGGATGCAGTTGCCGATCATCTGTAGACTCAGGAACAAAGTATTGCACCATTTCTTTTCTTTTTATTTTTAAGGCTAAAAGGATACATAATAGCGTTTTTAAAATTCCTTCCATATGCAGTTTATGTGTTTACTATTACGGCTGTAGTGAGTGCATCTGCGGCCTAGCCAGGCGTATCTGTATTCATCTATTGATGCAACTGCTGTTAATGGCTCCAGACGACAGACAGAGCCGTTCGCATCCAGCCTTGCCCACACATGCAGCCGTTACACACACACGCCACCACCAAAAACGGGAAACATAGATGCAGCTATTTTAAACGGGGATGTTTCGCCACCAGAACACGTAAACACCGGTACCGTTTGCCCTCTCGCAGCGAGTGGGAGGGACAAAACCCACCCCGCGCCTATAAATCCGAGTTCTCCGTAGAGGCCGGGGCGGCAGTGCCTGCTGCGGGAGCCGGGACAGACCCGCGGACCTCAGCTCCGCGGAAACGATGGCCCTGTCCCCCACGCGCCCCCCGCCACAATAAGGTCCCCTCAGGGCGGGCCCCCCGGACCTCCCGCGCCCGGTAAACTCCCGCTCCACCGGGGAGAGGAACCGCGCCGCGGCTCCCACGCAGCAACCGCTGCGGCCGGGCCGGCGGGGGCTCCGCCGGTGGAGCCTGAGGGCCGCGCCCCGCTGAGGCGGCGGGAGCGCCCCCCGGGACACCTCCGCCCGCCTGCCGGGGCCCGCGCAACGCCGCGTCTCCTCACCTGGAACGGGGCCGAGGCGGCGGCCCCTCAGGGCGGCACGGCGAGTCCCTTGCGGAGCCCGGCGCCCCCGGCCGCAGCGGGGGACGGTCAGCGCGCTGAGGGGGGCGGCTAAAGCGGCACCCCACGGCCCAGCCTCCGCCCCATGGCGTGCGGCGCGGTCTCTATGGCGACTGCAGTGCCGGGACGGCGCGCGCCGGCCCGCCCGCGGGGAGGAGTAACGGCTGCGCGCAGCGCGGAGGCGCGCTCAGGAGGTTACGGAGGGGCCCGCGGCCCTCCCCACAGGGGTTAACCCCCTCGCGGCCGCTGCCGCTGCCACCGCCATCCCTGCGGCAGTCCCGGCCGCCCTCAGCCGCGCCGCCTCCCCCGCTCTCGCCTTCCCTCAGCCGCGGCGCCACGGAACCCGCTGTCCTCCAGGGCACCGCCCGCATCCCTTTTTCCGGAGCGGTGATTGGGCAGCCGCGGAGATTCCTCCCGGCTGATTGGCTGTCAGCGTCATCAATTAGGACACCGGAGGCGGGCGTACCTGGATCCCGAGCTATGTGCGGGGCTGGCTGAGAGGCGGTGAGCGCTGCTGCCAGCCCCCGCCGCCCCCGCGCAGCCTCGGGGCCGAGATGCGTGCTGGGCACTGTAGTCCCCCGCACGTTGGTTCATGGCTCTGAGGGGCGGCGGGCAGCGCCCATGACGGGGATCTGGGCTGGCTCACGGCGCTCCCCGCTGCAGCGCCCGCTCTGGTCGGCGGGAAGCGGTACCGGCCTCCGCCTCAGCAGCCCGGCTCGGCCATCTCCGGGCCTCACCGGCGAACTGCCCGCACCTGGGTGGGTACCCGGGGCCTGGCTGGGCCCAGCCCGCTGCCCTGACCCCGCCTTGCCGCGGCGGGGCGAGCGGCTGAGGAAAGGGAGGCTCGGGCGGGAGCGGGCGGCCGCTCGTGTCGCCTCAGGGACTTCTGTCCCCTGTGGGGACAAACGCTGCCCTAATGACAGCAGGGCTGTCACCCGTGGGCTCCAGGCTGTGGCAGTGGGGACCCTTCCAAGAGAAGGCTCCAGCCCTCCCGGTGGTTCCTTACCTCGTGAGGCGGCGAGCGGGCGCTGCTCGGGGGGTGCCGACAGGGCATCGCACCACGATTATTCTGCGATAAGCCTGCACCTCGTATCTACTCTTTTATGCACTAAACAATTTATTTTTTCACATTCCCTCTAAACTAGACAGTACTTTTTTTTTCCCCCCGCAAATTACATCTGTAGGTAGATGAATGCCCCAACCACCTCTTATTTTAAGCAATGCCAACAAAACTTGCTGTGTGCTAGGTGTACCGTGGAGCTCATGAATATGAATCCACCTGTGAAGAATACTTGATTGTTCCCCAAATAACCGACATATTCCCTGAGGTGTACAATTCTTCAGGAAAATTTTCTGCTTCAGTTAAAGGTAAAGGCCTTAACGAACTTGTTTATCTGGTTTATCTGTTTACCTGTTTAACATTGCTAATCCAAGGGAAGTAGTTTCTCTCATTACTTTGTAACTGCACAGGTTAATTAATTATCTAATATAACCGCATTGTCATGCACAATATCATGGAAACCACATCATGAATACATGTTGTCTTAGCACACTGTAAGTCAGCACGCACACTGAAAGCTTTAAAAGACCACTCTTTCCCTTCATCACCAGTTAGTTTTAAATTTCAAGTGATCTGTTAGTTTTCAAATTATCATGGACTCTTCACAAGTTGACAAAACCTGAATGGTTCAATGAAAGTCAAGCAGGGAAAAAAATAAACTGAATCTTCTCAAAATGAAAATCTGTTTCCACTTAAGTGCAGGACATCTTTACAGAAAAGATCTCATCTTTTTAAATTCACTGCTCCAGAAATATACCAAGAGGTTCTTCAAGACTTTCTGTTCTACTATTTTTGGTTCAAAGATGATGGTAAATGCAACAGATACCAGCGTTTCCTCTGTCAGCACAAACTTGCAGAATATCTTCACAAAAAAACCCCGCAAACCCAAACCGCCCAACACATTAAAATCTCTACGTAACTATGGAATCAAGCTACTCTAGCTTTTTTGCTAAGTTAAGCTTAGATGCATAGTGTTGATTGGGCCTGGAAAAAGTTACCCCGAGCTGAAAACTGTCCTATGCCCTTTTTTTCAAGTTTCACACTGTTAGTTCTAAGTGGCTATCTCAATGTAAAAATGTGCTTTTTGCAGTGTAACTATAACCTTGTTCTTATCTTTTAACCAATTGTATTTTGTTGCTGTATCTGGTATTCCTTAACATCCCACTAACAACAGTTTTGGATGCAGGGAGGACAAAAGAGGTGTTAACTGTAAAAAGTACCTCTAAATAGTATCTACTCTTGCTACTGTTAGAGACAGACTAGAGGGCTAGGTGGATAACTACGTGGATTAACTATGTAGGGTATTTCATATGTTCTGATGTTACTATATTTTTTTTGTATGTGAGTTTATCATAAAGCCCTTGAATGAATATATCAAACATAAGTGAGTGAACAGCCACTTCTGTATCTGCATGGAATAATAATGAGCATCCTAAGTCCTCCTATAAAACCAGAAAGCTCTTGCAAGCATATTGAACTGTGGCAGCCCAGCACAGATAAACATTTAACTCTGATGTGGCTGTGAATTAATCTAGTAATTTCAGTTTACTAGTACTTATGTAGAAAGAAAAGGGGAAAGAAGAGGAGCTTCTAACTCCAATCTGTTGCAGATCTCTGAATCTATTCCTACGATGAATATTCTTTGGAAGGTGAATTCTCATATGTACATTTTACTTGTCTGTGCATGTAAAAAGTGTACCTAAATATTTCTTCTTAGAGCTATTACATCTTTTTCATTATTCCTGAGAAAAACTTACATGGACATTAAGTTAACATTTTCATCATAAATTATACGAGAAATGTTACTTTTAGAAATAAATTATTAAAATCACAGGAAGGGGAAAAATCATTATTTTCATCAACAAAAGTTTAGATATTGCCAAGAGGTGAATTTCACCTCGGGATGGGAGAAAAACAAGTACTGGACACAACTGTCTGCTGGTTTAACTTCTCTGAAGTCATAATAATTGTATCAGCAGAAATTTTAGTCCGTTACTTCCAAAATAGAGGGAAAATGAAGTTACTTAGCAAAGTTAGTCAACAGCTGTAAAGCACTGCAAATGGACACCAGCAGACGCTGCATTTGTTCTGAAGATTTTTAAACATCTCAGGTGGTGCAAAGTAAATCAGTAAAGCAGACTGTCTTGTCTTAGTTCAATCCTAAATGTCTAACTTGGCTGCAGACAGCAAGGAGACAAAAGAAAAGTACTGCAGACCAGAACTCTAAAGCTAGAGAATGGAGAGCCGAAGGATTACTGTCAGGAATTACTCCAGGTTCTGAAGGCTTACCTGACCAAACTTTATTATAACCAGGGAGTTGCTATGGAAAGCTGTCAACAAAAAAAACAAACCAAAACAAAAACAAAAACAAACAAACAAAAAACCACATAAAAATTTAGTTGTGCTGGTATGTGTGTGGCATATGCATGGCAATACCATTTGCTGATCAGTTTGACTGTACAACCAGCCCTGTAAATATGTTCTTACATGTCTAATATAAATATATTTAATAAGAAGTATTAAATCACCTAATGAGTCAATAAATAGAACTGGTCTGAGTCAATAAATAGAACTGGTCTGAATTTTAAAAGTACAGAATCAAGCCTGTAAAGACCAAAGTGACAGCAATCTATTTCTGGACACAATTGGACACAGCTCTAGCTTTTATGATTTTTTATTTAAAAAAAGAACAGAGACTGAGAATATACCCACATATAAACTCTCAATATCTTTCTTGTTTGAAGAACTAGATCAGAAATTCCAGGACTGTCTACAGATGGAACATAACTTTCTAGTGCTTCAACTTCTGCTTTCTTAGGCTTCATAATAGATAGTCATGAAAAAATAAGTTTGCTTTCCTGGAAATCTTCTTCCTTGTGGGATAAGGGAGATGTGAGAATTTTCATCAGTATTTTTGCCTGAAAGGTATGATCTAATGTTTATTCAAGGAATCTTTATAAATTAAAAACCATACCTATAACAGACATATGCATATGTTTGCTGATGGAAAAGAGTGACAGGATTAAGCGTGCAAGACCTTCTGAACTCTTCTGCTATTTTGTTGAAATAAATGTGTATGGGAACAGATGATTCATCCTGTGAAGTACAGACTCCTTGGTTTCAAATACTTTCTTGGAACTTCTCTGCCTAGACATCAGGGTGTTGGTGTTCTTTATTTATTTCTGTGTGAGTCAGAAGTTCTGAATAATGTTTCTGCTTAGTTGACCACAGAAGTAGGAGACAAAGCTCCTGAAAATTTTTTTGAAAGTCAGAAATCAAGTGCTTGTCAGAAAAGAGAGAAAAAGAAAGAAAAAAATAAAAGAGGGGGATAGATAACAAGATACACAGACTTCGTAAGTATTCATTCCCAAGAGACGGAGACTCATAGGAACATCCACCACATCCTAGAATTTGGTGAAAATTGTGACTAAAAATGAATATGTAAATGGAGGTGGAAACAATGCTTTCACTGAAGAGCAGAAAGAAAACCACATTTTATAAGCTCACATTTCAGGCAAAAGTCAATGATCAAAAGAAGTATTGACCAAAGATGGGACAGCATTACAAAGTTTTGTAGATGTTTAAACAGGTATCCAGTTCATAGCAAATGAAAAATCACAGGCCTTGGGACATCTAGTTCAGTCCTTTTTCCAGGGAAGGATCAACTGTCCCCACAACATTCCACTATTTGTCACCTCTTCTAAAAGTACTCTGTTGGTGGAAATCAAGCTTTTTCATGGGCTCACTGTTCTCACTATAGGAAAAACTTCACCCATTACTTCTCCCCTATCACCGAAGGAATTTATTCCCTTCCTCTCTGCAACTATCTTAAAATTACCTGAATGCTATTTTCACTTCTTGCCATCAGTCTTCTCTACACTAAGAAAACTGAGTTCCTTCGGTCTTTTTTCATAGATCACTATTTCTAGACACAGAGTGTCAATAAGCATGAAGTCACCACTGAAGGGACAGAGGGATCCTGGATCTTTTTCACAAGAGCTCTAAGAGCATTGTGTCTAGGTGCTGGCTTTTTTCTATTTGACAGCTTCAGAAACTTTTTGAGTCTCTCTTTTTTTGTCTTTTTTTTTTTTTTTTTTGTAACTATCTCTTTCTAAAAGAATCTCAGATTCCCTAGAAGATGTCCTGAGTACTATTGTTTAGTTCAATTAGTGTCTAGAGAGTGAAAAACAGCATCAACATCAGGTTTATAATAAGGTGAGAACAGGAAGACTTCCTGATTAGTATAGGAGGTCTATAGGAGGTATCTTCAAGGAGAAATGTGAGTGTATGTCTGACTACTTTGCTAGGGGAAGAAGGGTGAATTGGCAGTACAGTGCACCAAAGTATTGATGCTATGAGATATGGAACAGAAAAAGGAAATTTTACCTTATTATGTAAGGAGATTTTTGTTGGAAGCCCTCATAATATGTGTATAATTCCATTCTGCAAAAAGCTTCCTGATTACTGGCTTGTGATGATATGGTCTATAGCAAATAAGATATGAAAATGAAAAGCAAGATTGCTGCACAGTCTATGAATAAGGTTGTAAAAATGGATTCTAGTTTTCAGTAAAAAGTTGCAGCCAAGATGGAAGTTTTCGGTTACCAACCAATTTAAAATACAGGTTCACTTTCCAGCTTTACCATAGGCTGCTGGTCTGATTTTAAGGTGAATACACTACTTCTGTGCCTTAGTTTTCCATTTGTAATGACTCACTATGAGTCAGGAGTAGATGACTCAGAGGTTACGGACAGTACAGCTCCTCTGGATTGAAATCAGAGCCAGCCTGATAGGTACCTGCATGGTGTTTCCCGGAATATACAGGAGCCCTCAAGACTAGCAGTACGTGTGCAGTGAAGTTCTTGCAAGTCTGCTATAATTTCCTTTTTGCCTGAGACTGGCTCTAGCATGCATATTGCTATGACCTTTAACATCTGAAAAATTAAAATTAGAATGCTTCTTTTTCTGATTCGTTTAATCTGTGATTTTGTCAGGCAATGAAATGAGCTACAGTTACAATATTTGTATTTTGCATGGAACACAGTACAGTGGGTCGTCATGTACAATTGTAGTACAGTATACAGCTGTAGTTATGAAAATATATAATTGACTTAGTTTGCAATAAGCTTTGTGGCATTCTAATGTACAAACTGTGCTCTTTTAAATTACTGTCTATCCTCGTTACCTCTTGCCTTTGAGTTTTGACATTCCCTCTGCCAACTCTGCAATTCCATAAGAATTTCAAATGTTGTGATTTAACTTAGGTATCTTCATCTAACTAAAACAACCATAATCACCTAGATACCACTATATTTCCTTCCTAAAAGTTCAAAATGTAACTGAGGGATTAATATTCTGCAAAGACCCAATTGCTTCTGTTTGCCTAATAACTTATGCCTCTCAGTACCTACCATGTGGTTCACAACAAAAGCCAAAAAAAGCAGATGGTCTGAATTCCTTTTTTCAAACCCTCTCTCCATTAGCACATATCAGTGAGAATCTCTTCCTGAATATGGACTCTTCCTCTGAAGCACTGACATGTTCAAGTACCTGCTTAAGTCAGGCTTACTGAGCGCCTCCAGTTTTAGTCCATTGCTCAAAAATCTCTTTAGTTATCATTTGCATTAAGTGAAAGAGGAAATGGAAAGCCACACAAATACAAAAACAAAACATTAACTTTTGGAAACTAGGTGTAAAATTAAATTTTGCAGCATGCGTCATCCCAACTAGCTATTTAATTAGGCTAATTCATAACACATCTCTCCTTGCTTGTGGGCTTATATATGAATGGTACTAAACAGATAAGTAATTGACCAAACATTTATTAAATTTACTCCTTTCAGATCTGCAGCCACAGCACAGCAGTCTCCGCTGTTAGCTGGAAAGAGTGTGTTTTCTTTCCACACCACTGCGAGATAGATAACACACCCACATGTACAACCACTCCTGCTGGGTTACAAAATGCTACTCTATCATTACTGTGTTGGTATCCAGGCTTCCCAGCAGGTCTGTAAGAAAGTGCATCATGATTAGTTATAGATTGCCATAAAACAAAACTAGTTTCTGAATAATTCAGTTTTAATATTAACTTTGCAGCTGAAACTGTTTCCCAGTATGAGACAGAACAAAAAATACAGGTAGCATTGACCTATAATTGCATTAAGATTGGATTTAAGTTATTTCTTACACAATGTGTTCCTGAGCTTCCACTAGCTGTGTGAGTGACCTCTAATCTCTCTAACACAAGAAAGCTTCTTACTTTGCACTGTAGAAAAAAACCTACATACAGCAGCACTGCCATCTTCTGCTTGCTTTCTTTCATGCGTGCAAGTACTTGGTTTATATTGCAAAGCAACGACAGGGAAGGTGCATTTTTCTACTAGGAGGTATCCAAGGCAATAACATTTTCTAATACTCAGGGATAACATATGCCTGGAGTTCCACAGACGTGGTGGGGCGTTTCACACGTGAGCTTTTTCTGGGCATAAAAAAGGGCTTAAATCATTTGAGCAGGATTTCTAATATATATCACGTCCCAGTCAGAGCAACAGCTCAAAAATCCCAGAAAAACATGTACTTGTGCAGTCATGAGGAATGTATCATACCCATAGAGTCTGCTCTGTAGAGATGATCTGTACACAAGCATACACTTCTGAACAGATCTAACGTATTCCTTGTGGTCTGCAGGAGTACAGCAATTCCAAAGCATGAATGATCCATGTGCATGGGACTAATTCAACGCATGTTTGATCATACGCAAGCAGTTGTGTGGTCCATATGTAGTAAGTCCAACAGGTCGCAGCTGTAACATGTGTGCTTTTGGTCTGAAGGGTCTTGGATGTGCTGTGCATCAGCACATAGGCAAGGTAGAAAGCAGGAAGTGTTACTTCAGATATTTTCTTTAAAAAGGTGAAGGTATGGTAAATTATATTTTTCTGAATGAAGTTGCCAGCAAAAGGCACATCGAGCCTGTATGGCTCCAGGGACCTGCCATATGCCAAGGAAGTGGCTCTCTATATGGTACTAGACAATGAATTGTTGGATGGAGCTTTCAGCATAAACATGACTTATCAGAAAAAATGAAAAGGGAAAAAATTTCCCTGTATGACATTATCCTGTTGGGACATGTCCTTGGGGTTTTTCACCCCGTGTAGGCACAGAGTGTCACTGGCAATTATGAGGCTCCCTCTTCTGTGCAGTAACATATTAAACGACTTCTGGCAAGTGAACAAGTCTTAATTGTTTTTTCTTCTTATAATATTGTAGTTAGATATTCCAGTCTCTGCTTTACTCAAGACTTTGACAGACTGAGCTGTGCTGGTAACTAATCTCTCATCTTTTCCTGATAATAAGTGTGAGGGATGCAGAGAGGTGTCTATCTTTAGAAAAGCATGAGACTGTAAACGAGGTGACCAGAAGCATTCCCAGAATACAGAGTTAGAAGCACAGTAATATCATGGGATCAGTTTATTGCTCACCATTAGCTGGGAGAGTACCATTTATGCTTCTGAGAATACTCATATGCACTCCTGTCCCTGGTATGGGGTCCCTTGCAGTCAGTGACATGTGCTCACTGAACTCTCTCTACTGTGCTGATGTACTATGGACCCTATAAACCAAACCTGGTTCTGTTTAGTGATCTAGTCCTGGTACTAACATCACCACTAACTTGATTAAGCATTGCTGCAGACTCAGCTTGTTGCCAGCTCAACCCAGCCACGTCCATCCCACAAACTGCTACATGCTGGGCTCAGAAATGCCAGAAGAGAAGATGCTTTTGCCTCTGGCTTGTGATAAAGCTTTTAAGAGTCTAGGACAGAGGTTTCTACTAGATTGTTCACGAACCTGGAAAGCTTCCCAAACCAGAATCTACTGTGAGTCATACAAGATGATCCAATTGCTCCTGGTTACTTGAATTCCTTTCTTGGACTCAGTCAGTACACGGAGGAGTACAATTCCATCGAAAGCAACAAAATACAGAATGATGGGAAAGACATATAACAGCGAATGATAGTTGCCTAAGAGAGATTTTCCCTTCCCACAGAAGCACAAAGTTTTGTTATTCTCATTCTTCTCTCTCGCACCCATGTTTACTGTTAAGAACAAATAAAGAACTAATGAAGACATTAGCAGGTACTGAAGAGTAGTCTCTGTTGCTTACTAGCACAAACCTCTAGGGGGTAAAAAGGTAAAAGAACTTACTATGAATCCATTTTGTTGGTGAGATCTCAGTTCACATGCAGTTAATTGGCCTGTTTTGCAGGATTTAACCTGGTGGCATAAGAACCTTGAAATAAATCTCTTGGCTACGATTGGAGATGAAAGAGAGATTAGCACAGGCAGGAGAGCTGAAGTCTTTTTCTCCATCTCCATTGGTGAGTCAGTGTAAAGACAGAACAACTACACAGACATCAGGATATCAGTACTTCAGTCTTCCTCAGGATGACTGATCCAGGTATTTTCTCCCCTGTACTCAGCAAGTTACCAGTTTTGAGATCCTGTTCAGTCGTCTGAAGCAGGTTAGTGGTTTCTTGTACAGTAAGTCACAGATAGGAAAGTGTGTATAGCTAAAATGGCAATTTTAGTGAAATTGGTACGATGAGATGGGGTTTGTTTATGACAAAACTGTAAGCCAAATTTCTTTGGACAATTTGCATCTGATAAGTAAATGCGCTATGTCTTGTTCTACGTAGTTTGGGGAATTTGATGGCAAGGGAATAGGTAGGGGAAAAAGATACTGTATGCTGATGGAAGCTGTGTTTTAAGTGAGTTAGACGAGGAAAGCTTGAGAACGGGAGAGATTTCCACATTTATAGGGCTTGTTCTGTTGAAATAAATATTTCTCCATCTATAGAAAAAAATCCAGCTTGGTCTCCCATAGGTGGGGAAAAAGTGTTTGTATGTATATTCCTCATAATTCTGGAGTGGCTCATGTGCAATGGCGAGGTATGTTTCTAAGAACTTTGGTAGCAGTGTTAGTTCCACGGAGCTGCTAGGAGTGTTTGTGGTTTTACAGTAGCCCGGTGCCAAATATAACTTGGAGAAGAACAGATACATATTGTAGAACAAGACAATGACTTTTAGCTCATAACTGCACTTCAGTTCTTTCAGCTGGAAGAACTTTCTTCATGATGCTCAAAAATGCTACTCTGTGGCAGTATGCATGTTGCAACACATGTTATGCTAAGAAATATATTCAATACTTCATTGAACAGTTAGGGAAAAAATAATGTTATGGTGTATTTACAAAATGATGGGAAGAGAGTCTTCTCATTATCTAAAATAAATTCAGTGAACTGTTAGCAAAGGAAAAAATAATCTCAAGAGAAAGATCCGTGAAGAAGCTGGGAACACAGGAACAGAGTAGGTAAATGGTTCTGCTGTCCCAGACTTGATGCACTCAGAGTTTCACAAGAAGCACAGTTGTCCCAAAGATGCTTTGTGCAATCCCAGGTATATCAGTGACAGCCAGGGTCAGTCAACAAGTGGTCGCTGCACCACACCAAACAATCCTCCTGTTTCCTCTGGCAGAATGGCTCTTGTGAAACAGCAGATCTTATACTGCTTGAGGACTGCAGCATGAGTACCTCCATTAGATGAATGTGAATATTCCATGAAATCTGGTCTTATTGTTATATTATAACAATACTAAAATTGCACCAAGGAAGCTGGAAATACCATACGAGAATTGCAGGAGGCAAGGCCCTCTTGCACATAAATCTTTCATTGTTTTAACTTTAGGGATCTGAAAATGGGGGAGAGAGCTATATCAGAATAGCTGCACAAGATTGAATGTATCCCTGCTTATGGAATTCAGCTTCAAATTTCCTTATGGCTAGAATATGAGAGAAAGTCTCAAATTTACATCTTCCAAAATCAACAATTGGGTAGATGAATTTTAAGTAAAGGTAGAACTGTGTACAACTTTTGTTCAACTGTTAAAGCAAAAGATGTTTGGCAAATAGGGAGTTCTCAGTGACACCACAACTATATGTGTGCCTAACAATTTAGAGGCATTTTGAAAATACATACATGTATTTGATAGGAATGAACAGGGAGCGATGCATTCATATACGCAGGCCATTGAATGTGAACTGCGTATCAACAGCTACACAGAAACTTCACAACAGATTCCCTCTGTTGTCAGCACTGGGACCTGAGTATCAGGGGCAAATAAACCTATTTGCAGCAGCCGTCTACTGCTATTTAAGTTCAAGTCATGAACTGCTTAACGGGTGAAGCAATCAAAGATACTGTCTCCGGGCTTAGCAAACATCCTGTCAACTGAATCCATGTGGAGGCTTAATTCCGTGCCAGCAGAGCGTGATCCTTTCAAATGAGGTCTGAAGGATACCGTAGAAGAATGGAGTGAAGAAAGTGTTGTCATTTTGTAAATGACTGTTCTCTGGACTTGTTTGTACAGAGGTGTCTATCTATAATCAGTATTTCATCATGATAATCGATATGATTATCACAATATGATCAGAATCGATATTCAACCATAACTGACAATCAGCCTTAACAACCATTGAAATTAAGACCCTGTTTTTAGGGTCAGAGAGCTGCTGCCCTCGACGCCTTTGGAAGTAAGACTAGTAAGGAAAAATACTATGCATTTTGCACACTGTGTATTGTACAAAAGACATACAGAGATTAATAGTTTTGAGGGGAATTAGTTTCCTCTGTAGGAGAAAATAAGTGCAACGTGAATGAATTAAATCTCACAGGCCTTAAAATGTTTTAATATTAAAATGCATGAATATATCGAATCACACCCTCATATGAATGGAACAATCTATTCATCACCTGTACAAACAGAATTGATTCCTTACAACATGTGAATACTGGGATACCATTACCTTTTTAAACTGTACTCTACAACAATCTGCTTACCCAATGTTAAGCTTCATTGCAGCTGTGGGTCCTTTGGTGGGTAGGTGTAGCCCTACTTCTTGTACAGCTTGTCTGCAGGTGGTTTTCATGCTGTTTTAGCTGATAGCAGATTTATTCAGATGAAGTTAAGTAGTAAAGTCCACAAGCTTAAAAATGTGACACAAGAATAATGCTGCTTATACTTCTCTATTTCCCCAGGTTTACAGGATTATGTTTTACTGTTCATAAATGCCATTGTACTAGTGGAGTTAGATGACTGTATAATCATATAAATACATAGTTGTATAGTATAAAATCAGTCTAATAAAAATTACCGAATTAGTACAAACCCATGCTGAGAGCAGGTTTTCTGAGGAGAAAAGAAAGAAGAACTCCATATATCTTGCACATGTTATGGAAAGGCACTCACAAAGCATTGGAAGCACTGAAGAAGGGTAAAAGTTCATGGTTTGATCCTGAGTACTGCAGCATAGCTCTACATGCACATCACATACAGCAAAAACACAGCATCTCTCCAGCTCTAACAGATCTTAGATCTCGGATGCTATTAGCTGCTTTCTGCCTATGATTGTGATATAACTGGAGAGGATTCTGACTGGAAATGGGGGACTCTGAAAGCAAACCAGTCTACAGGTGGTAGGAAGGTTGGAATAAGGCACAATTGTCACCAATCTCAGGACAAAGGGAAAGAACAAGCAACTTTAGCTGCAGGAGCAGAGGTTAAGACAGTAACTGTGACTCCCTAAGGATTAAATAAGCCTCATTTGATACATCACACTATTCCAAAAACTGGTGTTTTAGTCAGAGCTTTCAGAAAGAAAGGAAGGACAAACAGGCAGAGAGAGAAATAAAGCATCTTAAACTGCTGATTTTTTTCTTAAGGTGTGAACATGTGCTTTTTTTTTTTGTAGGGTAATATGTTACTTCACAAAAAAATGGTAGTGCTTTTATGACAGATCAAGTGGGAAAACATGGTGGAGGATGGCTTGTTCACCAGTAATATGTTCAGGTCATAGCACTTAAAACTAAGTAAGATTTTGATAATATTTTCTAGAAAACCAACACAGTCATCGATAGTTTAACTATTTGTTGAGTATTTTGTGTCTGTGGATAACCACAGCCAGTTTCCCCTGCAGTTTTTGCCAGAGTGATCATATCTTAGTAGTATAAGTATAGGAATAAAACTGCGTTTTGCTAGCAAAATCATGTTCCACTGAACATAGTCGATGAAATGACTGAAAATACCCATAGGATACTGTGTTTCTGGTGCTATTTTCACATTTTTTTCCCATATGGAAAAAAGGCTTATGTGATTATGCTGTATACATCTGCTTGTTTGTCCTGCTTGTTCAACTTTTGAAAGCAAATCTCGCCATGACACAGTAATCTAAGAATTATAAATTCCTAGAATCATGAAGAAAATACAGGCAACGAGTAGAAAGAAAAGACAGATCAGCTCACTTCAAGAAAATTGCTCTTGAAAAAAAATCCTTATGAATCCAGAGTTCATTGGTTCTACCATTCACATTTTTTTTAATTGCTCTAGTCATTCCTTAGAATATTTTTTTTTTTTTTAGTGATTCACATTGTATGAAATTTAAGCAATAAATTTCACTAGGGCACTCCCCTGGCAGGACTCAGAGTGCATGAGACTGTACAAGAAGTTTTCTGTAGTCTCTATAAATACCCAGTCAAACAGACAGTAATCTCTCTCTCTCTCTCCTTCAGATTTCTACTGCATGCCTTGGATACATGCTCCTAATCAGCTTACGAGCTTCCCTTGACCTACGCTTTTTTTCCTAATGCTGATCTGACTATGGCTGTCCTCAAAGTAAAATTCACCAAAACTAAGAGGGACAAATTGGCTCAGATTTTATGGATCCTCAACTGGGTTTCTGTAGTGAGCGGGATCATTCTCTTCAGTCTTGGCCTCTTTCTCAAAATAGAGATCAAGAAGCGCAATGAAGTGATGGCAAAAGGGGACGTTAACTCTGTCCCCAACATGCTAATCTCTGTAGGAGTCATAGCATGCATCATCAACTTTCTGGGTGGCAAAATCTGCTATGACTGCTCAGATGCTAACAAGTTCTCTCGATGGAAACTAGTTATGCTCCCGTACATCATATGTACCTTCTCTTTTACCTTCTGCATCCTGGTGGGTGCCCTCATGTGCTATACCATGAGGAACGAGCTGGAAGAGTCTCTCTATCTGGGACTGAGGGATGCTATTAAGTTCTATAAGGACACAGACATACCTGGACGGTGTTTCTTAAAGAAAACAGTGGATATGTTACAAATTGGATTCCAGTGCTGTGGAAACAATGGCTTTAGAGACTGGTTTGAAGTTCAGTGGGTATCTGCTCGTTATCTGAATATGGCTTCCAAGGAAGTTCTGGAGTAAGTATTTACTAGTCGTAACAGAAAATTCTTGGAGAAAAACTCATTCAAGAAAGCAAAGTAGATAGATACTAGTTTTTACTAGACCTTTGTCTCAATCTAAAAACTGTAAAACGACCGCATTACTCAAAAAGTATGCTAACTGCATGCACAATCCAAAGTTGCCTTTTGCTAGCTTTTTAGGGATGCTAAGCAAAGCAAAGATGTGTCTTTCCTTTTGTAATGTGGCGAATTACCTCCCTCAACATTTCAACTATAGAAAGCTGATAATGGAAAGAAAAAAGGACTGTACTACCAAAACATTGCACAGTCAGTCCTGAACACAGAAAGATCTTTCTCCTTCAAGATATTAGACTTTGTAAACCCAGGTTCAAATCTGTATGTTCACATGTGAGAAACTGCCAACATCATGTACACTGTGTAAAAAAAGGAGAAAAAAAACCTTGGGGTTTTTTTTGGTGGTGGTGCCTTATATGATGCAGCAATTGTGAACCTCTATGACCAAAAAGAAGTCTGTCAATTCTTACAGACAATAGAAAAGGTCTCAATGAAAAACTTTTAAAAGCAGACAATCCAATATGTAATAATTCTTCTAAAGCTGAAAGAAAGTCTTCACTGACAGGAGCTATGTATTCCTGGGAAAGACAAACACAAAGAGCTTGACTGGCATTTGTCAAGTGTTTTGTTGAACTCAAAGTCAGCGACAACGAAGCCAGAGGAAGGGAAGCCAAAGATCTTACTTTCACAGAATTTGCAACTTGAAACTGCCAACAGAGCAAAGCACATATACAGAGCTGCAGATATACCAGAGGCCAGGAGCTAGGATAACATGGACAAGAGGGTGTTTGAGAGACAGAAGTTGGAAAGCAACAGTGACACAAAGCAGACTGACCCAGGAGGTGTTTTAAATCCTGTATCTACACTGAAAATTAACATAACAACAAAGATGGTCCACAGGAACTTAAGAGTAGCTTCTTATTGTTTCTTATTGTGAAGACAAAAGTAAAATATACTGCCTTTTATTTTTGTGAGACATGCAGAAAGAGTAGTGCTTTACCCAGGGTCTTAGATAAACTTTGTTTTCTTCTGCAGGGTCACCTGTGCTCTGCCATTATTTTGAAAATACACTGTCAGTTAATTTTTGCCCCATGTAGGCAGAAGATGCCAGTGAAATGTGTGTGAGGGGGGTAATTACACTGCGGAATTTGTTTTATTGTATATAAATTGGATAATTCCATCTTGATTGCTAGAATCCAAATTGATGTTGTATAACCAAATTATACTATGATTTTCAAAAAGCTGGTAATGAAACATTTGATATGAAATCGTTGGAAGCAAAGTCCAGCTGATAATGTTCAGGAAGGATGGAGATGGAACCAAATATTTTTCTTGGTTTCATCTGGTACTGTATGTCAATGAGTGCTTGGTAGATGAAGAGGCAAAGCAGGTGACAACCGACATACTGTCAAATTCACACGTAACCTTTGCAAAACTGAACTTTTCACCTTCCTTCACAAATCTTCATGCCTCCCCTCTCTTCTGAATCTCCATTGCCAACACTTCAATGTGACAGGAAATGGAGAGAATCAATGGGAATGGTAGAAGAATGAGGCAGGTTACAGTGGAACAATCTTATTTCTTTGGTTGGGTAAAAACCATCTTTTTATAGTCTCAAAAGAAAGTTTTGCTTTACAGCACCATAACAACTTCAAATTGCCACAACAAAGAACAGTGAATGTCTCACTCCCTTGGCTCTGCTACCAAGATCTTCCCTTCTAACAATACCAAGATATATCACTCTTTAATTTGCCACTAGTAGAGGAAACACGATGGCAGGGGGACATAACCCAAGTCTGGAAACTGCTATTGTTGGCAGTAGAAAGAAGATTCCTCTTTATAACATGTGGCAGGAAGAAAAAAAAAAATAATTGATGCTTGGGACCAAAAGGAAAGCTTAAGATCAAGTTTAAGAGATTGTATTTTAACCATTTTAGATGCTGTACTGTGTTTGGGACATGTCACTGAAATACACAGGGCATTTTGCTGGCCCAGGTAAAAACTTTCCTTTCACAATGTGCTGGCCTTCCTCTCCTCCCTCTGTGAAGTTTCTCCTCTCACATTCAAGCTTTCCATGCTCCCTTCCTTGTTTCCCTCCCAGTGAGTGGTTTTGCCTATGCCTGTTACACTTCCGTGGATTATTTGTTTATTTTGCATTGGTTTTGTTCTGTTGCCATAACCAGGAGTATGATGGCCACAAAGTGAAAAGCTACATTTGAAAATGGAGAGGAATTCATGCCTAACCCACTCTTATGTGGGAAATGGCAGATGAACTTCCTGAGTGACTTGGAAAGATCTTTGAGGAAGTATTTTTGACAGAATGTTAAATGAAGCAAAACATTACAAACACCGCCCTCCTCCCCCAAAAAAAAGAAAAAGAAAAAAGGAAGGGGGTTGTATTTAGCAGGCCCACAGCCATACAATGAAGGCAATTATTCTGTCATCCCAGCACAGCCACAAAGACTGAGCTTCCTAGCTGCTTATGTTACTTTTGAAGGATACATTTCATCCCAAAATGCCAGAAGAACACTGGACCGCCTCTTCTGTGAGCTTCTTGTGATGACTTCCTTCCTTTTAATTTAGGTCATCTGTAGAGGAGCAGAAAAAAATGATTTGTAAATGCTAATAAATGAGGATAAGTTTTGGAAAATATTAAAAATTCTACTATTAGCAAATGGTGAAACCTGGATATCTTAGAGAAAGTTGTCTTTCATGTAGTCGGGCTCCCTAACAAAGGCTAAAGGGCATGGGATTCATTAAAACAGGCCACAGTTCTCACCTGTGGGGCTGTCTCAGGAAATAAGCCTTTTGCAAGGAGCATGAAAATAGATACATGTTTAAAGGCTACTTCCTCAAAGTATGAAAGCATCTCTCAGCATCTTATATCCTCTTCAATTTCTGGAAAAACTATTTCTCTGAAGAGCCTGCTTGGAAATAGAAGTCCTCACAAGGAGGCACTAGCTAAGGAGTAGGTAATACAAGGAAAATGGATGTCAAGGATTCATTTAACTGTTCCAGAAACTCTTGATTAATCTGAGACTGTGTTCTCTTTCCAGCCTATGACTTTCCCCCCCACCCCGCTCCTATTTCTTTTTCTTTCTTCTTTACCCACTTGTTTTTCTTCTGATCTTACAGAGGAGGGAAAGGAATAATTTTTAGCAATAAATACTGTTTCCAAAGTTACAAAAGGTATAGTTATCAGAGTAGAAACTCCCTTGTGAATTAGTCTCAAAACATGTCCTGAACCAGCCATTGCACATGGGTACAATGATGAGATGGCAGCAGACAATTTCCAGGGGCTCTTGTGGCATGCGAAGTTGTTCTTATATTAAGTTCTCTCTGCTTGTGTTGAAAATCAATTCAGAAGCAGTGAAACACAAGACTTCTGGGGATGTAACTTCATCAGAGTTCCACCAAGATAAACAAGTTCAGAAATTGTCTTTAGCATTTTCAGCGCAAAGGTATGTAAAAGGGCAACATCTCCATGAACATCAAATCCACATCTTGCACACACAATACCAAGAACCACATGAGATATTGTGCTGATATCACACTTACGAAATACATCAAATGAAAAAATTAATTTTCCTGCAGTAAGCAACTTTTCCAGTTGGACATGCATTCCCGTTTCCCTTTTGTTACACTGGAGAAACCTACATGGCAGCAGACTTGTATTACATCCTTTTATAAATATCACAGACACGGTCTGCTGCTGATACCAGATTTGTAATGCCCAAACTTCCCGTCCTGTTGCAGCCGTCTAAAGAGTAACGTTGATGGAAAGTTCTTGGTGGATGGAGTACCCTTCAGCTGCTGCAACCCCAGCTCCCCACGGCCCTGTATCCAGCACCAGCTCACAAACAACAGTGCTCACTACAACTACGATTTTCTGACAGAGGAACTCAATATCTGGGTGAAGGGGTGCAGAGAGGCCCTCCTGGAGTACTACACAGCTATTATGAGATCCATTGGCATCGCAGCATTGCTTATTTGGTTGTTTGAGGTAAGCCTCATAAAGATGCTCTGTGTTAGATTAATCAGTCTTCCTGCTCTCTACGATGGGAAACAACTACAATGTAACACAGAAGCGCCTCAGCATCTAATATAAAGTTCACAAGCACTTCAAGAATGTTGACGGACTTCCTTTAGTATGAACCACTTTCTCCAGGTTCCCAGAGCAGAAACAATTCTCATTGAAGATAAGAACTATTAGAAGTTATATATATATATATTTTTATATATATATATATATATACACACATATATACATAATTCTGTATATTTATGGAGCTTTTTCAATAGACTATGGCATATTCCCTTCCCTGAAACATTTATGGGACCAGATATAGGATGGTACATGCAGTCACACAACTGCAGGGAAATTAGGTGAGAAGGTCTGAGGATTGTTTTAAGTCAGTTTTAACAAAGAATATATAAAATGTTGGCAGGTCTTTCGCTAAATACATTGATTTTATTTAGATTTAAAATTGAGCATAAGTATTAACTTCTCAAAGCCTCCTTTTTACATTACGTGGCTTCATCATATAGACAGTACTTGCAAACATGGCATACCTTTTTACATGCAGACTGGACTCCTTATTGTGCAATCAAAATAAGCATATCACCTGCAAGGATGCAGTCTTTCGGCTGGCATCTGTAAAGAAAGTTGTCTGGATGTTGTCATCCCAATGGCATTGGCTAAAATACCAGTTTCTTCCCTTTTTAATAAGATGTAGTTTTCTGATTATTGCTCTATTGCATAAATATTAGCACTATAATTAAAATCATTCACAACAGTCCTCAAGCAGTGCCAGAAACAAGATGCCTTTGGCAGCACGTGAAAGAGCTGCAAGCCGGCTCTCTGTGCTCCCTTTAATGTTGATGGGCTGGGCACACTGATCTCGATGCCAACAGAACTATGGAAGTGGAGCTTTTCCCTAAACTTATACTTGAGCCTCCACTATAGGACATCCTTCTTAATTTTAATACATTGGCATGTAGGACACATATGGCTTACATAGGAATGATTAAACTCCTTGGAGGAAATACCAGTTTAATCAAGGTCAGTGACAAAAAATCCACAGAAATTAACAGACTACAATTTAATTATTTTTTTTTCCCAGTGACTGATGGTTCCATTAATTGATCATCCATTCTACATCAATTAGGTGTAGTCTCTGAGGCTGCAGTGTTCCCAAGTAATTCAGGGTATTTATATGCTAGCAACACACAAATGGGAACGTGACCTGAAGAATGGAGCGAGAATCAATCGATCTCTCCCTAGTATTTTTCTTTCTAATAAATGTAATTAATTGGGAGAGTGGTGAGATATATTGCTGGGATAAAGATTTTGTCTGCTTTACCCAATAATAATTAATAGGCCTGTAAATACACAAGTCACAAAGCTAACAGTGGTAGGATTGAGGCTGTAATTTAAACTCTTTATTTAATCATTAACTGTTTCTTACAGCTCTCGGTACTTATTGGTGTCCGGTACCTACAAACAGCAATGAAGAATGTCCTTCTGCTAGGAGATCTGGAGGGCGAATCAGATGGTTGGTTACTAGGAAACAGCTTTGTGGAAACTGCCAAATACAACATCAATATCATTAAGAACCTCGGCAAAGCCAATCAGATCTCCACTGTCTCAGGCATGAACGACCCCAACATCGACGTTCAAAAGGCAAACTGTGGCAACACCAATGTTACAACAAAATCTATCCCAGCAGCTAGCTAGATAAGTCTTCAAAGAAATGACATCACAAGTGTAGCTTTGGCATATTACAGGCTTACAGTTACCAGATTTTTCACTGGTGGGGAAAAAAAGGTAGGAAAACTAGTAAGACACTTGAACAAACCACAGACTGGTGACAGCTCCAAAAGTGCTGATACTTCCTTGGCTGGATGTATTTTTACTCATTCTTGTGAAATCCCTGATTTTCAGCACTACACCAAACAAACTTTTGGAATTTTCCCCACTTTCTCTCCCTTGCTTACATACTTCTGTCATTATGTGTGAGCAAATGCTCCCAATAGGATGGGCATACTTCTACTAACATACAGATTGGTTTACTACGTACCAACAAAGTTTGCCATTACACCTATAGAGATCCCAGCAGCAGGGAAATCCCAAAATAAATGATTCCGTTAGATAAAAAGATTCTTTAAAAAAAAAAAAGACAAAACTCATGAAATCAAAACCCTGTTAGTCCAAGTTAGGATAGGGGAAATTTTAGCCCAGTTATACATATATTGCAGCCCTTCTAAAAGAACCTACTAGCTAGGCAAAATTGAGTTGAAGGCCATGAAAGTTAGCATATTTCACCTTTTTTTTTTTCCCTAAAAAAGTCTGAAGTATCTCTTCATGTTCCCCCCTCCATAGTTTTGCAAAAAACAGCTGCCATACCTCCCTGGAAGTCGATAGGTACTGCCAAAAGGAGTTCTCCACTCAAGGAAACTCATTGACTGCTCATGCCAGGATATTTAAAGGTCCAAGTAGCACACGATAGCACAAGTTTAAAAACAAGCAGATGCTTCCTGCAGAACAAACACTGATGATCCTAGAAGTTTAAAAGCTCCTCATTTCAAAAGTACTTAAACAGATCCAGGGGCTGAAGATACGGGATTATTTGGAACCAATGAAGGCAAATATAGACTGGCAGATCTCCCATCAGGTTCCTAGTACAGTGCTCGGGAACTTCATCAAGGCAGTGGGTGAAAGCCTTCTGTACCCAAGACACTTGTAGTTACAGGATGCCCTATGGCTGTAATTCATCATTAACAGTAAGCAGGAAAAACATACTGATACAGAATAGATGATAAAAGACCTAATGAAATATTTTACTTGTTACTGTTGTGAATAATACATTGTTTGAATATAACTTTGGACAGTTTGTGCATTCTTTGTGTATAATCAAGTAATGAAGTTGTATCCCTGGGATATTCAAAGGAGAACTATTCCTGCTTTTGAAATTGTGCTGAAGTAATAGTAAAAATTCCTTTACCTGTCTAAACAATGTTGTTTTCTATAACACTAGAATAAGCAAGAATTATACCATAACAATATATTGTAAATAAAGTGTGTGATGTAAAAATCTGTAAGGTAATTCAAGCAGGCTATATGCATGATCATCATTTCAAATGCAACTGCTTCACTGCTTAAAAGTTTAGGCCCATACTTAAGTATCTTGAAAATAAAAACGGACAGAAGGGGTCTGTCTGCAATAGTAGTCTGTAGCAGATGCTTTGCAAAAGGCACGGAAGAGGCAAGACCATTAGAAAATAGTTCTTCCCCTTACAAAGCCTCCTAACTGCCAGGAAGCAGCAGTGTGGAACTTGGTATGACAAAGAGCGTATTTCTGTCACTGTGTTTTAATAAAGCTCAGTGGACATTTTTTGAAATTAATATGCATATTCTTTTTTTAAACCCATTCGGTTTTTTGATATCCAAAACACTTATGACAGTGAGCTTCAGATTTTAATTTCTCATGATTCAGTTCTGCATGGTTTGAAAAACTGCTTCTCTTTGCTTGTTGACTCTCTTTGCTTATTGGGTATCCCCTAATTCTCGCTGTAAGATGTAGCTCATGGTCATTCTTTATTTATTCCCTCCACACCATTCCCAATTTTACAATCCTCTATTATAATCTCTCTTGGTCCTGTCTTTCCAAGTTGAAGAAGTTGCTATTTAACCTTTTATTCTATGGAAGTTGTTTCACACCTTTGATAATTTTCATCACTCTTCTCCAGTTATTATTTTTAAATGAACACCACCATATAGAGTTGAAGACATAATGAACTGAATCAGTCTTCTATCCTTTTCCTAAGAACTATCATTGCTTGCCCTTTTGAATGTGAGCACTGAGATAACATTTTTACAGAACTATCCATAAAAATGCTAAGAAAATCTTTTATATGCATATAAAGCCATCTTGCAAGGTATTATTTTTTTCATAGCCACATTAATTTTCATTAACCAAAACTGAATCTTCCGTAAGGATATGCATTTTCTTAAAAAAAAAAAACAACTTTGAAAATAAAAAAGAAAGTGAGAACTGGTTCAGCTTGATGAAAATGGTTATAAAACAAGAAATAAGAGCATAAATTTAAGAGGAAAAAAAAAAGAAGAAAATCTTACTCTCTATTTTAGGAAATACTTCTTAATGGCAAAATGCACTCAACTGTAGAAAGCAGATGAAGCCTTACATCTTACATCATTTAAAAACCTCTCTAGATCATCTGTTCAGCTTGCTGAATTGTAAGAGCTGAAAGCTTACTCTTTTGATAACTCTCATGTCCAGGTCCCAGAATGATGGATTTGTCAAGAATCTGCTCTGAAAAATAGATCTGGAAGGAAGAGTGACCTAAAATGATCATCCAGCCTGAGTGTCTCTGTAAAGAAACAGAAATTTCATGCAGTAGCTGCTGTAACACATGAGCACAAAGAGCAGAGGTATAACTGGCCAGCTACACATTCTCCCTGGTCCCCATACAGCTCATTTACTTTCATGTGAAGAGAACACATTTTACCATAAAAGACTAGTTAATATTTGACAAGTTAACCTTAGTCTCGAGTGAACTGCCAGAAACTGCAGCAGTGGCTAGCGATGTGACCGCTTGTGAAATTAACTGAGTATCAGCATACATTTCACAGGGAACAGTTGGTGTCTTGACAATTACCAGTAATTAGTCATCAGAATGTTCATTTCTATCCTGTATAGGCATTCAGTGTCCCCCATCAATATAGATATATTACAAAAAGATGACAGCTCATTTCACAATCATCGGGATAAAATTTACTTTTCAAAATAAATGATTTCTTCTTTGATTTGTATGCAGCCTACACATCTAGCTTGTGTCACAACAGTTTGGGTTTCACAGAGTGTTTAACATTACAGCCACTGGAGCAAGAAACCAAACTCAGCTGCACAGACTGCATCTTTAATTCTCTGTAATTTATAAAGACAAAGATGGCATTAGCAAGACAAGCCTTTAAGCTGGAGCATCTGCTCAGGTACAGAAATAAATACAATTTGCAGGATGCTACTTATCCTATTTGTTATTAACACTTAATCCAGTCAGAATTAGTAACAATACTTTTGTGCAACCTCCAGAGTAAGGAACTCACCTATGCACAAAACTATCTTCTTCATGTAGTTTTTCATTAAAAAAAAAAAACAAAAAAAAACAACAGTGAAACATTTTAATGTTCAGTTTCAGGCAAAGGCACTGTGACAATTCCTGTAGAAATTGCAATTCCTGAATAAAATGCTCTTCCTTTAAATCTTTCTGATTACCACTGAAAAAACTTGCTCTACATTGTATTTCTTAGTATTTTTGTTTCTTTATGATCATAAATACAGCATATTTGGAGTTTCCTTTATATTAAAAAATGAACATAGCACATTTACTTAGAAGCTGGAAACCTTCCTTCTGCAAACTGATTTTTTTAAAATTGCATACAATCATACTGTTCTCTACATCACAAGATTCACGATACTTAAAATCTTACAAATCATTTTGTACGCACACACTTTGCAGCACTCTCCCACTATGGGAGCACTTCAGGCTCTGCTCTGTAGTTTAACAAAGAACGATAACGGTGCGAAGCTCATGGAACACAGGTACAGTCCTTATTTATGAAGAGACCATCAATACAATGGATGATCTTGTCCTGCTCCTGTATGTCAGCTAGCTGAGGTGAGTGCCTGGAGTATGCAAATTGAATTGCTGAATGAAGTTCACTATAAGGTTGAATTGGGAAAATAAACATTCCTAGACTGAGATACATTGCTTTTTCCACTTTTAGTAAAGGTCAGTGTGATTTGCAGATAAGAGATGGGATGAAGAAAGATTGGAGGCTTTTTATCATCTATTATTCCTCAGGCTGCCATGGTATGTTCAAGGATGACCTTCAAGCAGAAGCTCTGGTACATTGGGATTGCCTCTCTTCAAGCACTAGACTCTGTTTCAATACTTGTAACCAAAGAGGGTAATATTATGTTTCAGGCACTATTAAGAGGAAGGAGATACAGGGTTTAGCAGTCTGCTAGAACAAGATCAACCACCGATCTTCACAAATATAGGAAGGACTTGAAATGATCATGAAATCCACAGTACCCATTACCTGCTTCACAACATTTTGTTGAGGCTCATTCACTCAAGCATGAAACCTAGAAACCTAAAATAAAGTCTGATGGACTCCAAGTTGTTCAACCTGTAAGTAAACAGCACAAACTATATTCCTTTTTTTTGACACTGATCTCATGAACAATAGTCACATAGAAATGAAAACTCAGGTCCAGTTTTAATGTTTCATGTTTAACTGGATACTTGATCTCCTCTTACCATTATACGAAATAATGTATATAATCCCTTTGAATTTCAGCTTGCTTGCCTTCAATGCACATTTCCTTTACACAGTTTCTCTGTCTTGTATGCTTTCATCCATACTGAATATAAGTGTTTAGAAATGTAGCTAGGACTAGAAATAAGTGAGTTTGAGAGACTTGTATAGGAGTGGATTATCCATTGGTTTTCTGTATCAAACCCCAAATTTAGCCTACCTGCAAAATAGATAAAAACAAATGAGACTGTGCCACAGAAATGAAACAACTTTCATTTTTGAAGAAAATATCTTTGAAGATCTTATCAGGTTAAAATAATCTAAGTAACAAACTTGGATGTTGTATCACACATCCGACTAGTTTACGATGGAGATTATTCAAGGATAATTGTCTAGAAATTAAAGTGGATTTCAACCATAAAGCAAAGCACACAATGGCCAAAATCTTCCTCTACATAATTTTGTACATTGCACCTCAAGATTCTTACTACACAAGAAATGGTGCTGTGGCTTTTTTCCCTATTTTCTTTTTCCTTCCCTAATGAATGGGCTTCTTATTCTGATGTTCTTCAGAACATTTTTGCTAGCAGACTTAAACCTATCTACCCTTACCTTTTCAGGGACTGGTTCTTAAAACACATTTGCTTTTCTAAGAATAAGTACAGAGCACACCACCATTAACACCCCAACTCTGTAAGCTTAATGGTGCCCAAAGCTACAAAAAGCAGCGAGAAACGTGTCAGCCAACAGCCTGTAACATAAAAAGGGGCAAGAAGCACTGACCATTTCTATGTAAAAGGTTTCTTGACAGTACAGCCAACTTTGAGAAGCTGCAATACCAGAATCACTCACCTAATTAGTTAAGGACATCTAAATATTAAATTCAGTACTTAAGACTTCTTCTACAAATTGAGGTAGACACTGCAGGAATTTGCACCTGTAAAATACCAGGACAAGTTTCAAGTAGAATATTTAAATAAGAAAGTGTGCCACCATTACTAACGGGTAGAGTGATGATATGGACTACAGGGATAACTCGTATTGTTTACCAAGCATCTACTAAACTCTTTCCCTTTTCCATACTGCATATAGATGCTGCTATAATGCTCTTGTGAAATGAACTGGGAAGTGTCAAAGCCCCTCCAAATGAAAACTGGATTATGAGAAGTTACTTTATTTCCTTTTTTAAATATACATATACAAGATATTTTATTTCAAAAGCACAAGAACATTATACAAGTTTCAAATTTACATTTTTGCAATTAAAGATACCAATATGTGCATTATCAAATAACTTCTTCTGTCAGCTTGGATGGAAGAGAAATCAGTGGCGTAAGCATCTTGCGATCACTAAATACAGATTATACTCACAGTGAACAAAACTGCATAGTAATTTATGAAATGAAAGATGACCATGCTAGTCAGTGAATGACCTGGGAGCCCATTTGCTAAATTAGTATGTGCAAATGTACAGAAAGATGCAACTTTCCTCTCCCACTTCATCAGCTACAAAGAGATTTCTAGAGCTTTAAACATGAGCTCACCTGCTCAGATCAGCTTCTGTCCCTACGTACTACAGTCCAGACAGAAAATAAAAGGTGATCTCGCTGCACACTTGATAACGGAATTTTTGTATCAGTCAAGTGCAAGGTAACTGAAAGTTTTAGATAAATGAATAGGTAAATATCAGAGGGAAACAGTAAGTGAATACAGTTTCGGTATCAATGAGGCATATACTTGCTAGTCTTAATCCAATATTTTTGTTGACAAGAAGTGTTTTGGTGACCTTAGAAATCACCAGTGCACGCAAGTTTTCATGACAACTGTTCTAAATTCAGTATGCAGTTGAAATACATTTTACAGAAGACTAACAGAATTAATGTTTGTCTTTAGAGACTCATATTCAGGTTTAAAATCTGAAAGACTCAAAATAAGGAGAATGGTCTTAATTGCAAGAAACATAATACCTGAGAAATATACCAAAGCCAACTACTTCTATCACCAGGGAAGGATTATAGCAAAAGATATAAAAGTTATATTTGAAATCAGAACAATATTTGAGTTCATCGGTATTCCATTTTAAGATGAGTTATGGTGCTGTTCAGTGCACTCATACATACCCTAAAAACTTTAAAAAAACTAGGAGAACAATGATACTTATATCTAAATCATTATTTGTGATTATACTATCTCTCATAGAATCAGTAGGGGGGGAAAAAAAAAAAACACAACAAAACCAAACCAAAAAACAAACCACAAAACAAACCAGAAATCATACAGAAACAAGCTCTCAGACATCAATTTGACAACCTCCCCTTGTAAACCTTATTAAAATGACACAAAAAAAAACCAAATAGCAAAGGGGTGGGGAAATTTAGAGTACTGACAACTTCAAACTTACACACAGAAATGGGATTTCCTGGGAAAGCATTTTTACTCATCACATTACAAATTCTCTCATGTATATTATAATTGAAATTCATAAAACACTACAACATACATTTAGAACTGAAGCACAATCAGGTATCATTGAGAGAGAGTTCAATCACAAGGTGCTATTAACTACTGAAGGGCAGAGACAGACTTAGTCACCTTTTTTTCCCTTTTCTGCTCTAACTGGCACTGAACCACTGAACACATCCCCCAAAACACTCAATTTCATTTAGGCAGGTGGGGCTCTAAATAGCAACAGAGGATGAAGAGTGGAAAATTCCCCATATATGCGCAAACAAACTTATTTTTGAAACTTGCTGCTTCTGGACTTTGACTTTAGTCCAGCGATAGCTTTAAAGGTCTTATGCTTTACTGAAGTCTCTGGCTCTTGTTTAATTTGCAGAGTAACACTACAACTACCTAACAGTTTTTTCACGTTTGGTTCTCAGGGCAAATCTCAGAAGACAAACTGTAAAAGAAATAAAACTAAACACAACCTAGCCAAATGGTGTAGCCCTAGGGCTCTTAAGATATACAACAATTAGAGGACAAATTCATTAGATAAAGTGCAGTTCTGGCAATGCAAAAAGCACAGACTTTATTTTTTGATGCTACAAGCAAGATGGTAATTCCCCCATGCACTTCCTATCCCATACATCTCCTTCAAAGAGTTCATTAATGAAAACTCTTCATTAAATCCCAGGATATAGCTGAATGCAGGCTTTTTCTGTATCTTAAATGTTTGCTGTACCTGTTGCTACAGATTACTAAAGGCCTGGCACCACTTCCACTCCAATATCACGCCACAGATCTTCACCTATTTAAAAGCTTCACTAAGCTTGGGAAAAGAATCCAGGAAGAAAGTAAAGGAGGTTTTTCCATAGCAACACCATTTAGGTATATTCTCATGGCATGGAGGAGACAGAAGTGCGGTATGTGCCCTGAAGCACAGCATTTGGGAAGCTGTCCTCAACAAAACATGTGAAACAATTACAACTGCTCAAAAAAGTGGAAATACTTCTGGACCTGGATGTTCAGTATAACATGGTTTTCCTTTTTGGGTAAAAAAGAAAAACAAAGAGCAAAACATACACGACATGAGATTCTGTTTCAATGGATCAGTAATACATCCAACCTAGAGAATCCATCAATTGTGTCTGAACTACAGAATCCACTCGAAAGTAGATTATTTAATGCCACCCTCCTTTCCTTTTCCAAAGCACTGCCAAAGATAAGAGTTTTCACTAAAAACAAAGAGACTCAGAGCAGTTGCCAGTTGAATCCAAAGAAGATCTGATTCGTTTCTTGGCTCCTGGCAATCTCCTCTATGATGCAGTGTTGCTGCCATAGCAGATGGAGCTTCCGGTATCGCTCCCGACATAAGTGCAGGGGATTGCCTCTTCTTTATAGAGGAAAAAAGGAGAATATCCAATAAGCATACCAGAATAGCAACTGACAAACTGTTCCATAAGAAGTCTAGCATTAACAATCTTAACGATAGCCAGAAAATACTAAATACTTCTGTGAACACCCATTCCAACAAGTCTGCTAGAAATGAAAAAAATTCTTCATGTGACAAGCAATGACTGCCATTTCCAAGATGACATTTCAGCAATGGCAGTTGTTGCACATTTCTGATGAAAAGCATACAAAGAATTCTTGAGAAAATTAAGAGAGTTTAACAGTACCAGAAAAGTGTGGTTTTCCATTATGAATGATCCATTCATGACTGAAAGCTGAAACCAGGAACTTGACGTTAAACAAGTTCACCAGGCCAAGATACATACTACAGTGCTGTACATGCCAGCAGGAAGAACATGGTGTCTAATGAGTATAAGAAAGAAAGGGATACCAAAACAGAAACGTAGAAGAGAAGTCAATCAAACATTTACTTACTTCAGACCTGGATCTGTTTCTCCATATTCATCCAAGTAGGGAGCAGGATATAAGCAACCCCTTGTTTTACCTTCAATGAGGACAACTTTGCATTCCCTGATTCTTAAGGAAAAAAATAGCTACATTAAATACAAGACAACTCCCAGCAGGTTCTTAACTTTTTGGTGAGCCATATTTTATGTGAAAGCAATGCTTTATCTCAGACAAAAATAATTAAGTGCTTTGACAACGTTGTGAATTTTTTTCAAATATTTCCCTTTTCTCTTTAACACATTAAATTCTGGCTAGCTACTTACTTGAGAAACATACAGACTCCAGCTCCACATTGAAGAGCATGAGATGTACAGGCTCCCAACTCCTCCCCATTCACCAGTTCCTGACAGCAAGTATTCTGGGAACACAACATAGCCCCACAGAATAAACATAATACTGGATGTTTTTGTTCATCATCAGAGGACCGCGGGCATCTAGAAGTGTAAACCAGAACGTTACTGCAGGAATTAAAACTTAAAAAATAAATGTTAACTATTCCTTAAAAAACAACACAACACAACAACCACCCAAAAAAACAACCCACAAACAAACGAAAACCTAAGACATACTATGTCATAATTATATGTCACATATCTGCCTCCTTTGGCTATGTTTTTACATTGCTTGAAATATTTTATCTGCAAGAGATCTGCTTTGAGCAGAAGGCTGGACTGGATGATCCACTGAAGTCCCTTCTTACATGAATTATTCTATGATTCACTCTTCCTGGCATAAAGCCGTGCCAGCCCTTCTGGCCTTGTTGCTTTCAGTGCAAAAATAATTTTCAGGCCTATGGCCAAATCAAATGCACATTGCACTGGTAAAAAATGACCAGCACATTAAGCTATAATCATTTTATATGCTGTTATATCAAACACAAGTGACTTCCTTTAATACGCAGTTGTGTTTCAGATTTAACATTAACATGTGCTAGTATTGGCCAGTATAACCATAACAGTGCCTTTACTTCTGCAAAATAATTTCTGTACATAGTTTTAATACCAGTTACAACTGCAAGAATATAAAAGTGACTGAAAGTGGGAGAACACCTAGGAGGACAACTAAGTAGTACACACATCTTACCTAAATTGAGAGGCTTGGTTCAGAAGGCAGCTATAGTCTTCAGGAAGCTCTATTAAACTATTTCTTTTCCTAGGATACCTGGGTAAGTGAAAAAGAACTATTATGAGAATAATAAAGATCACAACAAAGAACAGAATGGATAGCTGTAAGTTCCTGCAGACTTCTGCAGTTCTGGAGCAGTTCTTCAGTCCTAGAAGCCCAAGTGAGAGTCTGCACATGGGAGCTTCAGCATTTCTGTATTTCAGCAAAGGTGATGAAATTGAATTTCATACGTAACCTACATGTATGAAAACATTTCATATTTCAGTTAGCTTTTTTTATTCCCCCCTAGAGTGAGCTAAATAATTTGTCTAACAAAGTTGTACATTCTCAATGAAGAGTGATTGCACAAGGAATAATGCACAACCATTTAAAGAGCAATGTACTTTCGGTAGGAGAGCATGAAGAAGAAAATACAAGCACTCTAACTTGCCCACAAGCACTTGATTCTTTCAACAGCTTTATGTCAAAAGCAGAAGAAAAAAACCAACGTGAACAACAAAACCAATCTTACCTTATCGCAATGCTTTTCCCCTTCAAACAACTTAACACGACCGGGTCAGCACACCACCTATTTCAAACAAACATTTGCAGATGCCAGGTGTTTGATAGTAATATACATTTAGGATCACTAAACTCAACTAGTAAGCAATCAGCTAGCACCGAGCATAGGTAAAGCATTGATATTTGTAGCTAGAACTTCACAAGGAGAAACAGCTATTCTTTAGAAATGTGCTTCAGGAAAAGAAATTAAGTTTGCATACAACAGAGAAACCTATGTGAAAAACAACAACGCTTAGAATTATCAAAATGCATATGAAAACACAGAGTTAACACAGAGTTAAAAAAATGCAAGCAGTATTCAGACATTTAGGTACTCAAAAGTGGGCTACAATACACAGCTCCTTCAGCTGCTGAAAACCACAGCATAAGAAAACATCATACACTCTACTAGGAAAATATTTATTGCTTTTATTTAATAAACCATCACCCAATAGTTATTTTAGTATGCTTTATTGCATGTTGTATGCTTGCTTAGAATGGCTAAATGTGTCTACCAAAACAATGGTAGATATTGGCAAGTTACTAAACAGAGGAATTGGTATGTCTAAGATAGCTTTTAAGTTATTTCTACAAAGAGGAGGAGAAGGGAGAGAGAACTGTAACAGATGGTCAATCTAGTAAGCTTCATTTAACACATTTCTCAACAATCACCAAATTTAGTCTTCTGAAATAAGAATCTTTCAGAAACCATATGGAAACTTGCATGATGATTTGACAACTGTTACTATTACCTTAACTATGTAGCCTCCTACTTGAAATCTGGTTTTGACTGGGAGCACTACGATGGATTTTTGTTAGCCCTACCTCTAGTGACTGTTGTGTTCACAAGCACCCATCCTCTGTGTTCCCTTCTAAGCACTGTTATGTCTTTGAGCAAACATGTAGGAAGATATAAGACAAACTTATTTGATAAACTGTTTGTGAAAATGCTATTGATTTGTAACTAATTATATATACTACAAGTGCAATTAAAGTTGCATGTAGGGAATTGTTTATGTCAGGTATATGGACTCTAAGTTGGAGTCAACAGCTCAAAGTATCCCTAAGTTGAAGGAATCTAGATAACAAAAGAGAAGTTTAAAAAAAACAAACACCAAAAAAATAAACCAAGAATCAACCAAAAAAAAAAAACAAAACCAACAGAAAAAGCTATTGTGAGCCAGCAAATTCTGCCAAGAACCAGGAGTAATAATGCAACCAGGTGCTCAATCAGTCACACTGAATACATGGAGATGTTCTCCAATACAACATAGAAGGATTATCCTCAGAGTTAGTGAGGGAGGGTCTGTTTATTTTAACTTGCGTTTTTGAATGGAGAATTTTACCAATTCTTCCTTTACTGCTGGACTACAACATACATAATGCTCAAATTCTACCTTTTAAACCATTAAGCTAACTTTGACACTCAACAGTGTATTTTGGAAATCCAGAAATGAAACAGTACAGAGCCTCAGCCCGCCAGCTACACGATTTTCCATATTCTCCTTTTATAGCTCGTGTCAGCAGCACTTTTGCTGTAGACAGATTAAAACCAGGCCAATGAACAGTAAGTGACATACCACACAAGCAAAGGTTTATGATAACTTCTTTCTGCATGAATAATTTAATGTAGGTCTGCAAGCACTAGTCCCTTAAACTATACTTATTTAATGTTTGAATTACCATAAAATATATTATGGTTTTTAACTGTTTTAAGAGATTCAGTATACCTGTGCACATTAAACAAATGTTTAGAACTCTAGTATGAATTTGAGCTCAATTATTTATTAACAAATTTGATCCAGAACTTCCATATGGTCACCACAACAGAAAGACATGGCCTGTCCACTCCCAATTAGTACCTTTGAAGCAGTGGATTTACTGTGTCCCAATACTCCTCAAAGAGCAGGAACAAATTTGTCGGTAGAGAGAGGTAACTACAAAGTGCCTTGAATTGTCCTTCTTCAGAAACTGCAAAAGAAAAAGAAAACATGACCAACTGTTGAAGTGTTTCAAGCACTGCTGAATAATTCACTAAAACCCAGAAACTCCTGATCCCTTTTCCAGTGAATAAGATATATCTTACAGCTTCAGCATAGCTCCTAGCTAGCACAATTGGATGTAATTCCACTGACTTAATCAGAGTTGTAATAATTTGCATTAGCTGAGGATCTGCTTTAGGTCTAACAAATTTGACATACATCATGAAGTAATTTTCAAGTCATGCATAAGTCACTGTATTAACAAACTCCTTACTTAAAATCTATTTCACTGCGTTAATACATAACACATGTTAGTGCAGCAGATTTCTGTACTTCTGTACTTAACACAGTTTAGCTTTTTACTATCCTTTTGGCCTGCAATGATATTAAATTTTGCCATGATCAAGTCAGTGCTAACACATTACATAAAGTTGGGCTAATTTAATAGTTTGTTGGGTGGTCATTTATTGGCTCTGCTACAGAAAATGGCATTGCTGAGTCACCAGGAAAACTATTCCCTACAGAATCAAAGTTCCAGACTAACAGTAAGGACAACAGCACTTCCCAGAAGTGCAGAGATTTTGACTCTTATATCCTAATCAAATTCAAACTTGGATCACAGTTTATACAAATCAATTTAAGATGCTATATTTTGTCTCAGTTGTTCATAGCAATTTTGGTCCTCCTTTCCCTGAAGTGATGATTCTGTGTTTCACTGCATTTTGACATAAGACAAAACATTTATTTTTGGGTTCAGTATCTGTAAAGCATTAGGATACTTTTTTACAATGTGCTTTATTTCTACTTGGCTCTGGTTTGCTGAATCCCTAGGTCTTCAGCATTTACCAACATTAGCAACTACACAAAAAGGTTTGTTTTTTTAAATATACTCCAGGCTATTTCTCAGGTAATGTCATCTAAGCCTCCAAAACTATCCTTAAAGCACAGAATGTTTGTATCCACAAATACTCACTATCAATATATCATTGATAATTCACATATTTGCACATACTCAGAAGTAACTCTTTTCCATGCAAAGGCAGCCAAGAAAACTCAGCTTCTCATGCCTGCCCCTTCCTATACAAATTAGCATTTCCTTTTCTTTCCAAGAAAAGTACTAACTATTGCTATTGTGAACATTTAAGAATTCCATTCTTCCAAGAAAACAGTAAACAAAGTCAATATATAGATAAATTTGCTTTCTCATATTTACCTTGTAGTAGTTCCTCAGGTGGAGAAACTCCCAGCAAATAATGAAAAAATAAAGCAGCACAACGAAGGTAAGGCATGATGCCTTTTTTAACACAATCCCACACAAGCCAGCCTGGAATATCCTGACTAAAGCAACTGTAATACACAAATGAGAAATAGCTGCAGTAGTTCACAGTGCAAATCCTTCTAGCACTTTCACATTTTGGCTAGCATTGGTAGAATGGCAGCTGTGTAGAACCAACACTGATGTACCCCACATACTGTGAAATAGAGCCACCAGCACCTACCTTCCGACTTCCCCTTTGCCTAAGAAATGAGTATTGAGTAGGACACTTACGTTAAGTCTTCAAATTATCTTAACTTATGATTCTCAGAATTATAAAAAATAAATACCCAATACATAGCTGTCCATCTCAGTAACTCAAGATAACCTGATTTAAACTGTGCAATAGAGCATCACACATAGAGCAACTGACTCTTACACTGGCTGTTTTGTATTACAAAAGCCAGTGATTTTTTGAAATGGTGATTTTTTATTTTTTTTTTCATTCAGTTGGTGTTTTGAATGTAATTCAAAATTGAGGAAAAAAAAAACAAACAAGCAAACAAAAATACTCTTCAGGAACAACAAAACCAACAGAATTAAAAACATTAATACCTCCTACTTCATTATGTAAGTCACAACAGTAATATTCAGATTGTTTAAAGTAAAGCTATACGAATCCCATTTTTGACAAAAAATACTGGAGTGATACTCATCTCAGTAATTATTCTTGTTAGTTTGTCCAATATGAGCATATAGTCAAAATTCCATAGTAAATTTAACTTACAGTAAAAAAAAAAATTTAAACTTAGTTAAATTCAGATTTGTGTGAACAGTATGGTCACAGACCATTGCAAGTTTATTATGCAGATTGTGCTGTTTAAGCACATGCAGGTCAGAGAAGACAACAATGCATATACAGAAATTAAAACACCACAGGTTTCAGAGCTGAGTTGCCCAAACTTTGGCATTTAACTCTGTACCTAGGCATCTCAGTACCTGATTTTCCAAAATGCACAGCACTTATGATTCAAAGCTCATGCCTCAAAAAAAAAAAAATAATCCTATTATATACCAAATTTTATATATTCAGAAACTTAGAGACTTAAAACTCTTAGAGAAGTGGGTAGCATGGTCAGTCCTTGAAAAACATATCTTTGCAACTAGCTTTGTGAAGATAAATCAAAGCAAAATTTGTAGCAGTATATCCTTATTTTCTAGTTTATTTCACACACAGATACTGAAGTACTAAAGAGTCTGTAGCTATCAAAAAAGTCTGAAAGATGAGCACTAATGCTCAAACAAATCAGCAACTGTGTTTACAGTTCTCCCCCTTTTATCGTAGAACCATTTCCTTCTTTCTGGCTTTCATCTGGGAAAAAAAAACAAATCAAGGCAAACAAAAAACAACTACTATAGTGAGTGGTGTGTTTCTCTCCTGAATGGATATAGGTATTTTTTCATCCTTATACTAAGAATTTAATCTGTTGTCCACGAAAAGTAGCTATTTTAACTCAGAGTATTCCTTTCACTAGTTTCCTTTATTCAGTGTTCAGAAGCATGGAAAGAAACAAGGCAGTGCGATAACTCCCCATACAAAATGGAGATTATTTTTTTTCCTGTTTTCTCTGTTGTTCAGGTCATTCCCTGTGGATTGCCATCTTCCTAGGAAAGCACAATGCTGTAACTGAACTGCTACTTACCCACTGGTGTACCGGCAAACCTCTCTACAGAAAGACCCTGCAGACCGTGCCTCCTCACTGTTGTCAGACGATCGAGCAGTAGGGGATTCTGCACACAAAAAAAGATGAACCCCACTGTAAATCCACTTCATTTGTGACACATTTCTTTTTTTACATATACTGAGCTCTTTTTTACATTCCATTACAGAAACATTTCCACTTTATTTTGCTTATTTATTTTCTATTTGCCCTTTTTAACCTAACAACTGTTCTCCTGAAACTGCATTCTATAAAGAAGAATCAGGATTACTGCCTCATTACTCATCCTCAAGTAAAAACTGCTTCCTTCGCTTGAGCTTTTGAACTTATTGTCCTACATAGATTAAGCTACAGGAATTTTATTTTTTTTTTTTAAATTCCCATCATGCTGAAGAAAAGGGAAAGTAGTAGCTATGAAGCCTGTAGGTTACTGACAGTTTTTAACAGTAGCATGAAATATAGAGAAAAGTGCAATTCTCTCCTATCAGTTTACAGGATTCTGGGTATTTTGGCTCTGGGTATTTACTAGGTTGAAGGGCAAAGAAAAGTTTTTTTCCCAAATCTGTACTAACTGTCACTGTTCAATGCAGAGTACTGCTGCTGAGTAGAGCTTTGCTTCTCCTACAAGGAATGAAGTTACCTCTCTGGAATAACTGACTTGAGCAAGTACTGACATATCAATAACTATTTTATTTTCTTAGGCTAAGTGATAAAATAAAATGCTCTGAAAATGATGTAGTACTATTTACTTTTTACCAGAAAATAGTTATTGCTACCTAGCATTAAGTGGCATTTATTGTGAGGAAGTTTATACCTGGAAGACACTAATGGCGTCCATCCATTATTTTTAAGAAATTGTGTAAAAATGCCAGAATAATCCAACCCAAATACACCTCTACCTGTTGCTGAAGAGATGACGATTTGTGTTATGTGTGCCAGTGTTGTCAGATGGAAGAGGTAGAGGTGGTTATAGGCTGAACTAACTGATGAAGGTTGCAAGTCTACAGCATCCTCCCAGTATAAAGATGGAAAGGATAACACAACGCCCACCTACAGTGAAAGGGAAGCAACAAATATTAAAGTAATAGAAATTTGGTAATAGCTGCATGGGTAATAGAAATTATATTCTCACTATACATTTTTATTTCATTCTGTAGTCAATTTAAATATGTTCATTTTTCTTGCTAGTTTTTACTCAAAGCATAGGAAAAACTCAGAAAATATTAACCATTTGTGCTCCTCTAACATGCAAGAAACTCAGATATAGTTCCATTGTCATTGCCAGTTTAAGAGATACACCAAGAAAGCTTGTTCAGTTCCTAGAAAGCTTAATTTCTGGTTTTCAACATAAGACAAAGCACATTAAAAAAAGTGAGAAGTAAAACCAAGCACTAGTTAGAAAGGCAACCAGGGTGAAACAGGTTTTACTTTGGTGGCTTTGGTTGGTTGGCTGGTTCTTGTTGGCTTTTTTTGTGTGGTTTTGTGGGGGTTTTTCAAAAGTAGAAGAAACTATAATACAGATTTGTATTACGAACAGAAGAGACTAAGAGTAAAGTATGTAATGAGAGTGAACACGAAGGAATCAGAAGATATGAGGGGCCTATTGAGACAAAGGGAAGTGAGGGAAACAAGCTGAGTGGGTGCATTTTTCATTTTTTTGGAAGTTTGATAGCAATGGAGGTGGTAAGATGACTGAGATTGCAAGCATGAAATTTAAGAAGTGAGACAGCAAAGACTTGAAAGCTAGAAGAACAACAGAACTAAAAGTAAACACTTATATAGCAGCCATTGGTAATCATTTGCTTGTATGCAGTGCTCACGTATAATCATTTGACTCACGCAAGTAAACAGATAAATATAAGGCTATCTACATGGTAAAGTACATAAAAACCCATGCTCAAAAAAAAAAAAATATTAATACGAGGAATAAAATGAACCTGCTTACCAAAATGTGGAACATATCTACTTCTAGAAGGGATGGAATGCCCTCCACTTTAAGGTTTGGTAGAAGAACTGCAAAATAAAGATATCAATTATGCATGATACGCTTTTTCTTCTTTTGGATTGAACTGCAACATCAGAATCAGATTTTAGAGCCTCTATCACTTCTGTGTTTTCATTTAAAAAAATGTCCAAGTCTCTGAACTAAGGAAGTATCTATTTAATTAAACTGCTTACCACTTATTTAATTGATTGTGCATCTGTTTAGCTACTTCCACATGCCAAATCAGTTTACAGTTTGAATTACTCTATCTCCAAAATCCTGAGATAAAAATATTTGATTTATTTCTCCAGGTCTAATAAAGCACACACAGTGCCAAGGGTGAAATCTACAAATGTACTTAGGCACTGCAACACTAGGTGCCTCACAACTGAGCCCAATACAAAAGCCTGTACCACACCTAAGAACCCTACCAAATAGAAGGCAAGCCCAAGAGTGGGATTCACAAAGGCCATCATGCTAACCTAATTAGTAAGAAAGATAGAGCATATATAGGTGTCTCAAGCTAGCTCTCTCCAAGACCAAAATATCTTAAAGCAGGCTGCAAGCAGCCTTTTGAAAGTACTAAATAGATTAAGCCTCACAATTAAGAAAAAGGAATACCTGTTTTGTTGTTTTATCCACCTGTTCAGCACAGAATTTGAGATATTTTGAACACTGCCAGAAATAGATTGTTAACCATCTGTAAACATTCCAGATTTGAGTATCTCCGGGCCTAGCTAATCTGGGATAGAGGATTTTTTGGAGCCTTCAGTGAGACAGGGCTGGGTTAACTGAATTATTGATTACTTAAGTTCAAACTACACTCCATGATTTCAGGCAACATGAGAGAAATTGAAGTTAGCACTGTTGTCAGGAGCCTAACCTTTCCTTCCATGCTACATTAACGTGTGCGCCATTTTGTAATAGGAACTTCCTCAACACAAAAGGTAGTAAAGAAAAGGAATACAATACCTCCTAGAAGACTAATCAGATGTTTCTGAATCAGGATCTGTGGCGACGTCGTTCTCTGAGCAGCTGCAAACTGCACTAATGCTTTAAGGCCACTGTGCTAGAACGCAAGAAAACATGGTTGGACAGGGAAAAAGAGAAGATACAATAGTGAAATAAAGCTGTAAAAACATGTTTACTTCTACAAACAGAGAACATATTGGTAAGTAACTTCAATATGAACTTCCATGTATAAGTAGAAATATTTTTCTTCAAAAATGCTCTTTATGTTATCAATACAAACATTTTGAGAGCTGTCCCTCAACAGAGAACGATCTTGATGTCAGCAGTTTCACCAGTGTTTTTTATATATATGTGTGTATTTTTATATATATAAACTGATTTGTTTCACATGTATAGCATATCTTACTTGTCCATACCTGTCTATTTTGTAGGGATCCAAACAAAGGCTTGCCCTCTGTTTCCAAAAGGTTTTCTTAAAATTAAACACAGAAAAAAATTAAGTTGCTTTGTTCTACAGGAACTAACATAACACTTCTGTTAAGAATACACTTGTACTATGTACTTTTTAAAGTTCAACTTTATTCTGATCAGAGAATTCTCTTGAAAAATCTATCTTAAAACGGTACTGAATGTCTCCCATATAAATGGTTTTAATAAGTTTTTTGAAAACACTTGGCTTTCAGATCTTGCTAACTAGGAATTTAAAGGAACTCTGTTTCACATGAATAAGACATTCTGTGGATTTAGTTGTATTTTCAGTTACCCTTATACAATGCTCAAAAACATCAAGCTATGTTTACAGGGATGCTATACAGTCATCTTACCCTCAGATTTGCACTACTGCCTTCGACTTAGTGTAACAAAAATGTTATGAAAACAAAATTCCCATGCTGGAATACAACTCAGCTTTCCTCCCTGAGTGCATTGGTTCCGAAGCAATAATAAAGAGAAAATAAGCCAATAAAACTAAGAAACCAAATTAACTCAATTGAGTAAAAAGGTATCAATTCAAATGTTTTTGTGCTTTAGTTACTTTTCAGAGATGAATCAGTACACTTCAAGATCTTGGAAATTTCTTTTGCTGTTTTTGCTGGGGAAATTTTGATTGGGAGTTTTGTTTTGGTTTTTGGTGGTTTTTTACATCTCTATCAAAAAATGAAAGTATTTTAACTTAGCATTTCCATATATCAGTTTAACACACAACACGTGAAGTTGCTGAGGAAACGGGAAAAATCAGATTTGTATTTTTAAGTGTCTGGCTTTAGCCAATAAAAGTAATTCACATCCCTAATGTAGAACTATTATTATTATTTATACAATCAGATTGTATAAAATTAAGCAAATAACTAAGATTCTCAGGTCACAAAAAATAATAAAATTAAATTATGCTTTACCTATACACTGGATGGTGAAAGCACATGTGCTCCAGGTCATCATAGGAATCCGGTAATCGGCTTCATTTGGAGCAACTTTTAGCCCAACTCTAAAAATGGTGGTCGCAAAGAGAATAAGCATCTCCTTGATACTGCTTGAATATTTGACTCTGCAAAAGCAAGCCAGGATAATAATAAGAGTCTGAATTAATAACAGTGCTTATTACTTACTGGTCAATCACTCACTAAGACCAAGTTATTTATGAAAGAATTCTTGCATACAAAGGTCCTTTGTCTGTACAGAGGAGAAAAAATTTACTAGTTTCCAGTAGTAAACAAGTATCTTGACATAACAGGCTCTACAAACTGCGATATTAAGAGCTGTCAGGCTGGAAGAAGTCCGTTTCTGTATACTGTATTATAATTCACATCCGTAAAATGCAAACATTTAAATCAAAGTAAAATACAATGAAAAAAACAAATGCGAGTAAGCAAGTGCCATTTTAAGTGCTGCAGTGAAAACATATCCCATCTCATAAGGCACTAAAAGTGGAAAGACAGACATTTCAAATGTGCTTTAAAACACATTTTTTAGCATTTAAGGCCCTTTCAGCTGACATTGGGTTAGTTTATGTAAATGCAGTTATATGCAGAAAAGTGCCTAGGCAAAAAAAGTACAGTTTTAATGGCTTGGGTTTTTTTCAGGTCATACACAGAACTTGGTAACAAAAATATGACTTCTGTATTAATGCTCCAAATCTCTACAGACAAAACAATTGTACCACGAAGTCTGGGGTTTAGCCAGGCTCATAGTTAAACACCACATTGTTTAAATGCTAACTATAGAATCTTTCCCATGGAGATCAGTTATCAAGAAAGAATGTGATTCATCTTTCTGACAAGATTTTTACAAATAGCAGATATGTATAAGTACTTTGCATAATTATGATGTCTGTCAGAAGTAGGGTACTTAAAGCGTGATCTAAAAAGAAGGAAGACAGCTGAGTACACTTGAGAAGTACCTATCCATTCATTCTGTTTTAGTAGGAGAGCACTTTTGCACTGGAATAGAAACAGACAACACAGCCCTATTCCTTTGAATAATCTACATTACATTATTGCATCCAACCCAAGTGAAAACTAACCCTGAAACAGACATACAGCATGAAAATTAAGGCAGACAGACATTAAATAATAGAAGCACAGCAAGTGATCCAAATCACTGGAGTAGTGGATTAGAAGATTCCAGACTCCTAGCTTTGGACCAAGAACATAAGAACTACCAGACTGGATTTGACCAAGAGGTCCATCTAGCTCTGTATAGATTTGTTATTCAGTGAATGCTTAAGGAAAAGTACAAGTAAGTCACATTCAGACCAAACAATCATAGGCGTTTCCTTCAATACAAATCCTGAAGTATATCTAGGTTATTTTAGTGAGAAGTAACATAATGCAGAGAGCACTTCCATTAAGACTTACGAGGATTGAACTCCAAAACTAAGGATGGAATGGAATTCCAAAGCTGAGTTCCCCATTCCCTTGTTGGCAAAAGCGGGAAGATTTTGCTTCTCTCCTTCCAGGGAAAAAAAAATTCCACATTAAAAACCAAAGAAGTTACTACAGTTTTTACAGAAGTCTAACAGCACTGAGACTTCTTTTTATTTTAAACTGGTTTGAAAATAATTGTAAACACACCTCATCAGTCACACTATCTTTGAATTCTCCTCCTTAGGTAACATTTTTCTTCTATTCCCAGAAATATGAGGATTAAAAGTAGTGCTTTTCTGGTAAGGAAAAATAACTTTCCTGCATTATAAGAATGCAAGGAATATGGTGATTCTCTGTACATTCTGTTTTCTAAACACTCATGTGTTTTTCCTTTGGCCCTTTTAATTTAATTTTTCTCTTTTTTACTGCATCACAGTCAGTACAAAGTCACCTACAGGGAGAATTTAACAGAAACCAGAAAACTGATGACAGCACCGTGAAATCAAGACATCAGGTCAGAAAGGGCCATGACTATATCCCCAGCTTTATTTGACACGGTCTTGATTGACAGCAGAATGTATCCTTTATTTGAAGATTTCTGTTGGTATTAGTTAAAACATGCACTGGCATATTAGATATTCCAAAGAACAGCTTCAAAAACAAACCTTTAGCATTTTTCACACTGTAGCCTGATATCCTTACTATGATAATCTCCAGCCACCTAGCCAGGGACAGAATTTGAGCTACTGCCTCTGCATCCTCACTGAAAACAGAAATAGAAAGCAGGTTTTACTTGAACACTCAAAAAATCATCCCAGCTTTAGAAATAGAGGACACATTTAGACAAAAACACATTAACTCAGTATTTGCACAGTTTCAACGGCCTTGTAAATTTTGAGCAAACAGTACAAAATGAAGTGTTAGGCTAAATACTAGATCTAGGTACTTTCTCATTTTATGTCAGCTCCAAAAAACAGCCAATCCAAAAATACTTTTTAAAATACATAAATAAATAAATAGACTGCCAAAAGCAGTATGTTTGGCTGAATACTCAATAAGGAGATATGCAGGTTTTTATACATATTAGGAAGGTCAGTACAAGTTTTTTTTTCAAAAACTTTGAAAAGCCAACCAGTCCCAACGTAATTTTTACCATCTTTTTTTTTAAAAAAACCCCACAACTACATTTAAAAAAATTCATTTCATTTCAATCTGGTAATTCACCTGTTTATTTTTTGAGTCTGCAATGGAACGATAGGAATCACAGTATTGCACAGAGATTTGCAAAGTGGACAAAGATACTCTCCATTCTCCAAGTCAAATATCTGTTCAACATGCAGACGTTGTCGGAAGTTCAGCTGCATGGCTTCGAAGTACCTACAACATTGAAAAGGAAATTACTAGAAATTGGAAAGGCTCAAAAGTGACATGAAAACAAATGTTCAAATAAAACTGGTATTAACTAGCAAATACTTATCCAAGCCATCAAACAAGTCTTTTCCTTTCATTTATAATTCTTTCACATGCTTGGAAGTACAAGTAAAATATAACCTTTGAGCACACAGACAAACAAAGTGCATAATATACCACTTGTGCAAAAATGACAGCAACTTTTCCTTGCTTTTAAGATCCTTTTAAATGTCATTAACATTTTTACAGACTATTTCCTATTCTTCTCTCACATCTTCAACACAATGAAACACCTAATGTCTCTCATATGCAACTCATTACAGTAAGTTTAAAACAGGGACTGCACACATTTTTATTTAATTTTAGGAAAAAATACTTGTAACTGATTATTTGTTCATGAAATGTTATCTGTGGCAATGACTGAGCCTCATAACTAGACATTGAAACTGTCTTTTAACCTCTTTTAACAGGAAGAGAGGATAATTTATATTACAATATCGCACCTGAGCTACTTTAAACTCAGAAGGAAACTAAGAAATCATTATGATCTTTTTACAGGTTTCATTATAATTTTGCCCCCCCTCGGTGGATGCAGTAAGGCCTTAAGATTTCATTAATGTCTCAGTGGTATTATTAGGAACAAAACCACCCCACATTCCAATGTTCTTGCCTGGATACAAGCAACTAAATTCAGCTCTAGTGTTCAGACTGGGTATGTAGAATCTTAAAAACATATGAAATTACTTAACTTCTGCACTAAGCTAATAAATAGATTTTATTTTTTTGCTTTAAATCATACATCTTAAGGGAAAAAACAGAATTCCATTGATGTAATAAGAGAAAGTGTACATGCGGGAGCACCTGCAAAAGTTCTAACGATTACAAAATATTTCGGAAAGTATTCTGTTACCATCAACAAAACCATACATTAATTTTCCCACATTCAGACCACTATGTTTTTGCAAGCAGCTCCTCTACCTCACACATGGCAATTACAAAGATTCATTTGAACTCGTACTGTTCTAGAGAGTATTTTGCAGTATTTTTAGGCTGCACAGATACTCTGGAAAGGTGTGACAGGCATCATTTGGAGGAATATTAGTAAGTTAGAATGTCTGTTATGTAATAAATAAAAGACTATGCTCAAACCTTCTGTGCCATCCCGTATGAGAAGAGCCTGTTGTCCATTTTAATCCCATTTACCCATAGAGCAAGTCATCTTTTCTTAAAAAGAGCAAGGGAACTGAGCTCCAATGTTGCACTACTTAGATCTATGCAGATGTAGATGGATCTGCCAAGAGCAGATGTATTATACTCAAGGAACATACTACCATATAATTTTAAGTGTGTGCACCTATTTATTCTGTACTGATGCTTTATTGTAAATATATATATACACACATATAGAAAAGTAAATGATAAGCACTAGAAGTTTAGTCAGATTTTTTTTTATAAGTAAAATGGTACAAGTACAAACAACAAAGGCACTAAAAACTATTGATGACGATTTTCCACATCAGGTCAAAACTTCTCTTTTACCATATTTCATTTTTAGGTAAGTACAAATAGTTTTGACTCTAATTAAATATCCACTTACTGTACTGTGTTTTCAGTGTGTACTTAGATGTTCTGGAAAATAGATTTATCCAAAAAAAACCCAAACCCAAAACATTACAAGGCTGCAAAGACAGATCCTTACTTCTGCCAGCAGGCTGCATGCATCACATGACCACAGCTTCCTGTGTGCGTCCCACAAGGTAAGTCAGGGTGCATGAAGAGAGGATCTAGCATATCTAGAAAGGCACAGCAGAAAGAAGTTATTGAAAGAACAATAACATAACTTCCCATCAGTATGAACAGAAATGAACAACAGTATACACAGAACACAAGCCTTCAGATTTTATTTTCCCACAGTTCACACAGTCACATTAAAATCCTATTTGGCCAGCTTTTCCAGACCAGTACTCCAGCAAAGTAATCACAAGACAGAGCCCACTTCAACTACTGAAGGCTTTCCACTAATTATGAAGAAAAAGATGACAAAATCCAAAAGCAATAGTAAATTGTTTAAAAAAGAAATAAAAGAAAAGAGTTCTTCAGTACTGGAATAACTCTGTGGATGGATCTGCCACCACTGAAGTTTTTGATGTATCTGTTGCTGTATTTTTAAATGAAATAAAATGAAACTACAGACAAGAATGATTAGGCATTTCTCCAACTAACCCCGTATATTTTCAAACCACTGACACAAACAGAACTGCTGAATAACAAAGTCAAGTCTATCTTTCACTAATCTTGCATAATTCCTAACAGCAAAACCAGAGAATGTAATGGTGTCTTTGTACTGCATACACACTCAAACTGAGATTCTACTTTCCCCTTAAAGATACCTAAATAATACTGAATTGAAGAACAGCAGTCCTCCAAACCTCATCTGATGGACTCTTCATGATTTTGAACAGATACACCTGAATTTGACTAAATGAAAAAGAGTATCAAAGAAAAAAAATAAACGCAAAAAACCTAGCAGCCAAATTGCACTGAAAATATAATTCTATTTGACAGCAGCTGAAGCTGCTCTAAATCAAATGGAGACTGAAATCAGAAAGTGAACTTTGCTGTGAGACTAATTTGCCACTACATGCACTTCTACTGTGAGAACAAGCATTTTTTCACTTAGTTTGATCTTCAAAGAAAAAAAAGCTCTTCCAGGCCTACTTCTAACTGATGAGCTGCAGAGGACCATGCAGTAGAGTGTTATAAATAATATTCAGAAGTGGCTTTAGAAAAAGGAACTTCATTCCCTTCTTTTTTCAGCTGTTTCAATAGCTCACCATGTCACTGCAGAAAGCTTACAGGTGTATCCAACTACAAGAGCACAGGGTTTAATTTGTACTTCAGAGTACCAAGAAGAGAGAAAAAAAATAAAATAAAAATGGATACAACATGGCCTAGATAAAAGTTTTATACAGCTGGCTCAAAATTGCCATTATCAGTAGTTTGCAGTTAAAAAGAAAAATGGATCAAATGGGGTCTGTAGGAGCCTGTCCTGGGTCTAGGACTACTCAGAATTTGTTCATGACCCAGAGGAAGAAACACAAAACCTCTTATTAAGCGAAACGACTTAGTAAACATTAGCAAGCTCGACAGAGAACAGGGTAATACCCTGGAGAAATAAGAAACAATACTGAACTACCCTTTGCTTTAGAATTCTACTTGATACCACTCAAGAGTGTACTTCTAAAGCAGGAATAACAAACTGCACAGAGATTCTAAACCTATCTGCAAGACAGTAGTGTCATTAAAAAAATAGGACATGGAGTTCATTTTGCTTTGTGAGCTGCCACGAATCAACATTTCCCTGTTACAAAACAGAAAAAAACATACTTGAATATTAGTAGGAATTTAAACTACAACTTTTAATATCCTTGCCATGCAAAGGCAACAAACTAGAAAACATCTTGAGAGCACTTACAGACCTCCAATTTTATTCTTATTCACCACTGCACCCTTATTCCTTATATATATCCTTATATATTGAATAAGTAGAATTTGAAAAAAAATGACTGACTCAGCTTTATAAGAAGATATGGGCAGATACATACAGAAAGTACATAGATTAATAAATATTTAATGGATAACAGCAATTTAAATTTTTATCTGTGCTAAACCAAATATAATTCAATTTACAGGTGAAAAATTATCACCTTTAACTTTTATCATATATTATAGCATGCTTGAAACAAACTAGTAGTTTTATGACTACACCTTGGGGTGATTTCAACATTTGCCTACGCTGTGTATCAAGTAGGACAGAGCCAAAAATTATAATAAACATGAGAATAAATTAGCTTACCTTCTCCTTACCCACAAAACCAGTTATCCTGGTCAAAGAATTATGGTGGTTTATTAAATGCCTTTCTTGACAAATCCATTTTTGACATTTCTTATTGCTTTATTTGCTGTCCTTTTTTTTTTTTAATATACTGTCTTATAAACTAATAATTAATACTATCATCCACCATACTTCTGGGCATCCAGGCTGGATGGGATATGCAAATTTTTAGTACTTTATCATTTAATTTCTAGGGTTTTGGTAGGGTTTGGTTTTTTTTTGACAAATACTTGTTTGCCCTTCTTAGCCTTCTGAGATCTTGACTATCTTCTATGCGTTTTAAAAAATAATTTAAGATTATACTGAGAACAAGGGCTCTGCCAAGGTGAATACACTGAAGTTAGCTAGATATTGTTTCAACTTCTCTTATCCTGTTCTGAATTGCAATTATCTCTTGTTAAAATTAACAACCATCAAGCATCTGATCTTGTATTATTAACCTTCTTTTTCAAAAAGGGGGACGGGGGAAATAAATCAGTGAATACTGAAGTTCTCCCTTTTCCTTCTATTTATTTTCTTTCTTTCCCTTAAGAAACTGACCAGAATCTCTCATGTTTAATCAACTGTTAGTTACAAAAAAATTATGGTTGATCTTTGTTTCCTGCTACCAATATGCTATTGTGCAACTCTAACTCTTGTGTTTGTATTACTCTCTTGTATTCATTTTTTTTCATTCATTAGGTGATATAATATGATCCTTGCTTACATTTCTCTATTTTTTTTTTTATGTTGCTGTATTTATCACTTCCTGGACGTGTGGTGAAAGAAAGAAAAAAAATAATCATACAAACAAAAAACCAAAACAAAAACCAACCCTCCTGAGGCTGCCATGCTGACCTCTGATAATGTTCATGTATTTCCTCTGTATTAGGGAAGTTTGCTCCTGTACTTGAACAGACAGGAACTGTTAACATTCTTGGATTTTCTCCACAGTGACCACTCCTCCTGAATCACTAAATTTTATAAAGCTTAATCTTGTGAGATTAAAGCAGCTTCTGATTTCCCTGGGACAAATCAAAATCATACACTTCCCATTTTTGAATTCATGGATTTTAGAACAACTTAAAAACATTCACTTCCTTTTTATGAAATAGGGTAAGCCACTTAACAGGCTGACTGAATAGAGAGTGTAATTCTGTTCAAAAGGTATGAAGCTCTAGGAACAGAACTGCTTGTAGTCTAAAAAAAAAATTTAAAAAAAATAAAAAATAAAAAAAACCTCACACACCTCCTGAGAGTTCAAGAATTCTGCTCCTGTTCTGAGTTAAGGCAGTTGATTTCTGGACACAGGCAGATAATACCATGGCAGCACTTTCCAACTTTACTTCCTGCTCCTCCTGACAAAGAATACAGGTCAGAACTTCCTTCTCAGCAACAGATGGACCTCGTTTGGGACCCAACGCAATTTTGGAGTAATCAATTGCTGAAGACATGCTGTAAAATCATAAGTGACAGATATAAAATAATCACATCGCTTTTCTGAAACAAACATTCTTCCAAGCATCTAAATGTCATACACTGCTAACATTTCTGGTTTTATATCAAAGTGCTTTACAAAACCAAATGGCGACCAAAAAATGAAGAAACACCTCAATCCTCACTAAAATGCAATATTCCTTAAAAAGAGAAAGTGGAAGCCAATTAACATAGAATAACACAATGAAATGGATTCAGACAGCAGGAAATTCAGGAAGCTGTATTCAATGTAGGTTTGGATTAAATATATTTTAATCTTAAACACATTAGAATTGTTTCTCATTATTGAAGAAAACATACTGAAAACAAGTGTCACTACCTTAATTCAGTGCTTTGTGACACAATAGGCTTCCGTATATTTTTTTTAATATTCCTTATTCCCGAGTTAAACAATGATTTATAGAACAATATTTATTAAAGATCAAAGCACACAGAAGTGATCTGTACTTTTTCTCCAGCAACTATCTCTATTTTACCCAATTAGTTTTGAACAGCCACAATTAGACCAAAATTGAGAGCTGTATTAGGAATGCTATATAGTTGAAGCATCCCTAGAACAGGAGCAATCCATATCAACAAAACTACACCTCCAAAATTACTATGTTGTCAACTCAGCAGCTTTCTAATGGCATTTTTTCAAATGTTAAGCAACATAAGTAACCACCATTTGAATAGTTGGTTTTCTTATTGTTTATCTTAATGCTGCTCTGCAAAGTGAGTCCACTGTTCTTACATTGGAATACACATGCTTATTTACATATCATTCTGTTACAGAAGATGACTTAAAAGTAAGTAGACACACAAGTTTGCTGACTGAGATAACACAATCTGTCCCTTGAACGTACTTTCACAATTTTTTATGTAGAATAATGAACTTAAGTAGCAGGTAATCAGCTTTTCCCACCAGAACTTTGGATGTCTTTTCTTACCTTTCCTCCTCCATGATAGCATCTTCTTTCCCCTGTGCCTCCAATGTGTTTTCGTACAGAAGCTTATGGGTTTCAATGAAATTCCTCTGCAGTGCAGACATCTGGGCCATTATCTTCTGACGGTGCAACCTAGCTGCTTCTGCCTTTCTCTTCCGCTCAGCTTTCTCTTTATCCTGAGTGCTCTGTGTCTTACAGTAAGAGAATAAAGAAATCACAGGCAATAGAGAACATCAAAAAATGAAAAGAATCTTTCCCCACCTATATGCAACTATAAGCTAATTCTTCTTATTCAATTACTTAAAGGCACAAATTCATCATTATACACATTGCTTCCATTCACGATACCACTACTTCTTGAGGAAATGAAAGAACAAGTTGCTCCACAAGTGGAACTGGAAGAGTCTCAGCTTTTACAGACTTTTGTATTTTGTTCCATTAACATACCAGATATGATATGACACCTTTCTCAAAACAGAACCACAGCACACGCTCGGGTAAGTTTTGAGCTGTGCATGCAATGACTAGCCAAGAGATTGTTTGGCAGCAAGCTACTGCCAAACAGAATGTGTAAAAGCAAGCTGGCCTGCCTTTGCACGCTAAGGGTAATGACATTCTTCTTTTCTTTTCAGCTTCCAATTAAAAAAAAAAAAAAAAAAAAAAAGCCAAAAACCCCAAAAAAACAACCCCACAAAACCTCATGGGACTGCAATATTCTTGAAGCCCCCATTTCACTGTGTCATTTGATCACTGGATTCAAAAGTTATTTTGAAGGAAGGTGGTAGAGACTGAATCACAGTCAGAATAATCACCTAAGCCTGATGTCTTTATACAATCAAGGCAAAGCAGATTAACCTCTTGGCAGGTCACATTAATTACAAGACATCATTTCAAGTGGATTTGTATTTCTATTATTGCACAATGGCAAAAGAATAGAAAAGGTGATCAAATCATAGAGGTAAGAAAAGGAGAAATAAACACAAATGGCTACTTCATCCCTCTCAGTTGTTTCACTTAACTTGGAAGTACAGCCAAAACCACATTAGCTGCTGATAATTACATGAAACATGCTTAGCATAAATTTCATTTATTAAAAATATTAATCTTGGAACCCAAATCCTATTTGTAGGCAATATGTCAGAAATTACTATTTTAAAAATTATCATTTTAGGTAACAAATTTCATCACCTTTTTGAAAACAACCATTCAAAACATTAAATACAAAGTTTCCATTCAACTTTTTTTTTTATTATTACCTCATCACCTTTTGTAGCTTCTGAGCTTGATGGAGCTGTTATTGTTGTCAAACTACATTTTTCTCTCAATCTTTTCACTGTGTCAAACATCTAGGAATAGAGACTTAGATGTTAAAAACAAAATGCAACTTGGCTCTTATAACATAGACAGTATTAAAGCTCCCGATATTATTTTCAAATGGAGGAAATCAACTGCCATACTCCTAAATAACAAAAACATCTAACTGAGATCATATATGCACTCCTGTGCACATAGTAAATCTCATTCTCCTGTGAGAGAAGGTGTCACAGCTCTGTAAGTCTTGCCATCTCTTACTGGATACTGGCAGAGAGTCGGATGGAGAAATTCCACAGACCAAATGTACAATGTGGCCATTATTCAGATCTGTATGACTCAAGTCTTAATACCAGAAGTCTCAAAAATGCTTTCCCAATTAATAAACTTTTACTTATTACTTGCTATTATTTTGCAAGAGAAATATTAGGAATAAAGTTTATGTATAAAAATGTCATTACTACAATGAATTACCTAACCAAAAACTGACCCAATACTTGAAACTATCAATAGCAAGTACAACAACTTTTTAAGTGCTAATACAGTATTCAAGAAACCATCTCATCTGGGGAGGAAAAAAATGTTCCAACAGATTAAGCTTCTCAAGAAATCATCGCAGCTGTAAACACTGGGTTATACGTAGGAATCGTAATATCTTTCATAAAAGCTTTCTAAATTACTGAAATCAGATGACACTCCTCTCAGTTGTGTACCTGCAGTATCCAATTGACTGTGTCCTTCTGTGCCTCTAACTGAGGAACTCGCTTTAATTTTTCCAGAAGCATTAACACACTCACAGCATTCAAGGCTGAGCTTCCCATTCCTTTACCAAGGAGAGAAAAACAGAAAAGCACAGGTATTCAGGGAAGAAAAACCTCAACATTTTAATGTATTTACAACCAAGTATGTGCCCTAAAAAACTGCTGATTACGTAACACACACACATGAACTCAACTTGTACAGTTACATTTCTGTTTTCATTTCATCTGTTTATTCCAGTTACATATACTATAATCTTTCTGCCTTGTAGATCAATAATTTTTGCTACTTCCAAGAGAAATACAGACAAGAACAGAATTGCCTTTCGCACCAATGAGAAGCAGTAAAGCTTTTATAGCTTACATAAGTTTACTAACAGCTCAATGTGCACAAGTTTATTTCTATCACAAAAGCTATTAAAATTACAGTAATTATTTGCTTCCTTACACCTTGGTAACAGTTCATAACATTCTAGGCCATTCTCTAATACAAGCATGCTTTAAAATTGAGACCATTTTCTTCAACTGTATTTCTTTTGCAGCACTTCCAATTTGAAATTAATTTGCACAGTTTTAGAAGACAAATTTTAAAAATATATTTTTCTTTTTAAAAATCACTTCTCAGTAAGAGTTTTCTTACAATAATACTGATTATTTCTGCATCCCTTATGTAGAAACAGGGCTTTGTTTTTTCTGGTTATGCAAAGCTACAGCTAGCAGAGAATTCTCCAATGTCTCAATTGTAATTATTTTTAGTGCATTCCTACAGTTGACATGAAGCTTCTTAAACAGAAATACATCCAGTGTGATGGCAATACTTCTCCTTGCTCAACAATAAGAAAAAATTAAAAGTAAAAAAAGGTGAAATGGGAGTGTTTTTCAAACTCAGTGACACCTCTTTACACAACAGTTACTAAAAAATAAAGGCAGTTCAGTAGCTTTCTGTATTTGTTTATGTTGGAGGTATTTAAGACATGTGTAGATGTGGTGCTGAGGGACATGGTTTAGTGGTGGACCTGGCAGTGCTGGGTTAATGGTTGGACTTAGTGATCTTAAAGGTCTTTTCCAAACTAAACAATTCTATGATTCTAGGATTTTACTTCACAGTTTCTATCTCTGTTTCATCTCTCAAGTGACAATTATGTTTAGCTTGACAATGGAGTTGTTTCTATATATTCTTACACAGTGAAGCAGAAACTCTAGATAAAACCAAAGATTATTTAGAAAATACAGATTCCAACTCCCATTCACTAGTCTTGAACGTAAGATTAGGAAGTGCTCTGTAGGGATTTGGAAAAGTAAAGAAAAAGAAACAAAGCACACTAAGTTTTGCTTCTATTATCACTACCGCAGTAAAAGACATTAACTTGCAGGTAAATCAGTAACTGTACAGCTCATGAGTACAAAAGATGGAGACAGTTCACTTAAACCCACTGTCAATTTTCAAGGAGTTTTAGTTTCCATTTCAATAACTTTCTTGCAAAGAACGAACCATTTTCAGTTAGATAACACTAGTATTACTTTCCCATTTCTTTCTCATGAAGAGAAGCGCACGTCCTCTTCAACATATCTGGCAACTAGGAACAAAGGAAGCATGACTAAATCTGGTTTTGTGATTATTTAAAACAATAATAATAATTAAGCAGGTTTTAATTCTATATCAAAAGGTAAATCTTTTCTGACTAAAATCACTGAATACTTTATTTTTGTCCTTAGAAAATCAAGTTAGCCTAATTTACTCTGCCCTTTTAACATAAATGAAACATACGTGTTGCTTTGTGATAAAAATCAAAAGTTACTTCTTCTTCTGGAGACTTCTGTAACTGCTGCTTCTCTTCTAGTAACCCTAAGGAAAGGAGATGGAGCACCTGAAAAAGAGAAGAATAGTAAATCTCACTCACTGTCAGAGGTCTGGAAAACTGGCATATAAAGTAAGAATGCTGAATATAGTTCTGTACTATATGGTAATTGTATCCATGATAAAACACAGAAATGAGAAGTGCAGAGATCGTACATGGAGAGTGAAATAACAATGCACAATAGACTTTTCCTGCATATTACTTCCACTAAAACTAACAAACTTGCACACACTTTACGTTAGTAACATACGAATCTTGTCATCTTGCTGATATAAATCTATGAATAGTTGTATAATTCCATAATCCAAAGATTAGCAGGTAAGGTAAGGCAAGGCAATTAAATAACTCTAAATAACTGTGATTAACAAAACTGATTATTTAAACCAGTCTGTAAATTCAGGTCCTAATCCTTTTTTTTTTTTTTTTTAAAAAAAAAAAAAAAAAAAAAAAAAAAAAGCATTACCAAACTTCAACAATGTCAGCACATTTACATACTTACAAAATTGTATTATTGCATGACTGAGTCCCCAAAGAGATTTACATATTTGGAGACTTGGCAGCTTACAAGATGAAGCAACTCCAGTTTCTTTAAGATGATCAAAGGGTTACTTATTTGCACATGAAGTTTCAAGAAAAAGATGAGGTAAAGGGAATTACATATTAGAAGAGCTTCAGTGATGAGGCAATACAGGGGGGAAAAGCTAATCAAAACTGAGGCATATTCCCAATTGAAAACTATCGGTTTCACATCTCTATTTTACAGTGGAGATAAATAGTTAGAAGTACTTTTTTTGACAGTAAGATTCATAAAAACAGGTATAGGGACAAAAAGTACATTCTTGTCAAAGTTAATCATTACACATTTTGATCTTATAAGCAGTTAACACAGTCAAGCACAGGAATGACCATACGATGACGACCAAAACTAATCATACCATTTGGATCATAGCTTCAGTCCACAAGTGGGTTTCCAGTTCTACAGCTCTCTGAAGAACGGTCCGCAGTATGTGCATCATAACATCACAGTTCAGAATCCTCACCACGTTGCTGAATGCAGGACTGAATTCTGGAGGAGGAGGTGGTGGCAATGCTAGAAAACAGATGTGCAAACATATTAAACTGGGATCTCAAAGACTGCAGGCAAAAAGTAGAGAGCACAAACATTAATTCCAGTGAAAGAACAACTGCACTTTTAAAATAATAAAACCACACTCAAACACAAACATTCACCTATGCTTTTATCTTTAGGAAAACCAAATACTTTTAGTAAGGTCTTATATAAAATACATGCAAACTAAGCTAAACAATCAATCACAAGTACTTAGTTGTATCTGCAAATACTTTGCACTGCCTTATCATTTATATCTTACTAATAAACATACAGTGTTTGTGTTTTGCATCAGATATAAAGTTTTCAAGTAGTTAAACAAGAGTGAGCAGTGAATCTTCCAGAGTGTAGGCTCTCACATTACAGCATCCCATGCCTAATACTGCTGGAGCTCTAGATTCTTCCTGCTCCTGGGCCATTCTGATCATTTCTAGCTATGTACATTTTCTGAGCTAATACTGAAACTGTGTGATGTGCTGTCCTACCCAGAAGCCACTGGGAATCTCGGCCTCTACTAAGAGCAACTCAATTAGCACCAAAGCCTTTCCCTACCTGGAAGCATTGACTTAAATCCTTTGATACGTGGATGCCTATTTTCAGTTAACTACTGTGAATGCAATGTATCTGAAATCATCAGTCTTTTGACAATTTAGACTGGATGAATTATAAAAGGTTACCAACTAAGACAACACAGCCACATAAAAGCATATGTATGAAGTATTTGCAACAAATACTTCATGGGTAGCCTCAGGGGAACACACGTCAATGTAAACCATTGTCTTTCTATCTTTTAACTGTATTGTCTGATGAACACTGAGTTTCTGACAATTATACCTAAATATTTGCATTTTTAAGAAGTTCTACAAAATAAATGTCCCTGCTAAGATTTTAATTTGCTAAAGTGAAAGGGGGGGTGGGGGGGGGTGGGGGGGTGGGAAGAGTACTACTGAAATTCTGTCCACTGTATTAAACAAACAGTGAGGAAAGAAATCAAAAGTAGTCCAAAAATTTATTTTCTTCATTATTTTCCAGCTGTCATAATCTTCTGAGTTACTAACTGAAGAAAATTTAATTCTTTCAAAGAGAATGTGATTTCCTATTTAACTATGTCCCTCCTAAATGACAATATCCATTTATTCTTTTTCAGTTCCACAGTTTTTCAACTAGAAGGAGCCTAAAGCAAATAAAATTTACTCAGAATGAGCTTTAACTATCTTAGGTATGGAATGCTGTAGCATCCCTGACTGTACACAAAAAAAAAAATAAATACACTTTTCAATAGGAAGTAAAGATTACGGTATTCAACTGGAAGGGCAATCTGGGAAGAGAAACACAGTTTTATCTGTTGCAACTCACAAAAGCAGGTCATAGTTGATTTTATTAAATTGTTGATTGTACTTAATCAATCAGCTTACAAAGTCTTCCTCAACTCAATTAATGCTTGTGACTTGAATTGGTAAAAGTAAGCTCAAAAGGGAAATAACATTTGTTACAGTAGAAACATGGGTTTTTACTATTACACGTATTTGCAGCTTCTAAAAAAGGAAATTTTGGTTTATAAAATTCAAGTCTCAAGATACTTAACAGAATGGATACGAACACTAGGTCCTGCAGCAACCTTCTCTATACGGCACTATTATGTCTCAACATTGTGCTAAAGAAATTTCTCACAAAAAGCCCTTTGGCCTCCTAGTTAGTCGACCATAAAAACTCTTAGTTTGGTCTGTCAATGAGTACTATGCCATGTTTATTTGTCTACATGGAAATTAAAATAAAAATCCCAAAACTCCTTTGTGTTTACAAAAAAGGAAAAAAGAGAAAAGAAATATCAGGTGCTAATTAATTACAATAACTACAAATCACAACAAACTGAATATGAACTCAGCTATCCACAACGGCCACAAGACATCTCCCAGTGCTCATTTTATATGCACAGCTACATACACTACTGAATTGTAACATTTGTTGAACCATCAGTTTCAATTTTTTACCTTCATCTCTGTTTTCTTGTTTTCTTCTTTTCTTTTGTGTATGTTCAGCCTATAGAGAAAGTAGTGTTGCTATATCAGCATCTCTACAGAAGTACACAATGAAACAATGAGAAACCCTGAACTGGAAATGTGGCAAGATACATAGTCAGTACTTGGTCACATAACTAGAATCCTGTCTGAAATCTGTTTAACAATGCATTTTGCATTTTCATTTGTAGTAGAGATAAATAATTGAACATACTTGCTTCCTCAATACGAGTTATAAAAGCAAAGTTTGGTGTTTTCCAGTTCAAAGCTATTTCTTGCCATATTTTGCTCTTAGCATACAGTTAACAGAGTTAATACAGACATGACCATAGGGAAAATGCTGATGCAAACCATACCACGTCAATTTGTGTTAATAATCTTAACTGCATTAGAAATTGTTTTGAAGTTAGCTGCATATACCCTTTACTGAATCAGTTTCTTTAGATTCCATTAATTCCTTTGATTCAGCAAAACTCTTTAGACATTGATAAATACATACTATTCTTTAACCTTTAAAAGTGAATCTTACACTGCTTACCTTGCTGTGCTGGGTCTTAGTATAGTGATAAAAGAACATATTGAACTCCTTCAAGCATTCATCTTTCAGTTCATAAACTCCATGGCCAGACACACCTGGTTTCCTTACAGAGAAATTTTTCATGACATATAGATTAATAATGTATATTCAGCACATCTTCAAATGTAAACAAACCAGTATTAATTCATTTTCCAAGGAAAGACTAATAAGAAGTGGAATAGTGATGTTTGCTTCATCAGCTTATGAAGAGCATTGAGTGAGTACAGTTATCAGTCTTTAATTTTCAAGACTGTTTACTACTGTAAATCCTACCCAGCAGCAAAAAGTTTCTTGTCTATACCATCTACAGCACACCATATAGCCTCTGATGGGTAAATTCTTTTTAACTTAATGGCTTAGAATTTCAGAAATTGCCTGTTATTGTATAAAACTCATTACTTACTTAACCAAGGTTGAAAACAAGTAATGCAAACATCTACATTCCAGTAGGTAGAGGGTTTTTTTGAACCTTCCATATAAATCCCAAAGCAAAATTCCTACGTACACCTATAGTTGCCTTTGATTAAACAAACAAGTGAGCCACATGAAACTTAAAATAAACTACACTAAAATAATTAAAATTACAAGACCTTTTTGTGACAAGAATAGCAGACATCTGAGCTAGCTTTTTCTCAACTGCTACAATTGATTGTTCTATATTTGCATACATATATAAATATATTTTTTTAAAATTAACGCCCATCTGAAAGTTACAGCAAGTTAACAATTAAGTAACATCTAAATCAGTTATTAGGTGGTGATTGCCAAAGGTACAATGAGTTGCTAAGGTTCTCAACCATCTCTGAAATAAAATGAACTTCTGAAGGTTCTCCCACTAGGACTTGAGATTAATAAACTCCTGCAACTCCTCAAACTGAATTTGAAGAAAGAGTGGGATATCCCATACATTTTTCTTTCCTATACACATTTGAAAGTGAATATATATCAAGACAACAAAATATTAGCTGAACAGGGGCTGTGCAGTGAAGCTTGCTTAACCCATATATAATCTAAGAGATCTTTTTCATGTTCAAGCTACTTAGAAAACAATATTAAGAACTTACTTAAATGTAGCCACTTTATCAATTACACTCTCCAAGCCAGTTTCATTGTTCTCCTGGTAAAAAGATTTATTTGGGTTAAATATATAATGATTCAAATAGCTTCTGTATTATGCTAGGTGCAACAAAAATAGACATACAGATTTAGATCAATTCCCTAATTCATGAAGTAATATCTTTTGCCCACTGAAAGCAGATATTCATAATTGACAAGTTACTAGGAATTACTAAAGACAGATAACACTTCCATTTAATCATCTAAATTTTTATAAATAAGAGCTGTTCTCCAGAAACAGCAGTGCCTTACCCAGCCTGAATTGAGGGAAAAACAGAGTTTTAGTCTCTTAAAACAACTAATGTGGATCACACATTATTGGTTTCTTGTAAAATTCCAGGCTATTTAACTTACAGTAAAACTGAAGATTTTTTGCATTGATTTCCAGCCCTGAAAACATGTACAGGCTATAAAATCTAATCCACATCCCTCTCCTTTGCTTGAATTTTCAAGTTGGAAAAGAATGGCAGATAAATCTCTGCTTTTGAATAGACCTGTACAATACTTGACTTCCAATGGACCTGCACAGGTTTAAAGTGATCAAAATTACAGGATCAAATTTATTGATGGCACACAGGACAGAATGGAATCCAGCTGCATGGTCCTGCAGGGCCAAAAGAGAAAATAATTTTAAAACATATCTTCTGAATCTAGGAGAACTACAGCTGAACATTCTAAAAAACTCCACTTCTTCATCAAAAGGCAAAATCTCCATAGAAGCCTTTTCAGATTAGACCACACTTGAATTCATGACATTCACCTTTACATCAGTAAGGTGTGCAAGCCCCTCTGTCATGCTCTTTTGTAACTCTGAAACCAACATTTGAGCTTCATATCAAAAAAAAAAAAAATGCTTCCATATAAAGATGTGGAAGCTAAAAAGCAAAATATATAAAACAAGAAAAAGCAAATTAAGGAAAAAAGTAAATAAAGCAGGACTCACATTTTCAGGCAAGGACTTGGTAATCGCACTGTGAGCCATTGGTTCAATACATAACAGATGGATGATTTCTCTCATGATAACATCTTCTTTTGTCACATTACTTACTCCAGGCACATATCTTTCCCCTTCCAGAGTGAATCAAAAGGAGAAGAATGGCAAATATGACAGTTATAACGCAATTCTGAATTTTGCACAGAGGTCATGCTATTCCTGGGAGACCTCACAGTGTAGGTTTGCATTTGCCAGAAACCAGTGGCAAATGTCTGAGAGGAAACAAGTTTTTTAGCCAAACTTCCTAACAAAATGGGCTGAGAAGAGTTTCTCTCCATATTCTACTCTAATACTCAATTACAAAGTTAAACAGCTTTTTTTACTGTGCAACCCCAATTGCTTCCAACTGTCAAATACTTGCATTACTGAACCCATTTAAAATAGTCGTTCTCCAGTGTCCTCTCCATCCCATGTAATAATCCATTACTACAACAATGGAGCAAAATGAAACTTACCCACAACATAGATGATAATCTGTAGCATCTCTTCTATTAACACGTTATATTGTTTGATTAAATCCTACAAGAATTAGAGAAACCATTCTTTTAAAAAAAAAAAAAACAACAAACAAAAACCAAAACCAAAACCAAAAAAAACCAAAACCAAAAAAACCACAAACCAAGAAAAATCTGTCAAATGACACTGAGCTCAGCCTTCAGATGCACTGCTTGGCTGAAGCAGTGTACTGTGAGAAGAAATCTCCATTCTAACAAGCTGGAAAAAAAGCCAGCGTTTGTATAGGAGATATTGCATTGACTTTTAGTGTGATGATCATAAAAATGCAGTAATCAACAGCAGCTAGTTTTTCTTATTAAAGTTCCACAAACTCAAAGCAAACAAATTAATCAGCAGAAATACTTGCCACTCACCTGATCTTTGGTGGGCTTCATCTTTTTGAATGCATCAGCAAGCTCATATCTCTGCAGTATCAGCAGGAGGAACTGGTTTGGATCCATAAGAGATGCACCTACCTATCAAAAACCCCAAACTAATATGAACACCAGTCACTATGACAGTTACTCATTAATTATGAAAAATACTCTTTCACCAAGAAAAATTTTTAAAATCATACAAATTTAATTAAAATTAATGAAATTCCATGAAAATTTTATGAGTCAAGCAAGCAATGATTCAGAACATTATACCTGGAGCATGATGATATCTTTATCATACATCTCTTCTCTGCATTTAACATCTTGATAATAGAATATCTGAGAAATAGGAAAACAAAATTTAAGTAGAGAAGTAATGTAAAGTAATGCACTATCAAATGTGCACCAGTTAATGTCTGAGACTTTTTTAAACTGTGCAGCACCTTTATTGAGTAAGGAAAAGTCCTACGTTTCTTTCAAAACAAATGTGTACTTTGATGGAAGCAAAAAATGTTTTTTCACCTCTCCAGAGAAAGTCTATGCTGTCCTTCATACCTTCTTCCAAGACAACATGATTCTAACGGCTGCTACTGATTAAAGTCAAAACATGCTCCTTCTCCCACCCCAGTACTCAGAATGACAATTCTACATGGGGCTAGCAATATTTACTGTGATTTCAAAGGGTCCTGTGAAAGGTAAACACAGAAAACTCCCGCTGTCAAAGAAAAAAAAAAGTTAAGCCGAAGCAGGCAAAACACAAGTACTTAAGGGTACATGCGTCCTTTTACCTTTTCTCTTGCAACAAAAAAGCCTGCAAGCATTATAAAATGTTTGTTGGGTCTACTTATATGACATTTAAAAGTTTGGTATGATACTAAAACAGTTTTACTTTTGCAAAAAATAATTATCATACACTAAGAGATTCTTCTAACATTTTATGTTATAAGCAACAGTACTAACAGTACTTTATGCAGTGCAGATCTGAAAGTAGTTTACACTATATGCCAGTAACACCAATATCATTTCAGAGTCAGGAACAGCCACAAGAAAGATGAAAACACATTTTTAATGAAGAGAGTTAAGCTATTGATGAAGCAGGAAATAAAACCGAGTCATCTGAGTTCTGACCTAGAAATCTTCCTATTTAGTGTGTGACCCCCATGACCTCTCTCTGGACTGGATGAAACCACCACTGGGAACATTATTGAGAAACAGTTACATACACCATTAGGATCAACTCACTACCAAAAACTGTAGGGAGTACCTGGCTGATCAGGGAGAGCCCATTCCTTCTCCACATCTCTGCAGCAACCTGAGCAACCAAGACAAGACATCGCAAAGGATATTCTACTAGCAGCTCCACTTGAAGTTCTTCCTAGAATTTAAAAAAAGGAAAAAAAAAAATTAAGCAAAATAAGTCTCTCATTGATTTTAAGAGTGAAAGTCCTAATGAACAAAGACACATTGACAGCTGCAAAGTAACTTCTGTGCGTGCCATCAAAGTTACAGGATATAATTTTAGGGATTTTCATTCCCAGAGCATAAATCACAAGTAGTATTTGGGGAAAAAAAAAAAGAAATCTTACAGGAGAAACAAACTCGTGCAATCTTGAGATGGTTCCAGTTTTGCTTAATCGTACATGAAGACCTACAAAACAAATAGGAAAAAAATTAGAAAATAAATCAAAATCCGTAAAGCTTCTCCTCCAATACATTCTAAATGTTTGCTAAATCATCTACAACTCAGAGAATTACAGAAGAAAAGTCAAAGTTCATTTAGGAATGACTTCTCACTTCTTTTTTTTTTTAAGATAGTTCTATTACATTATCACAACAATTCTTACCAGTATTATAACCCATTTTTAATGGACAGAACTACTCATTTAATGAACTCATTAAAACCATTCAAATTGAGTTCCTAAATAGAATTAGCAAATTTTTGATTTTACGTTTAAATCATATGTCAGTGATAACTGAATTTCAAGACTACCAGGCTTAACAGATGGTATCTTGGTATCGAATGATGTGACAAAGAATCTACAGCTTAACAATAGCATATGATTTCATCTGTATTATAGAGAAAGTGGTTATCACCCACTGCTGTGGTCCTTTGTATTCTGAGTGGAAATCTGTTCTGGCATGCTGCATATGCCTTCTAGGAGGAGCATTTTAACAGTCCTAAGATATATGTGGCTGGAAAATAAATTCAAGATACAGTAATAATGAACATTTATTTAGGCAAAACAGGTAGGAATAGAAACAGAACCACAGAGCTTTAAATAGTCCAGAGAAAACTGAAGATGTCATTAAAACATGAAATTTTTCCTTCTCTCTTCTCTTCATCTTTCTCCTTTTTAAAAAAATATGTCCTCCAACCTCCATGGCAAATGTATTTTTGAGAAAAACTTTCCCTTTGTGGGACTTTGGGGAACAGCATTGTCTGATCATAAGAATGTCAGAAAGTCCAAGAATGACTGATCTGCGAAGCACTTAATCTAAAGGCTTTCAGCAATAGAGATGGGTGATATAGATAATTCCAACAGTGATCAAAACAAGACACACCACCTACCAGCAAGAGTCCTAGACAGTGGTAAATGTATGCTGACAGGATCTGCTGACACTCTGTAAGGTCTGCTCTCCAGAGTATGGCCACACAAGTGAAACACTGTCTTTTCCCGTGAGCGGCCATTTGTGCTGCACCTCATCACAGCTTTATGACATTCGCTGTAGGCCTTGAGCAACAGCTCTTCCTAGAATTTAAAATAAACGCATAGCATTATATTTAAAAATCATACATATGCACTAAAATTCCTCACTTGTTTTATTCCGACGGCATAAACAGTTACTAGAAATCCACAGTATAATTACTATTCTGTTTCTTTGTCAGCTAAAAGATTATAGTCTTCCGAGATCCCTTCTCTCTGTCACACCACAGATGAATTCTTTCAGACTCATTTTTTTGTGGAGATCTGTATTGAATAATAGTGAGCGTTTTTAAAAAGCTGCTATTTAAAAAGCACTCAGGAATATCCACAGAAGGTATGCATGTAAGAACCCCAGACAATTGATATACTTACATCACAGGCACACCACTCCTGAAACATCAAAAGAATGTTCTTGAGCTGCATCTGTATAGCAATAGCTGCTTCCCAGTCAGGATCCACCTCAATGTGCTGACCAATCTGCCTTTTTATCTCCTCCATTCCCTGAAATGGAGAGGCCACAAAATACTGAAGCCAAATCACTGATCACAGGCTTAAAACAACACAAAATCCCATAATCAAATGGTAAAATATAGGTTGTTCAGATACATGTAGCTAAAATTGATTACTACTACTTCTATAAAGTAAGCATTACTTTTTCACCCATCCAAGACAGGGACTGAAGAATTTACCACCTTAATGGTATGTTTACATCCACAATACTGCTATGGACAAAAAGATGAGCAAACAGAAGTGCTGAGATATTTTTATAACACCGTATTGGAAAGAAGTTATTTAAATGTGTTGTACCTGCATGCAAGTTAGAATCCTTAGGAAAGAAACAAATCCTTCTAAAAACCTCTCCCTCAGACGGTCTGTCCATAATGTAGGCTTGCTGACTAAGACATACCTGTCCCAAGAGAAAACATTATCATCTTTTGCTCAGACTTGTCCTTATACCTGTATTTAAAGTGTTCTTTGTATTAAAAAAACCTGCATCATCATATTACATCACTCCCCATCTCACACTCCTTTTAATTTTCACCAAATATTAGAGTTGCTTGGTGCGAAACTATCATTTGAAATAGATTTTTTTTTTAATTCCAAGGTATTAGGGGTGGTTTGCTTTTATATTACTCAGTTTGAGTAATTTGGGACCTGTAAGAGTGGAAAATGCTATGTAGGTGAGGATAATACAGCTTTCCCCGAATGATAATTAACAGAATCCAAGTTTCCCATATTGTCTTACATTAGATATATTGGGTTTATTTGGAATTATATCAGCAAAAATCATCAAAAATTGTCTTAATACAATATAATTTTGGTATTTGAAAATTTTAGGTTTCCACTGAAAAACAAAACATTGAAGTTTTGCATGTGTTTTTTGAGGGGTTTGATTTTGGGCTTGTTTTTAAAGCAGTTTTATCATCAGATTCCCAAATTGAAACACCTCATGCTACTGCCAATTTTCTAAGAATTGCTCTAGCTTCTAAGCTTTACACTTACCTGAGGTCAAATATTACTGCATATACCCGGTTCAGTTTGTCCTGACTGTAGCCTTGGAAGTTGAACTTGTCATTTTTGTCTAGGTACTCTGGAAGTACTTCTAAGAGTGTCTCTGTAATGGTGGTGATTACATTTTGCTCTTCAATAAGGTGTCGGGCCTGCAAGAAGAAAATGAAAAACTTTTCTTAGTATTTTTGTTGAAGAGAACTGTCAAAATATTTTTTCCTTTGAACCCAGTCTTTCTGATTAGAAATTATTTTAAGCATTTGTAAAGAGTTCAAGCTACAAAAAACTCCCACAGTATTTATTATGTATGAACACAATTTCTATCAATTTAGCATGTTGATTCACTGTGACAGTTTCAATGTAACACACGTGCTATTTTTTCTAGAAAGATCATGTAGAAAAGGACTTTCACATCAGTATTTCAGCCAAGAAACATATAACCTTTAAAACTTACAGGTATACTTTTTCCCCCAACAAGATTTAGCATATTTCAACCACACAAAAAGACATTTAACCATTTTTTTTTGCCCCTTCCCCTCAAGTTTAAGTTATATAAGAAAGTAAATGTGAACAGTAAATGAGCACAGAAAGTTAATGCAGAGAATGATGCCCAAAACTCCTACTTATTTGCATTCCCTCTACCTTCTGTAATCAACTTTCACTTGAACTCAAGCTCCTGCTTTCATATTGGCCTTAACGAAGCTCAAAATCATTCATTTTCAACTCAGCAACGTATAAAGACGCTCTGCCAAGTACAGTAGTCTGCAAAGGTAGTACTGCTAGCAATTCTCAAATTTATTTTACATTTCTAGAGGAGACAGGCTGTACATACCAGGGTAGGTACGGTGAACATCTGAACTGAGAGGGCTGTCACAGAGAGAACTCTGTCGTGATCATCACTGATGTATTCTTTTTGCAATGCCTTGTAATACTAGAAGAGAATATTGGGGCAATTAAATAAATAACACAAGTATTAATTAAAAATGTTTACTTTTTTATTTGCAAGAACGACATCTCAATATCCTTCATCCTTTCTAATATAAGCAGTTCAAACAACAAAAATGGCACAACGTCCTCAATGCACCAAAGCAACTAAACATGTGCCCCACTGACTTAATACTGAAGATAAGCACAAATTTAACTGCTCTGTCAGATTGGAACCAAAATACTTTTTCTCCTCCAACCAATCTTCCCCAGGGAAGGAAATTAAATACCTGAAAAAAAGGATCAATAAAGACATTAACTTATGAAACAAGTCTTCCTCCTGCAGTGAACTGCATGGATAGTTATCCAACAGCTGTCTGTAAAAGATGTGTACAAGTAATGTAAGTCTGTCTTTGCTTTGTTTCAATCTCGATAAAACCATGAAGTGCCAGTCATCTTCATCAGGATTAAAAAGTCTCACCCTAAAACAAAAACCTCACTTGGTCTTATGCTTTGTATATTTCTTAACTATTGTACCTTATTTTTAAAAAGAAAGACCAGTATCAGTTGCAGTTCATCTGCCATTTCAAAAGACATACAGAATACCAACAATACTGCATTCAAACTGAGCATGTATATACCTACATGATTATAAGGAACAAAACCAATGACACTGGAATTAATACACTCTATAAAGGCTGAGCTTCTTGTTGAAGCTCTGCTTGTTGAAAATCCATTATTTATATTGAAACAATTTTCAGATTTGGTGGAAATTTTACAAAGCTAGTAAAATTTCAGAGCATAAAAAAAAACAAATAACCATTTACCTTCACAAATTCCACAGCAAAAAGTTTTTTGTATTCCATTTCCATGAAAAAACTACTGAAGATAAGTTCATGAAGAACCTTCCTTGCCCCTGTGAAGAGCCAATACAATGCACATCATTTTATTGTACTAAGGTGCACCTTCTTGTGGAAAAGAACAGATTATTAAATTATAATTAAAAATCATTAAAAGCCTTGAAATGGTTACGAAGTATATGAACGCAGTTATTAACATATTTTTTTTATATTTTAAATATTTATTGGTATGTATTTAAAACACAGGGTAAGCATCAAGTCACTCAGTCACGCTGTATCTTGCAAAAAAATCTTCAAAATATATAAAGCAGGAAAAATTTAGGACGTAAACACATACCCACAACATAAAATTATCTCAGCTGTAAAAATAAAGACGGTATAAAAATAAAAACTGTAAAGAAATGGAACTCCACCTGCAGAGCACACACTTACTTCTACACATTTGTTACACACATGAAAAATTAATTTGCCTCTTCAGTTTGTAACAACACAGATACACAAACCTTTATGAAGTTTTGCATCCCACAGCATCAATCTGCTTATGAAGCACGGCTTTTCAGATCCAGCTTCTTCTTTGAGACATACTTGACAGAAGATCTGGCGAAAGTCACCTATAGGGATAAAACTATTCATTTGTACAAGAATGCTTCAATAATTAAATTATATGAGCCAACAAAATGAGAATTACAGAATTCTGTTATTTAAGAAAAAAAGAAGGCACTTAAGTATGTTTTAAATTTTTTGTTTTTACTCAGTGAACTTTCTCCCACATACTCTCCCATTACTAATTTCTTTCTATTATTCTTACATATTTTATTTAATAAATCCAGTGATGCAGAAGGGTGATGCCTAAAATAGGGCATGTGATGCTGCAACTGAATAAAACTGCTAAAGAAACAGACAGAGCTCAAGCAGGGAAAGACATTTATTTTAGCAAGAGGGAACAGAAAAGTACTGCTATTCATAACCATACTGATGGATATCAGCACCCGTACTACTGTATTATTTATTTACTAATTAGTAGGACTGTGAAAGTATTTTAATAAGGAAATACCATATATAACAATGCTGAAGACACCTTCTGAGAGAATCCGTCATTCCAATACCGATGTAGCATTATTGGAACAAAAATCAGTTATGCTTACTTGAATAGCTCATGAGTTTGTTCAGCCAAGAACCAAGGCGCAAGGCAAACTTCTGGTGAGCCATAACATCAGCATGCAGAACCTCCACATGAAGTGGTCGCTGAGAAACATTTTCAGAATGCCTCTAGGAGTGAGGTAAATATTAGTAGATATAAAGATAACACAAGTTTTCATATTTCTCTTCACCACCATTACCACTCCTGAGCAAAAAAAGAAATCAGTTGGACATTTTATTTCTGAAGATAACTAGCTACCTATCTATCCATCCATCTGTCCCAAATGTGGTGAGGTAAATTCAGTTTCAGAAAGTTCATAGGCAGGTTATAAAAGCATGGAAGTACCAAGTTAAAGACTGTACAGCAAATAAGTCTTCAGTATTAGTAATGATGAGGATGACTTGTTTATTTTTTAAATGAGAATAATTTTAGGAAGTTACCTTGATTTCTTCTTTTGCTTCCTGACAAGAGGCATAATGTCCTGCCTTAACAGCTCTCCGACCCTGTTTAATGAAAATATTGAGCATAAGACCAATATAAAATAAAACCAAAATGGCACATGCCTGATCCTTGCTACGTTTCTTATATATAAAAGAAAAACAGGAACCAACATCACTCACGGTGCTTTTAGACATCTACAAGCAAATCAACATTAACATAAATTATCTTTAGAAAAAAGCTATTTAAATTAACAACAGAACAAAGTAAAGGCTGGGTATCTTAAGATTATTAGATAAGGAAAATACACGTACACATTAAAATAGATGAGAGGGATTTCTGCAGAATATTTAAAATACAAACTACATAAACTTTCTTCCTAGCACAAAGTACACTCATCCTGAACTGCTCTTTTGCAATCTTTTCTACTATTTCCTATGTCTGTATACAAAATAGCAGTGTACATTTTAAGCGTGGGTTTGATCACTCTTTCAATAAAGCCAAGAACAGGTCCAGCTTAGACCTCAAATTCCACTCACAGGAAATCAAAGGTATGGGCTTCCAAAACAACTTCACACAGCAGAATTTCACACACAAAGAGAAGGAACTCGCTGTATGTTGTGGAACTGTTATAATCAAAACAATGTAACTTAGACCTTTGTGGCAGCAGGTGCTTTGTAAAACAGTCTGATCAACTCTGGATCTAAAATTTAGGTTTCAATCAAAAGGAACCTTTATAAGGGAAACCTTTGGAAGTGACTTTATAAGCATGCATGTATGTACATATTTTACAAAACCTGCAACTGCAGGACAAACCTTGTAATTACGTAAGACTGACACTACTAACTAAATACAAATAAGCTTCCATTACCTGAATAAAGAGAAACACAAAAAGAAAACACAGTTTTTACAAATTAAAAAAGGATACTAATATTAGTAACAGGTTTTATATGTAAATATACAACAAATACATATACAGCTATTGACACAATTTCTCCATGTTTAAACACCTAAGTTTTGTACTTTAGTGAGGTAAACAATATGGTTGCAATTAAGATAATTCAAACACTGAACATGCTTTTCCTCCCACGCAGCAGGGGAAAAAAAAAATTACATTATGAATAGAAGGTCTTCACGAGACATTAGTTTGAAAAATGAAGTCAAAAAATTGTCAGATTCACCCACAATCCTTCATGGATTCTTCCTGGTTTCATTTGTTTAATTTGAAGTTTTAAGATTTTCAAATTAAGTCTGAGACAGAATGAGCACTAGCTCATTCAAGATGCAAGGCATATTTATGATTAAATATAACTGAATGTGTGGATTGCTGACTTGCATATTTTTCAGACAAATACCATTAAAATAAAACATTAATCTCAACTGAGAATTAAAAAAAGGTAAGGAAAGGAACAATTTTACATAATTCAGCTGTTCCCTTTTCAAAATAATTGGTTTTGTCCTGAAGAAAAAAAAAATTAATACAGTTTTTAAACTTTCTTGAAGCAACAGTTACTCTGCAACTTGCCTTTCTTTCTCCTCAAGCTCCAGCATGCCAGATATCAAGATTCTATGATCAAGAAACTATAGTAGCAGTTCTTAGTGATTAAAAAGTTACTTTCTCCCATATCCAGAATGCACTAACCTCTTTATCTATGGCAGTAGTATGCAACTGGGCTTCACCGAGTTCACAGCCAAGTGCCCTTTGCAGGCTGTAGATGACATGATCATAAGAATGATGTTCATCATTGAAAAGGACACAGTAGTAGCTGTCCACTTTCTCTCTACTGTGAAAAAAACAACATATCATCACACAAAAATAAAACTGTAAATAGTGTTCTATCTATTACAAGCAACAGCCCCCTTGAGAGAAACATCAACTACAAAAAAATTACAGAAAAAAATTAAGCATGTTCTTCATGTCAAAGACACACCTAAAAATTCCCTTACTATTTATACCAGAATAAGCCACAGAAACCACATACCAAGTACAAGAGACATTTTAAGTAATTTGTTTATTCCATTATTTCCACTCTTTTCTGTTTTATGATCCCATCTGTCTTTTTAACTTGATGCACAACAGCCTTTTTCCATTTTGGTGGAGCACAGTCACGCACTACTTTTTCCATGAAGTATCAAAAGCTTTCTCTATTTAACTGTAGGTCAAAAATGCTACAGTGTTGTTTACAGGGATTTTGGCATTAATATGTTTGCATGAGTATATAAGAATACCAGAGGCAAAATTATTAACAAAGTTTCTAATGCCTTGAAGCAAAAGTTGGAAATACTCCCTACCTAATTGTGAGCTCTGGAGGCAGTTCCTTCTCTTCTTCCCATATAAGCATATCTACTATGTATTTTATCACCGAGGGAAACACCCTCCTAGAGTGCTCCATAATTTCTTCGTTCAACTGACATTCAGAATTCTGTAAAACATGAGATAATATTAATACGGAAAACAAATTTTTGAAATTAAAAAAGGGTTAGTAGAACACCTTAACACAATATCTGTTCCAGGAAATTAGTCTTTTCATTATGTTCAAACAAATTAATCTCACCTAATTTGTTCTCTTCAAAATCATTTCATCCCAAAGGCTCTCAGTAGTTTTCCAACAGTTTCATCTACCTTTTATTATACATCCAGTTTCTATCTAGGAATAGACTACGAAAGGCCTTGCCAAATGTGTTAAGAAATTTGAATATTTTTTTTAAACTTCAGTTTAAAAAAAGCTGGTTAACAGTTCTCTGTACACCTGAGGATATTAAAAGTATGCAGTTCAGACCAAAATTATTTCCCCAAATTGCTTGCACTTCTGTGCAGGTATTCTGTCAAACACTCAAGACACTCCTTGAACCGAATCATCCAAGGAAACCTAATTCTGTGTTTTTCAGAGACACTATCCCAGATTTAGAAATCATTCAAGATATCCCTGTGAACTAACATATTTCCCATCCACCCAGATAAAGCTCATGAAGTGAATTGTCTACATCACAGAACATTATTAATCCTTTCAGTAAGGATTTAAGCAGAAGAGAAATAAAGGTTATAAGCAAAGAAAATCATAACTAAATCTGCACTTAAGAATGAAGCAATGAATACTCAGGTACAAGACATAGATACACTGCAAGGATACTGTGTCAAAAGAGGGCTTTAATCCAAAGGCCCTGATGACCTTATCCACATACCACCTTCCCTTCAGCATATGCATATATAAATGGTATAAAATGTTATTATTAATGCTAATGCATTAATCCAGTATTGTCATATACAAATATGACACAGAACAGAGGATATTTTCTAGAGTGTTTACACAAAGTAAACATTTTCATTTAAGAATGTAAATGTCTAGGGTAATTTTTTTTTTCCCCAGACTCACAAAGCTATCATCATCATAAAGCTTGGAGGAAAATGAAAAACAACCTAGAGATTATTCTTAAATCTAACTGTTGTAAATATACTATTTTTTTTTCCAGTATTTGAGTTTGTCATTAATGCATGTTAAGCAAAAAAACCACAAAGGAAAACACAAAGCTGTGCATAAAGATACTCCAAACAAAAATCTTGTAGTAAGACACGCGGTTCTCCTTCAGTCTGTAGAAGAAATCAAAGGAAACCACATCAAAGGATTTATAAACCATTATAAGTGGGGATTGCACTCATACAAATAGTGAAAAGTTAAATGATGCAAAGCTACCTCCAATGCTATCCACATTAATGGAAGTCACAGTTAAATGAGATTAAGATACGTCTAATATAAACTGAAAGGGTAAAAATAACATTTCCTCAGAACTATGCCCAAAAGTGTGTAATTATTTAAGCTTCAGGTGAATCTTCAAAAAACAAAATTGTGGAAGAATGAACAAAGTGTGTTCAGGTATCGAAGTTTAAAAATAACTAAGAACCAGGGTTTTTTTTTAAACACATGTGGCTGGGAAGTATTTTTACCTTCTTAGATGTGAAATTATTAAAATGATCTGTTTTTAAGGATACATTCAGGCAAAAAGGTCTTTATATGTCTGGCATAGAGAAGACATTAATTTGGAGTCAATAGGGAACAGATGACTCCTAAAAGCCTGGGGTGCGGATTTTAAAATGAAGGAATGATTTTCTGAGGCTCATATTACATACAAGCCAGTAAGTTTTGTAAATATATCCTCACTGTAAAACTTTAAAAACAAAACCAACTAAGGTTTAATTAGAATTTTTGTGAGGATACTGTATTTTACTAATGCTCACCTCATGTTATCTCAGTAGTGCTAAAAAATCTGGTGTTCACCTTGTAGATTGAAACCTGTCCCCGGCTAAGGGCTCATTTTTAAAAGGAGGTCATTCTGTAGATCAAACTCTAAACTTAATCTACCTTTTAAAAATAGCAGCCAGCTCCTAAGCACATTTTTACCATGTTCGGCATAGCATACAAACACACTGCAAACATATCCTTCTTATTTGCTCCTACCTGACCGGAGTAAGTTTATAAACACTTTAGCATGAGATATCCTCTGCACTTAAGAGTAATTAAAGGAGTATTGGTCAGGATTGAGAAGAAGAGAGCACTTTTTGTTTGACAAGCATGTGATAAACTTCTATACTATCAGAAAACATGCTGAAAGAAATATGCAAGATGTCTGTTTCAAATGCACTTTGCAACTCCTTTCTTTTAATAAGCACTATATGCTGAAAAAATTCCTACATGATGAAAGTCCTTGATTCTCCAAACTGAGAACAAACTATGAGGTAATCCAAACATCTGTGAGCCTCTTGGTCATAAAAGAACCCCGACGAACAAGTCTTTTTTAATAAGAAAGGTGGTCATGCAATGCAATCTATCAGTTACATATAGTACATAGTAATATACTGACACATTTCATTATTGAAGTGGTTCTACTTTTCCTCTTTTACTAGAGAGCATATATATACATGCTGACTGGATAATAACTACATATACTGACAACAAAGAACTATTATAATAAGTAACTTTCTACTTCTTCAAATTCAAATAATTGTCTAATGATGTTTTCCATCACTCAAGACTCTTGGGTAGCTCCCATTGTAGGAGTATGTTCTAAAGGAAAGGGAGGTAAAAAGCAGAATATGCTGTCACCGATGCAAATACAAGACCTGTGAAATCACAGAATCTATACCATGCAGAGAAACAGGTTCCCCAGCAGGAAGTACACATTTCATAAACCATTTTAGGGACTCAAGTCAGAGCTGCTGGAACCAATAAATACTATTATTCTCAAAAGCAAAGTGCTGAAGCAACTGTTAAAATGATCTCATACAGAAACCTAAATTTTAAAGTTGGGAAACACAATCTATTTTGTTTAGAATCTCTTCGTTAAAGCTCTTAATGTGCCTCATAGGTCCACGTTCATCCATGAATCTATAATTTTTTTGTGAGCCATCACAGGTGAAATCCATAATGTATGCTAGCTACTGTCTGTAAGACAAATTGGACAAACTGGTCACCTGAGGCATGTGTAACATCACTTACATAGAAGCAATGGAGATGCTTTGGCTGGAAACCCTTAATTTTCAAGTGGAAGAACACTTAATTCTCAATTGAGACCTGAACATTTTGTCTTAAGACCACTGCTAAATTCTCTTTGTGATATCACAAGGACCTCTCAGCAATAGGCTAGAAATCTGGTGCTAAGCATCTTGTAACACAAATTTTCCATAGTATCCAAAAGTAGCTTTGAAGCTGATAGACACACGAGTTCTTCACCTTCCCATATGTCTATCAACAGTACCAGGAATCTAGCACTGAAAAAAAAAAAAAAAAAAAAAAATCCTATTTTCCTTCAGAACACAAGGATGAAAATTAATACTCCCCAAAGAGGAATTGTGCTAGTTTCTTACCATGGAAACACCTCTAGTACATGCTGGAAAAAGTATTAAACAGATAGATAGTAATGGTGACAGCAGTATAAATTAACCATACCGTAGCTATTTTTGGGTATTCTAACACTAACAATTTCCCTCTCTTGATTACAGGTTTTCCTGAGTAATATGTAGGTATCAGCCACACATATATCAGATGGCTCAGTACTCAGGGATAAGTACTGCACAGCAGAATAGACTTCACTAAAGTAGAAGCAGGTGAACATTACAGTGACAAGCTCTAAGTGGTAATCACATGACCCCTTCTTGGAGTTTCAACCATTTTCATCTCTGAAATAGAGCAAGATTCATATTTTTTTGAAGGGTGAACAAGTGAAGGAAAACTTTGTTTTGTTTTTCTGTAAGACCATTGCTCTTTATTCCTTTTCCATTTGATTTTTTGCCAGATGATAAAGAACAGTACTTTTGCAACAAAACCAGGGGGAATTAAGGGTCTATTTGCAATGACAAATGCTAAGGTTTTTTTGTCCTGATTATCTCAGAATGTAGGACTCTGAAAAAAAAACAATTCCACCTGAAGCAACTGATTCACCTACATTCTCTTTGAGAACTACATCTAAGATGGCATATTGCTTGCTAATATGCTGCTTTATGAGGTACAATATGAGACATCCCAGCATAAGAGGTCAGTTTTAAAGCATAGGGACTTATTTCACTCATAGTGACGGACGACACACCAGAACTAACAAAAAAAGTAGTTCACTAATGCAATAATGTGGAAAAGAGAAAATAGCATTAAAATCAAGTACTATATCTAAACATTTACTAACCACTGAGAAACCAATTATTTGTAAATAAGAACTGAGTAATATATATAGTAAAGGAAAGAGCAAGAGACTGTCATTTTAGTTCTGAGCAGAAGACAGGTAGACGGAACTGCTCTATTCTTTCTGCCTTCTGTTTGGAGACAAACGATGTCCAACATACACATTTGACCCCAACCAACACCTTGACCAAGGAAATCCTGACTCAGTTCAACTGGACCTGCTACATGAATCATAAAATATACATATTTTCATATACAGGAATAAGCACTTAAAGAAAGACAATATTTACAATATTTATTTTTTCACTTTAAGCAATATTCTTACTTCTTTTGCAGAACCTGATGCTCCAGGCTCATGTTTAGTACACAGAGGTCCAGCCTTCCATGCCTCTGTATCCCCACAGTCACAAAATCCACCTCCAGTAGAACTATGCATCTGTAAAAAAGATGTATTTCAGTCACAAAATATGCACGTAAAAAGCAAGAGAAAAACAGACACGTGCATTATCAAAATCAAACACAAGTACAAATACCTACTTACAAAATACAAGTCACTGCATAACCAACGGACTTACTACCACACCTTTTCCTTTTTTTTTTTTTTAGATAAAAGGATAAAAGGAGACTTATCAGAGGAACAGGGGGGAAAAAAGTAAACTTTCTGAGCAGAAACAAAAGGAGTAAATACAGGTGCCACTGCAAAAAAGCATACAAGTCTTAAACAAATTTAACTAGAAAGTAGATGAAAAAGCCTATTATGAAGTGCTAATTCATCAGTCAATAGCAAAATAATATTTTCTGGTTTTATTAACAAAATTATAGCAGAGGTGTCTAATGCCTTCCTTACAAATTACTTGGTAAAGTTTGGAAATAATCTAAAAAAAAAATGTGTATATTAAATAGATATCAGCAGTACATCCACTTCTAACCAAGGAAAATAAGATACAATCAGCATTTCAATACATTCTTGCAACTTCAACTTTACATTACACTTTCAGAAAAGTACAAATTCTGACCCTTCATTTTGGTGAAAAGTTCAGACAAAACTCAGGCAAAAATAATTATCCTTCTCTTACTCTAAATCCCCAATCCTAAAAATAATTATAAAAACACTAAGTGACCCAATAAAAGGACATTCAAAAATATGTTATTTACTTGAAGTGTTTTAAAATAGCCTGATCTAATTAGACATGCTTCAGGCAGGAGGCTGGACTAGGTGACCTCCTTAGGTTCCCTTCCAACCTAAATTATTCTATGAATCTATAGAGCATAATCTCTATTCTTTAGATTGCATCTTCAAAATGGAAATGCAGCAAACCCCGCTCCCATCTGACTGCCTATTTCCACAGCTGATGTTTTGCCTGAAATCTCAGCCCAGCTGTGATTCCAAATTGATCTGCAATCATGTAAATTAGAGTCTTGTGCTCGTTAGTGGATGCTTTTTGTTTTTATTGCTTGCTATACTGCTGTACTGCTGACCACCTTACTCTGCTGTGCCTGGAAACATTTTGGTACCAGCAATGGTGACGCGCCTGGGCTGGCAGATGGCCAGGGCATCGCTGCTGTTTTTGTGCTGCTGTACTGGACAGGCTGGAACTCCAGTGTGAACTTGAGTCAAAGGGACTCTTGACTGCAGATGAGTCCACACAGAAGATGTGGATAAGCCCATGCCAGAGCAGGTACATCTCAAAGCACCTGTGGCTGTGGTCTATCTGTGCCGCAGCAGGTATACCTCTGAAGGGACTGTGGCCCAAGGAGCAGTCCACACTGGAGAAGGTACACCTCAAAGCATCTGTGGCTGTGGATAAGTCCATGCTGCAGCAGGTACACCTCAAAGTATCAGTGGCTGTGCATGAGGTCACGCTGGAGCACCTCAAAGTGTGTGGCCATGGATAAAGCCACAACAGAGAAGGTACACTCCCGGAGTGACTGCAGCCCTGGGTAAGGCCAAGCTGGAGCAGATTTACTCCTGAAGGGACTGTGGCTGTGGGTAAGGCCATGCTGGAGCAGGTACAGTTCCAAAGGCATTACAGCCCATGGATAAGGCCACGTGGGAAAAGGCGCACCTCAAAGTGACTGTGGCTGTGGATAAGTCTACACCACAGCAGGTATATCCCTGAAGAGACTGTGGCTCGTAGATAAGGCTCCACTTAGAGCAGGTACATCCCTAAGGGACTGCAGTCTGTGGATAAGTCCAAGTTGGATCAGAAGCAAGGGGAGGAGTTCACTGCATCACTAAACCCTGTGGTCTAGTCCAAAGGGACCAGGGGTGGAGATTGTAATGGAAATACTTTTAAATTGTTGTAACACGGCATCTGAGCTGTATGTTATGGGAATTACTAGAGCAGGAAGCCCTTGTTGCTAGCCAGGCTAGGAGCAAAGGGGAGAGCTCATTGCAATGTTAAACTATAACCTGGCCCAAAGGCACCAGGGGTGGGGATTGTAATGGATATGCTTTTAAACTGTTGTAACCCATTATTTGAGTTTCATGTCACCAATAAAAAATTGATGCTTAACATTTGTTTTAACTTTATCATAGTCCAACACTAAGCACAAAGTAGCTTAGGCAAATCTAAAGGGAGGAACAGAGTGGAAATGTAGAGACTGCATCAGTGATGTAAGTGCTGAAGTAATGGCCCTTGCACATACACACACTCATTCTATACTTTTTAACAGTACTGACAGGGTCTCAGGACAGGATGGTCATTTTCAGATACTTTTTGCTTTTCAGAGCTTTTTGCTCCAACAGACACTTATGTGACATTGCCAAAGAGAACAATAATGTATGCATTCACAAACACTCCCTTACCCTTTGGTTCTTGAATTAGAAAGGTACTGTTCTTAAAAGAGGCTTTACGTAGTTAGAAACACGAGAAGAGAGATAATTAGTAAATCCCAGATTATTTTTTTTAAATAAAAATTACTAATGGTTTATATGCATGGTTTACTGGTTTATTATATCCTTAAAAAAATCTTCTCTAAAGCTACAAGTACAATTTCTTAGTGTAAGATTTTTCTACCTTGTACCGGTGGTTCTTGTGAATGCTGTTCTGGAAGCAGTCCATACAGAGTACACAAGTTGGATCAACTGCACAGTCTCTGCAACAAAAATGGTAACTGGAACACTTTCTAACACAAACATATGGAACTTTCATGCACAAAAGAAAATGCTACTCTGAAAAAAAAAAATAATCAAGATTAATAACAGATTCAAATTATAAAAACATTGGCTCCTCCATCATGTCACAGAAATCGGATGAAAGCCAACCTTACTAGGCTTGAACCATTTACTCAAACTTATTATATCAGATTCTATGAGAAACATACTTGATTTCCACTTTCAAAACTTGTTGCTAACATATTTCTGTTTTTGCTAAGAATAAGCAGCTATTAAAAACCATGATGACTCTGGAGTAACTTTTATCATTGTTTCAAACAACTGCAGCCAGTTTAGCTAATGAAACTCTTGCTACACTTCTCCTAAGTTACATTTCTAACTTTTAAAATGAGCCAAAAAAAATATCTACTTTGAAATTTCATTTCAACAGTTTCAGTCATGCACTCAAATACCTGAAAATCCAGAATTACATTCGTGGGCAATCTAATTCCATTTTTTTCTATGCTCTACATACATATACTTTTTTATATTGCCTTTTTTCTCTAAATGTGGTCACTCTTTTTCCTTTAAATACTGTTTCATTCTACGCAAAATGTGGACGGCAGGTGTTAAACGACAACATATCAAATTTTTTATTTCATGCCATTGTTCAATATCTAGTTCAAGCTTCCTTTACAATGCAACTAAAATAGTATGGTAATTCTGATTACAAAATGAATATCCTTTCAAACCTTTAGATGATAATCATCATTACAATAATTTCACTAACATTCACAGAATCAAGGAATATTCAGAGTTGGAAGGGACCTCCAGAGATCATCTAGTCCAACTCCTCTGCTTAAAAGCAGGATCCCCTAGAGCACATCACTCAGTTCTACATCCAGGCAAGCCTTGAAAAATCTCCAGAGAAGGAGACTCCACACCCTCTCTGGGCAGCCTGTGCCAGTACTCTGTCACCCTCACTGAAAAAAAGTTCTTCCTCATATTTAAATGGAACCTTATTAATATTCTTTGGTATTTCTCATGAAATCTTCTAGGCTTTTAAAATAAACTGGAAACTACAATAAACTATGAGAATAGCATCATATTAATACTAATGAATTGCCAGCACAGTTGCAATCTTTACGTGATGACAAAGACCTCTGGTTTTTTAATGTTACTATATTATTATTCATACTATTCATATTAGTTAATACATTTCTACTGATGTGAGCTAATACAATAAATTATATCAAATCAATGGGCTGCCATCTTTAATATACTCCAGGATGGGAAAGAAGGTGAAAAAGTTACCACTGGCCACACAGCTACTGTTTAAGCAAAGGTCTGATGATGCTCAGAAATGCTGGAATCTGTTTCAGGCTTTGAAAGGGTGAGTACTATACAGTGCACAGACTTTTATGCTAGTTCTCCCTCAGTTCAGGTTCAGATCCCATACTTATACCCTATCATCCAATCTTTTCAGCCATTGGCTTTCAGTACCTTTCGTATACTTTCTATTTCCTTCCCCATTTCCCTGCCAGAGCCTGCTTTTCATATGCAATTTTCCACTCTGAAGTGGTTTTAAAGCTAAAGCAAATGCCACTGCCAGTTAAGCAAAGACCTACCATGCCACAGGCAATGACTAGTTAGCAGCACAACTAATTTTATTAAGCCACTTTTCTGCATTATCTCGCATGGGAACATTCATCACAACATACCTTCATTCTTACCTGCAAGAGTATGTTGTCTCCCCTCCTTTGAACACCTTTCCACAGAGCTGGGAGGTTCCACTCTGCTGTAGTTTCTCCAGGAATATATCTGGGTCTTCCCCAAACAAATAACATTCTAACGGATATAATATTGCTGCCTGGACCATTTCTTCTTGTTTCTCCAGCAAGGGGTCCATTTCAGCCGAGTAAATATTTGGCACATGTTTTGCCAAACACTGTAAAAACGTAGCTTGGAAGTTGAATCTTTCATCACACCACTGCAAGAAAAGTACACCCATGGATAAATATAAATGAATACATAAATTTAAAGAAAATAGGATTAAGAATTTCTACTGTGAAGCCAGAAGTCAGTTCTGCAAGCAATAAAATCCAAGAAAGCATGGTTTTCCCAAGAGTTTCTCTGCTATTTTCCTTCCAGTACCCACTACAGTAACCTCTGTTCCCTTGAAGTCTTCTACTACAATGTTCTGACGCAAGAGCTGGCAAGTGTTATGCTCCTGTAGAGCAACTCACACACTAATTAATTTTCAACTGCATGCTTGCCAACAGGCCAGTCAACATACAAATCTTGATGCCTGTTCTGCTGCCAACAAATGGAAAGAGCAGCAGCAGCAGAGGGTTTCCTTGTCTTAGCTGGGAAATAAGTTTGGGATTCATTCCTTAGCCTGCTAATAACCACAAAATGTGCAGCAACTTAAGGGTCTTTGAAATTGTTACCCTTCAGCAAAATCTTGTTGAAACTGGTCATCAGGGTTCAATAGTTACCGAGGGAGAAAGATGACCAACTGATTATATCAGCTTCATGTCCCTGGAAACCAGACTAAAATGCAGTTTCATATTTAAGATTGGAAACCAGACTAAAATGCAATTTCATATTTAAGACAACTACTAAAAGTACTTATGTTTTGCCTTGAGGTCCTTAATTTTCTTATTTTAAGTCCCTAATTTCACTTGCAACTGTTCTAATTCTCTCAACAGCTCTGTCCAATTGCTCTATTTCTGTCTGAATATTCATTCTTTCACATTCCCATTATGTAGAAATAATTTGGTTTTCCCCACTGCAAATCAGATAACAAGCTAACCCATCAAAGCTCCCAAAGACAACCTCCTTTCATACCCAACCTTGACTTATGCCCCAAAATTCATTTTTGCAAGGAAAAAAAAAATATATATAAATTGTATTGCATGCATCGCATGCATCGCATCACAAAAAGCTCTAAAGGGAATTTCCTCTAGGACAGCAAGCAGAGAATGCACCAAAGAGTTCAGACTGAGAGAAGGCTCAAAGTAGCAGACTATGCAACTTTTTCAAAAGGATAAAAATGCACAACATTTTACGTGAAAGGCAAACAAAAACGTGATTTCTGACTTAAAATGAAACCTACATCAATTGAATCAACAGACTGCCCCCCAAAATTGGCAGAGATAAGTGATTAAGTAACAGGCTACAGCTCCCTTGGGTAATAAGGCTACAGGTAATAAGGCTCCCTTGGGTAATAAGGCTACAGCTCCCTTGTTTACTACCTAGATTGCAACAGTTCTCCAAAAAAATAAATTAATCTAGAACACATGCAGTCCGAAGTGCTGCATTCTCAGTACTCTGAAAATCAGATCTGCAAACATGCAGAAATTGCATATCTGTTTCCTGAAAAATTATGTGTCTAATATAGACAAGTACAAAAAATTGTCTAGGTACAAAATCTTAATAGAAGAAACAGAAATGAGATAACAGGCTGAAACAGCCTCAACCAACAATAATATCCATTACCCAAAACTAATCTGTTAAAGAAGACCTGTTCCATGCTGTAGTCACGCTAAACACTTGCTTTGTGGCTTTAGTAATACACACTACACTTCTCATGTGTTAAGTTTTAGCCTGAGGCTTCTTCCGATATTTTGGCCTTGAATCTTCCTTAGCATTACCCTTAGGTAGTCCATTACTTCATTGATCACAGTGATGTATGAACTCAAAGTTATAGAAGAAAATGAACGGCAGACCTTGATGAAAAAGAGAAGTCATGGATAATGTGGTCACGCAGGAGAGCAAATCTGACCTCAAATCATCCTAGAATATCCTCATTTTATAAGTGAGGTTGAAAAGTCTAATCAGATTTCTCGAATCGCAAAGCATTCAAGTTGACCTCAAATACCTGAAAATGAAGACTCATCCAGGAAGTGAAGGGAATCACTTATTTAAAAACCAATTCTAAAAAAAAAAAAATCTAGATCAAGAAGAGATTTATCACTTAAGCAGTAAGCACCACTGTGTTCACCATATCAGTCATAAAACCATATTGGACTTCAGCATACACATGCATGTAATATATATACATTGGGTACACATTCACATACATAGGCTCAAATATATAGGTATGTGTTTATTTTCACATATTCACAGGGCTAAGGAACAAAAGGAAAAGGAAACAAACCAGCTGATTGCCTTTTTATTTTCATTCATTTGTTTAAATTTTTCAACTACTAGCAACAACTTTTTTAATAAAAATTATGCTCACCTGGGGTGATACCAAATTGGAAAAAGCAACTGAAATTAAATCCAAGTTTATCAAATACTTGCATAACAACATTTAAAAAAAGAAGAAAACTATCACACTTTACTGGGGGTTCTCAGAAAGATATAAAATTGTAACAAGTAACTGAAAACTGAATTCCTTGATCACATGTGTATATTTCTTACATGTCTGATTTAAGATGAGTGGAAGTAAATTATTCCTATCATAATTCGACTCCATAATTCAATGTTCCTCCTTAAACATGTTTCCTCCTGTAACTTGTTTTTGTTTTAACTTACCTATACTGCACTATGACTTCCTAAAGTCACACATCAGATTGGTTACTGTATTTGTTCAAATGCAGGGGTGTGGAGTGTGACCCCTTGGCATGTTCTCTTTGCAAAGCACAAGAGAACCCCAGTCTGTAGCTCTTCTATCTTAATAAGCCAGGTTCCCAAGAGATGGTGTAAGTTGAGCTTCTGCGTTGTTGGGAAAGAGCACATTGTAGCTTCAAGAAACACAGGCTAAGCTTTCCTGAAAATCTGCCAGAAGGGTAGACTGGGTTCTCACACAGTCTAACTCACAAGCATTTTGAGCATTCCTGTGCAAAGCTTTTAATTCTATTTAAAAGTTGTTCAGAGGAGGGAGGACAGGAAGTAGGGAACGAGAGGGAAGAATGGAAGAGAGAACTCTCTCAAGCAAGTTGGCTGCCTTCTGGTAAACACACTAAATTATATCTTCACTCTCTACATCACCCAGGAAATACCCATTATATTCACAAGAGAAACAAGAATACTCTTTCTTGTTCCTAAAAGCTGCACCAGGCTAAACTTCAGACCTATCCCATACCCTCCGTGTCTCCCAGGAGAAGTAATTTATTCCTTGCGTCAAGATCTGTTTAGTATTCTGCATCCAACTGCATAAAATTACACAGAAAACTATCAAAAATACAGAAGCTGCCAAATAAAGCACGCCCCTAAGTTAAGATTGACTGTCCAATGCTAGCTTGGTTCCCCTTGTGCACACATTCAGGGTTGAATACTTTGATTAACACTTTGAGTAGTCCCATCTTCCCTCTGCTTGCTCACTCCTTTAACTGAGCACATCATACCTGCCAAGTGCTCAGTTGCTACAGATAGGAAAACCATAAGAATAAATTGTTAGTTTTTCTTTATTGACTGTAGATTGACTGGTGAAGAGGAAATAAAATACTGTGTCATCATCAGTAAGTTCTAACCATCCCATGCATGGGATGAGCTGGGAGTCTAGAAAAGCCCAAGAGCTGTGCAAGACAGCTGCAAGCAGAGAGAGAGCTTGCATGGGGCTTTCTGCCCAGCACTGGCACAGGCTCCCTGAGAGGTCGTGGAGTCGCTGTCCTTGGACATACTCAAAAGCCAAAAAGGACATGGTACTGGGCAACCTGCCAGAACAGGGAGTTCGGACAGGATCACTTCCAAGAGACCCCTTCCAGTCTCAACCATTCTGCAATTCAAAAGCACTCACGAGAAGAAATCTTACTTCTTCCTCAATTTCTATTAATCTTCCAATTTCTGCTACAATTAAGCTCTACAGAAAAGTCATTTTCCAAATTCGATTCCACTGAAAAATTAATTTGGAACAGTGAGAGGCAGAGTTCACAAGACAGCACAATTAAGATAAAAACACAGTCATGTAACTAAAATACTACTAACGACTGGCTCTCCACAGCCCCCCGGCACTCACCAGGTCCCACAAACTGCACCTTGCAGAGCAAAGCCCAGAGGAAGTGGGCCTGGATACACTGTCCTCCAACTGACACTATTCCACTGGAAAATATTATTGGGCTGCAAACTGAAAATTACTGAATTTAGAAAAAAAAAAAGTAACCTCCACATACATTCTCAGTAAAGTTTCACCTCAAATTTGAATTCTGAAATTTCTCAGCTTTTAAAAATCTGAATTAGCAACCTTAGTAAAGTTCTTTTGATGGGCTTTTTGGTCATTTTCTCATTTTTATTAAGATGTTACCTGAAGAAACAGCCGTGCCATCATACTGACCACACGGCCTTACGCAAGGCCCACAAATAGAACCACCATAAACAATGACGAGAACAAGCGAAGGGAGTACTCATGGCAGCAGCACATCACCACCTTTCCTGGGGAGGGAGCAGCATCCACACCATGTCAGAGGGCACTCCCAGGCACTGGAGTGTCACTCAACGCTAGTGAAGAACGTGTGTCAAAGACAGCACTGTCTCCTATCTCTTCTTTTACACTGTCTATTTCTAATCTTCTCCAGCCTCATCCTTTTTCCTCCTTTAACATGCATTCCTGTCACATTCTCCTTTTTTTAAGATGACAATTATTCTTTAACTGCATGAAAAAGGGAGATGAAGTGGTCCAGGAGGAGTTGCAAACTCAAGTGTAAGCAGTTTTGTGAACGGAGCAGAGACAACATCCATTTTGTTCAAGATACTTGACTTGTTCTGTATAACAAAAGCAGTGATCTCTAATCTTTAATGGCTTTTCAGAAGACTAGGACTACAGAAGTGGGACCGCACAATACTACTTGAGAAAGAATCATTAGATAGGTAACCTCTTATCTTCTATGGAAACATGTCCCCCTCTGTGGGAACAAACTACTACAAACTACTAATGTTTCTTCCTATGTGTAAGCATACAGAGATCTTTCCAAAAGTCAATTCCAACCAATCCCACAGTTTTCTCCTCTATCTAAAAGGACAGTTTGTAGGCTTTTTCCAGACCCTTTAAAGAAGCATCACGTCAGAAAAGGTCAGAGGGTGAAGCATTATGTTTGCCTACAAATATTGCTATAAAAGGAGCAAAATATCTGTCATTGATATATCCAAAATATCCGTATCTGGTTTTGTCATTCACAAATGCATTCATTTATGAATGCTGCAAATAATATAAATGAGAGCTAAGTAAGCTTATAAGGAAAACCAGAAGAAAAGTTAACAACAGACTCTCTCAATTCATTTTTCATCTATGGATCAAGCATCAAATTAAATTTCTGACCACAATAAACCTGTTGAAATACAAAGAAATATGGTCATAATGTACATTAATTCAGTAGCCATTATGTCCATAGCAGTTTTTGATTTACATTCTAATCACCATTCTGTTTGAATTCTAAGGTCTTTTCAAACAGTTTGCACTAGGCAATACTAAAAAAAGCAGCTCTGCTTTAACTGCTCTGATTGACACACCAATCTTTTAATGCAAAAGTGACTCCATAAATTTCAAGACTGCATTAATGTATATTTCTAAAAATAAAATCAGTTAAAAGCAGAAATATTAATATTCATAAACATGAAATAGCAAATTATGAAGGAAGAAACATTGCCAGTAGCACAAACTAAAACCTGTACCTGGTCCAATATTCCAGTTTAAATGAGTAATAAATAAAGCTTAGCTTCTGCGTGACATAAATCAGTCAAGCATGAGTTGGCAACATCGGCTGCCCATCAAGACAGCTGGTAGAAGCAGAAATTTAAAAGTGAACATATAAAATGCTAAGAACATACTGATTTCAAGCAGGTGCCATTCAACATAAAACACCAAATGCAAAAGGGTGCTTTGCTTAAATGCACGTAACATTTGTTACTAGTTAAACAGAGATCAGCGGGACAAAAGATCCCAGAACAACTTTATTCTAGTATTGTCCATCTAATTCAGCAACTGTAAAAGACATTTTAAAAGATTAAACATGCAGGAGTTCTTTGATAAGTATGCAGAATACTTAAAATTTCTTTAGAAAACAAACTTCAAAAGATTCTTCTACTAACATTTCCATATAAGGTTTTGCTTTTAAATTTTTAGTTCAACTTTTCCTTCTGTTTATTTTGGTTTAAAATTATCAGGTTTTTAATGCACTGAAAATAAGATCCAACTGCAGTACAGAACATCTAGGCATGGTTTTTAGTAAAAACAACAAGGAGACAAGGCAATCTATTCCAACGTCAAAGATACATATTCTCCGAAAAAGAGGCTTCAAAAATAAGCACTAGAAATTAATCAGCCTATTTGTTCTTCCCTGCCTTCGATCAAACATTTTTTTTTAGGAGCATAAACCCTACTGTATCAGGAAGGGCACAGTGCATGGAGTTAAAATGGAAGCTCACTCTAGTTTTTGGTCACAGAAGTACTACGTAGCTGTTTGTGATGTGTTTCACATTCTCCAACAAAGTATAGCAAATATTTTAGTAGAAAATCTAAGCTTTCAAAATGACTGTTTAGAACTCAATTGCAAAATATCTGTTTTGTGACACATCATTCACATGGCTCCTTTATACAACACAGCTGGGAACCAGCCATGTACCAAACTTTGGTCTGCTCTGAGTATCAGTAATTACACTGAAAGAAGCAAGTTTGGTTTCAAAAGTTATTTCCTATTGGCACAACATGGGTAACATTTAAGACTGTCTAACATTGCCCAAACAAAACATCAATTCTGACCTGAAGACATAAAAGAACTGTTTGATCTCTACATTCATTTAAACTTTGGCCCCTAAGCCAAAGCAGGGTGCCAATTAATGTTCAAAAATGTTTTAACAATGCAGGTGTTTGCCTACTGAAAACGAAACTCATAACACCGCAGACTACTAAAGCTTTCTCCACAGGAGAATCTACCTTGACTCCAGTAGTCTCCAACAACTACCAGTTTAGCTGAACCAGAGCAAATCAGTGAAAACCAGAGATGCAAAAGTAACCACCAGCACGACCGGTTATTCTTCTGGCTGCTGGACAGCTAAAGCTAATGTCATCTTCATGGATGTGTGTTTTCTTCACAGCGCACTGACCCAGTCTGTTCAACCTCTTTGAAACTGCAGGCCAGGCGTCAGTTTTAAATCACACTCATCTCCAAAAGTCACAAGAGTGCAGCTTCAGTTCACAGGGGTAAGTGCTTCAATGCAAACCAGTGCCCAAGAAAACACTGGAAGTGAAATCACAGCCTGTAGCTCTTTCTCTGCCATGCTGTAGATATCTTTATTGTACTGCCCACCAGCTGGACACTCTAGCCTAAATAGAATATAAAATTAGCAGGATAGTACTAAATAGGTTCAACAAGCAAAACAAATTAGCCAGAAAATCTAGAATTCCCGAGGCATGCAAACACATTTCACGTTCCAAATTTTTTGGTCAAACCTGCATTAGGTAGAGAGCAATGTACAATTAACATGTCAACACTAGGGGAAACAGGAATTCAGTATCACACATTAAAGCAAAACTGTATACAAAAAACATTTTGGAAAAAAAAAAAAAAAAGTCATTCTCCCTAGAAAAATAGCAAAATCACCACCTTTGCAGTTATTTGTAGTATTCTGTGAGACTTTAAGCTAGAACTTTTTCTTCAAGTTCTGACCATTTGACAAATCCTTTTCATTTTGTTTCTAGAGGAACAAAGACAATGCTTTGATTCTTTCCTTTTTTGAGCCTTAACGTCCACGCTGGGGTCTCCTACCCTTGAGGGAAAAGAATCTCTATCAAGTTACTTAGCACCAGACTGCACTTCAAAAATTGCAGCTAAAATGGATATTTATAAAGTAGCAATTCATTAACTTAGTATATTTATGTTTGAGAAAAACAAACAAACAAACAACCCTGACATTTGTTTATAGTAGGTTTTTGTATTAGTGCCCATGCACTCAAACTTGTCTTGCACTCCCCAATTTTCCAATTATCACAAATTTTAAGATCCGTTGTATATGTAGTCTAAACCCGCAGTGAATAACTGTGTTACAAAACTCAGGTGAATATATCTGTAACTCACACTAACTCAGCATCTCCCAAGTGCTCTCCCTTGCACACCAAAACCAACCTGCTTATCCCCGTCTTCTCTGCTGCTCTGGGATTTCAAAGACACTTAAACAGTTGCATGCTACCAGGGGTACCCACTTGGAGCCACATTCTCCTGGTGCCATATACCTCTCACAGCACCCTAACACTATTACAGCAGAATTATACCATCATTTGTGCACTTTATGTGGACTTAAGCAAAGATGACAGAGACCTTCACAATCACAGCTCACTCCTGCACTAAAAGCCACAAAAACTATCAAGCAGTATGAGTAAACATGAAAGCAGACAAGGAAAACCACAGCATTGCTCAATGCCATAACATAATGAAAGCACTTCAATAGAGTGCTAAATATATAAGGATACAAGCAGGACCTTGGCAATGCTCTGGTTACCTGTTGTACCTTCATGGACTCCACTTCTTGGACACTGATACAAGTGTACAATATACGCTGTTCTGCTAATACACTACACTGCTCTAAAATATCCAATTCAAGGCTTATTTACACGAAAGGATATGCTGGTTTACCTAACAATGAAATTTTAAACTAACTTAGCTTAACATAAACCGATGTAAAATTATATGGACATGTCATCTGGTCTAAGCAGGTTAATTCAGTTTAGGAGAGATTAGATTTAAAACTAGAAGTCACTACAACTTTGAAATAAGATGTCCAACTGAGATTTCATTAATATCAAGAAATAACCTGCATATGAATATGAATACCCCCTCCATATTACTACTTGATTACAACACAGCCACATAAGTAATGCTTCTCATATGCATCTTCTCAACTATGTAACAGCACTGAATGACACAAAATAAGATCTGAAATACTTTAGAATGCATAAGTGCCTGTATCATGTTTTGCTTTCTGAGATTCAAAATCAAGATACTTTCCTGCCTTTAAAGGAAATATTGTAATAAAGCTTTCCTCTTTTTCTTTTCTCCTCACCACTACCTCACATCTACTGCATACGAGTATTGACTGATGACAAAAGATAAGACTTCTGGAAAAAATATCTTTCCTTCACAAATATCACTGAAAACCTACACATGTCAAAATTTGAAGATTTAGTATAAATTAAAATCTTGGAAATATTTTAGTGTCTAAACCATGCTCATATATTCCAGACAGCAGCCACCAAAGCAGGCAAGAGTCAAACCAGAATTTCTTTAGCATACAACCAACCAGAGGGCTGGATCCAGCCTGCAAAGCAGGCTTTTACTAGGCCACTGGCAATGCCTGCTAGCCAACTACTAGACAAGCCAAGCCCATCAGTCAGTCAGGCAAACCGTGTATGCTGTTGGCAAGAAAAGAAAGTAAACTTAAGTCTGGTAGACAGTTTACTACTAGGGCAGTGCCCGTACAGCCCCAATTCAGCCGTCTCTGTCGGGGCTGCTCAGCCCAAGAAGCAATACAGCCACCACATAGAAGAAGAGGGCAGAGATGGGACCTGACTTGAACTAATGCAGTGAAACACCAACTCAGGTATTTCCAGTTACAGTCATCCAAACTAAAGAGCTGGACCTAAGTGCACAGAAGAAACCACCAAGTTGGGCTGCGTGCAGAAGAGTTTATTACCAGGGTCATCACCATCCATTCCAGAATTAGGCTGGCTCCTACAGAATCATTCACGTAATCCTGCATCATGCCCCCAGAGCTCTGGGAAGGTTTACTAGTCATATAGCCAGATGCAGTGCTGCACTGCAACCAAAGCCAGAAACAAAAAAGGAGAGCAAGAGCCAGTCTGACTGAGCTGACACCAAGACAGATCAACTTTGAACAGCTGAGGATATCTTCAACATCTTTCCCCACGTTTTTCACAATACCACTATCATCAGTTTTATGCATTGCCTGGGCTAACTCAACCCCTTATGTCCTGAATAATGAAAGGCTGACCGCATTGCTTTGTTGCTGACTGCAACTATCACTCTCAGTAGCCCTTTGACTCCATACATAGCGCTCAAGCTTAAGAGGTTGCCTGACTCGGGTTGCATTTTTTGACACTATAATGCAATCAAATTACATTTTTGCTAGTTTAAAATCAAATTGCTTCCAACATAGAAAGAAATCTGCAAGTAGGCCTGTTACGGCCACAAAAATTTACTTCACTTAGAAATGGCTCTGTAGTCACAGACTGCATCCTAACAATCTACAGATTCCTTTAGAATTCCAAGAGGAAAGGTACAACAAACAGCAGTTGTTGGCTTAGCACTGCCACCTGCAAGAGAAGTTCCATCAGTAAACATCTCCCTATTTCTATCTTCCTCATTTTATTAACGGTGTGAAGCATTGTGTAAAAAGTAGCTATTCTACAGGCTTGACACTGCCCAACTTATAAACATCCAGTCAAGAGTCTCAACACCACACTATGTATTCAGGTTGTTACAGGAAAACATAAGTTTCTGATACACATTCAGACTCCCTTTCTTAGACAGCTCTTCTCTAGCAAAAGTATTTGCAACATCATAATCATTTTATAGGGTTGTGAGGGAAAGCACAGAAGGCCCTTACTGACTGCAGCTAGAGAGATTCAACACCAAATTGAGTTCTGTAAGGAAATATGAAACCCATAAGTGATTAAAGTAACTCACAGGAAAAGAAAGGACGATTCTGTTCAGTAAATAAACAACTGTATCCATCTAAACTTCATTATTTATTGCCTTATTCATACCGCAGAACAATAATCTATTACCCAGCCCTTTTGTTCCACAGTAAGGTTACCTTTAATTAGGAAATGTAAAGTCAGAATAAGGATAAGAGATGCACGTATACGCTACAACGTTTCAAGGACGCAGACCAGTCTCTGAAGCTGTCTAAAGTTCGATCTCGTTTAATTACGCAGCAAACGAAGCCGGGGGCAGGAGATGCTGAGGGGAGCTGGCGACAACCCGCTTCCCTTAGGGCCGCCGGACCGAGGCTCGCCGGGGCGGGGACGGCTCACCGGGGCAGAGGCGGCCGCAGTCCGCCGGGACCGGGGCCGCACCGGGTAGCAGATGGCTGCACTCCCCGCCGCCCTCCCTCATCCCATGCCGGTGAGGCAAGGGGGTAGCGAGCCGCCCGTTCTCCGCCCCGTGCCCTCGGCTCCGCATCCCGCGGCCGCTGCGCGGTGGCGCCTGGACAGGTGTCGCCGCCGCCACCCACCGGCAACCGCGGGCGCACAATGGCGCGGCCCACCCCTCAGCGGCAGCCCCGCCATGGAGAGCGCAGCCCCTGCCGCGCCGCCCCTCAGGCACGGGGTGCCGGCTCCCTCAGCTGCTCGACCGAGCGGCGGGGTGGCAGCGCGGGCAGAGCACAGGCTGCCCCCGGGCGGGAGCAGAGGGAACCGCGCCGCCGCGCCGGGCTGCAGCCTCACCATGGCTCGTTCCTGGGGCTGCGCTGGGACTCGGCCACTCGCTGCTCCCGCCGCTCCAACTCCGGGCCCTCTGTCAGCTCTGTCCGCCATTTTGAGAGCGAGGGACGCGGCCGGCGACGCCGTCAGCGCCCGGAAGGAGCAGCCGCCGCCACCCAGCCCCTGCGCCGCGGCGCCTCCACAGCCCGCCCCCCGCGGCGGCCCCGGCTGCACCGCGCAGGCGCCGCCCGCCTTCCGCGCATGCCCCGTGACGCCGAGTGGTTCCGGGCCGAGGGGCAGTGAGGGGACACTGGCGGTGCGGCCTTCAGTCCGCTCGTCCCGGGCACAGGAGGCTGGTGGCTGAGGGCGGGAGACAGCCGGCGGTTCGAGGCGGGGAGGCGCGGCGCGGCGCGGCGAAGCGAGCGCGGCTGCCTTGGCCCGGCCCAGTGAGGAGCGCTGTGAGGGGCTGGGGACACCCGGGCCGGGCCGGCAGCGCCTCTTGGCTCCCAGGGGGAGCCGCAGCAAAGCGCTTCCCCAGCACCTGTCCGGGCGGCCGGCAAGCGAAACTTGTGCCGGTCCTGCCTGCAGTGACACGGGTGAAGCTCCTCTGCGGGCACAGTGTGGGTGTTCCCTCAGGGCCCGGCGTGAATAGCAAGAGAATAGCTGATGCAGATCAATGCTCCTTCAGCAGACGTGGTGTTATGTCTCCTCCCGTTTGGGCGAAGCAAACCACTCCAGACTCCCGGTTCCCTGTGTTTAAATACCTACCTAGGACTGAGGAAACGCAAATCGCCACAGCTTTGGGCCTTGTGCGCAAACATACTAACCACTGGTCGAATGTCTGATATCCCTGTTAGAAGAAGACTGCCTCCATCCACTGTAGTCTTACTGCCTCAGGCCTCCAAGCAACTCTTCACGTTCCTCAGTCAGTAGTATGGATGGGATAAAGCTTGCAGGTGACTTTTTCAGGTATATTCAACAGAAGTTCCTTTACATCTTCAGAACACCTGACTATAGCTCTTCTGTAGTAGCTATCACTTATCTTAGTTGTAGGAAGTCACTGCAGACTTATTTACCTTATTGAAATGTCACTTACAATTACCATGTAGATACTATCACTGAAACAGGTTTAAGCACGAAAAGTAAAAAAAGACCAAGTGATTTTTGCCATTGAGCCACTTAACAATCAGTTCAAAGCTCCATCTGGTTTTTTTCTATGTGCATTGCAGATCTGTACTCAGTCCTGACAGTGTGGCTGACCACTAACCAGCAGTGGTGTTTGCACAACAGCCAAGTTTAGAGTGTGATCACTGGAGTCCTTCGTGTTTTATCACCACCAGCAGCAATTGTATAATCCAGCTTCTGATGTAGCTGAACAACAGAAGCAAGGCTGTGATTCCAAGACAGTAACAAACATGCTCAAGCAGCAGGAGGGCTGCCTGCAGTCCCCTCTGCCGTCAGGCGAGCCTCCTGCATGGTTGTGTCTGTTAGCTGAGCTAGCAGTAGGGATCCGCTTTACTGTGGGACTGTTAGAAGAAGTTATGCTAATGTAAACAAGTTGCTTTAGTTGAACAGGAGTACAGACTTTTTAAACAAAATAATACAGAAAAGAAAGATTTGGAACCCACATATTCTGGGAGACAGCTAAATAAGTGGCAGCAAACCTCAAAAAACAAGTTAGAAACAAGTTGGCACCACTACCCAAGCAGAAATGGCACAAAACATCAAGATCTCCATGGATACCAAAGTAATAGAGGAGACAAGAAGAATGCAACAGGAATTCAGATACATTTTAATAGAGACAAAATGCTGAAGCTTGGCAGTCCTGCAACAGCTAAAATAAAATGGTAGAGCTCCAGGAAGAAATTAGGCAAACCCTAGTTTTCAAGATTACTCCCCAAGATTACTGGGATTACTGATTGCTAACTGTTGATTTAAAATCAGCTGTTTGAGGTGTTCTTTGCAGGGAAGTAGGAAGCAGACAAGCAAGATGGAAGACGGCTACGAAAAACAAAGCAAACATACATTAAGTCCCACAGAAGAGCAGCTAAATTGCTAAGAAAATCTGAAAAAGAGTGTAATATATTAATAAAGCACAACTGAAGTGTTTTTCTTGATCAATGCTAAAAATTAAATCTGTCCTATAACAAATCATATATGAGAAGAGTCAAGATAATGAAAATCAAGCAGTATTGAATGAGAAACTTCTAAGTCTCTAAGAAGTTGTTTGAGAATACTACAGGAAATATCAAAGAAAACAGTGATGTAAAGTGACAGAAGCTCTTTCAGCTAACCTCGTGCTTAAGGTGGTAAGGAAAAAAGCCTCAACAGCAAATGCGGTCTGCAGTTAGGAAAGCAGAGTTGACAGGAAAGAACAACTTACTAGTTCTTAAACTGTACAGTTGCTATGTAAGGTTTAAAATGGTGTATATGGAAAAAAAAAAAATGTTCAGAAGACCATAAAAAGACTTTTTATGTGTGTCAGGATCAAAAAAAATTCAATTGCCTAGATTTAGGAGCAGGTGGAATTATAAATACTGACAGAAAAATTTAAAAACGGTGAATGTTTACATGCCACACATAGGAAGAAGCTGGATGAGACACCCATCTCTTCACTTCAAACATCTTTTTTTTTCACCTCAGCCATTCTTGGTGGAAGAAATGGCCCAAGGGGTCCCTATGGTACATACATCCTCCCCGCATCACAAAGATGGCTCAAGGCCTAATGCAGACCCCACATTCCACATAACAAATCACACAATCATCGAACAGCTGTGGTTGGAAATTACCTCTCAGATCACCCAGTCCAACCATTACCCCAGCACTGCCCAGTCACCACTGCCCCATGTCCCTCAGCACCACACCTACACGGCTCTGAAATCCCTCCAGGGATGGGGACTCCCCCGCTGCCCTGGGCAGCCTGGGCCAGTGCTGGGGAACCCTTTCTGTGAAAAAATTCTTCCTAATATCCAGTCTAAACCTCCCCTGGCACAACCTGAGGCCATTACCCCTCGTCCTATCGCTTGTGACTTGGTTAAAGAGAACGACCCCCCTCACTACCCCCTCCTTTCAGGGAGCTGTAGAGAGCAATGAGGTCTCCCCTCAGCCTCCTCTTCTCCAGACTGAACCCCCCAGTTCCCTCAGCTGCTCCTCATCACGCTTGTGTTCCAGACCCTTCCCCAGATCCGTTGCCTTTCTTTGGAACGTTTCGTCCTGTTTTATTTTAGCTTTTCAGGCCTTTCCAGGCACCCCTCAGCCGAGGCGCTCGGGGCACGGGGGCGGCTCAGAGCCGCAGGCAGCTGCCCAGCCAGGGGAGGGCGGCCGGGAAGCCTCGGGCGGACCGCAGCGCCTCCCCACATAAATCCGCCAAAGGGAGGGGAGCGCCCACCTCCTCCCTTCGCTGGTATCGCTCTATCCGGGGTAGCCATCGTGGGGCGGCAGGGGCGGCCCGGCCAGCTGAGGGGTGTGCCGCCATGCGGAAGTGCTGAAGGCCGCGGCGCCGCCCGGCCCGGCGGCGGGCTGGAGGGGCTGCCCGCGGCGGGCGCAGGCTGGCGGCGCGGCGGAGGATGCTGAAGCTGGCTGTGGGGCTGCTGACAGCGGCCGCCGTGGCGCTGCTGCTGGATTCTTACGGTCCTTCGGAGGCGCCGTCGGCGGTGGGTCAGCACCGCCGCCCGCGGGCCCCGCAGCCCGCCCCCGGAGCCGAGGCCTCCAACCTGCTGTGGGTGGTGCAGGTGAGTGGGGTCGCCCCCGCGTCGCGGGGCTCTGTGGAGGCGGAGGTGGCCTCGTTCCTGACTCCACTCCCCACCGCGTTCCTGAAGCGCTTGGCGCGTAGTTAACCGCAAGCTGTTGGCGTGTTCGCAGGGAAGGGACAGCTGAGGAGTCCAGGGGTTGCTGTGCAGTCCCTTGTAACAAATAGGCCGCTTTTACTGTTTTGCTTTTTATTCTCCAACTCAAGGGCGCTTTGCCTAAATGCATTACCTGCAGGCTGTGCTCTTGGTGCATAAACCGCTGTATTATTACAAGCTCCAATTGCTATGTATTTTCCAAGTAAGATTTTCCAGTAAGTTTTTCTTAAAGTGACTTAAGGCTTATCTTTAATGCAGAGCAGATTTTAAGATGAGAGATATGCTTGAATTAATGTAGGTAAAGCCCCTATCCTGAGCTGCTATGTTGGAGAGCCAACTACACCAGCATGCGCACCTCTCCTGCTGTGTTCTCTCTGGTTGTGTTACTTCAAGTGGAGTTCTCCCAAGGATAGGTCATGGCACAGCTAATTTGAGGTTTGGCTTTACTTTCAAATGGTTATGTTCTCTTTCAGACATGCCCTTTAGCAGCTGCTTTATCATTGACCTAACTTGGAAGTTAATCAAGGACTAAAACACAGTGTTGTGGCTGATGTTGTGGGAAACAGGCTTCAGGCTCCCTGGTGACTTTATAGGTCTAGACTGGGTCACTGGATAGAGCTCAGGATGTTTGGTTCCTCCCCCAGCAGTTCCTGCCTTGTTTTTCCTCCCATCCACAGGGCTTTGCTTCTTGAACTGAACTCGATTGCAACCTTTGTACTGTAATCTTGTATTAATGGCTCTTTCGCCTTTCTCATAGCAGACCTTCCTTTTTTACCCATTGCCTAATAGGCACTTTAGTTCAATATTTGACAAGCATACAGTTGTTTTTTCTCCTGTTTTGATCAGCTGGATGCATTCTACTGTTGCTATAGGCCTTGTAGTTCTCCCTTATTAACACCTGCCTTTTTTGAGCCTTATCATCTCTAGATAAGGAATGTGGGTGGTGATTTCTCCTCACCCCTATATCTCTTCCAATGCATTTTGATGGAAGTTACTGCCTATAATGCACTGAGAGAGGCCAGGTTTCCACATCAGTCAGAGGTAGGGGAAAGAGCAAAAAAATGCAGCAAGTGGCCATTCACCTGCATTTTAGGAAATTGTAATAAGAGCATTACAAGCTTTTTCCCTTGCCCACTGACTTCCCTTTCATTGGGACATCTTTTGAAGTTAATTTAAAAAAAAAAATAGAGAAGCTCCACTCCCAAGATCTTGAGATTTCATGGCTTTTAGCGATGACATAAACTTAGTCTCAGCTCTCAGAAGTCCCAGGATAATCTAACTCTTAAAACTCACAAGTAAAGCCTTTTCTCAGTCTCAAACTAGTATCAAAGTAGGGGAAAAAAGTGGGAAGATCTTTGTAAAAAATCTGTCTTGCTGAGGTAGTTTCACTGTGCTCTTTCATTCACACTAGCTTGAATGTATCAATAAAAATTAAGGATATGTCTAAAAGTGTTTAGCCTTTTTAGCATCCAGTTCTGATCTAGGCAAAATTTCCATATAAGCAAATAGGGGATTTTCATAAGCAGAATTAAAAAAATGTATTCAGGTGCTGTTTTTTACATATTCAAGTGGCTGCAGATAAAATTACTTTGCTTCTACTTACTCAAGGTATTTTATCTGGATTTTTCACAAATGAAAAAGCTTTACAAGATCCGGGTTTACTGAACTGAATGTAGAAGCCAATATTTTTCTTTCTCAGTTAGTGACATCCTCAGATGGCCATGAGCATGTGCTCACTGGGTTTTTTTGAGCATCAAATACCATTTGTCTAAACTGAGGAGGATAATTTGTTAATTGATTGACTGGAGTGGAATGGAAAATGGAATTGACAGACCTGAAAAACCACAATATTTAAAGAAAAAAAAAAATCTTTGCTTATTATCCCCATTCTACCCCATGCAGCTCTTCTGATGAAGACTTCTTCTTTTGACTGTTTAGTTCAGAGATAAAAAGCATCTTTTACAGTTATGCACAAGTGGTATCATAATTTCTTGGGCAGTCTTTGCCTTTATGAAGGCACATGGAATGGGATCTAAACATACTCATTGGCTCCATTAAAATGTATGAGTAGAATGTTAGAAGTCCTTCCACCCAGCTACTAGAAATGTTCTGCCAGGTATGAAATTAGTAATCAGTGTGCTTCAAGTTCTAGGTAACTTTAACCTATCATTGCTTTGCAGAACCACTTGATATTCTCTCTTGCAGCATGATCATGTGTTGCACCAGAAGCTCACACAGTTTGAAAGTCAATAGGCCACTTAAGGCCATCAAAACTTAGCATAGATAGCTAAGTATTTCCCCATATTATTGCATACCCTTAGATTTAAGGAAATTTTCTTGATGTAGCTGTGATTTTAGGGGTTAGAGATGCAATACCATATGTTTGCTCTGCTTTTTTCTCCCCTCATCATCTACTTCTGTTTCTGCCTATATCCCTTATTATACTGATAGGAATCACTATGACTGCCCTTATGTTGCATTCTTATATATTTGGCTTTGCAGAACAACCTGGGCAGCAGTAACCCTCTGCTTCAGACAGTGTTTAATTTTTTTCTTTTGCAGGTCTCAGATATTCATATCAGTAGATTTCAGGATCCCCAACGAGCTTCTGACCTGGAAAAATTCTGTTCTGAAACAATTGATATAATTCAGCCAGCACTTGTTATAGCAACAGGTAAGCAATTTAAAAGTGTGAATTTCCTGTTCAATGTGCTGTCAGAGGAAGAGCAAATAAGCAAAACTCTAGGATCTCAAGAGTTTTAAAGCCTTCAGGTATCTTAAGCAATGGAAGTGGAATTACAGCTGAAGATATTCTTATCTGCTTCTAGCAGTCTAACTTCTAAACTCAAGAGAATTAGATTTTGTTCTATGTCTTGAGTTTGTGGAGAGTTCAGTGTGTATTATACATAACAAAGATGTAATTGCACAATATAGCTATTGTTTTCCCAGTACTTGTTGCTGCACTTTGGTCCTTGCTGTCAGCTACCTTCCTGCTTGTCTGCCTGGTTGTCATTCCATGTCATTCTTCGTGTTTGAAACTACAGAAGTGAACAATGTCTCTGCTTAGTCATTAAGAGCCAGTTTCTCTCTCGGAACAGTCCCTGCTCACTTGTATGAAATTCACCTGTGAGCTAACAGAAGATTTCATTGCTGATTTCCATTTGAACATAAACCAAGACAGGTGAAATAAGCCTCGCGGTTTCATTTGATAGATTGCTATTGCTATTGTAATGGATTAAGTTTTGGCAAGCAAATCATAAAGACTTTGAGCCATTACTATATGCAAGGTTTTACAATCTTAATGGATGTTTATTTCTATAGATACTTACCTGCTGCTTGCATTTTAAGAGTTCAGAAATAGTTAGCATTCATCTTTTATGCAGGGAGGTGTTGCTATTAACAGAAGTGAGAATGGTTTGAACTTTAATTGGAGCTTGAGGGGATACAGAAGGTGTGAAATTAAACAAAGCTTCTATGACTAGAATCTTCAGGTATAATGAAGGTGTAACAATTTTCTTTGTCATGGCATTAGTAAAGGTGCTGCAGTGACATGGTTGACAGATGTTTGAACAGGCTGCTGCATCTGCATTATAAGACATTTACCCTTATAGTAACCTCTAGGACCAGATGACAGGAATGTCCAGATTGCACACAGGAGACCTGCAGCCACTTGCATGAGGAGGCATGGATTGCATGCTTGCCTCATTACAGTATTTGTGTAAGCTGTGCAGGCCTCTACTTATATCTCACCTTTGTACACTTTCAGGTGACCTGACAGATGCGAAGACAAGAGATAAACTGGGATCTGAGCAGGTAGAAGTAGAATGGAAAACTTACCAGTTAGTCCTGAAGAGATCAAGGGTCATGGAAAAAACCAAGTGGATAGACATCAAAGGGAATCATGGTAAGTAAGAAATGGAACATCTTTCTTTCCTGTGATTACAGAGCTGATTTAGGCAAGTTAGAATATAAAGGTAAAGTGTTTATACTTACTAGCATGTTAGTGGTGGTTATGAGTCAGTAGAAGGGCTTGCCCATCCACATTTCTGCTCTACTGAGGGCACAGTTCATTTACAGGTACTTACTGGAGTCTTAGTATCAGGAAAGTAAGAGTCTTCATTTACTGCTTTTGCCTGGCAAGTGGTACAGTGTAGCTTCAGATGTTAGTTTCCAGGTTACTACTTTATATACCCCATCTTTTAATGGGAGGGCAAACTGTAACCTTACCCTTCTGAAGAAATGGTTTTAATTTACTTTTCACAGACCTCCCCCCACAGGTTTAAGTTTAAAAGTATCCCATGTTCAGCAATTAAAAAAGGTTTGGTTTCTTTTGAATAGAAGGAACTCATGGAAGTTTGTCCACATCAGTTTTTGTTGCCTTCTAAGCAAACACAAGGTAACGACCTTGTAGGCTATATAAGCCAGCTGTTACAGGAAGGGCAAAGCCAGTACACCTAGCACTGGAGGGGAAAAAAGTGTATGCTTTGTCATATATAGCCTTTCTGTGACATTTAGTCCCACTTCCCTATCAGGCTTCTGTTACTAGCCTTAATGAAGAGGTGGACCCCACAAACCTCCCCAAGTTGCTGTCTGTTTTACACATGCTACTCTGATGCTTTTGCTACTTGATTTTCCTTGGATGAGTTAGGTCTTACTTCCAGCGAATGCACTCAATCTGAAAAGCTTTATGGCCAAAATGGAGACACATGGTTAGCTTTTAGCCATTAAATGACAATTTACATTCCCACAAGAACTTTATCTGTGAGTTGAAACTTAAATGAGGACGCTATTCCCACTTTTAGGTCAACTGCACCGAGTATATAATGTCTTCTCTGCACAGTTAGACAGTCTGCCTGTCAATTATGCGTTTAAAAAAAAAAAAGCTCTTCAGTGCATGCTGAGGTGGCTTTATCTCAATGGTAAGAAATAAAATGCAGAGGTCAATGATCAATTCGGTCTGAAAGTTTCTTCATTTCCTTTTTTTCTCCCTTACAGATTCATTCAACATTCCACACCTGGATAGCGTTCAGAATTATTACAGGTACTTTCATTTACCATGCAGATGCTGTTATATTCAAACTTGCTAAACAATATCCTGTTTTCACTTATCATATATATGAATTTTCACTGATGTTCCTGTAGTCCAGGATCATATTTGCTATTCCCTCTGCCTTTTCCATTGCCAGTTAGTAGAGCAGAATAGATTGAAAAAAATAGATAATTCTTTGCACAGAATTTTTCTCTCTTATCCCTGTGTGTTTTGTAATTGAACATATTGTCAATCTGCCTGTGTCTAGGAAATGTTCTCTGCATGATGTGTTCAGTTTCCTCAGAACAGTTGTGTGATATGTTTCTGTAAAACCAGTGTTCCTAAAGAATGCTTTTCCTCCTTAAAACAGATGAAAAAAAGAACAGGAAGGCAAAAGGAAACTTCACTTCTTTTTGATGTTCTTTTTGCATGCCCAAAAGGGCTTTCCATGTCATATGGATCTAAACTTTATCTGAATCATTTTAGAAAACAAAGTAGAGAAGAAGGGAGATGATGATGATGGGTGGACAAATGTTCTTGAAGAACACACTTGAGATCTAAATGTGAAGATAGGCGAGGAAGCTTTCCCATCTTCAGCTGGCTCTTTTGCTTGTACATTTTAAAGGTAGTCTCAGTTGTAACTTGTCAGTTTCTCCTGCCTTTCACATCTGAACACAAAATCTTGTCTTGATATTTTTGTGGTGCTTTCAGCTTTGACTCTTTGCAACTGAAGGAGCACTTTGAAATCTAAATTCTACTTTAATTCAGACTCTTAAGCCATCTGTTTTGCAATAGGAACAAAGATCAAACATCTCGTAGTTCAGTTTGCTTCAGTTCTCTATGGCAGGAGCAGAAACGTTTTCCCATAAACTCTGTGCAGCTGAATTTGTAGAAGATGGAATTCACATGTGGGTTTAATGTGAAGGGATGAATATCTGGTGCTAACAAGGCTTTTGGATGTGCTAGTGCACTGCACATCCCTGTATCTTTTGCTACAGTTATGGCTATGTGACAGGCTAGCATGGGAAGATACAGCACCAGTGAATTTGCCACATCATCCCTGAATTGTTTAGCTTGGACAAGCTTACTGTTTGGAAAGATCTATGGGTCACCGGCCTCCAGTCCACACTGAAGATACACAGATAACAAAAGGGATTGGAAAGGATTAGGGTGAAATTTCAAAGCAATTCAGACATCCTAAGAATTTCTGAGTGAAATTCTGAATCAGGTAAAAAAGTCTTTGCTTATTAATTAAGTCTCTTGCTAAGCAAATGTATTCTTAAAATGTTTTTTGCTTTGTTTGGAGTCTTCCACAAGGAAGCCTTTTCTTTTCCCCCATACCTGTGAGGTTAAACAGTCAAAAGGACAATGTGTTGGTTTGTTTTGCGTTTTTTTGTTGGGCTTTTTTTTGTCTGAGCAACAGTGAGGTGCTGTCTGCTTGCACTGTCCTTCCCTGTTTACAGTTCTCTCTTAGAATATTTTAACATTAACATTCAAGAGCTCAATTAACATCAGGTAATGTGCAAAAGAGCAGCAACCCTTTTTGCTCTCTCCCTTTACTCCTTGACTGAAGAATTCAGATGACATTCCACAGGTGACAGGAGAACTGATAAGATTTGCTATGTCAAGAAATAAAGAGTAATAAGCAAGAGGAAGTGCCTTCTTTGCTATTTATAAGGTGTGATGTAATGTAGCGTCTCTGTTTTGGATCATTTGGAAAATAACTGAAAAGGTTTGATACTCCTTTCGTTAAAAATCACATTCCATTAGCTAACAGCTTGATCGTTCCACATCAGAGTAATTTAAGAGTTCTCTAACAAAATAGTGGAGACAAGACTTGATGTCCCTGATATTTCTAGGTAAGAGAGGAAAAATTTCTTTGAAAAATTCTTTCAGATACCAACAATAAACACAAGGCAATCCTTTTTTTTTTTTTTTTCCTTTGCATATCACCTTTCATTAAGAGTGGTATAAGATCCTGCTGTCCTATCATCTTGCCTATTTGTTTTGCTTCGTTGATGCTGCTGGCCTGTCCTTTATCCATAAAAAAGCACCATGTTGCTCAGCGGAAGCATCTCTATGCCAACTTGTCTTTACTGCAGTAACAATATGGAGCTAGATCTTATGCAAGAAATCTTACACTTAAGCTATGCAGATCATTTTTGTTATTGCTGCAAAACTTTCCTAACAGCAATATTTCCATTTTATTTTGGCAGGAAATATTCTGCCTGGCGTAAAGATGGCTCTTTCCATTACATCCACACCACCTCTTTTGGGAACTATTCATTCATCTGCATGGATGCCACACTCAGCCCAGGCCCTAAGAGACCCTTTAATTTCTTCGGGATTTTAAACACGGTATTTTATACCTGGCATTCTGTTTTGCTGTCTGTTTTACTTCTATATTGGCTTTTTTGGGGGGTGGGGTTGTTTTTATAAAGAATTGTCTGAAAGATTTGTGGTCAGCCAAAAGAGTCTTTATGGTTTTAAGTTATTATGTGCGGAGGACATTTCTTTAGAAAAATGAATGTGTGACTTAACATATAAGGTATCTGTGTTTTCTCTCTTAAGAAGTAATCCAGTACAAAAATGTCAAAATAAGCATTTCAAGGACACTCAGTAGTTTCTTAGCATTTAGTTAGACTTGAGTAATAATTGTAAAAATGTTCTCCCTCTAACCTTGTCTAAAGGAGGCTTCGCATGTAATTGTTTCTGAAGCGCTTGGTGATACTTAGATGAAAGGTGATGTAGTACCAAGTACTGTTCTCATTTCTTACTGTAATCCATAGTGGGAGGAATAGGTATGCAGACAAACTCTCAAGGAGCCAAGAACTGCAGCTAGAGCTTGTGTCCTTGGCTGCAGTAAGTCAAGCATTTGTTTGCTAATTACCCAGCCACAGGAGTCCAGAGAGCATAACTTGCAGATTTTTGTACAAAACTGAAGGTCAAGGTAGATACTTGTAAGTTTAAGAATTAAACCTCTTCCAGGAAATTGAAAGGTAAACTAGATTCGTATCAGTGAATTGATCACATAGCTTAAGTAAAAATATTCTTAAAGCCCAAATTCGTTAAGGCAAAGGAAATAAAATTTCACTTAATAAACCCATTACATTAACCCAGAATGGTATACTGAACCCTTTCTTTTTAAATATATCTTTATTTCTGTTTCCTTTATTCACAGAATCACAGAATCACAGAATGTTAGGGATTGGAAGGGACCTTAAAAGATCATCTAGTCCAATCCCCCTGCCAGAGCAGGAATACCTAGATCAGGTCACACAGGAACATGTCCTGGCGGGTTTTGAATGTCTCCAGAGAAGGAGACTCCACAACCTCCCTGGGCAGCCTGTTCCAGTGTTCTGTCACCCTCACTGTGAAGAAATTCTTCCTCACATTTATGTGGAACCTCCTATGTTCCAGCTTACACCCATTGCCCCTTGTCCTTCAGTTTCTTTTCAGGTAGGAGGGAAAAGAATATGTTGGTTCTCTGAGTTACCCTAAAACATGAGCTGCAAAATGGTGAAAGAATGGGGATTTGTGTTCTTTTCTGGGTTTTCCTGCCTCCTCTATTCAACTTTGAGATCTTATTGGAATTGAGAGTCTCTCTGGTTAAGAGAGAAGTTGTATCTGCTGTGTAAAGTATGACTTTTGCTTACCTTTAACAGCAGTGGCTGAGTAATATTTCCAAGATTCGGCATCACAGTTCACCCAGTTAAATGACTGAAGCGTGTGGCACACAGTTTCTGTCATGCTTATGAAAGGCCATCTAGCAATGCAAGAGATAGTAGGAATGATAATTATGAGTTAAAGATGTTTGTAAAATCAACTCAGGCATGTTGTCTTTGACTATATAAATAAGTAGTAGGAAGGATAGAAGTATCCTTTACCAAAACCTTTCTTTATGTTGCACTTCTCCTGCTTGGTTGCAAGACAGGTGTTGAGTGTCCTGTTTTTACTGTCTTTTTCCAACATCAGATTTTAGGGATAGCCTAGTAGTATGGCTTGTTTATACACAGGTCCCTGAAGCCACTGACAGTATTCTCTGGTAAGAAAAAAAAAAAAAAAAGGATGAATTGCATTTTTTTCATTAGTTTTTATGCCTTCCTTTCACTATTCAAGGTATTTACAAAGAATGTTAATCAGGTTTGTTTGATTGTTTCTCTTTCAAACACCTGCCTGTTTCAGAATCAAATGAAAGAGCTATCTTTGATGGCAGCAGAAAGCCTGCACAGCAATCATACCATCTGGTTTGGCCATTTTCCCACCTCAACAATCATCTCCCCAGCCCCAGGAATACGAACATTAATGAGGTAAGATCTTTCTTTTTTTCCCTATATGTTTTCAGTCTGAAGTACATTTCATGCCTCTCTTCACACACTTGTCTGTCAATTTTCAGGTTTCCCACCATGGTATTTCCTTCCCACCCAAATAATGGCAATTCTTACATTCTTTTATTAGTTCTGCTACAGCCTATTTATGTGGACATTTACATACAATGGGTGGGCTGATGCCAGCCTTGCACAGTCAACATCGTGGTGGCACTCTGGAACTTGAACTGGGAGACTGGAAGGATAATAGGAGGTGAGTAAACCCTGTAAGAAAATTATTATATGGAGCCTACCTGGTTATACTGTGATTTCCTTTTATGCTATTTGGAGAATTTGAAATAAGCATTAGATCTGTCTGATTGGTTATTACTATTAATGCTTTTGAAAAATGTCTCTGTGTATAAGTTTAAGACATATTTTTTTTCCTCTACCACCAGTGTGCTAATAAATTAATTTTTTTTTCATTCTTGATATTTAAACATTATAAAGTGAACCTCTAAATGTCCATTTAGTATATGTTTAATAGTGAAAGTAGACAAATTGTCATAAAGTTCAGCATCACTACTTCAAAATACCTTTGCTGTGCACTAGCTGTTAGAATTTCAGAGACAAAAATAGTCTGCCTGAGAAATGTTACCTTAGCAGCACATTAAAGTGTCTGATGCTACATGGAATGTGTAGTAGCATGTTAGCTTTTATTCTGCAGTAATCCTAAAAAAGATATTTGTATACGTACAGGAAGAGAACACTGGGAGTTTTGTCCATAACTAGAGTACCTACCTGGACACTGTAGTATTGTGCCTTGTATTTCAATTCTTTAACATAGATCAATAGATCTTGACATTTGGAATTTTGAGTGGTGCTTCAATGATTTATAATCAAATGAACCTGATCAGAGGTTAATACAGCAGAGCTGGTTGATACAGGATCAACTACAGAAGAGAATACATGGAAAATAAATCAAACACATTCTGTTTAGGAATTTGGAAGGCCTGGGAATCAGCTGTGCATGCAGTACATTGTATCAACAAATTCTTTTTCTTTTTGTTATAGGTACCGGATCCTTGTGTTTGATCATGACCTCCTTAGCTTCGCAGATCTTAACTTTGAAGAATGGCCTGTAGTTCTCATCACCAATCCCAAGTCCTTCCTTTACAGCAGTCCTGCTCATGAACCACTAGTCAAAATTCTTTATTCCACTCATATCAGGTACCCTGTAATCTCTCAATTTCACAATATTTAACTATATTTTAGTAGTTGGGGTCTTTCTTGGTTAAAATAAACATTTACATGTATATATACAAAACCTTTTTCTAAATGTGTCCACTATTCTCAGAATTCACTTTTCTCTGGAAGATTGTTCCCAAGAGCTCACTTTGTATCATATCTGTGATAAAAGGAGATTATATAGCAGAAATTGGTGTTCATTTATGCAGCTATTTTCTGTAAAGTCAATTGAACTTTTTTATGTAATCAAAGCTGGCAGAGTTAGATTAACCTGTAATCTGTGTTATTAATCTCATGTGTTCACATTGCCTCTGCTGATTTCAGGATCATGTGGACAAAAAGGTTTATCAGGAGTAATCAATATGGATTCACCAAGGGAGAATCATGCTTGACCAATCTGATAGCCTTCTATGATGGCATGACCAGCTGGGTAGATGAGCGAAGAGCAGTGGATGTTGTCTGCCTTGACTTCAGCAAGGCCTTTGACACTGTCACCCATAAGATCCTCACTCGTAAGATTAGGAAGTGTGGGTTAGATGAGTGGGCAGTGACATGGATTGAGAACTGGCTGAATGGCAGAGCTCAGAGGGTTGTGATCAATGGCTGAGTCTCGTTGGAGGCCTGCAGCCAGCGGTGTTCCACAGGGGGCAGTACCGGGTCCAGAGCTGTTTGACATATTCATCAGTGACCTGGATGAAGGGACAGAGTGTACCCTCAGCAAGTTAGCTGATAATACCAAACTGGGAGCAGTGGCAGATACACCAGAAGGCCATGCTGCCATCCAGTAAGATCTGGACAGTCTGGAGAGCTGGGCAGAGAGGAACCTAATCAAGTTCAACAAAGGTAAGTGCAAGGTCCTGCACCTAGGGAGGAACAACCCCATGAACCAGTGCAGGTTAGGGGTTGCCCTGCTAGAAAGCAGCTCTGCAGAGGACCTGGGAGTCCTGGTGGACAAGTTACCCATGAGCCAGCAATGTGCCCTTGTGGCCAAGAAGGCCAATGGTATCCTGGGGTTTTTGTCAGATCTGTAATACCAGCCTTGTGGTCCACTTCATTTCTCAAATTCATTTACAAAGACTGAGAGGTTACATTGTGACTAGCAAAAAATAAAAAAACCCAAACAAACAACAAAAGAAAAAAGAAAAAGAACAACCAAGGACTTTTAAATGAAGACATCTACAAGTATTGAATTATGTGTCTGTATGTGTGCAGGAGGACGCATCCCACTTGTGTTAGCAAATGTTTTGACAGCAAGAGTTCTAAGATTATTTCTGTTAGGACCTGAGGATCTCTGCCACTTCTTCATCTGTTCCGCAGCCCAGTTTTCTATCCTATTCTTTTGCTCAATACCATACACAACTTCTCTTTTTAACTGTAGGAAAGAACTACCATGTTACCCTTAGCCTACAGGTATTTCACTGTTTTAATTTCTAACTGTTTTGAACATTAAGTACAAGATAGAATATCTTTAGGAAGTTCTCGTCAGGAAGCAACGACAAATCTGCAAGTCCGGTAACAAATTTATTTTGCTGTTTATTCACTCCTTAGAATTCTGGCCTTCTCTCCTTCTGTCATTACCTCCGTTGAAGTCTACATAGATGGAGTTCACTTGGGGAATGCGCATCCGGTGTCTGGCCCTCTCTATGCACTGAAGTGGAGCCCAGAAAACTACAGTGAAGGGTTCCATCACATAGATGTGACTGTCCAGGTAAGGTACTTGTTGGCATTCTTTGTATTGAATTTTGTTTCCATCACCCTTCTGCATTATGTAACTAGGGACAAAATACGTGGTAACAGACTTGCTTTCATATTTGTCTGATGACAAAAAACAAAGAATTTATCAAATGAAAAACTACTGCTGACTGCTAAAACATTCATAAAGCATCTGGACAAAAGAAAGGATTCTTGTTTTTGATGAGAAATATAATAAGACATGACAGAAGAGCAAGTAATTGGTCGAAAATAAATTATTTTGAGTAACAGGCAACAATTAACTTTTAGGGTTGCCTTGGAAAAAAAAAACAACAGGCTTGATCAAGGAGAATAGGAATTAGCATCAACTTTAACTAGGTATTTTGTGCGCTACCGGTATCTAATTGCTCTCTTAATTTGTATCAATCTAGGATGCTTCAGGAAGAATTAGCAAGAGGGGTCATAGATTTGCTATGGAAGAAAACCTCTCTCGTAGATTTGGCTTTTTGCCATCTGTTATTCTTCTCACTGACTACTATGTTCTAGTAAGTACTTTAAGCAAAACAGCTGTCATCCTGTGTGTGTTTCCTTGGAAACTCCAGGAGGCATTTTCCCAGTTTCTGGTAGACTAGAATGCACTTTGCTTTTTTCCAGATAGGACACCATTGGAATTTCAAAAATACTAAGTTTCCTTTCTCAGGTTGCACACTTCAAATGTGAACATACATCAGTGGTTTATGCAAACAGTTGGCTTCCTGGATTTAATCACAATTGTCCATTTTTGGGTGTAGGTATACACACATCTTGTGCAAGCAAGAAATGGAAAAGAAGCTACTGGAGATAGTAGAAAAAGGAAACACTATATCAAAGAAAACTTCACTGTGATCTGTTGCAAGATGTGTACTGAATGCTGGAGAAAGTCATCAGCTGGATGACTTTCTAGCAAAGAGGAAAGCAAAATTCCCATTGACTCACTTAAGCTTCAGGTCATATCCAGAAGTGTTACAGCTCAGTACGAGCAAAGAAGGCGTGTTTAGGTGTGCTTACAGAACAACCCAGGAAAGTCCACATGACTGTAGGTAGTATCATAATTGGCTCAAAGTTATTTTAGTTTTGTTAATCAGTAACTGATATTCTCCACAATGTCTCCAACTGCTGTTTTATTCAGTGCAGCACTAGGAAAATGTTTTACATTGGAAGTGTAGTTACACTTTTTCAATGACTGTTTTTTACAAACCTTATTTTTGAAAGATTCAGGTCTATCACTTTCAGCCATCCAACTGAATTCAAGTCAGTAAGATGCAAGTCCAATAACTTCAACTCGTAGGTTTCTCTTTACTCTTCAGGTCAATGACACCATCAAGCTTTGAATATGCATTTCAGTCAGGAATGTTTGTATCATTCTATCAATGTCCGTATGCATGCTCAAAGGCAGCTGCTACTCCAGAGCTCCCCGAGAGCTAAAACTCTCTTTCCAGGCTCGTGTGCTCTTTGGACTGATTGTGCTGATTCAGATCGCCTTGCTCGTTATTTTCAGATACCTCCAAAAGCCAGCACTCAAAGGTATGAACCAACAGTTGCCTGTGGTTTTTAGAGGATCTAATTTTCAATAAACACTTTTTACTATTTATCTGTATGCTAACAATACATAAGTAATTGTGCTGATAATCACCATATGCATTTTGCATCTAGTACTGTGGGGTTTGATTGGGTTCTCAGAAGCTGCTGCTTTGCTTTTAAGGGGACCCAGAAAACCTCCAATATATCAGAGTAAATTAAAACCTAACCACTTGATCAGATATCTTTGCTTAAACAAAAATTCAATTTGTTGAAGTCTAAAGGTCTCAGTTTTATTTTCTCACTGAAGAATTCAATGCATAGGGAAAGGAATGTTTTACTTTGTATTGTGTATGTGTGCTTGTTTCACTACAGCTGGCACAATTCTCTGCCATCTGAGTGGAGAAACAGATTTCCTTCTTCAAAAATAATTTTGGTTAATGTTTGCAAAGTACAGGAACAGGCTTGTGTATTTCTCAAAATAATACTAAGATGAGTTCCGTCATAACTTGGTACTTTGTTATAAATCTGGTAAATGAAAATTAATACTGTTAAGCTTATGGTGTTTATCATCTATTGTTTGAACCACACCATACTAATGAGATTTTTCTGGAAGCAACCTCCCTTCCTATTCACATCAGTGTATGTCCCTACTTTTACACTCAAAATCATGTAACATCCTGAGGTAACTACAGCAACACGGAAAAATAATAGATTTTTCAGTTGCCTTTAAAGGACTAGGCAGCTAAAAAAGAAAAGAGCTAGGACTTGGTGATAGCTAGGTCCCTGTAGACCATGACAAATGTTTTACAGATTAGTCAACGAGAGCTGTTGAGTTGCAAAGGTCAAGCTTGCTCTCTGGGAATTAATGCTTTGTGAGAAGGGCAGCCATTAATAGGTGAAATGCCAAAAGCGAACTTTTGTAGGAAGGCTCTCTGGATCTCCATCTGTTAATTGTCTGCTTCGGTTAGAAAATGAGTATTACTCTGTTTTTGCTAACATCACACTTACCTGAATGCTGCCATTTTAACACCTAGCCTTCATTTTATCTGAGTTGCTATCAGATCTCACCAAGTAGATTTAATGAAAGAAAATCCAGTTAATTTAGTCCATGCTGACCTGTCTTTTGGGGTTTGCACAGTTACTGTTTTGATTCTCTTTTAACTTAACATGAACTTTCTCTGTGTCTTTCATTCTAGCTAACTTCATTTTCTGGGTATAGAATGGTCATTCAGTTTTATTTACATACAGTAAGCGAACTCATTTAGAGTGGCAGCTTCTTCTGCTGATCTTCACATGATTATGTTTATCAGTTCCTTACTTGTTTATCACATTAATAGTAGAAATGCATTCCCTTGCATTTGCTCTGTAGACATACCAAATATTATATTTCTTATTTAATAGAATGAGTAAATAATGTGCAGATCTGTTTCAGAAAGACCAAGTTATTTATATAAGTATTTGGTGCAACCTGAATCAAATGTATTTTTCTTAAATGTTTTCTCTATTTAGAAAAGCCAGGACTACTTACTCTGACCTCATATTCCCTTCACATCTTCAGTAAAACAAACACCTTCTATTACTCAATTCTGGTTCTGAATTTATACACCATTCTGGGTAAGTAACCTGGAGGATGTAAATTAGCATTTTTAAATTAAACATCAGATCCTGATGAAAAAAGAGACTTCTAACATCTTGGAAAACCCACTTAAGTTACAAAATCTATGTGGAACTTGAAGAGTTAATGTCCAAAGAGACTAGAGGTTTGTTTCTAAGTGCCTAACTTAGAAAACCCTATAATTAATTAAACACTTAAATTGTTAAATTACTCTGAAAGCGAAGTGAGTATTTTAAATTTAATTTGGTTTTCACTTACCCTTCAAGTAAGATCTGGTTGTACCTTGGTGTAAAATGAGTATATGGAATCTACATTTCACATGACATGTCACTAAGACATCTCTGCTCTGATGCTAACAATTTTAGCTTATTACTCCTCTGCTGATATGTTACTGAAATAGCTACTTTCTTGGCAGTCAGCGTAGCATACATAACACAGTGCAGCCTGCCCATTTTGACTTCTCAACTGAGCCATGCTGGAATTGTTTATGACCATGTCTTTCATATGTCATGCTGTAAGTCTGGGGAAAGGCCAGCATTTGAAAGGATCTATCTTCTCACTTCTCTCCTAAGGAAAATCTTATATGTGGTGTTGAGAACTGTCACAGAAGCCAATTTAAATGTATTTTCATTGCATGCCACAGCTCATTGGTGTTCTATATTTTCACATCAGGAACATTCATCAGATCACTGTTGAAGATGAAAACACTAGGCTTGTTACTATAGACAAGCATTAGAGAAGTCATTTTCCCCGGTTAACCACTTTGTGCTCAGGAGTACAAAGGGCCAAGTGAAAAAGGGCCATGTCTACATTGTATTTTCTGATGATGTTTGTTTTGGTTTCCTCTCTTTCAGGACCATGGTTTGTGGGTGAGCTGATAGATGGCCATGTGGGGGCCTGTTTTTCCTTTGGGGTGTTCGTCGGTGGCTCCTTCTTTCAGGGCAGTCTGACATTTGTGGTTGGGATTTTACAGGTACCTATTTATGAAAATTAAGGCTGACAAACTGTTTTCTTGTGGGGAATTTTTTTTTTTAAATAAGTAAAGGAGTCTTGGAAGGATAGATTAGTGGCCATGCCTGACTAAAACAGCTCTTTCTTACCTTTCTGCATATTTACAGAGCAGAAAGGAAGGAGGCTGTGCATTATTTTTTCTAACTTATCTTTTTCTCTGTTTGGTATTGCTTTGGACTCCCTGGATGTGTGGATTAGGGGCCATCTCTACAGATGTATTTTATTTTTTTTGGACCTCAGCTCACACCCAGGTTGCAGTGATTTAAGCAAAAGGAACTGAATGGCCAGGCCAGCCCTTGCACACTGAATAACCCTTCAGATCAGTAGGTGTCACTCTCCAACTACAAGTCCAGTTTTCCCAGCAGTTTGACCTGGCTGCCTTCTGGTTTTCCCAGCTGCCATTAGGCTGAAGGAGAGGGTGTAGTTCCTTCGCCTTCAAGCCAGACCCAAGCTAGTGTTGCCTCCTTTGTGGTCCCTACCTTATGCCAGTGCTGAAACTTCTCTGACACCACAGTGGGCTGGGTCAGAGAGCTAAACTGGCATAAGTACCTTCCTTTTTTTTTTTTTTTTTTTTTACTGTGCTAGTATTTTGCCAAGTCTGGCTGCCTGAACCAGCTCCAGGAAAGGTCAGATGCATGTCAGTGCCTGCCACTGCAAGGGAGTGAGCAGGAATGCTTGGCCTGGGACTAAGGCACAGGCAGCCACAGCTATCAGCCACAGAGTCTTGGAAATGCATCCAGAGATTCCAGCTGTGGTAATTGTACTCAGCCCTCAGAATGAGACTGGTTTATGTGCTCTTATCTTTCAATGCTTGCATGTATGTTACCGAGAACACTTGGCTTGCTCATAGCATTATTTTTCTCTGCTCTTCTTTTCAGATGTTGTTTTTCAACCTGCCGTTAATGGCCTATCTGTGCTGGTGCCTGTTCCTACGATGCCAGGGGCACGGCTTCCGTTCCCACTTCTGGCACATCCGGCGCCTGGTGGCTGCGCTTGTCCATCTGGCAATGGCACTCCTCCTGGCCTGGCAGATCTATTCCTGCTATTTCCTGCAGAGAACCTATGGGACCTTGGCTTTCTTCCTCTCCCCAATGAGAACATGGCTGGTGGTGCTGACCTCAGCTCTGATTTATAAAACCTGGACACTGAAATCATCTGAGCTCAGAACTTACATAGTAGAAATGAAAAACTGTCAGAGCTCCTGAAGTGCAATATAAATATTCAAAGTTCTTTGACTTAAAAATTGTCAAGGCACAACCTGTAGTTTTGTGATGCTGGAATTCCATACAGCCCAACCATGAGGTGGGTAAGATCTGAAGCTGCACCTGCATTGCTACAGAGCTGTATTAAATAGTAAATGTGTAACAATGTTGTCTGTGTGTATAGCATTACTGTCTACATTTAGCCAGTACGCAAGGCTGAACTGTAGCAGTTGTTCTACCACCCAATGACCCCTCCCCAGCTGAGAAGGGGAACTGAAGGATAAAGGGAGAAGCCCAGTGTGTTGAAGTAGAAACAGATTTAATGACATAACAAAACTAACACAATCACCAACATAAAGTGTACAAGGTTCTACTCAGTCTGGTCCTTGGGAGCAGGAGACCAAGAGAGAGGAGCCCCAGGAAGAGGAACCCCACCCTCAGTAAACTCCCTCCTATAAAGAGCTTGATGTCAGTGCTATGGGATACACCTGTAAGTCAGCTTGGGGCAGCTGCCCTGACTGAAACTCCCAGCTGACTTAGGGCTGCTCATGGCCTGCCTGCATGGCTGGGCTGGGGTCTGCTGCTGGGGAACCAGGACAATTATACACATACAATATATGGTATAATAAATGTTCTATAATAAATTTAGACATTAATACAGTGTACAGGAAACTGTGTAATAATCTTTATAATGGGATTTTTTGTGATGCAAAAGATAGATATGTCTATATGGATCACAAATGGAAATGTTTGGTCATTACTGCTGTGAATGAAAAATATTTTTAATTCGTTAAGTTCTTGGATTTTTTTTATAATGCTGGCAAAAATGAGTGTAGATGTTGATAATGAGCTCCAGGATTTGTGGTTAGCTTTGCTTTTTATTTCCAGACATATATTTTTACATGACTAGACCAGATGTCTTTCTGAAGTAATGATTATTGTAAAGGTGCTGTGGTGGCCTTCACTGTAGGAATCCTATGTTTGTATACTTTTTCAGTTCATAATGCTACACATGAGCAGTTTACAGGTTGTTGGGTGTGATTACCTGAGCTGTGGCCTATTGGTCTTGTCCTGGGAGTGTTGGCTAATTAACATGTTCTCTCTCTGGGAGGAAGTTATGTTTTCCACTGCTGAGGTTGCCATTTTTCTCACACTTGACCAGTGAAAGGAGAGGGAATGATTAATGTTGCTGGGGTTCCCAGCTGTAGTCAAAGTTAAGCTTTAATGCAAAGAACGGAGACAAGGGACTCAGGATGGGAAAGCGTGAACAAATCGTGTGGTCTGATGCCTATAGTGTCACTTTAACATGAGGGGATCAGGGCTGTATTTCTGGGTCTCAGTCAAATGTCCAAAAAGTGACCTAGGAACACTCACTTCTTTGTTTTCAGTCTTTCTAAGTCTAAACATGATAGAACAGCTACATTTATGAAGAATGTAATGATTTGGAGCCAAGACAGCTGAGGTGCCTTTATCTGTAAAGTAAGGAGAACACTGGCCTGCTTCACAGGACTGCTACAGGAGGAATACTTTAAGTACTTCAGGTAATTTTACAGTAACTTATTTATGGCTCCTCAAGAGAAAGGAGGGGTAACTTATTTATGGCACCTTAGAAAATAACAGCAGTGACTGTAGTAGGATGTACAGGAAAACAAATGGAATTGGAAGAAAGTATTTATTACAATTAAGAGTTTTTGTTATTTCTGAAAGATTAGTTTTCCTATTCCTGTTCCTCAATGATTGATATAATAGGAAGAAGAGACTAACAGGTCTCATTTGCATAAGTTAAATACTCTATTTAGAAAATGTAGAATGTCATTTCTTGCTACATAAGTTTGTTTTGCGAAGTTGTTAGAAAATCAAAGAGGCAGGGCACAAAATTTACTACTGAAAAATAATAAAACTGATATTTCAGAATTGAATTATTTTTATGTGGTCAGGGAGCCTAAGTGACAATAAAATACTTCATATTTATACCCTGTGACAAGATCCCTGTTCTGAAGTGAGACTCTTTCTGTTGTGGGTGGTAGCAGTTGATTGCAATGTAATCAAATGTCTGTGGACTTGAATTTATCTTAGTCTTTTATTTCCTTGTTGGGTCCATGGGATGTGTTTGTTAGATGAAATTCTGTTAAGAATCTCTCAATGCTAGTCTTAATGTGGGGAGCAAAGATGTTTTATTTGTAGATGTGCCTACGTAGAAGCATTTAAACTATTTATAAGTATAAACACTTCTGTTATAATACTCTGCAGGGTTTGTTGTTTTAGTTTGGGGTTGTTTTTAATCTGCGTGGAGAAACTCCTTTAAAATACTGAATTCCCATTTGAAACTACTCTAAAAGGACACTTGAAATGATTATTTGGAAAGAAAAAAATTTGACAATGTCTTCCAAATACATTTAGGTTTGGTGTGGTTTTTTTTTAGTCTCTTAGAAAAAGCACGTGTAACTTTTCATGCTTCTGTTTGCTTATGAAGGAATTCTTGTGTTTATTGGTGAATTACATCCAGATGCTATGATACAAACAAGGGAAAAGGGAGATGATTCCTTTATGTATGTTGCCCTCTGTGCCGTGAGGGCAGAGCAAAACTTACAGAGGGAGATTCCCAGGGGAATGCCATTGCCATGCATAATTTCCTATAACTGTCAGCAGTGAAGGCCTGTCCAATCCAGTGATCCCCATAAAGAGATCTTGCCATTCAGTGTAGTGGAAAATGTAAGGCTAGAGAGTTAGAGAAGCTTTTCCCATGTGCTTTTCCCACTATCTTGATAGCATACTAAAAAAAAAAAAAAATTATTAAAAACCCTAAACAGTTCCAAAAGTTGCAAGGGGCAGAGCCCCTTTCTGGAGCTGGCTGAGGCAGCAGTTGAAAGATAGCTGCCTGCAGGGCATGGGAGGCTTACTCAGGCTGCTTGGCCTGAGGATACAGAACAGGCTGTTCCCGTTTGGAATGCTCACTGCTGCCCATGCAGCTCTCTAAGGGGTTTGTTATTGCTGAAAGAGAGATGGAGGTGTTCCTCTGCAGGACACAAAGCCCAACAGGAAAAGCAGCAGTAGACAGCATCCTGCCCTCCCCCAGAACCACAAGAAAAGCTAACCAGGATGGCTCCTCTCCAAACTGCACCCCATCAGTGCCTGGTTCTTGACCCTTAAAAGGACCAAGGGACTTTCCCTAGGAAGCAAAGGAAAGGACGTAGGGGCTGACAGGGTGAGGAAGGCTCCTTATTCCAGAGCAGGGACTGAGGGAAGGTCTGAGAGATATGGAGAAGCCAGTCCAAGAAGAGGGTGTAGACCCATAGCCCCATAAAACCTTACTGCCTTCTCTCACTGTTTGCCCTCAGCCAGCCTCCTATAAAAATAAATTTTACCTCCCTATTGCATAAACACTGCCTTGCTCCTTCATACTTGCAGTTTTCTTTCAATACTGCTGACCTGTTCAACCACACTCTTCCTACCGCTCGACCCAGAGTAGAGTGCTGTAGCAAAACAATTTTGCTATCCAAGGTATCTTTCTGGTTGCAAAATTCTGTGTTCCTGTGGCTAAGAAGTCTCAACTCATTTCTGCTTCTTCCTGTGCTTTTCCTAAAGAGTTTCCAGTTGTGCCTCACAAAATATTTCCTCGGTTTGGACCTTATTCCAGCTGCTGTTACCCTTTCTTACTCCAGGATATGCTGTCTGCCTGTGATCTTTTATCCCCTGGCAGTCTGTCTATGGATCCTATAAACGTTTTCCACTGTGAAGAAAACTCAGTGAAGAGAAAGGCAGTGTAGCAATACAGGAAAGCAACTCGACAAAAAAACAGGACCAAGGAATCCTGCATCCGCTTCCATGATCAATGCATTAAGATAGAGAATAAAGGAATGAAGCTCTTGGAAAGGCATCTGTCTTTGCTCTCCCCGCTTTTGTAACAACAGCTACGAAAACGTGCAGTAAGACACGTTTATGTCTTGTCGGGCAAGCTCTTTTCACAATATTGCTGACATTTTCTGTGAAATCCTGACCTTGAACTACAGAGTGTAGCACTAAACCACTAATAGGTGCTCCTATGAAAAAAATGTTTTTCTGATTATCAAGGAAGAAGCAAACACAAAGACCAAGGAACATGATGAACTAAAAAAAATTAAGGAAAAGGGAGGGGGTGGAAATGGAGGGCAAGAAGCAGAAGGGAAGAAAATGAAATATAGGGCAGCCAACAGCAACCACTCAAAGTGCAAAGGGAGGAGGGGTGAAAATGGGAGCACACAGAACTACCGAACACAAACAAGTAGAGGATTGGCTCAAAAAAAAAAAGTCTCTCTGCCTAGTGCTGGTTTTTATTACCCTTGTTTTATTACACTTTGCAACAAGAAATGTTTCGTTCTAGTACAGCTGAACTTCCAGTACCTTACTGTGGTCCCACAACTCCTACTCTGAATTCATGCTTGCCCTTGCTTTAGATCTCACAAACTCACCATCTCTGTAAGGTAATGCTTCACGGGACACTGCTGCTTCTGCAGCCAGTGACTGTCTACTATATCCAAAGCATCTTGGATTTTTGTTACCAGTTATTTGTCACCCTTTGTTAAATGAGACCCCTCCTATAGGGCAAAACACATGACTGCTGAAGAGTCACACTATTACAACAATTAAGAAATTAAGACAAGGTAAAAAAAAATGTAAAAGATATTAATACAACTGAGCACTTCGTTTAAAGCATTTTATCCCTTCGATTTCTATTTATTTTTAAGAGGTGATATGAGCCAGGATTCACAAGTAAAAAAATGCTTCTGTGAGAATCCTAGACATTGGGGGCACCAGGATGAGGTCTCCTTTGCCTGCCCTCATATTTATTTTTTTTTTCTTCTCTCTAAAGCCATTTGACTAATACTGATAGAACCTATACTGCCTTCAATAGCCTACCTAACTGCAGGAATGCTACTGCAATCAAGCTGCCTGTAAGGTAAAGAATCAGTATCTCAGCATGATCTCACTCTAGAGCACCCCTCACATCATCAGCTCTGAATAGCCTTACCACTTCTGTGGCTTACTAAGCAATTGCTGTAAAAATAATAGTGCTGGGAAATTTATTTATTTATTTATTTATGTATTCAGTTGTGAAAAATAACTTCCCAGAGGACTGTCATTCCTGGAAGGTATCAACTCAATGCCAGAGATGAGCTCACTCTGGAGTAAACACTGTTCAAAAGCACAAAATTTGTACTTTGGACAAGCAAATGTAACTCTGAAAACATGTCAGACTGAGGTCTTCACATAAAACATGAAAGGAAAACATTTTAGCACCTTTTCAATAGTGGTTATTGTTATGATTGCTTTCTTACCTTCATGCAACACTAACTCATCACTGTTCACAGCTGAAGTCTCTTTTGAAATATACAGGTATTTCATTAACTGGCTTTGGATACTACCCTATTGATTATGGAAAAATACTAACTTAAGCAATTGTGTACAGCTTAGCATATTTACAATAGGAAATACATACAGCCAGCAGAAAGAGGCTAATATAATAGTTTAGAGTTGCAAAACTAACCAGCAAGGATAAAGAGTTTAGAGCTGCCAAACAGGAATACTTAGTAGGACAAGGGAAAAACTGAGAGCCTTGCCCTTGGGGGATGGAGCAGGTGGGCCTGGGTGATCAGACAGGGTTGGCTAAGAGGCCCAAGGACAATACTCCCTCAGGAAGGAGGGACTGATAAGAATCACAATGCTAATCAAGGTGTCCCAGGGGCCAGAACGGACTGGTCTGGATGTGTAAAGCAAGCAAAGATGATAAGGACACCGCGAGGACGACTCGGAGCCTTCCTCCTGAAGACCCCCGAGGATGACCACCACGCAGGCGCAACCGGGCGGAGCAAGAGGCGTGGAATATTATAATGACCTACCTCCCTGAGCCCCTCCCAATGATGGACTCCTCATTCCCACCTGATGTAAACATGAATATGTAACACTTCAGGCTGTAAAAAGAGCACAGTCCTGACCCCAGGTGGACTCGTTAGGAGGAGCCATCCCCCGGATCCGCAATAAACGAATAGCTGCTGCTAAAGATCCTCATCATCTTTACAGTTATTTCAAGACGCAGATTTTGCGCTAATCACTATGACATACTTCCTTCCAAGCAGGCCAAAATTAAAACAGAAGAAGGGTCCTCAGTTTTAAGAATAAAAGGCATTTTTCTCAGAACAGGCTGTTGAAAAACAAAATTGATACATTGGAGGAAGCCAAATACTGGGAAATCCAAGTTATAGGATGTTGAAACTTGTGTGTAGGAAGATGTTAAGTCTTCAAGGGTGGAAGAAAACAGGAAAACATCACGGTAACACCATGTCCCAAGAAGTGCCATATATATTAATGTACAATTAGACACACAAACCACCCCCAAATTCAAGGGAGGATTTTTTGTTCCTAATTAAAATTGATACTATTTCAACTCAGCAGCAACAGCAATACTAACACTCTGATTTGTAAAAATACTTTTGCATTGGTAACAGTTTTCAGGGAGCCTCAGGTTCAGATCAGCTTTGCTGCAGGGGTATGGAGTGTTAATGGGTGGTCATGTATCAGGAGTAGGCTGTTTTCTTTTGTATTTAGGTATTTGCCTTACAAGTTAACTGTGAGGATGAGGACGTTTATTCAGAAAGACAGTTAAAGTGCGTTGAGGCTAATCTGCTGCCGGGAAGAAGTTGAATGCAGAAGGCATGCATCGGGTAAAAAACGTATAGGGTGATAGTGATGCTGTTTCAATCTCAATATTTGTATCAGGCATAGGCATGTGGGAGCACCTGAGAGGAAAGAAACAAAGGAGACAATGGACACATCAGCACACTCATTAGAGCTGCCACTCGGAATCCTTGTATTCCCATCCTTACCCATTAAATCCAGTTGACGTGACAGGAATCCAAGCCTAGAGACTTGAGTGTTCAGGATCACTGCATTTCTCCTGCCTCTCGTTTAAATACACATACGAATTATCAAGTCTTACAAGCCTGCATTGCTTAACTTTCACAAGCAAGTTACAGTCTATGAACAGTCAATATGCAGGAATTCATAGAATTTCACTCATCTGTTGTTTCCTGTTTTCATTTGCCAGCTATGATCATACTGATTTTACTGCATAAAAATTTTGGCTTCTATCCCACTGTGACACTGTTAGCAATGCTGTTTGAGTTAGTTATGCTGATGTTGGGTTCACACCTAGCTGAAAGTGAACCAGTCACTAGTTTTGTAGTTTAAAAATGCATACTGGAATATTTTAGATCATCTTATGCTATACAGCAGGTGTCTTCCTCTTCCTCAAAGTTTATGGCATCCGTCACTGCATGTTTCCTTCTTTCAAGGCCAACTTCAGCAGTAGGAAATGTAAGTACTATTTTTCATATTGTTCACAGCCATGTTAGGCAATTTTGATACCCGTTGTCTCACTTTCCACAGCATACAAAATGATTTCTAATGCCAAATTTCTTTCATAGTATTTCTTTCCTAGTCCTTGAATTGTATTTAGTTCGAGCCCAGGTCCTGACTCACAGATCTAGATAAGCCATTCTCTGGACAGCCCAGCTGACCCAGCTGTTTGGAAGCACTTCTACTAAAGGCAAACAAATTAAAACCAAAACCAATGGCCTGTAAATCAGAATGTGTCAGGAACAATCCTATTCTCTAAGTAAGTACGTGTTAATGTCTCTAAATGTACATAGCAGAGGAATTCTGATGTCTTTAAGACAATTATCTGTTCCCTTTCTGTTCCTTGCTTGAAGACATACTTAATCTCATCAGTCTCATTTGGCTTGGGGTTATGCTAGTCAAACCTGGAAATGGTGACTAAATTTTTCAAGTTTCTCCATTGAGATGGTAAAAGAGCATTGTTAGGCCAAAAATTCTGAGCCAGGATAAGTTCCTGAAGGAACAGAAGGTCAATTGTCTGCAAAGTTACCTTCTGTCATCAGGCAGTGTGTTTTGAGATCCTCTGTCTGTCACCCTGGAGAGGTGTAAAAACCTGAAAAACTAGTGAAACTGGGGAGATGATCACAAAAATAAGTTACAGTAGATTTTAGAAAAAGAATTCTAAAAAAACTTCACTTAAGTCTGGAATGCAATGATTGAGAAGAGTAAATAAATAAACAGTTAAGCAGGAGGCTCACCCCCCCACACCTGAACCTATCTCTGATGAAAGTCTCAGGTTGCATGCAGATGGCACTGGAAATTAATTAGGTTTCAAATGCTCCAAAAATAGGGGATATAGTGATACACTACAGAGAAATAGACAAGACAAATCAGTGGAAATTTTTTCCAGATGACAAAATGGGAATACCTTTGTTATGAGAGACCTTGAATTCCAGAAATGGATTTTTTCATTGCAATTATCTGTAAAAATGAGAACAGTTACAATCTAAAAAGTATGGATGTAGATGTATTGGACTGTCAGGGTAAACTTACACTAGTAAATTAAAAATTCTTAGTGAAGTTCCTGGGCACTGAGACAAACTAGCATGGGAACAGCACACATCTACACCAGTAGGTTCTTCTAACCACCAAAACTAGGGGGTTGCATACAAAATGCTTACTGAAAATGGTTCCTGGGATGCTTTAACTTCCAAAATCATACCCATGAAATATTTCCAAGTGTGCAAGCTGGAACCTGTCAAAATCCTGTCAAAAAATATATTACTTGTTTCTAGTGTAAATGATTGCATTCCTGTTTCCAGTTCTATTTAGTTTATTAGGTTCTGCCTTAGCATGCCAGATTCTCTGCTTTCAGTACATACAGAACAATTTCATGGTTTATTTAAGAAAATGGAAATCAGTGTAAGTAAAAACTTGCTCACTGTTAGAGACAGAATTCAGTTATTTTTCCCAAAGCAGTAACTTTTACTTAGAAACTGAGACGATCTGTTTTCCAATATTGCCTCCATTCATCATGGACTGGAAAGCAGCTTCAAAAGAAATAATGAAATAAGTTAGTACCAAGCAAAATGTGCCACGTAACTTTCAAAAAACAATGGTAGAAGTAAATGATTTAAACAGCTCCCCAAATTAAGGGGGGGGGGGGGGGAAGCTAGTCTGTAATAAATTGCTAAGGGCAGTTTTGTGTAATAATTTAAAAACCTGATTTGTAAGCACCTGTTCAGCCCTATATAAGTAAGTTAATGATTACATTTGCTGCTTATGTGGTATGCCATAAAAATACCAAACAGAAAGACAAGGTGTGACTGGAGAGCCCACAAATGCTGTTGGTTTCACAAACCTTCGTGAAAGTAAAAGGTTTATGAATACTTTGTGTAGTGCAATAAATGCCAGAAGCTGATGCAAAGTAATAAACCTTTGAGTAAACAAAGTATGGAATATAACTGCCATATTCGATCAAAGTCCTTCAAAATACCAGTAAGTTTATTCTAGTCGTTGCTACTTACATCTATAAGATTCAGCTATCGCTTAATTCTACTGGTTTCCAATCTTCTGGGACTAAAGACTAAATGTACTAAATCATACTCTTCCCTTTTACTTGAAAGGGAAGCATTCTTACAGCACATTCTGAATCACCTGGCTCTCCAGCTTTGTCCCTCTGGAGTCACAATGCCCCCTTCATTTTTGTACTTTCCTTGTACAGATTTTTTGAGCAGGCTACGGGCTATTTTGTTCCTTTAAAAGAAATTATTTTTCACTTGGTTTAGCAATCTCTAGTATGCTCTCCCCTTTCTTTTGTGTACCTTTCAATTTATTTTTTGCTAGCAAATCCAGTAACAAGCACTGGGTTTTTTAAAGCATAAGTTCAAGGTCTCCAAAATACCATTATCTTACACACAAGTTCTAAGAAATGGGCAGCAAATTAAATCTGTAAGATCAGGGTGACTAAGGTGGCAGTTTAACAATTCAATCCCCCCAATAGTAAAACAAACAAAATCTCAGAATTTGTATTCAATAGGTTTTTTAACATAAAATAATCTTCTCACAGAACTTTTTAATGCCTTGTGAAAAAAATACATTTTTTATTATAACATAAAAATGATGTTTTAGATAAAATACAAAAAATCTTACCACCAATGTTTGCTAAGCCTTCTACCATGGTCTCTCTGACCTGTCAATGCAAACAAGTCCTTTCAGCTATCTTCAAACAAGATTCACATTTCTTAGAAACAGGCCACAGAACAGCCACAGAAACTACCAAAATCTAAAGGATTCTCTTGCTATAATGGACAGGGCTCTGTTTGGGCCTGATTCTTTCATCAAGAGAGGGGTGAATACTTTCTGATAAACCTGTAGGCAATTTAATGCTTCCATCAGAACCAGAACATCCCTGCCAAAGTTTAATGTCTCAGGCTTTTTCCCAGCAAAATTTACTGACAGACCTCACAAGGAAGGGATGGATAAAACATCCACCTGTCACAACATAATAAATCATGATTACAAAGCTTGAAACAGAACTTCAGTCAAGACTTCTTGTAGTCAGACCATGATCTAAGGATGTCCTATCAAAGGCCACAGATTAGATGGAAAAGTTCCTACCTTCAATTTGCCCTCCTGGATCCACTGACAGAGTTGTAATATACTGGCTTCTTGTTTGTCCATATAGTTCAACACCAAGAATCTTTCCCTGTGAAAGAAAGAATGAGCCTTGATGTAAGAAAGGTTGGTAAGCATATTTTGAAATCTTTACAAATCTTTTCAGGAAACAGCATTATTGAAACTGAAGAATTACGAGTACTGATTACAGTAAGACACAGCTCAGAGCTTTGTCAGCTTGTGAGACAGCTCCCTTCAATGGGAGCTCGACAGTAACATCGGTCTCAGACAAGTAATTCTGTTCAAGTACCAGAGAGAAGGGTAATAAAAACCAAGTAGTATCGCCAGAATAAGCAAATGTCCACAAAATGTGAGTGAATCCCTATTCTTTTTTACTTTATGGTAGGGAGAATAATTAATGAACCTGCAACTAGATGGGGAGTATAAATTAACTTTGTCTCCCCAAAATTTTGCATATGCTACTGTCACAGCTGCCTACAGCAATCAAAAGAAACTGACATGATCATCAAATACAAGAATTACTTGTAGCAATGTATTAAACTCTCCACTGCCTTCTACTATGCATGGTGTACTTTTGTATTTTTATCCATTTTTTCAAAATGGAGACAACAGTAACAGGGACAAGAAGAGAATTTTAATTAGAAGAGGTCAATCCATTTGCACAGAAATCAAATCTCCCCAACTTTCTGCAATGCAATGAATGAAAAATCTCCTAAGATTTTGCTCCTAATCTCTGTTTTAGCTTCATCTGAATCCTGACAGGAGATTCAGAAATTCAGAGTTATAATTAAAATAAATGTTTTACCTATATATATCTGTGACACAGTCCTATTATCTAATAAAACCCCAAATACTAAAAATGTAATTTCAATAATGCATCAGCTGCATCCTTACTTTAAAAATACTTGATTTTCTCTCTGCCTGAACCACCACACTTGGAGAGAAGGCACTCTGCAAAACATCTGAGAACAGAGCCATGGCAACACCTTCTCTTGTGCTGAAGAATCTGTCAGAGACTCCAGGACTACACTAAGCAACCACAAAGAAAGCATAACAACAGACAACTATGTTAACATGTAACAACATCCTTTCCCATTTTTAATGCCTATACACACAAATGTAAGAGAAAGGAGCTGACACTGTGATTATAGTTTACTTTTTTTTTGTACAGCAACATTCTGTTCTGATTACACGTGCCTACTGCCGATCTACAGACTATTTTCCCAACATCACGTGCACAATATACCTGGAACCTGGTCACAAGCTCTGGAGGAGAAATGTACCTTGTGATATTCCTTTCTTTCTGTATTTTTTCTGTGTCAGGAGGCAGTGGAGGAGGATAAGGCACATCGTTGTTATACTGAGAAATTTGTCCACACAGGATGATATGGCTGTTCTGATTCATCTGTTTGGGACAGCACAAGTAAGAAAAATTACATTCCTTGGTCTCAGAAAGTAAATTTTCCAGACATGCAACGGATCATATTGCAAAATTTTCACATGGGTATCCTTATTTAGAGCCGCATTTCCTAAAAGAGAGTGGGAGAATTTCAGGGAGTCTCATTCAACCTATGACAACACTCAAATAGATAAATGCAGGGCAATAGTGGAAAAATGAATGCTATACAGCCTATGTTTAATTTAAAAAGGCATTAAATACAAAGAACATAAGCAACTGTTATCTTACTGTTTGCCCTGTTTGTCAGGACGAGATGGGTAATAGGACAAAAGCTGGATACAGCTGTTGGATACAGCTGTGATTTAGAGCTCCCAAGGATGGCATTGCCACCAACGCCTCCCTGCCATGAGACAGAGTAGCTTCATTGACAATGAAGAGGGCTGGTCGAGAGTCTTTATGGAGGTGTAGCAGAGCTGGTCATTTGTGAAGTCAGAAAACCAAAGCTGACAAAACACAAGATTACTACACTGACAGACAAGGCTTTTAGAGTATTACCAGGCCTCCTGGCCAAAGAAGCCAGATGAGAAGCAGAAATTGTGTTTCTATTATTATACTGCCAGGCTAGTCCAAATGGCAGACACTGATTTCTCCTCAGGACCAAGATCAGCACCTGGATTAGATCAATGAAGCAGAAAACCTGCTCTGGTGGTCACCAGTATGAGTTAATTCAAAGCTGGGCATGCAGACACTGGAGAATGACTAGAATAAATCTGACAGCTGGTATAATCACCTGACTTATAACTGCATCACTGATGTCTCCACCCACATTGTCAAAGTAAACATCCACACCGCCTGGGCAGAGTTCACGTAGCTGCTCTGCCACATTCCCCTTCTTGTAATTGATAGCAGCATCAAATCCCATTTCTTGGACCAAAATGGAGCACTTTTCATCTGTGCCAGCGATCCCCACCACTCTAGAGCAGCCCTCCAGGCGGCCAATCTGCAGCAGCACAGTTAAAAAACAAAACAAAACAAAGCAAAACCAACAAAACCAAACAAGAAAGAGAAGTTGGATCATTCATCTGCATAAAGGTACAGTGGGAGTAAGGGATCTGAGGGGGTACTACAGTTACCCCCCAATCCCACTAAACTCCAGGCAGCAAAGTCCAGCACATGCTCCCATCTCACGCGACACAATTGCCTCTTCCCTCCTCACACATAGGGAAGGAGCAGGTACAACTGAAATCTGCCATCTTTCCAAATTCACTGACTGCAGGAGGTTTAGTCTATGGAGTCACCAATGACTGGCAGTACTTGAGAGCCAAACATAGTATAAAATCACCATTTGCCAAGTACTGTAACATGGCTAATGAAAGGCCAAAAAGACGGGACAATAATTTATTTAAATACATTCTTCACAGATTTGCTTATGCATTGTTTCTTCATAGCTCCTCTTTATGAGTAAGTCTTAAGCTTGCTTAATATCTATTGTGCTTGTGCGTATTATGTGTGTGTGTGTATATATCTGTAGATATGCACATACACACAAACACACCGCAACAGGTTCTGCAAAGCTAAGGAGGATAAAAGGGCTGTAAATCTCAAACCACCAAGGATGTCATGGAACACAACATGAAGAAGGGTTTACTACATTTATTTACTGACTGTTTTCTAATATAGAAAAAATCAAAGTCATCAGTCACCTCAAAGACTGTGTTCAAATGGAAGACCACTATATAAAAATATAGTAAATACATATTTGTGCCATTTACTTTATTTATGCTAGTGACATGTAATCACCTTTGGCCATTTTCTCCTAAAATCTTTCTCAGTGGGAGTGTGAGCCAGGTCTGTGAAACTGGCCCATCCCATGGAGTTATACCTGCTCACATTCACAATGATTTTATCTGCACGTTTACTAACCAGGATGTTTCTGAAGACAAACTTGATAACAGACTATGCTTGTAGGTCTTACATCTACCTACCTGCCCAGCCATAGAGCCGCAGGCACCAGCTGCTCCGCTTACCACCATTGTTTGATTTGCACCCACAGCCACGTGTCCTTTCTCCTTTATACCTAACAGGGCCGTCAGTCCTGTGATGCCAGCTGCACCGAGAAAGTAGGAAAGGTGTCCATTTACAAGCTGTGGAACAAGCTACAAAACAGAAACGCGCAGTGGTGTTCATTTCTTTTTAAGGTGAGGTTTTGCTGTTTGATTGTCTAAGGATAGAAGACTAACTCAGGATATTCACCAGGCAAGGTACAACTGGTAGGGACAAGCTAGCTAATAAACTAGCTCTGCCATAATAACAAGTTTATACAAAATGAAACAAAGATTATATTTCTATAGTATTAGAAAAAGTTTTTAAACAAAACCACTCACAAAAAGTTAAATTATATAAGTGTCAAAAAGCAGCTGGGAGGTAAGAAGTTCTACTAGAATTAGAATAATTAACAGAATTAAATAGCAGAAGAAGCTTCAGGGAAACCTATTAAAAATCCAACAACTGAAATAATACTAGCATGTCTGGTAACTAACAAAAGCATTCACATATTTCTTTGTTAAGAGAAAATTTGTACAGATTTTGCCACCTGTGAGTTAACCTGCCTTTTGAGAACTGGTTGCTCCAATAATGTTGGCTTGGTTTTGACTAAGAAATAGTATCAACAGCTGCTATTTAAAGGAAAAAAAAAAAATATGTAGGAAAACAAAATAGTGACGAACTGGAATTTGCATTTGCATTACCTTTTGTAGCAAGCTTCCATCTAGAATGGCCACTGTCTGCCAGGGCCAGTTGAAGGAAGTCACAAAGTCTCCTTTAGCAAGGTTATCGTGCTTGCTCTCCTCCACAACCCCAATGCCCCCACCATCAGCAACCTCAGACAGCTGCCAGGGCAGGAGGTAATCTGAGCCCGTATCCTCATTCATTCGGCAGCGCTGAAAGACAAGGCTTTAATGAAAGGCTCCGGTGGAACACATGGTTTGTTTATGAGTTCAAGCTGGGGATGAGATATGTTTAAAACTTCAGACACAAAGGGCTGCTCAAAAATCTCTCAATAAGACCCAAATATTCATCATCTTTTCTTTGATCCCTCTTTCCCCTTTTGTTCGCTCAGTACAAAAGGACCATTCTGATCTCCTCCAGCAGCGTCACCAAAGCCAACACGTTCTATAGACACTGCCTCAAAGTCAGCTGTGCAACCAAAGACGACTGGCTTGGGTCTCATGAGAATCTTATAAATGCCATTCCTTAACTGGATGAATCACAGACATATAGGACTGAAAAAACACCCACAAGTTAGTCTGTGCTTATGCACCCAAGAACAGCCAAATATATTTAGACCATCCCTGACAGAGATTTTTCCTTTATATCATCTCCTCCTGTAGCCTGAGTTAGTACTTCAGGATTCTTAAATTCTTCCTTAATTTCCAAGGTAAATTTACTTTCCTGAAATTAAGACTGATTCTCTTCTACTGTCTCCATCTACGCAGGGAACAAATGATCAGAATTCTCTTTACAGCAAACTTTTACATACTAGCAGACTGGGTCTGTCTGGTTCTCCTCCTACCTTCACTTCCATTTCAACCCACAACTCTCTCAGCCACGGGATTTCTACAGTTTTGCAGAATTACATGCAAGTGGTGGTTATGGCTTCACTCACTAATCCTCTCTCTGTTTCCATTGTTTACAAAGTATTGACATGTTGTTGTCCTGCCATCACCCATCTAAGGAGAAAATCTAAGTTTCATTTGTAAACAGAACTGATAACAGCTAAATAACATTTAACTTGAATCATTTACATGTTTTATCTGGAAACGTTTGGCCTGATCATGTCCCTCTCATTGTGAAATATTCTTCCTCCTGTACCCACGCTCCCCTCAATTGAAAAATACTTCCTTCCACAGCCAAAAAAAAAAAATATTTAAAAATGTATATAACAAAAGGAATGTTCAGAAAAAGCTGATACAAACAATTCTGTAACAGTATACCAAGGCTAACACTCTCTTCCTCATCCTATAAAGTCATATTCCTATATATATCACAGGCACATTAATACTAAATTCCTTCCCAACATAACTCCATCATGAATGAACAGAATTGCCAAGTTAGACGAGAGATATATTTGTCCTACAATTGGTAACTTTGGCATTAAACATCATGACAATTATAAAGATATTTTACAAAACAAATTCTGGCTTAGCTCTAAATCCATCACCTACCATGTAAGGGTCCACAGAGAGATAAAGGGTTCTAACACGCACTTGTCCCCCTTGGATTGTATCTGCTATTGTACTTTGTTCCAGTCGGAAGTTTTCAGCCGCTGGCACTCCATTCTTACCTAGAATTATTTTAAAAATCAAATAAATAAATGAATCAATATAGAGCTTCTCTTAATCAATATGGGAAGGCCTTTATTTAAAGTAGTCCTCTTCAGAATAAGTTAGGCTATATCTTTACTCAGGTATAAAACTACCAACCAACTTTCAGATTTTGAGTTGCAGACTACAATTCAAATGGGTGCACTGCCACCATCCAAACTGCAGACCTGCTGATCTGCCAGCTCATGCTTACCTTGGTCAGTAGTAGGCACTTGCACTGACTTGACAGCTTCCATGCCGATTGCTACACAAATTTTTTTATGAACAGTTAGGGAAAATTAAAAAAAAAAAAAAAGAAGGGGCTTTACCCATTTTCAAAAAATGGTTCTATACACCTTATGTGCTGAAAAGGCCCTAACTTTCCAAATAAAGCATTAAATAAATGCATTGGGACTTCTCTCACATAACAAACCTGTCATGCACTACTTTGCCAGTAGCAAATGACCATAAATTTTAACCAGGTAAGTCTTAAACTCTCACCTTTCAGTCTCTTTTGACCCGGTGAGATTGGGGGAGTAGAGACCATTGCCACTGCGCATGCATATGCTGCAAAAGCATCCCTTCGCTGCTACAGACAGACCTCCTTAAATTAAAGCTTCCCAGAAACACCTATAAAACATATGCCAAGAGCCCCAGAACTGGAAGCTTCATCCTCAGGTTGGTACCACATGCAGCAGATCAATCAGACAGACAATTGGAACCACTGCACTAAAAGGAGAGAGCCAGGTATCCATGTATGTTTTAAGTCAGAGCAACTGGTCCTAGTCCACTACAGCAGGCTACTGCTGTAACATTTGATTTGCATTAGAAAAGACTTATTTGCAGGTCACACAATAGTTCTTACCTCTTAGGACTATTTTGGCACTGAGCAGCATACAATACTACACCCAAAACTTCATGCACACATGTGGGTCTTCTACAACAGACAATCTAGAAACTCGCCATTCAAAATACTGTGCTGACATCCATAACAAAGCAAATGTGCAAGCAAGGAAATAAACAAATCCTCAAGAGTGTAAATTTAAAAAACAAACACTTTGAAACATGGGAAGAAGAAAACATTCAACTTCTACTAAAAGGAAACGAAACTAAACAGGAACAAAATACTGCATTTTAGTCATCTCTTAAAATGCAAAAAGAACAAATGTCAGAACTAAAAAGCAATGCTTGCTAATCTTTCTTCACTTTTGAGTCGCTACATTTAGGATTTTCTCATATATTATGCATTAACCCTTTTTCTCCCACCCAAGAGTTCAGAAATCTGTAAATACAGACTAAATAAATACAGTTCACAATAAACTTTATTTATTGCTGCATGCAGTATTAAGATATATAAATATCAATCTCAAGTTACGTGTCTGTTTCTACCCTCACCCTTTTGGAGCATTAGGGAACCATAAAATGCCTTGCTCCTTTATGGGAGAGAAATACATACCAGGGCGTGAATTCAGCACTACTCTCTGTATGATCATCCTTGCTTTTGCAGCAATCTCACACCGGATTTCTACAAAGGAAAACATTGTCTGAAAGACTGAAACAATTTGTCTTGAAAAAGAATATGGGCCCAAGTACTTAGTAATTTGGAAACTGAGGATGAAATATGGTCCTCACCACCTTCAGCATCCATGCCCAAGAACTATATAAAACAACCTCAAATGTAGAATAAACTTGTGAAAAAATTTCCCCATTTATCTTGTTAAAGCCTTGATTTTATATATCACAGTAGCACCTTCTGCAAAGACTGAAAATTATAATGTACCCTGCTCCTTTTAAGATCATCACCACCCCCTACCAGGTTGTAGGAGTTTGGTTTGCTTTCCCCTGCTGATTGAGAACACTCTGTTCCCACCTAAAAACATGCACGCATGCCAGTAATAGCAGTAAGCAGGTATCTGATAAAAAGAGATTGTTGCATAAGGTGTTTCACATGAAATAGCAAGTCCTTCTAGTAGCAGTGCATTTTCTCCTAAGAAATGGTATGGCACAGAGACGAGAAACAGATCACCATTTGATCTGTTTTACTGAAAAATTTATCCTTGAATTTCAACAGTTTTAAAAGAGGACTGTGAATCTGTTTTCTTGCACCCGTGAGATGCCAAAGTGATTAACAGGGAATGAATCTGATTTAACAGGAGAAAAATCATGATGTTACATGCTTTCAGAGCTAACATAAAATAAAAATGTTCTTAATGCTATTCTCAGCTGAGTATCATAAATAACCAGTAAGAGCCAAGGACATTAAGGAACGATACATGATAGCTGGTGTCTTTGCCATAAAGTTTATTTTGCTGACAAAACCAGCAAATTGGAGTGAAGCTAAACAGATCACCACTTATCCAACATCTTTATTCTTTGAACACTGCAAAATACAGAACCTTCTGTCCATACTGTTCTAGTGCTTACAGTACAGCACTTGCAGACCATCAAGAACTACAGCCCAGAGTGCTCAAAAACATAATTCAGAAGTTATCAGGAGAAAACAGGCATATCTCTGGCCTTTCCCTCTCTAAAACCCACAACTGACTCAAACCAAAAGCATGTTGTTTGTAAACCAGACAGAGGTTGAACATTTGATTGTGTTTGCACTTGAAAAGCTACCTATTAGACCAAAATTATTCAAGAGTTAGTTTCTTTTCACTATTTCAACACCTAAGGGTACTCCAAGAAAAACTACAAGAAATGGATCTCAAGTGCATCTTTACAGCATCACATCAGTGAAAAATAAGTGACCTACAACAAAAGGAATAAAACCACACACTTTGACTAAGTTACTAATTACTGTTTAAAAATGAAAAATTAGCGTTAAAAATACAAGAGTTAATAGTTAATGAGAGAAATGAATATCCATTTTATACCCACACAGCTGATACAATCTCCGGAATAAATATACACATGGAAAACCCTAACAGGAGGATGGCCCCAGATAAATTTTGGCAGATCTTGGGTTTAGCACTGTACTCAGCCATAGTCTTCCAGTGTGACCGTAGGCACATTACTTTGTACTTCTTTTATAAAGTATTTTATAAAGTATTTTTCAGAACAAAATTCCACGTTCCTCCTGATAACATCTGCCTAACAATATTACATCCAGTAGTATAGCTGTTATCCCCAGAGCAGCTGAGAATTTGGGCTAATTCAATGAGCATTTTATATACCGTCAGATGTGCCTTGTGCAATTTAAAAGGACAACTATATTCTAGTAAACAATATGCACACATACAGAACTTGGCTGAAGTTTAGAACCACTAATGAAACTGCTCTGTGCAGAAATAATGAGTTAAGAATGCAGTGAATATAAACCAACAGCGATCTGCCAGCTCACATAAAATCTGGGCAAATCATTCCTCTATATACTATTCATATTCAATTCAAATCTATCCATGGCGTTAAGGGTTTGATCCACTGTTGATAAACCACCCAGAGCAGGCAGAATCACTGTACAGCTCATGCCTTGCAGAAAGGCCCACTGTCAAAACTGCTGACTCAATTTTTGTTTTCCTGAAACTAAGTACCTGTATTATGCAAACACAAAAACCCAACCTGAACAAGAAAAGAGATGATAGAAGGCATTTTTATTGTGCCTAACACATACTTGAAATATCTGCTTTATTTGACAGTACAGAGAAAAAAAAAAAAAAAAGAGTTCTTTAAAGAAAAACACCAAAGATATTAAACATATTTAAAGAAAGAAAAAGCAATACAGAGCAACATAGAAAGCTGAGAGTGGAAAAAGTATACAGTGTAAATTTAGATAACTTCATTGAATGCCTGACATTCTGAGGGAACAAAAATGCTCTTGATTTCCCAGGTCATTCTCACAACTTTGTCGAGAAGCCTGTGTACTAACTCAGTTGAAGATCTTCCAGATACTGTGAGTGGGCAGACAGAAAGCAAGGCTGGCAACTGAACTGTCACTCATTCTATGACAATTGTCACTGTAAAATACAACACTGGAGATGGACATTCACTTCTAAATATGACTGCACTTACTCTACAGTGGAAGTCAGTAACACCATTACACAAGCAAAGATTCACACAAATATAACATAGTAAGAAACAATCAAACTTTCCTCACACGAGCACTACGGAAGTGTCTAAAGAGAGTAAGAGGCACCATCCTTTAGCATCATAAACTAAGGAAAGCTTCTGAAGAAAGAGAAGAGATTTTTTAGAAGTGAAATAAAGGGGATTTCTATCATATACAAAATCCTTTTCAATATATGCATGATGCCAGTGCAAAGGATGCTTTTTACTTTATATTTTTAAAGACCAACAGGAAGCAACAACAATTACTTTTTTTTTTTTTAAGCTTTTTCCAAACAAAAATAATCTGAGCTGCTTTTACTCTAAATCAAATGGAGTAAAAAATTGCAACTTTTAACATCATCATTCGATGCCAAGATCACCTGACCCACCCTATGAGTACAACAGCAGCATTAAGCAGCACAACAGAAGTATCTTCGAGGGAATCTCAAGTATATTTTAGCCCAGTTTTATTCTTATCCCTTTTTCCCCTTGCTTTTCTTTTGCCATTTTTGCAGAGACACATTACAATTCCTTTTGAGAATGTTAAATAAATTCCTTAGCGCTAAGATGCTCCTTTATTTGTCCTGGGCTTGGCTCCTAGAACTTCTTGTTTCTGTGACTGCCCATAAGACACTGTTTTCATTTACATATACTTTTGCCGAAACAATTCACCTGCTTCCAAGTTGTTAAAACCTATGCCAGGTGCAGTCTAGTAAAAAAAAAAAAAAAAAAAGAGCAAGTAGTTTATCCCTCCTGTATCCCTCCTGGGCAGCACAGATGAAGGCGGCAGTCAATCCAAATGGAGGATGAGTAAAGACTGGAAGTCTTCTGAAACTACAGTGTCAAAATGGGTGGAACAAGGATCCTCAGAGGAAACTCAAAGAAAGAAATTTCAAGGCAGAATGACAAACATGCAGGAAGGAAAGATAGGAGGGACTGGCATTAGGAATCAATGAGAACAGAGAAATGTGGCAAGAATAGCAACTTAAAGGCCAGTAAAGCAGGGAAGAGAGAAACAGAATGGGGAGAGAACTGTAGAAATTGGGAACAGTGAGTAAGAAAGAACCAAGCGAACTGAGATGGGAATGGCTGGGCAAAAATAATAATAAAAAAAAAAAGGTAATTGTAACTGGCAAGGGGAGGAGAATGGAAATAAAAAAGCAAATGTAATGGATTAGGCACCGAAGTCTCTACCACACCCCTAAGGAGCTCTACATTTGAAGAAAGTTAATTAATTGCAAACAGGTTTTCAAAAAGTAGAAGACAGAATCAATACTGATTCTTATGAACAGAGAAAAAATGCATGCCATAAAAACATAAGCACTTTCATGAATGGAACTAATAAATCCAGATTTCCTAATGTTTCATGTCTCGTTGCTGAATTCTCTGAAGTTCCTCCCCTAGTGTTTTCTCCATGTGTATTCCCTGACACGCTCTAAGGGTTGAGGACAGGCTGCAGCCTTTCCCTCAAGAAAGAAACAGGTGAAAAAGGAATGACAAATAGTAGTAGGGTCTTGACCCACCCATCTTTCTTTTTTTAATATTCCAAGAAGCCCAATATTTTTGAGCTTTTTATCAAATTTGACAGAGCAAAAGTTTCAGTAAGTATACACACTCATATCCACACACAATTGGATTGTATAAACTTTACTTTTTCAGATCTAGGTGGCAAAAAGGCTGAAATCTCTCAGGTATCACCTCTTAGGATTTTTTTTTTTTTTTAATAAACAGTTGTTTTGTATTAAAGTTGCTGAAAATTGTTTAAAAATACCAAGACACAAGGACTATCTTTTCTTAGCAGAACTTCCAGTCAGGAATGAACACCAGGATGCAGATTGTTCCCGAAAAGGAAGGAGCATCCTCTGATGATGGTTTGAGAGGTCTGTGATGCAGCGGCCAGGCTCCCACATGACAGCAATCCCAGAGAGCATACTGATTACCTGCTTCTCTAGACCAAAGACCAAGTGAGAAATCACTGCTGTCAAGAGCCACTGCACACTGCCTCGGAGCTGGTCCAAGATCAGTCTCAGAAGCTGCAGACAAAATAATGTAGGAGAGAAACCGAGAGAGGTGAAAGGCAATGAAGAATGTGCAGTTTTACAAGCTGCACAGCGGCCCTGACGTGGGCGCTGAGGGGACTCCTTTCCTCAGGGACTCCCCCACCGCCCCGGGCCACAGTTTGATCCGGGGGCTCAGTAACACTACATTCACGCTCCCGTTCCAGAGATCAGGCGATCCCAGCAGTCTCTTCCAAGCGTAAAACCCGCGCCAGATCGCTAACCCCTGAGGAAGCGACTCCTGGGCAGGAGAGCAGCGGCCCTGCCCCGTCAGGGAGCGCTCGGAGAGCACTGCCACAGCCCCCTCCGGGCGGAACGACGCCACGGGCGCCCAGCGGTCTGGTCCCCGAGACCCCCACGGTCCGGCTGCCGTCGCCGCCACGCCCCCTCCCGCCCCCGAGGCCGCACGGGGACGGTTCGAGGCCGGGCCCCCCGCACGTGCCAGCCCCGCTCTCCCTCACCTTGAGCCGCACCTCAAGGGCTCCAGCACTCTCATTACAGGTCAGACAGACAGCCACCCCCCTCACGGTCCCGCCTCAGCCCCTCCGTGCGCAGGCGCCCAGGCCTCAAACAGCGAAACTGCGCGCCACCGCTTAAAGGGGCGGCGCCCGTGCCCCCACCTCCGTGGTGTGAGGGTGTGTGGTTGTGCACGCGTGGCGGGCGGCGTCCCGGCGGCCGCTTCTCGCCCACAGCAGGTGCCCAGTTTTGCCCCCCCATTTTGCAGCGAGCGGTGGGTGGGGCTGTGGGTTGGGGTCTGGATCTCCTGCCTTGGGGCTTGGCTGCCCGAGTGAGGTAATGGCGGCTTGTCTCCTGAGGAGCTGCAGTTCGTGAGGTGTTTTCTTTTGAGAGAGATTAACGTGGCGGGATGTTTGCTCCTTGAGTGTTCTGGGGAATAAGATTGTGTTCATTGATGCGATGTAAGGCTGTTTTATAGCCTTTCTTAAAATTCCAGTAAAGCCATTGTTGCATATGATATAACGTGTTTACTATATATGTACTTTTGCTATGCTTGAATATAGGTGAAGAGGCATCTTTACTTCAAGAACAAGCTGTAGGAGGATGTGTAACTGAAGAGCCAGAGCTTTCCTGGGATGGGGCTCAGGCCCTGGTGCTGCCTGAGGTGATTAGTCTGTGTTCTCGCCCTACGTTGCAGTGACTCACCACGCTGGAAAGGCAAACAGGTCTGTGAAGTGGCCACCGAGTCAGTGGAAATTACTGTGGAGCTTTAAGTGACCACTTAGTCTGGAAGTTTTTCCAGTCTTTATGATTCTGATGACTTTGTGCTCTGCCTCTTGCATAGAGGCAGGCAAAGCCTTTCTGGTGTAGCTTTACCCTTAGCATTTTAATGTAGGTTTAAGTGAACAGTTTATATTTGTGCCACCATAATATACTGAACTTTGCATTTCACATTAGTGGAAATGACATCATTGGAACTGGGATGGTCTAGAGGGAAAAAAAAGAAAAGGTATTTCAATAAGGGGCTTCATACCTCCATACTTTTTCCCCTGATGTGTATTAGCTGATCTAATGACAGGTCAACTTCGTACTAGTGTAACGCACCTCTTCAGGGTTGAAGTCATACTCATATTTCAAATGGGTATATCTTGTATGCAGAAGACCTGCATTAAAATGAATGAATACTGACTTGCCTCATTCTTGTGCAAGGAAAGAGCAGCACAATTATTTCAGAAACTAATGTTACATGTCATTATATGAGCAAACAGGAAAGGATGATGAAGTGGAGAGCTCGCTGCTAATTAAGAAGTAGTGTATCTCAATGACTAGTAATAATTGAAAGAAAAATGGGGAGAAGGTATGCTGTATATGGGCACACGTGCATATTTTTTCCATATTTTGTATAATGACAATACAACTTCAGATGTTTTATAGAGGTACAAAAAAAAACCCCAAACTCCAACACATTCAATGGGTTTTCAAAATCAATGTACAACCCTACTTTCTCTTGTGTACCACAGGGTGGCTTTGTTTCCTCCACGAACAAGGTTATCCTGAAAAGTGGTTACAGCAATCATCTGCAGTTTACTGTTTCAACCCTTATATTCACACTTCCCCCATTGTCTCTTTTGTTAAGTACTTGTTAAGTGAAGCTATTGTGAAATAAGCTTAGGTGTGAATTTAAAATGCAGTAGCTATTCTGCACTGACTTGCCTTGTTGGGTACATGTTCTACTCCAAGAATGCCTTTTTGTGGTTTAGCTTGATCCACCTCAGACTAAGCTAAACCACACAAAGTCACCCTTCATGTGAAATAACACTGTACACGCAAGCAGGCCATTGTGGAATAGTTGTTACATAACAGATATTAGGGGTTGTTACCACATATAAGCAAGGCTAGATCAACTTGAGTGTCATCTATTTGCAGTCTATCAGAGTTAGAGCAGAGATGAAACTCTGCAGGGATGCGTTTATGCTGCAAGCTGGTTGTGGTCAATCTGAACAAACCATTGCTGCCTACCCAGATAGGGAATGCCATTCAATTGACCCCTATTGCACTGAACATATACTTCCCCCCAGTTCAAGGTTTTTTCTGGCTAATTTCAGGCAAGTTTGAGAAAGCAAAAGACATTTCTTGGCAACATGGTGGGATAAAAAAAGACTTTGTCCCAACTGATCCTTTTGGAACAAAACGAGGAAAAGAAAGACTCATGTATATTAAGTCATTAATTCCCAGAATCATGTGTAAACTTGGACAGAGTGTGACAGTAAAACAGTTACCTGGTTTCCAGTGATTAAAACCATCTTGCCATCCATTTTAGTGAAACCAATAGTAGTTAAGCCACAGTAGTTAAAGTGGAACTCAAAAAATCAGAGTCTGTAGGCTTTATGGTTTTTTTCTTTAAGGTTGATTGACTGTTCAGCTGACTCCAAGTCATCTTTTCGTTCCTGTTTACCCAACCTTAATATGGAAACAATAAACCTTACATATTCTGCCTATAGTGTGAGCCTTAAATGTTTTTAAAGTACAAAGTAATTATGTTCACTTTCCAAGGTTTGCTGGGCTCCTGGATCATATTGTTTGAGAGTATGTAATAATAATTCACCTTTTACACATTTCCATGTTCATAGGTAACTCTCAATCTTGGTAGATGTCTGCCCTTTGTTATTTTTAATTAATGTCAGCTAACAGCCTGGAGTGCTGCTGAGTGTAATTTGAGGTAATCCACCTATCTGCATGAAATGTTTTAAAAGCTTGCAGATGATTCATTCTGCCAGCTAAGCTTTGGATGCAGTAACTTCAGCAGAGGACAGTAACACATTAGGTCATTACATCCATTTGCAGTGACTGTTTGAATCAGTGTAAGTAATCCAATATATGAACTGAAAAAAAATTAGCTTAAGACAGCTGCTGAGGCTGAAGTAAGCTATTCAGCTGACTTCATGTCAGGGTGACATACCATGCTGTAGAGTGCAGTTTAAAGGTGATTTGTGAGCAGCTCAGCTCCCTGTTGCCTGAAAATGTTGGAAAGGATAGACAGCTGGGGAAAGCAAGTTATCATCCAACTCAAGTTACACCATCCCTTCTGAATTGGCTCTACTTTTGCAGTTTTTATTCATGCAGGTCCTGTTTTGTGAAAAGAAACTCCACAATGTATTCCTGATGGCTGACCATTAGCTTGAGGCAGAAATACTTGTGGGAAAGTTTTGCAGATGGCCACTTAGCTGTCTCCTGACACTTAACGCCTTCTGATGTTAATTGCTAGCTAATCACAAAGTGGGCTTCCTCTGTAGAGGTAAATACACAGATAAGAAGCAATTGCTACTTTTTATGGTAACTTCTTTTTCTGATGTGTAATGCTTGGGAATACCCAGACATATCTTTCTTTGTAATTGTTTGAAAACTTTTATCTGGGTTCTGACTGGCCAAAGGGCATAGGTAGGATCTGCTCTGTTGCTCACAATTTTTGTGATAGTAAGGAAGCTTTGCTTTATAAACAGGCTTTGCTAATCAAAGCTACTGGTTTGGTATATGTTCACACAGAAGAATATCTGTAGGGCCCATCTTGAAGAATCGCATTCATTTTAAGGTAAATAACTTCTTTTTTTAATAAAGTAAAATATAGTATGTCAACACCCCTTGATATCTGACTTTTGTAAGGAAAACACAGGATTAAAATGCATAAAAAGCCTGATCTTTAATCATTTGGTATCTTGTAAACTTTTTAAATCTGTGAAAAGTGAGCACAATATGTTATTTTAATCTGATAGTGATTACTACTCTTTGATCATCACAAAGTTTTACTTATAATTCTACTTCCTTTTTCTTATGAGAAGAGAGAAAATACTGAAGTGTTTGCTGCAGAGACTGGTTTTCCTGTTGTCTTTTGTTAGTGTCAGCTTCTTAAAAAGGGTCATGTGATGTTTTAGTAACTTTTCTATTATTAAATATAGTGAAGTTACGTTTTGATATAGCTACCTATTTAATGTTTATAAATGACCTAGGTATATTGTAGATTAAAACTAACTTGTCACTTTGCAGCATCATGTCAGGATCACGTCTTTTTTTTTTTTTTATTGTAGAACAGTTGAGGACATTAGGAACTTCTGGTTTAGAACCACACTGCTAGATAAGCATACACATCTTGTATGAAATTTCTTTCATACAAGAAATAATAAATTTATTCCTTTATTGTCCTGTGTGCCATTTCCATTTAATGATATCTCCCAGTTATAGAAAAAAATGGCCTGTGGTTGTACATGCTTTATAGTACATAATTATAATTCAAAACAGGAATGATTGAAAGAGTTTTATATGAAGGATACTGATAACCTTAAAAATTTCTTTTACCTACTATTTTCTCCATTTTGTTTATAAAATACTGCAAGATTGTAAACTAAGTCTAAGTGATGCCTTATTTTACTTGTTTCACAGCTTATGTGAATGGAAATTGGGAACATTGAATGGAAAGGAAATTAACTTTGTAATTTAGAAAGAACTGAGATTATCATAAAATAAGCTGCATTATGTGAGTATCCAAGATACTAGACCATCCTGAAAAATAAGGGGAAGGAAGAAATGTGGTCACAAAGGCTCAAATTACTTATTCAGAACACAAAATTATCTTTGCACAATCACACTTAGCATTACTGTAAGTTATGTTTCTTTGGGTTAAAATTGCTGGCAGCAAATGGTCAGGACAAGTGTTTCTGTCCAAACTGAGGACAGAAAACATATGAGCACCATTTGTTGAAAATGCTACTGATTGCTGCACCAGAGCAGGAGGCAGCAGTGGGTGATAGACTGTGCTGCATGTGGAAATCCAAGTATTAATAGAATATTGCATCATATTTCTGTTTTTTCATATTTGAAATTCGGAATCATTGTAAAACTACCCTGTTTTCTTATTTATGCATCCTAATGCTAGAAGAGCTAATGCTAATGGCTAACAGAAGCACAAAGAGAAATGGGTTTTCTAGAATCAGAAAAAAATTTTTTTCATATGAGGGGTGTCTTTGGGGCTGTGTGAAGTTACACTTAGTATAGTTCCCTTTTAAGACTCCTTGGTATGCTAATCCTTGATCGAATAGAACTGAAAAGTCCCATCTTGTGGGTTTCAACCTATGTGTTTGTGGAAAGACATATGGGATGCAGATGAAAGATGGAAGCTGGTAAAAGGTGAATAAAGGCAGGTGTGACCAAGGAGGCAAATGAATGAGGAGGAAGCTGCTTCAAAAGAAACTTTTATTGCACTAGCATCATGTTTATGCAGTGCTATTTCTGAAAACAAGTGCTGGTTTGTGAAAGAGAACTATGGAGACTTGCAAAGCCTCAAGATAACCAAAGGCATGTTTTTGGAGCTCTGTGCAGGACTTGTTTCAGAGCTGCTAGATATTAGTAGAATGTTTCTCATCTATTCAGCATGTGGACATTCCCTTCTGGAGATTTACAGCACTTGCTTGTAATCAGTCAATTATTAACAACTTTGATATCAGCAAATCAGCTGTTGTATTCCACTGGCCTGGAAATGAGAATTTGTAAAGACTTTCACCTGTTTCCTCTAAGGAAAAGAAGAGGGATGGGTAAGCACAACTGGCCTGGAAGGAATTAGTGGTGTCAGTGACTGTATTCTAGGAGTTTGTGTTTGTCCTTATTGTTATGGGTGATAAAGTATTTTATTGGACATATGAAACTTAGATGACAACTGTTTTGACTCTCAGCTAAGCAACTGCAGTGAGGGTTTTCTTTTAGAGACTGATCAACAATTGGTAAGTGGAAGGTCTGAGGCAATGAAGCAAAACCCGCTTCAGATTATAACTGCATATTCTGTTTTACCCAGCATAGCTGGTGGGCAGTAAAGAGGCTTTCTGCCATTTCTGAGCAGTACAGGAGACTATCGAAGTGGCAGTCCCTAAGGGCATTTTGGGGAGACCATTTGTACATCTACTGAGGAAATGAGATCTTGTTTGGATGCCTTTCTTTCCAAGGTCTTTGTGTGGCTTTCTGTGGTGTGCAACGCGAGAGAGCACTAACAGGATAGTTCTCTAGGTCACTTAGTGGGTACTGGCTTCATAAACACTGCAAATTGTGTTAATTTTAAATAGTGGTGAATGTTAAATGACAGGAATAAATAGGCTGTATCGTAGTCCTGGCAAACATACTGTATATTGTAATTTCAAATTTTATTAGCAATTCATGACTAATTTGAGAGATCAGGGCTACAAATCAAGGACCTGTCCAAGTGAACTTGTTGCATAATTGCTACAATTAGTCTTTTCTCACAGTTTCCACCACTACTTTCTGGAAGCTGAAATAGCATGTCAGAATTTTGTTTGGATGTCAGAGAAATGAATATAGGATGCTGTCTGTTCTCTGGAACAGACTGGAAGAATTGTGGCTGACGATCTGCTGGTGATATTCGAACCACAGCTGATGACTCTAAGACTGGAGTGCATGCAGCAGGAGAGAGTTGTAATTTTTACAAAAAATGCTCTCTAAAATTATGCTCCTGTTTAACTCTGTTATCTAATTTTGTATGTCCCTGTCGATGTCTCTGTGCCTCCTGCACAGCAAAGCTCTACCCTGCAATTACAAAGTCATCTTTCATAGTGAATAGTGACAGTGTTTTGTTCTTAGAAAATACTCTTTCTTGTCCTCTGTGTTGCTTTGAACTTCTGATAATGTCTTCTGCTCCTTAGCCGATCTCTGTCTTTCAGGAGCTTCCACTAATCTTTCACAAAAAGGAAAAAAAAACACCCCAGCTGTTATAGTCACCTTACATTGAACTGCAGTAACATTGGTGTTCTTAGTAGTGCAGATGTTAAGAATGATGATCCTGTAACTTGATAACTTTTTCCTTACTTTCATAGTTTCATGATAACAGGAGGTTTGAGGGTTGCCAATAGTTTGGAGTTTTTTGTGCTTTGGGGTTTTTTGTTTATTTTTGTTTGTTTTTATTGGACTAGTTTCCCCCTGCAGTTTTTGGGTGCAGATTTCCTGAACCGCTTCCCATTCTTGAGGGACCCCTACAAGTGTTAAGTTTTCTCCATCTTTTCTCTGATGTACTTTGATCTATAAAGCCCAATATCATAATTCCACAGTGATTACTAGTGGACAGTAGATTTGCTACTCCCCGTGTTGACCGTGGTAGATTTCTACTATTTCTTTTTAGAATGGCAGCATGAAGACAGCGTTAAGTGTGTTGAGAGCACTTCTTGCAGGAAGGAGATCAGCTATGTTGGAGGATGGCCCTCTCATACATGTGAGGAGAACAGTAAGAAACTTAACTCCCAACAATTACCTATAAACAGAGGCTATGGTAAATCCAGCAGATATATAGTGCTAGAGCAAGTGGTCTTGCTTAGTATTTGAATACCTTTTCAGCTGTTGCCTTTGTAGATCACGTTTGTTCCTATGTCTGTTCTACTGTAGGTCTCAGTTACATTAGCCTCCTCCAGCTTGTTTCCTTTGCTTTCTTAGTCCACTGTGGCTTCAAGGAGCTAGAGAAGACTGCAGGAGCAGGGGCGGCAGATAAGGGAGGAGTGTGCATTTGCAAGGGAGGAAAGATCCTGCTTAGTTTGTAGGAAGGGAAAGGTTTTAGAAGTACATGCAAAATGTATGAGATGCATTAATAAAAGACATCATTGCTGCCTGTTGGAATTGCTGCTCCCCATTTTCTTCAGGTTAACCATCTTGTGGCAGCCATGAAGATATGTGTTTCTGTTGAGCGTTATTAGTGTATCTCTGGTAATTCAGATGCTCAGTGGACGATAGAATAATATAACCACATCCGTATTTGGGAAGGATTCCTGCCTTGGAATACCATATCCTAACTAGGGCTAGTGCTTTGAAACTGCAGTTTATGCCCTATGTAGATATTGCAAAATAGCTCTAGTTGTACATTGTACATTGCACGAGCCTTTTTCCCATTGACAAGAAAAAAAGTTGTCACATTTCTATGAAAAAAGAGAGGAGGAAAAAGGGGAAATTGCATAATGAGATTTGTACCAATAAACATAGAGAGAGGAACTTAATTTTCTGTATTATCAAACATGCAACATACTTTATAACAGAATTAAGGAATGTTCAGAGATCACAGAGATAAACAGACCAGCTGGTTGGGATAGGACACAAATTGGCATTGGAAGGCAGCTCGGAGGACTGCCAAAATACTTCTGGAGTCCAGGCACAAAAATTGCTATAATGTAACTTGCTCATGAAACTGAGAAGAATAAAAACTGCACAGCAGTTCACCAATTACACCACAGTGTAATGGTGATGACAGAAAAAGCTCTGCAGCCTGGTTTGTACCAGTGCAAACTGCCAGCACAGGCAAGTGTGGTGTGTCAGTAAAGAAGGATTAAGGAGCAGAGCAACAGATAAGGTCATCAAGCTGCATAATTATGTGGTTCCAGATTATCCTCTGTATTTGATACATGCCTGTCATATATGTCTTATTTATACATGTTAGTGTATCCCATTGTGATTGATTTATACACCCCTCCCCTTCTATAATTTATTTATGGGATGGAATAGGAATGAGTCCCCATGAGACATACAGTACTATGTGCTACCTGTGGAGCCTGATGTTAGCAAATGCTTGCTTTTTGATTCCCACACTGCTCCTACATTTATACTGCCTATGTGTCAATTTAATTGCAACGGTACTGAATTATTGTCACTAAAGCCTATTTGTGCTGACAGCTCCTTGAATGATTGTCAGTGTCAAATGATTGGAAATAGGCTTTGAGATTGCTACTTGTTATCAGCTACTGAAGCTCAGAAGGAGTTCCTAGTTGATGTTCTCCATAAGAGATGACTTCAAGGATGCTATTCTAGGTATGTACATATATACATAGACATATCCTGCAGATATTTATATACCATGCACCATTAGTTATAAGTAGTTTCTTGATGTTGATAGGGAAAATAATCTTACTTTTTTGGATCTGAACTGTTATATTTATGTAAACCTATTAGAAACTTGTCATATCTGCCTGAGTTTCTTCATTATTTGGGGAATTTTTGGCGTGCTATGTATAGATTGAATAGATTTTTTTTCAGCAAGGAATACTATTTTTAATGATGCTTGACAGCAGAAATGCATTAAGGAACTGAAAGCTTTTGTTTTCCCACCATAAATCATTGAAAATTTAAATTTCCAAATGCATTAGCAGCTGTGTAATTTGAAAAAGCATTACGTTTTAGATGACACTTTTGAAAGAACAGGAATACGAAGGACTCCTGTAACTCAGTTGCATTTCTATTTTATCTGCTCAGTGCTGCTGGGAAGGCATGTGTGCAAAGATATTCTTAGCATGAAACTTCAGGACTGCTGTTTTATTCCAGTTGTCATTAGTCCCAGTAGCTTGAACAAACAGTGGGACATAAGGAAACATTAAATCATTCTTCTCTTGATCTGACAGTTGCTGTTAATGGGCTGGATGGTGTAGGAACTATTCAGGTGATATACACACTATATCAGGTGACTTCCTGCGTAAATGAGAATCCCTTAGTCCAGATGAACAATCTTAGAGCTGAATGTTGACTGTATTTTCCATACAAAGGAGAAAGAGCATTGCCTGGTATACCTGTGAGGAATATAATGTAGATGAAAATTAAATATTACTTGAACCAAAGTACTTTAGGGTATTAAATAGACTAATGATCAAATTCATTAACTACACTGTGCTTCCATAAGAAATTGGTCTACTCAGACTACTAAAGGAACAGCCTAGATTGTCATCCCTAAAAATAATTCCTAGTATGTAGCATTGTTATATACAGAAAAATATTCCAGCTCATTGTTTTGAATTCCAGTATTTATTTCTGTTATGACACTAAATTCAGTCAAGCTGTGAATATTACACTGCAGGAAATGCTCTCGGTGTTTCTTTTTCTTGTTGGTTTGTTGTTGTTGGGACTCTGAGTGTTTGTAGGGTGTTTCTCTGCCTGGGCCCAAAGCCAACTTAAAGAAAACACAGCTGGTTGTCTTGGGGGAAAAAGACAGAAGAAGCTTTAGTGGAAGTTACTTGCAGAAACAAGCCTCAGTGGGGACTTCTGCCATATTTCCTTGGGAGCTGCTTTAAGCTGAGGCTCTTGCATGTGGTCCTGCCTGAGCTACACTGTAGCCATGCCTGTGCCTGACACTTGATCCTGACCTGTGAATTTGTCTTCCCAGCTTAACTTCAGCCCTGCCTCATCCCTGTGGGGGTGCCTGATGCCCTGAGTTTGGGGCTGCCCCCTGGCCTACCCTGCTTTCCTCACTGTGGGTACTGAGACCAGCCCCAACTGGTGAAGGACCTGCCCTTCCAGCCTTGGGAATCTCCTTGACTCCTGACCCTGGGCCCTTGGGGAGCAGCCCCAGCCCTTGGTGCTCCCTGACGGTCATCCACTCAAGTCTTAAACCAAGTATCTATTACCAAAAAGAAAATCCATTCATTTGATTTCTAGACAATTCTACATATGAATTTCACAGGAACTGTAGAACCACTCTCATATTTTATAAAGCATTCACTATGAATCCAATATGGTGCAGAAACTGATGTAAGTGCTCTTGAGAGCAGGTCTACAAACTTCCAAAACTTCAAGGTTTTGGAATTGACATATATACACACCTATAGTAGTAGAGTGTGTTCCTTTTAAAGATGTTGCACTCTTGTAATGCATAATGAGAGGTAAATTGCAGAGAAGTTTGTTGAAATCTGTTACAATAATGGCCATCAAAGCATTTAGTGATTATAGCATTACAAATATGTATTAGAATTACAAATATGCATATGCCCACTGGTTCTTGATACTTCTTGCCCACCATATTTTTCAGGAATATTTTTACTGATCTGAAGTATTCTTGATCTTGTTAAGAGCTATTCGTCTATGCACTTTTTCCCAGGTATGTATATTAATAATCACGATAATTCATAGAGATAATGAATTTACAGTGCTTTACATTTTCAGAGTTCTAAAGTAGAATACTGCATATATGCATTAGTTCCTTTTCTAACAGTTCCTCTCACACAGTGGGTAAGAAAATACCTCTAAATATTTAAGAAATAATCAGCCAGTTTACAGCCACCTTTTTGAAAATTGTCTTATTTTAGGTGTTGTTCAGTTGGGTTTTTTAAAAAAAATCATTGTGCTTAAGGTAATTTGAACATAGTTTTCAGAAGGATTTGTGCTGTTTGAGCGATTGAGCAGCATGAAACACTTGGTGTCCTATAACTGTATGTGTGGATTAGTGACTCTTAGATGAGAGAACACATAGTTTAGTACAATCTTTAGGCTGAGCTTCTAAAATAACTGAGAAGTATAGTGTGATGGATGAATTTACATGTGCACTTGAGCATTTGGAGCTAACCAAAGCTCAGCTATTGAACCTCTGTGTGGCCTTCAACCCACCACTTAGCTTCTCCAAATGTTTTTTTTCTCAATTGTAAACAGTGAATAATGTTACCACAGACTATTGTTTGTAAAACAAACAAACAAAGAATGTGGGATTCTGAGGAAAGTGATAGTAAATGCAGAAAGGACTGCAAAGTGTGTTTAAGGCCACACAACCTAGCAAAGTTAGGAAGAAAGTTTCAGCAGTCCTGGTTGCCAGCATGCCATGTAATTTGGTACTTGGTGGATTCTTACACTGTCTTTCTCCCCGTGGTGTCTAAGCTTCTTTCAGTAATGTTTAAGCCATGTGAATAACTTTTTTCACATGTGGTTTCTTCTCTAAACCACAGTGTCCCTCCCCTTCCCTCATGTAACAATGTCTCATCTTGGTTCTGAGGGAGTCACAGTTCATGACACTTTGTGTGTGCATGTGTGTATACCTATGTATTTACACACACGTGCTCTATAAATAGACACATGTATTTTTCCCTAAATTGATCAAAGAAGCTGAATCTTGGTCAAGTTAGTAAAGAAAACTCAGTGTTTTAATTTGACTTAGATATGAAGAGTAAAATAAATATGCAAGATCTTTCTTCTTTTTGCAAACTCTTAAAAAAGGCAATCCCCTTCTTTCCAAGCCTTCTGACTGCACCAAGTTTCCCAAGAGAGGTTGTACCCTAGAATATTATTTCAAATGTAACATCTTGAGTATTTCATTTTAGTTCTGTCAAAGATGGGAGACAGACATCGATATTGGAGAAATTAAAATTTCTCTGGGGTAAGAAGTAATTATAAGGAGTAATTAAACTTGTATAAAAAGAAAAAAAATATTGATAAGTATTTTCTTCTGTAATAATGCAGTTGAAAAATGCTGACTCTGAGGGAGTGGGTTTCTTTGTATTTGCTGATGGTCTAAATTCACAACCTCAGAACTAAAGCCCAACCAACCTGAAACACATACAATCACTTGTGTTTCCTGTAAGTTTTTTTTTCAAACTATTTTTCTATCATTTAATTAAGCCTCTTCCTCTTATGTGTGAGATAAGGGGATTTGCTTCTTGAATCACTTGGGTTGGAGGGAATGTGGGGAGGCCACCAGTTCAACCTCCTACTCAAAGTAGGGTCAACACTGAATTCAGACCAAAGAAAGCTCAGAGCTTTCTTTGTCAGGTAGTTAAGGCTTTCTTAGTCTGGTATTGGAAACTTCGAAGAAAAGAAATTCCACAGCCTCTTGTGGTGACCTGTTGCACTGCTTCACTGTCCTCACTAGCTGGTTGGAACAGCCACGGTTTCAATTGATGACCACTGTCTATCTCCCACTGTGCACCTCAATAAAGAACCTGGCTTTGCCTTCTCTTGTAGGTAAAGACCTAGCCTTGTAGCCACTGGAAGGCTGGTATTAAGTCTCTCCTACCTTTTCTCCTTTTCACACTAGACAAGCCCAGTTTCCCTCAGGCTCTCCTTGCAGAGGACATCTGTTTAGCCACTGACCATCCTGGCTTTCTACTGGCTCAAGTTTATCAGCATCTTTCTTGTACTGGGGTGCCCAAAATTGGACGCAATATTCCAGATGCAGACTAACAAATGATGAGTAAAGAGGAATAGTCATTTCCCTTGACCTAGCTGTGCTTTTCTTTGTGCAGCCCAGGATGCTGTTAGTCTTCATTGTTGGCTGGTGCTCACCCCGCTATCTACCAGAACCCCGAGATCTTATTCAGCGGTGCTGAGTGGCACCGTTCAGCAGTGGTGGGAAGAAGGTAGTCTGGCAAAAGTGGAGGGCTTTGCGTTAGTCTGTGTTGAACTCCATGTGGTTCCTGTCAATCCATTCTCTAGCTTGACTAGAGGCAGCCCTGCCCTTGAGCATTGAATATATTTGTAGGATAAACACTGCAGTTATTCATTACTGTTTTATGCTGTCATTCCTTTTTAAAGAAAAATGCAACATCCAATTTTAGAGGAAATTTCAGTGTAATTATGAGATAAAAGTTTTAGGCTTACTGGAATCTGAAACTTCTGTTTTAAAGAGTGTATTTAGTTTCTTACTAGCTATAGTGATTAGGGCCTTCATTTTATACTTAATTTCAGGGAGAACTAATAGCTCCATATTGTTTCCCATAATGCTGGAGCACTAGTTCAACTCTTGATGGCTGAAAAAAGGACAGGGCATTGGCCCTACACTGACTTGGTGGAAAGAGTGCCACCTATGGAGCGTATGTCCCAGTTTTGCCAACCTAAGCGTGCAAAGCATAGTCTTTAATCCAAATTCTGACTCAGTGCAATCCAGTTTATTAATGATATGAGTCGATGTTGTTACAGTACAAGATGTGTCTGTACAAGCCAAAGAAACCTAAGATTTTTATATGGTGATAGCTAGGAAATCTTCCAGTCTCCTTCTTCAATGTAGTAATAAAATAACAACGTAACAGGAAATATATGTCTATTAAATTTTGTTACTGTCAAACTGCTGGAAGTGCAGCCTGCATGCAGTCTCAGCATATGCTGAGAAAAGAAGAAATAAAATTTTAAGAAGCATAGCAAAAGCTGCTGCTGCAAGGAAGAAAATTCTGATGGGTGGTTCTGGAGAAGAGGGAAGGACTGCGTAACATGAGGAGCAGAGAAACAATTGAGGAGTGCATAATGGCAAAATCTTTACAGAACACTTCATAAAACTGTTCATTGCTCAGTAAGATAAACAGCGCACAGATCTATAAACACTCCTCATGCCATGGTGCCTTTGAAGTGTGCTGCTTCTATTTCAGATCTATAAGCAGGCTGGTATACCCATAGGCTTGCCTGTTTTGGTTCTTATTCCATTTGTTTAGGAAGAAGTACCATCCTTTTTGATAGATTTTGCATCTTACAGCGTGTTTCATCTTCGTCCTTGTGGTTACTGTGCTTTTTGGCTCAGTAAAGAAGGATTCCTGTCCGACTTCTACATTATTTAGGAGGCAACTATCAAAAAACAACAAGGTTAAAATGTCTCAGACACGGGTAGAAAGCGTACTCCCCACTCTGCGCAATGTTAGCTCCTGGACCCAGATGATGACATTTCTGCCATTGTCTGCTGCTTTTGCATGATTATGTATTGTGAAACATGAGACACTGCTCATCATTTTGCTTCCCAAACTCCAAAGAGGTGAAGTGCAACATGTGTTTGTTCTGGCTGGGAGAGCTGCACTTTGCTATTACAACACGATTTACAGTCATAGAAGAGTGTTGATTTGTTGTGGGGTTTTTTGGTGGGTTTTTTTTTGCAGTGAAAGCTGAGATAAGCAATTTCAATCTTATCAATATGTGATGTGCTTCATGAGAGGCACTGGTTGCCCAGCATCTGACAATAAGAAGGAAATAATTCCAGTTTATGGAATCTATCTTTTCAATCTTTATTAGGGCAAATTAAACTAATGGGTTGTATGCCTTTGACTTCAGTTTTAGTTCTTACATGTTTAATAATTAAAGTTTGCTTTACATATTAGCTAATTTGTGAACAGCTGTGAATATTCTTTCAGTATTGATTTAAGTAGTTATTGACCTATTGCTCCTGTCTGTTCAGGAGTTTAGAAGAGCAAATATAGTAGTGGTAGTACAGCAGAGTTTTCCTTGAATGTCCTATTGAGACAGTGCTGGATGAAATGATACCTTTGGTTGTGAAAGAAAAAAAAACTTCACCAGTAGTACCTGTGGCTACTATTTTGCTGTTCACTTCCATGTGTCTCACTGTTATTCTTTGCTCTGTGACAGGAAAAGATTGGGTGTGGTAATTAGACTACTGACCTGGGACTCATCAGAGAAGCCTCGTTATGCATCAGATATGTTCTGTAGTCACGGGTAAGTCACTTCTCTAGGCTCCTGTTTTCACACATTTTGAGCTTCCTTGGTAAAAAGTTCTGCAGAGGAGCCAGGAACCGTTGTGAAAGAAAAGCAAACTAGAGCGAGCAGTGCAAAAATTACTTATTTATTTCACTCTGTAAAGCAATACATGCTAGAAGAGAAACTGGTCTGAAAAAAAAAAGGCTGTGCTGCTGTGTGCACGGAATGATCTAAGCCTGGACGGCAGTAAACACGTGGCAGCGTGCGTGTTGGGGAAAAATGGTTGGCATTTTCGTGGTGTTTGGCATGTTTCACTCAGAGAGAGTCTGATCTGTGAATGCTGTCTAAATGTTATGTTACATTCTGCAACTTTCGTTGATTGTCAACAAACTCGAGTATCCGAGTAGTCTATAGGGGGAGCAATGACGAAGCAGCTTCCTTATTTCCTGCCTTAAGAGGAGCAGCGTGCCTGCATTTGCCAGCACGCTGTTTTTCATCCTCAGACCAAGGCAACAGAGGAAGCCATGTTCCAGTGGAGGAGCTGAACGTTTTTAGAAGCCTCAGTGGCACTTTTCTTGTGAAAGTAAATTTCAGGTGTCTGGTAAAAGAGCCAACAGTATAGAGGTGACCCGAGGGATCTGCATTAGATACAAATCAGTTCTCCCTTCCCTGCTTTTCCACTTTTTCGTCAGAAGAAGCTGTGAAAAAAGGTACCAAAAGGGGGAAATAGAAACCCATGTTTTCCTCTGGTTCTAGTGGTTCCTTAAAAACAAAATGCTTTTAGTTTGTTTGGTTTTCTTTAGCGAGAAGGGCCACGAAGCCCGATCACCCCGCAGAGGGTGGCGCTGAACTGGGGGCATCAAACTGGGGAGCTCTGCCAGGTGTGGGCGCTTTGCAAGGCTCGGCTTCCAAATCAGGGCTGCAAACTCTCCCCGCCCCTTAGGCGGAGGGGATTTCCCCTCCTTCCCTTCAAACAGCAGCCCGAGCCAAGCGGAGAAGGTCAGGCCAAGCTCTGGGAAAAAGGGCAGGGGGGGCCAGGCCGGTGCCAGGAGGAGAGCCCGAGGATCGGCTGCGGGGGAGAGGAGGAGGAAGGCAGGAGGAGGAGGAGTTGAGGAGCCCGGGCCCGGGAGCCTCCCCGCTTACCGCACTAGGAAGTGACGCTTTCCCTGAGTCCCGGAGAGAAAGAAACAAAGTTTGGGGTTTTTTTTCCCCCCCCGCTCCTTCTCTCCCCCCGTTGCTGACTGCCGCTCCGCGGGCGCCCGCCGTGTCTCGCTGCGCAGGTAAGCAAGCGCCTTTGCGCCCCTCTCCTATTTTCCGCGGGTTTATTGTTTTTTAAATTTTTTTTTTTATTCGCACGGTTTGCTTCCGTTTCCCTGCCATTTTGGAGAGGGGGTGTCTCTCCTGGGGCTTCTTTTTTTTTTTTTTTTTATTATTTTTTTTTTTTTTCGGAGGGGGTAGGGTGGCGTACTTTGTGGGTGCAGGATAAGGAGGAAAAGTACCTGTGGAGGTGTGGGAGGCGGCTGGCTCGGGGCCGGGGCTGTGCAGCCCTGCGGGGCCGGTGTCGGGGCAGCCCCAACCCGCCTGCTGCGGAGGGGGTCAAGCTCGGCTGCTGAACGATTTCCTCCTGCTTTTCGCCGAGTGGTTAGGAGGGCTCCGCAGGGGTTCCTTTGCTGCTGCCGGGCTGCAGCAGCGCGCTAAGGGTGCATCTGTGTCCGGGTGAGCTGCCCGCCGATGGTATTTTAGGGGGTGGGCGTAGTTTTGGGGGTGTTTTTTGGCTCTTTCCGTGCTGCGTGCTGGAGCTGGGGCAGGTCCGCGTGTGCCGCGGCCTGCGGGCGCTGGGGGCGAGCACGCCGTGCTTCAGGCTCGGTTTGCAGGGGTTGGATTTCTCTGCAGGGGTTTACGCAGTGGAGGGCGGGGGGGTGGGGGGAGAGGAATTTATTAGATAATTTCTGAAAATCCTGTGTTCTTAAATGTACGTACAGCTCTTTCTCCGGCAGCAACTGCAAAGGACTGATTCTTTGCAGTTTACCAGTGAAAGCCGACAATACACCCACGCTTGTATGCGAGTGTCTTATATAAGACGGTTTTTTTAACAGGCGTAAGCATGATTTATTTTTGGTTTGTAAAGTCTTGTGTGGTTGCAGCCTGCAGAATTAAAGAAATACTCTTTGCTCAACAGAGGCTTACCGGGCATCCTCTTTAAAACTGATAGTTTCTTTTTCATAATACCGCATATAATTTGATTTCATCCTGACTACGCGGTTTGAGTGCGGTGTAAAGGCCATCTTATACTGGAGCAAGCGGCAAGCAGTTAAGGGAGGGGAAGAGGGAAAAGAAATGTCCTAATGGGGAGACTGATATTAGGTTGTTTAGAGGGCGAGACTGCAGTTCCAAGCAGCAACAGCAGCAGCTTTATGACTGTGTGTAATTACAGAGTGATTGCATAGGACAGCATTGTTGGAGCGAATGCATATACACAGGGTATTGTGCAAGATTTCTGTACTGAACAAAACCGGCTTTTGCATTGCAAATGCTAAAAAGAGCATGTATTCTGTATTGAACTGCCACATTCCTCCTTGACTTCGCAGAATTAGAGGGGGTGGGGGGGAGAAGTGAAGCGAGACTGATAGAAGTCATAGACCTGAAATACTCAGCAGAAACACCACCAGTAATCTCTGAAATCACAGAAGAAATTTAAAGCTCGTTGAATCTGTGGGTTAATGTTTCCAAAGTGATTATGCAGCAGGTGAAAATCAGTCAGGTTTGCTAACAGTCCTGCAGGTTTAGTGGAAGTCTTGATCTGATCTATTTGCTTGTGTGGGAAAAATGCCTATGTTAAAATAAGCAACTGCAGTTCAGCTAGCTTGCTTGGAAATGGAGAGAAGAGCATTTGGGGAGAGTTTCTGTGTCAGGCCACAAAAAAGAGGTTGAAAGGAATGCTAGACTTAGACATACGTTCTAAGTACACTGCTTCAACTTCTGTTGAGTTGCACCTTTCTCGGTGATCTTGCAGGCAGTGTTTGGTGAGGACAAGGCATTGAGTGTGCCACTGATGCTGTATTAGGAAGTCTTTTATCTAAGACTTTGAAAGGCCATCAAAATGACGCCAAAGTTCTTGCGGATACGACAACATACCTAAGATTTGTTTTTCAGAGATGCTGGTTACCTGTAATTTTTATCAGTTCAGATTTGGAATTACTTAGAATTCATGAAATATCAGATCCAAAAGATGTCAAATCTGGTACTCAGAAAGTGGCCTTTCGAAGATTAGAGACAGTTTTCTAGAAATGTTATCTTTAACCTGCGTTACTGATGTCTTAATAAATGCTGTGAAGGCTTATAGAGTGTTTTGAGCACTATTATGGAAAGTACTATAAAAATGGAAAGCTGCTTTAAAGTTTCTTGGTGTTGGACTAGAACACGTTATTTTAGTTTAACACACCGATCATCTTATTACTGGTAGTTTCCTCAGGATGTCAACTAAACGCTTCATGTAAAATGTAAGTAGCTGTGTTAATGGAGAACATAGTGATCTGCTGAAGAAGTTTGTTTTTATTAAGTGGCTATTAACAACTACACTAGGCCTATCACTTGACAAACTTCCATAGTGATCCTTCTGTGAATTTATTGAAGCATTTTGTTTTAATACAAAATAAGCAAAGATACACTAATCTGTACGTTACTATGATATTCTGTTTGTAGTTTTTTCTTTGAATTGTTCTTCATGTCTTGACTGTCTTACAAATCTATGTTATAAGGGGTGTTTTAATGTCAAAATGACTTCTGGGGAAAAACAGAAGCAGTGCCTAAAGATTCCTTGAATCATTGTGGTAGTGATACAATATAGTCATTCCTTATGCTAAATCTTTTGCTTTTCACAGCCAAAGTGGTGGGAGAAAATGTTTTAGACCAGAATTCTTTGGGCTTGTGTACAAAGGAGTTGTTAACTTATGTATGTGAGTTGTCCTGGGGCACTCAGTTGAATTAGTCATAGACATACATTTGTGTGCATATTAGCACAAGGGAGGCGTAGCCCTGCTGGCCTTTAACCCATCCAGGCGCGTGAGGGTAGCAGTGATACCAAATGATGAGGACTGTAGCATGCTACAAGTCTTTTGAGACCCTACATACTTGCTCCAGGTGTTAATTTATGCTTTTGCATTTTCACTCTCATTGTCACCCTGTTAGTGGTAGCTGCAGAACTGCAGGAGGTATTTTTCAAGCCTGGCATCCCTCCCATGATGCTTTTCTGTCAAGTTGCCAGGCAGTCCCTTAAGTTGCTCCTGACAGAGGACCTGCAGCCTTTCCTTGGAAAGGACCACCATGGTGATGGTGGTAGCAGCAGCATGTTTGTGTGGGGACACACACATGGTCAGGCATGAAAGGAGACAAGAGTGACTGCCATGAATCAGCATGGGAGTCTTTCTAGCCTGTGGTCCTTCTTCCAAAGGTGGATATGTTTTCTATATATTTAGCAATTCTTGAGGAGTTTCTGTTCAAGAAACTTACCTAGTTTTCCCTTGAGCTCAGGTGAACATTTAGCAGACACTTTTTTAACTTACTGATCAGATCATGGAATGGGGATGTTGCAGGGACTGTATTAGGGATAAGGGCTGGTTTATTTTTGTTGTTTCAGCTTTTCTTAAAAACAACCTGATATTTTTTTTTCTTTTTTATGAGGCATTTGATAAAATCTTAGTAATGGTTGTAGTAAATTACAGTTTATGCTGAAATGAAATGTAGTGACATAAAGGGAGAAATACACCACTTTTCTCTGAGTGTTCATCACATGAAATGAAAAGGTGAGGGAGGCAGGAATTGTGGTGGTGAGGTTTTGCAACACATGTCCAAAAAGCTAGCAGATTCTGGCACAGGCAAGGCTCATGAGTCAGTTCCGAATGGAAGACTTGTCACTGAGCAATATGTAAATAGGAGAGATGTATTGCTAATTCAAGGAAATATCATCATTAGGACCTTCCCTAATAATTGGAATAGTGTGGCACAGAGCTATCTGGTTGATGGCAGTTGTTGATGCTTTGAATCGCTTGTTCCCCTCGGTGTGATTTGAGCATTCAGACCAAGAAATCCTTCTCGTGCAACATGTAGGTTCCTGAAGGAGGTGGTTACTCAAGTAATAATTTGAATTTTTATAGCTGCATACCTCCGCTTGCATTCTGTGTGGAAGCTCCTTGGCAGCTCCAGCAGCTCGCAGTGCACAAATGGCATGTGTTTCCAGTGTGAGGCTGCTCAATAAGCACTTCACAAGGTTTTGCATAACTTCTGTTTCTGAACAATCTCCAACTGTAACCATTAACTGTAGCAACATGAAAAATACACAGAATGTTACAAGGGAAAGCTATACCCTTGGCACCAGGGAAAAATGTATATCTATGCATCTTGTATGCAGCCGACATTCAGGTGTACAGGAGCAAACAATCAAATGGGGATGCAGAGATCAATCTTGGTAATTGTTTTTCTGACTGTGTTGATGCATTTTATCACCTGTGGTGGAACTGACAGCCACCTGATCAGCAGGCCTGGATTAATGTAATTCATTAATCTGTATATAGTATGGAAGATGCACAGATATTCTTCAAAATTTAAATATCTCAAAAAATGAATGTTCTTTTTATGTACGAGTAAATTACATGAAGGCCTCTTGTTGCATTGACAGCTGGTGTTGATCAAGAAGTGAAAAACTGGGAAAAGCTAGATTTGGAGGGGGTGGCAGAGTGTTCAGGGGGTTTTTTTGTTTGTTTTTTATTATTTTGTTGGGTTTTTTTAAGGACATCATGAAAGGCCTACAGCTAAATGTGGAATAACGCTTTAATTTTTTAGTCTCTAGTTTTTGAAAATTATTTTTGAAGTTCTATATAGTTTTACTTAAGTATTGGTAAAGATTGAAACAAGTTAAATGCTATTAATGACTATAGTAGTAAACTGAGAAAGAATTCTATCTTTTCTACTGAATTTGTTACTGAGTGGTTACATGTTCATTGTTGGGATGTAAAGAGACAGGAAGCGGAATCAAGTCAATATTGGTGTTTTATTCTTTGCTGTATATTGTCTTCTCACATGAAAATGCTTCTCAGTTGCTTGGCTTTCCTCATCATAGCTTACTATTAGGAGAGGTTATAGTGCAATAATATATGTTGGTATATTCTGTTGTCATTTATTTTGGGAAGACAAATGAAATGTCTATGTATATTTATGTGTGCACACTATTCTGTTATACGCCCTTCAGTTTCTCATCTTATAACTCAGTTTCACTGAGAACAAATGTTTCTTTTTCTTGTGGTGCTAGTGTAGTGTTTGTGAAGTTTTGTTTATTTTTTTAAAAAATCTTTTTGAAGTTTTGTTGTTTGTACTGTTGGTACTATTTCAAGCTTGAATATCAGACTACGTTTAGGGTTTTATCTTAATTTATTGGTTTTAATGATGTTGCTTTTGATATTTCTAGAGCTATAGTGACCAAAACATGCATGAATTGTGGCTGCAAGGATTGTTTGGGTTTTTTTTTTATCAGGAATTTTAACTGGGAAGACTTTTTGAAATCCTGATTTGGCTTTGCAGTCTGGTTATGATAGTGTTGTGTGGTTGATTTCCAGCTACCAGATCAGCTGCATCCCTTCAGCATGGCTAAACTAGAATCTGTCCTCCAAAGCTACGTGTTGTGGGGCAGTAGGCCTGCTGAAAGGCTTGTCAGCTTTCTGCTGCGTGCATTGTGATGAAGTCCAAAGTTGAAACTAGTTCCAGAAGTAATCTGTCATAAATTGCATTATTGTTCACAGTTTTATAGTCATGCAAGTCAACTATTCTTGGAGTTTCATAATATCCTTAACTGTTCAGATTCTTGATCATATTTAGTCATCTTTAGATACATTGAAAAGTAAAGTAAAACAAAGTGCTGTATGTTAAATACTCGTGGGATTTCACTGGATCATTTGCCTTCAAACTGTCTTATTTTTATTTTCAGGCTGTATTTTTTCCTATGTAATGTATTGTTCATTCTTTCAAGCACTTCCTGAAAGGAGAGTTTGCTGTGTTTGTGGGAAATTACTACACTTGGGTGGAGAAGCGTACTGCAAAGTATTTTCCTATTTTGAATTTGGTTTTATACCATTTAAGAACAAAAGCCCAGCAGCGCCAAATTCCTGGTGAGAGGAGAGAGAGACACAGCTTGTAAGGCATTCTGATTGCTGTAGGAGATTCCAATGATGACAGTTTAGGATGCCAGAAACTTGTGTATGTGAAACTGGCAGGGAAACCTGACTGCCCCTATGGTTTAGTTTTATTTTGTGACTTAGAAAATTCTGAGTGGAATTATTCTCTTAAAATATTTTTTGACAAATTCTAGGTGTGGTCCTGTCTGAGACATGCTAAATACTGGAAATATTTATATTATCTTATTGAATTAAAATTATAAATTTATTTGGATTTTCTAATTAAAAAGCTATTTTCAAATTTTTAGAAACTATAAATATTTTTCAAGTGTAGATCATGAATAAACCGTGTAGTCTTTCTACAGCAGTATTTGTTTAAATGAAGATGTTTTAAGAGACGTTGGTGCCTGGGGAGAAGTAAGTGAATATACTCTGAATGAAAGCTAGGAATTAAAAAAGTATTATTGTACAGTTGGACGTTCTTATTAAGATTTTAAGCTGCCCTCCTTGAATATTTGGAAATATTTACACATAAAGAGTGTTACTGCAAGTAAATAATCATGCAAAATATTGCATTTGATTATGGTCTTCATTTATTCTTACCATTATTTTCTAAGCACATGCAGAAAGCAAAATCTATTTAAGATGTTTCTTCTTTCCTATTGAAGTGTGAGAAGTACTTTGACTCCACCTTAGGTTTGTTTTTGTTTTAATGCTGCTCTTTCTTTGGCCAAAGTGAAATATTTCAACTATGATACTAGCTGACTTTATTTTGCTATTACCACTATCTCTTTCTATAGAAAATGTATGGTAACTTTTTCTGTAGAGAAATTTGATCTGTAATAAAATTGTTCTTTTATTGCCTAAGAATATGAAAAGAATGTGGAACTACTTATGAACAATTCATTTTAATTTTGAATTTGAGATGCAAAGGATAAAGATTCAAAGTATTAAGGTATTAAAAACCTAGGAAGTATACATGATACTGTGCTTAGGTTTTACGCTTGTTGATTGTGAATAATGGCTGCCCTCTAAGAAGCTTCATTGAAGTCAGTGCTGCTGGTTTTTCTGTCAAAAATAAACAAAGCCTGTCTGAGGTTTTTCATTTGCCATATAAATAAACCTAGTTACCTTACCTTTACAGAGGAAATGAAAATACGGAGCTTTGTCAGCAAAAGAAACAAAATGCAGATTTGAATCTTAGATTTGTAAAGTTTTTCTCTACAGCTGGAAGAGCTCTTAAATCATGATAAGTACTGTTCGTATAAATTGTACACTGGAAGATTCAGTTTCCTCATTCAGATAATCTCTCCTGGCATTTTCAAATGAGGCAGCCTGCCTGTGCACACATGTATGCCAAGGTGCAGGTTTTTGTTTGTTTGTCTAAGAATGACATAAGCATATATTTGCTAACTTGTGAAGCACAGGAGACGAGAAACTTGGGCAGACTGGTCATACAGAAGCAAGGCATCTCTTCAGCCCAGGTGACAGAGCAAGGTTAGAGACCTTTCACTGGACTTCAGGTTGCACTGCTGCTTTTTAACAAGTTATGATTTCTCCTCAAGGCCCTGCTGTCAGAGGTATCATGAGGCAAATGTGAGACCAGATACTTGTCAACATCACAATTGCTTGACCATGTGTACCTGGATATTTAGTTAAAGGGGCTGTGTATTTGGTATTTTTCAAAACAGCCATGTTGGCATGATGCTGCTGCTTTTGTGCTGACCATATATTTGGGTGATGTTGAATTGGCTTTTACTTTTTTTTTAAAAAAAAAATAGAAATGTTTTGTTTTGTTTTTCTTCCCCAGGGGTGATCAATCTAAATCAATTATCTGCTCCAGTCTGACCAGTAATATTCTGATGTTATAGTACTGTGAAGTTACTGTTTGTTTGTGGAAGAGTGAGTTTTAGATGAAAGGGCAAAACTTCTTGTTTTTAAAATACAATCCCAAAATCTTCTCATGCACACACAAAATAAAGTGCCAAGGTAGGAAGATAGTTTTAGAAGATTTTAATGCTTCCTTCATGAAAGATATTGGTATTTAAGTTATATTTGGATTTGGATCTCAAATTGTAAACACTCTGTTCAGTCTGTCTGCTACCATAATAGCATATTTCGTGTGTGATGAAAAGCAAACAAGAAAACTTGGTATTTGAACCGGTTCAGACATTACTCAGCTGAAGAGCAGAGATGGCACTGATGTTTCCAGCAACTCTTTGGTTTCTAATACAGAAAGATAATTTCTTTAAAATTAAAAAATGGTTTTCTATAGTCTCTTGTCCAAAATTTCAGTAGAAACCTACTGAGGAGGGGAGGGTTTGTGAGAATAATTCATATCTGGGCAAGATGGTTTCCTTCTGCTCTTCACATCATGAGTGTTAATGAAAAAGACCGCACTTGCTCTGTAATTCTTAGGCTACATGTATAGATAAGTCTACAGTTTTACTCTGATTCTTTCATTTTCTGAGCCAATATGGTTTTACTACAGACTTTTACCATTTTAGTTTCAATAATATGTAACAAAGGTGCAGGCTACACTTAGACCTTTGGAGGTGGAAGTGATCTATAGATGTTCCTTTTGTCAAAAGTAAATTTCAGGGTCTGATTTGCTAGTGGAGGTTGCAGTGCTGTGACTGGGTCTGTACCAGCAGTTCTTATGGAGGTCTCTTTCAGGAATACAGCCTAGAAATTGAAGCTGTGGGGAGATTTCTAACAAATGAGTCGGGTTACAATTTTTAAGTCGTCACATCTATACTCTTGCCAAGAAGTCAATGGCTTTGTTTAGCCTTTAAAAATGCTACATAAAATCTTGCTCTAAATGTATTTTATTAGCCTGATGTGGTTTTAGTGTTTTGTCTCTGAGTTAACTGGTGTTAATATTCTGGGGGGGAAAGTGTGTGTGTTTATGATTTCATTCAGCCTTTTATTCATTGACACAGTGAGCTGCTTATACTGAAACAAAAATGGTCAGCACCAAGGAGCATGTGCTTAGAGCTGAGGGAGTCTTGCTCTTTGCCCTGGGCCAGAAGACCATCAGGTCTTTCAGTCATGGAATTGCCTGCATCTAACATATGAGTCTACAGTTAAATTTACAAACTGTTAGACGACTATGGGACAACTAAGACCAGAGACAGATTTGAAAGGGAAGGCAACAAAATGACGTACAGGGAGGAGGCATTTTCTGGTGCCATGGGACATAAACCAAAACTGTTTCCAGCCTTTTCCCTCACTTCTGACAAGTAATTTACATTGTTTGGGCCTTGTTATCATCCTCTTTTTTAATGCAAGGTGATTACCTTGAAGGAAGAGGCTACAGAATCATGCTGTGACCTAACAAGTAATGGTATGATGTCAAGAGTAGGAATAGAGACTTTGTTCCACCCAAGAGAACTGCTCGATGGAGCCTCTGTTAGGGGAAGGTGTTATATGTGGGTCTGAACTCCTATCTCCATGGCTGGGCAAGTGTTTTGTCAGCAGGCTTTGTACAGGAGGTCACACCGTCTCGTACCTACTGTGTTTGAGATGGAGCTGGTTTTGTTGTTCAGAAATAGTTATTGGCACCCTCTTTAAAAAGAAGAGCCCATGCTGTGGACTCCCAGCAGATAGAGGCACTTAAACCTTAGGCAGAATAGCAAATTTTTTCATTCAGATGCAGATTCATGTTTGCCTATATGATGCACCCTCTCTGGGCCCTTTTTGCTGGCTTTTTCCTGGACATTCTGATTAACAGGCTGACTTTTGGTTCTCTGCAAAGTGCTTAATCCCTTTGTGTGTGGTCTAGGTATCTGAGATATGGAACTGAGGCCTCTGGATTGCACTCTAGAAAAGGAGACACCAATTTCTGTATGGAGTGGATTGGGTAGTTTCCCTAGAGACGTTACTTACTCGGCTTTAAATCAGGTTGTCAGTTAGCAGAATTACCATCTCTGGTTCTGTGTGATAAGATGTTTTCAGTCTGGCTCTTAGGCTATGTTGTTTCATACTTTCCTGTTTCTCAGTTAGGTAACTTTGACATTGTCATCAAAAAGGTTAATTATGGAAGAAACCAAGGTGGTAGATCAACTTTCTCCCTGGGAGCATGGTTCCAGGGTGTTTTTCCCAGATGGTTGTACAGGTGTCAGCTGCTGTACTGTGTGGTTTTTTTTTTATTGTGAAGATGAACAGAACTACTCGATTTTGCTGTGTGCTAAAAAGTATTTTAAGATGACGGTTCTTTCTCAGTGACTTGATTTATGAGAGAAAAGTACAGTTTGGAGGTGGAAGTGTATATTGTGTTTAGTGACAGTTAGTACTAAGTGACCGAATTTGCTTGGGAAGGTGCTGTAGATCAGGTGTAGGATGCCTGGCTGTTTACAAGCAACCATCTGAGCCACGCAGTTTGGATCCGTGGAGGGGATGTGAAAATCTATTGACATCTTTAGTTACTCAACTGGTTTATTTTTGGGAGCTCATGAATTGGCAGGACATAGTGTGACCCTGTCTGAAGGGGAGAAATGTAATGGCTTTGAATGCAGGAAACTTAGTATTTTGTCAAGTTACTTGCTACTATTTCTCTGCCACAACTTTAATGGAGATTTTAACCTGTTGCTTTCCCGGTGAACAATTTTGCCTACTGTTGATACATTTTAATGAAATCCAGTACTGCTCTGTCAAGATGAAGTTGCTTAATGCATCATACAACAGATTTGAAGAGTATGAGGTTTTGTTGTTTGAAAAAAGGGAAGAATGGTTTGGTGGTAGATTGCTTGTTTGTAACCCTTTGTAATGTTACACCCTTCATTTAGAATAGCTACAGCTTGGATTTGTAATTGGACGTGGGCACAAAATGCTACAACGTAGGAAAAGACAGAGCTGTCTGGCACACAGGTAATACTGGATGGTGAACAAGTAAGCAGCTGAGAGAAGCTGTATTTATGTACAGAAGCACAGCTGTATTTTGCATGACACAGATACTGCTTTTGCACCATATGGCTAGACAGACCCAGCACACAGGATCAAAACCTGACAGTAACAACTGCGAAGTCTGGCAGAAACTTTGCCCTACCTATTACAAATTTTCTACGTGTGACTGATTGCACAAAACTATTGCTGCTTAGCATCGTGCATAAGAAAGTAAGAACAAGAAAGCTTTCTTGTAGTGTATTCTTTGTGGCTACTGCTACAGTCCTGGTTTGGAGAGCGAATATAAGGTACATGGAGTAACTAGGAAGTTTATTCTGGAAGAAAGTTAGTCTTCTTTTGGCTTTTAATATTCTGTATGTTTACACCATCAGAAATTTTCTACTAAATTGTCAGTTTAGTTGAAAACGATTTCATTGCTCAAAATAAGTTACTTTCAAGTATTTTACTTAGTGTGACTTGCCGTTGCCTTACTGAAAAGGCTGTGTTCATTACTCTTAGTCGTTCGATATCCCTTTATTCATTCACGCAATTCACTTGTAGTCTCACATCAGCATTGTGGGATTTCCTACAAATGCTGAATTTTGAGAACACATGACTTGCTGATCATTTTGAGGGGGAAGAACCACTGATTTGAATTTTATTATAGAGACAAAATTTTCACAGTGCCAACAGATGATGAAATAAAGCAAAGGTTAATAATTGGCATGCTGACTGGACCTTGGAGACTGTTTGACTTTATAGGTGGCTTCTGCCCCATCCCCTCTTTTTTTTTTTTAATAGAATTTTTCTTTTTTTCATAAGGAAGAGCTGGAAAACTCATGTGTCTGGAACAATGTCAACTGTCAGATTATCTGTTCAGCAGCAGTCTCTTACTATTATTAAATACAATTGCTGGAAAAAAATTTGTCTTCGGTTTCATCTTAATTGAAGGCAGGGATGTTAATTTCTTTTTGAAGTTTTTTTTTTTCCAGAAGTGTATATTAGGATATTAGTTTCAAACAGTACAAGTTATTTTTTCTTTTCAGTACCCTCAGTGCTAATTTTCAACTTAATTTTAACAAATATATAACTTACTCATTTATCTAGCATTTTACATTAGCTGGTAGCAGTTTTCAGAATAAAAGCTTTCTCCATTACAGTAACTTTTAAAAATTAAAATAATTCCAGGTGAAAAGTCTTTCTTTCCTCCCCTTTGTAGATCACTGTAAATACGAGTTTAACAATTACAAACACCTTGGTTAAACATGAAAAAATACATTCTTATACTTTCATGTTGCTAAGTACTTTGTTGAGAAGGTTTTCAAACAAATTGAATTTTTTGGGGTGAAAAAAGTCCTTGATGTCTCTTACAAGAACTTCTTGAAAGTTAAGTAACTATTTTTATTTCAAAATTTAAGCAGAGGAGTGTTTTTAAAATTCCTTGATGACTGCAAAGAGATTATTAATATGCTGGAGCCTTCATACTTTAATTAGATTATGCAGTGCATGTTTGTTGGGATAAAGCATTATTTTAAGAAAAAAAACCCTTAAAATTACTTATCAAGAATCTCTTCAGTTTAAATTCGTTCTTACCTGCAGTGTATGCAGTCATGTAAATGTATGCATGTATATATGTATGGTATAGTTACAATCTATAGCCAAGATAGAATACAGCTGATTAACGATGGGTGTTGCTTATTGTGACTTCAAACGAAATGTGCTTTGCAAATAGCATTCATCTCCTCTGCTTGCCAAACAAAATACCCAAATATAAATTAGATGCTAGTATGAGAGAGACCACCACCTCTGACCAGGCTGCAAACACGTTATGGCCTTAATTTCATTGAAAGTGTTGCATCTCTTGGAAGTTGAGGATTAAAGCAGTTGGGGGATACTTTGTTTTAGGGTTTTTCTTGAGGGTTGTGGGTAGCAGCGTGTGGTTTTTTTAATATGCAAAACCGAACCCCTTCCCTGTTAGCCAAGTCTGAGCACTGGTGTACCTAGGCTCTTTTAAATCTAATTTATCATTTTGGGGAGCTTGCTTTCCTAATGCAGAAGTTGAAAAAGCAGCTGTGCGTTGTTCATTGCTCATGGAAATGCAGAACAAGTAGTATAAACAGAAGGGGGTCTATATTAAAAAAAAAATTGACAAATTCTCATTCAAGACCTAAATGAAATAAAGGCGTCCTGGAATACATTCATGTGCACTGCTGGACAGGGTGCAGGACTCCGTACTTGTTCTGCGAATGTCTATTGCCTTGCCTGCCTTTGCAGGGGTATTTAGTGCATGGCTGGACTTGGGGGGGGCCTGAATTAATGTGTGTGTGTCTGGATGTCATGGCATGCCAGGCTGCCTGCAAGGGCAGGGGGAGCTGCCAGGTGCCTGGTTTTGAGGGCAGCCTGTGCTCTGTGACTCGTGAGACCGGTGAACTCAGCTGCAGGGGTGGACACAAACCCTTTGAGAGATACTGTTTCTTCAGGCTGCCACTTGGGTTCTTGCTCAGCAGCTGATGTGTTTCATTGGGAAATGCAACATCCGAAAAGCACGCTTTTAGACTCCAAGTGGCTTTGGAGCAGCTGTACTATGGCTAAATAAATATAACCCTCTGTAAGAGGAAATAACTCTTCTACCAGATATATATGGACAGATGGATTGTAATCATACTGAGGCCAGTGTTTGCTTCAACAAGAGAAAAGAACTTTTTAGTAGAGCGCTATAAATGGAAATTTGTGCTTGCACTAGTTTCTTGCAGCAGTGATTGGAGAACGCTACTGCCTAGTAGGAATGAGATAGGCATCTTAGAGAGTTTGAAAAAGTAAAGGAGCTAGGGAGGTACAGGCCATGAGCTACAACAGCAATGTATGTGAAAATGTATTGGTCCCCAGATGCCTCCAGAAATGTCTGGAAGCAGTTATTTTACAGCAGTGTGAGAGGAGCTCTGTAACAGAGGTGTATGTGCCCGAGGTACTAGCGTACTGGATATGTGTGAGCTCAAAGGCAGCGGGAGAGGATAGCCTTCCCCTGCCAGGGGAGACCCAGTGTCCTCATACTTCCAATATACAGATTTCATTTTGGATAGAAAAAGATTATTTTTTTTTTTTTTTTAAAAGTGATTTGTTTTTTTGTAATTTTTGTAATGAATGAGGGAGTTCTCTAATGAATACTTTAGTGAAGTGGGATTTTACTTTAAAAAGGCAGCTTCAAACTGAAAGCAAATTTGTAGATTAAAACAACACCCTTCTGTATCTTAAAATGAATGAATTGTATTTCCTGGCAGAAGTGGTGCCAGTTTCCAGAGGAGGCCTTAGAGCCATGTGATGGAGTTGCATGCCTTAAAGACTAAAAAGTGACTTTAACTTAGTGCATACGTTTGCAGTTGTACATCTGTCTTTTTTTCTTCATTTAAAAAAAAAAAAGAAAAAAGATGTTTTTAAGCTTTAGCATGGGAGGGAAGAGGTGGTCAGTGATTGCTTTTAAACACTGAGGTTTTCCAGAATGCCTGGGAAGGACATGGTGCTGCGTTTGCGGTGCACGTTTGCTGAGGTCTGCGCAGCAGAAGAGACTACAGCAGATCCCTGGCCAGAGCTCGCTGTGCTCCACAGGCCAGTTTTCCACAACCCTCAGCAAATTGGTCACCACTGATTATTCTTTCCACATGTTGATTTTGTGCGTGAAGCTACTTTAGGGAATTAAAGCCAAAATTCAGGAGCTGGAAGGTTAATCATTTCCCTTGCCTTTTTTTGTGTGTGTGCAGTTTGCTTGGAGGAAGAAGGGGGAGTGTTAACCGTTTACAAGTATACATCTCCCCAGAATGACTGTGGAAATTATTCCTAGGCTGGTTTAGTGAAACAGCTAAATCGTTTTTAATAGTAGAGATTTTTGTAAGTACACAGGTTAGCAAGAAACACACAGTGAGTGAATATTGTTGCTGAAAAGTTAGTTCTCCAGAATGAACAGGAAAAGAACATGTCCATGTTTGGCTGAGGAAATTTTTACTATTGCAGGTAGACAGTACCTTAAAAGTATCTTTATTGCTATGGACTTTATTTTTAACTGTTTATTCAAAGACCACCAGAAGTGTCATTTTACTTGCTTAAGGTATAAAAAGCTTGAAAAATTGGGAATGTGGTAAGCGATTTCCTTTTTTAATGTTAAGAGTTACACATCTGCTTATTTTAGAATTTGACTAGAGAGCTAGTGAAGTGATACTGGAAACTGAGCAACTGACAGGTGGGTTTTTTTTCCAAGTGCTGCTGTTAAACACCTGAACTTTTAAATCCAATGTCTACATTCGTTAGGGGGAGGTATGTGTATGAATTTTTTTAATTGATTTTTGAGAATTCACAATATTTCAAACTATAAATAGTTCCCCCAATGATATTGAGAAATTTGGCACACAATATTCTATTTCCAAAAAAGAAGTGTTAATTCCTCTTCACCATGCAAATGTCTGTGCATAAAATTAAAAGATCTATGTTAACAAGGGAAACGTTTGGGAAAACCCCTTATTTCTTCAAGGAAGGCAGCTAAGAAGTGTAACTAAAATTGTAAACAACTTATTTTTATTGGTTGTGGCTTTTTCATGTACAAATCTGTCCTACTACTTTCAGATAAGGTAGAAGTAAAAAATTATATTAAGAAAATTGCCAATTGTGTGAAGCTACTTAAAAAAAAAAGTTCATGTCTTCTGAAACAGTTTGTCCTGCTGTCATATCTTTGAGGAACTAGGTATATTTAACTGGAAGGCATTGTGTTCTAGAAAGTGGACAAAACGTCCTGGGAATGTAGGTGCAAGAGGAAGTGCATCTGCAGGGACCGATATGCTTCTGGTTTCAGGAGGGAGATACTTCTTCCTGCTAGTTTTTTCATTTCTCACCTTTTTCTCACGTATTAGCTTCCTACCTGTTACAGCATCAGTGGAAACCAAGCACTGTACTGGATCTTAATCTAAAATCAGAAGTGGTAAATTGTTCAGCCCTGGGCCTCCCTGGACTGCTCGGGGGAATCCCTCTCTGCACAGGTGCTACTGTGAAGCTTTATGCCAACACCAGGGTTACACATCTTGCAGAAGGTGGGCTGAAGATATCGGAAGAATGTAGAAACCTTGCTTAAACAAAGCTCCAAGTTTAGAAATGGCTACAGCAATACCTGCTACATGCAGGAACTATGTACATGTAGAAGCCCTTCTTATATCCAAACTGTTTTTTTCCTGATGGTTTTATGTGCGGGTAGCAATGAGTGTAAATTTTCTTCTGCTTTTTTGTTCAGTTCTGTGGCTCTGACAGTACTTTCGTGACTCTGATTTGGCAGTTTTTGTCTGCAAGGGAACTTTTTGTGCTGAGTGTTCCAGATTTTTAGTAAGGAAGAGAGAGAAGAAAACCACAAATATAAGTGGTAGGAGATTTAGGAACAGAACTGACCTAACAACTCAATCTACTGCAATAGGTGAATTTCATCAGTTACGTGCAAATTAGTACTCGTTCTTTCTCTCAAAGTAATACTTTGACTTAGTGACTTAGTGTTCCTCATGCATAACTCTCAAGGCTTTTTTTTTTTTTTGTAAGGGACTGCTGCAAATACATAGCTTTTTATGGAAAGGGGAAAAACAAGACTTGCAATTTTATCACCAGTGTTTGCATTTAAACTCTGACCCCTATTTTTTTTCTGTGACAGTTATAATTCACAACCAAATGTGTGATGATTCTGTCCCTCCCTTCCCTCTTTCCCCTTAAATGACAAATCCGACGTTTGTGGCTGCATAGCAAAAGTGGGGCCCCTGAGGGCCCTGGTGCCCCCCAACCTCCAGGTCCTCAGAAGGGCCAGTGGTGGCAGTGGCAGAGACCCTTCCATGGTCCACTGAAAGTGTCCTTGTTCCTGCAAACCAACTGCTCCGATCTCTGCCATGTTCCTGCTAAAAGTCAATATGTGTTTTGCTCTTAACTTGGCCAGAGACAGGGTTAAACAGAAGATTCAGTCAGAGGGTTCAAGGGGGTGGAAGCATATCCCTGCATGGGGTGAACACGTGCAACTCTGATGAATCCATTTCTTCTGGTCTTGAAAGCTGTTTCTTATTTGTGGTGCTTCAGATGTTGCAGTTGTGGGAAAAGAACAAAAAAAATCTTTTCCCTTGGAGTGGCTGTCAGGAAGGAGGTTGCAAAGATGGGAGGAATATATGTGTCACGGTAGTTGCTGAAAGCACTGTTTTACAGGATTTAAGAGCTCCCCTTACTTTCTTTTATTCTCTGATTCCAAAGTGTACTTTTATGCTTGTGGGGATCATAAGTGATGTAAACAGATTAAAATATGTATCAAAGCTAACCTACTTATAGCTATAAATTAGTATATTCCTTCCTTTCTTTGTTTGAATTTGTATTTGTGTGTAGGGGAGGGATTTGATGAGGTTATTCAGCGTTGTTACCTATCCCTAAACAAAATTAGTATCGACATTGTGTTTGCACCTGAATAGGTCGGCCTGGTGTTGCTGAATTGCTCTGTGTGTCCCCTGGACACTACCGCAGCCAAGGCTAGTCTGTCACTGTGCATAAATGCCTTATAGGTGACAACTCTAATAAAAGCTAGAGAAACCTTTTTAGATCCACAATAAACCTGCATTGACTGCTATATGCTTATCTTGAGTTTGTTGTTATGCATGGCATACAGTCTCATGGGTGGGCTGAAATAGGAAGAAATTGTTTCAGGTAGATTTCATTTGCACTTTTGCCATCCTTAGGATGGGATTTCAAACTGAATAAGACTGAAGATGAGTGAAAGGGTAGGGCCCTAGCTTGGCACTGAGTTGGGTTCCCTGCTCTGTTGTAGACCTCATCAAGCAAGTCACTTCGTAGTCTCTCTCTCTGACTTCATACTCTTCAGTAAAAGGGGAATAATAGTTCCCTCACTTAAAGAGGTGTTGCCAGAGTAAGTGCATTAAAGAGTATATAGTGGTATTATACTATGATTATAATGCCATGCAACTGTGTAAAATAGAAATTGCTGTAATTCAGTTTCTGTACTGCAATGCAAGAAATGAAGCCGTGGACAGTAAGAGAGCACATCTGGCTAATATTGTAATTTTCTTAAAACCCCAAAATGGAAATCCCCCAACCAGTACAGTTCATGCAAGTGGAAGAGTCCTTCCCTGTAGCCCACAGTTCCAGGCAGAGCTTGTGGGCTGTACAAAGGCGTCGTAGAACACTGCATCTGCGGAGTACTGGTTAGAGATCTCTAGTATCTGCCCTATGTATATTAATGTTAGAGCTTTTCTACAGACATGAGTGGGTGAACTTTTCTGTGCTTTAGAAGGAATTGTGAATTATATATCAAAATAGCTTTAAAATTTACATCAGGATGGGAGGAGCTCTACAAGGTATTTCAAGTAGTAGCATTCTATACCAATTTCTGAATTTTAGTGCATCTGTTCAAAACGAAGATGCTTTATCTGATGCTTTGCAAATGCAGCCTGTGTCTGCACAGTATGAAGGAGTGAAGAGTGCACAAAAATGAGACCAAAGAATTCCAGACAGATCATCTCTTGTTGGCTGCCTGTTCGCTCTTTAGTGCAAAACAGGCCACTTTGTCTCTTTGTTTACCTGTTAAAAATACAGAATGTTGCATGTGACACGTTGTGAGGTTGGATTAATTATATTGCTTTGTTGCAAAGGGTTACGTAAATGTTAAGTATTCCACTAATATCAAGTTTTTTTTGTGGGCAAGTTCCTTGAAATACTTTCCCTAAATGAAATTAGTCTTCCATGTAGCAACTACTAGAATATTTTTCTGCCTCGGTTGATTTGTAGAGCTCTCCCAAATGGGGGAGAACTGTGTAATGAATGTCAGCCTGCTGACAGGAGACTGGGTGTTCATTCTTACTGTTTGGAGATACGTTGAAAATAGGAAAGTCATCAGAAGCTGTGGGACATAAGTTGAACTAGTAAACTATTTGAAATCAGAGAGTGCTGTCTAGCTGGTGTGGAAAAATCCTTTAGAATCCACTAGATGCATTGTGGATTGTGAAGGAGCACCAATCTCAGAATTTCTTTTTCTTTGGTGTGAGAGGATCCTGTTAATGGAATTCATACACCTGAAGTGATGATTAGTTTATTAGCCTTTCATTCTGAGAGTGAAAGCTATATTATATAAGGGTTTGGGGTTTTGTTTTTTTGTTTGGGTTTTTTTGTTTGGGTTTGTTTGTTTTTTTTTTTCTTAATGCTTAGCAATTTCTTTTGGAGATGGTTAAGTGTTCAGTGCTGATCCACTTACTGGCTTTTTAGTAGGTTGCTATGTGACTTTCAAATTGTTGATGGCCTGTTTTTTCACAATTGGGAGGAACTTACTGTTCCTGTTAATAGCAATTACATAGTTTGGAACTTTAGCAAATACAGCAATTCCAAGTGTAATATGTGATCATTGACTCAAAATGTTATGACTTCAATTAGAACGTATTTGTATTGTTTCAGGACTCTCAGAGCAAACTGTTAGTGCAGGAGGAAATGCAAAAGTACTTCTGATCTGTTTAATGCTCACAGGATTCCATGTCCAGGTAGATTAATGCATAAACTTTAGTTTTTCTTGTAATACTGAACTTGATAATTGTGACCTTAATTTTGTATTTTACTAAGAACTGGGTCTTTTGCTCAATTTAAAATAGCTTTGTAAGGATTCTTCATAGAGGGCACTTTACTCATGCTGTAATTGGTGTTTTTCCTTTCTGGTTATAATGTGTAGGATGGGTGGTTTGTTTGGTTTCAGGTAGGCTTGTTGAGCTGAATCTTAAGGAAGCTTCTGACTTTGCTCTGAGTAAGTATGAGGCTGGTGTCACTTACGCCCAGTTGTGGAAGTGCTTTATAATGTTAGTAAGGATACAAATAAGTCACTACAGAAATGGAAGAGGCTTGGTTTATATTTGAGCCAGTATTGGTGCCAACCATCTGCTCTTTCCTCCACTGAAATCCCTGTGGCTAAAAGGAGGAGATTGGGCAGGTAACTGTCAGGGAGCTCTGAATCTAGGGTCCTGGAGAGTGCTGTGATTCTTTAATTAAAGATTAAGAAATCAGAGGGCTCTCTGGGCCCCTGGATTCTTTAAACCTTGTTGGTTTCCACTGTGTGATGCTTGTGCTTGCCCATGTCTTTCAGTGTTCCTACCTCTAGCATTAACTAGTGTGTGTTTGCTTAGCTGCATTGTTGTAATGCCTGGCAGCCCGTCGTGGCCAGGAGCTTACTGTACCTTGTAAAGGACCAGCACAATAAAAGGACCCTTTTATATTCAACAGTGGCCACAAGACTTCTTAAAAGACATAACTTTAGAAATTTGAACTTTAGTTCTGCCAGTGATGTTAAAGACTACTTGAGTAGTTTTATACTAGATTAGATCAGCCAATACTGGCATCTGTCTGGCTGCAAGTGTGTGGATGTGGGCAAACCAAGATCAGCGCTGCTTCAGCTTAGATAACTGCTGAAAACCAAAGATACTTCTGGGTCAAGTGAGGCAGAGAGAGGCATATAACAAAAGAACAACTATGTTATTATTTGTGTGACCTTTTTCCTTCATTTTTTTGCCCACCCCCACTTTGGTTATCACTACCCTGTTGCATCATGTCTCAAATTAGACTTTTAAGCTCTTTGTGGAAGAATCCCCATCTAGCCTGTTAGTAGGTACTGTCAGAGGTCTCATGACTTCTATGACCTCAAAATACTTCCTGAATATCAGTGTATTTGGTTTCAGGTGTTATTCTCATTTTATGAACTGAAGTGGCTTGCTTAAGATGCATGTCTGTAGCAGAGCTGGAAGTTGATCCTAGGTCCTCTTGAGGTTCTGTCTGTGCTTTAGTCCCAACTATTCTCCAGCCAGGTTTGGAGGAGTGATGATGCCTGCTTCATGGTGTCAGGAGTGTCTGTCGAGAGCTATGGTCTAGGTATTGAGTACACTTACAACTCTCATGAAGAAACCTCTGGGAATGGAAAGTATCATCTCTATGAACTTTCCCCTTTCTCTTCCCTTATTTGTAGACTGTTACCTCTTGTAAAGCCTTGAAGGAATCTGTGAAGTGGTCAGACTGTGGTATTGCATACACTGGACAGTGTTGGAGAGGTCAAGATGGAAACAATTGAACCTGCCGCAGTCTTTCCTGTTGCAGCTCCGTGCATTCAGCTGTGTTTTCTTCTCAGGGCTGTTAGTGCAGAGATCTGGTCTGTCTCTGGGGCGTATCCATGCAGTTCTGCAGCTGGTGTGTTTGTGGCCAGAGAGGCATTTGGGATGAAGGACACGTTGTGGTTATGTCAGCTATGTGAATGTGAGGGCAGGGAGAAGCTTTTGGCCTGCTTTTGGTCGTTCTGACTTCTGAGCCTGCTGTAATTCCTGCGTGTTGGAGTGTTGGTCTCTCTGTTGCTAGCAACTGCCTTCCCTGACAGCTCCAAACAAAAAAGCTTAAAATAGCTATCTAAGTGCTTACAATTAGAACTGTTAACCCATTTCCAGTGGGGAAGAATAGCATGTTCGTGTAACTTTACAGCGCGTGAACGCAGCGTTTCATACTTCTTAATTGCTGTGCTCTTTCTCCACTCTAAGGCTGCCCAGGCCTCTTCAGATCATGGCTTTTATCATGATGACAGATTATAACAACTAATATTCCTAATTTCAGTACAGTTTATAAACATTAACTAATTTAAGAGATGTACCATATACCTATTTTATTAAAGGGTAAGCCTGCCTTGTGTTGCAAAACCATTTGTAGAGATGTGCTTTCCTGCATATTTGTTTACAGAAGTGCAGTCTACGTAGCTGTCTTTCTTATAGTTGTCTCTAAGAACTGCATGTTGTTGCTGTGCAAGATGAAAGATGAGTCTGGTGCAAATCATGAATGTTTCATTTTCATGGAATGAAGTTTGGGCAAAATTTCAATTATTTTGGAAATACTACTCAAAATTATGCTTGAGGATAAATTAAATTGAAGGTCTAACTTGTATTTGCAGCAGTACCTTTTCAATAGCTGGTAGAAACAATATTGTCAGTTTCTTTAAAAATATATCAGGGTGGGAGGTTTTTTCTTCTTGTTTGTTTAATAATATGTGAAGTTTTGAAATTCTAGTCTAAGTTTTTCTTCCTCATACATGCTGATTTTGTTCTGGTGGAGCAGTTTGTGTAAGCCAGGTTTTGCCTTCATTTGTTTTAAGGACAATACTAATCAGCACTTAATGGGCATTTCTTTGTAACAATGTTTTGTGGCTTTCTCATACCTTTAAACCAAAATTATGTGGAAAATCCCAGGTACGTTTTTAAAAGCAAACTGCCAATACTTGTACTGAGTTTGCAGCTTGAATTGAGGAAGACAACCCGAAATGCAGATTATTTTCCTTGAAAGTACACAACTCCCCTCTCACAGGACTATTATCTGAAAACTTCCTTTTGAGGCGCATCTGTGGTGCTTCAGTCTCCATAATTTAAAACCCAGAAATTCTTTTCTGATGTCCTTTGTGCTAGAATGCATCTGTGTGTTCAGATGGAATGTGGAAAGTTGTGGTGATAGAGGATAAATAAAACCATGTCCACGTATGCAAATAGCAGGTCAAAATATAATCAGAATGTATGCTTAGGTGAATTTTAAAACCATCCAAACAGAAAAAGAAAGCTGCCCAAATAAATAACATCCATGAGAACACATTTTCAGTGCCCCTCCTTTATTACATCCTTTATTGTTACAGACAGAAATATTTTACATAAGTAGGATTTGTATAGCTCCTCGGTTTGATTAGCTCATGAGGTCTAGTTAATATTTTCTTCTTGAGTGTGTCTGTTTTTCCCAAACAATATGGTAATTCTACATTTTGTGTTATTTTGTTTGCTGTAGGTAATTAGCCCATGATGCTGAATGTCAGGAATGGTCTAGATTGGAACAGTAGTTTGTCCCATCTGGTGGTGCCATACAAGCTCCCCGATTTTGCTGGCACATAGTTCTTCAGAATGAGCATTGTGTCCCCTGCTTCACATCACAGAGCTAATGGATTTCACTTTTGAATCTCTGGTTAGTCCAGTGGTTTAAGACAACTTTATCAGTTCCCAGCCTCTGAAAATGGGAAAGTGAAAGTGGTAGCAAAGTAATTTTAACCATGCTGTCCTCAGGGCAGAGGCACCCTTGAAGTCAGTCATAGCTTCAGTCTTTCTCTGCAATAGAAATGGGCTAATCATGTGAAAATCTGGGTAGGCCATAAACCTCTTGGATGTGTACTACTTATTTAGGTATGTGTTTTGTAGCCCCAGGCAGGCACCTTCAGGCAGCAGTGGAAGTTGTCAGGCTTCCTGGAATCTGTGCTTTCCCTTTTGTTGTCTGTCTGTGAGGCAGCTTTTCTTTGATCTTTTTGCCCTTATTATGGGCATGCTGTGAAGAGTTCCTTTTCTTGCTATGCAGTGTTATGCAAACAAGTACGCCTTCTTCTTTTCATAGGCTTTATTGATTCTAGGACTTCTGTCTGATACAGTTCCCTAGATTAGTTTCTTACTTGGAGGTGTTGGGAGGGGCTGATTGTTACCTATTTATATTCTTTTTTAGCAGGCTTCTTTTAAAATTTGGGACTGTTCAGTTGTTTGGTTTTGCTTGTTCACTTTGGGCTTCAGTTGCTGCTCTCCGGTGGTGCTAGACTCCTCAAAAGTATGCCTTTTGCTGTAGAGACAGACTTTCTAGGTATCTGTGGAAAATGTCCTACCCTTTGAGGTAAGGTGACAGGGATGTAAAACCATCATCTTCCATTTATGTTTTTGGCTTTCTTGGACAATGGTGTGTTTCTCAATTGCTTTGAGCTTTCCCCTACCTGTCTTCACAAGATAGATTGCTGTGCTTTGCTATATAGAATTTACAGACATGGTCTGTCTTTGTTTTTTCTTGTTCCCTCCTGGGGCGACGTGTAGGAAAGCTGTGCTGTTTTCCTTACTCTTCAAGGTGTCCGAAGGTGGTGAGTGGGAGGCTGCGAACAATCTGCAGGAATTTTGATGTAGCTAACTGTCTGGAAGAAAATGTGACCAAGTGAGTGTGCAGGAGAGGCTTTTGAAGGGAGAGAGTGAAGCTATTTTCATATACAGCAGGGTAAGCATCAGTTATGGATAAGCTGTGCAAATCTTCTACCACACATCTCTCATGTTTTCATTGCATTCTTGGATCCTACTCAAGGCTGTTGCAGTAGGTGGTGGTGGTGGTGGTGGTTTCATAGGGGCAAATTGCTGTTAGATGGAACAAGTTTCTTGTTTGTGATGCCCTGTAAGTCTCCAGTCATTTAAAAAAGAAAAACAAACCCCCAGAACCAGAAGCAAAAGCTACCATACTGAACTACCTCTGTCCTGCTATTGCACTGGAGGAATTAAATTTTCTTTGCCCTTTCTGCACATATGTAAATAGCACACCCAATTTTTATCTTTTGCATGTAGATTTAGACCCATGTTTTCTTGCAGGATTGAAGGGGAAACTGGTAGATAGTACCCTATATTCTGTTCTTGATTTTTGACCTGGTTTGTTGTGTGATCTTAGAAGTGAGCCAGCTCCTTTGGTTTTGTTCCTCATTAGTAAAACGTGTGTCATGATTCTTTACCTGTTTCAGAAGTGTGGGGTTTGACCATAATAATGAGCAAATTCGAGAAGGAAGGCTTGATTGCTCTGTCTCAGAAGGACACTGAGTAGCTTGCTGCGTTTGACTTAAATGTGAAAATTGTTCTTGGAATCTGTTCATCATTAAAAGCAATTGAGTGTCTTACAGGGGAGATCAGTAATTCGAGTTGCTGGCAGCAGGAGCATTTAGTGAGAAAGTATTCTCATCATTCTAATTTGACAGATTTCTTGTAAGGAACTGACAGCATTGTTGCAGTTAAGGCTGAGAATGCACATTATCTAGAACTCAGAAACACTTTATTTTTCACATGAAAAAAAACTTAAATAGAAGTATCTAAAAGCTAAGATAGAAGATAGTCTGCAACCACTTGTTACTATTTTCTGCATCCTGAACTTTGCCAAGGTTTGAGGAGAAGTCAGAGTCTTTCCCAAGTCATTTTTGCAGCATTCTGTCAGAGAATTGTATGCAAATGATCTCCAAGGAGAAGGAATGTGCAAAATTTAAACTTGCTTATCATGCCAAATATAGGTGGTATAACAAATGAACTAAGCACAGCACAGCCCTCAACAGATGGGCTGAAGAGTAGAGTTTAAGGTTGCTGCAGTGTGTGAGGTCAGAACTTGATATGTGAAATTGTGCAAATGTGTGAATACTTAGTGATGAGAGTAAAGAAATGGAATACTGGTGAGTGGTTATTAAATATACAGGCAAAAAGTTTAAAAGGGAGATGAAGATGTTTTATCTAAAATGATTGCAGTGGAATGTTTTTAGTATGTCCTCTAAATCACATAACCTTTTAACTTTAATTAAAAAACCCCCAAACATTAAAAAAGGGTTTTTTTATCAAACCCTGCGGGCTAATGATAAACTGGGACAAGATGATTGCAATGGATAGGGATGTCTGAACAATTCTGCAGAACCTACTTTAAATTGAGTATGATCTGCTAATGGGTGCTCAGGGCTGGTACCAGCCTAGTGGTGTGGCTCTGGGTGCCTATGCCCTGCACTCCTCAGATATCTCTGCTTTGAAGAACTTTATTAACTTGAGAACAGCATCATGGATGCAGGCAAATGCTCTGTCAGTCCTGTTGTATACTTAAGTCAGTCCTTCAGGAGACTTTGCCCAAGTCTAGCCCACATGGTGTTTTATATGTGTTTCTGATTTTCTTTAATGCTCTAGTGTGGATATGCTGGAGAAGTTTTAACTAAAACTACTAACCCTAACTCCTCTCAGTAAAGTGCCATAGGTTACTTTGCCTATGTTTTTTTCATTTCAGAAAATGCTAAGTGCCCATTGGGTATATGTGTATCTATTTTCACACTCCTTTTTAGGTCTAGAAGAGAGGTTTGCAGCATGAGAAATTCCTTTGAAATCTGAAAATATTTACAGTGTTAAAGGAGGTGTCACACAATTCATATTCATCTGAAGAAAGGTTGAGAGATCTTCTTGTATGCCAGAAGTTCCTGGAAATGAAAATAACTGATCATGATGTGAGCTGAATCTTAAAGAGTTATTAAAACAAAATGTACTGATGCTAGGTTCTGCTTTTTCTCTGTGCAGTGTAAAAGCAATGCAAGGTATCATAACACTTCTGTACATTTGGAGGCAAGACACAGTATCTTCTGGGAATTGTGGTATCAGAAGTGGCTCTGTGCTTTATCCAAAGGTAAGAAATGGTCAGGGGCGTCCTGCTCCAAAGCACACTTAGGCCTGGAAGTGGGTTGCCATTTTACTCCTCTACTGCAGGCTGACTCTTGTGCTGAAACTGAAGAAAAAACAAAACAAAAAACCCAAAAAAACCCCAAAGCTGGTAATTGGCAAGGATGATGGCAATGTGAGCTCATCCCTCAGCCTCAGGGAGGGAAGCCTGCTTAGTCATAGAGCCAGCAGTGCTCAGCAGATGAATCTGCCAAGTGTGAGCTTTCCTGGAACATAGTCATGCTGCAGCTTGAACATCTATCACTTCAGCTTAAACTATGGACTATTCTTATTAGGATGACCTATGAGATATTTTTCTGCAGTATTTCTGCATAGAAAGAAATTCTAAAAAGCTAATCTTGTGATACTTTACCATCTAATAATGGAAGCACCAAATTATCCTTGTTTTCTTGGTGATCTCTTAGGATTTATTTATTTTTGCATGCAATTGGGAGAGCTGGGATGTTCAATAAGCGTGTGTTCTTCAAAGTACCGTAAATATCTTTCCAGTAATGCCATTTTCACTATCCTAGTTTTTGTGCTGTTGTAGCTTCAGTCGTTCTTCAATCACTACAGTCTTCTCAAGTGACAAGGTAACTTCCCTAAGAGATGTATAACACTTCTTAGGACTCCCTTTATAGAACACACAAGTACATGTTCCTTTCCCTCCTTTAGGTTATCCAGCCCTCAGCACCCATTAGAAGATTTCACTCAGTCCAAAGTAGGTTCTGCAGCATCATTTAGATCCCTTTTTTGTAAACTTCGATTCTTGCTACTTTTGTAACATCTCTTTTCTAGATAGGTGCAGTTTTAAACTGGCCTGAGTTAGGCTTTGCAGTGCAGTGCTGGTGGCTTCTTATCTGGTAATGGAAAATGCAGAGCCAGAGTCCACACAAGTGGAAGTTTTGAGAGTTGTGTTCCTGCAGTGCTTTCTCACTAACTTGAGAGCCCTCTTTCTAAAGGTCTTGTGGATACCTTTGTGTGTGGTAGTTGCAAATCTCAGCCACCACTGTTAAGAACAGCATCAGCTGTTTTGTTTTGTTTTTTTTTCTTTTTTTAAGGGTTAAAACAAGGACCCTTCAAGTTGTGTGCCAGCTTTTTGACAGTTACTGTTGCATTCTTCCTCAAAGTGTAGCAAATACACAGCAGAGCTTCTAAGGGTTGTCTGGCAGGTTTAAATTTGATCTAGTGGTAATGTCTTGTGATATACAGAAAAACTTGCAATCTTTTTATCAGAATTATGTGACTCATCAATACAAGAGCACACAGAAGCACCAGTGAAAGGAAAGCTGTTACAGGTTGTCCAGTTTGGAGAGAAAAATAGCTTGTGATGATTTCAGAGTGTAAGATAGTGTCAGAAACCATTGTTAATAGTATTACCTCAGGTACGGTGGTTTAGGTGTCAGCTCTCTTAGATTTGTGCTGCAAAAAGCAAGGAGAGAGAATAACATTAATGTTCCTGAGAGGCATATAGCAACCTTCCCACCTCTATACTTTGGCTGCCAGGGGTCCAGTTTCCTGCTATAGGATGTTTTTTCCTCTCCTAACGAAGTTTTGAAATAGGAAAAACTTACTTTATGAAATCCTTGTTTGTGTACTAGTTGCAGTTTAGAGAGAATTTTCCATCTCACACGTCGGTAATTTCTCCTAGAGTTATTTTTGTCCTGTTGAGAGAGGACTGGAAAATGAGCCGAGATGTTGTGCTTAGAGGAGGGAAGAACACCCTGGCTCTGTGATACGGGGTGGCAGAGGTCCACAGTGTGTAGCCAGGGCAAAGGGGGAGGGAGTGTGGGGGGAACAGCTATGTAACAGCCTGAGGAAGTGAGTCATTTCGCTCTGAAACACAGGCCCCAGGGTTCCAGTAGTACTGAAGCCAAGCTTGGCCTCTGAAGTGGAAGTTGTGTAAGTTAATTTAAACTCTTTGTCTTTTCCTCCTCATCAGGCTCCCAACCCCACCCCAGTATTAAAATCTGCACTGTAGCCATATCCGTTCAGAGGAAGCTGACGTTACAGGACTTTATTGTGCTGCATGCTTTTGTTCTATTATTTTTCATTTTATAGAGAGAAATGGATTGCAGATTTCACTGAAGGGGATGTGTGTGTTAGCATTACCTGCTTCACTCAAGAAACTTGATTTCTATAGCAGAAGTGCTGCAATAAGAATGTTTTTAACAATTTATTAAAATCTTTCTGAAATACATTGGCAGTGTGATTTGAAGTGGAACAGAGTGCATACTGAAAAGAGCTAGTAGTAGAGACTTACACTTAACTTGAGTGTTAGTCGTAGTTTAAGAACTTAATTAAATTTAAACTTCTTAAAAGGTTTTAGGTGTCCTAATGGAAATGCTAGTGTATGTGTTAACACATGGGACCTTAATCCTGCAAACTAGGCTTTTAAAGCCTAAGTTTGTGGATAGCTTTTTTTTCTGTGTGAGAAGAGGGTATAATTGTCCTAGACTGCATGTTCTGGAAAGGCTTTCTCCTATTCTGTTTGTAGTCTTACACTAACAGATATTTGCTGGTGTCCAGGAGCAGCCGTATCAATCTGCCTGAACTACTTTTCCATGAGTGTGACCTGAGCAGGAGCTGTTGCTTTCAGCTGTTGAAGAAAGCATCTGAGAGGGCAGCAGGTTGAGCAGGCCCTGTCTTCAGTGCTTGAATGCTTGCTAGGCAGTTCTTAATTGGAAAGCAACTGATTGGGGGAGGGAGGTGAATGGTGGGCTGTTTTCTGATCCTTTCCTTCAAACTGAATTGAGCATCTTGCTGTGTATTTGGCTGCAGCCTTTGTGTACACGTGTATGTTTTTAAATGTCTGTCGGAAATGTGGCCTGACAGTTGGATTTTTTCAACGAGTCATGAGGGGTTTTGTTTTGTGGTTTTTGAGTTCAGATTAAAAACAGATTATTCTGGCTAGGGAAGACATAAAGTGGTTGGCCAGATTAGAGGGAGTTTAAGAAAAAAATCTTCAGGATGAGCTTGAGTGATTAGTCAGAAGTCTATGTGCAATTGGGAGTAGCATCATGCAAATACAGTGTGGTACCTGTTTTGTAAAACTAAATCCTTTTGGTTTACATCCTTCTAGCAGATCAGATATATCATTTCTTACACATATTATCCTGATCTTCATTTTCATGGGAAATGGGACAGACATACACGTTGCTTATCGCGTGAGGGTTTATATGCCAGTTATGTTGGTTGATGATTCATTGCAATTGCTTCTCTATTTCAGGACCTGTAACTAAGTGGACCCTACTGACCTCTGAACCACAAAGGATAAGAGTGAAAAGAAGTGGGAGAAGCACACAGAGAAAACGGAAGTGGATACACTTTCATCTGGACTTCTTTCCTGCCCTTTATTACTAAAGCTGAATGGAAAAGAGAGACTTCTGTGCCTTTCTTCCCCCAGCCTCAGGGATGGGTGGATTGTAAATACAGTGTATGCAGCTGGGAGAATAGACTGAACCATGAATCTTCAGGCTCAGCAAAAGTCTTCAAGCAAAAGGACTGGGAAACGAATTGCCTATTTTAATGAGCAGGAAATAGCTGTGTCATCAAAAGAGCCACAGCAGCAGCTTAAGGAAGGACAGTACTATGGTCATGGAGGGAATATACCGGTCTCCCAAACTATGGAGATTGCTCATGCAGGAGGATTAACAAGTGCCCCCAACAACGTTGCTTTGATGAACTCTGTTTACAATCAAGATAGAGGAGAATCAATGATGTTATCCCAGGCGGTAACAGCTGTCAAATGGCAGAATTCACTAATGGGAAACCGGTTGCCAGAGAGGGGTGACAGCCACTGGCAGTCTCCACCTTCGATGTGGAACCACAGTATGGTTTTTGGGGGCAACCCAAAAGGTCCCCACTCCAATGCTGGTGCCCCAGGCTTCTATGGCCACCCAGAAGCCCTTAAAAGAAATCAAGAGAAAGGAGTGTTCGTGTCACAGCTAGACTTATATGGAGATGCTGTCCAGCAGATGATGTCCCAGAAGGCTCAGCTGGAACAGCAAGCCCTGGTTAGACAGCAAGCTCAAATGAATTCTTTTCATCAGATGCAGAAACAGCAGCAGCAGAATCAAAGTCTGCCGTTACAGCCTTTCCAACTTGCATTTGGTCATCAAGGCCAAAAGCAGGGTCTTCCTGAATTGTTACATGTCTTTCAAGAAGCCCCAGCTTCTTCTACTCCAGCATTTACTGCTCAACAAAACCAGCAAGCTCTTCCCCAGCTACAACTCTTCGAAAATTTCTATCCTCAACAGCAACAGCAGCAGCAACAGGCTGTCACACAAGCCTTCGGTCTGCAGCAAACTACTTCCACAGCACGGCCTCATGTGGCAGTTGCAGGACCTCAGCATCACATGATGGCACACCAGTTTCAGCAAACAGAGAGGAACCAGGAACTATTCAAGGCTCTAACAGAGCAGAACCAACAGACTGTGCTACCTCAGACCCAGATTCCCTTTCCAAGAAGGTCACGGAGACTCTCCAAAGAAGGTGCCCTGCTGACATCTGCAGGAGAAGTGTTGGCTTCCAAGCAGGCAGAAGAACAACCTAGCAATTTATTTCTGCATCACTGGCAAACACATCAGCAAGAGGTCCCGTTACAGCAGCCACCTGAATCGCTGTCCCACAACAAAAGTAGCTATTTGCACCCCAAGAGAGTGGATCTGGGGCAAAAGGCTGTCCTGGTCAAGAGTGAGCCGGACGAGGTGGAACCAGACAGGCAAGACACAGCCCAGAATGGTAGGGATGGGGAGATACAGGCAGGAGCAGCTGAAGAAAACACTCAGAGAACTAATGATTTTCAAGGTGTCAGAGGCGGTGTAATCCAGAGCACACGACGGAGACGGCGTGTTTCTCAAGAAGCCAACTTGCTAACTTTGGCCCAAAAAGCTGTTGAGCTGGCTTCTCTTCAGAATGTAAAGGTAAGGTATATATCCTAACCAATACAGCATGTTTTAAACTACAAAACAGGGCTGAAATGAAAGAAATTTATGTACACATACAGGATAGGATGGTATCTTGATGCAAGAAGTGTTGTACAGCAAGGGCAGCTCTGGAGTTGATGCCATGTAAGTTTGGCTACTGTAGTTTATAGATGTGGGAGAATAGAGCTATCCTTGTGCAGTTGAAACCACCTAAGGGCAGTTTTATTTAACTAATACTGAATGTGAGTTTAGCCCTGGGCTTCAAAATATAAGTGTTTTCAGCTTAGGCCTCAAGCTGATCAGGAATTTAGAGACACAAGTATAACCAGTTCACTTGGTGTCTTTACCAATTTACCATTCTCTTCCTTCTATGTTAAAAGACTGCTGCTTACCTGCCAGGTTTTCCATTTTAGCAGTTGAAGTTTTTCTAAATTGTGCTAAAAACTGCATAATGAGATTTACATGTTCAATATTTCTCAATTATTGAAAGCCTGAGGAAGCCTCACTAACCTGAAGAACTTAGACCAGGCATAACAAAGGTCTGTCTGATGCAGCATCCTGTTTCTGAGAATGACCTGCAGTGAGTACGTAGAGATTGGGAACCTGAGGACCGAGTGTGCCTGTAGACCTTCCGTAGGGCTTGATGGGGAAGAAATTTAGTGTTGATTGATTAGGTTGTTCACTACCCCTGTCCTTTTGGTGTCCCACCAGTCTAAACTGTACAGTATGTATTCCATATGGCAAGATGACAGGGTTCAAAATCAACTACAGGAGACAAGTGGTGGGTTTTCTGGAGTTGGGTGGGGGTTTTTTGATTTTTTTTTTTTTTTGGAGGAAGACAGGAAGATATCTTTCAGTTGTGGTTTGACTAATAGTAGTAGAAGTAGTAGCAGAAGTAACGATACACTTTTTGGAAGCTTTGTTGCCAGAGGCTGATGAAATACAGGTGTTAGAGCATGAACTACTTTTACCTACAGTTTTGCTACTTGAGTTGCTGCCCAGGCAGACAACAAAGGGAAGGGAATTTTATTCCTTCTCTCGTTCTTGTTGTCATTTTTTTCCTAGTTTCTGTGGCTGTTTTTTCCAGAAGAGGGATGTGCTGTTTGAGTGTAAGATCTGAACTAATAAACAGTGAGGCAAATATACATAGCCTACTCCATCTCTTGCACAGCAGACAGCAACCGGTGACTGTTGATGCTGTCTTCAGTGCTTTTTGCTCTAACTCCAGTTGAGCAAGCAGGATATGATAGATAACTAGTATTAGTTAGCACTGTGAGTTATTTGCTCATACTCTCCCAGCCATTGTGTGGTTATATTCACATTGCAGTCTGATCACCAACACAGTGGCAAGAAAAAAACAATAGGGTATCCAGGAAAAGGCTGTGAGAGGTGAAGCAAGAAACTGGCCATTTGAAGGCATGTCTGCTGGCAGGTTGATTTGTAATGGAAAGACCAAACAAGAGTGTTTTGACAGATGCTCTATTGTTCTTTGCAGCTATGCAAGCAGCTTGTTTGCTTCCATGATGGCACTAGCAGAAGAACCCTTTGTTTAGACCTCTTCAGGAATTCAGGATGAGGTTTTGAAAGATGTTAAAATTCTTACCTGAGATCTGATGGATTTTGCATCTTTAAGTGAGCTGGATATCATGTGAGGCATGTTTACTGGAGGAGAGTGGTCTGCTTCTTGTATCAGTGTCTTTGTTATAAACAACCTAGAAGCCTTCTCTAGCATAGGTTATGTGAAGAATGTGTAAGAAGGCCATAGAGTCCAGTTATTGATGAAAGCAGATATATTCGTAATTTGAAGCAGTTGTTTGATCATTCCAATGTAGGTGTGTGTACCTTTTGTGAAAATAGTGTTTTGGACAGCAGTACCTGTCTACATGTAGTGTCACAACTGATGCTTTGCACTTGAACTGCCCATCACACTGTGCCTGCCTTTTTCAGGTGGTGCAAGCTTATTGCTGCTTACAGACTGCAGTAAATTCTCAACTCTTAGTTTTATGGTTTCATTTCACATATAACGGTTATATACAAAAAGGCAGTGTAATTTGTTTTCTTAAATAGTGCAGAAAACTTTTCTCCGACCTGAAATGGTCATTGTAAGGGTGTCTGGATTTAAATGTTCCTTTATGGAAGGGAGACAGATTTTAGTTATCTGGCCTCTTTCCCCTGGCACAGGGCAGGGCACCAGCTGCCACATACAAAAGAAAAAAAAGTTTTATTTGTGGAATTGCAATTCCGGACTCCCTTCATGGACAAGCTTCACTTTGACTGCAGAGAGAAGCTGCCTTTACTGTTATAGCAGGGCTAATGCAGAATGATGGCAGAAAGCACTGCCTGGGCAGGTGTTTCTAAAGGGCTGGTGTGGTTTCTTGTCTGATTACAGCAATGGCTTTGGAACAGTTCTTCCAGCTATTGCAATTTGGTTTAGTCTATGAATTCTGTGTTTTTTGTAAACCACTTGAGGGATAGACAGGAGCAGAGCCAAGATGAGCGATGGGTTTCTGTGGGTATCCTGGAGAACTCTAGATCACTAGCTCATCCCTCAGTATTTATGCAAGAGTCCAAATGGAAGTGTGGCAAGTTGCACTTCCTGAGTTATCCAGCAGCCCTCCTGCCCCAGATTCTGCAACAGAGATTGCTGAGCTAGCTGAAAAATCCCTAGCAGTTCTGCAAATGAAGGTCCTGTCCCTTATTCACTGACATCTTTTTTGCTTACTTCTGAGCATAATCAAACAGTTGAGAAACTACTTAAGGATCTGAAACAAATAGCTTAATCCCATATTCAGTCATGTCTGCTCTTAGTAAACCTTAGGTATGTGTGATCTTTCATGACCAGAAAAGCGTTGGTGTGGACCAGGACATTTCTAAGGATGTCTCAGCTATTTAGATTGTTTCCAGTGGTGCCTTCTCTGAATCTCTACTACTGCTCAGATCTCCTCCTTCCTCTTTTCTCTTGAAGGCGTCATCTCTTGCATCATCAAGGAAGAGAGTCCTTTGCTGGTTACCTCTCAGTCTTGAAAATAAAAGGAGCATGGTTAACAGGTCATACAGCCAAAGAAATGTGACATCTTTTGTCTGACTAGCTGTGTAATTTCCTCCTTATAGTCAGGAAATTAGTTCATGTCTCTTGACCTAGAGAGATCTGTGTAGCATGCAGGAAGTATCTGAGATTTGGGGATTGGTCAGAATTGGTCCTTGTTCACGTACTCATATTGCCATTACTTGTTTGATTGCTGTTACTCTCTCAGATACCCAGAAAGTATCTGAGTATCTGCTAAAGTGTGTGCACTCGTAACAGCTACATCAGGAGAAGAAAAAAAAAAAAAAAAAGAGCAATCTGATTAAAACCAAGACTTTTCTTGGCAGCGCTCTAAAGAATGTAGTATGAATGCACCACTCTAAACAGTGGTGCAAAATGATCTGCTGTGGATCTCACTGCCAGAAGATGACCCCAGAGCTATCCCAGATATTTAAATAGGCTTCAGTAATAAGATAACAGCATAAATTTCCCTGATGACTAGAGGCCAACATATAGCAGCATGAAGCCATGTGTGAGCTGCTTCTTCAGGTACAGGCAGGACTAGTGGAAGTAGGCATCTGTTTCCAGTAGGTAACCTACTTATATGTTCAACAGGCATCCTTGTTAGTCTCACTTTACTGAAGGAGTGGAGGGAGGCTACAAAAATTAACAAGAGCCCCTTACTATTTAGAGGTAATGGTCCCTAGTGACATATTGGTCAGCATGATGAATGCCCTCCAAATGCAAAATGCATGGGAATGTACAGGTACAGATCACTGGCCTGCAGTGAAGGGAGGTCCTCAGAGCTCATAATTCCTTCTGTAGCACAATCTGAGGCAGCTGATGCCAATTGTGACCATTCAGTTGCGTGTTTCACCATTGCGTGATGGGGGCAGATATTTCCAGTCCAGAGAAGTTCCAAAACACTAAAAGGAGCATCTTCTACGGCTTCTAGATTGCACTTAATCAGAGCTGAAGAAAGCCTTTTACAGTAAATCCCTGAAGAGAGGTGGTTTTGAAAGTTGTACTTGAACATCTTGCTTTGAAGTGAGCTGGCATCTGCTTTTGAATTGAGAGTGGAATGTGAATAGTCATTTGAAGGACTAGAAATCACTGATCTAATAGTACCTTAAGCCATTTGGTGTTACAGTATCCATGTTGTTCAGTAACTCACCCTCCATTCCCATCTCCTTGGAGCTCAATTTTCTAGGGTTTCCATGAGTAAAAGAAAGCAGAGACATGAAAGCTGTAATACCAATGCAAAAAAGTGCCAGCTTGCAGTTATGCCTTGTTGATTCTGCTGAGGAAAAGTGCCCCAGGCTCAAGCCTGGTTAGACAACAAATCTCAAAGGTTCCAGTTACAATAAGAAAAGTTGCTTCTGTCATCCAAGTTGGAAAAGATGCAGCAAAAACCTAGCTCTGTTTTTTGTATGAGAGATTTAATTAAGATTATCATGGTTTAGTCTTTCCTGGAACAGAAGTCCAATATTTGAAATTAATAACCTGCAGCTTATGATCATTACTAAAACTGAAGAGCCTTTGTTGGAAGTTATGTGGCAGGGCACAAATTAATCTGGAAAATACAATGTCAAACCATAGGTAGTGAATTGATACTTACAAATGAAGTACTGTCATGGTTTAACCCCATGCAGCAACTCAGTCCCACACAGCCACTCACTCACACTCCCCTGGTGAGAAAAGTAAAAGTAAGAAAACTTGTGGGTTGAGATAAGGACAGTTTAATAGGTAAAGCAAAAGCCATGTGCCCGAGCAAAGCAAACCAAGGAATTCATTCCCTACTTCCCATGGGCAGGCAGGAGTTCAGCCATCCCCAGGACAGCAGGGCTCCATCACATGTAACGGTTACTTGGGAAGACAAACACCATCACTCCAGAAGTCACCCCTTCCTCTTCCTTCCCCAGCTTTATATGCTGAGCATGACATTGTGTGGTGTGGAATATCCTTTTGGTCAGCTGGAGTCAGCTGTCCCAGCTGTGTTCCCTCCCAGCTTCTTGTGCACCCCCAGCCCACTTGCTAGTGGGATAACACTTTTGTGAAGTATTCTTTTTCCTCCAATAACACTTTTCCAAATCCATTTCAGCTTGCAAATTGTATTGAGGAACTTTATACACACTGAAGGTGAGATACCATCTGATTTATTATGTAAGTACTACAGAACTTCTAAGGAATCTATTTTTCTTCTCAGGAACTGGATACTTCAGAAGAGAAGAGTGTGCTGATAGCAGCTCCAGGACCTACACCTGCAAAAAGTGTTGTGGAATTTGCCAGTTCTCCACCAACTCCCAAAAGAGCCCGGGAGGATAACAGCCTTGTGCCTCTTATCATTCCTGTGTCTGTGCCAGTAAGAAAAATTGACTTTCAAAGCCTTGGAAAGGAAAAGTCGGAGGATGGAAAGCTCCAGAGAGGCCAAACAAATGATCGAGCTCCTTGTGAACGCAAGCCTTCTGTGATAGTCACTCGGAGGCGATCTAATCGTAATACTAACATGGAAACCTCAAATCAGGTATGGATAGACTTAAGAAACCAAAGACTAGCCAAATCTGTTAGATTTAATTATGTAGTTTTTTTAGCCATAAGCTTTTCTATTTAAGTAGTTTGATCTCAAGGCTTGAACTTGGAAAGGATGTAGTTGGGGGGACTGTGAATTTTTTTTGTCATAATATTGCCATGTATTTGGGCATCACTGGCTTTTCATGACCTACAGCCAAGCAACGCCCCACTACTAAACAGTGAATAAAGCCAAGTGGTCATTAACACTAGAATACATCATCTGAGTAAAGAGTGCTTTCTCCACACATAGATAGACAATAATGAATTGTGAGTAGTGCACGTATCTCTGTATATGAATGAAACCCAAAGTGAAGATTTATTCTCATGGAATTGAAATCTCTTGTTCTTGTAAAATAAAACTTCATAAGCACTCAGAGCTAGTGTTGCTACCCAATAGTTCCTGTGTCCGTTCCATTCCCCATCTTCTTCCTCCGTCTTTCCCTTTGTGCTCGTTGTTGAGACATCCTCCAACTGCTCTATCCAGATTTTGAGCTGCTGTGAAAGAATGTTGTCATCTCACTGAAGTTTTAAAATTAAATTAAGGATGTAATTTTTTTTTTCTAATAGCATGAAGATGCTGATCCAAAGGATGAAACAGAGGGCTTTGCCCGGAAACCAAAGCAGCGGCCAAGACCTGAGCCACTCTTCATACCACCAAAAGCCGGCACCTTTATTGCACCACCTGTTTATTCTAACATTACGCCGTATCAGAGCCACTTACGGTCACCTGTCCGTCTGGCAGATCATCCTTCAGATAGGAACTTTGAGCTACCTCCTTATACTCCTCCACCAATTCTTAGTCCAGTGAGAGAAGGATCTGGACTTTATTTTAATGCTATCCTCTCTTCTAGTGGCCATTCGGTCCCACCTCCAATGACTCCTAAAAGTGCTCACAGAACTCTGCTTAGATCAAGTAAGTTCCACTTTTTTTCCTTCCTTTCTTGGCTAACTTATGAGTAGGAACTGTGGAATAACAGGAGGAAGATAATGACTTCAGGTGTGGTTATGTGGAAATGGGACTTCTTTGATAGTCTGGTTGAACTGCTGTGCTTCTTCCATCTCGGCATGCATGTTAAGATGCATTCACAAGTAATCTGCAACACCCCCTACTGACATTCTTAGGAATGGAAAAGTTAGTTCCTCTTCTATAACAGCTTGTCATTATCTTGAACTGACAGTAAATAGTTATTAATAAGATGTAGGTGGTGACTGGAAGGTAAGTTCTTGGTTATCTTAAACTCCTTTAGCATATGGGTACCTTTTTTGACAGATGGATAGCTCATATATTTTCTTCTAGTCTGTCTTGAATGTGCAGATGAACTGTCTGAGCAGTTCTTTCTTTTCCTTGCAGATAGTTCAGAAGTTACCCCTCCTGTTCTTACGGTGGTGGGGGAAGCCACCCCAGTCAGCATTGAACCGTAAGTAACCCAGTAGATTCTTAGCCTGGTAGTAAATGTGCTTCTTCTCTTCCTAAACTTTCAAGCTGCTCCCTGTACAGTTCATGTTTCTCTTGGAAACATTAAAGCTGTTCCTATTAGTGACTCAAAATATAAATTGTCTTTATTAAAAATTACTCCATATGATAAATGATGTTTGTTTGGGTGAATGCACCTTGTAATTCTGGTAATTAACGGCTTTCTATTACTGCTCATCTCTCTCTGGGCTGAAATACTGTTGGTTAGCTAAAGGTGAATCTGTCCTGTTTTGTTGTATGCAAACACTTTGGATGCTGTGTTTGTTTTGGAGTGGGGAAATAATGCTCCTTTAGAGGAAGACCAAAATGTAACACAGAAAAATGTAGTTAACTCTCACACAGACTGGTCAGATTGTAGGTTATCCATGCAGTGCATCTGTGAACATGACTTTGCTCCCACTTGGGCTAGCTCAGTGTGAAAGCACTGCAGCCAGTTGCATACAGTGTGTGTGGCATAAGCTAAATAAGCCTCATTAGTCTTTTTAGTTGGCTGTGTGCTGGGAAAGCAAATATGGACCCAGCAGCACTAAGGAACACGGTTTGGAGATACGAAGCTGGTGTTACAAGCTTAGGCTTGGTGCCAGTCCTGCTAAACCTGAGCAGAGTATCATAAAAAGCAGAATAGCAAATGTCTGCGCTGCCCTTGCAAACCCTCTGGGAGTGTTACCAACTCGAGTTCAGTGCTGTAGAGCTACAGCAAGGTAGTTCCAATTCATTATTATACCTAGGTTAATGAACTCTTGTGAAATCTAAACGTGGAGAAGCATGGCACAAAAACACCCCCGTGGCTCTGCATTGCTGACTGTTCAGTCAGGAATCTCTGCTCTAACTCTGTAGCCTGTCCTGTAACATTTGAGATATTTAACTCAAATATCAGGTTTCTTTTACTTTTTTTCTTCCAAACTGGCACATATTTTACCGAAGCATTTGTTGTTAGTTTATTTTTTTTCTTGTGCTTTTTCCATCCTGCCTTCCTGTTTGAAGCTGAGTTTCCTGCACTTTTGGCAGCAGGCCCTCCTGAGCAAATGTTGCAATTGTGAACGAATCGAGATTATTCTTGTCACCTTTGCAAATCCCTTCCAGGTGGAGCCCCTTCATAGAAATAAGAATATTTGATGGTTTTTAAATCTGTTGTGAAAATGGCTCTATTAGTCTTTTTATTGTTGGTCCATTTCACACCTATCCAGGGGCACCTCTTGAACAGATTTTTTTTTTTTGTTTCCTCCCAGGTCTTGATCTCTGACCTTTCTATTGTGCAGTTGTCTTTGGCTGTTGTGTCTGTTGGTTTCAATTGCTGAAGTCGATGACATAGCTGCAATTTTAGTTCTGTGTCAAAAATTTCAGATTTGTTGCTGAGAATCTCAAACCATAGTAATTCAGTAATGCAAGGTCATTTTCTGTTGCCAAAAGGGAGTTATGTGCCAAGAGTTGTCTTGCTGTCGTCTTAAGTCTTACCGAACAGATGCTTATGCAGGTAGATAGCTTTAACTTTTAACCAAGACAAATTAGAAAACTGGTGCCATTCTGTGTTTTCAAAGTAATCAGTTTGCTGCTCTGAAGCTAGTTTATGCAGCACTGTTGTGGTCAGTTATGTAGACATATCTTTCATAAAGGAAATATGGCAGGAAGCACTGGGTTTTTTTTTAAGAAAAAAAAATGTTTAATTTGATTTGTAGTCTTGACTCAGTCAGAAGTTGACCATAACTTGTGATTACCCAATATTGTGTTCCTAATTGCTTGTGCTTTGCCAGACGTTCTGTTAATCCTTTTGAAAAGGTCACTTCATTGCAGAGATTTGGAATAGGAAATGTGATAATGAAGCTTAATTCTTCTATTTTTGAAGCAGTACAATAGGCAGCTGGTGTCACAGATATTTGTGTCCTACCAGTTTTGCAGTTCAGTTGCTCTAAAGTCTTACTAAACTCACCCCTCAGCTAGCCAGCCTCAAGCACGTGTGGTGCATCAGCTGTGAATTGCCTTCCCAGTTCACAGCCTCGATTCTGAATGTTGACACGCTCAGCTGTATACCAGGAGTACCATGGGTGCTTACAGGCAAGAGCTTTTGCTGTACTGAAATCTGGGCTTCATCACTAAAGGAATCATGGAATAATGTAGCTTGAATGGACTTCTGGAGGTCATCTGGTCCAAGCCTTTGTGCAGAGCAGGCCAAATTAGATCAGGTTACTCAGGTCAGTTCTCTTGCAGTGGAAATGTGGCTTTCTTTAGACATTGCAGGTACAAGGTCTAATTCTTGGGCTTTTCTAGCCTAGAGATGCCATATTTTAAGTTTAGTTTCAAGATAAAAGGTAAGTTCTGATAGCCCTTCAAGCCCACATTCTTTCCCTCCAGCTTTTCCAGTTTCCTCTCTCCCTTTCACAGGTGAGGCCAGAGGAGTCTGTGTCTTGGGACACAATCTCCTGGATTTCCCAGTGCAGTCACAGCCTCTTTATCTGTTTCCAATTGACAGCAAAGTGTCAGTTTCTGTCGGCCATCCCTTCTAGGATGGATCAGAATCCGTTATGCTTTCCTCCACTGTGACAGTGCATGCCATAACAATAAGCAAGACTAATCTCGGTGAGCTGAAGATTCCACATTAACATCATTCTGTAGTCCATCACAGTGTGCTGAAAGGAGGAAACTTTGAGGTTTTCTTGGGGTTCTTCATTCCCCAAGCAGGTTCCACTTTTAGTGTGCATTTGAAATTGAATTAGTTTTGAGAAGCAGATCCTGAAACAGTTACAACCATGGACATCAAAGGTGGGACATTTTCAATTGCTTTAGTTCTCCTCTGGCCACGGTATGAGAGGTGTAATGTCCCTGTTGCTTTACTTTCAACAGGTATTGGAGATAGTGTTTTTGGGAAAATGACAGATAGTATATGGCAGCCTGTCTGAAACTTTCCTGCTGCATCTGTCATGCTGCATGCCATCTTGTCACCTGCTGTAAGGAAGTTAGCATCAGTCTGTGCATCCAGCAGATTCTGCTTGTCCAAGTAGGAATCCCATCCTGTCAGTGTCAAGCTACTGCTGAATGGGTGGATGAGTTCACTACAAGTGTGTAGGGTAGTTATCTTCTGTATCTCTTTGTTTATACACATGTGAATTGTAAACTGTTCCCCTTGGATGTGAGGAGGTAGATCTGGATCTGCTCTAGATGCAAAATAAATAGTTTGTAAAATCTCTTTTTATGTGTTTTAGAAGTCAGCCATTTGTTTTGAATGCAGGCATTTCCTGCTCATGACATCTCATGATGCAGGTGCTTACTGACAATACCAAAGTGATGCATTAGGCAGAATAAAGGGAATGAAGGTATTTCCTTCTTCCCCGTCCATAACAGAAAATGATACCTTCTTCCTTCCCTTTGATACTAAAGTCTTCTAGGACTTCAAAATATCCACTTGGAACACTTGCTGGTATCTCTCTGGGTTTTTGTATGGATTTATGTGTGTTGTTTCAAGGCATCCTCACACCTTTTCCAGACTGATGCTTTCATAACAGACATGCATGTGTCATTTTAGAGCAGCAAAGGACCAGAAAAGTCTAGAGGCTGGCATTTCTCAGATGCTTTTGTTAGTATTCCTTATTGTATTAGATCATGCTTTTTGTCTGGTAATGCTCTCATTGCTTGCTGTGCTACTGGTGTAGACCTCCAGACCTCCAAGTCTGGTAGAGCAGCCTTTCAGTGGTGGTTTTTGCCCATCTCCATGCACAAAACCACGTTTGCTAGTACAGAGTAGAATCTCTGTGAATGGTTACTTGACACAAAGCGAGCGTAGTGCTCTGGATTGCATGTTGTGAAAAATCCGCCCACCAATTCAGAATCTAAAAGTATGAGGTTCTTGCTAAAAGAATGGGATTTGGTTTTGATACAGCATGAGCAATACAGCTTTCATTGTTTTATGGTTTTGGTTTGTTAGGAATAGTTTCTAGAAGATACTAACTTGTGTCAAGATCAAAAAGGACCAAACTTTGAGATTGATAACACTTTGAATGCGAGTTGGACCAGATAGCCTCCAGAAGTCCTTTTAAACCTAAATGATGCTATGATTCTGTAGTTACGGCTGAAAAAATGATAACACTAAAACAGGCTCACCTGTCTTATGAATGAGGAGGGAGCTTGCCATAAGAGAAGCCTGTGTGACAGCCTCAAAAAGTGGTGATTATTGAAAGCTAATAACTGTTCTTTGAGCAGTTATTAGGGAATCCTAATTTAAATACAATTTCAACCATTGTTAATAGGACAATGGAAATGGGTAATGGATGTAAAACCTCTCACCTTTTGAGTCATGCTTATTGATGTAACCTGCAAACACCTGAAAGCTCTTCATGTTATATGCAAGAGCCTGCTGCATTTCAGTTTCTTCATAATTAGTGCTTTTAGCAGAGATGGAGACTTCATCTGGATATTGTAAAGGGGATCTGACAGTTACTTGTTACCTTTTCTGCAGGCGAATAAATGTAGGAACTCGCTTTCAAGCTGAAATCCCATCACTCCAAGACAGATCTCTGGCAGCAGTTGATGAACATAAAGCAGAGCTGGTGTGGCAGCCGTGGGGTGATCTGGAAACCAACAAAGTCACCCAAGAGAATGGTAAGAATGTGGAAAGCTGGTAAATAGGACTGAATTGTCACAGTTGTAGGGGTAACCACATATCTACTGTCGGTGTAATTTAAAATCTCTGAGCTGCCAGTGAAGTGACATGTTTGAGTGGACTTGAAAACAATCTTAGGAGTAAAACTTGTTTATCATGTTTTGTGTGGTGGGAAGTGGGGAGAGGAGGTTGTTAGGATTGTTTTTTTAATTCAGTTAAAGTGGGGCCATTTGTTACTGATCAGGCAAAGAGCAACCATAAGGGGGGGGATTTAGGAAATCTCTGAGATGACAGGAGATGGGAAGACATAATAAAATGGGAGGACATTCGCAAGAAACTCCATGCGTAAGCAGTGCTGCATGCAGAGTCATGTTGTGTGACCTTGTGGTCTAGTGAGTTCTTGTGACCAAATTCAACTCAGATAAATTTGTAAGGACATTCAGCTTCTCCGAGAGTTTTACTTTCTGTTATGTCTAGCCTTGCCTCAAAAGAGCTAATTAATGATGTGGATCCTATAGGAAACTCTGTTTTAATCTTATCTGAATTTTATTGGCACCTCTGTTGAAATAGTGGAAAAGCTGCTAGCTGCTGCCTGTTCAAGCATTTTTCCTGGGGCTGGAACCAACCAGGAGCTGGCGCTGCATTTCTTACATGAAGCAAAGGGAAGCATTCTGGTGAGTCTTCCCAGCTTTTCACCTTGATGTGGTCAAAGATGTTAATGAAGGATAGGTAACCTATTACTTGATGAGAGGAGAACCTTGTAAAGTCCTTCCTATCCATCTGGCACCCACTGTTTTATGTCCTTTGGATGTATCTAAAGTGGTTCTGCCTGATGTACAGTGCCATGTACTCTTACTGTGTTGCATATTTCCAACTTTGACATGTTTGGCTTAATAATAGGGTGACTGAGCTGAAACTGCTAAATGAAACTTCAATCTTATCTTCCTGGGAAGGTGACTGTGGTGGAAGGCAAAATAAGAGGCTGGGACTGAAGCCAAGGCATAAAGTGTGGTGTCTTGCTCCTCTTAACTTTAGGCAGATCTATTTAACTTCTCTGTGCATGTCTATAGAACGTCTGTGCTGCCAATTTTATATCGGTGTTGTAAGACATGGCACTCTTTCATAAATGCCCTGTGACACCCCTGGGAGGTAATATCAAAGAGCAGGGTGTAGCATGTGGCACAGGGTTGTCATCCTGTTATAGTTATGTGATTGATTTAACCTGGCATAAATCAGCCCTGTGGTCAGGACTGTCCCACACTTCTGCCCGGCTGCTTGTTTCCCATCCCCTGTAGTGCACCAGCACTGACACTTGTGAGATTGTATTGACCTGCATTGGAGAAGAGAACAAATAAAAAGTAATTTTTGTGTGTATGTGTTAGCTTTCTGCTAGATAAGCAGCCCACTGTTGTGAATGCTGTTGCTGGCATTAGGGAGGAACACGGCTGCCCCTGGCAGCAGGAGCTCCCTGTTAAGGTGGTTTAAACTGCTAATGGAAGCGTGACTCCGTTCCCTTCTTCCTGCTAACTTTGAAAGCACTTCTAGTTTAAATGCAAGGTAAAGCAGATTGAGAGAGTTTGGGGTTTTTTCAGTGTGGAATCTTTCAGTCATGACTGTTCTCTTTTATTTTGAAATACTGCTTAGTTAAGTGAGGTAAGATCATGACTTGGATGTTTAAGGCAGACACCATTATAGTGCAGTGTTTTTGGATGTGGTGTGTACCTTAGACCCTCAGTAAATGAGAAGAAACTGCTACATGGTCTCTATGGAATTAACTCTCTCCCAGTACCTTGGTGGTTGTGTTGGAAAGTGTCCATTTGCAGAGACAAAGAAGAGGTGCTGAGAGCTTACCACTTGCCTGTGGTACCCAAGACTAAGTGGATAGTCAAAAATGTGATTTTAAAGTTGTCTCAAATGTTAAACTGTGCTATGGTTCTTTTCTGTTAGATTGCCAGAACGGAGAGGATTAACAATTGCCTGATCTTTGTGGTAAATACCCCAAATATTAAATTCATTATTTTATTTTTGTTTATCTTAGGAAGCTTTGACCAAACTGCTGTTGAAGAGGCCAGTACGATCACCTACCCATCCTTTGGCAGATTATCACTACACAGGTTTGTTAATCAGAATAATTCTGTGCTGCCTATCTATCATAAAGGAATTTTTCTATCCTTTTCTGCTCTTTTGGGGAACTCTTTAACACTACAGTAAGATTAAGATACCACTTTTCTCTCTTGTAAATCAAGTGATGCCTTGCCAGGATTTTTGCCTGTGCAAATTGACACTTGTAGTGTAAGAAGCCCTGCATCTCTCAGAAATGTGCATGTGTGTATTTGCGTATGTTTGTATTTTGATTTCCTTTATGGGGAAAAGGGAATGTGATCCCTTACACAGAGAAGCCACAGAGAATGCGGGAAGATAGCCAGTTATGTACAAGAAAGGCTGTGGTAACCTCAGAACCACAGCCTCTTTGGCATGAATTGCCAGAGTGGAGTTAAGAAGGGATTTTATGGGAAGAGTTTTCAAGCTTGCTGAAGAAAGTTCAGCTAACTACTGATGCCTGTCAACGTGTCTACAAAATCTAAGTGCTGTAAACTGCCTTTGTAGTCTTGTACCTAAATAGAAAATAGTCGTATGACACTAACTTCAGTGATCTAGGGTGACCCTAGCCACCTGAAAGACCTGATGTAAGGTGGTAAAAAGACATCTAATAGCTGGCACCACAATGCATAGAAATTACATTTCTTCATTATTACACACTCCTACTATAATGGTGAGAAATGGTACTTGAATAATATCTATAAGGCAGGAGAAGGACATTCCAAAATGTGTTTATTATTAGAGGCAAGGGTGCTGAGATAGTAGAAATATTTGAGATGTAATAAATCTTCAAGTACAGTGGATTGCTGCTGAAAGAGAAGATCCTGTTCTGCCCCACTGTTTCCCTTGTATAAAATCTTAATGACTGGACCACCACAAAGTGTGTCTGTTCACCTTGCTGTTTTGTTGAAAAGTATCTTAGTTCATCTAATGGACTGGTTTTTGCAAGCTGAACTGAGTTAACCTGTGATGTACTAGATCTAACACAGAGGTAGTGATGAGAGGAGAGCTGAAGTGGAGCAGTATTGGGGGTATGGACAGTAGTCTGCAGTTATGCTGGATTAGGTGTTGCATCTGTGTGAACATAAAGAAAAAGTAGTATGTAGAAGAGTAAACGTTTGAAATTGCAAGGGCTTTGGTTACAACTTTTTTTTTCCCTACAGGATCTGACAAGTGGAAAGTTGCAGAAAAAAAACTTTTCAACAAAGGCATTGCAATCTACAAGAAAGACTTTTTCTTGGTCCAAAAGCTTGTAAGTTACTTTTTGTTTGCTTTTTTTTTAAATGACAGCGATGATACATTCTTACAGCTTTGTGGAGCATTTAGTACAGGGAGTTCAATCTTGATTTTTCTGAAACCTCAGAATTAATAAACATTAAGTCCTGCACTTAAAAGATTTCAGAGAAATTACTTCATCTAGCACAGCATAGAATCCCACTCAGTAGTGTTTTTTTGCTGTTGTTGTTTACTTAACCCTTCTACTTGCTGCATTAGTTCCATTAGTCCACACTGAAGATATCACTTCTGCAGTGTGTATTTATAGAGTGCTGGTAATGTTCCAGTATGGCTTAAATGGCTTGCTTATAAAACTAAATAGAAACACATCCTTGCTACTGATGAAAAGGACCAAAGAAGGATATGTGAATAATGCATCCTTTAGGATCTCTCTTCCAAGTTTTCTGTGACAGTGATAGTAAAAATGATCACTCCTCTCTGTTTTCATGAGGTATGACACTTCAGTGGGGGGAAGTGGCTGAAGGAGAGTACAAACCCAGGAGCTGCGTACATCTTTCCTGAATAAATTCACAAAAGGCATTTAAGTTACAAAATCCGAGAAATTAATGATATATTCCAAAACTTCCAGAAAAATCACTGATAGAGAATATGTAGATGGCCACAGGTCTGTACTGATAATTGTCCACCACCATATGTGTATGAAATGTGTGTGGCCAAAATGGGAAAGGGCTGCAAGCCTTCCTTTCCATTTTTGGATTGGTATTCTGGTCTGGTCTTCTCTGAAATGCTGCTGAAAAATAAAGCTCCCCCATAAAACTGAAAGGCTGCTCTTGAGCCTGACAGCTCAGTAGGAACATTTCAGAAGTGAAGAGGTGCAGTAAGCTTACGAAGTGTCAGGTTCTGTCACCTTTACATTCACCAGCTTTTTCTTTGGAAAGTTGGTCCTGTAGTTCTCAGTGAGTAACAGTGGCAGTAGGGGACGGGCTGTGGGATGGGGCAGACATGACACAGAAAAGGTTTTAACAGCAGTTGTGATGTAATGGTGACTACTGAGGAAAGAAATATACAAATTGTACTTATTGCAAGTTTAGTAATTATTCATAAGCTTTCTTAAACTCATGTAATCCATTGGACTTTTATGTTTTTTAAACACCAGATAAAAACCAAAACAGTGGCTCAGTGTGTGGAATTCTACTACACATACAAGAAACAAGTGAAAATTGGTCGGAATGGGACCTTAATCTTTGGGGACATTGATGTTGCTCATGAGAAATCTATGAAAGATGAAGCTGAAGTTGACATCAAGGTAATTTCCTAAATTTCTCACATCTTTTGGGCTGTGGTATGATTTTGTGTTCTGGCCAGTGTGGAGCAGTCCAGATTCATAAAATTGTGTCCTGTGTCACATGATGACGTTTACTTACAGACATCAAAACTAACAGTTCCTTTATCTTCTGGTGAAGAGTTCCCATAGGTTTGCACGCATTCTTCCTCTCAGAAGGGACATTTACAGTGAAGAACAGGGGCATGTGGAAGAAGAAGAGGAGGAGGAAGAAGAAGAGGCAGAGGAAGGCCTAGACAACAGAAGGGGCACAGTTCCTCTCCAAGATGAAGTGACGCTACCAGATGATGTGATAGTAAGTGCTGCATTGTGTGTGTTGTGCTTTCTATGCCACCTTCACTCTGCAACTTGTTCAGAAAATATCAGCTGGACAGTTTCAAATATAAAAAGTTTCCACCTCTTACTTCTCCCGGAGCAAGAGACTGGGCTGAGGTGGGAGAACTGAGATGAGTAAAGGGGGGAAAAAACAATATAATTCTTTATGGTTGGTACACACATAGGACCGTTATGAGAAATGTCCTGAAAATATCTTGACTTTTACATGAAATAAAACTTTGGTCTGGAATAAATGAAACACGGGGGCTCTGCCATTGTTTTCCTTCTGGTGGTGGGTTTAAGTTTCAGTTTGCCTTAACTGTTAACTCTCTCTCCGAAGGCCAATGATGCCAATGTCAGAAGTCAAGGGGCAGCTGTTACAGGCAGAATTGGAAGGAAGCCGAGGGAGACAACAATGAGGCCACGAAAGCCTATTACTGCCCCAGTGCAGAGGAGGAGGCGGAAACAGAAGATAAAATCAGATGCTACCAGTAAAACTCAGAACACAGAAAACACATTTCCGTGTAAAAAATGTGGCAGGTAAGAGCACCTCTGCTTCCAGCAATAGTCAAGAATTGCAGTAGGGTATCTCCTGTGGAAGCTTATTCTCAAATGAGCTTTCCTTCTCTCTGTCTAGACCAGAGACACTGGCAATAATTTTAATGATGTATCACCACACTAATACTTGCAGATTAGATACTACTACTTGGATAATTGCCTGCTGCTGACTGTTTTTTCCTCAAATGGAATGAGACATTACCTGCATTTCAGCTGTGTGCAGTATTTGGTGTTAAGCTGCACTTTCAAACACTGCTGTACTGCTCCTCTGTAATGCCTACATTTTTGTAACGAGTCATTTCAATATATTTGCTGAATCACATATTAAGAGCAGGGGATAGACTTATGAACAGTGGTGTAGAAATACAAGATACTATCATTGTTGTAGCAGCAGATATTAGGCCAGTGGGTACACAGTGCATCTGGTTAAACTTGCACCCATCTCTTGTGCCTGTAAAATGGTTTTCTCTCTCCTTACACAGTTCTAGTACGTTTTGTAGGTTTGTTGCAAACAGATTCGTAAGTACCAAGAAAATTCAGTTCCTTACGTAAATAGCTTAATCTTACAATAGTCCTATGATACCAGTGGTTTTCTTTTTACTTAAAAAGAAGCACTAAGCTAGGGGATGGCAAGAAAATGCACTCTCCATCCAGTTACAGCACCAGGGGTATTAACAGATTCCTGCTGTGGCTGGGACATACCTGGTCCTGCCAAGGTATCCTGTCCCTGTGCCCTTGGGGAGCACATGGCATTGGGAAGGGCAGGTTTTGGTCCTGGCCACTGACAAAGGAGAAGCAGACAAGGATCTTAATGGTGTCTAAACTTGTCTTGTGATGTTTGGTGCCAAACCCAAATAGTTCATTGCAAAAGACAGAGGGATAAATCATAGACGTGCAAAGTTAGGAGGAAAAGGTTCGAGAGTTTCTAGCTGTGTGGAAAAGGGTCAAGAGTAACATTTGGCTGTTATTTACCTCTGTATTGTAATTTTTGCAGCACTGGGGGGGAATGCCTAAAAGCCAGGGCCCGGTTGTGTTAAGCAGCATGTGCGTATTTCAGGTACCAGCACTGCCCCTATGAATTTAGGAAATTTAAGAGCTGAGGAAATGGCTGTATTAAGAAATGAAGCGAGTGGTTTGAGGGTGCTCAGGACGCAGTGCTGGCACACACCAAGTCAAGTGGTGTTTGCTGTGGATGCTGTGTTGCAGTGCCAATGTGAGTTCCTGTGCCAAAGCTCACAAACTTGAGGTGGGAGCAGCAGAAGCTCTTTTGGAGATGTAATGGAGGAAGCTGTAGGAGACATCTGTGCTAACGTACACCTGTGCTTCCTCAGGGTGTTCTACAAGGTGAAGAGCCGCAGTGCTCACATGAAAAGCCATGCAGAGCAGGAGAAGAAGGCAGCTGCACTGAAGCAGCAAGAGAGAGAGGCAGCAGCGGCGGCGGCAGCAGCCCACAGCCAGGCCCGGCAGGAAGAGAGCAGCGAGAGTGGGAGCAGCAGCAGTGGAAGCAGCAGTGGGAGCTCAGATGAAGATGGAGAAATATAGCAGCAGACCACAAGTGGAGGGAGTCGCAAGGCTGGACCCAGCCTCTCTCTTGGTGGTCTCACTTTTTTTGCTTGCACTTTTCTTACCTGAACCATCAGGTCTCGGTTTCAGTGCTGCTGTTTCCTCATGCCACGAGTTCCACTTCACCTTGCCGGTACTGACCAGGCCGGAATGATGGATGAAAAGATTTATTTCAACTTGGATTTTTCTTTTTTAAAAACAAATACAAGGTTTCTATTCTATTTATAATGATACCTGAGGTACATATTAGAACAATGTCACCTGCAGTGGAAGTAAGTTCTCTCTCGGGTCAGCCAGACCTTTCTTTTTGTGCTTGTCAGGACTCTTAGGTATAAAGGTTTCCAGACTGAAGCAAGAAAATGATGCTTTTCTCTGAGCTAACTGTATCCAGTTACTGTTACATTGGTGATTTCTAGATGTTTCCTTTCTCAGCAAGTTCTCCTTCCTGTTACACTTTCCTGCCTTTCTTCCTGAGCATTTATTCAGGCAGCCAACAAGTTTTGTGGAAAGGTGGTGTGCACTTTTGGCCTCTGCTTCACAAAAATTAAAAAAGGGATGAGCAAGACACTCTTCCTTTTGAGAGGAAGTTTTATTTTTCAAAAGGAAACCTGAGGTGTTTGGGTTTTTATGCCATTAAGAATGCAGCAATGGATATAAAAATATCCTGTGGGATTAGAGTAGCCACAGGCCTTGTGGGCTGTCTCATCTTGGAAAACAAAATAGTCTGCCTTTGATTAACTTAATGGAAAGTGGTCTGGGCTTCACAAGTGCAATTTGAAATGAAAACTGCTGGTTTTGACTTTGCATAAATGGGAGCAAGTTTGTTTAATGAATATGAACCAAGGCTTTCTCGTGTGCTGGATTGTGTGCACCTCAGATGGGAGGAATGGACTCTCATCTCCAGCGGTCTCCTTAAACCCCTCTGTGAATGGCTTTTACCTCTCAACACATCTGTTTCTTTCTTGTGGCAGCCCTCATTTATTCCTTGAAATTGCCATCATCAGGAGCTTGTTTGGTGGGGCCCTAATTTTCCAAATACTTCCTGTCAGACAGTATGGATGTGCAGGAGGAGCTTGTTACCGGTGGTGAGACAGCCCTGCCCGCTGGGTTGTCCTGCTGTGAGCCATGCTCTGTGCTGAAAGGCTGACTCTTCCTTCAGAATGGACACATGCTAATAGCCCAAAAAGTCTAGGTGCCAAAAGCCTGCTGGTGAAAGAGTTAAGTAGTAAAGTGATTCAGGTGACATGGATGTTAGATTTGCACAGGATTGTTGTACTTCTTTAAAGCCCACATTTATCATTATTTCGTAAAGATGTAGGGAATCGGGTCATTTCCTTGTGCTTCACAGCTGGTCAGTCCTGGCCCCGTACCCTGGCTGCCCAGCTCCCTCCCTCCCTCCAGCCAGTGCTCCACAGAGGCACTGATTCCCCAGCTCCCTGGGTGCCAGCACTGTGTCAGATCGTGTGTGCACTGCTCTGGTGGTGCAACACCAAAGGAGCCGATTGCTCCTCCATTTCCAAGCAGGGATCCAAAGGGGAAGTTGCTGTATGTGAACTATGGAGGGTTCATGACTGGCTGATTCTTAAAAATGCTTGACCCTTTAAGCTGCTAGATAAATTCCAGGTTAATTACGGAAAGCATCTCCAACTCCAGAGTGCCATCTGGCAATCTTCCTACCCCATGGTTCTATGCAGCCATGATTGCTTCACTAAGTGTGGGGGGCTGTGTATTGTACCATGTTTGCTTTAACATATATATGCCTTGTGATAGAATCCTACATCCTAATAGCAGAAACAGTTACTGCTCTCACAAAATAAGTAGGAGTATCATTAAGGACTGTACTTTTTTCAGCGTTTACACTTTTACCTTTAAGTGTTCAATTTTCTGCCAAGGTTATATTTTTCACTCCTGACAAAATTAGGTTTCCTTTCACCATTTGGATGACTGTTCTGTGTCCCTACATGCACAGCTCTTGTTGACTAACTAGGCTGTGGAAGCAGATGGCATATCACAAACTGTTAAAATCATTCAAAAACTGTAAAGAACTAAAAGCTACTAATCTTTAAAAAGAAGCTCAAGCAAATTAGTCTTCCTATTAGGTGTTTTGATGTTGTAGCTTTTTCCTTTTGTAAATTGGAGAAAATGCTTATCTACTGTTTTCCTAGGGCTCTTCGAAGCTTCAGCACACTGTGCCAGGACAGACAGTAGGTGAAGCAGCTGGACCTCATGGGACACTTGTGGTACTGGGTTTAATGCCAGTAAAGAGCAACAATACAATTGAACTTAAAAGTTCTGAAGTGTGTTTCTGGGAAGTTGCCAATAGTTTCCAGATCTGGAGAACTGCAGGGCAGGGCAACAATTCAGAGGCAAGCAGGGCTTCTGAGTATATCTAAAAAGGATTTAAAGTAATGTAGGTGGTGTTGCACTATTGTAATGACCTGGAATAAGTGTCGCAGCAGCAGAACGGTGTACAGTTATTCAGCAGAGACTGGGAAGGCCTAGGAACACATAACAAAGGAATGGAAATAGAAGTGGAACTGGCACATATTGAGAAATATGGCCAAAAAAAATATTTTTGTTTTTTTTTTTTTTTTAGATTGGAGAGGAGATCTGACTAAACTGGAGAACTAAAATAAGGTTAATCAAACTGTCTTGAGAACATGCTTTCACTATCCTTGCTAGAACAGGGCGAAATCAATCGGTATGTAATCCTTTAGGGAAAACCAGAGATCGTTTGTGTTGGGACAAACCAAAGCTCTGTCTAGCCTCAGGTCTTGTTTGACAGCCATCAGGAGCAGATGCTCAGCAAAAAGTGAGGCAGAGCATGGACCAGCAGGTGTAGTTCCAGCTAGAAAACAGAATGCTAAACTACATGTTCTCTGGTAAGGCAAATGTGCAGAGAGGTTAGTACTGAAATGTACTGTTCTCCTTATGGGCAGAAATTTGGGATGTTTCTGCCTTTTATTCTTCTGCTCTCTGTATCACCTGCATTTACTCTAGTATTTCTAGTGTCTGGAAGTACGCATTGGTGATAATGAGCACACATTTAGTCATGGCCCTCGGGGAGTTTTCAAGCTCGACGTAGTTTTAGATATGGCATAGCAAATTATGGTGGCAAACAACTGATCAGATGAAATGAAGTACAGAGGTTTAGGGAGGAAATCATGGGATTGCTTTAAGTACCAATTTAATCTTCTTTCATATACGATGATGCTTGAATGGAAGCATTATTATAGTCTTCCAAAGACTAGATCTTTAACTGATTCTCCCTATTTTAAGAAATTGATATGAATAAGGTTTTCTCTTATCAAGGATAAGCCATTGAGGTGCTGATAAGAACAAATCGGAAATTTTCTTTAATTGCACAAAAAAGGTGTGTGTATTACACACTGAATGCAGTACTGGTTGTTTCTCTCCAACACCCTGCTGCAGTAGAAGAGAACAGGAAGATTTGATAGAGTGAGGTCTGCCACTGGAAGAAAATCAGGAAAGGGCTTTTTCTGAGGATAACCTCTAACAGCTGTGGGTTAGCATGGCTGACCAAAATCAGATACATGTTCCAAGTAAGTGGCATCAAATGGAAATGTTTCTGAGCATGTTATATAGTGCCAATAGCCACCAGAAGACCTCTTTTCTGCCATGGTAGTAAGTAAAAATGCTCTCGAGTGTCTTGTTTTAAAACAAGCAACACCAAAGCTGCTGCCCACTTGCTTATGGTAGCAGTTTGGAACTGATCCTACATCTGAATTAGATCCTGCCTTCTAGCAAAAGTTGGCAGAGAATTGTTTTAATAAAACAAACTAAACAACCCCCAATTGCTGTGGACAAAGCATTTGAACTGCATTTGTTTAATCTGGTATGAATTTTGTTACTCCTCTTAATGGGCGAAAAAATTACTTGAGTGGCCCTTTACTGCAGCACAGCCTTAACTTAAGGCTGTGGTGTTCCAGTTATGATAAAAAAAAATTATTGTCTCATCTTCTGTTGATTTGTCCATTTTAAAACCCTATGCTAATTTTCTGTCATTTAAAAGCCTATTTACTGATCTCCCTTCAGTACCAGGGTTTGCTGTTAATTTAGAAAAAAAGACAGTATGTGGTCAGTCCTTACGCTGAGTTTGAACAAGGCGTGTCTTGGCTCTAGTTGTCTTTTCTACGGGAACAAACACAAGATTCATAGACTGCAGTTCCGTAAAATCTGTGTACTGATAGATTTGCCTTTTACAGTGTGAGTCAGGCATCAGGTGGTCACATAGCCAGTAGCCAGGTGGCTGTATTTCAGAGCCACTACCTGTTTGAGCCTTGATGCCAGCGTTGGGCATTGCGGAGATGCAGCGATGGATCACGTTTTGCCCTGGTCGCCTACTTCTGCCTTTCTGCCTGTGTCGTCTGCCCTTACAGTTACAGTCAGTCTTTCAGGTTTGTGATCTGCATGCAATAGCATCGCAGTTTTCTAAGACTGTGTGTATATAATTACTAGATATATGCATGCACTTGCGATGCATATCTGATATAGCTACCAGGGTTTGCAGTCTAGCTGCAAGAACAACTCTACTGCATTTTAATTTATTTGATGTTTTTCCATTTACTGATACAGGGAATGGTATCTGAGAGAACTCAGCTCTGTAAGGTGAAGGCCCACAGAATTTCAACCAGCTCTGCAGGACTGTGGCATTTTGCTAGCTAGAACGAGGTAGGAATATAGCTATTTAAAGGGAGGGCAAAGATAGAAATTCTAAAGCTTAATGGTAACTGTTCTATTAATCCCATACTAGAGATGCAATGTGAAGACCAAATTAGCTAAAAATACCCTCTGATTTATTAGACTGAGGCTTTTGGTCATTCTTATCATTGCAACAAGCCTAGATTAAAATCAGCATTCAAAAAGTGTTTCCCAAACTACAAAGAGTGAGCTTTCTCACTCAGCAATTACACACTTCGTAATTCTTTTTCAGGCAGTGGACTAGAAAGTCCCTATACATACATACCCTCTTTTGAAAGAAATGGGAGTAGGGAGGACTGTAGCCATGTAAGTCTCATCTGCTTTCATGCAATGGCACTTTTAGTGCAATGATTACCTCTGCCAGAAACCTTACTCTAAACCACATTTTCCCACACAAACTTTCTCCCCATTTTATCTTCTGATATATGTCTGAAAGTTTATAAAGCTTTAAAGAGACAGAAGCAGCGTCTACAAATCACGTTTGATTTTTGTGGGGGTGAGTTTCTATGTAAATTCCTCACTTGGGTTCAGCTGCTTTACTCGCCCTTGTTTTCTCCTGTGTCAAATATTAGGAAGACACAAACTTGGAATCCCCAGCTGTTGAAGGACTTTTCTTCCCAAAACTGGGATTCCACTGACAGCTGAGCCTGAAAAAAACCCCCTTAACTTCTCCAGATTAGAAGACAACATATATTTTTATAGAAATGTAATTGTATATTTTAAAACCCATTTCCCTGCAGCTTTTCCATGTGTATTTTTTTTCCCCTCGTAGTTCAGATTTGATATAAACTTTTTTGTGTTCATTCTTTTTATGTTCTGTTTTTAAATTTGTAGTCAAAGCTTTGGTGTACTGTACAGGAGCAGTCAGCCTTTGTAATTACTGTACAAATGCTTTATAATAAAGTATATTACTTTTATTTTAACAAGTGAGCAGACACTTCCTTTTGTGTGTTTGCTGCCTAGGGCACCTTTTAAAAGACTGTTACATGTTAAAAATGTACATATATAAATATATTTACCTGTGCTGTACAGTTGTGATAGACTGGACTGAATTTATTTTTTGTGTGCTTTTTTATAAAATATTAATACACTAAAGGAAATCTTGTTGATGTGATTGTAATGTACTATGTAACTTATTTACTTAATATCCTCTATATATCAAAAAACCCCTTTTATTAAATGAGGTTTAAAAAATTAGTTTCATAGCAGAGTTTTTTGATGGTACGTGGGAGTGGTTGGGGGTGATAGTGACTGTGATGCATTCATGCCAAGGGAAGCAGTTATGAGTTTTTTAGCTACTCCGCTCTCTTGTCATACCCACCTCTCTATTTTTCAGAGCAATCACAGAATCACAGAATGTTAGGGATTGGAAGGGACCTTAAAAGATCATCTAGTCCAACCCCCCTGCCAGAGCAGGAATACCTAGATCAGGTCACACAGGAACATGTCCAGGCGGGTTTTGAATGTCTCCAGAGAAGGAGACTCCACAACCTCTCTGGGCAGCCTGTTCCAGTGTTCTGTCACCCTCACTGTGAAGAAATTCTTCCTCACATTTATGTGGAACCTCCTATGTTCCAGCTTACACCCATTGCCCCTTGTCCTATCATTGGATGTCACTGAGAAGAGCCTGGCTCCATCCTCATGACACTCACCCTTGACATATTTATAAACATTAATGAGGTCACCCCTCAGTCTCCTCTTCTCCAAGCTAAAGAGACCCAGCTCCCTCAGCCTTTCCTCATAAGGGAGATGTTCCACTCCCTTAATCATCTTTGTGGCTCTACGCTGGACTCTCTCGAGCAGTTCCCTGTCCTTCTTGAACTGGGGGGCCCAGAACTGGACACAATACTCCAGGTGTGGCCTCACCAAGGCAGAATAGAGGGGAAGGAGAACCTCTCTCGACCTACTAACCACTCCCTTTCTAATACACCCCAGGATGCCATTGGCCTTCTTGGCCACAAGGGCACATTGCTGGCTCATGGTCATCCTGCTGTCCACCAGGACCCCCAGGTCCCTTTCCCCTACACTGCTCTCCAGCAGGTCAGCTCCCAACCTGTACTGGTACATGGGGTTGTTCTTCCCCAGATGCAAAACTCTACACTTGCCCTTGTTGAAATTCATTAAGTTTCTCCCCGCCCAACTCTCCAGCCTATCAAGGTCTCGTTGAATGGCAGCACAACCCTCTGGTGTGTCAGCCATTCCTCCTAGTTTGGTATCATCAGCAAACTTGCTGAGGATACATTCTGTACCCTCATCCAAGTCATTGATGAAGATATTAAACAACACCGGTCCCAGTACCGACCCCTGAGGGACTCCACTAGTCACAGGCCTCCAACTAGACTCCGTCCCATTAACCACAACTCTCTGGCTTCTTCCCTTCAGCCAGTTCATAATCCACCTCACTACCTGATCACTAAACCCATACTTTATCAGCTTATCTACAAGGATGCTGTGGGAGACAGTGTCAAATGCTTTACTGAAATCAAGATAAACCACATCTACCGCTCTACCATCATCTATCCACCTAGTTATTTCCTCATAGAAGGCAATAAGGTTGGTCAAACATGACTTACCCTTGGTAAAACCATGTTGACTGCTCTTAATGACCCCCTCATCCTTGATGTGCCTCGAGATCGTGCCAAGAACAAGCTGTTCCATCACCTTTCCAGGGATGGAGGTGAGGCTGACCGGTCTATAGTTACCCGGGTCCTCCTTCTTGCCCTTCTTATAGATTGGAGTGACATTTGCTATCCTCCAGTCCTCAGGCACCTCTCCTGTTCTCCATGACTTACCAAAGATGATGGAGAGTGGCCTAGCAATGACCTCTGCCAGCTCCCTCAGCACCCTTGGGTGCATTCCATCTGGTCCCATTGATTTATGGATATCCAGATTGCTCAACTGATCCCTAACCCAATCCTCATCTACCAAGGCAAACTCCTCCTTTATCCTGACTTCTTCCGGGGCTACAGGGATCAGGGGCTCCTGGGGAAAGCCTGCAGGAGTAAAGACAGAGGCAAAGAAGGCATTCAGCACCTCTGCCTTCTTTATATCCTCTGTCTCTAGGGCACCCCCCTCATTCATCAGTGGGCCTATATTGCCTCTAGTGTTTGTTTTATTAGCTATGTATTTGAAAAAGCCCTTTCTATTGTCCTTGACCTGGCTTGCAAGGTTAAGTTCTAAGGAGGCCTTAGCAATCCTTGAGGCTGTTTCTCAGTGTAAACTTCTCCCTGAAGATACCAGCCTGCGTTGTGTTTTATGTCTTCTATTCAAGAAAATAACTAGGGGATGGAACTCCAGTTGCTTTATATAAGTGTTGATTGTGTGTGTCCCACTCCAAGCCAAGCACCTTCCCAGAATCACAGAATCACAGAATGTTAGGGATTGGAAGGGACCTCAAAAGATCATCTAGTCCAATCCCCCTGCCAGAGCAGGAACACCTAAATCAGGTCACACAGGAACATGTCCAGGCGGGTTTTGAATGTCTCCAGAGAAGGAGACTCCACAACCTCTCTGGGCAGCCTGTTCCAGTGTTCTGTTACCCTCACTGTGAAGAAATTCTTCCTCACATTTATGTGGAACCTCCTATGTTCCAGCTTACACCCATTGCCCCTTGTCCTATCATTGGATGTCACTGAGAAGAGCCTGGCTCCATCCTCATGACACTCACCCTTTACATATTTATAAACATTAATGAGGTCACCCCTCAGTCTTCTCTTCTCCAAGCTAAAGAGACCCAGCTCCCTCAGCCTTTCCTCATAAGGGAGATGTTCCACTCCCTTAATCATCTTTGTGGCTCTACGCTGGACTCTCTCAAGCAGTTCCCTGTCCTTATTGAACTGGGGGGCCCAGAACTGGACACAATACTCCAGATGCGGCCTCACCAAGGCAGAATAGAGGGGAAGGAGAACCTCTCTTGACCTAATAACCACTCCCTTTCTAATACGCCCCAGGATGCCATTGGCCGCCTTGGCCACAAGGGCACATTGCTGGCTCATGGTCATCCTGCTGTCCACCAGGACCCCCAGGTCCCTTTCCCCTACACTGCTCTCCAGCAGGTCAGCCCCCAACCTGTACTGGTACATGGGGTTGTTCTTCCCCAGATGCAAAACTCTACACTTGCCCTTATTGAATTTCATTAAGTTTCTCCCCGCCCAACTCTCCAGCCTATCAAGGTCTCGTTGAATGGCAGCACAACCCTCTGGTGTGTCAGCCATTCCTCCTAGTTTGGTGTCATCAGCAAACTTGCTGAGGATACATTCTGTACCCTCATCCAAGTCATTGATGAAGAATGCCAGTAACAACCTTGATAGGGTGTTAGAGATCCATGAGGAATAGTTAGTTCTAGGTCCACTTCTGTGCTGTAAGTAAGGCCAGCTGGATTCTGACACTACCTGAAACAACTACAAAGGCAGTGGGCAAAGGCAGCATGGTTTTCATTTTAGTTGTTAATTTATGCTGACATTTTCATTTCAGTATTCTTGGCAAAGCTGGCAGGAGAAAGACAGCCCACGACACGAAAATGCTTTTTTCAGCTCAGTGTAGAAGCCCCTGCTTTCCTTTACTCCTGTGGATGAGGCTGTTGAGCAGCAGTACTGTTTGGAGAAGTAAGTGGTATTTTGCTTGGTGGGCAAAAGAGACAGGGAACACTGAAGCCTTCACTTCTGAGAGCAGACCAGAGGTTATTTAAGGCTTTAAGTAATGTATTTGCCTCCATGTCAAAGCCAACTGGCAGAAGTGCTAAAGGTTGATTACTTTGTACAAAAGCTGAAGCTGTGCAAACAAAATTTGGATGATAAAAAAAAAGTCACAAGTTTTGGGCATTTTGGTTTTCATCTGTTTTTAACTGGTGAATCCAAGCCCAAGCTTCTAGAAGGTAATACAATTACTGAAAGAGACCTTATAAGCTGTTTTAGTGATTGGTAAACTCTGAGTTAGTGGTAGTGCAAGGAATTCTGCAGTAATTCCTGGTATATTTTCTTAAATAGCATTACAGCCATCATGGATGCTGTTCTTATCATTATTGAGACTGACTGCAGTGGACTGTGGGGTAGAAAGCTTTTTTTCTTTATATCTGACTTTAAAAATTATACTTCAGTGACATTGTCTATTGAAGGCTAAAGTTTCTATTACAGAACTTTATCAGTTAACCTTTTGTCCTGATTTAATGGAATTGATGGTATATTGCTGTTAAGAGTTAAAATTCAAAGTGAATTACTAATTTTGTGCTGAAGAAAGACTAGCCATTTATTTGACTTATTTGGCTTTTTTTCCCCATATAGCAGTAGTAGATTTTCTTCTTAGGATCTAAGAACAAAGTCTGACAACCAATGTCTTAAAAGATTGAAAAATATTTATGAATTGGATGACAAAAATCACAATATATCAGCATTTTTAAAGTCTAAGTTATTTGCTATCCTAAAATATAGAGGCAATGAGGAACAGCATTTACATACTATAAATACATTGCTCCCTGAGCAGCTAGGAAAGTTTAATGAGAACAAAATGTAATTTCTGAATGCTCTTCACAAGCTGAGCTATTTCATTACACAACAGCCAGACATTTGTATAAAATAACATTATATTATTTTTAAACAAGTTTCACAGAAGAACATTTATAAACATAGGCCTAAATAATTTAAACAACAACTTTTAACAGTTTGGTCATGCTACAAAATTACTGCATACAAAAGATAGCCAAAGGGGATGTTAAAAGTGCTCTCTTGCTTGAAGATTGTTCTAGGTGAGTCTACTTCTAGTGTAACCTGCTGGTTCTTGGGTCTCTTCTCACATTTTCCCAGCAGCTCTCAATATAATCACTGCATACATCAGCTCTTTGAAGAGGGGTCAATGTGCTAACAAGCAAGTAAAAAAACCTAGCTATTTCCTCTCACTAATTTAATTTTAGGATATTTCTCTAAGGAATAAAGTGGAAGCTAATCCTCCATAATTTCACTGGGGGAAAGCAGAATTCCACATGGCTTGCAAGTTTTACATGGATGCTCTTTTTCATCCATGAAGAATAATAATGTGCTTACTGCTTTATTGGATGTGGTGAGATAGGGAAGAGCAAGGAAGAATACCACATGACAAGCCTTGCACCATTTTACTCAGCCACTCCCTGTAGGTACGCAGGCTGAGCTTCACTGTTAGCTTATAAATGACATGGTGTAGCACCATCAATATGCAAATCAGCTGCTTTAATTCTACCACCTGTGTTATGTCTTCCACCACATCCAGTGCGTAATTGTAAAGTGCAAATTTTAAAATTTAGAAAAACTTATTTTGGAGGAGATAGAGTTCAGGGGGTTTGATTTGTTCTTGAGAGTAATTGTGACTGATCAGGCATAGCAACATTTAGCTAAACCTTCCACCCAGCTTTGAGCTGAAACATCTCCTGACAAGTGAAAGTGTCAGTTTATTCTTTTCATATTGTATGGTTTCAGTAAGATTGACATACAGTTTTTATCAGGAGAGTTTTAAATTATGTGCTAATTTATCACAGCATGAAGGGTGAAAGGTGAGGGAAAGTGTCTGCTACTGCCATTAAAACTGGGCTGACACTGGATGTCCCATTCCTTCAATAATAGATTTTTTTTTTCTTTTTTTGTGGTATTTATAATGCAGCCCCCAAAAAAGAGATAAAGGAATTTGTGCTGTTAATCTGTGAAAAGAGCTGATGACAGTGGGCCACATAATACACACAGCTCTGCCACCAACTGCAATAGTTCTTGGACTGATTCCCATACATGCGGCCTGTCTTGGTCACTTACAAGAGCCAGGAACTCCTTTTATCCCTCACATCTGGTCAATGGAGCTGTGTTTCATTCCAATCATCACCACATACTCAGAACACTTAAGTTGATATTATGCTCTCAGGATATCCCAAAACAGCCAGAGTAGAGAATTTGCTGTATCTAACACGACCTTCAGAAATGCACAGACTTAGACCATATTTAGATACTGAAAAAAATCAACCAGCAGGATTACTTGGCATTGGACTACATGCTCATCGCTCACTCGCTCTCCTGTCACATTTCACTTGAGGCACTAACTTAGCCATACGTACCATACTCGTAAATGTGCTCGGAGAGACCTGCTACAGACATTCAACTGCTCTGCTGTGTGGCCAGGCACTACAAGAGCCCTGCATGGTCTGTTCTGAAAATATCCCCAAACACAGATGAATTTGGCATTTCTGTTTGTTGGTAGTATTCAGAAGTCAAGTTTTGTCCCATTCAAGCTCTGGCTCACATTAAACACACTTTAATTAGAGTCAGCAAGGGCACAAGCCAATCCGCCATTGCCCCACCACAGCAGATGGGCTGAGCCTGCTGTGTACAGCCAAAGCACATCCACTGGGCCAAAGGTGGTTGGCTGCAAGTAAACTGAATGGCTTTGTTTCAGACGCAGCCAATACAAAATGGCTGTTGACTGTGTACCCTCTTTCCCATTGTACTTCTCAGTCAATGGTGCCTTTACTAATGATAAAGCTAGGAGAATAATTCTGAAAGAAATTACGTACAAATATAAAGTTGTCTGTAAGATAAATCCAGTGAGCTGGTGAACTAAGAAACTGCTTTCTTTCTGGTCAAGAGAACAGCTGCCTGGAAATAGTTTGTGCTAGGTGAACAATGTCCACTGTTTCTGCCATTGCTCTCTTGACCTTATTTTCACTAATGAATCTAAGTCAAACTCAAACCTTATCAGCAATTGCCAATTTAATTCAGAATTCTTCTAACAATCATAGAACAACTAGCAATATATTGAAACTAAACTGTGATTGTCTTATAATCTTCTACTTCACACTGTTCACCTAGAAATTGATTAGACAGAGAATTACCATCTGCTACAATTACACTTGGAGTTGAGATCAATACCACTGTTGTCTGGGCCAATTCTACCTTTTTATGTCTGACCATGACTTCCAAGATTTCAACTCCTGCCACACCTTCACAAACAAAATAATTGAGTGGCATTCTGCCACCATCCCTTCCATGCCTGGTCTGGAACCAGCAGGTACACTTGTCACCATTTTAATTCAAACAGAGATGGTACCATGAATTAGAAGAAAAGCTTTTTAAAAAGCTAACAAAACAAAACGTGCTGCAGAAAAATCTACCTATTCCCTAAAGATAAGAAGGAAAAAAACCATCACTACTGGCATCCAACAGTGCAATTGGGTATGTCTTCATCATTGTTTAATGCTTTTCACTAAAAATAGTTACCTGTCATAAGGGGGTTTTATTAAAACTGGTTACCCTGCAATACAGAACATTCAGTACCTCTTCAATACTTTTTTTCTTCCAGCGCTCACTTTCCATCATCTCAACTCACCTTCCCCACTAACTACATACACTTTCTCTCACTGCTTACATCTGTGCTTTCATAAAAAATGAGTATCCCCAAACCCAAAGTTTTCTGTTCTCAAACCCAGGTCTTTTGTTCACTGTTTGTTTCTGTGTTAGTATCAGCCTTCTTAGTTATAGGAAATTTCCAGAACTAAGGATTATATCCACCAGTGACACAAGGCAAAACTAGGAACCAGTTGTAGGCTAACAGGCCACATAATTCCAATCAAAAATAATTTCTTAGTAAGAGACAAAAAAACCTAGCAGATATTTTAGTCTCACTGAAACCATGCAAAGAATTACCATTGCTTCTTTAAAATAAATAAATATATAAGTTATACATGGCCTTCTAAGCAATGCAGTTGAGTTCCAATGCGAGAAGCTCAATTCCAAACTTAAGGCCATTAACCAGCAATCATCAGACCAATACCTTTTTTGTGCGTAGGTCTACAACTACTGGGCCTGTTTGGCATAACAGTTAAAGGAATGAAAAGGCAAATTTGCATATTTAAAATATTTAGGGATTCCCACGACAAAATTAAACACAACAAAGTCTGTAATGTGTCTCTAAACCACAACGTTGTTCTTTTGGCCTCAGTGTTTTCATTAGTGTTGGCCAGCTGCACCTAACAAGGTAAAATGGTTCTATTATAACCCCAGGGTGAGTACCAAGCACCACTAATCAGGGATTAAAAATAGCTATGTATTAGTTTAAGTAAAGATCTCCTGCTAGCCAAACAGCAGATAAACTCAGCTCCACTAGTCTCTACAGAAGGTGTCATAAATTTGACAAAACTGGTATGCCTGAATATTGGTAACTAACCCTTTGGGTGACAGACTGTAGAGATACGATGGTCTTTTAAAAATTGCCCAAAGATTTTCTTCAAAACAAACATTTTTATATAAAAGTTCTATGTGCCAAGCTATCTGGAGTTAAATAATTAAATACCCATCAAGCAAGTGTCATCAGTTTGCTCCTTCTTCATCTTCTTCTTCTTTAATGAGTAGGATTCCTAAGAGAAAAAAAAGAGAGAAAAAAATTTGCAAAAATTTACAAATAGATTATGCAGAGAAAGATACAGTTAATGCTGATATACCTGAAAGCTAATCTGGACTGCCGGAAGAGCTGTATGTCCTGCCACTGCATCTAACTGACATGAACTTCTATGTACCTGAACTGCTCTTAACTAGAAAAGCCTTCAACTGATGAGATCCAACTTCTTGGGTAACAGGGAATAAAAAAGGTACTAAAGCAGGACCTGCAAAGATCAGCCTAACCTGGTCACTGGGAGATGCACCATGCTGGTTCAATTAACAACCAACTACCACATCACCCTTCTCTCGTTGGGACCCTGCTTTGTGCTGCCATTTCCATGACATACGTGACCAAGTTAGTATCAGGTACCTCCTCAATGACACCTAACGAGGATGTCCAGACTACAAAACACAATTACGTTAATGTGGATCCAAGAAGAATATGGTCATATCCCTTACGGACAACTTTGATGCCGTGGAATAAAGCTGCACTGCACAGTAGAGTCATAGTCTGTACTCGCCCCTTGAGTACTTTAAAATCCACTTTTAACTGCCATGTCAAGCAAGGGCACCTCAGATTGTGTCAGTCTGCAGGGTTCACACCACCTCACAGTGATGTGTTCATGAATTTAAAATCAGCTGAAATACCCCCAAAAAAGATTGATCAAGTTATAAATTTTCCCCACAGTAGCAAACCCCACTAGTACAGGTAAGCTGACAGCATGCTGAAATAGCACAATCCAATACATGCCTAAATAACTAGTACAAGAACAGCAGGTGTGTGAAGGTGTATGTTCATTCACCCATGCTGTCACCTGGGTAATGGGAACTGCCTCATATTGATGCTTTGCTCAGCTTGAGGCAGGGACTTGAACTATGGTATGGCTTTGTGATCAGTGCCCTTTGCTTTCTGCAAGATTAGGGTGCTGTGTTTCTTTCTTCACAGGTAGGAAATGGAAAACAAAACCACCAGAGCCTGGTTTCTTTTGTACTTCAGGCACGTAACTGCTGAGCAGGGTTCCTGGAACAGGAACTAACAGAAAGGAGACCCCTGCCTGCTCAAAGAGACCTTCAGTGCTTATTTTTGTCCAGAAGACCCTCAACCATCAACCATAGGTCCCTATATTAGTCATCTCACATAGGATCCTGGGACAGTGGAACAGTACAAACCTTATGGCTAGCTATGGCATCACCGACTTCTCTTTTGCTCCACATTCTGGTTTTTGTGGTTTCCATTCTTAAATATCATCCTCTCTTTTCTGCATTGCCTAGGAAATGTACCTGCCGAATTCACAGCTGTCAATTGCTCCCAGCTGCAGGAATCGTAAGAAACTAAGGGTCTAACCTTATACTAACAAAACTACTCTTTGCCCATACAGGTACTTGCACTATTCCATTTTTTGTTTCACTCTCAAAGTATTTTCTACATCAGCAAATGGACGACTGCAGCCACCCTTCATAGCAGTACCCTTCCAGGCTTCCACTTGCCAAGAATCCTTCCTACTTCAGTTGGTCTAGCTTTGATTTCCCATCCATTGCTTCCTGTACTGATGCTGTCCTCTTGTTGCCATCCCTACTCTTGTACCTTCCCTACTCTGGCTTGTTATCAGTGTTACCAGCCCTGCTCTCCTCTTCGTTGCTTTAGTAAACAGCAGGTAACAGTGAACAGCTAACATCTCCATTAACAGAAATTAACACCTTTAAAAGTAGATTTAAAAATTATCTCACTTTTTGTCACTAATCAGGACATGCTTTAATCTATTTTCAGTGACAAAAAGGAGAGGAGAGCTTATAAACTGACTCTTAGTGTGGTGATAAGAAGGGGATATTCAGGCATTTAGGAAAGCAACATGAAGGTCTGAAAACTCTCCCCTGCACCAGAAGCAAACCAGAACCTATCCCTGTCTATCCCATTCCCCCATGTCACCCACTTTTGTTGGGGAAAACTGTAAACCAAATTTTCTGGGAAAACTGCAATTCAACATGGCAGATGAAACCCTTGTTAACTTATTTAATGCTAAACACATAACTATAGTTACACAATTCAACACGAAAACCCCACAAGAGAACTTCAAACCAGTATGTTTCAGTTCCCTATTAGTTATGTGCTACAACTATTTGACTGGATAACTTCAAGAGCAAAGCCCAGTGCCTACACGACCACTTGGATACTCTAAAATCCATCAAACACTTTCAGAAGATCCTGCAGCCAGGGCTGCAAAATTTAGCTGCCAGAAGTTAGCCTACTTCTGAACAACTCCAAAGAGAGGAGCGAGGAATATTACATGGGCACACGGATTAATTTCTGAGGTTATGATTCATTTCCCTGTGGTTGTCTTTATATTAAGCTGTTAACTCACACCACTTGCCTCGTGCCCCAAACTCACCATCCAGCTTCTTCAGCTTGGGTAGCCGTTTGGTTGCTTCATCAATCCAATTGTTCTTCTGATCAGAGGCGTACTTCTCTTGTAGTGGATTGCCTACAAACACCAGATCCTCTAGTAATGGCACCTCTGCCAGTCTCACAAACTCTGCTGCAACCACAAAGGTGAAAACACCAACCAGATTGTGGAACATGGAAAGCACATCTGCACCAACCCTTCCTTTCAAATCCACTGTAAACATAAATGGCATAGGACACGACAGGATAGGGATTGCTTGGGCTTGAACTGGTTAAAGAACAGGTATGCATTTTAAAAGAAGTCCAAGAAAGCTGATTCAAAGAACAAACTCCATGGGGCTTATTAGTTAAATTCAATATTCTAGCTATTTTTACTGCCTTGCGTTGAGTGGATATTTAGAGATTCTGCACATGTCTGCAGGGTTATCAGTGAGACTTAAAGCCCTGTAACATACAGAATGACTTTTTACTTGGTGTCTTAACTCATGTATTCACCATACTACAGGAGAAGTTACAGAATAGACAGGCACGGCTTACCCCAGTCTTTCACCAAATTATTTGACATATAAAGAACCTTCAGCTTCTTCATTACACGGATACCCCTCAGTTTCTCAATGAAGTTGTACGAGATCCACAGCTCCTCTAAAGTATCTGCAACTGCCTCCTGGAAAATGACAGGACTACTCAGGTAAGTGGATGTATATATTCCCTATTCTGCAGATTCTCTCCTCTGCCCCTACAGGTCACTTCATGTGAGAAAATACTAATGTATATTGGTCCTTATTTCCTTTTAAGCAGGTCCCTAATTATGCATGACAAATACTCATGGGAATTAAGAGCAAAGGATCTGAAATATATTTAGGAGGACAGAAATCACAATATTAGAGTAAGACAAGGAATAGCTGGCTGGAGTAGTAGTTCTTGAGGCATAGGGGCAGAGGAAACAAATTTAGGTGCTTGTCCACTGCAAGTATACATGAAGTGAATGCAATTCAACAGCTAGAGGAGGTTTTAGACAATGAGGGAATGATTCATTTCGGGTGCATGTGTGTTTCTACCTTTCGGCCAGAAGTTGCTTTCATAATTCTCCCAAAAGAGGTTTTTTTAAACTAGTCATTACACATTGACTCTGCATTTCACACTTAAGAGATATGTCACCTCTGGAGGTGGGAATAGTTTTGAAGAGAAACACTCTGCAGGAGAAACATACAGTGTCTCTTGAGGAACAAAAGAATTTCTATGTTCATTTAAAAAAAAGTTGATTGAAAAAAGTTCCTCTATCCTTAATTCAAATATAACAAAATTGATCCATTTTTTTTCCTCAACAAATTGTCCCCTACCTGATAGACTTAGTCCTGCCACCATCTTCTCCCCTAAAGCCATATTGCTCCAGACTCTCATGAAGTGTGTTGGACTGCCAATATTTGTAGTAAATTTGTAGTAAAGAAGCATAGCCTAAGTATCTACAGGCAGAAAATTCCTCACTGAAAAAATCTGTAGGAATTATTTTCATGTAAAGCCAGTAGAATTTAAAGGGCTGTATTTTTTACAAATAAAAGTTCTGCTCATCTTTGTCAAAGACAGCAAAATTCCTCTTTCTTAAAATCCTTTTATGTAGTAAATTAAACCTGAAGAACATTAACACATGAAGAGTGTTCAAACAGAAAAAAAAGAGAAAGACTATCTGAAAATTCAGAAGCAATGTGAACAGATCATAGTGACAGGACAAAATAAATAGTTGGGCAATAACGTAAATTCAGCGAAGACTTTTATGAACATGGGGGAAATTACCCCACATTCTAGACAGCACTCCATTTTGTTAATGAAGAGTTGAGACTAAGAAGCACATACCAATCCATTCAAGTTCTTTATGTTATTTCTCCCCAAAGACAGAATCCTCAAATTTTCTGTAATAGATAAAAGAAAGTTTCTTATTATTAAAAGAGGTTTTTTTTTTAAAATATAAGAAGATGCTGTAAGTCAGGTAAAATGCCAAATTCTACTTATAAACTACATTCCGAACAGGCTGTTTTAAGAAAGAATGAAGTAACAGAAACAAAACCTCCTGCCCTACACAGATCATCAGGAATGGATGCAGTGGACAGCTCAGAAATACGGTCACAAATACAAAGCTGCTCGTGTGTAGGTTATCTAGTTGAAATTCAGTCCAGATAAATAGTGAATAAAAATTATTATTTCACCTTGCACCTGAACTCTAACTGCTAACTTGTTAGTTTTGATCTTACATAGTTCATACCCCTTCTTCTCCAGGCAAAAGTTCTTCCAAGCTTATTTTAAGGCAGCAGATTTGATTTGTATAATAGAGGCAGCATATAAAGTTGCCTTACAGACGTCTGATGAGACACATTTCAGTTTAGTCTGGCACCCAGACAAAACTCCTTTCCAAGTGAGCTGTTCTTGCTGGGGTTTAGTGTAATACTAATGTAACTCAAAGCTATCACAAAATAGCAGTCTTTTTGTATAACTCATTTTCATTTTTCACACAAGCTTTCTTGCAGGTGTAAATAAGCAAACTGAGTTGCAGCACGTAGCTGGGTTAACTTAAAAAAGTTGAGGAAAAATGAGAATTCTTTTTCTGCTTAAACACAACAGCATATGACCATGCTCAAAAAAATGAAGAATCATAATCAGTAAGTCTAAAGCCTACTACAGCTACTCCAGAATATCCCTAAGGATCCCCATCCACAGGGGAGAGTGCTGGGAGATGGCCTTTTGGTCTAGCCAGCTATTCTCTCTGTAACTGACATTTATAATTTATAAGTTTGCACTAGCTTTTGAAATTTGTAAGAAATGAAATACTTACAAATACAAATATGACACATTGCTTAAAAAGCCATACCTTGAAATTGTTTCTAACTGCTGTTCTGTTGTTTATTACTCTTGTTCTGAGATATTCTCTATTTTAAAGGAAGAAAGATTGCCCTCATGGAACAATTACACTCTCTAAACCACAAAACGAACACACTTGTCACTGTCATCTAAAACATCTTCCTCACGTGTAGGGATACAGGGGTGTGATCCTTTACACAGAATTATCTACTCGACATAACTACAATATCAGGTATATACATTAATACTAAGCTTTTCCATCCTAAAAGAGTGTAGATGCTTAAAAAAATTTCTCAGCTTCCTCTCTGCAATAAGTAAAAGCAAATATGTAATAATTACTGGTTTGTTTTTCACAGCTATAAGCACTGCTTTCTCTCTCTTTCACAGAAGCCAATAGAGATGGTGAGTTCCTCATATTCTGTACCCTGAAGAGACAGACCACGTAGTTTGAGTTTGTCTGGCTTTAGGATCAAATATTTGGTACTGACTGGATATTTTGATTCTACATTTTATTACTATAAATATTTAAGATGTTTTAATGGCTTCTAATGTTTTATCCCACTAAAAAATGTCATTGGTTTCACTTTTATATATAACTGCCTAATTATTTTTTGCTCATGATAGAGTTACTCAAATTGAAATACTACAGTATAATTATTTGGAAAGATTACTGGAATATATTTTCCCTGATTAGTATTTGCAAATTTGTCAAAGTCTCAGCACATTATGAAAACAAATAATTTAATCAAGATCCTTGACAGCCTCATTAGTGTGTAGTTGCAGATGATGGGATTCCAGGTTCCTTGTCCATCTGCCTGGCAATTTGATGGGGACAGAAAAGCCTGGAAGCTGCAGCTCAAAACCTGCAGCTCTTTGCCAGCCTCATGCCACAGAGTCAAGGTCTTGAGGACAGACCATTAAGGCTTCTGTCCTGAAATCAGTAAGCCAGTGAGTTTCAAGGTGTCATAGACAAAAGTTGAGTTCCACTTCTAGACAGATGGCACGCCCCTTTCAAGTAAGAACAAAAATCAAACCAAGTATATCCAAATCCTCTGCAAAGTGGAATGGCATTTTTCCATCCAGATCCACAACACTCCAACCAGTACCACAATTATAGAGCTGTTAAACTACAAACTATCTATCTCCATCATGAGCATGGAAACTGGTTAATAGATTAGATCTAGAACCAACTAGGTTTTGAAATCACAACAAAAGTGATTTCTGAATGGATTTTTTATTTTTTAAACTTGCACAGTAAAACAACTGCTAAGGCTAGTGCACAGGGATACATGCTTTAATACACCAGTATTGCTAAACATGCATTCTCCAGCAAGACTGGTAATTTAAAAAGTCACTTGTAATTTTCAAATAGGAAGGAATGAAGAAGGATAAGAATAGGTATAAAGCTGGACACATGTAACAAATGATGGTGTATGTCCTATCCAAGCAAGTAGAAAACAAACATAATTGATCACTGGCTTGTCACTTACTCAGGCTGTTCAAGTTGGCGATTCTTTCAATGCAGTTTGTAGACAGCGATAATTTCCTTTAAAAGCAAGAATAATTAATTCACAGTATAGAGGGGATCACTGTATCAGAAGAGTTCAGTATCCAAACACCACTGTATTAGAAATAATTGTCTATTCTTCTCTCATTAGATGGTAAGGTAACTGGATGTGTAACTCAAAATATCCTCAAACCATCAAGACTTCTACAATTTTATTTAGTTTCTGGGAAAGTACCATGAGTTACTTATATGACATATCAGATTAACTTTTTTATGCCGTACTTTAATAAATGCATGGACATGTATTTCTGCTGCTTTGAAGACCACACAAACATAGTAAATACATATTTGCACAGTGCACAGCAGAAAAACTGAAAATTAATAAAAAGTTAAGAGAATGTTTGGTTTCCAAACTGTTTCTAACTGAACTTACTCGCAGTTAACAAGTGTGGAGAGAGATTCATCCATCCTCTCTACAGGAGGAATCTGACCATACAGTTTCACCTCCTTTGCCTCTGAAGCCTTCTGGCCATTTTTTTCTTCCTAAAGAAAAGAGAAAGTGAAGAAGATGTTCACTGCTACATGCAGTTACTAAAAATTACTACACTAAAAAATTACCATAAAAGTAATTACAATAGAAGTAATTCCATATACTACTAAAAGTTATTACTGAAAAGAGAAACATTTTGAATATGGTTTATCAAGATTCCTGCTGGCATAGCATAAAGAGGGGAAAGCTACCTTATTTTCAAGATACTAGAAGAACTTACACATTACATATGTGTCTATGTTTAGCCCGTACCCAGGACTAAACTGTAGCAGTTGTTCTACCACCCACTGACCCCTCCCCAGCTGAGAGGAGAATTGGGGGAAAAAAAAAGGGAGAAGCCCCGTGAGTTGAAGTATAAACAGATTTAATGAAATAACAAAACTAATATAATCACCAACATAAAGTGTACAAGGTTTACCCTCACTGAACTCCCTCCTTTTATAATGAGCATGATGAGGTGGTATGGGATACACCTGTGAGTCAGCTTGGGGCAGCTGCCTTGATTGGATCTCCCATCTGACTCGGGGCTGCTCATGGCCTGCCTGCATGGCTGGGCTGGGGGGTGCTGGGGAACCAGGACAATATGCTTTTTTAAAAAGTTGTGTTACACTTGAGCAATTTAATTAAGGGGTCCTCTGCTGTAAAGAAACAGACAATAGATGGGGGTTTAAAATTCAGAGTGAAGGTACTTCCATGGAGACTGACGTACAGGAGCCTCAACTAGGGCCAGTCTGTAGCATAGGCTGATTCTTAAATGCTCTGACAGAAAAATCTCCTTCCCACTTCATCCAGAAAACTCAGAACACACACCTGACTCACAACACAAACTGAACATGGGGAGTCCGTTTTGGGGGAGAACCTCAACAGATTCACAGGGATAAGAATATATTTTAAAAAATAATACTGATTAGCCATTTTAAAAGAGTGGGGGAAGGTTTCAACACTTTAGAGAATACAGTAAAAGACAAATTCCCTATTTGCAATCTAGGTTGATAATTGTCTAGGTTAAATACTTTATAAAGTTAAGAGATTTAGAAAAATGGTCATAACTTCAGCATTTGGGTTTATTAAAAAATACAGTCTATTAATTCTTTTAAAATTCTGAAGTGAGGGCAATTATTGACTGAACACTTGGAGCAAGTATCTATTTCGGTAGTGGTACCACCAGTTTTGACAGCTGCCTCCCTGACAGCACAAAGGGACGTTTTGTCAGTTCACTCAGTGTTCAGTGGGAGGACTGGAGCTCCATTAACAAAGGAGAAATCTATTCTGCGCTTTCAAAACAAGGACTCTTGTTTTCTCCCCCATTTTTATGCAGCTACTGAAAAGTGAGGTAGCAGAGGTCTGGCCTGGTTTACATGGCCACTTTGTAATGAATTGAATTGCATCCCAGAAGTCTTTAAGAATCCCACAGTAGAAGATCAAGTTTTGATAACATGATTTTCTCTCTTACGTACCCAAAATACTTCAGGCAACTTAATATAACAAAAAATTAGCACATTGCCTTGTGTATTTACTTATATTCCAGTTTCTGTCCAAATTCAGAGTGATAATATTTTTGCTTACTTGCTAAATCGCTAATTATGAGTATGTCAGAGGTTTTGCTAGGATATGGTGACTGTGTCTAAACTGAGTCACTATATAAATGTCAAACTTCTATTTTCTTTTCTAAGAACAACACTATCTATTCGCATTTATACTCATTTTACAACCTATCTGTTCATACCAATAAATAAAAATACATTTTTTTCTTAAAAGCCTGAAAGGGAGAGAGCTTCCAACACACACTGTGGCCAGCAGGGAGCACGTGCAGGAAGAAAATTAACCCTGATTGCCACGCACTTCTGGAAGAAAGGTCAGCCGAACGACCACAGGAAGCCACAGAGAAACCACAGGTAGAACAGACACTTTTTAAAGAACAGGTTATGTGTTTGCTAAGTTAAAGTTGCTTTGATTTAACTAATGTCACCCTGACAGTAGGGCATAGGTAAACCCTTACGTCAAAGGGAAGAAAAACATCCGGAATGCAACAAACCACCAGATCCAATTTTACAAGTCACATGGTCAGGAGTAAAAGGAAGATTTAGACCCACCCTCAATACAGAAAAGCAAATTCAGCACTTCATGCCTAACACTGATGGAAACTCACTGACACTAAGAGACATGTGACAGAGGAACAAATGGAAAACAAATCTTTAATAGAAAACATGGAGCTGAGATTTTGGAGGGCAGGAAGAGTGAGGGAGGAAAAGCAAACTTTTTTAATACTCTGTTCACACCTCTCGTAATGCTAATGTCTGCGAGTTGTTGCGTTCTAGTTCTTATTAGGAGAGCAGGAGTGAAGTTCATAGGATATACCAACATAACTGAAAAAAACCCTGAAATATTGAAGGTACTAAACCATGATAAAATTCAAAAAGAAGGTATTCTTCAATTACAGATTAGCACCTTGAGCTGATGGTACAGATTTTCTGCTTTCAACTGTACCTGCCCACACTGCCTCACATCCAAAACATGTATAAACTCCAGCTCTAGCAGCTGGCCAGAACTAGCAGAAGAGTGCATGTATACTGATGTAAAACTCACTGAGGTTGGGTAAGGATTCTCACTGGTTTTACCAGACTGTGAACCTGACCCCAGAGCATCCTATATCTTCGTTTGAAACTACACCCACATCCTTGCCAACAAACAGCTTTCTAGAAGGCTCCAAGACCAGGTCAGCCACTGCCCCAAATGACTGTTGGTATTAACACAGTACTTCAAGAAGAAAAACAAGCAAGAAACTCATTCTGAGTTAAGCTTTGCACAATTTGAGGGACCATATGTTAATAAACAATAGTAGAATTTTCGCTGACTTCAGTACAGTGAGAATTTCATACTTGCTTATTCTGTGGGAAAGACTACACTCAGGTAAAATGAACAGAGCGTGATTAAAACATGAGACATCCCCAAGTTTAAATCTCTTTGTAGCCTCAAGCCTTCTATCAACACATACTCGGTAGAACAGAGCAGGAGAGCAGAACAGATTCGTGTACTAGCTATGTGAATTTAACAAGAACACACAGAAAGTCCAACACAATGTATTATACAATAATAACAGTAATAACAGTAGTAATAATAATAATTTTACTTTGTGAAACTTCTTATGGCAGATGTTTCAAGCAAGCATATTTCTTACAGTAAGTTTAAGAAATAAATTTAGCTGAGTACAGTCAAAACCCATGCCACAGAGTACTGCAAAGCAGCTAGGTACTGTTCTAGCACTTACCCATTTGGCTAGAGCTTCTTTGATTGTTGTTGCTTTTGCCTAAAAATGAAAAAAATTGAAATGAATATTCATTGCAAATGTTTAGTTAGCTTGTTCACTGCAAACCTCTCTCCTCTCTCTTCTCTCTCCCTGTCCTGCTTCCCCTTCTACCACTTCCCTGTATTATCTTCCTCCAGCTGAGCTTAAGAGGCTGGAACCCGTCAGTGTCCTCTACTTCTATTTTCTGGGGTACTTGGTAGCATTTTCAGAAGCAATCAGTTGGCTTCATGTGAGGACATTATCTTCTTGATCTCACTCTCTGCCCCATGAGGAGCACAGCTTTGGGACACTGCTTGTTGGCTTTGATGGTGAAATTCAACTCAATTCAATTCAATAACATAAGAAGTTACCACACTGAAAAACAAGGTCTAATGCTCTTATAAACCCCACACTTTCTATAGTTGTACATTAGCAGCTTCCTGTCTGGAAGCAAGCCTGTGAGCAGACAGATGACACAGCCTTGTAAGATTCACTGAGGAAAATAAGGTACAGCTGGCCAAAAATCAAGAGCAGTCTGGATTATTTATATCTGTTTTTCTCCAACTGTTTTATGTCAGGTCACATCGTGTGATGTGAAAACATGTATTACTCAGGCAAAAGCTGAGACCCAGCAATACCAAGGAGCCTGACTATACACCCCAAATATCAATATATACCTTCATTGAGACGTATCACAGAGCATCCTCAGATGTTCCAGTTGCTTCTGCCCACTGACAGGCATTCATTCTAATACTGTCTATACCATGTGACAGCTACTCTGGGTGCCACTGTAGATGACCTGGGCAACCTATGCCATAGCAGTGCCTCCTGTGTCTGCTGCAGACCAACACCTGTGTGATCTCCCCCTGCTCACATCACGTCCCTACTTCCCGCTCCAACAGCCTCCTGAAACCCGACTGACAGCTGCCACTGTGCCAGCAAAAACAGCTGCCCTCCAGTTCAGCTGGTTTTTTTGGATGGGAACTCATTGCATTTTTCATAATTGTGGTAGCCAATCGTTAGAGCATTCGTGTGCGCGACCACAGTCACCCGGGCTGGAGACAGAAATGGATTTATATGACCAGTGCCTGCTCCTCTTAAAATCACACCCCAAACTGGACTGGACTTTGAAGCTGGTGACCCGTGTGAGCACGAGGAGCAGCTGCTTCCCTGACCTGTTCCTCCCGCTGTAAGAGCCCGTCTGGTGGGGATACAAACACTGGCAGAGCGGGTTATGAACAGAACACACAGTGGGGCTTTTGGTTCAGAACAAAAGAAAATATTTCTGCCCCCGAAACATGGCTGTGGGACACAGAGTATTCACAGTAAAAAGTCAGTGACACTGTGCCTTCATTTGCAAACATTTATTTATACGTTAAGTAGAGCAAATCAGAGGTGCACTGCCACAGACACCAGGCCAATCGCTGCAGCGACCGCAGCCCCGCTGCCTTGAACCACGCAGTAACGCGGGCTGTCACAGGCATGGCGTCCCACACGGCCACTGCCCCATCCCTCCCCCAGCCCCGGCTCCAGCACGGGCCTCAGCTTCACAGTGCCCGGGCACTCACACACTCACACTGTCACACTAACGTTCACTCGCATGTACTCGTGCTCACACTCACACGCTCACTGTCATGTATGCACAGACACGCACTCACACACTCAAGCATACTCGTGCACTCATGCACACTCACTCGCGCACTCGCACTCACGCACTCACTCAAACTCACTCGCACATTCTCACACACACACGCGCTCACCCATGCACGCCACACTCACGCGCGAACCCAAACTCACGCACGCGCTCAAACGTACGCGCACTCCCGCACTCACAAACTCACACTCACATTCTCGCACTCGCACGCTCACTCACACTGTCACACTCACGCTGACACACTCTCACACACAAACAGAGACACCCCCCCCCCAGACACCCTCCGCCCCCCTGTGCCCGCAGCGCGGCCCCAGTCCCCCCATCCCGGAACAGGCCCCGGCCGTCGTGCCCCCCCTCCAGCCGCCCCCAGGTCCAGGGGACGCCCCGGCTCAGCCTCTGCCCAAGCCCCCAGCCTCCCCCGGAGCCACCAGCCCGGCGAGGCCCAGCGCCCTCCCCGCCCGGGGCCCGCCTGCCCGCGCCGGCACTGACGGGACCCACCATTGCCGTTGCTACCGTTAACGCTCCGGTTGCTATGGCGCGGCCGCCTCCCGCGCATGCGCAGCGCCGCGGACACGTCGGGGCGAAGACGACCGCACCTGGCGATCATAGAGAGGCACTGGCACAGGGAAAGTCCCATCCCGGAAGTCGCCTCGCGAGAGCTCCGCGGTGCACTGTGGGACTTGGCGGGAGGGCGCGGTGGTCCTCCCGCCAGGCGCTCCCTGGCGGCGCCTCCCGTCCTTAATGGAAGCTTTAAAAAAAACAGCCCCACGGGCATTATCAGACACCTTTTATTGAACCCGATCCGTGAAAAACAGTTAAAACCATTCGGTACCAGAGTCCCGTGCCCGCTGCCCCTCAGCGCCCCCCCAGCAGGCCCCAGCCCTGAGGGAAGCCATCCCTCTGCTGCGGGAGCGGCCCAGGCGTGGTTGGCTGCTCCCTGTGCACAGCAGCTGGCCCAGCAGGGGCCCTACGGCCGCCTCAGGGTGTTTGGGAACCCAAGGGGCAGGGGTACCTCACAGGGGTACCGCAGGCCCCCCCGGGATGCAGCAGGTGAAGCTAATCCAGCCACCCAAGCTATAGTCTTAATGAAACGCTACGGGAGCTTTGCCAGGTAAGGAATGTAAAATAACACGGCTTTAAGGCCATAACCAGGCACTTGGTTTAATGTATACATCAAGAAATAGCTATGTTACGTGTGATGTGTCTCTGATGTACCTTTAGTCTCCAAGTAGCATTGTAAATACACAAAATAATAGTGCAAAAGTTGGCTGGTTTTCTACAGACCCTTCTGTGAATTATTTTGTCCAGTAATACTCTGACCTGTTCACAAAAGGGTCTTCACAGTAAAATTTCGTTTTTATTTTTCCTCTTCGTTTAAAAAATACCATTTAGCTTCCCAAACAAACAATTCAGAAACAAAAATACAACATCAAGTTCTTACAAAAGCTTGCTTTTTTAACAAATGAAGTGGTTTACTTCTCTTTCCAATTGCATAGATCTGATAACATCTAACCCTGATTTATTTCAAAGGCTTGTGCTTTAGAAATGAAGTCTGAGCACTTTTAAGGTAACTGTTTTTTTTGTTTTATTTACAACTTAACATTTAGTTCCTGAACCTCCAGCTTGCAATCTTGCACAGCAATGGATACGCTGAGGTAGGACTGCAGTATGGAGACACAGGTACCAGCACTGGGAGGGCAACACAGTGGGGGTAGGGAGGTGCTGCTCGACCACAATTACACAGCTCCAAGTACTGCAGACGCACATGAGGAGGCTGACCGAACAAATCTTCACACAGCCGTTTCCTCTATGGTTGCAAGTTGGAGTGAGTTTGGAAAACAGGCAGGGTACTAAGCATGAGTGACACCAACACACACATCGCAGCAGGCTGTGGTCTTGGACTTCTAGGGCCGCCAGTTTTAGTGGAGGATCAAGCACCAGATACAACTCTGCAAAGGCCGCGTCTGCCCGTGAGGAAGTTCAGAGAGATGAGGCGTGAAGATACTTTGTGTGGAGTGAGCAGGACGGAGCTTCTCTTGTAAGGAGTGGATGGATAAATTGTTCAATTGGCAGGAGTGATGTTGTGTGGGAACATGTGACTTCAATCAAATGATAAGGAGTAATAAGAGTTGCAGAAAGCTAATGAGACCTGAGCAGCAGCATAATGACAGTTAACTGGAAGGAAAAGATCCCTGAGAGCAAAGCAAAATTCAGTACCATAAATGAAGGTTTCATATCGTCCTGGGCAGCTCTCAAACTGGTCTGACAAAATGACCTTGGAAGGAGAAATTGTATTGATAGACGCCCTTGTTAAACAGGCCTTCAGCACTGGCACTGTTACAGCAAGACCCGTGCAAGAGAGGAACTCATTTGGGAAGAAGTTGTTTCTTTTTACCTGAATGGTGGGGAAAAATAAGGCACTAGCCGAAAATTAATTAGAACTAATGAAACCCAAACAAAGCACAACAATCTCAGGCAGCCATGGAAAATATAGCCTAAATTTGGGTTTGGGTTTTTTGGGGGGGAGTGAGGTTGTTAGTTTGGGGTTTCTTTTTAAGTATGATGATTCTAAGTTAATCATCACCATGAGGTGACAGGTTTTTTACAGTCAGTCTACTGGCTATGTTTTCTGTCTCTCAACTCTACCTCCTCCCTAAGAATGCCTGTCAGCATCTGTGGACATGGTTACTAAAGAGTTCCACAAGTATTTAACCCCTAACTTAATAGCAGGTGTTCTTAGTTTAAAACAAGCAACAAAGAGAGAAGGAAGACTTGCACATAGCATAACTGCATTTAGCCATGCTTTAACCTATCCAACAGAATTTTAATAACCTGAGCATCAAATGCCAAAGGAACAGCTGGTTACATCCCTAATACAAGACAGTGCTAGTGCTGCCATTCTCCTGGGGTGACAGGAAAAGTACTCTTCATTTCCCACTCTACAGGTAGTTTTTCTGGGAAAGACAGACTGTGTCACCAGAAGACCACTACCTGAGGTCAAGGTATATGAGCCTCACTACAAATAGATATCCCCAGCTTCATGTAAATAGAAAACATTTCCCAAGTGTATATGGCTGTAAATCTGAGAGTTCTGGTCTAAGGGAACTTAAGGCCAGATTCATTCATCATTTTGATGTCAAAGTTTATCATCCCTGGGTTGCCCTCGTTCCCTGGGTGTAATTCAGTCTGTCATTGCTGAGAGTGCAGGCTAGCTGTTAAATTCTTTGAGTCACAAATACTGCAAGCAAAAAAGTACCTTCTACTCTCTCCAGATACTTGTTGATATGACCAATTCAGACTGTCAAATTGGTATTACAGTGCAGCCTGCTTATCATTGTTTCACTTCTCCTCTGTGTACCTAGTTAAAATAACTTAGGCTAGTTCAAATAAATCCCTTTCTTTTTGGATTTATACTTGTAGCTAAGTAGTCATTTGGTCATTTCATATTTCAAAGCTTTTCTCAGTCAGTCCCTCCAATTCACCAGTCATTTTGGTGACTCAAGCTCAGTCCTCTGCAACTGCAACGGCTTGCAGGTGCTGAAGTGTTCATCCCAAATGCAAGTGCAGAAACTCCTGAATCTTTCCCCAGGAGTGTTCCTGTGCGTAGGCATGTGCTTTGCTCTCTCCACCCCCTACAACAGGCACCCCCAGAACACGATCCATAGCTACCTGACAAAATGGAGTAGAAGGAGGATCAATTCTGTGACCTGCTCCTGGATAACTCAAGAGTTTAAAGTTTTCTTTCCCATGCTGGCGTAGACGCCCAATTGCCAGCTCAGCATATAAGGAGCTCTTCCACATACGATCATCTTCCCCTACCACTAAGAGAAAGTGACCTTCTGCTTTTTCAATGGGGATTGTGCAAGGAGAATTAGCAGGATTCGTTGGGTCATCCAGAGCTTCAAAAGTGTCAAATACACCTGCGTCAGAAACACTGACCTTATTCATATCAAAACGCAGCCCAGGCAGAGTCATCTCACCATAATGGAGGTCTGCAACCGTGTTTGAACTACAGCCGGAGATACAGACAGCAGCCACCACTTCTGGCAGGAAGGTGATCATGGAGAGTGCTAATTCTGCCCCTTTCCCAGTCCCAATCACTCCAACTCCTGGTCCCTTCACCTTCAGATAAAACAGGGGTTGGGGAAGAGAGGAAGAAAAGAGGAAGTATGCATTATGATGGGATTAGCCATTAAATGCCTTTGGAGTTCTGTTATTGGAAAGCTACAGCCTGGGCCCAGGCTCCTTCCTCTGTTTAGTGTCTTATTTTTCAGAGACAACAAAAGCTGTAAAACCCCCACAAAGTAACACAGACAAGCAGAAGAAGTACCATCACTTGGACATCACCTAGTCCCTACTGCACATTTTGATGCAAATATTTCCTCTTTTTCCCAAAACAGGTGGCAGGAATTTCAAGCACAGTCTATTGCTATGTATGTCTCAGGCAAAGAAATTAACCTCACAAATGACATTGAAAGATTACATAAGTAGTATCTTGTCTTGTCCTTTTCTAGCCTAGAAAGTAAAACTGAAAGCAACATCCCAAGTCATCAAATCCATTCCTTTGCTGACTACTGAGCAGTTTTGTATCATCCTCTCAAACTAGTTTCATTTCAAAAATCCCCATCTTTATCACCACTACTCCTGTTTGGAAGATATTCTAGTACTTCATTGTTCTTATGATCAGGAATCTTCTAGCTTCCAGCATTAATTTATTTAACAGACAGCTTGTGCTGAAAGAAATTCACTCTCTGCAGTCATATGCATAACCACGTATGCATGATCTACACTTTTTCCATTACTGGGCCTAAACCTGCCCAGCAAAAACTGATACTCCAAAAAAAATCACTGCCACCACTTGGGCATGACTGCCAAATCCTCCCTCGGCCTGAGAGACCTCTCATTACACTCACCTTTGGGTGACGCTGTAGGAATCTAGCTGCCTCCTCAAAGTACTCAAGTCTGAATTCTTTCATGACCTTAGGCAGATCTTCAAAGTCAAAATATGGCAGAGAAAGAGCAGCAAAGCCACGGGTAGCCAGGAGACTGGATCTAAATTCAATCAAACCTCCTTCATCACCGTACATGTCAATCACTCCTGGAAAGGGGCCATCCCCTATAGTAAAAAGAAGAGGTACAGAGGACAAGTTAACAAACAGGACACTAAAAACTATCTGGTGAAGAGTGAACAACAAAATATAGAAGGCTTAAGACACTTTCTATTAATACTCATTACTTTTCTATTTGCACAGCAGAGATTAGAGAACCAGTGCTACATCCCACTTCAGCTATTTCAAACTAAGAATAGGTCCTTACCTTCCTGTAAAAATATGCGAATGGTTACACTTGGGGTTTTTTTGTTGTGTTTTTTTTTAAAAACTGTTCTAAATGTATTTTTCAATGGTCTTAACCTCCCACACTCAAAAGAATCATACTCTAAATCAGCTATTTTCCCACAAAGAAGTCATACCTTAACTAGCAAAGTGTAAGCTCATTACTAATGATGCAAGAGCACTGAACCCCGGAAATAAATTCTGCAAAACTTTTGCCAACTCTGGAATAAAGTGCACTGAGCAAAGCACAGCAAAGAGACATCCACTGCTGGATTAAATCAACTGACTTACTAGCTCTGTCTCAACATCAGCACTGTATCACTTGGCAGCAGAACTGCTACTGCAGATGTGAAGAGACAGAGGGTGAAACAGAGCTATGTCGGTGCGATTACGTGCATGTGACTGATCTATAGATAAACATGCATATACATGTATACAATTGCTCCACAAAACTACAGAAATAATCAGAAACACAATTTTAAACAAGCATGCTTTTGCGGCCAAGGTCACGTTGTGGTATTACTATATGCTCTGCCAACAGATCTTGGGTCAGAAGGCAAAGGATACTACCTCTTGGAACTATAAAGACCCCAAGCAGGCAATTTCATTTTTGCCTTCTTTCTGCTAGCCACCAGATGTCACCACTTACGTACTCGGATCCAGCTCACTACAGCTACCTCAGAAGAGAAAGTACCTGCTTGTGTAAGAGTACATCAACTCTGACCTTACTGGTGTGCAGTAAAGAAATGACCTCTGGCATTTCGAGGTGATGGAGGAAAGGAAGCTTTGGACAAGACACGCTAGATGGTGAAAACCTCCTAACTTAAAGCATTAGGAAGTCATGAAAGGACTGAAACATGCCTTTGCGTTCTTTTTCTTTCAGTTCTGAATTTTTTTACAGAAGTTCAGTATTCTACTTGAGAGAAAATATGTCTGGATAAATTATCATAATACCATGATCAACAGTAACCTTTAGTTAACATCAGTCAGCCTAGGCTAGAAAAAAAGCATTCATTCATTTACCACCCCTACCTGGAAAGTCTTCTAGCAACATGTGATCAGAGCATAGTCAAGCATGAATGTTTGTCTCTCATGAAGACAACATTTAACTTACACAAGGATCCTGGACTGCCTCCCTGAGTGCCTCCTACACATGCCCAAGTGTACAGTTTCTGCATAGTTCACTGAAAAGCAGGATAAATATGCTAGACAACTTTACTACTGCTTAAAAACAAACAAAAACCCCCCACGCTTGTAACTCATGCCTGAATTGAGAAATCTCTTTCATATTAAAACTACAGCGTAAGCCCACTCATGTCATCTCACTTTTACTAAGAATGGTTCGCATTTAAGATTGCTATCTTAATATTATTAACACTTTTCAGTCCCTGGAGCAAAGAAAGGTATGGTAGTAATGCTGTAACTGGATCCTCCATCAAGGATTCCAGTATCATTTAAGCAATGATTCCAGACTTTTCCACACTACTACAATGCCAGGCTTTCTACAGGGAGAAAATGCAATTCCATCTTGCAGATCTGTGGATTCCCACTGAGCCCAGCAGAAATCCAGCTTATCCTCTAAGGCAGGATATATCAAAACAACCCCATCTTGGTGATGAAAAATCCAGAATGCTGACTAAACATTTGATCCGAAATTCAAAGTTCAATCTCTCTTGTTGTTTTCTTCTTCAGCGAACTTTGGATCCGTCTCTAAATGGATAAAAAGATTATTGGTTTGGAAATCATTCACTGAAAATACTTAAATCCCTAATAACTATAGTGGTACCCACAGGATTTGCTGAACCAAGTCGTTATAAATCAGAGGTAGTATGGAGGGCAGCTCTAGTAGCACAACACTTGGGGAAATACAAGGAGTGCAAATCACTGCTCAGCTGCACACACACCATCCTCGGTGTAAGGTTTCATTTTCCAACAGCACTCGCAGTCCATCAGAGTATCACACCTCATAAGGCACAGCCATCCCAGAAGCAGAACAGGTAGAACTTGCTCAGAAATCTATTTTGCCTTTATGCCACAGAACAACTTAAGTAACTCAATGATTAACTTAGCTTTGGCTCTGGTGTACAGAGGTGGAATACCTCTATTTTCTAGAATCTTTTCTGCTGCTCAGCTTACCGGCGTGTTTCACAGGGAACAAAAACGCCTTATTCGATTTGATCTCCTAAGGGGAGGATCCTTGGGAGACAGCACAGGCTCACGCTGTGAAGTGGATCGGCTTTTCTTAATGTTACATATTCTGGTAGCCCAGAGCAAACATCAAACCCACTGAGAAATTACAGGCTGAGAGCAGCCACATGGTAAACTCCACAACCCCTGTTCGCATGAGGCTTCTGCCCACCTCACAGGGGCCACCTGCCCGTGCCTGCCCTGCCCGGTGCTGCCAGTAAGGACCGAGCAGTGCGGCCCCCCAAAGCGGGGCTGTGTCCCCACAAACCTTCGGGGGTGTCTCAGATTTCAAGGGAGAAAAACCACCCGGCCACTTGTCTGCAGGGCGGCATTCCGATCTGTTCTGGAGCGTGGATCTCCCAGGCGATATCCTCCGTATGGTTTTCTGGCCAGGGGAGCCGGGGGGCCCCGCTGGCCCCAGCGCGAAGGTCCCCGCCGGGACACTCACCCGGCGGCACGAAGAGGGAGCCCCTCACGCCTCCCTCCTTCAGCCGGATCCTCCGCACGCCGGGGGCGGTGAACCACCTCTCCACCTCGGCCTTGGCCACCACCGGCCCGGGGATGGCGGCGGACAGGCTGTGGCCCTCGTGGACCAACATCTCCACCTTCATGGGGGCGCCGGTGCTGCGGGGGACGAGCCGCTGGTACGGCCTCTCCATGCCTGCGGGAGCGAGGCTCCAGAAGAGCCCCATGGGCTCCACGCCGGTGTAGTCCCCGCCGTGCGAGGCGTCCGTGCCCAGGTGCAGCTGCCCGCGGCTGTCCGCCCAGTAGTGCGCGCACGACTGGAAGAGGCAGCCGCGCTCATCGGCCGTCACCGCCCGCAGGGTCACCGGCTGCCCCGGGCCCAGCCCCGCCACCCGCGTCTCCACCCGCTCGTCCGCCAGGCTGGCCGTGGGGGACACGGCCACGCTCACAGCCCTCCGCCGCGGCGGGGCGGGCGGCGGCGAGGCGCGGCACAGGGCCCGCGCCGGGGCCGAGGCGGCGGCGACTGCTCTCCACATGACGGCGGCAGGTGGGGGAACGCCGCTGCGAGAGCAGCAATAACAGCAGCGCGGCCGCCGCCCCCCCAGGCAACCGCAATCGATAGCAGAGCCTCTCCCCGCCGGGGCCGTGCCTCAGCGACAGCGCAGGGCCGGGGCGGGAAGGGCCGCCTCCCCCAGAGCCGTTCCCGCCTCTGCGCCGCCTCCCGCTTCCCCCTCTCCCCCCCAGCCTTCCCCCAGCCCGCCTGCAGCAGCCAGCCATTGGCACGCGTTAACGTTTCGTTTTAATCCGGTCAAAAATACAAGGAACGCAAGACGCACAAACGCGCGCACAGAACTCGCATAAAACACGAACAGCAACTGCGGCTACACCCATGCATCTTGGGTTGGTTTGCAAGGCACTGACGTGTTAAAAACTTATTTTCATACAATGGTGCAAACTCCCGAGCGCCCCGCGAGCAATACTGGGTGCCAAGCATTACCACCAGTGCTGGGGCGGGGGGCGAGTGCCCCGCTGCCCCCTCAGAGAGAACCAGGAATGAGCTCCATCGTGGCGGCCTCAGCCGCAAAGACCCCTTCCCGCCACAGCCAGCCCGCCGCCCCACACAGCAGCGAGGCCAAGAGGCCTCCAGTTCTGCGGTTTCTTCATGCTTACAAACTTCCAAACCCCTACAGATCTCTTATTTCTATTGCATGTGCCCAGAATGTCACCTGAGGCTGTTGTCTGTAAATGAGATGTGTTATCTGAGGATGCAGGCACAGTATTTCTGCTTTGGGTAAATGAAATATTAGATACTAAGTGTTAAGACAGATGCATTTCAGTGATGTGCGAGAAGAGGAAGGAGCAATGAAGGAGAGGGAAGTGCCTGAGAACAGAAAGGAGGCAGGAAGAGAGATCAGCTGCTTCCAGAAAAACTAAAGCACAAAGCTGGCTCTGGTAAGGGCCACGGCATACATTTCCTCTGAGAAAGCCAAGGCGAATTTTCGTCCCAGTTCTCAACTTGGATGAGTTACCTTCCACTCAAATTCACATTCAAAGCAGACTCAGCCTTACCACCACCATTTTTCTGCAGCTTGTAATCCCATGCTACACACCACAGAGGCTGAGACCTCTGAGGTTAGAGTAGGGTGTTAAAAGGAAGCAGCTCTCATGCTCTCGCCCACTATCATCCTCCAAGAAACCCACTGACTTATTCTCTGATGTTCTCTGTTCTCATTCAGAGCCATTTAACAAAAACTTGAAACACTATCATCTTCGTCTGTAAAGTAACCTAACTCACATCACAGCTTACTGGGTGTTCCAGGTGGCTTGCCCGTGAGATGTTTGTGGAAGAAAGCTTGAATCTGCTGCCAAGCATCTATCTGTGCCTCGCAGTGTGCCTTGGGCTCCCCTCCCCACACTACAGGCCTGCCAGCTATCAGGTGCATTGAGGCTGCACACATTGGGAAAAAGGGGGGTTCGATGTAGTGCCCTGCTCCAGGATAACAAACTATCTCAGGCTTTTCCTTCCCATGAGCCTGCAAACGTTTGCTCCCCTCAACGGCAAAGAATTCGCTTTTCCAGTTGCGATCATCCTGGCCAACAATGAACAAGAAGCGACACTCGGCCTTCTCCAATGGGATTAGGCTTTGGCGGTCGGGCCCTTCTAGTGGGTTGTTCAGTGCATCGAGAATATCAGCAATCCCGGACTTGTTGACCTTCATGCGTTTTGCATTGGCACCAAGGGGTGGAATGGTGATATCCTTGTAGTGGAGCACTGGCCCCACATTTGCCACCGATCCGTTGATAAGGGCAGTGGCCGTAATGCCCTTTAGGAAGGAGGCCATAGAGACACACAGGTTACCCCCCATTGAGATTCCAAGCAACCCAATCCCTGGACCTTTAACCTGGAGGAGAAAGAAGAGAAACCACAAGCAATGAACCACAGCACACCACTTCTTTAAAATTTTGCCATGTTCACAGCAGTGTCTGTCCTGAATCTGGACCCCAGGTAAAGCCATCTAAGGGCCTATGTGAAAGGCCCATGTCTGAGGGACTCTGGGGCACTGTTCTGTGTTTGATTTATGATTGTAAGCCCTGCTGAGACTGCAGCATCATCCTAGCAAAGCTACAAGGCTCACTGCTGATGCAAGTGCAGCTGTGCTTGCAAAGAGTATGCAGATGTGCAGTCCCAGATTCACTTTGCTTATAAGGCAGTTCAGGGAAGAGGAGGGAAGGGGCAGGGGAGGCCTCTTCTACAAATGCTTTCTTTCAGTGCAAAAGGTTCAAAGTCAGCAATGACTATGATACTGTCATCAGTTATGATAACGTATTTCTTATATTCAACCACTGTCTCTGATTCCCCTATTAAAAAGCTAACATAGGGTAGCAGACTCCTCATCAGCTGCTCTCCTGTTTCTCTAGTATGCTTGGTGTCTAACTCACTGAGAAAAGGAAGTATTCTGAAGTAGCTTACTCATTAAAACGTGTCTTAAAGGAAAATGCTTTGAATAGGCTATTTTCTAAGTGAATTGTACAGTCCTCTAGAGTCAATCTAGAATAGCTTACCTTCATTTTCTTTTACACAGGAAAATTAACTAGAGTAGGAAAGCTAAAAGATCTTACAGGGTGCTGAAATCCTCTAAGGATACTGGAAGGTTTTACCAACCTGATCTCCTTCTATGACAAGGTGACCTTCTTAGTGGATGAGGCAGAGGCTGTGGATGTACCTAGATTTTAGTAAAGCTTTTGGCACTGTTTCCCACAGCATTCTCCTGGAGAAACTGGCTGGTCATGGCTTGGATGGGTGTACTCTTTGCTGGGTAAAAAACTGGTTGGATGGCCAGGCCCAGAGTGTTGTGGTGAACGGAGTTAACTCCAGTTGGTGGCCGGTCACAAGTGGTGTTCCCCAGGGCTCAGTATTGGGGCCAGTTCTGTTTAATGTCTTTATCAATGATCTGGCCGAGAGGATCAAGTGCACCCTCAGTAAGTTTGCAGATGACACCAAGTTGGGTGGGAGCGTTGATCTGCCTGAGGGTAGGGAGGCTCTGCAGAGGGACCTGGACATGCTGGATCGATGGGCTGAGGCCAATTGTATGAGGTTCAACAGGTCCAAGTGTTGGGTCCTGCACTTGGGTCACAACAACCCCATGCAACGCTACAGGCTTGGGGAAGAGTGGCTGGAAAGCTGCCCAGTGGAAAAGGACCTGGGAGTGCTGGTAGACAGCTGGCTGAATATGATCCAACAGTGTGGCCAAGTGGCCAAGAAGGCCAATGGCATCCTGGCCTGTATCAGAAATGGTGTGACCAGCAGGACTAGGGAGGTGATTGTCCCCCTGTACTCAGCTCTGGTGAGGCTGCACCTCAAATACTGTGTTCAGTTTTGGGCCCCTCACTACAAGGACACTGATCCAGAGAAGGGCAATGGAGCTGGTGAAGGGTCTGGAGTACAAGTGTGATGGGGAGCGGCTGAGGGAACTGGGGGTGTTCAGTCTGGAGAAGAGCAGGCTGAGGGGAGACCTCATTGCTCTCTACAACTCGCTGAAAGGAGGGGGTAGTGAGGTGGGTGCCAGTCTTTTCTCCCAGGTAACAGTGACAGGACGAGGGGTAATGGCCTCAAGTTGTGCCAGGGGAGGTTTAGATTGGATATTAGGAAACATTTCTTCACTGAAAGTCTTATCAAGCACTGGCACAGGCTGCCCAGGGCAGTGGTGGAGTCCCCATCCCTGGAGGCATTTAAAAGATGTGTAGATGTGGTGCTAAGGGACATCGTGTAATGGTGGATTTGGCACTGCTATGTTAATGGTTGGACTTGATGATCTTGAAGGTCTTTTTCGACCAAAACGATTCTATTCTACTCAATTTTCAGAGTTTTTGGGCAGAGCGGTAGCAAGAGCAGACTGAAAAGCAACCAAGACCTTTAACAACTACTCATCTTTCTGAGGTTGAGGAAGGTATTTGAGTTCTCCAGAAAAAACAAGAGTTGCCTTGTGCAATTCTAGTTATTGTCATGCACAGCTACTTGGAAGGAGATGCAGAACCAAACAGGGTTCTCTTCCAAGAGGTGTTGACTTAGAAGGATCCCCAAGTTCACATCTAGCTACTAAACCCACACTCAAATACCAACATTTGGAGTGATTTTAACAGCTTATACAATGCACAACAACAAATGTGTACTGGTGGATTTCTTTGAGACCTGGATCACAGAAGGTTATCATGTGCTCCACGGCTGAAAAGGGCATTTAGTTCTGAAGGGCACTGTACAGAGCATAAACCTAAAAGCCCCACTGAAGTCTAATAAGCCTCAAGGCAACTAGTATCCTAGTTATGACACTGGGTTGAATGGAGCAGAAATTACTAGTATGTGACCTATGTGTCACTGTTTCACCTAGCCAGTTCAAAAGGAAGAACTGGAATAATCTGCGAGAGAACCATTGTAATGGCAGTTAAAGATACAAAACAAATTAATTACCAACTTGAACAAAGATGCTATTTTAATTACAGCAGCTCTGTCCTATGTGCAGTCTGGCAGGACCTGACTAAGGGGAGTTCCCTGTGGTGAGAAAGTGTCAATGAAAAAACCAACCTGGGTGTGTTGTAACATGTAGTTTACAGCTTCTTCAAAATACTCCAGGTGGAATTCCTTCATCTCTTTGGGGAGATCTTCATAGCTGTAGAAAGCCAGAGCCATCACAGCAAAGCCATAGTTGGCCAGCAGGCATGCCCTGTATTCAGGGAGTCCTCCTCCAGTTCCATACAAGTCAATAATCCCCGGAAAGGGGCCATTTCCTGCAAGAGACCACATAACAGGACACATTAACCCACAGTTTTTAATTTATATTTCAAATTCATAGGCCTGGGAATGCGTCCTTTTAAAAAAGAAAAAAACATAAAGCTGCAGAATGGTCCTAAATTACTGTGCCAGTCTTCAGTAAATGGCTACATTGCTTCAAGATTAAACAAGACAGCACAAAATAGCAGGTGTGCTAATGTTTTGGATAACATCAGGGAATATGTGGCTGGAAGGGAACAGATCCCTTGACAGTCACAACTAGTTCTCTAGATCATGTAAATTCACCTCAAAAGTATCAAGCTCTGCTTCAAAAATACCCAGGAGGCTTCTCCCCAGTACATTTCTCAGAAGACTGATCCAAAAAAAATCTCATCTTCTGATGGTACCAGAGTCTTACTTTCAGTATAGATGTACTATAGCCATCTGTTCTGCGATTAAAAGAAGAAAGTACTTGCAACTAGCCTTGCTAACCTGGTGAGGGAAGGTTTACATTCAGTTCATCAGGGGACAGAGACTAAGTCCAGAGCTGAGAGGGACCGATGGAAACTGATAACAAAGTATGGAAAGGAGGAGGCCAAGAGGGAGACTCTTGTTCCTGCTCAGAAGGGAGGGTGAGGCTGCCCTCACATGTCTGCAGACTCACACACAGAACTTGGGCAACAAACAAGAAGAGTTATAAATTCACCTCCAGCCACAGGGCTACAACTCAGTGCGAGCCTGGGATGCTGGCTGGGACAGCACATAGGATTTTGGCAGTACCATGGAGGAGGTACCAGGGACAGACAGGGGAGAGGGAAAGGCACATGCTGTGGAAGAGCTCCTTGAGTACATGAGGCTCCAGAGACATGCTTGGTGAAAGCCTCTGGGGCACAGGGGAAGGAAAGGTGGGATGTGGTGGTGGTGGTGTGGCTGCTACAGATCACTCAGCGAAGAGGAGGCAAGAGAGGAGGCTTCCTACAGACAACTAGCCAAAGTCTGAACAGCTGCTGGGAGGAAAACACAGGATCGTCAGGCAGTCTGAAAACCTCACAGACCCTCCCAATGATTATTTCCTGACAAAGACAGCGTAAGGGCAAGCCTGTCTAATGCTTTACTCGATCTTCTGCTCACAAATGGGGAAGAACCCAGGGACAAATGTGGCAGGAAAAGGCAGCCTGGGCTGCAGCAACTATGATGTTACTAAGTTTGGGATCTGCAGAGAGGCTGGGAAGGGAAGCAGCAGGCTCAGGACTCCAGACTTTTGGCGAGCAACCTTCAGTTTATAGAATAACTAGCTGAATTCCCTGGAAAAGAGCCAGGTAGAGGAAAGGTACCTTCAATACTGACTGACACCACCTCCCACGGCATGTCGAAACAAAAAGGGAACTGTGATTAACGCCTCCAGGTCCCAAATGAGTCAACAGAACAAACTCACACGTGTTTTTAGCTCGTGTGGCTGCGCATCCGCAGAGCAAAGCTGGTGGGGCTGATCAGTGCCCAGTGCCAGCTGGGTCCTCCGCCCGGTACCGGGCTCCAGGGGAGCCTGGAGGGGTCTGGCTCCAGGGCTGAGCCCGGGGGAAGGAGCCCGGCACGGTCGGTACTCACCGGGGGGCAGGAAAAGCGTCGCCCGGATCCTCCCCTCTCGCACCGGCACTCTCCGCATCCCGTCCCGCAGAAACACCCTCTCGTGCTGCGCCTGGGCCAGGAGCCGCCCGGGGGGCTCCCCGTGGCCCTCAAACACCTCCAGCTGCAGCACGAAGGGGCTCTGCACGTCCCGCTTCACCAGCCGCCTGAAGGGCTTCTGGGGCTGCAAAGCCCAGAGCAGCCCCATGGGCTCCAGGCCGGAGAAGCTGCCTCCCGGCAGCGCGGGGCAGCGGGCGAGGTCCAGCTCCCCGTCGTCCCTCGCTTGGTAGCGGGCGCAGGCCTGGAAGAGCTCGCCCGTCTCGTCCCGCAAGGACGCCCGCAGCGTGACCTGCTGCCGCGGGCCGAGGCCCTGCACGGCGATGGCCAGCGGCTCATCGAAGAGGCTGCGGGCGGCGGGCGAGAGGCGGATGGAGGGGGCCGTGGAGGAGAGGCCGCGGGCGGAGGCCATCCCGGGGATCCGCGGGAAGCTGCGGCGCCGTGCGGCTGCAGGCGCGAGGCTGGGCCGGGACAGCAGTCTCTGCCAGCCGCAGGTGCTCGCTCGGCACAGGCAGAGGGCAGGCACCGGCCACATGACCCCGCGTCGCGCCCGCCTCTGCGGGCGGACTCTCGCGCACGTCCCCACCGGACCGCGACGACGCCCGAATGTCGGGCGGGCAGCCCCGGCGGGGCGGAGTGGGACGGGCAGTCCCCCGCCCCTTCTGCCTGCCTTCCTCCTCCTCCTCCCCGCCTTCCTTCCCTCTCCTCCCCTTGGCCAAAGACACTGCGGTCGGGGACCCGTCCTGGCTCCTCGGCGTGCCCCCGGGCTCCCCAAGGCTGAGTTAGTGCTGTGAAACAAGTGGAAACATCTCAGGGAATCCTCGGTATTGTTCTATTTTGAAATAGAGGTATTGGGCAGAGTCTCAGCACTATTTCATTCCCCATGGAGATTGCCCCGTCTCTTAAACAGCTGAGGTGCTTTGTCATCTAGCATTTCGTATGTGGTCTGGTGTCCAGCCCTCAGTGTGTGCCAACTTCTGTTGTTGAGAACAACACTCCTTGGCTTGTAATGCTGGATTGGATCACCATGAACTGGAGCAGATGGTAAGGGAAAGGGCCCTGAAGGCTTAAGCAATACTCCATCTCCTCCACACTTGGTGCCCCAAGAGCAATGGAAGAGTAAAGTTAAGCAGGCTATGTGTCAGTCTCCTCTGGTCTCCTCTCCCTACCTGGGCAGCCTGTGCTCCCAGGCTCCTGCAGGTTCCACCCTGGGATGAGAGAGTGGTCGAGACGCAAAGATCTCTGCTTCTAACCAAAACACAGCAAATGACTCCATGGCTTTCAAATCTCAGTCTCTTTATTACAGTTGTCACCCTAATAACAAAGCTGAAAAAGTTCCACATGGTGTGGGAGAAGATCACAATGGCTGTGAATTCATCAGAATGGGTTTTTCAAATGGCATCTTGAGGCCAGAAGTATACGTGAGCCAGAGCACTTCCTTCTGATGGGAAGGTGGGAAGAAGGCTCAGAGGGAAAACAACCCTTCCCAAGGATTAACCAGGGACAGCCCAGCATCCTGGCTGAAGCATCCATTCTGACACACTTCCTGCAGCACACAGACCAGAGACATTTCCATTCATGATGAGACATTCACCGTAAGAGTGGTGAAATCCCTGCCACAAAATAAGCGTTTGAGAGGTGTTCCTCTAGAGTATGAGCTGCGTGTGGAGACCAGTGTGATATGCAAAGTACCGTCAAGTATTAGAAGAATAGACAGAAATGTAACTGAGCATTTTGCACATGATCTGCTCTGTCAAGGGCTAATGCAAATCTATTGTGCATTGCCTTTCTTGACACCTGAGCAAAAAACTTCAGGGAAAAACAGAAAAGGCAAACCCAGTTATTTTCTGAGTTACAGGTGTGCAAAGTCATGGAAGTTGTACACTGTAGTTGTATCAAACCCTGTGAACAAGGTTTGACCTGATTAGTGTAAAAGAATTGATCAGATCTGGTTGTTTGAAGTCATGTGTTGCTTGCATATTACTTTTGCATATCAGTTGTCATTTAAATATTTGTTGAAAAAAGCCTGGATCTGTGGCCAAGCATGAACCTGAGCTTTAGAATAAGCCCTGAGCTCCCCACCTAGGACTGCCCGCTTGTGAAGAACAGGATGTTTTCCTACGGAGTACAAAGGGAAGAAAGGAGGGTCAATGCAATGCCCTGTTCCAGGGTAGGAGAGAATCTGGAAATTTTCCTTCCCTTGAGCCTGCAAAAGCTTGCAGACCTCAGTAGCGTAATACTCAGATTTCATAACATGATCATCTTGTCCAACAATGAATAGTAACTGTGCCTCAGCTTTCTCTAGTGGGATCAGGCTTTGGTTGCCAGGGGCTTGAAAGGGGTTGATGGAGGCTTCAGAAGAATCAAGAATATTGGAATCAATCACCTTGACCTTTTCTTCATCATAGGGCAAAGGTGGAATGGTTTTATCCTTGTAGCAGAGGGGAATAATTGTATTGGCCACGGGGCCATTAAGGGAAGCAACGGCTGTGATATTCTTCAGGAAGGCGGCCATGGTGAGAGACAGATCAGCTCCTTTGGAGTAACCGAGCAGTCCAACCCCTGGTCCCTTCACCTGGTAGAGAGAAGGAAATCTTTATCAGTACTGAGCTGAAAAACACAACAGCTAGTTCTTGGAGAGGGACATTGTCTAATGCTGAGAGTTTGCAGAACACTGTGAAGGAGGTGATCGCAATGATTAGTTTTTCTTCTGGACAAGTGCCAAGCTCCCCCCCTGCTTCAAACCACTGCCTTTAATAATGTTCCCTGGTGCACTGATGTCAGCCAAAAGAGGGGGAACGTGATTTCATCAATTTGAGGACAGGTTGTAGGACACTGCTGAGAGTTAGTCTTAGACACTGGCAGATGCTCCATACTTGTCACTTATGAGACTGTAGGAGCACATTTGGTGACAATTCATAAAGGCTGTCTGCTGCACAACCTCCCCACTTTGTCTCAGGTGTCTCTTCTGAGATCACTTTGTGATCTCTCTCCACCACCCTTCCAGTGCATACCTGTTTGACCCTTCCTCTTTCCTAGAACTCAGACACCCAAACTCCTGGCACATGGAGCCAGGTGAGCATTTCAGCAGCTTCCTCCAGAGATAACTCAGGAAAAATGGCAGGCACTTTGGAGAAGCAGCACTCCCAGGGGAACTCAGGGGGATGTGGAGGGTGCTCCTACCTGTGAGTGCTGCACCATATAGTTCACTGCCTCTTCGAAATATTCCAGGTGGAGTTCAGTTGGCTCCTGGGGCAGATCCTCATATTGATAATAAGCCAGGGCCAGTGTGGCAAAGCCATGATTGGCTAACAGGCTGGCTCTGTGCTCAAGAAGACCTCCTCCAAGTCCATGTATGTCAATGATCCCTGGAAAGGGGCCTTCTCCTGCAGCAGACAAGACAAAGAGCAATATTCCCTGCAATGACTCCTTTCAGTGTTTCTCTGCTTTAGAATGCATCAAACCAAGTACACAACAGGAACTGCAGAAAAACATCTTTTGGGGAAAGGACATGATTGTTCACTCAGCTGTGTGCTGTCAGCAGCTAAAAAAACCCTAGTGTGTTACAGAGGAAGAAAGGCTTAGGAGCAGAACCCCTTGGGTAGGGTGCAAACCCTTATTTGTTTTGGGAATTGGCATTATTTCTGCATTGGGCCAACAGGCAGAGACTGGTGAAGGTGTCTTGTCTCAGCTTTTCTCCCTGTAAGCAGCCCTGTAACAACAACCACTTCACCTGGCACTGTAAAAATCCTGAAGGTATCCTGATTTGGTAGATGTAATACTATTGAACTAGAAACCGTAAGCATTTGTGTTTGTATTGTGGCTTTTGAGCATTTGGGATCCCTTGAGAAGTGATGTGGGATCCACTCAACCAACACTTGATCCCTTTGGGGATCGTGTCTCTGACTGTGATCCATATCAAATTCTGCATAGGACATCATGAGTGATCAGAAGATCATTGTTTGGATTTTCCCTTCTTGGCACAGGATCCTCTTTTCATCATCCTGTAAAAATCCTGCTCCTGGTGACCCAGTGCAAGGGAAGAGGGTGCTCTGCATGTTGCATTCCTACAGCCTGATGCGTTTGGGGACCACAGAGCGCACGTAAGGTCCATAGGCCCCAGGCCAGAGAAGGTATCGCTGGCCATGTTGGAGAGTGGCTAAGACCCAGCTTACCCCTAATCTTGGCTTCAGGAGAGCCACAGGCTTGAGTGTGCTCATGGCTCCCACTCTTCATGGATGCCCTCCTGCCACAGTCTCACGCCCTGCACCACGGTGGCCTCTTTGTCCTGAATTAGGGCTGCAGGTGGAAAGTGGGAACATGCTGCTGGGGGTCATGGAGGAGAGTGGAGTGCACAGCATCTGCTTGCTCTCTGCCTTGGACTGAGGAAAGCCTTACCATCTGAAGCGGTACAATGCTTTTCCTTATGCTGCTGTTTGCATGCAAGCAATAGCACATCTACTGGCTCTCCATAGACCGTGAGCATTCAGAGCAGTGGCTGTGTACCCCAGGGGCCAGGAGTGCAGCTGTCCGTGGCTCAGCTGAGTGTAGCAGGGCTCTATGTGCTTGCACCGAGCACGCACAGAAAGGTGGTAACGCTGAATAAAGCTGTGGGGGTGCTCAAGGGAGGTGGGACAGGACTACAGCAAAAGCCTTTTGAATGCTCCACCTTTATGTGGCCTTATGTTGTCTGCTGAGGAGTATCCAACTCCTGAATCTGAATGTGGAAATGTACGCCTTAGAGAGCACTCCCACGAATGGAAAATCATGATTGAGATATCTCAGTGCAGAACAAGTTGAGTATGGTGAAATCGTGGTGATGAAACACATCTCCAAATGAAACTGTCTAACAGAAATAGTGACTACAGCCCCAGATTAGTCTTGCTAAGCTGAAAATTGGCTGTGGTGGTGGCAGGATGAGAATAAACTCCTTCTATCCTGTGCCTAAGAAACAATTCAAAGTGCCAGGGAGTGCATCAAAGGCCTATCATTTTAAAACACACACAGAAGGAGCGGATTGGGGGACACTGACCAAATTCACCAGCATTTGGCTTATTGTAAGTGCCTCAGTTCAGGGGAAGCAGGACATTTTGGTGACAAAATGTATGCAAGCAGCTTCTTCTGTCTCCTGGTCAGCAGGTGAGGGTAGTGGAGAGGCAGGGGAGGGAGCCCTGGCCTCGCTGGGGGTGGGATGCTGAGCCTGGGAATTCAGCCCTCCCTCACCCTGGACTCTGGCAGGGAAGTCTCTGTGTAGCTGCCCAGAAGAGCCTGCAGCCTGATGGTGTTTTGGGCAACTCTTACGCTTCAGAAAGGTGCTTTGCACCTTTTCCAGAGCAATTAATGATTGTATTTTCCTGCTGGAAAGGTTTCATCCCTGTAAATGTTCTTGAGTCCCTCCTCTTCCCCCTTTCACAAACTCATGATGTCCACAGGAACCCCATCATGGTGGACCATGGTCACCAAATAGTTAGTTGCTACTGTGCTGGGGGAAGAGAGAGGATTCCCCCAAACTCTCCCAGTGAGGAGGACTGCCAAAGACTGGCACAGAGCCTCTCTCCACCACCCTCTTCTGCAGCTTCTTATCTCTAGCAGCCCTCCTGGCAGCCCTCCTGGAACGCTCACTTCCACTCGCTGTGCGTTTCTCCACATTTGTAACCTCAAGCTCTGAGCAAGGAGGGTTATTCCTCTGCCAGCTGTGTCTGCGCACCCGCATGGCCAGGTGAATTGGGAATGATGGTCAGGCTGGTTGGTGATGCAGTAGGGAGGGAATGACAAGGGCTTTCATGGACTCCTCTTTACAGAGGTCATGGAACAGCTTGCAATGACAAAACATTGGTTTAGGGAAAACAGGATGGCTACAGCCAGTACTCACCAGGTGGCAGGAAAAGCGTCGCCCGGATCCTCCCCTCTCGCACCGGCACTCTCCGCATCCCGTCCCGCAGAAACACCCTCTCGTGCTGCGCCTGGGCCAGGAGCCGCCCGGGGGGCTCCCCATGGCCCTCAAACACCTCCAGCTGCAGCACGAAGGGGCTCTGCACGTCCCGTTTCACCATATACCACAAGGGCTTCTGGGGCTGCAAAGCCCAGAGCAGCCCCATGGGCTCCAGGCCGGAGAAGCTGCCTCCTGGCAGCGCGGCGCAGTGGGCGAGGTCCAGCTCCCCGTCGTCCCTCGCTTGGTAGCGGGCGCAAGCCTGGAAGAGCTCGCCTGTCTCATCCTGCAAGGACGCCCGCAGCGTGACCTGCTGCCGCGGGCCGAGGCCCTGCACGGCGATGGCCAGCGGCTCATCGAAGAGGCTGCGGGTGGCGGGCGAGAGGCGGATGGAGGGGGCCGTGGAGGAGAGGCTGTGGGCAGAGGCTGTCCCCAGGGTCTGGGTGGTGCTGTGGTGCTGTGCGGCTGCAAGCGTGATGCTGGGCCAGGGCAGCCGCTTCTGCCAGCCATGGGAGCTCAGCCGGCACAGGCAGCGGGCAGTGATCTGCCACATGGCTCCTGCGTTGCTGCCTTCACCGTGTCTGCATCCAAGCTGAGGCTTCTCCAAATGCAGTGTCCCACACACAGGTGAGGGGAGGGGAGTCGGGGCAGGATCAGCATGAGCTCACGCCATGCTGCAAGACATCAAGACTGCCTGGAGCCATCGCTGCAGGCCTGTCAGCACCCATGGCAGGGCGAGATTGACACAGCCGGTTCCCTGTCACTGTGGGAGCACCTCCAAAGGCAGCAGCTCTGCCCAGGCACTTGTTGACAAATAGCATGCTTATCTGCTCTGGTGGCACTTCTCTAAACCAGGCCTGCTGATTACTGTCCTTGCAGGACTGGATGGAGGCAAAGGTGCATCTGCAGCCCCCCTCACAGGCTCTGTCTTTCCCAGCTCGGCCAAGCTGCAGGCTCCCTTGGGAAATGGTTATCCCCTTGCAGCATGCAGACCTGCAAGCAATTGGCACCACAGCCTGAGAGCATTTTGGCAACATGCTCCCACCACCCCCATGGACTGCTGCCCCTGGAAAGGCCACCCCTGCAACATGATCCTGAAGCCAACAGGGTGCTGTCATGTGTGACCAGCTGCAGGCATGGGGACAGTGGTGGGACAGCATGGCAAGGTCTGGCACAGAGCACCTCTCCGCTCCCCTCTGCTCCAGCTCCTGTCCCATGTGCAGAGAGACCTCCTGCAGCAGCAGGAACTGCCAGGAGGAGTCCCAGGGGCACCCTGTGCTCAGCCCCTGGTGTGGGGCTCCAGCCAAAGCAACAGGGCACGTTCAGGGCTCAGGTTCCATCATCACCCTGGGGGAAGATATTCTGCAGAAGCTCATATGAGGTGGGAGCCCACCTTGCTCAGCGGGGGCATCCGAAGAAGGGCTGGTGTGGCCCTGTGCTAGTGTGGGTGCATGGGGCCGTGGCCTGGGAGCATCTCAGGGGAGAGACAGTACCATTAGCCTGGTGCCACTCTCCTGGCATCTCCTGGGACTTGCAATCTTGCACCTCTCATGAGATGACAACAGCTGGCACAGCCACGGGCTGCCCCAAGGCTCGCGTCCCTCACTCCCTCCTATTCTGCCACCTGCTCTTCTTGCCCACGCTCAGACAGAGCCTTACTCACTCAAGGGTGGGACCACGGGCTTTGGCTGGGCTGGTTGGGAGCATGGATTACAAAATATCCTGGGTAGGGAAGGGCCTGGGAGTTTCATTCGCTACTAATTCCCTTTGATCAGTTCTGATCTCTTATATAATTTTTGCAAAAGATGCCATGTGCTTTTGGCTGAGCTACACAGAGTTTCCCTTGCTAGCCATTGTCTGTACAATAAGGGTGATCATAGCTTTTTACCTTGCCTTGGGTGGCAAATTGAAAACTATTGATACTTAAGAAATATGGAGATCTTTGGTGCTGGAGGATGTTAGAGAAGGATGACGTATTGCTATTGCAAGTGTATTTGTACCATTGTTATGCATTCCATATTCCATTATTATTATTACGAATTCAAACATGCATGGAAAACGCATTCCTATTTTTATATAGGGAACAAAGCATGAAGCAGATAAATTGCTTTCTTATTCCGAAACTGAGAGATCAATTTGTCACTAGGTCTGAAATCCTCTGTCATGGTGAGGCATCTCACCATTTTTTTCACTGGAAGTCAGCATGGTGATCCTGAAGAGAAGACCGTCGTACATCAGGCAGTTAGTGACCCACAGCAGAGCCAACCTGAGCGCGCCCACGCCTGGGCTCTGCTGTGCTGCACGTCCAGCGTGTCCTTCAGGCCTGTGCTGTGCTGCACAGACCCCTGGCTGCGGGAAGAATTCAGCCAGCTCTTCCTTACAGAGGAGCCCACAGGCAGCTCCCACCCAGTACCTGGGATTACACCACCTGCACGGCCTTGCCTTTATCAAACAGTGCAGCAAGACATTCTCATACGAACATTGTTTCTGTTTGACTGTAGACATGATAAATGGAGAAACTCTGCCTGGCTGGCTGCACACAAACCCATAAGGGGTATCTGCAAGGTGTTAAGACCAGGCGGTTTCCCCAGTGGATTTAGAAACTGAGCAGGAATTATCAGTGTGCCCCACCCCAGCTGAAGTATTATGCTTAGAAAACAGGGGCAAGGAAAAGCTAAAGAGAATTTGTGTCGTCTTTGGTTGTTATTAACATGCTTGAAATGGACATAGGGGTGCATACAGCCAATGCAGAAAGAGCTGCATGAGCTACTGTGCAGCTCTGCCCCACAGACCCCAAGCAGTGAGTTGCACTGCAGGTGCCTGCCATACAGCTGCCCATGCTGCAAGCGTCCGTGCAGCCACCCGTGCTGTGAGTGCCCGCCGTGTGGGCAGCCATGGTGCAAGTGCCTGTAGTGCAAGAGGAGCACTCAGAGCAGGCTGGGAAGGGCACCACTGAGGCATGAGCTATTTGCCAGTGGGATGAGGACCACTGACCCCCTGGTGAGGACAAGCAGGCAGACGGATCAGAGGATAAGTGTGGCAAGAGCATTTCTATCCAGCCACTAGTGATTCACAAAGCCAAGGGGCACCTTAGCACACTCTTGTGGCATGTGATTTTACACAAACCAAGTTTCAAGATTGGGCAAAAGCATACGGGCAAAAGATGGTGGACAGGCTGGCACACTGGCTGTTGCAAGTACAGGACTTTGGAGGAGACAGATAACGTACACTTAAACCCTGACACAACCCAGCAGCTCAGAGGAGCCTAGGGTAACACAGCTCGCTCCTTGTGGGTATAGCTTCAGGAGGCTTTAAAGACAGAATATCCCTCATCTGCTGACTGGGATGATAAAACAGCACTGTGGAGAAGTATATCTGAGGCTTGTCAGTATTCACAGGAACTGGCCACACAGCGGGTGTGTATTCATGCAGCTTGCTAGGTCCTGATATGGAACTTTTTGCACCCAGCATGAAAACCCCATCAGAGGGTGCCCCATTTGCAGTGAAGGATCAATAATTTCCTTGCTAGGAGCTGCTGTGGGAAAACCAGTGGGGGAGGTTATTCTATTACTAAGCTTGCAATTATCAGACTGAAAAAGTGACAGAGCCTGAAGCATTTCAAGTGCAGCAACTGGCATTCACATGAACATCTTGCTGCACTGTTGGGTAAGGGCAGGGCCATGCAGGTGGCGTAATCAGTGGCACTGAGTGGGAGCTGCTTGCAGGCTCTGCTTTTAGGAACCCCTGGACGAGTTCCTCCTGTGGCCAAGGAATCTTTGCAGCACAGCACAGGCCTGAAGGCCACACTGAATATGCAGTGTGGCACAGCACAAGAACACAGAACGGTGACCGTCACCAAATTTGCCTGTAATGCGAGTACTTCCCGCAGTAGCACAGCCTGCTTTAAAACAGTGTAAAGACACAGGTGATTTACAGACTGCAAGAAAGTTCATTAGCTTCCTGAAGTTACCTAGGGTGTAGGAATATGGCTGGTGAAAGGAAAAAATACAATAATTAAGCACTCCCCTTGTCACTCAGCCATGCAGAGCCACTCCTAGAGCAGATACCCATTTTAATCAGGCAGCTTGATTTCCCTACCCACACCAAATCCCATCTGCCCCCAGATAAGATCCTGCGACTCCGACTGCTGATTCACACCTACCAGGTGTACGGCAAGAACAAGACAGGACACCTTCTAAACAAATCTATGTTTATTTCGTTAAAAAATAAGAGTTACACTTCCACCAGAGGCTTCTTCGTAGTCAGAATGCCCTTTTCAAACAGGAGTGTGGCTAGAGATATCTTGTCCTGCAAGGTTGCACATGGAAGGGTATCCACAGTGACGTGATTTGGATAGGAAGACAGGAGAAATTCAATACTGTCTGTATACTCGGGATCTATCTCAAGGAACTTGGGCTCTTCCTTATGATACACTCGTGAGTTCTCTGTTGTGTAATACAGCATCACACCTGCTTCTTCATTACACAATCTAACGATGCCATGGCGGAGAAGACGTACTTCTGTGTCTTTTGTTATCAGTATATCGACATCACAGGGGCCTCCACCTTGCCACCGGGCCGGGAAGCCATACACACTCCGCGCCTTTTCGCTCTGCGTAAGCACTGGGGGGAGAGAGTCATGAAGAAAGGACTTGGCCCTCTGATCCACGGCAGCATCAATGGGTGCATAGTCAACGAGTTTCTTCATCAGGCTCTGCACCTTCTCCATAAAGGCTGTTCGACGAGCATCAACTGCATCCGAGTTGGCGACCCCCATGTACCCCAGGCAGTCCATCGGAAGCCCTTGCCGGTACTCCACATCCTCCTCCAAGGCCATCTGCAGGGCAGCTGGCAGGAGCTTCTCCAGGAGGTCCCCCCAGGTGTTCCTCTGATAGGAGGACACCGTGATGTGGAGAGAGTGCGCGTCAGGCAGACAGTTGCCCTGGTGGATAAAGCCGCGGGGGAAGTACAGCAGGTCCCCGGCCTCCAGCACTGTCTCCAGCACTGGCTCACCCAGCTCAGCCTGCGTGAGGTTGGCGCTGGAGAACTGGGGCAGCACCTCGGCGTCCGTCCGGGGGCTGTAGACGCGCCAGTGCTTCTTCCCCTCCAACTGCAGCACGAAGGCCTCGATGTCATCGTAGTGGGGGGCGAAGCCCTGCGTCCCGGGCGGCGTCAGGTAGGTGTTGGCCCCCGCCATGCTGCCGAAGTGCTCCTGCAGGATGGAGAGGAAGTGCCAGACGGTGGGGGAGAAGGCCTGGGGGCTGAGCAGCCGCAGGGAGCACCCGTTCTGGTAGAAGTCCCAGGCGACGGCGGGCAGGGCCCGGCCCGACGGGTTGTGCGTCTCCCGCACCCCCTCGGCGTAGCTGGTCACGTCCAGGTGGGTCCCGAACTGCACCTCGCCGCTCCGCAGCGCGGCGTCCAGCGCGGCCGTGGAGAAGAGCCCCGCGTAGTAGCCGGGGTCGCCCCGCCGCACGAGCAGCGGCGCCCGCTCCCAGTGCCGCGCCTGGAACTCCTCCGGCGCCACCGGCGCCACCAGCCACCGGAACAGCTCTGCCGCCCGCTGCCGGCTGTCCTCCACCCGCTCCAGCCGCCGCAGCAGCCCCACCACGCCGCCCTGCTGCTCCGCGGCGGGTCTGCCGCCCGGCGCCTCGGCCCGCTCCGCGCCGCTCGGGGGGGCGGCGGCGGCGATCGGCGGCGGCTGTGGCGGGGCCTCCGGCTCCGGGCCCCCGCCTGCCGTCTCGCCGTGCCTCGGCCGCTCCTTGGCCCGCTCCACGCGGCTGGAGGGCGCGGGGGCGCTCGGCGTCGGCGGGGCCTCCGGCTGCGGGCCGCCGCTTCCCGCCGCGCCGCGCCTCGGCCGCGCTTTGGCCCGCTTGCCCCCCGCCGGCAGCGGCGTCCCGCGGCGGCGCCGCTCCAGCCGCCCGGCCCCCGCCGCCCGGCGGTACACCGAGAGCGCCGAGGGCCGCGCCAGCCGCCGCAGCAGCTCCTCCGCGCCGCCCGCCGCCATGGCCGCCTGCCCGCCCCGCCCCGCCGGGCCGCTTCCGCCGGGGCCTCTGCGTGAGGGCGCGCCCGGCCGCGTCCCGCACACGGGGCTGCGCGGGAGGGGTCCCGCCGGGGCAGCGCGTACCCGGCAGCCCCAGGGCCGCGCTGCGAGTCCCGCGGCTGCGGCACAGAAAGCAGATCCTCACCTCTCGGAACGTCACCATTGCCAGGCTTCCAGCCCAGATCTGCGCCCCAGTTTTGCCAGAACTCAGGAGCACAAGTCGTTAGTTAGGCCTAATGAGGGTGAGTTCAGCTGGTAAATCTTAACTCTAGAACAGATGCAGACATCTTAAAGGTTTAAGGTTTATTGAATTGCCTTAAAACCCACCCAAACCAGCCTCGCATCCCGTCACCGCGCTATAAGCGGCCAAGACCCACGTTGCACACGCACAGCTGTTCCAGGTGTGGAGGTGTGTCACTGACAGAGCTCTGCCTTTCCAGCCGCAGCTCTGGGAACAGCCCGTACTACGATGGTTTTAACTCCAGCAGCCGGATTTTAGCCGCAGGTAGGCAGCACTTTTGCCTTGAACGTTTCGGCTTTGCCAGCAGGTGGCAGAGGCCGATCAGCGCTCTGCACCCCGGCGGGGAGAAAACACGCGTGGAAGGGGACGCTGCCTTCTCCCGGCGAGACGACTGGCGTGGACGGGGTTTGACACGAGAGGGAAGTGCCAGCGGCCTCTGTGTGCATGTGTAGACTGGAAGAGAAGGGAAGGGTGATCTCTGTTTCAATCCATTCTTTGTTTTCCCAAGGTTAAGCCCTGCTTACCAGAATAATCTTATCAGCTGAAACCGTTTCAGGAGGACTGGGCCCTGAACAAAACCGAGATGCAGGCGCTTTCAAATATGGTAGAAGTTAAGCGATTGTGTGCTTTAATTACACGTAAGCATGGCTAAATAGGCTCGGGGGGAAAAAGACATTTGAAAAACCTGGGCATCTGGGTTGTGATTTGTGTTACTGTTCAGTTTACTTGAGTGCAACTGATTCTTCTCAGAAGAAACCGGGCACTGGGATGTCTGTAAGGACTGCAGCACAGCTGTTCTGGATGTTTACCAGTAAGGTGGGTTCAAAGTCTCATTTGAGGCCTCTGATCTTTGTACAGATGGCACTTTCTGCCGCTGAGAGACAGATGATTGACATCGGATTGTTTTTTTTTTTGATGTATAACAAAGTCTCAGAGTGAAGGATATGGTGGAAAATATTAGCGGTGAAACCTCTATAACAACGTAATACTTCTTTTGACAATTTAGCCTTTCTAATAGTAAATGCTTTCAAGAATGTTGCTGGTTTTCTGCACGACACAAGAAAGGGTTTTGACCTAAGGCAAAAAGGGAGAGCTTCAGTGTCACTTACAGAGTACTCAGATGGTTGTCTAGGAATAGCCACAAGGTCTACATGCTGTTTTCATTCATTGTGCAATATTTCAAGGGAATCTGTCGTAAAGAAAGAACAGTGTCAGGTACAGCTCTTTAAATAAACAAGAGGAAAGTAGCACAGATCTCTGAATGATTAGGTGGTCCCCAGCTGCTGCTCACATAGGCAGAGTGGCAACTGGAGGCTCAATTAAATTTCTTAATTAGAATTTAGCACAAAGTTACTCAGATTTTATGAGTGTATAAGCTACACTGCCAAGAGCCACACATCTTTTATTTAAGAGGACATTAAAAATGTGGTGAATACAACTTATTAAAGAGCCACAAGTGACTCCAGAAGAAATAAGTAAATGGCACCTCAAAGAGATGTGGGGTTCACATGACATTTTAACCTTATGCCATTCCCTGTTCAAATAATGGAAATATTGAGTTTAAAGAGCAGCTTGGATAAGGTCTGATCCTGCAAAGCTATTAGTGATCCTCACTAATGAGGAGAAAGGGCAAAATCCTTTGCAATTCTCTGCACATTAGATACTCAGTTGTTCACCACCATGCAAACTGCCCAGTACTTTCTCTGTGTTCCCAGCAAACCATTAATGTAAACCAATCACTTTTAGAAAGTTAAACTCAGTTTAATCCCTTTTCTCATTATTACTTTGCTGGCAACCTTCCTTTTTCACTGTCAGTTTTGTTCTCATGCCAAAAGCAATACCCAGCGAGGAAAAAGAGCATTTCAAGCCTTCACTAGCGGGTTTCCTTAGCTAGAGCCCTGACAATCTTTCTCATACAGCCTAGTGACATCCAGTATGACATCTCTGGAAGGACACTGGGCTGGATTGTGAAGCCTGCTCCTTGTTGTGAAAGCTATGAAGTTCACTGCCAGATAACAAGACTAAACACTAATTCAGGAACTGTTTCTCAAGAGCTATCCTCTGGCCTGCCTCATCAGAGTGAATGCACTCACTCACTGAAGCATCTCTTGGCAGAGACTTTGGCCTCTCTCCAGCTGTTTCTGTCTTCTCAGGGATTTTCTTATTCAGTGACTGGTTGTGGTCTTTAATCTTGCTTATCTTGTACACAGAGCCCCACTGAGAAACGAAGCCTTCCCTGCCACGGAACAGTCCAATTAAATTTATAAAAATAAGAATTACAAGGTCCAGTCCTCCCTATGATTTTTTTTTTTACAGATTTGGAAGCACAGACATTTCCTCTTGTCCTGTGTGACACTAAAATATATCCTGTGTAAGTTAAAGCTAAATTTACATAACGTGTTTGAGTAGGACCCTCGACTGAGTTTACTCACCCCCTTGATGGGGCATATGTACTTTGTAAGCATTTTAAAGTAATTTTATGAGGGTTTTTGTGCTCTTAATAGATGCGATCTAGCATTTGGTAGCATTGAGCAGATATCATCTGCAGTGACTCCGTAGGCAGTGACTAAACACAAAGCTGCAGACTCCAAGACTCCAGTCTTGCTGCTTTTCAGCGGAAGAAGAGAAGTAAATGGCCATGAGGGGAAAATCCCCATCCTAAAATGAAAGCAAAGAGAACCCAAATGAACTATTTGCCCCATAGGATGAATCACATCTAGACAATCGAGATAGCAGGAATACTCAAGCTGTTCCTGCATGCATCACATATCTTGACAAGCTGTTTGGGTGGTACTTTTCCATGGAAGAAAGATTTTAAAGGATTCTTGCTGTTCACATCCTTTCTGTATTAATGATGGCAACTGCCTGGCTTTGCTCATTAAATATATTTGTGCCCACTGTTTCAAAATGAACATATAGCTGTGCTAACATACAGCAGCACCATTCAACATTTGCTGCTTCTGTAAGTTTTTCCTTTTCAGAAGCCATGCAAAAGACTTTACTTTTTATTTCCTGTAAAAGCTGCCTATACTGCAGTTTTTCTGAAGTACTCTGAAATTGCTCACTCACCTTTGATGCGGCACCAGCAAGATGGAAATACCATGCAAACAGGGTGTCTTTGTTTGGCAACCATATTGTTCAGGGCTGCTTAGAGCATGACAGGAGAAAGCCCACACAGTACTTGTGCATTTGCTTTCTGTAGTAGATTTGTATTGCCACTAGACAATATGACACCTTCTGGACCTGATGATCTTAAAGGTCTTTTCCAACCAAACCGATTCTCTAATTCTATTTTTGAACATTTTCAGTGCTCATCCACATGCACAAGCTCCCACTGTTTTACCTGTATTGTCAAAAAGATGGAATTCCTTTTGGGTGAGCACAGTTACAACAGCATAGAAATGCTTATGTTGTAGTATTTATACTGGTATGGCTTGTTCCTAGAAGGGATAATATTACGGAGTGATTAGAGAAGGGAGATATAATCACTGACAACGTTTTAGATAGCCAATAGGGGAGAATGATGTTAAGCCTCTGGGTATCTGCAGTGAGGATATGGAGTTTGCATGATCATGAGTGTAACACACTCTCAGGTCCTTAGGGGATAGGTCCTGTCCTGCCGTCCCACTGAGACCTGGAAGAACTGCCCCGCTGACAGGAGTACGTGGGCATGGCAGGAACAGCCAAGTCCATTTATCCGATGTATTACTCATGGAGCCCTCTTTTCACTCTTAAAGGTGGAAAGGAGGAAATTGGGTTGGATTTCTCGGGAATGCTATGAAGTCCCTCTTTGTTATCTGCAAGGATTAAAGCACCTTGAAGCCCTGCTTCTAGCATCAGGCCTTGGTGAATTAATTTCCCCCCTCACAGGGAAACTCTGTGTGGGAAAACTGACTACACAGAACGTGACTCAAACCCCCCCTGCTGCGAATGTGCAGTTTGCTCTGTTAGATGCTCAGCTCGTCCAGCTAGGTGACCTCTGAGGTCATCTTCCTTTCCTTTCCCACCATGGCCCCCTTTCCCTTCAGTCAGCAGCGACTATATGGGCATGCCAGGTTAGGGAGAGATACAAACAGCCGAGCAGAGAGGTGGTAATGGCAACAAATCAATTTAACTATCTAATAAATATTTGCAAAAGCTATATATGGCTGAAGCATACATTAGAACTTTATTTACAACAGCATGTCCTGGCCTTTTTCTCGCCAGCCCTCAAATACTTTTCATTCGGAAGTAGAGCATCTGTATAATATGGGAATTGTTCCTCAGAGATGAAGGTTTAGGACACCATGTTTTATATTTTTTTTTGTCAGGAATCCAGAGACTGTGAATAAGATGAAGAGTTAAACCAAAGCTACTGGGAATGCAGTATTTTAAGAGCTATGCCAGGTCAGGAGTGTCTCTAGTTTTCATAGAATCAGAAGAAAACTCAAGGCTGGTAGAAGTGTCTTGTATGTTTAGTCATTTTGGAATATGTTTGGCTCAAACATAGCTGTGTAGTGCTGCTGGCTGAGAGGAGCAGTCTGAAAGTAACTGAGGAGCAACTGTGAGCGGGAAGGCAGCTCTCTGCTTTGGTTTTGCTTTCCAAGCAGAGGGATATGCAAAAAGATCTAAGAGGGGAAAAAAAAAAAGAAAAAGGGTAGCTTCTTCTTAGTTTAGTTTGTGAACAAGGGATGATTTGGGGATCAGACCATCAGTCTGAAGCTCAGAGTCAGTGTCCTACTTCTGCCTGAGCACCGCCTGTGTGAATTTGGACAATGTTTTTTGCACAAGATGTTCTGAAATTCCCACTGATTTCAGTTGCTTTATTTTCTGGATGTTTGCCAGTTAACATTAAGGCCCATGTTCTTCATCGCTGTTTTTTTGCTTGATTCAGAAACAAAGAGGAATAACATGGATGGTGCATGCAGAGAGAAGATAATGATGCGGAGAAACCTCGTGTAATCTTTGCATTTCAATTTCCTGAGGTTTTTTTTTCCAGCTGAATGCTCCAGGAACTGTTCTGGCTTGCATTTTGGATGAAGTAGCTGCTTGAAAGTCTAGTGAGAGGAGGCAGCTGTTGGAAATATGTATTCTGGATAACGCGTTCAGGCCAAGCCCAGTACACAGAGTCACACGGGTGCTGCACGCAGAGGATTCCCCTGGGTAACTTCCCTTTGAAGCACAGCTTCCCTGCTGATTCCAGGAGGGAACAGAGGCACGCTTGTGCTTCTCGGGCTGAATGAAGGAAACCTGAGGGGTTTGGATCTCAGGAAGCCCCAGTGATGGAGGTTAGTGCACGGCAGAGAGGAACCTGCATGTGTTTTCCCTATGAACCCGGCTCTAGCTGATGAATGACACTTCGTGCTCCGTTTCTGGAGAGCTGGCATTGGCAGCACGTCTCACTGCAGCCCCTGGGGAAGGCGACAGGTACCACACACAGGTTACTGGAGGGAAACTGAGGTGGTGCTGGGCCTGTGGCAGCCGTCCTCCTCCTCCTGCCCCCAGCCCACGCCAGAGCGGCTGCTCCTGCTCCGAGGAGCTCTCCGAAGCTGCCAGGGGTCTCCCCGCGTGGGGGGAGGTCTCCACACCTGCAGCCCGGTGACACGTTTAGGGCAGGCGCCTGCCCCTGAGCTCTGCCTCGCGGCGGGTGGTGGCACAGGGCCCGCTTGCACGCTCGAGCGCCGCCACCCAGCTGCCCGCGCTCCAGAGCTGCGGGGGAACGGACACCCGCTGCGGGGCGGCGCGGCCCTGCCTGCCCAGAGCCCACCTCGCCGCTCTGAGGGAACGAGACCCACGGCAGAGCCAAACCGGAGACAGGCGGTGAACCGCGCTGTGGAAGGCAGGTCCCCGCTTAGTGCGCCCATGGGACGCCGGCCGGAGGGTCTGCGGGAGCGGGGCAGGTTTGTGCCCCGAGCCCTCCGGCAGGACCGGCCGCCGCAGCTCGGACACCGGCACCCTTCCCACCGCGCAACCCAACTCCTGGCCCCGCCGACGCAGCCTAAATCCGAGTGAGGAGGCGGGCCCATCGCCGCAGCTGGCACCTCTGGCAACCTATCCTGGCGCTGTGCTCCGACGGCTTCAGCCAATCAGCAGCGGCAGCAAAAGAGTGGGGGTGCCAAAGCCCCGGCGTGAATAAAACACCCGGGGCCCGTGGGCGGAGAGAGGCGGGGTCGGGGCTTTGACGAGCAGCTCCTCGCAGCAATCCGAAGGCCGGCGGACGGGGCGGGTGGCCAATAGGCCGCCGGGGTGGGCGTGGCGGGCGGTGGGAGCAGTAGCAGTAGCCGGGGGTGCGAGGGGGGAGCGGCGGCGGCGCTGCTCGGTGGCGACGGGCGGCTGAGGAGGCGCTGGAGGGAGGAGGCTGCGGGCAGCAGGTGAGCGCGGCCGGGCCGCGGTGTGGGGTAGGGCCTGTGCCGCGGCAGGCGGGGGCCGGAGCCGGGGGCGGGCGTGGCGGGGGCGTGCGAGCCCCACGGGGTGCGGGGGGGTCTGGGCGCGGGGGAAGCCGGAGGGGGTGGCGGGGCGGGGGGCGGCGGTGCCCCGGGGAAGTGCGTGCAGGGGCCGGAGGAGAGGCGGGGGCGCCCCCAGGTCCTCGCCCTGTGGGGAGGGAGAGAGGGGGTGCGGCGGGGTGGGCCCTGTCGCGATCCCCGGGGTGGGGTGGGGTGGGGCGGGGGCTCGGCGCAGGTGGAGCCTGCGGGGGGCGCAGGCGCTGCGGGGAGCACCGATCCGCCGGGCCGGGGGAGCGACCCCCGGGGCGCTGCCGCTTCCTGGTCTCCTTCTCCTGGGGCCGCCTGTGCCTGAGGTCTCTCCTAGGCCTTGAATCCCCGCCAGGCTTCCGCCGGAGGGTCCCTCTGGCGCGGCCGCTCCCGGGCCGGCTCCCGCTTTGTATCGCCTCCCGGCCCTGCCTGCGGCCGCGGCGGCGAGCGGGGGGCGCCGGGGCTGCGGGAAGTTTGGGCTTCCCCGGAATCCTCCGCCGCCGTTCAGCCGGGGCTGGGGCGCTGTGAAGTTTGGGAGGCGTCGGGACGGGGCTGTGAGGCGGGGGCGCTGCCCACCCAGCCTCGCACCGGGAGGTACCGGGGCCGCGGCCCCCGTCCGCACCGAAACCCGCCTGTTTTCAGCCGTGTCGTGGCACCGCCGGTCCCTTTCTGCCTGTGCAGCAGCCCGCCAGGCTGCACAAAGGAACGGGCTCGGGAGGGATTGATGAGCAACAGCGTGGTGAGGCGGGGGGCTGCGGTGTGCCCGGGGGACCGCCGGCAGCGTCGGTTTTCGGTAGGTGGCAAAGGGTTAAAACACAGCTTCTGCTTGGAATGCGCATAACTCCTTTTATCGCACTTATGGAGGTGAGCAGTCTTCGAGAATGAAATGATGCATCCCTCAGGGGAGAGTTACTGTCTTGCAGCAGCTCCGGTCTGCAGCCTCTTTGGTCCGGTAGATTTATGTAACCTGCTCATTAATGGTTTATGAAATGATAAGAAAGCTTTTGGGTTGGTTTCCATGTGGTACTGTGCTTTCGAGGTGGTTGTCAGTGTTTAATTCGGCTGTCCAGCGTAGGAGATACCTGTAACTGTTAATAATGTCTGATGGTACCGTTTATGGGGGTTTGTGTTGTATTTTTGATCTTTCTGCCTCTCCAGATAAGCATCTGAATAAGGAGAGAGGGTAAAATGGAAGGCACAGTCATTCCGTTTGGCTACAATATTACTCTAGGTATGGCTTGTAGCAAGAAGAGTAAATATTTAAATGGATTCCTGACTCATCAGTTCTATTTGACTTATTGATCTATGGTTACTGCTAAAGTGGTCTTTATGATTATGCAGAAGTTAATAGTTACCATAGAGAAACAGTATTGTTTTTCTGCTCATCAGCGTGTGTTTTCCATTTCTTCATCTCTTGGCAATTCTCTGTGGAAATGCTGCTTTTTTTCCCCTTAGCAAAAATTTTACGGAAGAAATAAAAAATAATGTGAGTGAAGTCCAAAAAAAATGAATTTGAGATGTGTTTATCCTTGCCTGTGATTTTTAAACTCTTTTTATAGCCCGAGTTATCCTGCAGTAAACTCTTTTTAATCTGTATTTGAATAAAGTGTTGGTTTTAAGCCTCAGTGAAAACTCTGATTTACGGAACTCCAAATACAACAGATCAAAGAAATTTTTTCCGAAAGTATACATATGAAATGCCATTCAAATCAGCCATTTAAATCCTTACTAGCAGAAAATTTATTTTTTAGCCTGGGAATTACTTCCCTGCATTTATTACTTCTCAAGTGTGTGGAAACTGAAGGTGCATGTAAACTAGACAGAGCAGACAAGTTTGTTTATCTTCTCAACCCTCTGATTTTGTATTAGTGGCTGACAGCATTATGCATTTAGGAATTTAAAAAACCGAACCAACAAGCCATGCTTGGCTCTTAAAACTCGCAAGACTTCCAAGTATTTATTTTTGTAGTTTGATATAGCTGCTTGGTGTCGGAATGATCTGTAAGTACTTTTCCTTCCTACCATAATGAGCAATGTGGAGTAAAAACTTCCTGAAATGATGATAAAAATACTTGCAAAAGTGTTTGCCTCCCCAGAAATAGGGACTGTCTGGAAAACAGGTATAGAATTTTTATTGCATGTTCATAAGAGTTTGTTACAGTACTGTATAGGATTCTTGAATTCTGCCTACAGCTGTTTTTTATTCCAGTAGTAATATTGGTGGAGCTGCATAACATTGGGAAAAAAAAAATAAATTGCCCTAATGCTTTAGTAAAGTAAATCATCATCATTCTAGAAAAGATGGTTTACAGAATGCCTTAAGTAAGAGATTGTCATGGCAGCCTAAACTGGTGTAATTGCTGGCTGTGGGGTCCTGTCCTACCTATGGTACTCATCTGACACTCTGCTGACCTTGTTCTTTTTTTGGGAGGAGTCAAAGGTTATTTATATTCTTATTTTGCCAGTTTAGTTGAAACCAAGTTTGCTTGATAATGTGAAATCATGGCCTCAGTCTTGCTTTTGGAGTTTAGGTTGATCAGTGAACATACATTAAAATTCTAGATTACCTGTTCAGTCCAGGGATCTCAATATTAATAGGTGACACTAGAGCATATTGCTTTTCTTTTTCTATTGTATACCAAGCATAAACTTGATTAAGCTAAGACTTAACATGTCCTCTATAGTCATGTTACTGTTACCACCAGGGCAGCTTTGATTTCTCTGGCAGTGCTTTCACCAAAAGGAGATGTTTTTCTGTCAGTTCTTTGCTGATACAGCTGAAAACAGCAGTACAGAAAAATGTTGAGCTTCAGTTAGATCAACTGCCTAAACTGGCTGACTTCATGGCTATGCAAATGTTATTGCTAGCATAGGAGGAGGAGGCTGTGACCACTCTTTTCTGAAGCAGCTCTATCTGGATTTTGCCTAAGCTAGTCAAGAAACTTGGCAGCTTAAACTGAGGCTGTGGTGGTCCTGCCTCCTCCTTGACTGCGTGTCTTCCCCAGCTGGCAAGGGAGCCTTTGTGGCTGTAAGTTAAGCAAAATCGGAGAGTTAGGCTGGTAATGAATTGCTTTTTTGCTTTGTTGGATTTGGGCTAGATCATGTTTCTGAACTGGCTGACCATCCAGGTCAGGGGATAGGAATGGGACTCCCAGTTGAAGTGAATGAGATGGGGGTGGAAGATGCCACCATAGTAGTTAAATTTCCTTGAGCTTTTCTGGAACTGCACATCTACAAAGACCTGTAGCAAACTGTTTTAAGCTGGCTTGGCTGATAAAACCTCAAAATTGGAGAATGTTCTTTTGTTTTTCTCAGCTGGCACAATGGATGTGGGTGGTAACAGCGGCGAGCAGAGGATGAGGAGCTAGGGATGGGTTAAGTGCAGTAACCTCAGACAGACACAGCTGTGTCTGGGAGAGGATTTGTTCTCATCTTAATTGTGGGATCCATCAAATACCCATTTTGAACTGATGTTCTTTACAGTGTGTAGTTAAAGCAGATGTTGCATGAGAAAAGAGTCTAGAAGTATAAATGGCATCATGTCATATGTAACTGCAGTTACACATCCATCCAGAATCCTTTCAAGTGTGTTGTGGGAGATACCTCTGTGAAAACTTGAGTTGCTTTGTTCAGCATCTGTTCTTACAGAATAATACTTTGTAGATTCCTGGTGTTCTGCAGTTATCAAATGTGATGGCTTAAAGATGTTTCTGGATAGTACTTTATATGTCTTTTGTTTCTGCAGAGTTGTGACTGAAAGTGTGTCAGCACAAATGATTTGCCTGTGAGAAATTGGCTGGAAGAGGAATATGAGTGCCAAAAAAGTAAAGGTGCTCTTGAGGAAAATGTGAAGTTGATCATTTCAGGGTTTGGGGGTCAGAAACAAGCTCTTGGCTTCTTTGAGTGCTGAATCTGTAGGATTTTTGAGATTTTTGCCGGTAGGTTTTGATATTGAAGCCAGAACCAGCATTATTAGCCTTCTAAATGGAATAATTGTTTCAAATAGAGTGTATTAAAACTTGGACCGAACTGTTTGTTTTTTTTTCTGGTTACCTTTCCCTTTCTAGGAAACAACCACCTGGTACTTCCTGGTGAATTGGATTGTGAACGGTACTCATTGATCTTTAGGTATACCCAGAGAGTTTAATAATCAGAACTGCTTTCTGTAGGTACGTACTTGGTCATTGGTCTAGGCTGCTTCAGAGGGCACAGATCTAGGAGCTACCAGTACCACTGAGGCTACTAAGAAAAAACATATACTGGTGCACTTGGCCAGAACGATTCTTACTATATGCTGACTGCTCTTAATCTGAATGTGACCTCTTTGAATCAGTTTATTTTTCTAGGGAAAACACCCCAAACCTTGATGATCTCTCTTTCCTTCTGCTTTTAATGTTGTATAAACTTGATCAACACAGTTCAAGCCTGTGTGGAGGCTCCACTCTCGCAGTGGATTTGAGACTGTTAAGAAGCTCGTTTCTGTAATTCACCAGGTCTAGAGATACCTTGGCTTTTCCAAGGCTGTGCAGTTTGCTGATGGGCGCCACTGAGTGTGTAACTGCCAAACTCTTCTAGTTACTCAGTTTGCCTTGCAAGTGAATGCTTAGTGACTGTTAAATGCTTGGGTCTTTAGTTAGCTGATATCTTTGTGTGTTGATTTAAGATTTTGAGTGAGGATAGTCTGCCTTCAAAGGCATTAATTCATCAGCCGCTGAAGTAAAAATCTCTGGAGACGTGGGAATTTGTTCCTTCTCCAGAGGAATGACACAAGCACAAACTTGGTTCACACTTGATATAGGCCGGGTGTAACTTCTGTGTAGTAATCCAAGTTGTGCTGGATTTGTATTTTTACTTTGTATGCAGAGTATGAGAGAAAAGCAAGTATATTCCTTTTAAAAGTTTTCAAGCGTAATCTTATAATTTTGTTCTTGGATGTTTTTTTCTGAAACTCGGTAGCCTAGACCAGTTTTTGTGAAGCAAATAGCAAAAAACAGTAGTCCCATGAAACTGAATTCCCACTTGGCTTTTTGCTCTAATGTTAGTTTCTTACTCAAAGTAATAACTGAAATTCTGCAGAAAATAATCAGTGGGTACTTTTTTCTCATGAAAGACTGATACTAAGTTGATACTAATTTGATTTGTACAGATCGCTGTAACTGCAGGGCTACAGAGCCGTACAGGCTGTGCTCTGGGGGTTGTGGCTGGCTCATGGCTTGACAGTAGGATAGATGAATTTTGCAGCCTTTTCTCCTGCTTTATTAATATGCCTTTCTATACTTTTTTTTTTTAAGGCTGGCTGTTTTATTGTCAGAGTCTGCTTAACATGAGCTTTCTGCTGACTACTTTTCATTTACAAGAATGAAATGTGATGCTGTTTTCAAAAAAGCCAGCAAGGCTTAATCTGGTCTAAAACGCCCGAGGAAGAATTTACCCATCATTAAGGTGGTGCTGGTCAAGGCATATAGTGTTCTGTGCTGGACTGGGGTTCCTGTGTGGGTTCTTCCTTGGAGTCCTGATCAATGCAGAGTCTGTGTTTATGTCGAGTCATCGCCTTTTGCGTTGGAACATATCACCTGTGTGTCAGATGTCCTATCCCAGCCTGAAAATACCACCTTATCAGAATTAGAGTGCCTGGTTTAAGGTCTTACGTAGACCAGGTTTTACAGGATTCAGTGGTTGTAATATCAGTTTTGCTTTTCATGTTTTAGCAGATATTTACCAATATAGGGGCTTTTTCGGGTTTCTTTCCTTCCCTTCCACCCCATAGTGAATTATAAGGAGCCTAGGTAATAGAATTAATTGTGCACTCTCTCCTATTAACAGGCTGTGAATGTTACCAGAAGTTAAGCTAATATTAAGTGTTCAGTTTTACTTGTGTCTATACATTTTTGTTATTTCTGCATAGGTTACAGTGTCTATGTGAAAAGCACTTCTTTACCTGGATTTGCACAGGGTGGCTTTGAAAAAGTGTCATGACATTTGTGTACATATTATTTATTTATACATTAGGATTACTTGCTCTTTTTTTTTAAATGACATGAATTTGTTTTTCAGAGACAATTTATTCGTTTTAAGCACCTCTCAATTGTGCCATGCATGGATTTTCCTGTGTAAAGAGAGTAGCCTGTAAAAAGCTGCTCAGCCTTTGAGCAACTGGGCAGCCCTGTGTATTTCTCTTAGCTTGGTAGCAGAAAGCCCGCCTCGTGCAATGGTACGAAGGGCTGTGTTTCAGTCGGCCTGTATCTTTTTGCCAGGATGTTTACTGAAAGCTTCAATAAAACAGTTGTTTTTATAACAGCCTTTTCATAGTTGAATCTATATATACTTTTTTAATATGTATTGGATTTACTGTATGCAGCTAGCAAATAGAAAAGAGTCACTGAATGCTTTGTTAACTCTGGGTGTATTTTGGATAGGTGCATCATGCTAGTGTTGAATGTGGCTTGTTTATCGTTTCATTTAAACGTCTGTAGTCGTGTTATGTGGCTGCTTTTTTTTTTCTCCTCAGATTTTATTTTATTTTATCTGGGCAAATTCTGACCCGCGAGCTTAAATGGCCTAGAGACTCCTCCACCAGTCTGTAATGAATTGAATGGTAACTAAGTTAAGTCATTTCTGTGCTGCCCCCAGGAACAGCACAGTGATTTGTCAAGGTAATTTTTAGGTTTTCTCTTAGTATTTTACTGGCTTGAATACTTTGTGTCTTGGGTTTTCGTAAGGGCACTGTTATTTTTTCCCCAATACTGCAGTACAAATGTTCATAATTGTTCATAGGCATTAAAGGAAAGCTTGGAAGATTGGCTTGGCACAAACTTGAACAGTCAAAATATATAAATATTTCTTTGCTGTCTAGCAAGGTAGGGTGCACCTCTTTAAAGAGGTGTATGCATAGTATTATCTGAAAGTTTTCTTTCTTCGTAAAAGTACAGAATCTGTGCCTCAGAAATGACCTTTATTGCTTAGACACACAGTCTTAGTTAGCTGTTGATACAGATATAATATAGTTTCATGTCAATTACCTCACATTTTAGACATGGTCCTGTATTTCAGTTTTGTTTCCAGTTGTAATCAGTTATTCTCTGTGTAATTAGTTCTTGCTTTGAACATTATTTACTTTGTGTGCAAGAATTTGTTCTCAGGGTAGTCATGTCCACATAGTGTTTAGTATCTTGCCCATGCAGGGACCAGGACCATAACTGTGAGTAGAAAAAGTCAACACAGTATTTCTGCATACAGTATTTGATGACTTTAAGGACTCAATTCAACAAATCTTAGAGTAAACTGTATTAATCATTCAAGAACAATAAAAAGAATTCAGCTAAATTGCTATTCTAGTACTGTAGATTTAGTTCTTCTCAGGCAGGTAGTGCTGAGGTAGAAATACAGTTACACCAAATACAGTGAGGTCCTGTGGACTGTGGAAGTGTTATTCTTGTTTTGAAAATCTGAAGGATGATAAAGAAGTTGACCAAAATAATTATTTTTGAGGAAATCCGGGATGAAAATCTCTCTGAGTCTGTCTTAATTTCCTTATTCCTCAATTTCCTGCATTAATTTCTTAATAATGTATTGCAGTGCTTTGCTGTGAGTGAGTATGGTTGAAAAAAACCAAACCAGTTTTCCACAAAATGTCTTGCCTTCTCCTGTTGGATGTTGTCTTTCACCCACAGGAATTTGGTTGATTTGACAGTTTATTACTCTGTCATCTTTCTGCATTTCAGAAAAATAAATAAATCAGGTATTCAGAAGTAAGAAGCTTTCTGGAAATGTGATGTATGCTGGAATTGTCTGAGGTGCTGGGTCGTGACTTATCTCCAGTCTTGCCTGATGATCGCTAAGCTTCTTGCTCTTATGAATTGCAGTTTAGCATCCTGGGACTGTTTGATTGTTTATTCCTTTCTTGAATTGAATAAACGATAAAAACTATTTTTTTTCCAGGTTTGTTTTCAACAGGATCAGTTCCCTGTTTCCACTTCTGCAGGTGCTAGCATTGGAGCTTTGGGTGGGGAAGAAAGAGCAGAGGGGCTGTGCTGTTGCTAAAAGGAAGTGACACGGATCCAGTGTATATGGCCAATGAAACTGTGAGCTAGGACATTTTGGAAGTGGTCTTGCCTGCCTCCCTCAGCCTTAAAACATCCCACCTGAGGTGAAGATTATGCATTTAAGAGCTCTCTCCCTGAAGCTTTTTCTAGATGCATGAGTGATCTCTGCATAGGAGAGAGGCCACCAGTAACATGGCACAGGTAATGATGGCTTCATGCCTCTTCAGTGGAGAGAAATCTCTAGTTGTCTCTGGTTATGTGAGCAGCCAATTGCTGACTGTCTTACCATAGGATGTAGGTTTCAGAGATGAGAACATGTCTCAAATCCATCAGTGACAGTAGATCTCCTGACTACTACCGCATTGTCTTGCTGTCTGCTTCTAGTAGATGGCAAGATGTTATCTGAACCAACTGGGTTCTTCTCATTGCCTTAGCCCTTGCTTCCCTGAATAGTGTGTCACAATTCAGTGTCCAGGCTTAGTTCTGTCCTCTTGCATCATAGCTCTAGAAGTAGGTGTTTGTGCAAGTGAAGGCTGTGCAGCCTTGTAGCCACACGTAAATAGCAGTAATTGAATGAATGTCTTGCTTTTTATGGCACGAGATCAAGTGGGAAATGCACCAGTTGATATGGGCAAAATGTAGGCAAATGCTAAAATGATTGAGGTGATTGTGAAGATCCAGTTAATCTTGCTAATGATAATGTTACCTTGGGGGGGGGGGGAAGTAATCCCCAAATCTTCCTTACTTCAGGTTTTCTACAAAGAATGGAAAACTTCATTTCTTTTGTGGAGCTAGGCTGTGGGGTTGAGTTTTTTGTTCCCCTTCATGCATTGTCTCTTGCTCCAGTTACATCTAAAAATGTACAAACATGCTTACTGCAGTCTTCTTAATGTGGCTTTTACATAAATGATTGCTTATTGTTCAGTTTACTGCTTCAGTACATGGTCTAGGTAAATTCTGCATAAGCTTCCTTTCCGCTTTCAAAAAGTCTTTCAAGTCTCTAATGTGCATCTTTCTGCTGAGAGACATACCGCTTGTATAAAAACTGATTAGTTGCAACGACATTGGCCTTTATCTTTATGAAATAGCTAATGATTTGTTGACTCACCTATCTGAGATGGCATTACATTTGGTCTAGTTCTGTGCAGAGTTACTGGATCAATCTACTGTGAGTTGCTGTCCCAGTTTCTTCAGTGGAAAGGGGCTGGTGTCATATCACCCCCAATTCCTGCGGGCTGCTGTTCTGTGGTAGGTGTAAAACGGCTATAGCAGTTGTATTTTGAAGTTCAGGTTAGAATTAATTCCATCTGTCAGGACTTATTTTCAGATATACTTTGTGGCATTTGTGGATATCATCAGCAGTTCATGGCAGAAAACTGTTTTTACACTTGCGCTTGCCTTGGTTTACCATGTGGTGCAGCATTTATAAGGCATGTGTGGCTGGCAGGGCTCTAAACAATGCTGGCTTAAAGCTGCAGGCCTAATTCTTGGGACATTCCGTTGTCAGAAAGTGGGGAATGGTGCCGGTGGAAGTATGCTGGGAATTGCTTCTTGCTATTTGCATGGAACTGTGAATTGTACTTCCACTCAGGACTTAATAGCTCTTAAGGTCTAAGCAAAGTAGTTTATTGAATTTTGGTAATTCTTAGCTTTTGCTTCTTTTAGATAGGCCAGAATGATTGAAGACGATTATTAGTTTAGGGAAGTAGCAAGGATGGTCTTGGTTTTTTTTGTTTAATTATTTTCTCAGAAGCAGGACATCAGGTGTTTTCGTCTTTTAAAACCAAACAAATAGTAGTTGCCATATCAGGTGTCTAATGAGTACTTCCTTAGCTTCAATAGGCTGTTTTTAAAAAAAAAAAAAAAAAGGGAAACAAGTGATGTTCCCATAGTGTTTATGGATGTCAGCCTCATTTATGCTTAGGTGCTAAAGCAAGCTGCATTACTGTATTAAATTAGATTTTGCATAATTCTCTGTTTACCTTGGGGACTTCATTATCTGCTATTTTAAATTTGGAACTGGGTTGCAGAAGTTCAGGGGCTTTAATGCTAATTCCTTCCTTTCATGCAATTTAACGTTGTTTTTATTTTCCTGAAGATAGGAATTAATGTTCCCATACCCCTCTCACAAGTCTTTAGTCCCAATAATATTTGTAAAGGACTTAATCAAGAGAACTGTCCTTAATATAACTGCAAGAAAATAATATATAATTTCCTAATGCAGTTGAAGTAATTTAAATTCAGATACATGGAAAATGTGTGAGGTGGTTACTATTTAGATTGTAAGATATTTCATTACTCTGTCTCATCCAGAGCAAAATTAGGGAAGTTCTTCACATCCATTTAAGGTTTTTATGACTCATCTTTTTGGGGAATAGAAATATCACTTATGGCTTATCTGAAAGGTGATCAGAAGAGTTTAATGTGCTTAAAATTCTCCTTTATTTTCTAGTACGTCTATATCATTGCGTAGTGGTCTTTAAGCAGGTAGCAGAATGTTTCTTTAACTGTGATTAATGGAACATCCAAATAACAGAAATTCAGGTTAAGAGGAAGGGGGAGAAGCAGGACAGTAGCAGATTGTATGATTCTGTGTTCAATCAGTGAAATGGATCCAATGTGTTGGACTTGTTCCAAATAGAATTCTTGTGGTGCACAGAAAGTAAAGGATGTTGAAGAAAATTGCAAATTCTTTGCTGATTTTGCAAACTAAGATGTTCCATGGTGCAGCACAGGTTTGTTGAAGAGGAAGCTGCTTGATGCATCCTCTCTTTTTTGTGTGGTGTTTTTTTTCCTTCCTTCTTATTTTCCTTAATGTTTTTCCCATAGAAACTTCAAGATGAAAGGTACAGGTTCTTTTAGTGAAAGACAAACTTGTGAGATCTGGCTTAGTTTTTATTTTGTTCTACAGGTCTATTTGGTAGTAGACTATTTAGGGTTAAATCCAGAAGACTTCAATTTTGCAACATTAACATTTAGGTTCTCGGCATGCCAGACTCAGGGTTGTGAGTCATGTTTTGGTTCTCCTGTGTGGTGCATGGAGGAAAGTTAGGAATGCGAGAATCTCATTGAAAAGAAAGGATATTTATTGCTCAGCATAGCAAATAAAACACAGAGATGAGGTTCGAGTCCTTTTACTTTCTAGGGTTAAGGTGCCACACTCTAAGCTGCAAGATGCTTATAACCCTTGGGATTTATAGTTGTAAGCCTCTTTTGATGTTGAAAACATTTCTGTGGTTCATGGGTCATTCCTTCTAAAATACCGCTGAAGGAGGTGGTAGATGTGCCTCCAGGCAGTGTTATGACATTCAGAGAAACAACCCAGGGTGTGAGCTGTAAGCTCAAAAACGTATTTCCTAAGCAAATCGTGTTCACTAATGAGTATTTTTGATCCTGGCAATGAGACTGCTGAGGATGTCTAAGGGTGGCTGTGGAGATATCATGAATTCTTAACCTGACAGTTTGCTGCCACTGCAAGAACTGGTCTCATTGCGCATCATGTGCTTCTGCTGCATCTCTTGTGTTTGACTCTTCCATAAACCATAACCATTCAATGAAACCGGCTAAAAGTGAGTATTTTCTGCTGATGTGATGAGCTGAATTCTCTCCGAGTGGTCTGGCAAATGCTGAGGAAAGGGAACTGTAGGGAGGAACGGGCAGTTGGATTGGTATAACTGCCTCCTGCAGCCTGGTCTGAAGTGTGAAGGGATTGTAGTTTACATCAGTTTAGGTTCTCCAGTACAGGGAATAGAGAAGATAATTTGCAGGTACTTAAACCTAGCTCGGATTTCCATGTGGAAGTGGTGTGCTGATGATTTTTGAGGCCGTAGGAGAGCAAAAAGGTGGTTGTGTGTTTTGGTGGGAGGAGGGAAATTTACACAAAATAGTAAACAAAAAACAACTTGCCCTTGAAAAAGTACAGTGCTTCAACTTTTTATGAGGGAGAAGTATTTTATGTCATCACTTTGAAGAAAAAAATAGAAAGTAATAAAAGATGCACAGGACTAGAGAGGTGGGGCAAGGGCAAGCATGGCCTTCAAGCCCAGTTTTCAGGGGCCCTTTCTGAAGGAAGAGAGGGTGCTGGAAGTTGTGGTGACTGGCTTGGGGACTGTGGGGCACTCTTTTATTTCTCTTTAATGTATGGATGTTACACTCTAACTTGGTGTGTGGTTTTTTTGCTTTGAACGAGGGCTACTTGCTGAAATGTGAGGTAGGTTGGTGTTAGGTGGGTAGTGGTGGTGAAGTACCAGCTTTGAGGAGATCTGTCGAGTGCCTGAGCTGTGTAGCCATGACTAGAGGGAACAAGTGCCGGGCTTGCACGAGAACGGGTATGTTAGAGAGCTTCACTTGCACAAAAGTTTGAGCAATGGTGATCTTTAGGCTATGAGAGGAAGGAGGTTATTGCTTTTGGGTACTTAATGTGTGTTTTTATCTTACCCTATTGCTGACTGCTCTTCGCTCTGCCTCTTAGGGAAAGGAAGAGGAACCTCTTGTCTGTGTAGTCTGCCTAGGAAACCTTATTTATTTCAGGATTCACCTTTTAGAGTACAGAGAGCTCTGAGCATTGATTTTTTTTTTTTTTTTTTTTTTTTTTTTTTTTTGAGACAGATGCTCTAATGGAAAGAAGCATTTATATGTAAGTTTCTGAAATGTCTTCATTTAATCAGCTTTTGCTTTCAGAAAGGCTGTATCAAACACAGCAGAATTTGTATTTCTGTGCTTCAAACCCTGAGGCACCCAGGAGCACAGGTGCAGCCTCTTGCCCTAACTGTTCAGTACAATCTGTAAAAGTCCTTGTTAAAGCTGTGGAACCATGGATTCACTGCATCTAACCTGTTACAGGCTATAGTGGTGACATGGTCACGCTGTTACTGTGTCCTGTGCTGCTGAAGCATCAGGTCAGTACCTTTAGTGTTAACTACCACTTGTCTTTCTAGCAAAAGGGTATAGCAGTACCAGGTACCCACATCTGCACTGGTAGTGTTGTAGCTGGTTATTGGGCTGTTAGTTCCCAAACAAAGTCAGCCCAGAGTACAGAATTTCTGGGGGGAAAAAAAATCGTTGAATTCCTGTGCAAGGAAACCCTAAAATATAGCTGAGCTCAATTAAGTTTGAAAATTCATCACATGGACCAGTTATTAGTGAGGTAAACACCTTGTATTTATGGAAGAGCTAAAGAATTTTAGCCATGAAGGAAATGCTATATGATTATAGACTCAGTAAAATGTATTTGGGTAGGTGGAAGTGTTTAATTTCAGTCTGCTCCAGCCAACTTTTCTGTAATACTCGGTGATGCTAAATGCCAAGTAATCACTGTTTTTAAAAGTTATTTTGAAGTAAACTTGCATGTAACATATACCTTAGGAGAAGAAACTGAATATTAAGTACACTTTGATCTGTTTTCCTGGGAGAGATGCTTGCTGTGTTTATTCAGCTATACCTTAGGACTTTATTCTTAATATTTGTATGGGATTTTCTGACTTTATTAGTTTGCAGTCTCTTTTTTTTTCCTTAAAGAGTGGTGACTGAGCGTTTCTGTGTGCAAGTCTGACTTTAAATAGGCAGTGAACAGCAGTTTGAAATGTATGGTTTCACATTTTGTGTAGTTCTGTGATGAGGACAGCTGATCTAGAAAAATCTTTATGGGATTCTGTATGCTTTGATTTTATTAAAAGGAGTCTAGTTTTGCCCAAGACTTTCCAATATAATTGTTGTACATTCAGTTTTATTGTGGATGCAGAACTGTGTGTGCCATTATCAAGTCTAGGTGTTTTTGCAATTTAAACACTGTAGTCTATTCCTCCTCTTTGCTTTAAAAGCCTCTAAATTTGTTGCTATTAGTAATTCACTGATAGGGTGTCATTTGGGCTTGAGTTGTAGTAGGAATGGTCAATTTTGAGAGATGAGAATATGTACTCTTCTCCCTACCGTCTTCGTTCTGGTGTGTCACACTGCATGGATAGCTTATGTGCTGTGGCATGGCTATGATTTGCCTCTCTTTGCCAAATGGTGTTGTCAGGTCTCCTGTGTGCTGATGTCATAAATGTGATCCAGTAAGCTGTATACATGTGTTGGATAAATCTTACTTTTATGCCTAAAGCAATGAAGGGTTATTTGTGTGATGATGTCTTAAAAAATGGGTGTTCTGGTGTTTCTAGAAAAGATCTACCAGTTTTCTAGTAATTTATAAATCTCTATGATTAGACAGGCATTCAGATTTTTAAAGTTAGAGGCTTTATCTATTCTAACCTAAGATCAAAATGCTTTCTAAATTTGACAAGCAACTCTTGCATTGTTTCATGAAACTGGTTTTTATTTTATTTTATTTTATTTTATTTTATTTTATTTTATTTTATTTTATTTTATTTTATTTTATTTTATTTTTTAATTAAATTATTATTTTTTTAAATTACTTGATGCCTTCATCTTTGTGAAGTAGCTTGTGCATGGACACAGGGGTTTTGCTGATAGGTGTCAGAGTGGGTGGCCTGAAAATGAAGTGTGAGACTTTAAGCATGGAGATAGCCCTACAGATATACCTTAAGATGGCAGCTGCAGGGAAGTCTGAGCCTGGGGAAAACTGTAAATAATGGATGCCGTCGAGCAGTGTTTAATACAAGGGAGGTGTCAGCGTAATGAAAGCGGTTGATAGTCCACGTTATTTAGTGACATCCTCCCCCCTCAAATGATTACTTATGCAACTCATTTTCTTAAATTTTCATGAGAATGAATTGCCTTTGGTGAGTGGCCTTCAGTCCAGCTAGGTTTATCCAGCTTGTTTATTTCTCATGGTTATTTCCGATTCTGACTTCGCAACTGTTCTGAGGCAACTTCTCTCAGAACAAGTTTTTCACTCTGAATGTGAACTGGTTCATTTCAAAGTGAAGAGTTTAACAGAAATTGAACTAGGAAAAAGGCTGAGAGTCCGCAAAGTGAGAATGCTTATTAGTGGAAACACTGTGTGAGGCTTTTGGAGAGCAGTTTTTGTTTGATTCTGAAATAATCTGGATGAAGTTCACCTTTTTTAAGTTGATAATGAAAATTTTTTTTTTTTTTCCTACACATTTAATGAAACTTGATCGTGAGTAAAATTGATTTTCTTCTTGTCAGACCCAGTTTCCCATTATTCAAGTGAAAGGGAAAGCTTAAAACTTATACAACTTGAAAGGGCAGATCTTAGCCTGGAAAGGCACATTTTCATAGCGTAGATGAAACAACACTTCCTGCTTCTTTTAGCGAGGCATGCCTGCTCAGAACAGGCAAAGTTTAAGAAGCAGCTTTTAGCTGGATATGGTTTCTAGCTTGTCTCCCTTCACATCAGCACCCTTCCTCTCAATCCCACGGGTGCTTTCAGGAGGACTTGCGGCCTTGCCGCTGCTGTAGCTCGAAGATCAGGTGCTGGTTTCAGGGTGACTGCTGACTACAGGCTGTAGAGGCCTCTGACTAAACTGTGCATGTGAAGATCTTCCTGCAAAAGCACTGGAGGACTCAGTGCACGGTTATTTCCAGTGAAGTGGTTTGTTTTATTAGCACAGAGATAATGGTGTCTGTGCCAAAGAAGTGCTAGTGACATGAGCGGAGGAATGTGTTGCTTTAAAACTCCTGCTGTTCAAGGTATGTTCTGCCTTGTGGCTCTAGGTCCCACGCTAGGTTAATGTAAGCAATGATCCTGGAGGAGGCAGGTGTAAGACAAGCTTTTCCTTCCTCCCACGGTCTTATTTGAAGTTTGATTTTTTTTATTTTTTTTTTTTTTTCATTTTCAGGAGTTAAGAAATACATTAGTTCCTGAAGACAAAAGGGTGTCTTCAAAAGACACTTTAAGGAGAAAAAAAAATATATATATAAGAAATTAAGTAATTAGAGATTGTAATTACACAGTGAGGACTCTCTATTTAAGTAGAGGTGACTTGCAAAGCTTGGGGTTTTTTTGTTTGGTTGGTTTTTTTCTTTTTTTTTTTTTTTTCTTTAGGGATGCTGGAGCCACAAAGTCTACCACATTTTTTTTCAAAATCAATTCTGGACACGAAAGTGAAGGAAGGATCTCACAGTTACGATAAGTCACAAGTCTGTAATTTCACTTTGCAATTAGTTCAGTCATGCCAACTGAAGCTTTTCAGGCTCATAAATTTGGTAGTGTTCTGATTAATCTAAAATTACAATTTGTGTTAAAATACGTAGACTTAAACACCCAGAAATCCTCTGTGACTAGCTTTGCTGAGAGTAGAAGATATATCCACTGAAGCACATAATTCTTAAATGCTGGGTAAGCTGGAAAATAACAATAACTGAAAATGGGTAAAGTTTTTCAACTAACAGCATTTAAAGTACAAACCCTTTTCTGTAGGAATTCTTCCTCTAAAGGCAATTTCAGACTGGTTGGTAAGAGAATCTTGGGTCAGTTGGTAACAGTAGAGATGGAAAAATGGCGATTTCCAGTTTCTCTCCTGAGCCTCAACTCTACTGGGACCTCGGCAGTGATAACCACAAGTGCCGATTGATAGTGCTCAAAGGGCATGTGGTAATTTTTAAATTCTGACTATAGGAGCCTAAATGCAAGCTGATATTCTCAAAAAGATTATTAGCAGCACTGAGAAAGAGTTAACCTATTAACAGCTGATAACACCAACTTTTAAGAAAAGGGCTTGCTTTTTGGATGAGTAAGATGATTTTGGAGGTCATTATTTGTCTTAATACTGCTACCAAACAAACATGAAGTCTCCATCTCTAGATAAGCTTTGTAGTAGTCTTCTGTACTATTCTTACTACAGCTTTCAGTCACAAAGTAGAATTTAAAATAAAAATAATAGCAATAGTGAAAAGAATGTATATGTCTGGAAATTTGGTAATGTGCTAATACTGAAGCAGTCTGGTATTTGTTATCCTTACATCTAGCACTGTTGGCAAAAGAAATTCTACAAAAGGTAAATTTATCAGTAGAATTTCAGTCTAAAATATGCAGACTTGCAATGGAGCATCTCCTTGCTTTTGGAGTAACTGGTTGTGGAGGCAGATTGTTCTTCACAGAAAGATAATCTGTAAAGCTATCTGAGATATACTACACCTGTAGGTATGAAACTGGTTGTATTTTTTCGTTATCTTTTCTATTGTGCTCTTAAACTTGAAGGCAATTTAGGTGTCAAGAGCAGAAAAGGCTGAATTTCTTACAGATTTCCTTTAAGCTGGGCAATCTTGAAAATGTGTATTCAAATGAAGCAGGGCTAATATAAGGTCTGGTAATTGTTAACAACACAATAAAAGTACCAAGTTCCAGTTACATACAAGTGTTCTCTTAAATCCATATTAAAGCAATCTTTTCTGCTTTTCTTCCTTAATTATCTTAATGAAGGCAGACATGAGTTACTTTAAAACTCTTAATATAATGGTTCAAGTCTTTCAAAGGTTTGCTCTAATAACTGGGGAGAATGTTGCCAGTGTCCAAAAGAAATTGTGAAACAGTTTATAGTAATAGGTGTAATGTGTTTTAAATTTAGTCTGTGAAGTCTACCTAGCAGGAAAACTATTGTTGTTGAAAAAACTATTGGTGTTGGTACAGTCACAAACTAGACAAGTGAAGACAGGCTTAATTTAGCATTTTCCATTTGGCTCCTAATAGTTTATATAGGTCTACTGAAACAATTCCTAGCATTGGCAAAATTGCAGTTTACCTCAACACTTTGTGTTACGGTACCGTAATTATAGTAGCACACAAAGTTCCAAGTGGAACAGATTTTGTCAACACAGAAAAATTTTTAACCCTCCCGATTGTTATTTTTTTCATTATACCCTACCAGGGATGTTGCTGCAGATGGAGTAAGAGCCCAAACTTGCAGGTTGTAGGTTACCCTCTGCACTTTCTGAAAAGATCAGCTATAGGTGGTTGTTAGCTCATAGGTTGTTAGTCCTGATGTATTGAGCTGACAGTGGCTGCCATACTTTGAAGCCTGCTGGTTACATCAGAGATAGCCTGCTGTTAGCTTAGGGCCCAAATCCAGCCTTTAAGACAGAATTTTTTGTTTTGTTTCTGACCCTTTGTAATGCCTAAGTATAGTCAATGCTTGCTTTTGTTTTGGGATTTTTCTCTGGATTGCTGAGTAATAGATGCATAGTGCAAAGTCAACTCGGATCCTGCAGGGTCTATTGGCTAGTGCTTGTGACCACGCATCCAAAGCAGCAGTGCTGCCGTGTCCCAGCTGGACTGAGGCAGCAGTACAGCTGCTGCTCTCAAGCTCCGTACAGAATTACAATTTCCACCAACATCTGGTTTTGTACTGAGCAGACCTCTGTGCTGCAGTATCTTTACTGTAGCTGCCACACAGTGCCGGGTCTGTCTCGGAGATACTGCCTTTTGTAGGGCTGCTCTGGCTGTGTCTTTTCACTGGGCTTCCCTGTCTGCTTTTGCTTTTTTTTTTTTTTTTTTCAGGGGTGAGGGCAAGCGAGAGGGGCTGCTCAGAGCAGAATCAGCATGGTGCTGCACCCCACCCGACTCCCCTGAGAAAGATGAAGGTTATGGGGTAGCTCTGTAACACCTTTCCTCTACCAGCAGTGGACTAGGGCTGACTCTACTTGGGTGGATCCCAGGCTTTGTTGCAGGGGACATTATGTACACTATAGCTCAGCCTGCCTTTATCCTAGATAATGAGAGTCTGTCTCTGTGTATTGATTCAGTCTGCAAACAGTGAGCTGTGCAAAAGTGGGTCCCCAGTTTAGAGTTGCCCACTCTTAGGTAATGCAGCTGCTGTAACATTTTTTCCTGACTGTAGGGGAAAAAAACCCCACCAAAACAACAAACTTTTCCATATGGTATCTCCTCTTCATCTTGACAGACAGAATTAAAAGGAGTAGTATGTCTTTAACAGCAGGGCATAGCATTCATTCCTATAGCTCTATAAAGCTCAGTGATGTGGAATATGTGTTTTAGCACATTTCCAATTAAATTGATCTGTTCCTAGTATACTCTGAGTAACTGAAACTAAAAAAAAAAAAATCTAAACAACAATGACAAATGCTTAGGCTTTTAGTGAAGTGTGACTTAGTCCAGGGCTTGAGTCACAGACAAAAGTTGTGTTTAAATAAATGTTTTGTAGGATCTGGAGTACTATTCTGTCAAAATATTATTTAACTGATCCCCCTCCCTTGTCGTTTGTGATTCAAGTTAGGGTACAGGTGTCAAGCTAGGTGCACGTCTGCCCTTTGCCTGTGCGGAGTGCACCCCGAGTGTTGCCCTTTATGAAATTCCCTGTCAGGATAATAAGGTACAGAGTTCCTTCTTTGTCTAAGGTAAGGATTCCAATTCCCTATCGGGTATGTGGGCTTATCTAGGAGGTCTAGGTGTGTTTGGGCAGATGTCATTAATAAACTTGGCCAGTAGTAGTACTAAAAGCTTCGTATCAAGAGAAGAATGCTTCTTAAGAAGTGCTTAGAGAAAAGACAAGAGCTAGACAATGTGTCTTAGCTTGTATAAAGGCTCACCAGGTGGAATGGTGAGCTCATGCAGCCTAGAGGCATTAGGGACTGGGCACCTGGTATCTCAGCCTGGGTCTGCCCTTGCTCCCACCACGCCAGCAGGGAGAAAGGTGGCAGCTTGAAAGCACAACCATCTCTGGCATGCAGGCATCCATTCCCGTCTCCACATTTAAATTCTCAGTGTTCGGATAAGGCTTACATTGAGTCTCCGTTTTCCTCATTTCGCTTTCTTTCCTAGGGGCACCATTTTGAACTAAAGCAATGTAGTCTAATTACAAATCTTTTACTAGGTCAGCCTATTTTATAGTTGGAAAATAGACGCAGTACAGTTTCTTTGGGTGACCATCTGTGGTAAAAGCTTACACAAAGTAGACCTAAAGCAGCAAAGCCATGTTTTGTTTGAACTATAGCTTATGCTGTAAATCACACTTTCCATATCTCTTTTAAACTTCAAATGTTGGATTGTCCTTGTATGCCTTGACAAATTATTCCAGTGGCTAAAAGTAAGCTACAAATATTAGTCTAGTATCAGATGCCAGCTACTTGATCTAGCAGGCAAAAGGCAAAAGATGAAAAGAAGTTTGAAGTCTTTGTCATTTAGATTATGATCTAGCTGTTGCTTAATTTTCTGTTATGAGTTTCAGAAGTCAATTAACCTGAGTATAAGAACTCAGTTTTCATGTATATGAGGGAGTGGAATAAGGATGTGATATTATAAAGCCTCCCTTAAAAATACGGGCACCTGAACTGTAGGCAGTACTTCTGCGATAAATGTGGAGGCACAGTGAGCAGACTGCCGATGGCGCTTCCCCTGCCTACGTGTTCTGAGGTCATTTCTGCTGTCTCTTGCAGCATCAAGTACTCATTTAGCCCTCACTTTGTACTGGCATAACTAGAATCCAAGATAGTCCATATGATAGAAATTTAGTGTATATTCCTTTTTGTGTGTACATGATCTTATGTTTGACTTGTCATAATCCATATTGAAATAAATGCACTGTGCGAAGGAATCTGTCACCTTAACTTGTCCTTTGTTTTTACCTATGAATTTGTCAGTTTCTGATACTGGGAGATTTAACTGTTAAATATTATTCTTTTCAGGCATAAGTACCATATGAGCAGTATTAAGCATATTGTTGATCCGTGCTGGACACAAACCTTCTTTTACTTTCCCTCGTGGGCTACTATTTACCTGTTAATCCAGTTAACTGAACACAAGGATAAACATTTAATCCACTTGAATTTAAGATTATACAGCTAAATTTTATGGAGTTTATATGCCTGCCTTTAACTCTGTGAAATCATGATAATAGAGATCAGTTTGTGATCATGGTGATTCTTGTCTCAGAAGCTTGGAGTTTGAGAAAATTAGTGAGATTGCACTTCATTCTGTATTTGTTAAATATTTGTATTATGGAGGTCTAGAGACTTCCGAGTAGAGAGAAAAGAAAGATTTTGTTACTGTATTCCTGTATGATCTGATTAATTCTCAAATTACTAATGTAAGAAACCATGCATTACAAATGAGCTTAAAAACACTTCCTTTATTTGCTGAATAGCTAGTATGGCCGTTGCAAGAGCTCCCAAGATGTGAAGCAAACATTAGAATATGTGGAATATTCCTTCTAACAGTGTTTTTATTTTCTGTACGTAATAGGTCTTACGATAGAAAAAGCAGGAAGTGGCTTTTTGTGCCACATGGCTGAATTGTGCAAATCAGAACCTGTCCTTTGCTCTTTACCAGATACAAACTGATTTGTATGTAGTGCCAATAGTGCATTGGATATGCTTCAAATTAGTCTATTTGAAGTTGTTTAGATGAACTTCTCTTAAAGCACTCACAGGAAGAGGGAGTTAAGTATTGCATTATGCTCGTTTTTCCAAGAAGTTGAAAAACCTGTTATACTTCACTGCTGTTTTAAGTACAAAATGCTGTCCAAACCTTTGGAAATAAAGCCAGAAACAGCAAACTAGAGTCTTTAAAATAATATTTCGTTCCATACATCTGAAAGCAGTTTATGAAAAATGTTAGAAACCTCAGATGGCATCCTTCAATTTAAAGGAATAGTAAAATGAGTCATTCTGGGGGAGAGAAAAAAAAAAATAAAATAAAAAGAGCCTATAGTGGGTTTTGTCTGGTGATAGGAAAAGGGATTGACTCTGGATATAAAATGCTGACCTTTATTGCGTTTGCATTAGTCAGAATTATTAACATTGTATTGTAGAGGCTGTGGCACATTTTTGGCAAGCTGCTACGTTCCTCCCTTTCTCTGTTGCTTCCTCCCACTCAAGAGCTTTTGTCTTTCTCCATCTGCTTTTTGAAGAGAGAAATGCGGTATGCATAAAGACCTCTGAAACTGTAACTTGAGTTTAGATTTGACGTAAAGCTAAATTGTTACCATAAATTCAGACCAGAGAAATACGCAAAATTAAAAAGCTCTGTTTCCTTATTTAAGTAAAACCAAATATAATTGAACTGTAGAATTGGGCAGTAGGAAATTGACTGCCCAGAATTTTGTAACTAATGTCTGGCAGAGCTGAGAAACATCTACTGTGCAAGTTAATTGTGCCTGCGTGTGTTTGAGTATCATGTTTTTTCCATTGAGAGAAGGCTATTATGAAAGATGACAGTGAGTTAAATAAATATAAGAAAAAACCCAACGTTTGTCATAGCAGCACAAGAAGTGTATGATAGTATGATGCAGACTACTGTCATGCTCATTTTTAGCAAATATAACTTGGTCTGTGGTTTTACTCAGAAAACTTAGTCTCTATTGGATGAGCTTGTGTGGAAGAACAGTGGAACCTATGATTTATTTGTTAGTACAGTAAGAACTTGGCCGTGATTGTATAGCAAATTAAATTTTTATCATCAAACCTATTGGATGCCCTATGTCACATAGCTGAATATAGCTATGTGCCATGAGCTGATTCTTTGGAGGGTTCTTTTAAGCCTGTCACGTGCAGAACCCTGTTACCAGGGTTCAAAGGTGGCTCCACATGCTGCATGCACAGAAGATCTTTTATGAACGGCCTTGGAATGCTACATGTGTGGTTGTTTCTAAAACAAACAGATAGTAACTCTTCCCCTCTCCCTCTGTTTATGTATAGACACAGATGAATTAAAAAGCTTGATTCATCTTCAGGCTGCTTTTTATTTATTTAATTTATTGAAATAAAAGTCTGTAAAAAGTAAAGTTCTCCTTTAATTGGATATTAAAGTAGTTTAGGACTAGTATTTAAATAAGCAAGTGTTTTTTATAAAGCTAGTACTGTTTTACTTAAAAGATATTTCCCTATGATGTTTTACATCTAAGGCTGAAGAATTATGCCCCTGAGATGAGAAGAGAGAAATGGACAGGGCAGGGGGCGGTGGGGGTGGGGAAAGCTGATTTTTCAAAGCCAAAGATATCTAAAAATGGAGCATAAATAGTGATACTAATTTTCCTCCTTATGTCCCCTTCAAATTTTATGCAATGCTAGGAACAGAAAGTAGGCCTAATCCTTGTTAGGAGAAACCAGAAAACGTTGTGTATGAAACATGGAGAGGTGTCTAGTTCTTTTCTGAATGTTACAGTTTCTCAGGTTTTATAAGGTGCTGTATAAGGGGAGGGTAGAAAAATGTTCTCTAACAGTATCCTGCAGGCCTGGCATCTGTGTGTACACAGTAGCATTGAATCTTCAAAACAATTTCAAACTGAGTAAACCAGGTACTTTTTTTTTTTTTTTTTAGATAAGATGTATTAAAATAATCTTGATTTCCATAGATTGTGTGTATCTCCCTGGAGCAAGGTTTCTGTCTGTCACTGTGCTCTTAATCACTGAAACTTCTCATCTGTAATGCCTTTGCAGTTATAACTATTATCCTAAGTTACAAAATTTCTGAAAAAGCAGAATAACTAATAATTTGATAATGGAAAACATCTGGCTACTTCCAGACAAAGCTTTGTCAGTGATGGCAGATACTTAAAAAAACCCAAAAGGTGAGGGAGGAATGATCAAAATATCTTCTCTAGGAGACTGTCATGAAAGTTCAGAGATGCTGAAGAAGGTGGAGTGTTGCATCTTGACAGCTCTTGTTATTCTCCAAACTGTTGGAAAGGTCAAAGGTTTTCAAATATTCAGGTATCACACGGACCTTTTGCCTGTGTTAAGTTCAAATCCTTAGTGATACGCTGGCATTATGGCTTTTCTATCTCATCCGTTGTCTTAGTGTGCGCTGGCTAACCACTGTTGCTGTTTTCTGCCCTTCGCATTTTCAGAAAGGGAAACTGTAGACCACTTGAAATACTGTAATCTGTACAGTCATTGGGCTTTCCTCAAGAATAGTCTAAACAGCATGTTCATTTTAGTCCAGGTGAGTTAGGGAAACATTGGGCGAGTAATGCTTTTCTTTTGTCCATGTGAGGAAACCAGTTTTTCTTGTTCAGTAGTAACCAGTGTAATATAAAAGACATGTATTTGGGTTGTAGTTTCTTTGTTCCATTTCTAATCTAGTATTTTGGGGGGGTTGTTTTAAGTTTTCCTCTGCTTCTTATATTGATCTTGACATTTCAAACTAGGACTGTAATGAAACTCTAATGAAACCAGCAATATGCTTCAGGAAAGCTAACAGCAAATTCCATTATTCAGCACTTGAAGACCTTTTATTTTGCTTTTCCTCTTTATGAATGTCTACTGCTAGTTGTTTTCTCATCAGTTGTACACAGAAGTCACAGTATGCTTATCTGTGATTGAATGCAGACAGATGTCCTGGTGGGGACTTAAATTGTAATATTTAGTAGAATTCTCCTGGTCATATTGATATTTCTGAAAACAATGTCCTTAAACAAGCCCTTTGAGAAATTTGGCCTAGCAGAGCTCATTGTTAGTGTTCCCAGGTAGTGCTCAGGAAAGCTGTGATGAGCTTGTTGCTGGCTTTCACATTGAAGACTGACCTATGATATTTCTAGCCTTGGAGAGAAACTCCCTTAATAAGGATATTTTTCTTCTCCTTATATAGTGAAATCTATAAAACAGAATAAGAAACTATTACTAGGGCCTTCAGCTAGTGAATTAAATTTTGGGTTTTGGGCATACTGTAATTAAAAACAAATAGCAGGAAAACCATTTCCCATACTTAGATTATTTTTCTTTCCTTATTTTTTCTTTTCTTCCAGACTCATATAGCATAAAGAGATATGTTGCACAGCAAATTTTATGTTTCGGTTGATGATTATTAGTAGTGGCCATTAAATAGGGTGAGATCTAGTGTAATAAACACAGAAATTTTCTTGGGACAGAGAAGTAATACTGTGAAATGGTCTACAGCATGGAAATGATAATTTATACTAGTTAATCTAAATTTCTCAGTTTTGTAAACTATTTTCCATTTCTTTAGAAGACAAAGTAATAAAGGACCAGGTGGAGCTGTTGGAGCTGTCTGGCCTGTGGATCACCAGTAAGAACTTCCTGATTTGCTCTGCTGAAGCTTTTTCTAGATGTGTCTTTTGCTAAGAAACTGAATAGCGCAATTCCAATAGAACTGCATATTTGCTAATTGCTGAATGCTACCAGTTTCAGGATAAAACATAGTTATTTTACAATCTTTTAATAAAAATGCTTCTTGTCAGTTGAGCACTTTTTCCTTGGATGTATGTAAAAAGACCTTGTAGAGGTACAAAGCAGTCTCTGCTTTACATACCCAGGTGCCACTTTGGACGTAAGACATGCTGAGTGGTGTGACCCATAGTGGTGTTTCAAGTCAGGCTTTTAAATAGTTGGTCAGAACTGTGTTGATACAGACACAGCTTTGGGTGTGCTCATCTTTAGGGAGGCTTGAGGTGTCATAGGTCTCACATTAGTATCTGGATTTTCACCTCGTGTATTGAGAAGTAATACAGTTTTTCTTTCTGAATGCATAGAAGTTAATGGTAATTAGTAACTAAATATAATTTAAATAAACAAGAATCATTTTTGTAGAACCTTATTTTTTTTTTTTATTCATTTGTTTTAGTACCTGTTGCATGGAGTTTTGAATCTGATGGGTTAAAAAAAGTATTGGTTTGTACAGGTATGATGCATTTTCACTAGTAAAAATACTTGCTCAGGCAGATCTTTGTATTCACTACCACACATAAACAGACATGAAAAAACCTCACTGACTTGTTTCTGAAGGTACCACTCCCAACATTTCTGCATCTGCCATTCTACTTTTGTTGATCTGGTTGTGGAAATTAGTAGAAGTAGATGGAAGAGTGGCATGCTGGTTATTTCAGTTTTGCTGTGGTTTGGGGTCAAACAAAATAGCAGTACTTCTGTTGGAGAGGGCTGCACTGAACTGATTATACTTGTAAATGCACTGGAGTTTTACCTAGAGCACTGAGCCAAAATGGGTGCTTGGTTTGGAATAAACTTAATTAAAGTTTTGTTCAAAGGCTTTTTTGGTAAACCTGTTAAATCAGTTTGGGAGTCACTGATTTGTAGGGAGCTGGTTAAGTATGTACATTTTTGGTTGTTTTTTTTTTTTTTCTACAGTTGTTCAGATTCCTTGTGACCTTAACAGTTGCCTCATGTCACACAGTGGCAGAGTGGCTGGGGTGCCTTGAGCTGGAGAGGACTGAGCGAACAGTAACAGTGTGGCACAATGTATACCTATGTATAAGAGGAAGAGGAGTGATAGGAAAGGAAAGTTCAAGTTATATTAATTAGTGAAAGCCATGTACACACTTGTGTGTAGGCTAGTCACTTGTGAGCTTGAGGGAGGGAAGATGCTGATATGGAGTCCTATAGCCACTTTTTTGTTACCCTGAGAATTAGTTTCTGATATGTGATACTTCTTATCAGCCTCTGTCAGGTGTAAGTACGTTTTTCATCTTCAAACAACTCTGCTAAATGTAGTCGTCAAGAATTCTGATGGACAGCTAAAGTATATCTGGATTTCTACAAAATTTGCTTTCTTTTGTCCCACTTATGAGGCTTGAAATAACTTGAGACAGGCTTAAGTTTGAGAATACATTGTTATTTATAAGTGTAAAGATGATATTGTTTTCATCTGTCTTCGCAGATGTCAGTCTGTTAGTATCTGCTATTCTGTGCTTCTCTGGAGCTTTCACTGCTGCTGTTTGTTTGGGATGCTTTGTTGAAACCAGCTTATCACCTTAAAGTATGGATTGTAACTAATTCTCAGAGCTGTTCCTGGCACCCTTTAAATGTGAGTGCAACATCTACTATCCTTTGGCATAGCAGCTTGCTTCAGTATGTGCATATTAGTAGCTCAGGCATTTGCTGTGTACGGTTGGAGCTCTTTAAAGAGCATGCTGCCTAGTGAGTTGCTTAAATTATTTATTCTAACACTTCACCTTCTTGACATGTGTATGACAGTGACGTGCCCTAGGAGTGCAGGGCAGGCTGTAAGGTACGGGTTGATACATAAGATGAAAGAGCTGTATGTTCTAAAACACCAGAATACATAACCACGGGGATGCATCATTTCAGTTTCCTGAAAGTAACAATTCACTTTCATCATGGTTATAAACAGGGAAGTTGTGCTATTGTTGAGGAGACAGCTGTCTCGCTACGTAATCACATTCATTCCAGTGCCTATCACATCTGTCAGTCAAGCTCTCTGTTTTTGACTACAGGAGAAAACTTAGCTGTCATTAGCATGATATGTGTTATAAGGTTAAGCAGGGTAGAAGGGCAATTTGGAGCTAAGTCTTACCCAGCTGGTTAAGGTTTCCTTGGGTTTTGTATTATATTAAAATGGTTAAGTTGAAAAACTTACTGGGCGTATTCTAAGAAGTGCCTTTTCCCTTATTGTACTTTTTTTGAATCTGAAGTTAACTGCACCTCGTGCTTGTGTGCGTGGGAGGAATGACAGTAATGGAATGTAGAAAATATATAACTGGGAGTGGCTTTGGACCTCAGTTTTCAGGTAAGTGTTCACGGACATAAAGGGCAAGGACAAAGGCTTCTGCAGGTATATCAGCAGCCAAAGGAAGACTAGGGAAAATGCGGAAAAAGCTGAGGTACTTGATGCCTTTTTTCCTTGGTCTCTGTTGGTAAGAGTTGCCTTCTGGAGTCCCAGGCCTCCAGACTAGTGGGAAAGTCTGCAGCAATGAAGACTTAGCCTCGGCAGAGAAGGATCAAACAAGGGAACATTTAAATGAATTTGCTATAAGGTAGTTTGTGGGAACTCACAGAATGTACCTATGAGTGTTGAGGGAGGTGATGTTGTAGCAAAACCACTCTCAATTATTTTTGAAAGACTGTGACAATAAAAGATGATTCCTGTGGACTGGAAGACAGCAAATGTCACTCTTGCCCCCAAGAAGGGCAAGAGAGCCTGGAGATTTACAGACTGTCAGCCTCACCTTGATCCCTGGGAAGATGATGGAGCAAATTCTCCTGCGAAGCCATTTCCAAACATATGAACTATGATATGAACTAATATGACTATTAGCAATAGTCATCATGGATTTTCAAAGGGGAAATCATGCCTGACCAACCTGTGCTCCTTCTGTGACAAAATGACTAGGTTGGATGAGAGAAAAGCAGTTGTGGTATGGTTTGACTTCAGTACTGCTTTTGACATTTTCTCCTTTAACACCTTCATTAACAATCTAGCTGATGATGTACAGGCTAGGTAAGTAGACAGTGAGATGTCTTGCAAACTGTCTGAAATGCTGGGTTCAGAGGGTTGTGAGCAGTGGCACAAAGCCCAGCTGGAGGCCAGTTACTAGTCGTGTACCCTAGGAGTTGATAGTAGGACCTAGGCTGTTTAACATCTTCATTAATGACCTGAATGATGGGACAGAGTGCGCTCTCAGCACTGCAGATGACACAAAATTGGGAGGAGCGGACGACAACAGATGGTGGTTCTGCCATTCAGAGGGACCTCGATAGGCTGAAGAGATAGGCTGACAGGAATCTCTTGTTCAAAAAAGTTCAATAGGCAAATCTGCTAGAAGGGTGTCTGCATTCCAGTGCTGTCATCCCTGTACTTCACTGTTCGTACCATTGCTGACTGTTGGCAGACTGCTTGTACTCGGGCTTGGGCAGCATACTGCTATTTGCACATGGTCAGTAGACTAAAAATATGCAAAACTGGATTGAGCTATCAAAGTCCTAGAGAAGATTGTGATAAAAAAATGAAAACATTTATTTTAAGGGTACTTGAAGTGTTGAGGAGGTGATTTTTCACAGCTCTGGACCATTATTTAAATTTTCCTTGATGTCAGAGTTCAGTGCAGCAAGGAATGTGAAAGTGGATTTAATCACAGATTATGTAGTGATTTGCCCCTTGAAAACTTACAGGGTTGCTGCTGTCTAGCCCTGTGTTGCTGAACCCTCGGTGTATTAGGCTTGATGAAGTCAGCCCTGCGATTTGTAAGTTATTTCTTCATAAAAATGCAACATCTTGTCCAGCTGTCTTTAAGTCTTCAGAACGAGCATTGCCACTTTACATTATTGTTTGCTTAAGCACATCTTTTTCAAGATGTCAGACGTTCATATGGTCTTGGTTTGCAGTTCTCGTCTTCAGAAATGTTTTAGCTGGATTGCACAGAAAGTGGATTGTGAAGAGACAAAGCCTTTGAGTATGAAGGTTAAAAGGAGTGCTAGGAACAGAATCCTTACGTTGTCTGTGTTTATGGGTAACCAAAATAGCTTTAATAGAACTGTTGGGGTGTGTTAAGCATCTTGTATGTAACCGTATAAAGCATTTGATACAAGAAATGGGAGTCCAGAAGAAGGACTTGAAGCAGATGACCTGGGTTGATTGTCACACCCAAACTTGCACCGTAAGGCGGGGTTGTGTGAACTCTGGAAGGTTTTCATAAACCTCATAAACCAAAATTCTAATGTGACTACACTTGGTTGAAGGAGCAAAAAACAACAGTTTTGTAACATCAGTGCTGCATCTGATCTTAGAAGCAGGTAAATAGTTCACGAGCTTCCAGAGAAAAACTTGGAATAGCTACAAATGGTGCTTTTTTCTGCTAAAAAGCCCAATGTATTGATTTCTGTTATTTCAGATTTTGTGCTGGTCTGTTGTAGTATATCTTTATCATGGTCTGAGGCTGTGCCATCCTTCTATGGCTTTGTTCTTTCATGAATGGTGGCATATGACTGAAAAAGCCATCATAAGCTTCTACATTATGGGTAGTCACTGGAATGGAGATACTCATCAACATAGGTAGGCCAAAATAAAAAAAAAAACATAGCTTGAATAATGTGATTATGCAAAGAAAAATTTTAACTTTGTGCCATTGATACTTGATGCAGATGTTCATGTATACACACAACACCTTCATGGGATTCTGTAGTTATCTTTTTACTTAGGTTGGCTTGGCAGATTTGGCACAGCTAGGAGTGGATTTTATTAGTGCATCAGTGATGGATGTCCACATGTATTCGTTTAGATAATGAATTTGCACAATTATCATGAGTTTGTATGTGAAGGCAGAAGGCAGGCTGGTTGGCTGGAGGTTTAACAAAGTAAAAATAATCTCTCCTAGTGTACTGAATCTAGAAATACTATTCCATATGCTCTGTAGATTCCAAGGTACTGTTTTGTAGCCACTTTTAAAGGGGCATTCTCAAGCTTATTTATAAATTAAACTTCTGAAGACTTAAATTTGCTACAGCATTTTCCGTTGACAAATATACCTAAGTGTCTGTGCCTCATCATACTGCAGTCAATTGCAGTCAGTTTGGTAATTGCTTAAATAATCCTTGTTGGAAGGAATATGTCAATGGAAAGAGGTTCCTGTGTTAATCCTAATCGTGCTGACTGGAATGTGTTGTCTGCTGGATTGTTATTTGAAGTGGATGCCAGAAATTCTTATGATAAAATCGGTGATAGTCATTATGCCAAGTTAAGGAGACACCAGCTCCACCCCAGAAGTTCATAGGAAACAAAATCTGGAAAATTTGATCCAAGATGAAACTGTATGTTGGCCCTGGAATATGTCTCACTTACCCCAAATGTGGGTACTCAAATTCTAGAAGCCTGTCTGCCTTTGTGACCTCGATTTTATTTCTTGTCTATGAAATCGATCTTAGAATTTTAAGATGCTCTTGGCAGGAATTGATAAGAAAAATATTTATACGGTTGCAGCTGTGTGGCTCGTCATCATGTGTGTACTTGATTCCAGATGTCTAGATCCAAGCAGGAGTGAAACGGGATTGATTTTCTTTTTAAAGGGATGGTAGTCAGTCAGCTCCCTGATACATGCAGTAGTGACTGCTGTGTAGCTTGCTGAAGATTCTGAAGTGGCAATACAGTTAAGAAGGGTTTTAAAAGAAGTGGTTTCTCATTTAAAATAGGGGTACTTACGGCACAGTGTAATATGTGAACTGTAGCATTGCAAGGGGCAAGCAGTCCAGGAAGTTATAAAAATTCAGCCAAGGTTTTTTGATAAACTTTACTAAATCTGAAATTGGACCTCAAGAGCTAACTTTTGCACTTGGATCTTGCTCAGTGCTATTTAATCTGAACCCTAAAAATACAGTGAAAGCAAAACAGTTTTGTAACAACTCTTTGAAGAAGTGAAATTTTATTTTGCTGCAAGTTTGTACAAAGCCTGAGTGGGAGCTCGTAAGATAGCTGCGCTCTCCAAAAATTTATGCATATGAACCTTTTCATCTACTAACATTTTATTGCTATTTAAAATAACATTTGTGAATTTAGCAATACTTCTAGTTCATGAAAAACTAAGATCTCGATCTTGCTCTATTTTATAGGAAAGAGTGTCTATATATTATAAGGAATGTAACCGGAATCTGTAGATCTTGTCATCTGGTTTATCCAGTCTGGATTATGTGATTTGCTTTGTCATTGTGTAAAAGCACAGGATGTAAGTGTGCTTCGCACTTTGAACTAGGATTTGACATATGCAGGCTCCAATTTGATTCTGACTTGGCTGTGTTTTGCTGTGTGTCGCCTGTACAATTCTCTTTGCTGTGTGATAAAATGACATTCTGTCTCTCAGAAAATTCTTAGCTGTTGTTTTAATCTGATGTTAAAAACTGAGGTAATGTATTTTATTTAATGTATTAATAGCTTGAACCTCAAAAAATATTAACTGTTTGAGATCTCATCTGCCAACTTTTTCTCTTCCCCATCTTGGTTCCACATGCAAATATCTAGAAATGCAAACTGATGCTGATACTTGGTAATTGAAATAAATGTGAGAGCAAGCTCGTCCAACTGTCTCACTCCGGTAAACATTTTTAAGTCTTTATAGCACTAAACCAAATCTCACTGAATGAAGCTTTTATGTAGTTTTCAGTAGATACTTTACTTAAAAAAAATATATTGAAATGTTGCTTATTTGCTCAATGCTCTCCATTTGCATAAACTGCAAGAAAAATGCGGAGATCAGTGCTCCATCTTGGGGAGAAATGATAACTAAATATAGAGGTCTATTAATAAAACCACAGTAAAACCACATTTGAAGTAGTCATTCAAGTAGTCTGGGCAAGTCTTTTTGTTGATTGTGTACTTGAGAAGATAAGACTCTTTGACCAGAAAAGCAGTAATTTTACTTAGGAGGGAAATTGGTAAAACATTACCAGTTCATTTAGGAGCCCTGCAGTTTATTATTGACCGAAACAGCTTGTTCTGTAAGGACTTGGTGCCAGTACTAAGAAATAGAAAATGAGCCTGATCAAAATACTTGTTGACCTTGTTCCTTATGTCATGGGCATCTTGCAAGTTTGGGGATGTGGTCCTAAAAAAGGAAACACAGAAAAAGCCACAGAAGCAATAAACATCCCATCTTTCCTAAACAGATGAATACAGTTTCCTTAAGGGAACAGACGTGGACTATATATGGACAAATTTCAAACCTCTGTATTGGAAGACATAACAAATATTTTATTCTACTAAACCAATTTCAGGCAATGTGCAACTTCAAAACAGAGTGGGTGTAACAAATGAAAGCTTTCACATGAGACCACTACATACGGAGCTTTTACAAATATATCGTTTTTAGTTCCCTGTAGCTGCAGAAGTGGACGCGTTCACCAGGATTTCTGCAGCAGACCAGTCTTGGGTAGAAAAGCCTCAGTGTTCTTAGACAGTAATTTCTTTTGGAAGCTGCAATAAGTAACTAGCAAAACTGTATTTATTATCCTAGTCTCCAAATTTGCATACTTGTTACTGCTTTCCTGACAGGATGTTTTGGAGGACAGTGTGTCCCTCCCTTGAGGTCAAGACAGGACAGGGAATAGATCTTCATCCTTAAGAACTGGAGCCGTTTTAAACAATGATGTACCTTTGATATATGATTGTCTGCAGAGGAGGAGGGTATCGGCTACAACATTTCCTCATATTGTGTACTCAGAAACACGTCACTATGAAAGCCTCGAGTCTTTACAAAGTCCATGTTGTAAACTGGAGTGTGTGCAAAGCTGTAATTTATGAATGCTCAATTTCTTGAAGACCTTTGTACTAATGAGTTTAAATCTCTACCCTTGCTTTGTAGATATAGTTTAGCAAGTTGTTTAACTCCATGTGACACAGCTGTTTTAAATGTAGAAAGAGAAATGTCGAGGAGTTTTTTTTGGCTGGGTTTTGGTCTTTTGTTGTTTTTTTTCTTTTCTTTTCTCTCTTTTTTCCCCCCCCCCCCACATCATGACTCTTCATTTACATCCTTCACATCTATATAGACTGACTAGTAAACAACTTTATAGAATTAGAGGGCTGGGTTGGTGGAGATTTTTTTGGTTTGTTTTTAAAGCTGTGTTTTCTTCTGGAAGTCTCCTTGTGAACTTTCTTCTGTGAAGCACCTCCCTTCTGTCCTTATCGGGCTATGAGTTGGTGTTAGGTGAGCTCTGCTCTTGGATTACTGCTGCTCATTACGTAGGTTTCCCAATTTGAAGGAGTGTCACTAGTTTAATTTCAGTGGCATGGATGTAACATTTCAAGAACTACTTGACACAAGGAATGCAGGAGGTATCATGCCAGCTAATGAAGATCAGGCTTAGTTGCTCACCAGCCTGCACACTCAATTCTGAACCAGCAGTTTAATGTGTTTTCCCAGGTGTAGCGCTCTGCTTATGGGGGTGCTGGTTTAGAAAATCTGTCCTGAAAGTGTTCTCCAAAACAGCTGAATGCCATTTTACTGATGACACATAATGCTCTCAGGTGAGTGCCAAGGAGCTGTCTTTGTAAATGTAAGTAAAATGATGAGGGGATGTGTGTGTGTTGTGCTGTGGTGGTTTTTTTTCCCCTAAGATCTGAATGTAAATCTCATCTCTGCTTACAACTAAAAGAGCTGTCAGAAGATCTAATGCAGTGGTTTGATAAGTGGTTTGCTCTTTTGGGAGGAGGGTTGCAAATGAGTATCAATTTTCATAAGAGGTTTGATTTTTCATGTTTAAAAAAATAAAAAGCTGCTCTGTTTGGGCAGTAGACTCTACTGACCAGGATGTCCTTTGACACAAAATTCTTGTTGATACAAAGCTTAGACTTGCTTCAAGGTAGAAGTTTTAAGCAGTGATTCTTGCTAGGAATTTAGGATTTAATTAAGAAGTTACTGACTTGCAGAAAGCCACATGCCAACTTCAGCTAAATACCTGGAATTCTAATAGAAAAAATAATAGAGTAGTTAATAGCACCTAGCAATTTCATCAGGGTTTATCATTAATTTGTAATTTCAGGTAAACTAGACATAATTTTGGTGTACACCATGGCAGCTGTAAAGCAAATCTTTTCCCTTTAAAGGGGGGAAAAAAAAAGTCCAAGCTCTGCTTTAACCCATAATCCCAATCGTAGTAGTGATTTGAATCAGTTTAATTCAGGAAGCATTTTTGTGTGTGGATGAAGGGAGTGAGATAAGGCTGTGTAAGAGCCCAGCGTTTTTCTGCAGTGGAACTTAAGTGAGCTTAAAGTCTGGCCCTAACTTATGTTTTGCTGTTAATATTAGGACTTGATTTTGTACTTTGGTTAGCTGAAGTCTGGTGGAAAGATGGGGTCCTTTTTTTCCCCTCGCATTTATCTATGGGATATTTTGCTATGAGTGAACATGTTCAAAACATAACACTTTGGTATATGTTTAAATAGTAATTGATGTTGGGGGTGGGTATTTCCTGATGCTTAATGATGGTTTAGAAGAGTTAGTCATCACTGGCCAGGAAATACCAACTCCAGATTAGATTGAATTCAGTTATCTAAAAGATATTTCAGTGTCTGTCTGAATGTGGTATGTTGTCAGAGACATTGTCTTCATAATAGCGTCTTGTTTTGGTGTTTAATTATAGAATAAGTAGTGGTATGTGGGTTCTGTGTGCTATAAATACGTTGTCTTGGAGTCAGTGCCTCTGCTGCCCCAGGTTTTGGGAAGTGATTGGATGATGTTGCCTAAAACTTGACTTAAATTCTGTAACTGTAAAAATTCAAGATATACAGATTCAAGGAGAGGCTTGTTTTGCTTATTATGTTCTTTCCTACTGTAGCAAAAAGCATTTTAGAATTGTGTTGGATTTTCACAGAAGCTCATCAAACTCTTTTCCAAGGTGAATTACCAGCCTTTTGATAGGGTTAGACAGATGCCATGATAAACTTTAGATCACTGTTTAAGAGATCCTGAGAGATAAACTACCAGTAAGGCTGCATAATTTTTCCTTTTTGATCTCATTCATCCTGCTTAGCTCAGTTTAGACAAAGATGTGCCTCCTCCTTGCCTGAAAGGGTACAGATGTGATAGTCTTTTGTAACCAGCCAGTAAACCAAACTGGTCAAATGAACTGGATGTGGAGTGTACAGTAGATGGTGCATAATGATCTTAATAGCTTTGGTTATGTAAAAACAAAACAAAACAACCCTCAAATTGCTGATTATCTCCTACATGGTAAGTATTATCTTGTTACTGTATAGCTGGTGCATTTTTTTCTATGCTGTTTTCTCCATATTGAAAACCCTCTCAAGGGCCTGAAATTCCAGATGTAATTTATCACCTCATATAATGCTATTTGAAAGCACTTCTCCATTTTGTGTGTGTGTGTGTGTGTAAATTTGTGATGTGTCTGTTCTGTGGTTAGGTAGTCAGAATTTGGAATCTGTAAAATCCTTTTCCTAGTTATAGGAAAAAAAAAGGCGTACGTTGGCACAAATTTATTGTTCAATGTTAAGATTGGACTCTGAATCTTTATCTTAAAATAGGATGGAGGTATTGATTTTAAGGCTTCTTACAAAAAATTAGATTTGATACAGTTACAAGGCAAAACCACTTCTCCAGTTACAAGGCAAAACCACTTCTCCAGTTACAGCTATACTGTTCTGTTGATTTGGGGCTGCTTAACACCTTAATGTGAGAAGACTAGTAGTGATCCAGAGAAGTTCTCCTATCAAATTGCAAGTGCAACTGAAAAGGAACACAAGGTATTTTACAGAAAACATCTAAAAAAAGGAGGTATGTATATTATGGTGAACTTTTTTGTCACACAGCAGCTTGCTGAGTGTGTAAGGGTGGTGCATTTTAGTGGATGTCAGTATATTACTTCCTACAGTAACAGAGCTGCTGTCTGGGAGTCCTTACTCTTCGGCTCTCTCTGGTGAAGCAGGCTCTCTGCACCTGGGTGCTCTCTAATTTTCAGATGGGTCCTCACTCTTCTAGGATATGTGCATCTTATTACTTGATCTCCCTAAACCCAGTAACAGCTCGTACAGGGTTCTACTCTTGTGCTATTAATCCAGTGTACAAGCAGCAGCTTGTACTTGGTACCATAGAATAAGTAAGTTTAAGAAAACTGGACAAAAATGCAGAGGCTTGTGTATACCAGTATCAAATAACCTTGGTAGTTATAACCAAATATTTTTCTTTTGTTTTCTGATGTTTAAAAAAAAAAAAAAAGGTATTTGTAAGTATCTGCAGACCCCTTTTCCAGAGATACTTTGTCCAGATATTTGCTGCAGTCTTCACTGTCCAGGTAAACCATGTTGACTGAATATCTGTGGGGAGTTGAGGGGGGGATAAAAACCAGCAGTGAATTCTTCAAATCAAGGCTGAAGTGAGAAATTCTGGTAATAACTTCCTGACTGTCTTAATCTCTCTTCTGCCTTTTGGCTTCTTTTGTTCTCAGGACAGGTGAATTTTTACAGCTGTAATCTTGTAAAAATGTATATTGGGACTGAACTGTGTAATTGTAGGTCTCTCTATTTCTATTAAGTATTATACTCCTTTGGAATAGGCTGAAACTTCCTGCTGTCTAGGCTTGTAACTGTCTTATTAGTACACCTAGAGATACTTTCTTCTGCACAGTTATTTTTATAGGCACACACTGAAGCATAAAGGAACTCTATCAGTCATATGACAAGCTTGGACACCATGGGTGAAAGCAGGATTAGTGAATAACACTTGATTCAATTTATAGAACTAAACATACTATGTGCTTTACATACATGAGAGCTGATTTAAAATGTTTTGCTCTGGCTGTTACCCTGGGCCTGTCCAGATGTTTTTGCAAGTTTCTTAGGTTATCAGCAAGCACATCTGGAGCTGGCTAAGCTTTGCACGTGCCTTGAAGACGTAGAGGGAAATGAGACTTCTCCTGTAGAGAGCGAGGAACCTGTGGTGGCCTGTCCCACTGAGGCAGTTGCTCAGGCTTTGCAGAAAAGCCATCGTGTCACTGAAGGTCTTGCTTAAATTGTATCCAAGAAGAGGACTGTTATTGCCTGCTGAAAACTGCCTGTTTCGATTCTCTGTCATGGAACATTGAAGTTTATGATCACGTTAACTGCAGAACATAAAAAATCCAGGGGGTCAGTAGATTATATTTTTAATTTTATGTAGACAGTGCTGCTTCTGGTGGAATATAATAAATGGCAGTAAGCTGTGCTAGTTTCTATAGCAGGCTATAGCTACTGCTTCTAATAGAGGTGTCCTTATGTATTATGATTGTAGTAGTCTCTTACAAAATGTTTGCTTGGGACTTGGATATCTCAGAGGTGATGCAGGTGCTATGAAAACCTGTACAAAACCACACAGCTGAAGATGGGTTTGGTTTGTGTGCACCAGTGTCTCACAGATCAGAGTTAGGTACCTCAGACATAGCTATTATTTTGACCCAAGGCCATGTCCCATCTTTTTGGGTTTCCCAGAAGCATTTTAGTGTACCTGACCCAGAACAAAGGCTATCCAAGCCCTTCCTGTTGCGTGTCACGTCTGTGTACCTTATGTGAGGGGATGTGGGTAGTGAAGAGAATTTGCAGGGAGTGTCTCGGGGCAGGCTGTCCAAGGAAGCCTGTGTCAGCCGCATTCTCGCCTTATGCTCCCTCTCTTGCAGACATTTACCTCTTCGTGCTCTGAATTTTGGAGAACTACATCATCTGGATGTATTTGTGTAGTGTAACTGGCCAAGTCTGTGTGGGTAGTAATCACTGGACTTAAAACAACAGGCATTTCTTTGAAGTGGTAAGTTAAGTACTATGGAAACCAACAACTTAATTCTGTAGGTAAAAGTGAGTGTGTTATAGGAGGCTTTTCTTTTCAAATCCTGGATGGACAGGATTCAAATTATTAAAGGAGATACTTGTTAGCACTTCTGATAGAATTAGGTGTAGCAATGTACTCTCAGTTAGTTCTGCTTTCTTTGACCAGTTGAGTAATGTGTTTATTCCCTGAACTAAGTTTGTGAACTTCCCCTTTGTTTCTTAAAAACTGAATACAGCATCTTTTTACCTTAAGATTTTGTGAGTTTTAAAATTTGAGAGATTCTATGAAAGATTAAATGAATTGCGAGGCATCCTCAGGAAGCTTATTCCTTTTTAAAATGTGCATCCTACTGCAGCTGAGAACATTGTGTATGTGCTGGTTTTGGCTGGGATAGAGTTAATTTTATTCACAGTAGCTGGTATGGAGTGATGTTTTGGATTTGTGCTGAAAAGTGTTGATAACAGAATCACAGAGTGGCAGGGGTTAGGGATGTTTTCATTATAGCTGAGCAGTGCTGACACACAGTCAAGGCTTTTTCTGCTGCTCACTCCGCTCCACCAGTGATGAGTGGGCTGGGGGTGCACAAGAAGTTGGGAGGGGACACAGCTGAGACAGCTGATCCTAACTGACCAAAGGGATATTCCACACCATATTACATCATGCTCAGCATATAAAGCTGGGGGGAAGGTTGACTGGGGAAGGCCGTTGCTCGGGAACTGGCTGGGCATTGATCAGTTGATGGTGAGCAGTTGTTTGTTCCATCACTTGTCTTCCTTGGGTTTTATTTCTCTCTTTATTATTTTCCTTTTCATTGCATCATCATCATCATCATTATTATTAATTATTTATTATTATTTTTATTTATTATTATTATTTATTATGACTACTACTATTTATTTATTTAATAATAAATATAGAATAAACTGTCCTTCTCTCAACCCATGAGTTTTCTCACTTTTACCCTTCCCATCCTCTTCCTCCGATCCTGCTGGGAGGGGTGGATGAGCAAGCAGCTGTGTGGTGCTTAGTTGCCCGCTGGGGTTAAATCACAACAATGTAGAAGTGCTTTTCAAGTTCTCTAAACTCATCTCTACCAAAACCTTCAAATTTAGTGAAATCTTTATTAATTAATATTTACAATTGTACTCATAGTGGTAACCTTTAACCATTTACAATAGATTCAGATAATTAGTTACTAGTTACTGATGTTGTTGAAACAGTTTGAACCTTTGAAATGTATTAAATAAACACTGGGGGTTTTTATGTTGTATTTAGTAGATAAATGTGAATATTTCTTCAGTCTGAAGACCTGAGCCTTGCTTGGATTTGCTTTTAAGTGTCATACTCAATAAGTTGTTCTGTAATGCTGCTGTTATTCAGCTTTCTACTCAAAATCTACTTCTTCTGTGATGTCTGTCAATAATTAGCCACCTTAAAAGCTAGATGAGGTGCCACTTAGCAATAGCTGTGCTGACAATGAGGTAATTTCTTTTTACTCATGTTTTCGTTCTTATTTCCTTAATGTTTTCCTCCTGAGACCTGGGACATAATGTATAGTCAGCAATATTGACACACATTGCCTGCTCCCATAATCTGTGCATAACTGTATCTTCAAAAAGCACATTGTTTTCTTCCCCGTTCCCAAAATAATTGTATAAAGGAGAATTGGAGCCAGAGGACTCTGTTCTGATTTTGCGCTGGGGTGAGCATGGATTAACTTTACATAATGTGCATCCACCTGGGATGCTTAGGTTTTACAGAGATGTTCAGTCATCTCTCTTGCTTGTGCGTTGCAATTCCCTTGATCCCTTCTGGAGTCTTTCTTCTGAGGGAAGGTGAGCTCTGCTGAGAGCTTCACATGTTGTAGCTATTTTAATTTTACCAACACAACCATTTTTGTGTAATGTAATATTATTATCTAGCAGGAAATATAGCCTCCTACTGTTTACCTCAAGACTATCCAATATTTGAGGAATGCTTTCTAACCTCCTTTTAGCATCAAGGAAATCAGTATGTCAAATATGCTGTCCTATACAATCCCCACTCCTCTACCCCGTTAGGAGAAAAACTTACAAGTTTGCTTTAGATGTCCTGACTCTTGTGAAATGTAAGGTTATTTTTTTTTAACCTATTCAGATTTTAATTGTTTCATAAGTCCAGGATGTCTTCCAGAAGAGGGCCTTAACAGTAACAAGGTCTACAAAAATGCTTCTTAGTATAAAAGTCACTTAACTACAGAGGATATTTTCAAAAGTAAACATAATCTTAGTAGAACAACATCCCCCCAAAACCAAGCAAGCAAACAAGAAAAAAAAAAAAAAAATCTGAAGTAAAACCAATTTAACTGCAAAAACTGGAGCATATCATATGTACGTTCATATAAGAATATGATCTTAAGCATGGGCAGATTTTAGGTATGTTTTGTGAAGTTAATTTACCTGGTCATTCAAATCTTTTTGGGTCTTTTGCCTTATTAGATAATAAGGAAGGATGGAATTGGCTTATCTGCTCAGCACTGGTGTAGTAGAATTGTAGAAGTTCATTTTAATAAAACATGTACTTGGTCTGAGTGCGTTGTCAAGTTAGTAACCTGTATTATGATTTTTCACTGCAGAAACAGGATAGGAATAGGGTGAAGCAACTGTGAGTCTCAGAAGCCGCTCTCTGAGACAGAAAATGTGGAAATGCTTCTTGCTGTGGAGTTGGGTTTGCGGTACAAAACTCGGATCTCCAGGGAGGCTGCTGATGCTTCTTACCCTAGCCTAGCAGTATGTCAAACACTTGTGTTTTGTCTTTGTCCTTATGCCTTGTGTTACAGAGCCGTCTGGTACCAGTTAGTGCATTTTTCACGCTTTTTATCTGGAATGATAAATTCAGTAACAGGGTTGTGTGCATCACTATGTAATATACAGGGGTGTGATTCCGTGATTTGTCTGTAGCCCAAACCCCTGATTTCTTCCACAGCCTTACCTCTTGGTTCTGTTTTCATGAGAGTTTGGAGCATACAGGCCGTATGCCTTAAAGTAGGCCGCTTCCTGAATCTTCTCTTCTTCCTTAATTTTATATTGCTGAAGCTTTACTCGGTGTGCAATTAGCATTTGGGTCTCCTACATACGGCTCCAATCTCCTCCTGTATCTACAGAACTAGATATTTATAGCAAACCTGCCTAAATGTATTGTTCTAGCAGTGAGAAACTGATTCAGTGCATGCTGTGATTCCTCCTGCGCCTACGTCAGTGGCCAACTGTTGAGTTTTGGCATGCGTTGTGTTCCTGGGTGTGGTTGCGGGACAATCTGAGATAGCCTCGGTTGTCTTGGCTTTGTTACAACAGCCTGGCACAGTTCAGAGGTTCACATTAGAGGCTATGAAATGCATTTCATTCCAGACTGTGAAGTTATTTTGTCACCTTCATCTTTAGTTCCTTTTTGGTAAGATTTGAGGGAGAGAGAAGTTACAAGAGTAATAAGAAAGGCCTGGTATAGTTCACAAACTCAATACTTTTTTAAAATATTGTGAGTCATGTGAATAAAAATTTCTGTAGATGTGGTTCCTTTTCAGCTTTGGGATTTAGAATCCCGGGTACACTGAATTTCATCCTGTTCTTTTTGCTCTAGATTCGGGGTTAAGGAGGTTTCATCTTGTAACAATAAGAAGTCTACTTCCAGTCAGCGTGACTGTGATGTTTAATCTTGAAGCTTCTAAAATGCAAGTTGACTGACCAAGGCAGGACTCAGCCGTGAGTTAAATTTGAACACAGAAGGACTAAGTATGGGAAAGAAAATGAGGGCTGAGCATGGAAATAGAAAACCTACAGTAGTTGTCAGACATGATGCATGGACTGCAGCCTCTCCTTGCGGCAAGGAACTCCCAACAGGCAATGTAAGATGAGTGTCCTGGAACCTGTTGTCGCTTAATAGTGTTGCTGTTGCTCAAACTCAAGACTTGGAAAGGCTAAGAAAGTTCTGTTGGTTTGTGTAGTCAGACACTGTGTACTTTATAGAAATATTTCTATATAATCCCTGTATAAACAGTCCTGGAGGTCAGCTTCCAGTGGTCATATTTCCCAACAGAGAGAGGTGGAAAAGGAGAACCTGATTTTTGCAAATGTGGCTTCTTTCTTTGTAGAGTGTTTTCTCATGGACAGTGAGGGAATGCTAAGAATATAAAACTCATTAAGAACTCTGAACTTGTTCAAATACTGCGGTTCTATTTAACAGGCAAGATTGAGTGACTAAAGTAGGCTGTTCTTGCAAATTCTTATGTTATGACTTTTGCAGCTTGATAAACTTGTGGAAGAAGCCTTATTTATGTAAAATATTGAGTGTAAATAACTGAAGAAGATGTTATTGCATAGGTGATTGATCTTTTTGGGTAATATTTGTGAGTTTATCAACTTTGCCTAACCACTGGGGAAAAAAAGGCATAAATCTTAAATAAGCTTGATGTGAAATTTGATGAGAGGTGGTTTGTGGCTTCCAACAGTACTTTTTGAGGCATGGAATTCAAATGCCTGTAGATGCATAATTTTACTGTCATGAGGCTAAATTGGCCAGAGAAAGATTTGTAATAGCTACTTGACTTTTTTCCTCCTAAGTTATACAAGTTCTGCAATGCTGCTCTTTCTGAGTAGGAATCTAATTTCTCAAGTCTTGATGCTGGGAAAACTGTGATAAAATGCTTGTATTTAGAAGGGAAACTTTATATAAATGCTTTCATCTCTATCTACAGCATTAAGCTAGGCTACTACTAATGTCAAAAGAGAGATGAGGAGTTCTGTAGTTCTTGTTTGCGAACTGTTTCATTTTCCAGAAAATAATACTGCTGGAGGAGATCACTGCCTTTAATAGTGGTAGCTGTTTGGTGTGACATGTGCAGCTCCAGAAAGGTGCAGGTAAGATGCTGCTGTGTATATGAACTGAGGAGGTGAAGTGTGAGCTGGGAAGATACAGAACAAACTGTAAGTAGAGCAGAAGGATGGCACTGTAATGTAAATAAGTGGCACCAGATGCATAATCAGCCTTTGAAATGAAATCTGTCCTTTAAGAAGTAACGTGAGGTATTTGCACCCAGCAAGTACTAAAAATGCAAGGAAGGGAGACCCTACCCATTCTGTTGTAGGCAGTCTTTGGTTTGTTAGTGCTTTGTTGATGTATGCTTGCAAGACACTAGTTGCCATCAGTTAACCAGGTGTGAAGATTGCTAAAGCTGCTGGAACCACAGTGCAGTTTGAATGGACTTTCTAAGTTCTGTTGTGCGCTAATGTTTTCTGGCCGAGTGAAACATGTGCCTTTGGTAATCTCAAAGGGACATAAGATGATGCTTGGTCCCCCAGGGGTCGTGGTCAAGATCCATTCTTGTGGAATTTGCCAATAAAAAGGGATTATGCGAGCTTCTTAGGAGATCTGATTTTCCTACAGTGGAATAAGCTGGCTTCCTATGTCACCAACTTGCCATTTGCATCCACCGATTGTAACTTTTGTTCCTGTGAATGTAGTAAATAAGGTGAAGTACATAGAGAAATTGTAGGATGAGGAATGTATAATTGATTCTCTCTGAAGGAAGGTGGTGTTGTCTACCCCATAATTTTAATGATGTTCTAACTTGTGGTATCCCTATTATGAGTGTCTTATACGCTGCCTATTGTGTAAGAGACAAATCCACATTGTAAGGAATAGACTCTTTTTTTTAATGGTTTCTGGACTTAGAAAGGGAAGGCAGAAGGCACTGTTAAGAATGGTGATCTATGAGTGGAGTAGTTACACTACAGTCACCTGCCAGAATAATTGAGTGTATTCAAGGTGCTGCTTGAATCAGTGGACCCTGTGACTAGTCACTGGTGAAGATAACACAGTTGTGACCTATGGTTGTGTGAATTCGGCAGCACAATATCCAGTATCCTTTGCACCGAGTCCCTGTCATGCCTGCCCTGCTGCTCGGTGCCAGCTGTTATATTGCAGGCATTTTTCGACTGCATTCCTCTTGATCCTATCCTCTGCTTCCAAGCTTTGTTGCCACCCCAGGAAGCAGCTGTCTTTTGTGGAAGTGAGGTGATGTGTTGCCGTCTTGGTATGGAGAACAAGGCATGTAATTTCATCTACCAGCCTGGGCAGCAGCAGTACGATTTCCTACTTGCTCATCAGGCTGTAGAGCTTGTACTGCTTCTATATCAAACACATTTGTACCAGGAGTGAAGTTTGTCGTTTGCCACTGCAGTCATCCATCGGCAGGCGATGCACAATATGGCGGTGGTAGAATCCCAGTTATTCAGTGGGAACTCCTGTGAGTGATGACTTGGTTACTTTGATCTGCTGCTTGCTCTGTGCTGTGTCTGGTTTTGAGGAGTGACTGCTGGCAGTGTGCTGTGCTGCAGACGTGGAAAGGCTGCTGGGTGCAGGATTTCAGGGGCATCAGGAGATGTTTCTATGCTGAGCTTGAAGCATCATTGATTGCTCTGATGAACATGAGGCCCAGTGAGAATGAAGACAATTTTCCTGGTTGTTTCCTGTTTGCCTTTTCTTGTTCCTTTGCCAAACAGTTTGAAGTTGGGAAGATGACAGCTAGTGTATGATTCAAGAGGCTACTGCAGCTGTGTGGTTTTCCAGCATGTGTTACTTCTGGGCAGTGCACTTAATGGCACTGTCTGCTACCAAACTCTTGTGTGTTGCAGTAGATCGTTATAGCTGCTTTACTGTAGTGAACAGTGGCTGTTTTAGGTGAGAGACACATGTGGATTTCACAGTTCAGCTTGGCCGAGGTCATTTAGTGAGACTGGGGTGCTCATGGGGACTGTTGGCATCGGTGGAGTTGCTGGATTGCCGCTACTCTCGGCAGCCCTGGCTGTGCTCCAGTCCTGACTCATGGGCAGCCTGGTCTCCCTTTGGGAGAACAGGGCTTGCTGTGTGGCCGTGGGATATGTTTAACCCTCTGAAAGACATGGAAGTGTGATCCTGTGTATGATAATTGGGATCCTGTTTTGCTTAAGATCATGGTAGGAGCAAGGGAGGTGATTTCTATACCAGTAATGTAACTAATGTGAGGACAGCTTTAGGGATCTGTATTCTCTGTACTTACCTCTGTAGTTCAGTGTGATGTTAATATTGGGCTTTCTTCCTGGATTCAAACAGCAGTAACCAGAAAGCCAAGAGCTCAATTTGTTTGAATAATGAACATATTTGTCTTTTTGTCCGTGTCGCAGCTGGTGCCTTATTTTAAATAAAGTTAATAGGTGCTCAATTGCAGTACAATGTGCAGTATTTCTGTAGCTCTTACCTGGCCCTAGCTGACAAAATCTGATTTACTGATAATTTGAGATATTTCTGACTTAATTCAGCAGCTATGGCTTGTAGTTAAATTTTCATTTGAAGCTTTTGCTGAAAGAAAAGGCACTTTTTCATGCTCTTCTGCTGTTTTTCTTAAATTGACCATTTATTTGCAGATCGGGGCTAAAATAAACAGTACTTTAGTTGGGAGAACCATTCATGAGTGATGGCAAAACAGAAGTTTTGTGAATGTGAATATTTATAGGATTTCGGTATTCGTGGAAGAAGATGATAGTCTTAGCTCCTTGTATAGATAAATTGGGACCCTGCAAGGCAGCACGAGCATTTTGAGATGCATATCTTAACACTGTCTTTTGAATGTATGATTGATGAACTGCTAAAGTGCTGTTAGTTAAACTTTGTCTCGCTGATAAGTATTCTGTGTCTTCCTGCATTAAGAGTATGGGAACACTTTTGATCTTAATTTCTAGATTCTGCAGGCAATTTCAGTGGAGGTTGTTTATTATTACATGAAGACTGTTTTAAACTGTTAGTATTAGAATGCACATTGTGGCCTTTTCTTAAAATCCATTTTGAGATGTGAGTACAACTTGTAAGAAAACATACGTGCAAAGGCTTGTTCTGGCTTTTAATGCGTGTTTGTTTGTAGTACTTGTCTGTATTGTAGCAGAAAGTCTGTGCTGATCTTGAAAGAGATAATAAAACCTGTATGCTTACAGTCGGAATTAATATGGGGAAGAGAAAGCTAACAGAAAAAAAAGTTGAATTAAAATTCCGGTATTTTATGACCAGAAAGGTGGTACATTAAGGCTGAATCCATTATACTCTAAGCCGAAGACGTGGCTTGTATGCTAAATTACCATAGCTTTAATTTTGACTAGAAGCTGAAATGCTGATGGGAATACTTGCAGTGCAGTTAGTGTAGATAAAGCAGTTCTAGTTTGTCTCAGGTAATGAAATTAGATACTTTTAAAAATGTTCTTTCCCCTCTGTACTAGAGTATACTATATTAGACTAACTGGTTTAAATGTCTACAGACGAATTAATATTTCATTGTGTTGCTGGAAAGACCAAGTATTTTGACTGGCTTGTTAGAGAACTTATAGCAGATCTGGGGAAAAGGATCTGGGAGTCCTGGTAGACAGCAGGCTGACCATGAGCCAGCAATGTGCCCTCGCAGCCAAGAAGGCCAATGGTATCCTGGGGTGCATTAAGAGGAGTGTGGCCAGCAGGTCAAGGGAAGTTCTCCTCTCCCTCTACTCTGCCCTGGTGAGGCCTCATCTGGAGTTCTGTGTCCAGTTCTGGGCTCCCAGTTCAAGAGGGACATGGAGCTACTGGAAAGAGTCCAGCACAGGGCCACTGAGATGATGAAAGGACTGGACCATCTCTCCCATATGAGGAGAGGCTGATGGAATTGGGTCTGTTTAGCTTGGAGAAGAGGAGGCTGAGGGGGGGGATCTCATTAATGCTTATCAATATCTCAAGGGCGGGTGTTGGGAAGACGGGGCCAGACTCTTCTTGGTGGTGTCCAGTGACAGGACAAGGGGCAGTGGGCACAAAGTGGAACACGGGAGGTTCAGTTTTCACATAAGAAAACACTTCTTTACTGTGAGGGTGACAGAGCACTGGCACAGGCTGCCCAGAGAGGTTGTGGAGTCTCTGTCTCTGGAGACATTTAAAACCCGTCTGGATGTGTTCCTCTGTGGTCTGCTCTAGGATCCTGCTCTAGCAGGGGGGTTGGACTAGATGATCTTCGAAGGTCCATTCCAACCCCTACCATTCTGTGATTCTTTCCGTTTCTTGATTAATATTTTCTTTAAAAAAAAAAAAATTCATTATCATGGAGGAATTTTGTAATGATTAATTTGATATTGGGCCAAAAGGGTGGAAACCATCTGTTTGGATGTCTGCTGAGTTATTTAGAGAAACAGATTTTCATTGTTAGGTATACTTAAGGTAGGTTTGTGTAACTGAACTGTTTTTTCTCTCCACTGAGTCTAATGGGACTATAAATAACCAGTTTGGATGTGGACCCTTGGATTTATAGACATCTCAAGCTGTATGTGATAATTCTCAGTAAGTGTATAATTGTGGATTCATAATATATTATTACTGATCAACAATAATGTGTTACTAATTTTAGTGATCATAATGGAACCTAGTAACTACTGTGAAAGGAAATGTCTGAGAGATTACTATCAGTATTTCAAAAAATAGAGCCTGTGAGGTTTTGTAGCAATAGCAGTTAAATTCCTATCTACTGCCTTCATAAAGACAAATGTTACTATCTTTACAAGCAAGAGGCTTTAAATGCCAAGCGATAGGAAGAGGGAGTAGGGAGGGAAGTATGCATCTGTTTGTAAGAGCCAATCTGTAAAACTTGACTTGAAGTTCTTCCAAAAAAACCCCCAACCCTTAAATGCAGTCTGATTGATTTGTCTTGTTATCCCTTAATTTTTTTTTGACCAGAAAAATCCCCCAGCCAAAATCCTCCCCAGTTCCATTAAGATCCCTCTTCTTCCCCCATGACCCCAACTGATAATATGCAAAGGTTGAAATTGGTGAGATAAAAGGTTTTAGCATCGATCTGAGAAGCTTCAGGTCTGTTGCCATGAGCAAAGGAAAATCCAGCCTTGACTGGAGTTGTGGCAAGTCGGTATAGTGGTGTAACAATTTTAGATTTTGGGGTTGTTTTTTAAAAGAAGCACTTGAAATAATCTAAAAATCCATTGGCTTTTGAGGTACAGGGACCTAAGTTCTCAGATGAAAATCTTTTTAGCCCATATGGGGCTTGACTTCATAATATATCTGGGTTTTTTTCAGCCTTACAGGTTCATTCTTTTTGTGTATCTATGAGGTCAAGGTTATAGCTTCAAGGGAGAGGGATTTTGAGAGCAGGATTTTAAAGAAAAGTACTACTGCAGAACCTGAAAAAAATGTCAGTCAGTCACCAAGTCAACTTATTCTTATCACTGTCAAGTGAACGTTCTGTTCTGGTAACTGCTTCTATGACACTTGGGGTTGGAGGATTTATTGCCGCAAGTTACATAGATCAGGACTTTATGAAGTTAAATACTTTACAAAGATATCTCTTTAGCTATGTTGCTATATATAATTTTTAAAATCACTAAGTTAAGCATGCCACTGAACTTGTGCTTGGATCTTCTCAAGGCTTTGCAATAAGCAGACAGGGGAAAAATTAAGCATGCAATGAGGTTTTACATGTTACGTGTTACTCGTTGTGTGTATACAAGATTGTACCAGAAAGCTGGAATTGTGTTAGAGTACTCTGTTAAGACACCTCTCATAGGGACTATGGTGACAGATTCCTTAAACATCTTGCCAGTTCTTCTGTGAGTGATGAAACATGTGACTTGTATTAGACTCTAGAGAGGATGCAGAATATTTTTAAAGGTATTTAACTGGTGGGGGAATTCAGAAAATGTTGCATCCTGTGTGCTTAAAAGAATTTATAGCTCATATCTAACTTTGTTAAGCTAGTTTCTGATTAGATTACGTTTGTGTAAAGCAAACAGATTTGGGAAATAATCCTGTTAGTTCCCGGTAATATTTTGCAAAGAGCTATTATGAGAAAAGAGTTACGGAACAAGTCAAAACTTGCAGTGGATAGGTGTACAAATGTTAACATTAATTCCTAGTATAATTAATACAAATATTTCTGTAAAGAAAAATTTATGTTATTACAAGTCAACCACAGTTGCTGACCACCAGAGTGATTTCTCCAAGAAGATTCTACCAATCTTTTATGTGAAAGGAAACTTCTTTGTGTTGCTAGGCTTATTGAGGGATAATCAAATGATTTTCCGATATTCTGACAGCCAGAAAAAGTTACTGTACCTTTTCTCTAGGCTCATTTTTATTATGAAAACCTTCCATTTTCACAAAAGCTGGATGCAAAGCCTTCACAATTTCACTTTGAGTTACAAATTAATATTTAAAAATGACATGCATCCTCCTCCTCTGCATTGGCTGCAGTCAAAAGTGCGGCTGATTTTAGCGTGAACAAGCTGAAGAAAATGCACAGATAAAAGGACCTTAATTATTTTTATCTGACTGTTGGAGGATGGGAGCGAGTAAAGTGTCTCGAACTGCCACGTATCAGCTGCTGAGCAGTGACTGACGGAAGTGCTTGGGCCCACGGCTGTAGTGGTATAACAAGGAGTCATCTGTCACCCTGTGAATGTACAAGCTAATTTTTCCTCACACATACTTCATAGAAGTTTAAGCTAACTTTCATTTTCTATTTGAGATTGACTAGTATGCACATGGTGTGTTGCCACAGTAATTCAGATTTTGTGAGCTCTTATTTTTAGTTTGTAAAACATCCCAGGGAAAGGAATTGTGTAAGTTAATTCTGTATCATGAGAGAAATACTCTTTTAATTTGAAACCTGCTCTGCTAGAGAGTTCCATTTTTTCTCTGCAATTTCTACAACAGAAGAACTAGAAAATCATCATTCCCTGTTCGTTTTCCAACAGGAAATAGTGTGATTTTTGTAGCTCTCTTCACGGGCAGATTGCTTTTCTGAGGTGAAGACCTTTGAGGGTCTGTCCTTGAACAGAGGCTGTTGATGTAGTCTTAATTATCCTTGTTACCTTCCTGCACCTTTTTCTTTCATTTCATTATTAACTACAAGAACTATGTGCTATTGAAACTGAACAGTCTAGTCTTATGCTGCTGCATCTTGCTGGTTTTGCTCTCTTCCTTTCATAATAATACCTAATACTGCTTGCATATTTGACAGTTGTGTTTTTAGAGGACTAAATATGTGATTTATGATCTTTACTAGACAATGATAATAGCTGGATTCATATCTGTCATGATTTATAGTTAGGGTCATTCTCTTACCCTGTTTCTGTGTGTTTTTCTCTGCTGTTTTTATTACAGAACAATTTCTCTCATGAGATCCTCTTGTATTGCTAAAATCAATTTAGTTTAATCTACTCTAGAACATTTTGCATTAGCTGTAAACAGTCACTTAACTATTTTCTTCTGAGAGCATATATGAATTAAACAAAAATCACCGTTTCCAGTGGAAAGCCCTGTGTAACTCCCCATTCTTACATAGTGTTACCTACTTTCTCTGTACCCAAGTCATACTTGCTGACAGACTTGGCAGCACTACTATCCTTTCCCACTGAAGACTTCTCATAAAGTCAATATAAATTTATAATTTTTTTTTCTAAGTGCTTCTGGAACGTGGGCCATGTGGACAGGGCTTTTAAGGCTGCTGTGTGCCGGTGCAGTGGTATTGTTGGATCAGTTTTCCAAAAGGCTGTGGCTTTCACTTTTGTGTGTAGCATGACCATTGTATATGAAACACTGTGTAAAGCTTCAGTATGAATAATTTTTTTAAATCTTGCTGAAAAGGATCGATCCTCCAAGTTATCTGGTTTAGAGTACATGTTAGTTCCTGAAACTTGTGCCCTGGATCGTAGCTTGTTTCTGCTCTCACTTAAGATCTAGAACCAAAAATACAGTGTGTGTTCATATGTCTCTGAACTTGCAGTAAGCAGGTAATGATCCGGTCCATAGCACGAAGCTATGATTGATTGATTGTTTTATGTGTGATTGATCGATTTATGTTTGACCTTTTCCACTCCTAAGCAGCAGGTGTTTGCTGTACTGGGTACAATTCCTTGTCTATTCAAACACTGATTATTTGGCTATAAAACACTCATAGATCCTACTGAAGTAGCTAGAGTGTAAAAACCTTAGATTTATGTCTGACTTACCAATAAAATGTTTATTTTACTTGTAAAAGTTATTTTATTTTAATTTTTATAATGCATTTATTTTTGTGAGATTTGACATATTTAACTTCAAGCTTTGGTTCTTGAATTTAAGTGATTAAAGGAAATATTTTTTCACTGTTTTAGCCTTTTTTGTATTTTCTTTAATACCTAATTTCTTTTCTAAATTCAGCAAATATTTATAAAGATGCCTTTTAAACCTGAGATGTTCATGTTTGAAAACTGTTTAGTCGTCTGAGATTTAGCTGCCCTAAATGTAAATGATTCACTTGGAAATGGCGTGATTTGGTTAGTTAAAATTCTTCACATGCGTGCAGATGAGCTGCAAAGCAGAATTGCTTGAACTGATTTCCACAAAGCACAGCTAGCATTTCTTTAGAAAACTTTTGCTTATTTTCAGTTATTATAGGTATTATAATTCAACTTGCGTTGTATCACATACAGTGTTTAGGAGATTTGCTTTTCACTAGTGGCTGGCAGTCATTGCAGGGTATTTTTAGTGTGAGCCTATAAAACAAGGGGATTATATCTCTGCACTTAAACATTTTAGCATATTGTGTAGGACCAGAGTCAGAGTTTGCAGTTGCTGTGGAGTCTGATGAATTGGGACATTTGCTTTAGAATAGTTATTGCTGAAGAAAGTGAGGCTGGCTTTCTTTTATTTGCTGAACTTCACAGGCCTGGGAGAGGCAAGCAATTTCTCTTTTGACTGCTAGAAAGAGCATTGCGTATCTTTAGAAATAACTTCTGCCTTGTAATGATAAAACTTGCATTTTTTCTGACAGTTTGAGTCTGAATGTGGTAGCTGTGCTGGTACTTGTTACACACTATTGTAGAATACTGAATACTGCATTTAATTGCTGCAGTCTGGGGATATTTGTTTGAAGAGTCTGGCATATTTTACCAAATTCTAAACTTTAAACAGGGCTTCTGGTAGCTGAATGTTTTACCCACACAATTGTTAACGATATGTTGGAGTACAGTTCATGATTCCATTTCCTGTGATTTCATAAGCTATATGCAATTTTTGTTCAGCTCTGGTTTTTGCCAGTAAGATGTTGCTGTCATAACATTTTTTCCCCTTCTGCTCTCATCCGTGGTTCATGTAGAACACATTGTCAAGTGCTCTGGAAGCAGCTGTGGAGTGCTCACATGATCAGCTACCTTAGCTCAGGTGTGAGACAGCAAGAAATCTGACGGGTTTGAGAGAATGGCTGGTACCTCACATCTTATGATAGTGATACCATCACAATTTCTAAGAGCGCTGTCAGAGAAATTTATATTATTGTCACAGCTCTGACCTCTTTGGTCTTTATATAAAGAGTTTAAGGTTGCCATTTCTGCTGTATTTTCAAAGTATGATCTAAATATTACCTTCACTGCTGGAAAGTGAGTTTTCTACAGCTGATGTGCTTGTTTCAGTAGTCTTATTACATCTTCAATACTTTATTTTATGCAATGAGGGAAATCTCCTTAATTTGAACTCTAAATAACAACAATAAAATGTATTTACTGGCTCAACAAATGAACTCATGCTTCACCTTTATGTGTATTTTGATGTCTTAGAATGGTTACTTGTAGTATTGTATTATTAGATCTTAATTGAGTAATGAAAGGGTAAATGGGTTGGAAAACCATGTGGTGAATAATGTGGTTAGTCATACTGTATTGCGTAAGCAGGGCTGTTAACGTTTTAGTGAGAATGCTCATATGGTTACATGCCTTCGTTTGCTTCAGTGTGACAGCGCTGGATTTAATTAGATTTTATGGGATCTAAACTGACAAAAAGGCTCAAAGTTCTGTCTTCAAAATCTGACACATGGGGTGACCTTTTATTCCTTAGAGATAAGGGTACTCTGTGTTCTTGTGCTGGTGAATAATTGCAGAGAAGCTGTTGCAGGGCAATTGCAGCAAGTTTTGGCTAACCTTTACAGTAGGCTTGGAGAGATAAAGCATTACATGTTTTTGTACTTTGTAAGTGGGAGAGGAGAGGAGACTGTTTGTTTAGCAGCAATGCTTAATAAGGATTTTTCAGAGAAGTAAAACTGTGTTCTGGCAGCTTCATAATAGACAGGGACAGACTATTTACCTTGGCGGCAATCGACTTGCTTTCCTAGGTTGCCTCTTTCTTAGAAGTGAAGTGTTCTTACTTTGTCATCTTAAATTTAGAGATTCAAACTGTGCATTAGAAATCAAAAGAGATATAAATGTTTTGAATCACTTCTTTATATTTGTGCTCCTGATGCAGGTAAGCCTGCCAAAACCAGATCTCGTCCCAAGAAAATGGATTGAAACAAGCATATCTCCTCGCTGATGTCCTAGTGTCCCAGCTGTAGCCAAGATCTACAATCATGTTGGAGTGTCAGCAGTGAGCAGAGTTTTATAGGAAAAAGCAATATGGAATACTCTTCTGGAATATGGCAGTGTGGCCTGTTTGCGTTTCCTGGTGTGAACCCTTGTGTATTTCATAATAAAATTCAGGTTTTGATAATGCTTAAAAGATAGCTGTTAGACATGTCTTCAGACAGGTGTGACCGGGTTGTACTTGCATCAGAACTCAAAGCTGTGGAGTTTTCTGAGGATACAGATCTTAGCAGGCATGCCAAGGAGTGTTTCTGGAGTGTTTTTCTAGTAAGTAGGTTAGGCAAACACTTTTTTTTTTTTTTTTTTTTTTTTTTTCCCAGTGAGATTAAGACAATTTGCATGTCCTCTTAGGTCTGAAGTATCAAGTAAGTTTGGCAGGAAAAACACATCCTTATTCAGACAGCTTTGATGTCAAGAAATGTCTGGTATTTCTTAGGCAAAAAGAACATATTAGAGGTGGGTGAACCTGTTGCTCTGGGTTTGGGGCTCTGTTTGGCTTGGTCCTTTTTGATTAGCAGTATTACTTGTATTTTGCTGGGAAAGAGCACGTAGGACATGAAGGTTGTGCAGTTGCTCCTACCTCCCCTGACTGTAACATGTTAATTGAATTAGTTTTATGTGGAGGCTTGTAAATTTTAGAATGATTCCTCTAATGCATTGTTCTTAAACCTAGATTTCCCTGCTGTTTGAAATGTGTACTTGCAAGATTTTTATTGATGTGTCCATTTCATCTACTCCTTGCTGGTTCAGGCTTGCAAGAAAGGTGGCACAGGGGAGGTAGGTGTCCCCCTGTGAGAGTACTTTGCCCTTATTTGACCCATGACTTTTTTTTTTTGTTTTTTAATAAACTGGTGTCCTGGTTTCCCAGGAGCAGACCCCAGCCCAGCCATGCAGGCAGGCCATGAGCAGCCCTGAGTCAGCTGGGAGTTTCAGTCAGGGCAGCTGCCCCAAGCTGACTCACAGGTGTATCCCATACCAGTTATATCTGCTCATCATAAAAGGAGGGAGTTCAGTGGGGGTGGAGTTCATTTTCCTGTGGCTCCTCCCTATTGGCTTTCTGCTCCTGCTGTTGACCCCAAGGACCAGGCTGAGTAGAACCTTGTACACTTTGTGTTGGTGACTGTATCAGTTTTGTTATTTCATTCAGTCTGTTTCTACTTCAACCCACGGGGCTTCTCCCTTTTTTTCCCCAATTCCCCTTCTCAGCTGGGGAGGGGTCATTGGGTGGTAGAACTGCTACAGTTTTAGCCTGGGGTACTGGCTAAACGTAGACAATTGGTCAAGTAAATAGGAAACAGTATTCAATTCTGAGAGAAAACAAAGTAATCCCAAACTCTGGTTTTAAAAAACTGGCTGAACTGAAGACATAAAATCAGTTTTTATCCCTTTCCATTGCAAACAAAAAAGATACCACATAATTGAATGCAGATTAAATAACCTTTGTGAAGGCTGGAGTTCAGAAGAAAGATTAAAATGGGTTTGTGCTGGTTTTTTTTGTCCTAAGCATGGAAACTGTTAAGTGGTTATTTTAGAAGTGTGAAATTGGTAGTAGCCCTAGCCTAAAATCTAACCTCTTAAGTTTATGAATGCAATTCAGGTACCAATACTGTCCATCTGCCCTGCAGATTCTGTAATTCAGATCACCTTGTAGCAGCAACTGCTATGCAAGAAACATTTATGCAAAACGTAAATGAATGGCTTATCTGAAGGTATGGGTACGTGTGTCAGCTCCTGCAAGGCACGCTAAGCTCCAAATGTGCATCATCATCAGCTCCCACCTGATCTAACTTCAGTTAGTGTGAGAGTTTACCTGTCTCTCTCTCCCTGAAGGATAAATTGCTGGCTTGTGCTCACTGAAGGGTGAAAGTGAACACATTGGTACAGCAGAGCAGCTAACAAGACATGAATTAACATGCTAGTTTATCTTGCAGTAATTTGTTCTGCAGCCGTAACCTGATGGTGCACAAGGCAATGAAGCCAAGAGTGCTTCAACATACACTTTTCTCTGTGATAATGTTTCTGTGCTGCCCCTGAGTTGTCAGTGAACTGATACAAGTTAAAACTATATGTTTTCAGGTGGTCAGAAGAATAATGGTGCCAAAGCTCCCCTTAAATTTACTTTGGAGCTGCGTTTTTTCAAAATATCCAAAATATATCCATTTGCATAAAAAAAGCAGCAACATAAATTTATAAACTCACTTTTTTATTATGTATTATGTTATTTATTTTGTAAACAACTTTTTTTCTTGTCTATGCCTTTTGTAGATGCTTGTATGGTGCTTTGGGAACTGGTCTAATGTTGTAATCTCTCAGACTGCACAAGTGGTGGAGGCTTTCTAGTTTATTTGGTTTTGGTTTGTTCTTTTTTTTCCTTCCAACAGGCATGACCATTCAGATGTTGAGCTGTCTGTAGTTAGTCTTCTGGTAGAGATAACCTTGAAATGTAACAGAACCCATAAGTGGCTCTGTTTCCTCTTCTCCAGAAGTTCTCAGTGCGTTCAGCTTTTGTAACTGGTTTGTCTCTCATATAACTCTGTTTTATGCTTTAATTAGATTTTGAGTATCCCGTCTTGGCTTTTCACCAGGTTTATCCTCAAATACTGGTTCTCTCTTGTCCTCTTTCCAGGCCGGGGCTGAATTTGGGGTTGTAAAAGTGAAAAGAAAATAGTGTCTTTGGTGGTTTGGTTTGTTTCTTCTTGGAGGTTTTAAAAATATTTTTAATTATAGGACAAAAATCAGTTACTAAATATATTAAAAAAAATCAGGGACAACAAATAACTTTCAGCCTACATAATCCCAAGGCAGAGTATAAAGCTTTTTATGGTATCAGTAATGCTGTCAGTTGAGTAGAAAATACCCTGGTAGCCTGTTGCAGCCTAGGTTGGTGTCTTGCATTGTGTCAGCAGGCATGCTATGCTTGTATGGAAATGTGAAGTGCACGGCGAAGAAATCAAGTAGAAAATGCTCACTTGTTTTTCTCTAGAGCTCCTGTGCAGGGATTTTGAGCTCCAGACAGAATTAGTAGAAATTTCATCACTTAATTGCAGCAGTTCCTGTGCTTCTCTCCTGAAACCGCAACTATGCACCCTGTGTGAATCATTTTACTTAACTCTTTACCATCAGGTGGCAATTTTAGTTATATTGGACTGGCATGCGTGTTACCAGCAAATAAGGTGTATATAGGGCAAACTGTTTTGCAGCCTACTTGCAACAGTCTGACATCTCAGAAGATCTGAGTGTGGCAGTTGAAGAAAGCTCTCTGGTTGCCTCACCAGAAATTAATCTTGCTATTTGTCAGCATTTCTTTTAAATAGAATAAGCTATTTTTAAACTGCTTGTTGCCAACATGACCTCAAAATTAGAACATGTAGGAAAATGGGTTTGGTTTTCAGTGAAAAGGAAATAATACTTTTGGGCAAAATGCCACTTCAGCTTCCTATAGGAAGTGTAGTTGAAGAACTCTGATTTTCCTCCTCCCCTGTGGATTGAGATTCCTGGTCAGAATAAATTCTTTGATAAGGTACCAATCTCATGGGCAAAAGCAGTGCTTCCTGGGCGAAGTCCAAGGAGATGCTCACATAAGCAAATGTTGTGATAAGGCAATTAGGCTGTGATTTCACAAGTGGTACAGTAGCTGTTTGCTGTTCTCAGTTCTTGTTTTGTTACTTACTGAAGCTTCTGAGATTCAGAGTTACCTTGAAAACTTTTGCACAGGTTGTTTTTACATGTGTAGGTTTGAAATGTCTACAAAGTGTTTTTTAATCAGTTATACTCAGAATACTGGCAGATGAGCCTTACGGCATCTATTTGTATCTGTTTCAAGTCTGTTGCCCTTTCTGGCAGAACAGACTATCTACGTCCATTCTGAGTCACTGGAGTGGGAGGTCGGGCATCTGGGCTTTAAGCTATGTGCTGACCAGACTCCTGAGCTTTGCGCCGAGATGGCTAGAGCAGTGGCTTTGCTCGTCATGCTGTGGCACTGGCAGTCTTCAGCAGGAACAAGAGTGGATGTCTGTCCTCATGAGCTGAGATGCTGTGTGTTGATTTGCTGCAGTACATGTCACCTGCCCCAGGTGATTGAAAGGCCTCCCCATGAAATTCTGGTTCCTTTAGACTGATGCATAGACTTCTCTGTTTGAGGTTTGTAAAGCAAAATACATTACTAATACTGCTCTAATGCCCCTTTAAGCCTTCATGGAGAATAAAAGCCTTACACCTCTTAAAACTCCCAGAATTTCCTTTGCACATTCAGATATTTTTAAATGGCTTTTAGCTTGTAAAATAAAGAAACTGTGTTTGTAGAGGAGCTGCTTCAGCTTATTTAGTGGTAAGAAATGTGCGTGATTTTTATTTTGCACGTGTTCTAATCTCTAAATCCTACCAAGTAAATTCAAAAAAATATTTCATGTTCCTAGTTGTATCAGGCATTTTGCAGCTGTGAAAGAATGAAGCTGACACTGCTTTATAACTAGATAATTGTGATTGAGAATCCCTGAGCAACTTCCTATCCCTGCTCTTACACTGTTAGAGCTCCTGGCAGTCCTAGGTACATGCTCCCTCCCAGGGACAGTCATCTAGCCTTTGCCATACAACTCAACCCTTCACTTAATTTGCAAGAGAGATTGGGATTGACTGGAGTGCCACACCTTACTGCTTTCAAAGGCTCATTGAGCAGCTTTACATGCAGGTGTTTGCTGCAGAAGTGAAGTTTGGTCTGGTTGTTTGCTAACATAGAAATAGTTCAGGAATTATCCCTTATGCAGAAAGAATGCCCCGCTATGCTACAGGACCCGGCAGCATTGCATTGGTCACAGAACTCTTGCATGTGAGTAGCATGTAGTGGGCAGTGTTTTTCTGTAATGCTTTTAGTTTCTGACTGTTGTTCAGCTTTGAAATTACTGCATTATGCATTTAAGCTTCATAAATGCCAGCTACCACAAACATTAATGTGTTGATTTTTCTCACCTATGTCAAATAGTTTTAACTGGGAAACACTAGTTCTTTTTAGGGTTTAAAATAATGTTCAAACTGCTTTTAAAGCTGTTTTCATTCAAAGGCTGCCTGTTGACACCCATAAACATCTATATTCTATAATTTAGTTAATCTAATGGGAAATAAGCATATATAATACAGTTAGATTTGTTGCCTTGCATTCTGCAACATCTTTTTTCTATCAAGATAAGATGTCATGGTTGTAGGAAGGTTTTTTTCAGGAACGAGGAGCGGTATCTCAAGAAGCTTTTCAGCATATTTTCTATATTCTCCACATTGTATCCCATATGATTTTGCTTCTGTAGCTGAATATTGAGTCTTTTTATTAGTAGTACTTTCTCTGATAGCTTTGTGGCTGATTGTAGTTTGAATCTAGTAAAGGTGAGTGTGTCTAAAGTATAGATTGGCTTGGATATAGAAACTGATATGTAAGAGAAGAATGTATGAAAAGCATCCAATTCTAGGCTTTGAAAGTGTAATTATAGAACTGTCTTCTCCCTTTGAAGAGGTAAGACTGTGTAATTGTTAAGAGATTTACCCAGGACATGGAAGTCAATTCAGTGCATTTCTCATTTAAACATGAGAACTTTACAGTGGAATAAGCAAGGGCTGGACTGTGCCCCTCAGCAAAAGCATGAACCTATCACTTGTACTTAAAGAACGTCACAAGCATCTGATTTTTGGGAGCAGCCTCAGGGCTCTGAATCCTTGCCTTGCATGGGTGCCTTGGAAGCTTGTGCTGCTGGTGTCCTGCCTGGTTGCTCTAGGTAGGTGTTTAAATTTGGGGAGGCAGGATTTCATGTGCGTCACTCTTCAGAGCTTCTCTGTCAGCTGTTTTAGGTAACCTTATGTTCAGAGTAATAGTTATTCCTGGGTCTAATGCTTCAGTTGTTGTGGGAAGATACTAAATAAGTAATGTGGATTTGTGTTTTCTACTTTGAAGTGAGTATCCATCTTTCTCTTGAAACTATGTCCAAAATATTGTCCTTTCACAGGTGCCACCATTAATATTTGCAGATGCTCACATGTCATCATAGTCATTGACCCAAAGTGACTAAATGTATGTTTTGGTGCCTATTTGCAGTATTCTTTTTTTTCCTTCTAGGACGTGAAAATCTGAGAAATGAACAAATTACGGCAAAGCTTTAGGAGAAAGAAAGATGTCTATGTCCCAGAGGCCAGCAGGCCGCATCAGTGGCAGACTGATGAAGAAGGCGTTCGTACTGGCAAGTGTAGCTTTCCTGTTAAGGTAAGAGTTTCTGCCTTTCGTTTCCGTGAGGTACTCTTGCCATGAATTATTATTTGGGTTTTTTTTGGCAAGCATAAGCCAGCGGCATGCTTCATTACACACTGACCTATTTTACAGTCAGCTCTCATTGCAAAGGATGTGGCTTTTCTTTTAAAGCCAGATGACTCATGTAACAAATGCCTTGGAAAATCACTGTCTGAGATATCCTACATTATTATCTAGTTGAAATAAATCATGTAGCTAGGCAGAGGAGGAATCTAATATTTGTCTTCAGTTTTCTGGAAGAGCAGAAATGGTAGAGCTCTTGGATTGCATAGAAAGGTACTAGGTTCTCTTTGTTAAAAGTGGAGTTACGGTTACAGTTTGACTTGTAAGGTAAGGAGTAGGTTGTGCTTGGAGAGGAATTCTTCCTCCTTTTGATGACTGAAAACACTGCAAAGTAATACCTCAGTGCCTGAAGTTATAAGCACTTGCTGACTTCTGAGAGTGTCGCTACGATTTTGTCTCTGTGTGTATAACGCAGACTATTAATGCATATGAAACTGAAATTACCTTTTTGAATTCTGACAAGTCATTCCAGACTATCAGGAGTATTATAAATAGGTGTTTTCTTTTGTATCACTGTTTCTCCTTTCCCTTTATTTAAGAAATAATATTACTGTAATATTTTAGAATAATATTTATTATTTAAGAATTATAATAGTAAAAATAAATATGAAATTCAAGGTGTCTTGTTGCACATATTCCCCTTGTAATCAAAAGCTTTCTTCGTCAAGGCACATTAATACTAACTCTACAGTGGATTGTAAGCAGATGACACTTATGGAACGCTAACGGATTAAATATCTCTGTACAAGGAAAACAGTCTGTGGCTTTGACACCTGAGGACCTTTTATTACTTTTTGTCCGTATTATACTTAAAGTAATTCTGTCCAGTAGTAAAGCAGGTGATACTTCTCGGTGGAACTCTTGAAACAGGCCGTTAACGTATTTTTGTAAAGCAGTGGGTAGATGCACATAAATTTGAGATAAATTGCTTATGTGTGCTTTTACTCAACTGCATGTAACGTTTCTAGTTTGTTATGGTTGTTTGCCTATTTGTCTTTGTCTTGTATTAGTTTTCTGCTAGAAGGAAGGAGCTGTAACCCAGTACTAAAAAGCAACAGTGTTTTGCCAGAGCTCTGAAAGTGAGTAACTGCTTTGTGAAAGTGCAAACTTAGATTAATGTTTAACACTGCCTAGGAGAGAACAGAGCTGTTAGCTTGAGGATTGTTATTTTTCAATAATTTTGCCATTACATAGGTTGAAAAGCAAAATGCTCCGTTTGGGAGGCATTTAGTTTTACTCAAACTTTTTCAGTCCTTTACTGAACACAAAGGGTGTGAACCACTTCTTGCTGTTTAAAGACTGACTTTTTTTTAACACTCAGTGAGGACTTGCAGTTATAATGACAAATGCTTCCTGTGTTTAAATGAAGCATTCATCTATTCTGGGCACATGTACCCAAAGTCAAAAAAGGTTTTGGGCTCTTCTGTTCTGAAGAAGCATAGAAATGGATGAGTCTTTGCATCCTGTCATCATAATGGGTCTTGTTTGCCCTTATTTGCCTGCTTTATATTGGAATTCACTGAAATAATTTAATTCGTTTGCTGGAAAAAGTACTGAAGTGAACACATCTTTACAGACGTTTCTTTTTTGGTCAGAATGGTAGGCTATTAATATTTAAAGTATTTGCAATTGGATGAAACCTTAAAATCAGAACAATTTGACATTAAGAGGCATTTTAGCTTGTTCAATTAGAATTTGTCTTCCAAAACACTGTGCCTTGTGATGGGCAGTAGTGGAAATTTTTATTGGGCTTGGGATGCAGAGTGGGTGTTAACTGGTGTTTAATAGATACAGGCAGGAAGTATGCCATTGTGAGTGAACGAGATAAACCAGATGTAGAGTCATCGGTTTAGTGGGTGGTACTGTATTTTGCTCACAAAAAGAATAGAACTTTGTGCTATTGAAAAAGAGTATCCTGCCACGCCGTTCTTGGGTATTATTTGGGAATTCATATATTCTAGGAAAAGCATGCTGTTGCCTATGTCCTTACATATCTGATGGGGTGACTTTTCTTCCTGGTGCTCCTCAGTGGAGCAGAATAAACTGAGATACTTTGGGAAAAATGGTTAATGAATAGAAATGCATTGAAGTCTGAAACATGGTGAAAACATCTTCATTTTCTTAAAGTCTAGATAGGAATTCCAGAGTGGTCTTTGCCTGTAGTATAGCTGCTCAACCACAGCTTAATAGGTTTCAAGGGGGATTAGTCTGTTCTTATTTTTTATGGTCTACCTTGCCTGTGTTCTAAAAATCATTGGCTGTAGGTCTTCAGAGCTCAAAGCACAGCTGAGTGGCAAGCCTGGAGTCTGTCTTTTGCAGGAGTGATGAAGATTTTACCAGTAAAGCAGGTGAAGACCTGAGAATTGTTAACAAATGTCTCTACAGCTGTTTTTAAGGTTTTATGTGTGAAAGTAAAATACGTGAAATGAATGTAATAGAAGCCATGTTGAGGGCTTTGTTTCTTCTAATGCTTGCTATTTTACTTAGGTAAGACTCAACATTCTCTTTTTGGAGAGAGGAGACTACTGCAAATGCAGAGTAGGCATTGTTCGCTCTCAGTTTCTCTTGTAAAAGAGAAAGATCGTGAAAGCTTGATGGGTGAAAGATATAGCAGTCTCTTAAAGTAGCATTAAATTCCTGTGTGTTTTAACTTCTTGCCTTTAGGCATTTAATTTTGCCCAGAGTTGGGGTGTTTGTAGAGTGCTAGCACAGATATATCCTTTTTTTGGATATTATAGAACATGTGGAAGCGCTTTGAAAGTCATGTTGCAAATAGGATTTCATCCTGCCTCCAGGCTTCATTCTGTTAGTGTTGGACAGGGACTCCAGTAGCTACTCATTCATTGTGCTTTGGGGATGCTCTGCTGCAAACAGATTTAATGTTATTGAAAGGTTTTTGTACGTTGGCACAGTTCTTGAAGCTCTTTCTGTGCTGCATCCACAACTGATCCTTATTGTTAAAGTCCATAAGTGTGCTGTTGGATTTTGAGCAAGTATGATGCTTCTATGGATAGTCTTCATTTTGGTAGAGAAGATGCTCTGTGGAAAGTATTGGCAAAATTCCTCTTCTGTTGTTGCTTTAAAATTCAGGGAAGTGGATCTGATGCGCAGTTGGTTCTCTGCAGTGCTGTGCTTATGAATTTGGAGGTGGTGATAATCCTGGGCGCGTACTGTTACTTTTATGCAATAACACTTACCTTTTTTTGCTTAACAGCCTGTGTTTTCCCACTAGTTGGAGTGGCTGTGTTGTATGTAACAAGCTACTGATCATATTTTCTCAGTCATCTTAGTGTGTGTAGGATGTATTTACAGATAGCTCTTCAGTGTGTTGGAATTCCAACACGCTTGAGGTGGTAATCTGACACATTCAAATTAGGGCCTTGGGATGGCTACTGACTTCCCTGCACTGCTCTTCTGTATAAACTGCTTTGAGTCAGCTACAGTTGCGTTGGAAGAAGAGCCAGGATGCTGGAGTGTATGACTGAATATTGGATTTTTTTTTTTTTTCACGCCACTGCATCAGCAGAGAGGTGCCTGTCTGTCACCAAAGCTATGGAAAGGATCTCATGTTTAGACAAGTGTGACATGCAAACTTTCGCTATTCCATTGGGAACATAATGGTATTGCTCTCCTAACTTTTGTGGTGTGGAGGCATGATACATTACAGCTTTTAAAGATGTACTCAGAGTTGCCCAGTTATTAAATGTGACACTGTTACAGCTGATGGAAAATCTGTGAAAGTATATTTTTTTGGGAAAATTCTCTTCCACTGGCCTAACAAATGAAAAACTACCATGTTTTGGTAGTGAATCCCCCTTCTGAGAGAAAAACTGTATATATAATGTATCAGGGACTTAGATGGAGACATTGTATTTAAAACTATTCAGATGTATATTATTCTAACAGACATTACAGATGCACTTATCAGTGCTATAACTTATTTTTACACAATCTTTGTGCATGGTAGTTGCAAAAAATGAAGTTCATTGACATACACGTTTTCAAACTTGCTTTCTTGCTCCAGACACTACCTCACTGAGAACACGCAGCTGGTCTGTGTTTTAATGACTAAAATATTTGACACTAGGGCTTCTTTTGTCTGAAATGCCTTTTCAAATGTCCCTCTGGGTAAGTAGTTTTTATTCATACAAATGCACTTTACAGTAACTGGCCTGTGAAATTTATATCAGAAAAATTAGGTCATTTCCCTCTACTTACCAGAACTAAACAAATCAAACATTTGCAAGTACTTGGTGATTCTAAGCAACCGGATGCGTTAAACAGACTATTATCAGCTGATTCATACCTGTGATTCTAGAAGTTGCAATGGTCACATACATCATGAGACACAAGAAAAAGGAATAACTAGCACTGAGTCCTGTAGAGTGTCCTCACGGGGACTTGTGAGTGTCAGTTCTCCTTCCTGGGATCCCTGTGACCTGAAAGTGTGTTACATCATTGGGCCATACATGGCCCTGCTGAAACTGCCATCAGTAGGAAATAGGCCATTTCTGTCATTTCGCTGGGTGCTCTTGCACCACTCGTAGCTGCCCAGTTGTCCTCTTTAGTTTTGGAATTTTTATTGAACTTTGCTGCTTAATGTCTAATCTATAAATCTCATATTAAAAATAACTTCTTATTTTTAATCAGTTTATAAATACATGCCAATCTCTTCCTCCAGATCAGAAAGACTGGTACTCAGCACAGGTAACTGTGGCTTTTGTTTTGTGTCTTAAATGCACTTCTAGTTTGAAATAAGAGTAGCTGTGAAAGAGTTTACTAGCATGTTGATGCTGAAGTGCCTTTAAATTGGGCATGTGATATTTTTGACTCTGAAATCTTGAGATGCTTGAATAGTCTTTGGAAACTATGTTAAGTATTTTTAAGAAGTTAATGTGACAAATCTGCTGATTTCTGAAATGTTGCACAGCCTTACACGTTAAACACTACAAATCCCTTCATCTTAAAGCATGAATTGATGTTGGCAATGAACAATAACCATTCCTATTGAATACCAACTCAGCAGCCAGCAAAGGTACATTTTAAAATCCTGCAGCATTTAAGATCACAGGTAAAAAGCTTGAAGACAGCTAATTATGAAAGGATGGTGATTGTAACAGAAGGTAGGAGGCTTGCCTCAAATATATTCCCATGCATTTTTGTCACGATTAAAAGGAATGTAATGCAATCCCTAATCTTTAAACCTTTCACATTCGTGTCCAACCCTTAGATTTTCTTTTATTTTCTTTTTTTTTTTAACGAAAATTTTAAATTTATTTACTAATGCTGAATTCCTGGAGAAGTTGGAATTGCACATCAGAGCAAACAATCAAAAACCTAAGTCTAACAGTACATACATGAACCTGTAAAGGGGCTAGGAGAAATAGTGGATTTAAGCCTCATCAAGGGAAATTTAGGACAGTCATTAACAGCATGGACTTAGCAAAACAACCTCCCTTTCTAACAGCAGAGTAGAAGGTCTACCCTATTGATCTCCAGTTACAGAAATGTCAGGGCTGACTTCTCTGATGCAGATGTGGAAGTAGATCCTGCCTTGAGGCAAGTGCTGTCCTACATAACCTCCTGAGCTCCTTCTCTGCTTCATTTTAGGGATTTGTGAGAATATGAAGAACACAGCGTTTGTGTATCCTTTATTGAACTTTGCTACCTCATTTTCAATAGTCCTAACTGGAAATGTTTGTTATTCCCTCAGTGTTGTTTCTGTCCACACTGATAAATATGATAAGAGAATCAGTAAATTAAATGCACTGTGTGGCTCTTAGGTAGGTGTGATGTAAGAGAGGCAGAGAGCTAATGGTATAGATAATGCTTTGGTTTTAGAGTTAGATTATTTTGTCCCCTGCTATTCAGAGACATTGAGCAGTCATGGGCTGTTACAGCACCTATTTTGGGGGGTTTAACAGGTTGATGAGGCACTGTCATTTCTGGTGACTTGGGGAAGTGGAAGAAGTTGGACCCTAAGGACATGTGTAGCATCATAACTAACCTGTAGCTTTGACTAAGCAGAGTTAAGCTTTATTGATGCTTAATCATGGAGTTTGTTTCCTGCACTTCTACAGCTCTGTCTAAGCAAACATCTGTTTCAAATGGGTAAATCAAAAAAGCAGGAGCATGGATGTGCGAGAGAAGAGAAAGAAAGCATTCAACATTGGGATGTAAATCTTACAGAAGTTGGTAGAAAAGTAGCTCAGCTTTAAGATGTATCCAGGCTTTATTTAAGCTTATGTCTAGTTGCAGGACAGCATTTTACTGTGAAACTGTGAAGCTCAGGCTTTAATTCTTGAGCAATACCAATTCCAGAAGCATATCTACACATGCAGATGCCACGTAGTCGGTCTTAGTGTTACAAATAATATCCTAGCTGTAGAGAGAAAAGTTACTTACACAGAGGAAGAAAGAGGAATGTCACTGCTTCTAGGGAAAATACCAAGGAAATGGTGGTGTGCTGCTCTCTATGGCAGCTAGTTCCCTAGCATGGGACACCTTGGCTGAGACTTAGAGTAAGCTTATTTCCTGTATCCGTCTAGTTTCAAATGTAATCTGAAGAACCTAATCTGATATTGCAAATAAAACAGCACATGTGAACATCTGCTGATAGAGAGGGAACTCGGGTGATTAGTGTAGCTGTGTCTGTCTGGAAGAGAGACTGTAATAGCATGTTACCAGGCTTGAGCAAACAAAACTGGCTCAACTGAGTTGTCCAGGTGGAAAGAGTTCTGGTGAAGGATCTTTCTTTTTGCCAGCTGTTACTGTTGAACTTTGAAATTTTGCAAACCGGGTCAGCCAAGTATTTGGGAAAGAAATTAAACCAAAGGGAGAACATCAGAGCAGTTTTTCTTGTATTAGGACACGAATGGCAGATCTCTTTTGTTTCTGACCTGATGCATCAGCCCTTGGTGTTTCCTTGGGAGCAACTTCAACAGCGTGTATTTGGAGGAAGGCAGTAGGGCAGCTTCACTGAAAACACTTTATAGGGTAACTTAAGTTGTTCATTTCTAGATGAAGATGGAAAAAGTTTAAAATCTTGAAAAAGAATGAAGTTTCTCAAGGACTTTTCAAGTTCTAAGGGTGTTTTGCTACATGCCAATTTAACTCCTTCTTCTGTTGATTGCTTCCTGTTTGACTGGAGATTGATACTGAACACCACTATCTGTGAAAGAAAGCATAAAGCCCAGAGATGGAGGGAATTTATTTTATTACTTGCTGTACCATCATCTTGTCTTTTTTTTTTTCTCCTGAAAATGTTAGTGTAGGCAATACTTCTCTTCAAAAATGTTTGTGTTAAGGGTTTCTCTAAGAACCCTGAAAGTATTTTATTTGGGTAAGAGCTCTTATTTTATGTTACTTTGTATGTGGAGACTGCCCACAAGGATTTTAGCTTTCTGTAAAAGCATGGGTGGTTAATTTCTGCGATAACGATTACATCTCTTACAGAACATCTTATGGCTGAGAATTGCTGGTGTCATGGTTATCATTCATTGGTTGCTATGGAAATTAAGTAGGAATGCATTCAATATTAATACTGCATTCCTACTATGTGCACTTTCATGATGGAAAAGTACTCACTTTCTCCAGGAATGCAGTGATCCTTGTGACAAGGAGTGCACTTCACAAGTATGTCCAGGATACCCCCTTACTTACTGTTCTGCAAAGTCATCAGCCATCAGGGTATGGCTTACGCAGTTCACATCGATTTTGTGCACCCAGTAATTGTGCATCCCAGTCCTTGAGTGTGTTTGTGGTAATGTGCCATGATGGATTTGCATGCGCTTGTCCTTACAGAGGACAAGTTGCTGCCCAGGCACTTAATAGTATGTTTCTTCTCCTTCAGTTTGAAAGGGAAGTTCCTTTCAGAGATCCTGAAAGGTTGTATATAGGAGTATGGGCTTTCTGTATCTGCTTCTTAAAGTGGTTTCCATGCAATCTCTTTCTTGTGGTGGGACAACAGAGTTTGATGGTTTAAGTCCTGAATTCTGGAGTTTAACTTCCATTTCAGGCTCTAAGGAGCAGACCATGTCTTAATCTAACAGCTGTATTTTCTAAGTTTTGAAATGTCATTCATAAAATGCTGCTGCACTAATAAGTTGAGCTAGTATTTCAAATTTAAGGTTAGGTAGTGATATAATTAAAATTTAACACTTCTGATTAAAATGTAAGGGTACCTGAAAAGGTCTCAGTCTGTGGCAGAGCTATTTGCTAAGTTTCTTGAAGAAATATTTGTCTTTGATTACTACCCATTAAAAGTCAGATAACTGTTGTAGCACTGGTTAAATACAGGAGCCATGTATATCTCCTCTCAGCCTGGTGGGGGAAAGAATTTTTAGAAATAAGCCTGAAGACTTGGAAGGGGACCTGCTGCTTAAGGGAGACCTGGCTAAAAAAAAAAAAAGATGACCACAGTATTCTGATCATACAGTTGAAAGTAATTTTTAGAAGAGATAAACTTAAGAATATATTGCTATCTATGCCACCATGCCACCCCAGAAGAAAACCAAACAAAACAGGAAGAATTTTGAAACACTCTGTGCAATGTACAGGGCCACCGATACCGATAGTGATGAGCTGATGGCTTCTTCAAAAATGGTGCAATGGGAAGGACAGTTTTATTTAATATTTTTTTTGATGAAGGCCGTAAAGTGTAAGTGCCAACAAAGCACCTTTTGTCCTCTCTATCATAAAGTAGTATTGTGTGACAGTGTAATTTCTTTTATAATTCAGAATTGACTGCTGCTCAATGAGGTCTGTGGATTACACGCTTTTGGTGTGGGTAGATGCACTTGATATGTGCAATAATGTCCCCATTCACTGGAGTGGAAGCAGCATTGAAAACTGCAGCTACACTTGCTGTCTCTAGCAGCAGTGGCATGACTGATTGCTGAAAGTTGGAGCATGGAACTTTGAATAGAGGTTTGGCAACCCAGGGGAAAATGGTTGTCTGTTTTGGAGTGTGACATGAGGCAATATTTACCCTGCTCTGTTTCTCCCTTTTTCCAAGCAAAAGGCAGGTTGCCAAGTACAGGGACTGAATGGTTTGGATCTTCAGTTGGAAATGTTTTGCCTACACTGGGGTAAATGAGTTGTGCAGATGGCTCAGGAAATCCGAAAGTTGTCCTCTATTTGTACGATACTTAATGGTTATGGAAACTAGATGGCTCATTCCATGTATATATCTTTTTTTCTGTCCTCTATAAACCTCAGCTTTGTTCCTGTCTGCATCCCTCCCTTCTTAAAGAGAAGTTGGCAAACTTTCTTAAATTACTAAAACACAAAACTTCCCCATGACAAATATGCACAACCACAGAATTTATGCATCTCTGGAACTTCCAGAGGAGTTGTGGCAGATCCGAAGATCCATCTGCAGTAACTGTTGGTATAAATGTGTACTTCCAGGCTCACAGCAAATGCATCTTTAGTTGTTACTATTTGTGTATTTTTAGGTTTAAAATTTTCTAGTTAGTGTGTGTTCTGGAGAAATGAAGATCTTGCGCAAGTGTTCGTCAAGCTCAGCTGAGGGAGTACAGTTGCTGTTTCGGCAGCTTCAGCATTCAATTACAAGGCTTCAGCCTCACAGAGCTCATTTTCAAGAAGCTCTAAGTGTCAGATCTCTCTTATTTACCTTGTAGTTTCTATGCAATTTATTTTCCAAGCTGTTCTCCAGCTGTGAGGGCTGGTTTAAATGAAACTTTTGCAGAATTGTTCCATCCAGATTTACTCTGTTTTAAAAATGCCACATGGTGAGATTTAATGTTAAAGCCCTCTGTCACTTAAGATCTTCTAAATCGTTCAGCAGTTTAATGATATGTAGGGTGATATGTAGAGTCTCCTCTTTTGGAGCATTGTGCTTTGGATTAAAAACCCCTCAACTTTCAGCTTTCTGTTTAATCTTTAAAACAGTCTGAGTTTGACTGTTTAATTGAATCTGTTCTGTTATTCTAATAGAGTGCTTCAATATGGTGCTAAAGAGTGGTGGGGGTTTTTTGTCCCTCTAGTTAAGTATGGTATCCTAATTAATGAAATAAAACCTGGGAGATTTCAGATAACTCATAGCAGAATATTCTGTGATGGAGTGGGACTTCAATACACTCTTAAACTGAGGTTTACCACTGCTGATTTTCAAACCATTTCTTTACTCTCTAGCTAGTCTCGAATATAAATGCCAAGTTGCATGCAGTTCTTACAATGCCATGTAAATTGACCTATACCTTTTATTACAAAACTTCAGAAAGCTTTTATTTAATAGTTCTTATGGTTTTCCTCAGAAGCTGAGTACCTTGAATAAGGATATGAATATTTCTGAGGAAACATTTTCTTCCCCTGTCAGAAAGAACTGTGATTGAAAAAAGGTAGGGAGAAATTGGAAAATTTAAGAGACTGGGGGTTTTTTCCCCCCTTCCAGAGTGTAAAGTGAAACTGTCTGTGGTACCCTGAGCACTACACTCTGGTGTAGTTCTTGAAATTGCTTTCTCTATAGGTTAATATTATTCTGGGTTATTAAATTAAAAGCTTTGAAACTTGCCATTTCTATTCACTGTTGTTTTGTTGGGGGTTTTTTTAGTGCTTGATAAGATGAATATACAGAAAATTGATATTTTTAAAACTTTTTGTGAGAATAATGAATGTTTCAGTGTCCACATAAGAGCCTAGTGTTGTAATGAACATAAACAATTTTGGTTTACAATTTTTTAAAAAGGAGGGGGAAAATGGGGGAAAAAACGCCTATTTTCTGTTTACAACCCTGACATTTCTTGTATTTGGACATGAATATTCAAATAAGTTTGGTTATCTTACTATGTAGTATAATTCAGTTTTTTGGTACTAAATATCTTTATCGGTATTCAAAAATAACTTATTCAGTCATCTCTATACTGACCTAAGGTTTTTGTGCTATGCCAGTTAAAAAAAATGACTAAAGCTCATGCTGAATAAGCATGAAAATACAGTTCTACTTTTCAATTTCTTTTTTTTCCCTCCCAAGCAAGGAAAGTCTTTCCCTCAGCATTTCTAGATGTATTATGTTTGTCTGCTGATGCTGGCGCCCCATATAAATACAGAGTCAAACCTCCAAATACAGGTCTCAAAAGAAGGGTAGCAAAGTGCTGTCAGTGCCTATCATCTTAGCTGTGCTGACATGACTTCAGAGATTGGATTTTTAAACCCAGGGACTTTAAGGAGCTACTATTAAGCTTTTCTCCCCCTACTCTCTCTCCTGCAGTACTTGGGACATGTTGAAGTGGATGAATCCAGAGGAATGCATATCTGTGAAGACGCTGTGAAGAGACTGAAATCTGTATGTATAATTGTTTCATGCAAAAGTTGGCTTTGGGGCTGTAAGTGTTGCTGGAGAAGGTCCGTTCGGCAGTTCAGCAGTGCCCCAGCTAAAGACTGAACTTTTGACCCATGTTAGGAGAACAGTTGGCCGGTTTGAGGGCACTGCTGTAGTTAGGGGACGTGCTAATCTGATGATGAGAAGGAGAGAGTTACAACTGTTCTTTCTACTTGCGGAAACTATTTGCAAAACAAATGTGTAGAAATCCTCTGTGACCTTTCAGACTAAGTTGGTACCCACATGGGACTTCAACCATTGTTTTTTAACAGTTCTTTCTCCCTCTCTCTCTTTTCCTCTCCCTCTCTCTCCCTTTGTTGCCTGCCACTTTAATAGTGACTTAATTCACCGTTATTATACAAAATATTACTTGATTTAGGCTGCTTTTTTCTAATGCACTGCAACATTGTAGTCATGCATGAAATAATCTGGCTTGCATCTGCTCAAAGTGGCCTGAAGGCTGCCTAATTCTGATATGTCATGAAGTGGGCTGCTCTTAGTTTGGCTTCTGTGAACGTTTGCTCCTCTAAATGGCACTCGTTCAAAGCTCTTTGTATTTCTGTGGCTCATTTGAAGAGGTCTTGTCATCTTTTTCCTGCAGTAGCAATATCGCAACATCCTGCAGAAATAGCAAACTCCAGAAAGGCAGTGATCAATCTGCCAAGGAACTGAGCTAAGACAGCATTGAAGAGAGCAGAAGGAGAAAGGACATTAAAATTTGAAGTTTGAATGGAGATAGAGAACTGCAATCCTTTTCATCACTTCTCTTACGTGTCTTAGCAATATATATTTTTCAGTGATGCCTTTAGTGGAAATTCTTGTGTCCTTGCAGCTCAACAAAGTCGCTGGAAGTACATCAAATGCTTCTACCGCACCTTTGCGAACTAAAGATACCTGCTATTGGACATCACTTTTTTCCCCTCACCAAATGTGAGAGCTCAAATGGCTTCCAACTAAACCTGTTCTTCCCTTCTTCCTGGCACACAACAGAGGATTATAGGTTATCTTTTCTACCTTCTGTTGTGCTGTAAAGTTTCTGAATTGGTTTACTGTTCTGATTAAAATCATGTCTTTTCTCTCTCAGCTAATGTATAGCAGCAACCTGTTAAAGCTGCATCCCATCTGTTCCCATTCAATCCAGTTGGTGATTGATTTTTATTAAAAAGGGCCACACAAAATATAAGTGAGTTTCTTTATTCTATGGATTTAGTTTACATGGCTAAAAGTGCAAGTGCTGACCACAGAATGAATTGCATCCATTTTTCTTTTTTTGCAACCCATTCTGCTTTTTGTTCTCTCAAGAACACTTTCTGTTAGCACACTAGGTAACACTGCAGTATCTACTTTATGCAACTTCTCTCATTCTCTTCCCTAGGGAGCTATGCTGTGACATAGTTGTTCTCAAGTTTTTTTATAAACTTTAAGCCCACAAGCCAGTTAAGTGTTGCTAAGCTTATAAATAATGAGATACAGTAAAAGCATAGCACCCAGTTTCTTCTGGAATCTGGAGAATTCCAGGACTGTGATTCTTGATAACCTGAATTATTGATTCAAATGTCAGATCTGGATATCCAACTTCTACAGTGCATTCTCTGGAAGTAAGTGATTTCATCTCTTTATTCTGTAAATATGCCATTATTTCAAATTGTGGATGGCATCATTTTACCCATTCACTGTTTTTCTTCTGATAATTTTTATTTCTTCTGCTCTTTGAAGTTTTTAATGTCTGTATATAAATTGGACACAAGCATATGTCTCATACAGTTGCTATTTGCATTGTCTGCTTTGTCAGTGTTGGAAGTTGAGAAGCAGAGGTGAAATTCTCATTGGGCCCCAAGAGGAAGATTCAGATTACTGAAGCTGCTTTGTGGGCTTTAGTTGCTGGACTCCATCAGATCCAAGGTCCATTTGGAGCTGCTCACTGCAATCCAACCCCTGGCCCCCACCCCCAGCATGTAGGTTTTAAACTGGGGGCATTTCTTTAGGACTCTACTGTTACTGAAAGTTCTTTTCTGTACAATATGCTCTCTTAATTAGCAAAAGCCAAAGCACTGGATGATGTTTCAGCATGCAAGGAATGTGATAAGAAAACAGTTTGTTCTTTTGATAGTCTCTTGGTTTCACCGTACTTGGTTATTTTGATGGGCTTTCTTTTGGTCTTGAAAAAATCACAAGTTTGAGCTACAGTACTCAAACTGAAAGACCAGCTTATGGGAAATTGGACTTCTTGTATGGTTAAACTACATCAAAATATATGTGGCCTGCTTTAGTCTTTAATGTTCTCTCTGCAGGTAACATGTAGATTTTATAAATCTAGCCAATAAAAATTAGACAGAATTGTTGAAATACCTGTGTCTTGCAGCTTCTAAAAATTAAGTTCTGTCTCTCTCTACTTATTTTAATAGATTCCCCCCCTCCCCCACCTCTTAATTCTTCTTCCCCAACAGTTGGCAGTTCATCTGGGGAGCTGAAGTCTGTTCTTTTTCTAGGGTTGACTAATGGATCTTTAAACATTTTATGGGATTTGTCAAGAAGAATATTGAGCAGTGTTAATCTTGGGTTTAGGAATAGCTTAATTTCTGCTTTGCCTTTTAAAAGAAAAGAAGCAAAAGAACCTTTCTGTCTCTGAAATAACCTTTCATTTTTTCTTTTTATTACCTGCCCGTTTAATGTGGTGTAATTGTTTTTGAGCATTGCATCTTGCAGAACTTGAAACCAGATGATGGTGAGCATTTTATTCAGGCATTGTTTAATTGACAACTCAGTAAAAGAAGCCACTTTCAGCTAGGGAATCTCTCATCCATACTGTATTCTTTTGTTACAGTTTTATAGCTCTGAAATATCACACCAATAATACTATAATGTGCAGTTTATAATATTGTTCAGAATGAAGACAAGCTTGAGTTCTGTCTCTATTTTCTGTCTGATGAAATGGCACTGCAGTCTCATTAGTAGATCAGAAACCCATGTATTCAGCTATCAGTGTATTACTAACATGGGTTTATATTACCAATGGAGCTTGGATTTTTCTCTTAGATCCTTATATTTGGACGCTAAGCTCCAAAAGGTTTCTTCAGAACCATTTCACTGAATTTAAAATATTTAGTGCAAACTGGAAAATAACTGTAAAGGCCCTGTAAGTGTATTTAACTGAGGTGCGGGAGCATCGTATAAAGACAGAAGTATACTCTCTCATGTCATGTTTTGATTTCAAATCAGCTTTTAGCGTGTAGTATTGGTTTCTAACTTGCCACTTTTTGTTTTAAATTATGTATTTGTTTTAATGTATGTTCTTGTTTTAGCAGGTAAAGAGACATAATTTAATATTTTAAAACATGCATTAGTCATCTCTAAACTACATTAACTTAGTGTTGTTTAAAACTCATTTTGCATGATTCCTTTTCCATTAACCTTGTCTAGTTTATTAAAAAAAATAATCTTGTTTAACAAGCATTTTGCTGAGAGCAAAATTAACCATCACCTAAAAATGAGGTAGCTTCTGGTGAATCTCTAGCTTTTGCTGTCTTTAAAAAGCTGTTATGTAGTGTAATGCAATAGTCATTGCTCAACTTGGCAGCAGCATCCAACCCCTTCTCACTGTGTACACAACTCTGTGATTAATCTATTAGTTCCCCTCCTAGTGCTCAGCATATCCTGTCCAAATACATAACCCTTCCTGCCTCTGCAAATCGTTAAGCTTTTCAGCTGACTGAACTTAGAGATGTTCTTTATACAGTGTCTGAGTTGACAACAGTATGTTACAGATACTCGGTAAAAAGCTCTGGGGAAGGACATCGGGCAGAGACACAGAGCAACAGCAGTCAGGAAATGCAGAGTCGAGAATGACACTCCCTTCTTAACTTTGTGTTTCCTGGGTTTTGTTGGCTGGTGTCAGAGCTGTGGCTTTGCTTTACATATAACCTTGTTTATCAATCGATTCTTGAGATACTGCCTCAGGATACTTGTAATGATATTTTTAATATAGTATTGTCATCACTGATCAACAGGTTGGAATTGCATGGTGTTAATTTGGGGTCAGGGGCTGTCACAAAGACGCTCTCTGTCTCATCTGCAGTTCTCCACCTCCTCCCCATTACTACTACACTGTAGCTTGCTTACAAGTGAAACGATTTGGAAAGAGAGCAGGAGCAGCGATACGCTTCGTGTAGCTTCCCTCCAACGCGGAGCAGCGTGTGGCTGGGCTTGCAGAGCACCAGCCCTGCTGAAGTGTTCTCTCAGGAGATCAGTTCAGATCTTGCAATTTTCTTTTCACAGGCTGGTAACAAAATAAAGCCAGTAAACTAAACTGCATGCAAATATGCTTCAAATTGTGTGCTGCCTTTTTCTTAATGTGAATTGGGCAATCAGTATAATCGCTTCCAGGCTGAAGACATTTAAGAAGTTGCAGTTGAGTTCTTGGTATCTTTGCGCTTGCCTCAGTGTGTCCCTGTCGGAGCTGACTTTAAAGGGGTCTTGTTCAGCCTATCAATTCAGAGATGTAAAGTGAATAGCTAGCATTTGTATAAATATTATATAAAGCCTTGGAAGGCTTTAGAGAGAGTGAAAGAGGAAGGGATCTCATTTGTGTTTTAGTTGTACCCCAAGGTACGATGAAATTCCTCACCGCGTAAGACGTAAAGTGTAAGAGTAGCATGTAAACCAAAGCAGCAAATAAGCGGAATAACACAAAGCAGTCTTTAAATGCTTCAGCAGCTTACAGAGCATTTGCTTTGGGAAAGAGTGATCAATACAGAGCAAACTTGACTGCAGTTCTGAACTTTGCATTTCACGAGAGCCCATACAGTATTTTAATTGTTTAACCACCATGTCTGCTGCCAAGTTTGGTTTATAACCTCACTAAAAGGGACTAAACAAGGGAGAGTGAAAACGAAGTAACCACTTTGCATGAAATCGGGGCTAAGGTTCTCTTCTTTCCACCAATTTCAGGGCAGTAGCTTCTTAGAATCGTGTGCGTGCCCTTTGACCTGCATTCTCATGGGGTTATTTCACATTTGCCTGTCGCACCTTCTCATGGATAACTCTAAAACCCCCTTCCTTTCCCTCCAAACCCTATTCTTGTGTGTGCTTGTTGGTTTGAAACCCTGGGACATTTTAGCTACCTACAGTAATAGCGCTCGACTTGTCCCCCCTGTTCCTCCAGGAAAGGAAGTTCTTCAAAGGCTTCTTTGGAAAAGTAAGTTTAATGCCTCGTTTGTGCTTGCACTATAAGGAGTTACATCCCTGGTATAGCACTGCCATAAAATCAGGGTGCCGAGAGTCCCCTAATCTATTTTAGAGTATTTGCTTCTAAAACATACCTGGAAATATGTTGATCAAATAAGGAGTATGGTTAAAAAAAGCAACCTGAAACAAAAACTTCAATCCGTATGGACTGTATCGGCTATCCAGGGTTCTGGAGCGATTTGGTCTTCCTGAAAAAAATGTTGATTTTTCCTTTTAAACCCTTAAACTTGTGCCAGCTCACATCACCTGGGCAAATATCTACAGAGCAGTTGGGGTCTGTGCCTTGTAAGTACTTCGTGATCAGCTCACCCCCAAATGTTAGCGCTGGGAGAGAGCAGTGTGCCTACACGTACCATCTTTTAAACCTTTCTTTTTTGAGCACAGTTCTAATTTAAAGGTATATATGAAGATGAGACCAGGCGTTTGCCTGCTGTGTGTTTCTACTTGCAACTCAACTGTGTAACTGGAAAATGTACTTTTTCTATCACTCTTGTTTTCATGAGGACAGTGTCTTGGATGCAAAGGGCAGCAACTCTTTGTCCTTATTAACAATGCACTGTGCTGGCGGCTGGGTGGTTTTGTTCGTGTTGTCTACTATGTGTAGACCTCTGAAAGAGCTTTCTCTTCTACTTCTCATTTATTCCCTACCTCTGTGTTAAAAATTCCTGCAATACATTTTAATTTAGTTTTTGTATGGACTTAAATCTAAGATATGGCTTCTGAAGTATCTTGTTATAAAATGAAACTTGGCTTAAGTAGAAACTAACAGGTTTGTAACTTCCATACCTACAAAAGTCTTTTGCAGCATATTATTCTCTCTGCTTGTGAATTTGTTTTGGCTTTGCTTGGGGAGTAAACACGGGGTTTTTTCAGCTGCTCCTTTTTCACCTTTCACTCAGATAGTGATGTATGTCACACAGGGACAGCTGTTGGGTTTTTGGTGGGTTTTTTAGGGCTAAATACCATAGGTGGGAGATCTGTCAGACTAATTAGATCATTCCTGTGTGCAAACGAAATTTAAGAGCTGGAATCCACAAAGACTGGAGTCAAAACATGCTGTTTGCTTTACAACCAAAATTGCTAAGTACTACTTAGAGTTTGTTTAAAACAAACAGAAAAATCCCCATTACATCTTAGTTGATTTTTTTATGAAGTCCAGTGCTTTACCACAGCCTTGTAGATTTGCTTTGTCTTTTGTTAGAATATTTTGCCAAAGAGGGACCTACTTCTAGTTCAGCCTGTGAAGTTTCATTAATTAGCACTGAAACCACTTAAATCCATAGTGTTTAGATATCCCCACAGCATCAGTATGGCAGTGCCTTTATTACAGCTTCGTCCTGCAACAGTAGCCCAAACCTAGGGGAAAACTGCAAAAAAGGGAGAGCTGTTCTGCTATTAATAATTGAGAAATACTAATAGCTCTAATATCTTTCAGCTGTCTCATCTATAATTTCTCTGCAAATGCCTTGCATTGGGATTAATATAATAGCCCACACTGCAGAGCTGCTTAAAACACGCTAGCAGCTTTCCAAAAGTCAGTCTAGACAGATTTGCTGCTTTCCCTGTCCATATTTTTCTCCCCCTAAAATGTAAATCTGACAGATTGGTGTCTGGAAATGTTCAGGTGTTTAATATTGAAAATACTTTCAGCTTTAAATAAAAACGAGGTATCTCTTGGTAGCTCCAGGTTAGGCTGCTGTGGTTTTAGTTTGTGTAGTGTATGCAGTGTAACCAAATCAACTGCCTTTTTTGTGCAGCATTTCATATTTTAAAACTAAAGCTTTTCTGTTGCAATGAATAGTAGTACAGATTTGGTGATCTTTTGTGTGTTTTCCTTCCACTGTGTGCATGTATTTCTCATCACGCAATGTTTTAAACAGAATCCGGAATGAAAAATTTTCTTTACATATACCTCAGACTCCAGATACATCTTACAGCTGTTTGCAAGTCCCAGGACAGAATAAAATAGGCAGAAAGACTGGAAACAACTTAGAAGTACTTAAAAAATGCATTATTGGGCAACTTTAATTCTGCTCTGGCATCGTTAAAACTTTATTTTCCACCTTACAATACAGCTACTATTTATCTCCATGTTCCTATCACTTCTAACAGTTAAATTGCCATGACCTGCACTGTTAATTAGGACATGTGCATTTGTCTCTGGGCCTCATTGTCTGTTAGGACGGGTGCCTCGCCCACCCTCATGGAGAGCTCTGAGGTCTCTGAAATAAGTCCAGATAACAAATCTCATATTGGAGAAGATTACTGGCCTCCTAAGAGGTGCTGAGCGGCGAGGTTTCTGTCGGGGCTGACTCAGCACTGACAAATCAGGCTCCCGAGAGTCGGTGCCACACGTGGCTCTCTTCCAGCAGTGCTGTCATCCAAAAGCTCTTAAATATGAAGACAAGCTACTGATAGAGATGTCTAGATGAGTCCCCTGGTAGCAGCATTTAAGACCACACTGTTCCAGTGCATATTGGCCATTTACTTTAAATATTTTTGTTTGGAGTCACCTGTACCTGCCAATGTTTGTTACACAGGCTGTGATCCTGCATCGAAGTTCACTTCCCATGCAGTGTCTTGCATCTGGTCTGATCTTTGTCCACTGTGTGCCAGGAGAGCAAATGATCATATCAACTTTGTAATCATAATATACTTGGCGATATCCCACCCATAATGGAGTAGTACTTTGATTTGTATATCCAGTATAAACTGATGTGGAGCAATATGTCCCTTGGTGCGTCACTGGTAGGCACAGATATATGCTGAGGATTCAGTAGATGGGAAAATCATATGTTGCCCAACAGTAGTAGCTGTGGGTTTGGGATATTGACTGGAAGGACTTACCCCTTCCAAGCACTGCATCCACCATAAATCTAGAAGAAGAAATTGGGAGGTAAAACTGTTTTGTTTTAGTGTAGCAAACCCATATTTGGTTATCTTGCATGAGAAGCCTTGTGTTTCCAGTGGGAGAGGAGGACTTAGACAGCCCTTTAGCATCTTCATTTTATTCTGAGAAACATGAAGTTCCATGTCTTAGCTATTTTGAAATCCTCATTTGGTAAAATATCAGGTGAGGAGTCACTCTGCTGAAGATCAGTACTGCTCTATGAAGTACCCAGCTCAGTTAAACTTGACTTAATACAAACTTGAGGAACTGTTCACTGTTTCTGCAGAAACAAGGTTTTTCTTGTTTGCTGGGGAAAGACATGTTCTAATGTGTTTCTAATGATGGCAATCTAAACCAAGCAGTTACCTGCAGACATTGTCTTCTCTTGATCGTTTGTATTTGCTTGAAATAAAGATTTTAAGACTATGAATGGCTTATGAGAAACTGATAGTCCTTTTTAAAACAGTTCAAGGAGACAGAGCTCTACAAACCATTCATTTTGGGGATTAATAGGCAATTTAGGCTACGGAAGCTAGCTGAGCGTTGCCAATACAGACTATATTTTGTGGGTATCAACATTTACTGCCTTTTTAAGACCAGATATTAGAAGTGACTTTTAAATGCAGCAATATTTAACACACATGATGGTAAATTTAAGTACATCTTCCTCTGTGAATTGTACTCATTCCATTAGGCATTCCAGAATGTGATAGTTTAAACCTTCTCTGGGGTATCCAGCAGGCTGGATGGATGTTTAGAAACTTGCTTCTGCCAGCACTTCTCTGTAGCTTGCTTTCACGCTGTGCTTATTTTCTCTCTTTTCTCTTTTAATCACTCTTCCATACAAGTCAGTGCCATTCTCTATTCTCACCAAGCTTTTTGAAAATGCTCGGGCTGTCATTGCTACTTCTGAAATTGGGACAGATAGTTCCTCCCCAAAACCAAACAGAAGTCCTGCCAGGCCTGTTTTCCTCACACTCACTGCTTGCTCTGAGAAGGAAACCAATGTGAGACAAGAGGAGACTTCTCACCCCAAGATGCTTCATCTTTGCAGCATTAAAACTGGTGTTGCAGACTTGGAACATGTGGCATCTTATGCCAGAATGTGTCCTTGCTCCATTACTTGCCAGATGAATATAAATTATATACATCTGCAATGAATTATTTAAAAAAAGAAAAATTAATTGCTGTTCTTACATGAAGCCACGGGCTGATATCCCCTCATCTTTCGTTGTTGCCTTCTTCACTCCCTGCAGTGGTCTGTGGTGGGTGCCATTAGCAGCCACAAACTGTGTAAACCCAATCCTTCAGAAAATATTATGGGGAGAATATTTTATTAGCTAGTTTAAGGTATGGGGCTTATGAATTAAAGCAACATGTTTTAAAAAAAATTAAAAAAAAAATATTTTTTCTAGTAGTAGTTCTTTGTAACCACCAGCAAAATTATGTTGACATCTTGTATCTATTTTCTGTTCAATTAATTAGTTTCAGGAAAATATTGTGTCAAGTGTTTATACTGTTTTCTGTTACTTTCCCTTAAAAAGTAAACAGCCTAGCAAGAAGCTGTAGTTTAAATGGCTCCTGAAGCCTTCCAGTGTTTCCCACTTACCCTCAGCTTGCAGCAGCTGAAAGTTCCCACAGTCAGATCTTGGATAAAAGCCAGACGGTTCCTCGGCTGCAGCAGCCTCCTGCACACCATTGCTTTTTCAAGAGATACACCAAATGGTTAAGAAATCTCTCTTTTCCAAGATGTGACATTTAGCCCTTAGTAAATCAGTGACACATGTTTGGGTGATTGATCTTAGCATTAAGCTCATAACACAGTAACTGATGAATTTTGGGTGCTTTTAACACTGGTTTAAGGTGATGCCATGATTCTGCCATGAGACTATTGGGGCAGAGGGTGGGGCTGGTGGAAGTATCAGGTAAGAAGTTTCCTATGTTTAAACTTGTGCTAAAGAAGCTACCCGTGGTGTAACTCCTTATGAATTAGTGTCTTCTGACTCTTTAGTGGAATTCTTCACCCACTTGGTCAGTCTTGAATTCTTTACTGTCAGTGGATGTACACCTTATTTTTTCTTCCACCTGTCCTGTGCCCTCTCCCCATGCCCACGACGTGCTGTTTCTCAAATACTGGCTTTGGCTTTTGGTTCTCTGAGTGTTTTGCAACTTGGATTGAGTATCTGGCTTTGGGCACCCTACTGACCATGGACTTCATCTACACTTAATGTTATGGTTCTTGGAAAGGGGAAGTGGGTGGCAGTCTGATGCATTTGGTGTAAAACTATGGTTTTTTTCTTTCCTTTTTTTTTTCTTTTTTTGGAAGTCTGGGAAGAAAGCCGTTAAAGCAGTCCTGTGGGTTTCGGCGGATGGACTCAGAGTTGTAGATGAGAAAACAAAGGTTAGATTTCCCTTGACAAAAGTTTTAAAGCTCTCTGTAATAACATATGTGCTGTAACTCTAAATGGACACCAATCTTAATGCAAATGTTGGTATTTAAAAGGAAGACTGAAGTATATAATTAGTTTAATCCTTTCTTGCTTTGTAAACATATGCATGCCTGCTAATTTTTTTCCCCAGTTAATTCCACACTACTCTCAAGACACGTTTCATAGTACGTGGTAGGTAGCACAAGCTAGTGGTATTTTTTTGGTTTCATTTTCCGGAAGAATCATTCTTTTTCCTGATAAGTTCTGTTGACATTGAACTTGGAGAGTCCCTTGGCTTTGCTCTGCACCACAGCAGAAGGCAGCAATACTAATACGTGAGCAAACTCATGTTAATCAATATAACTTTCAGTGCATCCAAATCCTGGAAAGGGTCCGAATAAACAAGTGCTAGTTCCCAAAAATGCAATGAAGAGAGGAAATTAAACAGTGAGCTTGTGCCTTCAGACTGAAGCTAAATAATAACTGAATATCAAATTTGATAATTTCTAATTCTAATATCTAAGCTGTTGGTCTGAAGTAGAAGACTAATGTATTCGTGGCATCCTTCTAGATTGTTTTACAGGTTTTTTAATTGTGAAATAACACACTGTGTACCACTACTGCACCAATAGCAAACTATTGTCAGTTTTATCTAGTTGTAAGTAATTAGAAATAAGAGATATAGGCTTGCCTCTATAAGCACACTAGTATTTTAAAAGATGGCATGTCTAGCGGAACAATTTTTACACTCATTAGTCTGAAATTAATTAGGGTTAAATGACATGAATAAAAAACTAACTTTGCCAACCTAAAAGATGATTTCTGTAAGCCAACACTGAGAAGCAGGTAGAGATAATTCCTATCTCTCTGCAGTTTGACTGCCTGTTAAGTACCTGCTCTGTGGTTAGATTCCTCCAGGGCTGCTTCTCTTGTATGGTTCATCGGCACTAAACTTGCTGTCTCTTAAGAATTCAGTTTCTGATAGAAACATACTGATGTAGGAGAGTTCAGTCTACTGACTGCCTCATTTAAAAACAATAATAAATGCAGCAATTTTAGAAATGTTATTGCATATATCTAATCTTTTAAAATTGAATTTTAATAGGTTGTGCTGACCCTGGAGGCAGTTAAAAGTATAGGACTTGAAAAGAAGATATACTGTTGCCTCCTGGTGGTTGAATACATTAGCATAGGGACCAAGGACTAACCACCAACCAAAAGAAACAATTTTGAAATAAATATTGAAAAAAACCATTTTTTAATGAAGACAGCATAGTTCTTAAACTATACTACCGCTGTTTTAGAAACACTTCTCCCATCAGTCTGTGGGAACAAATCAGGGGTGTTTGATGCTACCAGTGCTGCTGGTGCTTTTCCATTGCATCTGTGCTTAGCTAATGGGCAGATGGGCTTTTGCTTTGTGTGTAGCAGCTGCTGGACCTTTTCACATTTGCAGCCCTCTCCTGTAAGTTTTAAACACAGTAAAGATATTTTGATTGTGAGACTATTAGAGAAAATAGAAATAAAATGTAGAAATAAAATAAAATAAAAATGCGAGCTCCATAGTCTAGAGGAGAGATCTTGGGAATTAATTAGTTTCCACTTCTACTGAAGGTGGCTGGTAGAAAATGTCATCTGTGCTTTTTATTTCATACTGGGAATAGATTCTGAATGGTGAAGTCATTGACAGATAATTATAGCCACATCAGGTTATCTTCTTTTTAGTATAACTCATCTTCTTGCAGTTAACACTGAAAACGACTTGTTGAAGTGTTTCTCCGTGTTTCCTCACATCTCTTTTATTGTGGGGGGGCATTTTTTCCTCTCTAGGATCTTATAGTTGATCAGACAATAGAGAAGGTTTCTTTCTGCGCACCAGACAGGAACTTTGACCGGGCATTCTCATACATCTGTCGAGATGGCACAACGAGACGCTGGATATGCCACTGCTTTATGGCTGTAAAGGACACGGTAAGTTTATTATGGTGTGTGTCCAACTCTTCCAACTTCTAGCTGGAAGTTATGCTTGGAAAAATTAACTACCTAGGGTACTGAAATATGTTTTGACTTCAGCTAAAATATTACTTAGTCCTGGAAAATTATTTTAGTTCTAATTCTTGTATCTGAATTATTTGCCATCTTTCTGTCGTGTCGTCTTATGGAGAGAAACGGTGCCCAGCATGTGTATAAAAGGAATGCAGTCAGCCTCGGATATCTCTAGCAGAAGGGAACTACTCTTCTAAAAATAGACAGAACATAGTCTCATCTGAAAATGTATACAGCCAAAAACTGAAACAGCAATGGCAGTATTTCCAGGATAAAATCATAGTGAGTAAATAAAGAGTGGTTACGAATGCAGCCTCTCGTACGCAAATGTTATCTTGAATGGAAGGTCATCTGAATGTTAAGGGATGGAGCTAAACTGAATTAAATTAGCATGCCATTTGCTTCGAAGTGATAGAGATTTTTGCAGTAGGAGGTTTGAAAGTAAGTTATCTTTATCAGTCTCTTGCTGTGTAGACTTAAGTTATTTAACTCCCTGATCTGGCCTTTTCTTCTTTCTGATTTTTATTGAATCACACCTATGTTATACAAAGTGCTCAAAAATCTCATGCAGATTCACCGAGTAGCTGCATGTTCAGAGCAATTGTATTTGACAATTTATCGTTTTTCTTTAAATAGAAACAATGAAGTTAGAAATTCCCAGTTAAACTCATGTTAGAGCTGGAGCATTTCTGTTTTCCTCTGTGAATTAACAGGTCAATTTACTTACTGATGATAACAGATGAGTTGAGCTGCTGGTAGCAGTAGCGCCTTTGCCTCAGCTGTCGCTGCTGTATCAGCTGGATTGCTGGACTTCCTCCGACTTGAATTTCCTTTCCTTATTGCAGTTACTGGACAGTGGATCCTTTTGGCCTCACTGGATAATATTGGAAGTGCTTTTCAGAAGGCATTCTTAATACCAACTTGTGCATTTGGTCAGGGCTGTTAAGAGGTGCAAGCAGTCACCACTGTACTTTTAATTTTCATGCTCGCACACAACGGTAGTGTCTCTCTGTAAACTTTCTCCATCTGAGAATAGCACTTATCTGTCCTTCAGGACTTAAACCTGCTTAAGATGGCTTCACAAGAGTTTCATTGTGCACAAATGTATCCGGAGGCAAGAGATCCGTGCAGGCACGTTATCGCACTAGCATCTTGGTAGCAGTTGAACTGAATACATTATCCAACAATCTCTTTCATTTCTGGGTGGCCTCCTTGAACACTGCTTGTGCATTAGTAGTTGGGAGCCTTTGTATACCAGGTTTAATTTTAGAGCCGTACAAAAGGTGGCCAATTACAGTAGTTCTCTTTAATGCCTTAATTAGATTCCTCTTGTAAAGGCAGGTTATCACTTTGCAATGCTTGAAGCACATGTATGTTTCTGTTCCAGTTACTGTATGATGCAATGTTGTCTTGTACAGGGGGAAAGGTTGAGTCATGCCGTGGGCTGTGCATTTGCAGCATGCCTGGAGCGAAAGCAGAAGCGAGAGAAGGAGTGTGGAGTGACTGCCACCTTTGATGCCAGCAGAACCACATTCACTAGAGAGGGGTCATTCAGGGTCACTACAGCTACTGAACAAGCAGAGAGAGAGGAAACTATGAGACAGATGCCGGATGCTAAAGGTACGGGTGCATCTTAAACATCCATACTGAGCCAAACCAGCACTAAGATAAACTGGAACCTGTGCAAGGGTTGAGGCTTAACGTCCTTGCAGCATTCCCACTCTTGAACCTTACTATGTACAAAGTGTATTCCCAGGTGTTTGTGACTTTACAAGATGAAAAATGCTCCCAAATCCACTTGTAGCATGTTTTCCCACATCTCCTCTAGAAAAAGTACAAGTGGCTTCATACCTGAAAGCTGCTCCTGCTTTGTTTTGTCAGCCTACTTTATGGCAGACAACACTGTAGGGACCGTACTTTTAGGTACTAAAAGACCTTATTAGAAAAACGTTGTAAAAATATGTTTGCCAGACATGAAGTAATCTTTTTTTGTAGTCTAAAGCTGATGGTAAATGAACAGAAAATTGTACACGTTTTTCTTAGAAAATGATGAATTTTTATTCCGATTCTTAAGGCAGGTTACAAAGTGTATTTATAGAGTAATATTGTGTGAGGGAAGAACAGATCAATCAGTGTGCTTTCTAGAAAAAAACAAACCAAAACAGCCACCCCCTCCCCATAAAATGCACAACCCTTGCACTGTTAATTACATTCAAAGCTAGTAACTAGCTGATTTGAGAGGAGTTAGTTTTTACTTCTTAGCCATTTCAAACGCCATTTAAAGTGTGGTGAAATTCAAGTGAAAGTAGAACTTCAAGTTTTATTGCCCGTAGTGGAGTTCTACAGCTAACAAAAAATAAGTATTATAAATATTGTTCATAGCCCTCTTTACAGTGGAGTTGAACTTCTGTTTCAGAGGTTTCTACAGCAAGTTTTATGCTGCCACTCAATTGCAAAACTTTAATCTTCGTTTTCATCATCCATCTGCTTGTTCCCATACGTTCGTTTTAGAATGTGCTAAATGAAGCTTAAACACAAGGCCTTTGTTATTTGAGGGCATGAGTCAAAGTCTTGACTCAATGAAGGTGTGTGAAATCCTTTCCAAGAAAGAATGATTAGAAAAGTTTCACTTGAATGAACAGCTGCAACTCATGGGTACTGAAGCTTGCAAGACAACATAATTAGTTCCTCCAGCTCCTCAGAAGTCTCTAGTGTGACTCCTTTCTTTACCAGACTTCTAGTTATTCTGGTGATGCAGCAATAAGAAAAAAAGTCATTGTTTTTCCTAAAACGTTTGGAAAGCAATGCAGGTAAAATAAGAGATCACACCAGGGTGACATTTCCCCCTCTCCTGCTGTGTTGATGAGCTGTGTTTATTGCCCCCAACACCAATTCATTTATGACATGAGTAAGAAAGAGATTTCCTAGAGATGGAAAAATCCCCATTGCTATTCTAATCATAAGTGACATGATTTCAACTAGGCTTAATGCTATGTTTCTAGTGTTGGGCCTGGCTGACAGAAGCATCGTGGTTCTATGCAAAGCCCTGCAAAATGAAGCAGCTGACTAAGTTGGAGGAGCTTCCAGTGCCACTAACTAGTTAGTGATTGGGGGGTGACATTACAGCTAGATTTGATTAAAGAGGTGACACAGGAACGTGCTGTGAATGTGGCTGGTGGTAGCAAGGCCTGTCAGGTCTGAGGCTGGGTCTGCCTTGCAGCACACTTCCATCTGTCTGTGGTGTATTTCCTGGAAGAGCTGGGGAGCTGCAGCCTGAGCACTGAATGCAGCCTAACCTAAGTGCTGCTGCTGCCTTTAGCCTGCTGAAGCTTGTGCAGTGTGTTTGGCTACTGCTGCTGATTCTGCAGAGCAGGGAGGGTGGCTTTTAAAAGAAGGTGCTAGAGCTGGGTTCTGTTCCCTGCTGCTGCTGAGCTATGCCACCCTAAGTCACTTAATAGAGTCTGCAGTAATATTTTGGCCATAATTCCATGTGAGGCAAGATAAAGGTCTCAAGCATGCAAGACGCTTTTCAGTCTTAATCATAAATGAATTGCAAGTATTCCAAGAGCTGGGGTCTCAGGAACAGCTAGGAAGAATACATATATCAGGCCATAATTTCTCTGAAGTGGCTAGCCTGAGTAAGCTTTGCTTGGGAGGTTGGATGCATGTGAAGTGACATGATGAAGACAGTGAAGGTACACAGAAATGGTTTTTCTGCTGTAGTATTAGAAACTCATTTGGAAGAGTAATAGTTATGCAAATTCCTGCAATTTCATTTTTTCAAAACAAATGGGAGAAGGGGCAGGCAGTTGAACACTTCTTTGCTGTACTCTTCTAACCTCACCCTATTTCCTCCAGCAGTTGAAACAGAAGTGAAAACAGCAGCACCAGGTGCTGCACCAAACAATACTGCCCCCTCTTCTGGCTCACCAACCTCTCCTACTGCTGAAGTTGCTGCCTCTCTGGAGAAAGAAATGAGCAATCCCCACGCTATTCCACGGAGGCATGCCCCTATAGAACAGCTTGCCAGGCAAGGGTCTTTCAGGGGCTTCCCGGCCCTTAGCCAAAAGATGTCTCCTTTTAAACGCCAGTTGTCTTTGCGAATAAATGAGCTGCCTTCAACAGTGCAAAGGAAGACCGATTTCCCCATGAAAAACTCAGGTAAAACCAAATGGTTCCAGTGAAACATTACATTTAAATTGTCTCTTCCTCCTTTCCTTCTCTGTGGCTTCAAATAACTCCTTATTTTCCAGTAAATCCTTCTGCCTGCCTCATGTGGATCATTTCTCATGAACAAATGTCACCACATCAGAAAACTTCTGCTTTGGGAATAGGCAAGAATTTCAAATGCAATATTCACAGGCAGAAGACAAAACACTTCTAATCCCCATCTGAAATACTGGAGCACAGCTTGAAGTGCTCCAGAAATGGGTGTTGGTGAATTGGTAGGTGCTGGCTCTTCCCTCTGAGTCACTGAACCAGTTCTTCCACTTAATGCCTGGGCATCTTGAGAGACAAATCCCTTGGAGGCCCTAACCACTTGTCATGGGGTCATGTGATGCTTTTCTGCAGTCTGTCTTTCTGCCTGTCTGAATTCTTCTTTCTGAGAGCAATGAAATGGCTTTTCACCTTGCATTAACAGAAACTTAACTGTTCAGGGTCAGTAATGAGTGGTACAGTTTCCATATGATGCCAGTAGGGTTTTCTAGGGTCATCCCAACATAAACACCTGGGGTGCTCAGTAAGTTCTGTAATGTTCTAGAAGCCCCTTAGCTAGGTTATCCTGCAGGCCAGCTGTGCTTTAACTTGGCAACAGAGCTAGTTTTAGGGTTCTGAGCTTTAAAGTAAAAAAAAATTGCTGTGGCAAAGGCCAAATCAACAAAAATTCCTAGCCAGGCTTCTCTTATAATCCTTATTTGGTGGCCTATGCTTTAAGACCAGCCCTGCATCTCTCAGTTTTACAGTAATAGTGCGCTGCTTCCCAGTGATCCTCGCTGAGCACACTGCAATCTGAGTTTTTCATGATTCAGAACACTTCTGATGCATGTTGCCACGTATGCCGCTGCTAGTGCTGCTTACTGTCACACCACACGTGCTGCGTTGGAACATCCCTCAAAGAATCGATTGTTGGGCATGCCTCCCCCTGAATTGTAGATATGGTGCATGTTGTGTCCATATCTAACCATCTTACGGGGGTTTTTTTATACTATTTGTGCGTAATTGTGCCTGCCTGTGTCAGTTCTGTGCAATGAAGGACTGATGGTTGGTATTTTTGAAAAGCAGTGCAATTAGTAATAATGACAACATCTGGTAAGTCGGTTTTAGTCCATATGTTACTTTATTTGCATTATGCTGATACTTGGTTTTAAACTGAGTGTCCATTAGAGCATTCAGCTTTTGCTTTTCATAATTCTGCCACAGGAGCTAGAGGTTTCAGCTGCTGCTGAACTGGAGCAGTCAACATTCTAACTCTAGACTGAACTTGCCATTGTATGTTGCTATCAGCACGTTTAAACTTCATCTAGTTACTGTGGAAGTATGTTGATGGAACACTTAAATCAGAAGTATTACCATTTCAGAGTGCCAGATCCTTGATATGTTTAGCACTTTAATACTGAAAGATTTAGATCTCTACTAAAGCTATAGAAAACCCTTTAATTTTCTGAAATGAACATCCTCTTGCATTAACACAGAAGCAGGAATAACTGACTTTAAATCTGGAACGCTCATCTTCTCTTGAGTTAGTCGCCAAATATACTAATGTGGTGTTCTATTTCAGGTCAGGTCTTCAACACTGATTTTAAAAAAAAGCTGTCAAGCAAATCAGTAGCAGGAACTTATCTAGGATATAAGCGAACTAATCATATTTCAATTTCACATTGGTATTTGTAAATTGTTTCTGTATCCTTTAAACTTCCAGTTTGATGAATTGTGTTTACATTTTAGTCCCTGAGGTAGAAGGGGAGACGGACAGCATTAGTGCCCTGTGCTCTCAGATCACCAGTGCTTTTAGCACACCATCAGAAGATCCTTTTTCTTCGGCCCCCATGACAAAACCAGTGACGGTCGTTGCACCACAGTCTCCTGCCTTTCAAGGTTTGTGATTTCTTTGCGTGCTGTGGTCATGCTGAATGAGTCTTGAATGCAGATAATGTTGCTACACGTGTGTAACACATGGTCTTATTTTCTTGTGCAAGTTCTGTTATCAGAATTTTTGGGGAATGCATCCTGCTTTCTTTATCTTGTCTGTTTAGTTTTTCTGTGTTTTTTGTTTTTAACAAAAAGTTGATGCACCTACCACACGATAGTTACCTGTAAAAGGGACTGGCCTTGAGATAATGGCTATTTTAACATTCTGCCTCCTGAACTGTGAAAACCTGGCTGACTGTGTGTCACAGGAACCAAATCCCACAAGGGAAGAGATTTTGTGCCACCACATGATTACTGTTTTTCACACAAACTCTTAGATAAGTTGTGGAGAGATGCTAACTATAGAACTCATAGCAGCCTCTAATCTTCATTTCACTGATATGCTTTTATACAAGTTGTGTGAAAAAAGAACTTCTCCTTGTTAAATGTAGTTATTGTTACTTTGCATCTAAAATCTGTTCTTCTTTTGAATCTAAAATTAATCATACAGTAACTGCTGGTGAGCCATATCTCTTCTCTATAAAAATAACAAATTTAACTTCAGTCAGTCATCAGAACTCAAGGTCCCATCAAATACATAAAAATCTACCATCCCACAGTTCTGTTAACAAGCGTTGGCTTGGTGAAATGGAATTTACTGCCTTTATCGACTGTCAGTCCAATTTGGCTAATTTATACAAGCTGCTGTCATGTGGAAGTGTCTAAAATTGTTGTATGTTGATAGATATGACATGGCCCACTAATATTCCAGTCATGTGCATGCCTTGCATGAATTAATTGCACTGATGTTGTCTGCTCCCATTTTAGTTAATGGTTCTGCCTTCTGTGTGCTTGCTGCTAAACCATCCCAAGCTGCTGTAGTGTCCACAGCAATGCCAGTTCGTGAAACCAATCCTTGGGCTCATGCTCCTGCTGGTAATACTGGAGCTGCAGCTGTGGTTGCTGGTAAGACTGGAAGTGGATCCGGTGCATTGCTATGAGAACTTGGATCAAAAGCAGAAGTGAGCCCTTGAGACAGTTGTCAGTGCAGCTTAATGGCAAGTGGAAGGAACAGGAACAAAAGCTGGAAGTAGTAGCCTTTTGCATGAGTGGATGGAGGGAAGCGATGAACTCGCTGGTTCTGGGTCTATAAGGTGGACTATTTTGGCAGCATTTTAGAAAATCTAGTGCTTAAAAAGGAAGTCATGAAATAGTGTGTGTTTGGGCATGAAGGGAAAAGTATCTACCTGTACCCAAAATAATTTTTGTGCATTCTTTCCACTAGTGTAAGTAAGGAGAGATTAAGTTTGTTGCTTAAAGGCTTTAGAGGTTCATTTCTTCTGTTTTAACACATATAGTCTGTCCTTCTAGTCCTTGTCTGTAGCTGTATACAATGTAAGGTGGTACTTGGGCTGTCACCCATGTGGACACCTGTGCTAGAAGGCTACAATCAAACTAACAAACAGTTCCTGGTGTAAACTCAGCTTGAAAAGATAAACTTAGCTAGTGAAATAAGAGAGTCGTTAAGCTCTGCCTCCAACAGTTCCCACTGTAAAAAACAACAGTTAACTGATCTTCAGATGGTGTTTAACTAGGTAATGGCTTTCCACTTCTCCAGAACACCAAGGCACACATGAATTGCAGAGCCATCTTTAGCAGTCGTGGATGCTTTTCTCATCAGCTTTGAAGCCTGGCAAGGCCCTAGGGGAGGAAAAGAGTTTGAAACTGTAGAGAGAAGGAAACCCACCATTCTGCTAGTGGGACATAGTTCTGAAACTGGGGGAGGAATGGAAACAATGGTGATTTTTTTTTTTTTTTTTTTTTTTTTTTTTTTTTTTTTTTAATCACTGAAGAGAAAAAAATCAGATCTGGTTTCATAGAAGAAAATTCTACAATTCTAAGTGCTGGACGTTGGAAAAGAATGGGAGAGGGTAACGTAGGAGAAGCGTAGGGGAAGAGGGAGTGGAACTGTAGAATCATAGAATGGGGCGGGGGGGGAGGGGGTTGGAAGGGACCCTCAAGGCTCATCTCGTCCAACCCCTGCAGTGAGCAGGGACAGCTTCACTTGGTCAGGCTGCTCCGAGCCCCATCCGGGCTGACCTTAAATGGCTGCAGGGATGAGTTGACCTCTAGTAACCCCACATGCTAATTAATGACCTCTAGTAACCCCAGGAGTTAATTAGTGACCTCTAGTAACCCCGAGCAGCACTTTTGGGGTGAAGTTGACCTCTAGTAACCCCATATGCTAATTAATGACCTCTAGTAACCCCGAGCTGCACTTTTTGGGGTGAAGTTGACCTCTAGTAACCCCATATGCTAATTAATGACCTCTAGTAACCCCAGGAGTTAATTAGTGACCTCTAGTAACCCCGAGCTGCACTTTTGGGGTGAAGTTGACCTCTAGTAACCCCATATGCTAATTAATGACCTCTAGTAACCCCGAGCTGCACTTTTTGGGGTGAAGTTGACCTCTAGTAACCCCATATGCTAATTAATGACCTCTAGTAACCCCAGGAGTTAGTGACCTCTAGTAACCCCGAGCTGCACTTTTGGGGTGAAGTTGACCTCTAGTAACCCCATATGCTAATTAATGACCTCTAGTAACCCCAGGAGTTAATTAGTGACCTCTAGTAACCCCGAGCTGCACTTTTTTGGGGTGAAGTTGACCTCTAGTAACCCCATATGCTAATTAATGACCTCTAGTAACCCCTAGAGTTAATTAGTGACCTCTAGTAACCCCGAGCTGCACTTTTTGGGGTGAAGTTGACCTCTAGTAACCCCATATGCTAATTAATGACCTCTAGTAACCCCTAGAGTTAATTAGTGACCTCTAGTAACCCCGAGCTGCACTTTTTGGGGTGAAGTTGACCTCTAGTAACCCCATATGCTAATTAGTGACCTCTAGTAACCCCAGGAGTTAATTAGTGACCTCTAGTAACCCCGAGCTGCACTTTTTGGGGTGAAGTTGACCTCTAGTAAGCCCATATGCTAATTAATGACCTCTAGTAACCCCAGGAGTTAATTAGTGACCTCTAGTAACCCCGAGCAGCACTTTTTGGGGTGAAGTTGACCTCTAGTAACCCCAGGAGTTAATTAATGACCTCTAGTAACCCCAGGAGTTAATTAGTGACCTCTAGTAACCCCATGTGCTAATTAGTGACCTCTAGTAACTCCAGGAGTTAATTAGTGACCTCTAGTAACCCCGAGCAGCACTTTTTGGGGTGAAGTTGACCTCTAGTAACCCCAGGAGTTAATTAATGACCTCTAGTAACCCCAGGAGTTAATTAGTGACCTTTAGTAACCCCGAGCTGCACTTTTTGGGGTGAAGTTGACCTCTAGTAACCCCATATGCTAATTAATGACCTCTAGTAACCCCAGGAGTTAATTAGTGACCTCTAGTAACCCCGAGCTGCACTTTTTGGGGTGAAGTTGACCTCTAGTAACCCCAGGAGTTAATTAGTGACCTCTAGCCCCCCTCCTGGAGCTGGCGGAGGAAGGTGAAGGTGTTACAGCCAGTGGAGCTCCCCCCCTCCTCCCCCCCTCATTGCACTCCTGTCCTTGAGGGGGTAAAGCCTTCATTTAGGAAACAGAACAAATGAGCCTTAAAACCCAGTTTATTACAGCTTTGTGTTCTGCAGTGCACCAGGCCCACATCCAGCACCTGGTGCTGCCCAGCAGAGGAAGGTGTGTGGTTAGGGAACGTCGAGAGTTGCCTCCTGCAGCTCTCCTGCCTGCCCCAAAGCCTCAGGTGGCTGCTAGGAAGGACAAACTAAAATCTGCATTGTAGTGAAGCAGCTCTTCTCTGCTCCTTCTTGCCCAAAGTCTTCCTGTCACAGACTAGCACAGTGGATGCCCAGAGATGCTTCCCTTGGTGGGAGCAGCCTTTCAGCAGTGGTGGGAGGAGGCCTGTCTGTTCCTGTACCCCTCCAGCCTCTCACCCTGGGAAAAGGGGGAGGAGTGGAAACATTAGTGACTCCCCATGCTTTCCTTCCCAGGCACCGAATGGAGCAGCACCTCCTCCGGTGCGGCCTCCCCAAGTCTCTTCCAAGGAAATCACCGACGTACACCCTCGGAGGCAGACCGCTGGTTGGAAGAGGTCTCAAAGACTGTCAGAGCCCAACAGCAGCCAACCCCAGCCCCAGCCCCCCAGCCAATACTCCAGCCTCCTCCAGCAGCATCCCAGTCAGCACCAGCCTTCCCAGTCAGCACCTTCATCGCACCTCAGCCTGTGCCGGTGGGGGTGGTCCCGCCCATGCAGCCAGCGTTTATTGCAGCTCAGCCCTATGCTGTGGCAAACGGGATGACCTACGCAGCCCCCAGCGTACCTGTGGTTGGAATCACACCTTCCCAGATGGTAGCCAACGTCTTCGGTACCGCAAGCCACACTCCAGCAACCCACCCGCATCAGTCACCCAGCCTTGTCAAACAGCAGACGTTCCCTCAGTACGAAAGCAACAGTGCTACGACCAGCCCTTTCTTCAGCCCCCCCGCCCAGCACAACGGCTCCGCAGCCTTCAACGGAGTGGATGGTGGCAAATGGGCCGCAGAGGACAAGCATTCGCAGCCGCCCGCCGCGGCTCCGCAGGTAGACCCCTTCGAGGCGCAGTGGGCAGCACTGGAGAGCAAGGCAAAGCAGCGCACTAATCCCTCTCCAACTAACCCCTTCTCAAGTGATTTACAGAAGACATTTGAGATTGAACTTTAAGCAGTCCTATGGGGGGAGGGGGTGGATAAATTGTACATTAGGATAGAGGGATAAAGGGAGCAGAGGGGACTGTTTCTCATCAGTTTGCTTTGATAATCCCAAAAGTCCCTTCAAAAGAAAATGGGTTAGAAAGAGGGAGCAGTTATGGGGAGGATACAAACATACAGAGAATTTAATGTGCAGTTCCTAAAAGGAATCCTGGAGCCACCCCAGTCTGCATTCCCTCCTCACTTGGAAAGCTGGAAGTCAAACAGAGCAAGGAAAAGCACCCAGTCCCAAAGCCTGTTCTGCAGAAACACCAATTATCTCACCAAAAGGAAGGCAGATTTCGTACCTGTGTCCTTCTGATGCCCTGCGAGTCCTGGATGGTCCTCAGAAAAAAATGGGGTGGGAGGGTGAATATGGGTGGGAGATTGTCACCTGCTTAGCAAAAGCCAGGTTTGTGGAAAAAGTTGAGCTTCCATTTTGAGTAACAAAGTGAATATTATATGTAAAGAATAAAGTAAAGCCAAAATCTTTATTTTTATGCATTTAGAATATTTTAAATAGTTGGATATTAAAAGCTGTATGAGTTGTAAGTAATCTTGCCAAAGGTTAAAAACAAAAAAGGGGGTTGGATGTAAGAAATTGTACATAAGATTGATTTATCTCTGATTCTTATTGTAAGTAATATTGGGGGGGTGGAAAAGGGGCTCTAGCTTGTTCTTGTATCTGTTCATTGTAAGTAGCATATTGCAACAACAATCACAACCAATAAGTCATTATATTGTAGTTTTAAATAAAGAAATTAAAGAACAGTGTTGTCATGGTTTGAAGACCATGGGAAAAATTTACTGTTTTTTTTTTTAATCTGAATCAAGCTACATATTATATATAGTACAGTTTTTTCCTTTTATGTATTGCTGCAGTTTCTTTGTCTTAATCTATTGGTTCTAACACTACTGTGACAACTTACTGTAATCATATCTGCATCCTGGGGCTACCTGGGAAACCATTTTATGTTTGTCTGTCAATAGATCTTAGAGGTTTTTAACTTGGTTTTAATTTTTCCCCACTGATTTGTGAAACCTTGTGGTTAAGGCTGCAGCTGGTCCAGGTTCTGCCTCTGGTGACTTGTGAAAACCATCTCATTTTAACTTTACTTTTAAACTTTGGCCTTACAAGCAAATGTAAGTTATATATATTTGTACTGATGATTTATAATCTGCTTTAACAGAAATAAATGTTGGTGGTAGAAGTGCTGTCTATGAAAGCTTTATTTCCCACCCCCATTTAGTTCTCAGTATTTCATTTTGGGTATATTCTGTGTTGGTAGGTGACTGTGGATAAGCCCAGTGTGCTAACATAGAAGCCTAATAATGGTATCTTAACAATTCTCATTAGTACACTATGATATGTGACCTTGAACTTCAACACTAAAATGCAAATATTTTAATGACCCATAACTATTTAAAGCTCTAAAATGGAGGGCTTTTCAGAAGACATCAGATTCTGTATTTTCTAACCCTGAATATTTACATAGAGACAAATATGAAGATACTAACATACAAAAAGGGAAAAAAAGGAAAACTTACTTTGTTTTTCTTTCCCATACTACTAAAAGGAGTGAAGATCCTAAGAGCTGTAGAAGTATATTCTCACTCCTTTTCTGTTCTTCCAGGGAGCTGATACCTACCCTGTTAGCATGACTGGCTCTTACTGCCTTCTTATATGCAGCACTTCTGTTTAGGCACAAGGAAAAGTCAGACTTCGTAACCTGAAGGGGAAGAAATGCTCCCTGTGTTTGGGCCTAGCGCGTGAGCTTGCCAGCAGTTTCCACTTGAGGCGAGTACAGAGTCTCAGTGATGTGGTCTAGAAAACTGGGACTTTTTTCTTTACTGCTTCTTACCTGTTTTCAGTATGATATGAATAGTAATTACCAACACTCCTTAAGTTATTTGAGTTGGTACCAATGCTTTCTTCAGCTTTCAAAAGCAAGTAAATATTTGTAGACATTTATAATAGGAAAGAACACAGGGATAGCTTATTCTGTTAGCTCTTTATCAGCTGAAAATAGCCCAGTATAGCTACACCCTTCCTCTGCCCTAGAGATAACAGTAAAGGAGATACCACCTTCCTCCAATCCATTGTTTACGGAAGAAAAAAACCAAACAAATCACAAGAGTAAACATTAAGTGGTGCTACATAGAGGGAAAAGCTCAGCTTGCCAAAGAAGCATAAAAAGACCCTTCAGTTAACCATTACACTGATGACATGTATTTAAAGCAGTGAACTGCATGCCTTCCCTTACCACCCTTACTATGCAGCTGAAAGGAGGTCAGATCAACACTCCCTTCACAGATGGACCTTCAGTGTTGAAGTCCTGCCCAACAGAACACCGGTGGCTCTTACAGCACACGTGAATCTTGAGAAAGTGCTCCCTGGCCACATCTTGTGCAGCTGTACAGCTTAAATGAACACTGACTATACCAAAACTATACCAACTATCCAAAAACAGAGCCTCTGACAACATAGAATGGATATTACAGAACTGACTGCGCAGTCTGGGACAAAAGGGTCTGATCAAGTACACACACACACACACACACACACACTGGTCTGAGATGTTAAATGCAAAATTATGCACAGTTAGTTCTCAGGACCATCTCATTCTTAAATATCCAGTGATGCAACTTCAAACCTTACACTGTAACACCCACTGTGAATTACAGCAGAGGAAGTTTTCCCTAATCAAATTAAAGGGTCTTAAGTGCTAAATAAGTATTATCTTTCCTAGCAAGCAGAATCTATCCGACCACACAAAGACCCACCCCCCAAGCAGCTGTGTGACTGTCACCTCTCACTCCTTGACTGGATTGCTGCTAGACTTTTCAGTTTGCTCACATCTTAAAGCAGCGTGGTCAGTCCTGAAGCCAGACCTGTGCTGAAGAGAGTGCAATCGTTAGGTTAGTAATCCTTACTTTTAGGTGCAGCTGAAATGATTTACTGGACTTAGAGTCCAAACCAGCTCTAGGCTGTCAAGCCTGGGGATTTACACCCATTACTGCTGCCCTGAGTGCCAAGTCTGGGCTGAAGGAGAGTGGTGTGAGCACAGTCCTGAATTAGCTGCCTGCCTTAGAAGCCTTGAATTCAAGTAACAGAAGTAGGAAAAGGGGAAAAGAGGAAAAAAAAAAAAAAAAAGCTGCCCATCTTCCACCTTCCCAACCAAAACATCAACACTACACACCAGTATACTAGTTTATAGCTACATCTATGCAAATAATAAATGGGTGACGATGCTAATTAATATGATACATGATTAACCCATCCAAGTCTCAACAAGGAGTTTGGAGTGAGGAAGATGGGGGCTGATGCTAGGGTAAAACAATACTGGGGAGGCTGTAAAATAAATGCTTTTGCTCAGAAATAATTCCATTTTGAGATACTGAAGACACCCAAGGGCCTTTCCTGGTTTAACAAATCATGATGTGGGTGTCGGTCACTTCTCCCAAGTAACAAGCAATAGGACAAGAAGAGATGGCCTCAAGTTGCACCAGGGAAGGTTTAGATTGAATATGAGGAAAAAAAGTCTCTTCACCTAAAGGGTTATTAAGCACTGGCACAGGCTGCCCAAGGCAGTGGGCGAGTCCCCATCCCTGGAGGGATTTAAAAGACAGACATTTCGGGGACATGGTTTAGTGGTAGACTTGGCAGTGCTAGGTTAACAGTTGGACTCAATTTTAAAGGTCTTTTGCAACCCAAATGATTCTATGATTCTATAAAAATCTTACCTCCCCACACACACCCCTTAATGCCCGAGCCTTTCTCTTTCAGAGCCTCACCTGCATGCTCGCTGCCAGTCTGTTAGTCTTGAAATGAAGGATGTGTTTCAGCTACAGCCACTCTGCCTCTGGCAGTCCTCGCTTGTTAGCCCATAGCAGCTGGAATCAGCCCAGGCCACACGCAGAGCCAGGCTTTCCTGGACTTAACTCAGACTAGAGCAGATCCTTGGGAGGTTTATTCCAGCAAGTCAGATGCCCCTATACCTATTTCTATGTGTGTATTAATTCCCTCCCCGAGCCAAAACTCAGCACAACGCTACCACTAAGGCCAGCTTTGCAATACAACAGCACAATTCTGGCTCAGGAAAAAAACCCAATTGGCTGCTGAGCCTTCCTCTAACGAGTGATACTTGAACTGCAGCATCTCAGAGCGGATAACAATGTTGGTTTATTCATCTAAATTACCCCTAACATTCAGGAAGGGCTAAAAGTATTCTATTTTGTCTTAAGCTGTCTCTGAAGCATTGCTTCTGCATTTCACTCCAAGCTGCTTGCAGCCAAGTAGAAACCAAACTGACCCAACTAGGAATTTGTGTAAGGTCTCCTGGAATAAAATAGTTACAGTAACGTGACATTACAGCTGCATCCCTAGAGCTTGTAATCTCATAGGACCTGAACACTAATTTTATAAGCATCAAGCTGTTTCTCATGGCCAGAGCCCTTTGCATTTAGATGGAAAGTCCTCCTCAGAATTACAAATGTTTGTTGCTCATTAGTGCTTTGGTTAAGACAGTTCAGGCCCATTTCAAACACTTCAGAAATGATTTTTTTTTTTTTTAAGCGCACGTCTCCCTCTTGCTTATATAAAAAATTGGCCTCTTCCTCTTTCATGCTGGTTATCTGCCTTCTCTGAAGTCATAGCATCCTTACATTCCCAATATCATCTTGTTCTGTGAATGACAGCAACTACCCTTAAAGTGAAGAGATGGATTAGCTACAGCAAGGCATACAGGACAGGAAAAAGGAGTTTGCAGTAAACTTGGGGGTGGTGGATCTCCCACCTTTGGACAGTTACACCCACTACACACTGTTCAATTCACCCTCTTGAGCTTTCCAGCAGGGCAGAGCTCCCAGAACAGCTTCATGCAGTAAAAGGACAGAGTTCAGACTTCCACCTGTACTTTCACACGGCCACGGAGGTGTCCGTCACCCACGGTGCCGAGGAGGGCTGGCCTCTGGTTGGTAGCGAGAGCAGCTGGCGCAGCAGAAGCTGGAGTAGTATTCATTACTGCAGAGCTGGGCCTGCAGGATCAGGTCACAGTTGGCAAGGTGTGGCTGGTCCACGCACTCTCTGCTCAGGTCCACAACGTGATTCACAGCAGCTGCAGCCAAGCAAAAGGTGTAGCAGCTGTAAATACACTGCCAGGGCTTAACCTCAGGTTTTGTTTTCCTCCCAAAAGACACAGCAGCTTCCTGCTTTCTCCACCCTGCCAGTTCTAAGGGGATTGTTTTAAATATAGCCCAACATCAAGGATGAGAGTGAAACTGACACCTCTGGTGAGATGATACAGGAGGAGAATGAAGTTTCTGGGGCTGATCTCCTGAGGAGATACCATTCTACACCCTGTGTAAAGCCAGCTGGATGGAATCTTGCAGCCAATTATTTGGTCAACCAGCTATGGCATTTTGGCCTCACAGAGTCCGTTAGGCTCCCAGTGCCCTGGTGGGGGGTGTGCGTTTCCACCATCCTGCTTTTCTGCCCAGGGAAAGCAGGGCTCCTCAGGTAGTACAACCCAGCAGCTCCTGCTGCTCCTCAGAGCCTGAGGTCAGGGATAGATGGACACACACGATGGGTAGACTTACAATAGTGGCCAAGAGGCAGGCACTGTGCCGGGACAAGCGAGGAGGACAGGTTGTACTCACTGCTAGGTCTGTTCCTCAGCACTTTCACCTCCGTGCTGGCACTGACAGAGTTGCTGCTGCTGTAGGCACTGCATGTGTAGGATCCCTCATCAGCCTCTTGAACATTGCTTATGGTCAGGCTTCCATCCTGAGACAGGTGGATGTGGTGGCCATCTGCCCTCATGGGGACTCCGTTCCTGCAGCAAAAAACATTTTGAATCACTCTTCCCACCTATGGGGACTAAAGGAGCTCTCTGAGAACTGATGCTGTGAAAGGGGTGAATTTTTACAAATTCAGCAGGAAGGAAGAAATAATCATCTTTTGCCACAACCTGACACTACAAGTGGGTAGTAACACAAGCCTGAGTGGGTCTGCATCTGTTAAGCCCACTGCATGGGAGGTACCTAACTCTGCTCTGCACAAAATCATTGCCCATTCTGCTATTACACATTTTTGAGGTTTGAGGAGCTAAGAGAAAATCCAGGGTGCCTTTCCTTCTCTCCAGGTTGTGGTCTGGTGGTGCTTGTTTGGCTGGCATTGATAGCAGTGCATATTGCACGAGGAACATACGGAGTAGTGAGCAATGCGCCCTCTTTCCTCTCCCTTAAAAATTTGTTTAAAAAAACGTTTAAAATACCAGCAAGATTGTGTCTGTTCTGTTCCTCCCGGAATACTGTGTGCCCCACAGGAAAACTGCCTGAATTATGAGCTCCTAGCTACCAAGGAAATGAAATTTATTTCACTGAAAAGGGTATCATTCAGACTCTGAAACTTGCATCATTTTGTTGACTCAAACACCAAACTCGCACATAGAAGAAAAGCTCTCTTTGTGAGATGGCTCACTTCAGCCCTGCCCCTTGGAGTAGAGGGATTTAAACAATTACCAATCCACCTCTCTGGATCCTTTGCAAGAAGGCTCCAAAACAGAACTAATTGTTTTCAAATAGAGGAGGAAAAGAAAAACCACCAAACGCACAAATTCAGAGTTTCACTGCAAACCATCAAGAAGAGAGGTCACAGGTTTTCCTTTACCTTTATTAAAACACTTTAAATTCTCCTTTGCTCCCACCTGACAGCAGAGGGAGAGAACTGTTGCAGCAGAAAGCTGGCAGAAGAGTCGCTGTTACTGTAGGGGCTAAAATGTTTGCTAGGGTTAGGCAAAGAGTTTTATAAAGACCAACTAAAAGTCTTCCTCTGGTTACTCACTTTCAGGTTTTGCTATTGTAATGTCACTAGCTTTCCAGGGTGGAGCCCTTCTGAAATCCACGAAATCTTAGCTTAGTCTGCTTTTCTCCTCATTTGGATGGAACATGAACTTGGTGACCCCTACTCCCCACAGGGATCTTGCCCAGGATTTTTAGGGTAACAGCCAAGTCGATTAGGAAAGGGTAGGTGACGCTAGCTGGGGCCAAGAGCTGTGGGTCTCTCTCCTACCTGGCAGGCACCCTGCACTATTATTTGAAGGGTGAGGAGGTTCAGAAAGAGAAGGAAGAGAGGGTTCTGTCTCATTTTTGCTCACCTTGACCACCTTATATTCACATTGCTGCCAGGCACTGTACAATGAAGCTGAGCGGTCCCTCCCTCAGGTACTGTGATGCTTGGCAGAAGACCGGTGATCCTCAGCTCTCCTACAGCAGAATGGAAATCATCACTAGCAAGAAGACAATGCCATCCTGCCCCTGGTAGTAGGAGTGTTCCCCCATGGGAAAAGTCCAATGTACGCTATGATGAGCTACAAGCCCCTAGGCCTCGAAATAGCACGTTTGGAGCTATGACACTGTTGCTATGCAAAATGCAGATTTCCTAAGGGCTTTGGCCCAAGCGAGGGCAAGTAGCAGACACCTCGAAGAACTGCATATCACATATAAAGAAGAACCACCTCCTTAGTTCCTCTTCCTCCTATACCCATTCCACACCAGTATTCCAGAAACATGGCTCTGAAAGTCACTCTTACTATGCTATTAAGTCCCTCTTTCCCTGCTGCCTGGAAGACCACAATCCACTAGACACACACAGATTACCATTGGGTAGAACAACTCTTCCCTTGCCTTCAAGCTGCTTGTTAAACGCCAGGTGTGAAGTCAAGAGGCATGGCCAGACAAGAAACCCCCACTGCCCAGCCCTCCCTTTTCCCCACTTGTGTGCCCACACGTGTGAGCACAGACATGCCATGCATCTCTGCAGTGTCTACAGACACTCCACTCAGCCAGTACCTAAAGGTCGGAACAGGACCTGGCGCTGGTCCTGGTCACGTCCATTCGAGGCAATGCAGGTGAAGAAGCCGACGTCTTCAGAGCTGACCCGGCTGATCACCAGGGCCCCGTCTGACTGCTGTCTGTGTCTGGGGAACAAAAACAGAGACCCCCTCAGCCTGTGCTTGGGTCAAGATAGGACTCCAGCCACCAGAGCTGAAGCTCAGCCTCGTGCACAACTTTGTAGTAACACTGATGAAAGATTTAGCAGCAGCATTGTTCAACCTGGTCCTCAAATCCCAGCACTAGTGCTGTAGACTCTGGAAAAGCTTGCTGCTAGAGCAGACTTCTGGGAGCAGAAGGTGAGGGGAGCTACAGGAGAGCAGAACCAGTAGCTGTGGAAGCTCACTCGAGGCACCCTGATCTTTGTCCTTCCTATGAACCTCTGTCCTGGCTCACAGACCAGCTTGTTTTTGACAAATTTGCTTGCCTTGTGTTCACTTTCATCTTGTAGATGAACAAATTTCAGCTTTGGCTCACTTGTGGAGCCTGTATCACAGCTGCTCACTCGAGGGTTCAGGTCTTGATCTGTGGGCAAGGCTAGGGCAGTCAGGCAGTGTGGACTGGCCCTAGCTGGGGAAGCTGGCCAGCACAAAGCAGGATGGGCCCTGGCTGCATGGCCAGCAGCTCTATTCTCTCAGGGAGGAGAGAGGAAAGACAAGGCAAGGAGGTAGCTCTCCTCCACACGAACCTGCCTGTGGGGACGGTGGAGCCACCTGGGAGCTCACCTGGGAGAGGAGAGGGGCTGCCCGTCTTTCTGCCACTCAATGATGAGAGCTGGCGATGCCTCCACTGTGCAGGGCAGTCTGACTCTCTCCCCAACGTTGGCCTCCACTACTGAGGGCTCGCTCTTATCCATTCTCAATCTGTAAAGTTCACAAGCACAGGGAAAGATGCAGAAACTTCCACGTTCAGTATTTGACCTTCAGCACATGGCTTTTTTAGTCACAAGCCTTGTTTTTTGCCTCCAATGGGAAAGCACAGTCTCTGCACTCCCGCCAGAGCTCCAACACTTGCCATTACCAACATTCACTCAAACACTTAGAAAAGAGCAGCCCCAATCAAATCCTGCTCCAGTTCAGCACAGCCTGGTGCTGCACTCCTGCCATCCAGCTTAACCCTTTAGAGATGGCAACCCTGTTTCTTACAGCATCCCCCCGGATAACAGCCTAGGAAGCGTGAACAACATCAGCATATGGCAAACGGTACAAAGTCCTGAGCAGGGCAGCAAGCAGTTTCCCCCCAAGGTGCTTGTCTAGCACACAAAAATGAGCAGACATTTTTGGGGGTGTGAAGAGCCCATTGCAATCACCTGACTGCATGCAAGGCCCAGGAGCTGACCTTTCCTCTTTTAACTACAGCAAAACAATATTTTAGAAGGGAACTAAACCATGATGGTCCCAGAGTCAAATGAAACATCTCTCCCACCCTCATTCACTGACATGGAAGTCTTGATCTCAAAAAACAAAACCAAAGAGCCTTAATTCAATACATCACTTTCTGCTTTTAGGCAGAAGCAGTTAAGGACGTTGCTGGTGAGTTCAGCAAATTGGCTGGGTTTTAGGTTGTAAAGTCAACAAAGGGGAGGGATCAAATCATGGTCCCATTTAATCTGGAGCCCCAACATGCTACATTTAAGGAAAAAATAACTGGTACCCTTTTATTTCTGTGGGGCCTAGAAGCACCAAAGAAAAGTGCAAAAACCTACAAAATATGCCACCCAGTACGAGAGGAGATAATTTTGAGCCAAACTGGTTTGTTCACAAAATATTTAAATTAAATGGGTGGGGGCTAAAGTAACTGGAGCTTTTTTTAACATGCCTATATCTGTTTTGTGCTAGTCAAGCAGTTCCTATTTGCTTTCCTTTTTCCCAGAAGAGGCTTCTCTTTCTGCCTACACTAACTTGAACAGTTAAGGATGCTACCCCTGATATTTCTACTTTTATTTGAACCCAGCTCCTTTGCTGTCAGCCTCTCTGCACATCTCTGCTCAGAATATGCTTCTTTCAAGAGACCCTCGGGGAGGACAGAAGACAGCTTGTGACTGGGATCTTCGCCCGTGCCTGTTGTCAGCAGTTCAGTACTGCTTGCTTCCCAACTGTGCCCTAGAACAGCTGACCCAGGACCCTTCCAATATTCAGCTTTTCTACATGAAGAGATGCCATATGGTTCATCAGCTGGGCATGGTGGACAAACTGTTGCTGTATGTGAACTTACCTATATGTGAATTGCTGATGCACAGAGGAATCAGCTGCTTGTAGAACCTTCCTGCCTCTGGATAGCTCTTGGTTCTGCTGATTTTCCTTGTGAAGGACCTGACCTCTCTCACCCTCTGCCAGAACCGCACTCTGGTACTCTATTCAAAATAAAATGCTGTATGTGAATAAAAGGGCCCTTCTTACTGTGACCTCTTGCATAGGGTTTCTATGAGCTTGGGAGAGCTTGCTGAGCTGGAGCCAAAGAGCCCTTCAGCCATCTGTTTTCTGGCTGCCTAGTGCAGTAAGCCTGCGCTGTCTACTAATGAGAGTCACAGACCTGCAGGCAAGTAATTTTAGGCTCCTTTCTCTCCTCTCTCAGTGAACATGTCACAGCATCCCTTAGGCCACAATGCCTTCTGCCCCATGTGCCATTGCTGTGACAAAGTACACTTCAGAGATTGAAGGCTACAGGGTGCCTTTCTGACCCATCTTTTGAGACTAGTCTTTCATATTTTTTTGGGGTTGTTTCTTAAACAAGGCACATTTTTCAGAACAGAGAATCATTTGTTACCCAGTAGGACTTGTTTGGGCAACACACAAAACAAATACACCAGCAGAGACAGCTATGGCAGACTGGTCATATTACAGTGTGAGATGGAAGACCCAAGAAACTGCAGAAAATCCCTTTTCTGGAGCCTCCTTTCTGGGATTGTGAGGCAGCTGATGGCTCTCAGGAAGACATGCTCACTGTGCTGGAAATGGGGCAGGTTACAGGCAAGCCACAGCTCTGGTTATAGGGTGGCACTGCAGGGAAGGAAGTGCTTTAGGGCTATGGCTTTATCATGCGGCCTCCAAAAGAAGTCCTGTTGCCTTCCACTCCCTCTTAGCACCCCTACAGGAGAGGAGATTGACTGCTTTGACTAGCTCTTCGGACACTGCTGCAATAGAGTGAAGGCAATGCTGCTAACACAGTGTGGCAGCGGAGGAAGTTTGCTCCTACAGCTGGCTTTATTGCTCCTGTGGTCAATAACCATTAATGATAACCCCTGAGCTACCTCTCCGGTCTTAACTGGGTGATAAATCACCTGTGATCTGTAACTGAATCTGTCGGCGCTGTGTCCTCCCATCAGGAATGAGGCAGGTATAAGTCCCGGCGTCCTCCAGCTTGACGTGGCTGATCACTAAGGAGCTGTCAGACTGGTAGGTGTGCCTGCAACCAAAGTAAGGACTAACTGCCTCTGCTGGGCCACCAACAGCAACTGGCCAGGGCAGAACAGCCCGTTGTGCTGATGTTACATAAACCATCACCACGTAGTGCCCTGCTCAGCTTAGAGAAAAACAACACTCTGTTGACCACAGAGGGGTCACAGGCAGGGGAAATAACTGCAGCAGAAAGGAGGTCAGGAACAGAGAGGGAACCGAGACAGGAAAACAGGGAACTGCTTTCAGCAACTCTGTCCCATGAGGAGGCAAACTGTCCTTCCAGGCAGGAGCCTGAGCCCCAGCAGTCATCTTCAAACAGAAAAGCAGAACTAGGCTTTTCTTAACTGTGATTTTCGTAACACAAAGTGACTGTCTGGCTCCAAACTGTTGCTGGAAACAGGCTTCTCAGGAAAAAAAACAGGCTTTAAAAGTAGTTTGTAAAAAAAGTATATCTTAGATGAGAGTGCCAGAAACTTCCAGCCAGCAGAACTCCAAGCTATTTGGCTACAAGCTTCACCCTGTACTACTGACTTAGTTCTGCTCTAAGATGAATCCAACAGAGACAGCATTTTTCTGTGTCACTACCCACACATCACCTTCCACCAGTGCCTTGTTATGAGACAGCACCTGTGCTGCCCTATAACACCAGCCAACGCCTCAGTACTACTGCAGACTGTATCTGTTTCTGCTGTGCACGGATCAGGTGGATGGTTCATGCTCTTAGGTCAATACACGGGCTTGTTTATTCATTCCTTTTTTTTTTTTTTTAAGAATGTTAACAGTAAGATTACAAAGAAAATGGGCAAGCCTGTTTGGCACTCTGCCTAGCAAGGAGCCCATCTGCTCTACCATGAAGGGAGCTGCACTCACCTGTCAGAGGAGACCGGGCGGCTGTCCTTCATCCACTCCACTCTGGAGAAGGGGGATATGCCTGTCTTGCAGACCAGCTGGATGTTTTGTCCCATGATTGCTGTCACAAGGGAGGGCTTGGCTTCCTCCAGGATGGCTCTGAAAGAAAAAGCATTCCATTGGCATCCTCTCTGGGGCCTCTAACAGTGACTCTGGATGAGTCACAGCCACAGGGCAAAGCAGGACTGTCTGCCCATTCAGCTCTGATCAGATGCACCAGGCAATATGTGGGCAGCACTCTCTACATGGCAAAGGCTGCTCTGGACAGCCTGAATGTTACACTGTCTCTGAGAGAGAGTCCTACAACCCCTCTCTTCTGAAGGAGCTATGTTCAGCTTGGCAGACACACACAGATTCAATGCAAACACATTTAGATCTACACACTCCTGATCTTCAGGGTGACACTGTCTGGATCCTGACCCAAACTCTGCAGCTTAAAAAAAAAATCTTCCCTAGAACAACTCACTGCTGCTCCATGCAGTGCTGAGATAAAGGCTCTGAAGCCAGAGAGCTAAATTTGTTGGTCAGAACAAGAAAAACACCTATGGATTCTCATTTACAGTGTATGAACACCTCTCGGACAGAGACCCCAGGATCCTGCAGCCTTTCCACACATTGTACTTCCAGTGTTGTCAGAGAGCAAGGAAAGAGACAGCAGATAACTCCAGGGCCTGAATAACTTCATTTACCAAAGGGCCACATTTACAGACAAATCTTCGCATGGTATTCCCAGTTAGCTGGTCCCTGCTGGGGCAACACCTTCACTCCAGAGGAAGCTGCACTGATGCTTCAGAATGAGCTGGCAGAACAGGATTTAAAAAAAAATTTAAAAAAATCATCACCTGTGCAGAGCCCGCACTGGGAACGAGTCTGCAGACGCCTGGTGCCCAAATCCCTCTGTCATGGAAACATCTGCTCCGAAAGCCTTATGCCACTGCTTGCCTTCATGGGGCAACACATGCTGGCCACCGGTGCTCTGCCTCTCTGAGGGCCCAGGTGCTGCTGTTTCCCACAAGTGCAGCTGGCTCCGGCTGTCCAATCTGCTTCGCTGGGTGCCCCAGCGCTGGCTCTCCAGCACACCAGTCCTTGGCAAAGACTCTGACAACACCCCCCTTCTCCAGCTGTCCTGCACGGGGTGTGAAGCCCCATATGCTCTTCCTTCTTGGCTGTGACTTGCAGACTCCCTTGGAGGTGGCTGCTGCTGACCCTGAGCATCCCCTGTATGAGAGTGGGAGCCAGTGTGTTGGTGCTGCAGGGCTCCTGTGCCAGAAGGCAGCTGGTGCTCCAGGGGACTGACCCCCACAGAGTTGTGGCACGCTCTCATGCACTCCTCCTCCGAGGCAAAGCTGTTTTTGTTGCCATGACAGCCACCATACCAAAACCGGTTGCACTTGCCAACGACAGTCACGAAGTACCAGCGAGTGGTCCAGTTCGTGCAGGGGCCGTGGGCACTGGGCAGCAGGCACATGACAGGATATGCTACCAAAAAGAGTGGAACAGAGAGAGAGGTCAGGGTCATGAAGCACTAAGGTCCAGGTGCTTCAAGTCACCTGCCTAGATGATCTAATGGGCCTTGTTGGCAGAGGGCAGGTGGGAAAGTAGGACACCTGAATTTTGCACCCAGCTCTGCTTTGAAATTGGGCAGCTGCTCACATTTCTTTCTGCCCCAGTTTTGCCACTGGTGGAAGGAGAACCAACCTCAGAGACATTACTGAATCTAGATACTAGACGGATGCTTTACAGCCTTTCTCAGGGAATTGTGCAGCTGCAAGGTTGGCTCCGGGGCTTCCTCTCCTGCAAGAGGTATGTGGCTGCCATTTGCACATTTCCAGCCCACAAAGCAAGTGGATTAGACCCAGCTGTGAAGCCTCATGCACTACAGAGTACCTCTCCACGCACTGATATAAAGAGGAGCACAGTCCAATGTGTCTACAAACCGAGCCCTGTGCTCTGAGTCACAGTTATCACTGCCACGGGCTAACAAACACTGGATGCCAGGCTCTGACTGAGGGGTCCTTTGCCAAGCTGTGGCTGAGCAAAGAGGATCCAGAGAGCTCTCCCCAGGGCAGCCCCACAGGGCTGGCCACCAAGCAATCTCTGCGCTGTGGCAAAGGTCAAGGCAACACAGCAGCAATGTGCCTGCAGAGGATACAGCTGGGAACTGAAGGAACAGAGATGCTTTTGCCCAGCAGCTCTAGTGCCCTCATAGTACAGCAGGCACTGTATTGAACTCTGCTGGCTAAAAGCATCCATGCATCCCTGAGCAGTATCTCCATCCTTAGCTGTAGCTCTTATTCCACCCTTGTCCACAGGCTGTCTTGAAGGCTGAGCACAGCCCTGATTCCTCAGAGAGGCCCTACTTCTCCTAAACCCAAGTAACTAATTTGGAGCACTCCATCCTGCATCAGGGTGTTTTCTCAGGTGCAAACAACTCCCTAAGTCCTACAGACTGACAGAGATGACACAAACATACTTCTGTCCAACTACCAGCAGAGGACAACAAGAATTTCTGCAGTAGCTGACAGAACTGAACCATCTGGCTGCTCTTCTACATTCCCTCCAAGCTTCCCATGCCACAGCCACCAGGCAGAATTTCTCTCAAAGAGATAATTTACTACATTTTACAAAGAGCAGAGCCTCTACACAGGAAGCTTCTGTGTGCCACTGGATTCTGTAGGACTCTTCCTACATTTCTAAACCAAGAAGCCAAAGCATCACTTACAGTAGTTGGGCCTATTGAGACATCCTTCCCCTTGAGGGCCCAAAGCTGAAGCGACATTATCAAAACAGCAGCCGTACGTGGAACCACGACACTCGCCCGAGGGGTGCTGCTGGGACAGGGCTTGGCTTGTCTGAGAGACAGGAATTGAAAGCCAAAAGTTACCATGCATACATGAGGACAGCAGCACATGCAAGGCACCATGTCCAAGCTGTCAGCTACAGAAGGCCAGCTGTTAGAGGAACCCCTATTTGTTTGTTTGCCTCCTAGAGGCTTTCATTCTGGGAAGAGGTGGGAAACTGGGCTGTCAGCCATGGCACCAGAGCTGCTCTTCTCTGCCACACAGACCTAACCCTCCTAGAAGCAGGCCAGTCTTTTCAGCTGGCCACACCAAGCACCCCAAGCTATGAGAGGAATTACTTCCCTGACTATTTTGCCCTCAATTGATCTCCAGAGCTGACAAACAAAGGCAACTAATAGTGGCCATGCTTTTCCCATTTTTTCTCCTAGAAATTGGATGGCAAGTTTTTCACCAGCAGATATTTGATTACTCAGGATTATTCAATCAGTTCTACACAGGATGGTCTTCTACTCCTCAGACATCTCCCAGCCACCCACTCTGCCCCTGCCTACAGAGGATCATATGTGGGTGTCCCAAACTCTACAGGAGCAAAGTGGGCCAAAGAGCTTGATGCCACGCATGGAGTATTGGTCTCCAGCATTACTGGCAGAGATGAAGCACAACAGAAACCCACAATCTGAGTCACCGGGGTCAAATCTGAATCTTTGTATTCCAATGGATGGCTAAAACACAGGGTTTTTATACTTACTGTTGGAGCAGCCACGGTGGGCTGATTTCTGATTACTTGAACATCATGGTAATATTGTGGGCATCCCATGTTGTTTGGACCCTGGGCAGCTGATACTCCATCAGGACAGCATCCATACCTACAGGCAGAAGAGATGCAGCCATACCTGACCTGCCCAGCACAAGAGGCAGAGGCTGTAAATTTCAGTAAGCCCCAGGAAAGACAATGCCTCCCTGCTGGGGCCTATCTACTTCCAGCTACCTGCTTTGGTGACAAGTGCTGAAGGGGCAACCTCTCCCCAAAGGGCCTGAAGCCGGAGTGTGCCCATCTGGACAGCAGCCGTATGGGCTCCGATGACAGTCCCAAGGGCCAGCCCCTGCAGTGGAGTCCTGAGAGAAGCGGAGCTGATGGGAACCCGATGAGCGTGACTGAGATTCCCAGCGAACAGGCAACAAGTTGATGCCATGGTCCTTGGTGGATGGGACACGGTGATTCCCAGAGGTGCTATGGATCGTGGAGCTCCCAGGGACCATCCTTTCATCACCAGAAGCTGGGGAAAAAACTCCTTAAAACATGCAGGTGATCATCAAAATCTGGTCAGTTTTCCTCATCTCTGTTCTCTTTCATCTGCCCAAGGCTATAGGGCAGGCTTTTCTGTATCAGGATTTCACCTCTGAATGTGTGTCTTCTGGCCTACTCTTCTGGATTTGGTTGTTCTGAGGTTTACTCACTGCCCTGACCATTCTTTATTTTGTCCCCTGAGGAACCACCTGCCACATTATTTGTGGTGCCCTCATGCTCCTCTCTTCTTCCTATGATCTGCTTTGGGCAGCATTTCTCTCAGCCAGCACTTAAGTCATGCTGCTAGAGCCTGGGATCTATATATGGTACAGTCTCTTCTTCATGGACAGATTCAGATACTGCTCACTATCATGTTAAAAAAAAAAAAAATCTACCCTTGTCTCACTGTCCCTGGCTCCACAGATTTCTAGAAGTCTGTGAAATAAACAAGAAGAAAAGGAGGAACTCTTCCCTCACCACACCCTGTTTCAAGTCCACCATCACCAAAACCCCAAACTAACTAAATTCTTCCAAACCTGTGGCAGGGCTGTTTGGGTTGTAACGTGTCAGCAAGGACTGGCGAGTGACATCATATCCCATAGTGTCCTGCATACTGGGGACCTCTGCAAAGAGAGACATACACAAAATAAGCAGAGTTAGTCCAGCACTGTGTTCTAATAATTGCAAATGCATCCTGGGACTGTGAAGAAGCCACAGTTATGTGCACAAAGCAAACACACAGGCTAGAGACAGGCCAGCAAGAAGCTGAGAACATAAGCTGGTGCAGAGCTGGGAGTTTCTACTAAACAAAAGCATCTTAGGAAAAGCTAGGTGTGCAGCAATACCACTCACGCTGTGGCAGGTAGCAGGGCTGCATGTTGCAGCTGCCCAGGGTGGCTGGTTTCTGTGGCTGGATGGCTTTGCACGTCTCCGGACTGTAGAATTTGGAGTCGCCGTCAGCGCAGATGACTTGGCGCGTCCGGATGCCCGAACTGCAGCTCTTCGAACACTTGGGCACAGACAAGGCAAAGTGAGCGGGCAGCAGAGGCTGAATGCAGAAACCTCACAGATTAGAACTGTGGAACAGCTGCATGATTAGCTGCAGGCTGAGCACAGCTTCCTTCACCAAGACAAAGCAAACAATACTTCAGCTGGATTCATCTGAACAATTAGGAAACCATACTTTAAACCGTTTTACCAAACATTGCACCCAGCCCTGAAGCATTAGGCTCTGAGCTGTGCTCAGCCTGTAACATCCAGATGAGCTGCTGTTACCCACAGTGGTGTGGGCAGGAAGCTGAATTCCTTCAGCCTGGCCTGAAGGTATCTCAATACTATGGGGATTCACCAGCTGTGAGAGGGTCAGTTTTGAACTTTGCATTCAAGAACGACCGTTTACATTGGGAAAGCAAACTGGTGGCTTCCTTGTAAGCAGCTAACTGGAGTTCCTCTAACTGGCAGCTGTGAACGAAGAGGGAACAATGAGCAGCAGTCCAGGGGTGGGGAGAGGATGAGGTATCTGTGTAACTCACCTCCTTGTAGCAAGATCTACAAACTTTGGGAGAACATTTCTCTCTTATTCAGATGCAGGTAGGAGCCCTTCTGATATCAGAAAGCCAGGGGCCAGGAAAGATCAGATTAAGGTAAGCAACTTCTTCAGCTGTTATTAAAACTTGGCACACAACTCACGAAGAACCAGACGTAACATGTTTTAACTCAGAACAAGTTGGTCTGGCTAGCACAGAAGGGGAAAAGTGTGTTTGGAAGTCACCCGATGCATTGGACCTACCCCTATCTCCTCACCCCAGCACTTTTCCCAGGTTGAACAGAGTCTGGCTCCTTCCACAAAGACAAGACTAATCCAGCTGAAGTACAGTTTATCTGAACAATTACAAAAATGTACTTTAAACCATATCACCAAATGCAATGACCAGTCCTGAAGCCTGGAGCTCTAAGCCATACTCAGCAGAGAGCTTCTTCTGCTGTTCACAGCAATGGAGCGAAGAATTTGGAACAAGCAGCAAGAGTGGACTGTTTCAGCTTATTGGCTGCATTTTGCCACTGTCACTGAAACTATAATCCCCCCCTCAGAAGGATTTATTTTTGTAGCAGCTGCATACAAAGCAGGCAGCAGATTAACTGGAGCATTACTAGTGCCAGTTACAACGCAACTGCGAGCCAAGGGACTGGTAATGAAGCAGTACATGCTCCCAGCCTCAGCCAACGTGCAGACTGCACGGATCAAAGCTTGTTTGCGAGGAGCACAGCAATATAACCAGTTATTTCCGAACCGTGAAAGTGCGATGCTCACCAGGCCCCAATCTCCAACGTGCCAACCAATTTCTTGGATGCAGTTCTCCTTAAGGCAGGGCTGCGTGGCCGATGGCTTTGGCTCCATCAGGCAAGAGAAGTCCTGAGCCTGTGAGCCCTGCTGTGTTCTGCAGGTGACGGTCCGGGTCTGGACCCCTTCTCCACAGCTGGCTGAGCACTGCAGAAAGGGGCCCAACAATTACAAGGAAGCACCTGGTTTCCATTTGCATTTCCAGGCTGTGCTCCCTAACATTAGGGCAGAGCACCATTTTGAGGTTATCTAAAACCACCAATCATCATTAAAATAATCTTCTGGGACAGGGTTTAACAGAGTAGTTGTTCATGCTGTAGAAGAGACAAGACAGGGCCTGGGGGATATGGAGCTCACTGGATGATTTTGGCCTAGTCATGTAATTTCTCTTGATCTCTACCAAAGAAGACATGGAGAATGATTTTGGAAAAATATGAATACTGCAGAATACATTGAGAACGATAAATGGCAGGAAATACCTGGAACTTCACGTTATGTACTCCTGATTAAAATCAGCTCAAGGTAAAGAATTCAAGGGAAGATAAAAAGATTAGGTTCTTGTATTGCTCATGTTTTCTCCCTGAAGACCTTGTGCTCCATTTTTATGGTGTGGAGCTGTGACAACTTCTATACTATTAACTGGTTTGTGACATTTTCAGTGCCCTCTTAAATTCACAGTGGTGTTTCCTGGAATCCAGCCTACTTCTCCATGAATTACCAAGAGCATTATGAACTACAGAGAGCATTAACTCGGTGACAGTCTGAGTTACTTTAGATGAGCTTCCCAGCTGAGTTTCAGCCACTCATTTACTAAAGTGACCTTTTATCTCTGACAGTACATGAAACAGTCACTTTTGAGAACCCCAGAATGAAACACTTAAGTATCAGTTTGTAAGTACCCAATACTCGGTGCCTCCCCTAAACAGTCATGCTCCACAACCCTAAATTCATCTCAGTACTCACACATCACATCTCACAAGAGGGGAAAGGAAAGAAAAAATGTTATCATGCCTCAAAGCTGCATTTTATGCTGCTGCACCTCTCAGACTAAGTACCACCACAAGACCGTAAGTCAAATGTTGCCAGCATGCACATACTTATTTTAAAAGAGGAAAATTCACTTGAGCTTCAGGGACTGAGTAGACACTACCTTTACTTTACAAGTCCTTGGAAGGCAAGATGCCCTCTAAATGCCTGGCTGGCAGCACTGAGCACATACAGATTGAATGGTTTCCTCTCCTGAAGATTCAAATGCACACAGCCATCAGAAATGCACCATGCAGCTGTGTTCAGAGAAGCCCTGTACTGACACATAGCAAAAAGCAGGTCACCAGTGTTTCAAGAGTATCTTGCTTACCAACCGTTGTGATTTTAGTACTGCTGTCCAGGGCTAGCAATGCTGAGGCAGCAATATGCATGGAAATAAACAGTACAGGCAGGAGCCACGAGCCCCTGTTTTACAGAGAAAGAAGTGTTACTGCACATTATCAGCTGATGGACATCAGCTCTCTTGCCCACCGTCCACCTTCACCCAGCCTGACTCAGAAATGCAGCTAGTGATGGGTCTGACAGATCTGAAAAATACAGAAGTGGGGGAAGGACTAGCAGACCAGCGAGGAGAGAACATGCAATGAGAGGAGCAGAGGTGCAGGGGCACGCACAGTTTTGAGAAACGGGGATGTGCTTATAGGAGGGCACTGCTGCTAGCTAGCTGGACAACTTGTTTGGAGGACTTCAGGAACACATCCTATACCTCTGTGCACCACCTACCCAGGGACACACACTTTTTACAGTTCCAGAGAAGGAGCCCAGCTCTTTACCCCCAAGCTTTGGCAGATCCTCCTTCAGTAGGTGGCAAGAGGCAGCTGCCTCCCAGACTCACCTCTGACCAGGGCCCTGTGCTCCAGGTCGCACACTGTCTGATGTTGCAGGGCTGGCTGCTGCGAGGCTGCTGTGCAAAGGCCATGCACTCTGCATTATCCACCACCCCTTGGGGGCTCTGACCGTCAAATGCCACACAGTAAACGGAGCGAGTCTGGGTGCCCCCACCACAGGTAGCTGAGCAGGATCCCCACTCCCCTGTTTTCCACCTGCAGGTCACAGAATCAAGCAAACAAATGTAAGCCCAGCTAAACTGCCCAGAGGCACAGGGGAGGCCAGTGTCACCTCCCTGTTGTAATCAGACAGAGAAAAATGACCCTTTGCAGAAAAGAGTCAGAGGCAAGTTCCCGTTAGACCAAGCACTGCCCAGCTTAATTAGCAATGCAGAGCATAAGTCCCAACTCCAGAGACAAATCCCCAACTCATTCTCTGGAAGTGCAGAGCTCTCCCAGAGGGGAAAGATTTCTCTCCATGGCTTTTGGTCTCCTGATGTCTGCAAAAATCTTGTATCTGGAATGGAACATCAAAGAAAAGGAAAGAAAAAAACAAAGAAAACAAACCAGATCTGCTAAAAGAAAAGCAACCCACACCAGCCTAACCACCCGTTACACTCCAGACATGCTCAGAAGCAGTAGAACCAAGCCAAGACCTCGCTCTGCCTACAAACCATGCCAGACACTCTCAGAAGTGCTTGTGAACTTTTCGCTGACAGCCAGTAGGAAGCTGGTTTATTCCTCCCATCGGCCAAATTCTCTAGTAGCAGCACATAGAAAAAAGCCCCAAAAACTTTAAATAGATTTTGTCCTGTGTGTGGTTGCTGAAGCTGTTGCAGAAATGATACAACCTTGCTAACAGAAGGGGGAATGTCAACAAAACAATCTGGCTGTTTAGATGCTAAAAATCACTGCCCTTGTCCGCTCCTGTGTCTCAGAGCTGCCCAGGTAGCTGGGAGCACGCCTTACATGGCCTGGCTTCAGGGAGAACATTCCCAACTCCAGCGTGCTGCGCAGTCAAAAGGCACCAGTGATGGAGGGGGAGCATCATGGTGGTCTGCTTGTCAGCTCCTACCTCCCCTTGCAGTCAGGGTAAGCCCCAGTCAGGGAGTGAAGGCAGTTCATGTTTTCTGCCCTAGCCTTCTAGCTACTTCCCTGGTCTGTCCTCACCATCCCTATTTTTCAGCCAGCTAATTCACATTCACACCCTACCAGAAACTCTGCAGCAGACTCAGCCATGTTCATCTCCTTAAGATACCCTTCTTTATTGCTAAAGATGCAAATATCACCCAAAACCTGAATGGCCTTTGCTATAAAATAAGATGTTCCCCTTGGAAATGGAACTACAGCAAGTAGTAGTCAGAGTGGTGTGGCTGCAGGGCTCAAAATAAATTCATTGATCAAGATTTTTCAGAAGCTTCAGTTTTTAGAAAGGCTGTATCAACTGGATGAGCTCACCTACAGCTTCCTTCAACTGCAAGTCACATCTTCTCTGACATAAAGCTAGGACCCTCGAAGGGCAAAGAATTGCAAGTCCTAAGGTACGAGTAGTTTGCTGAGGGACAACTCTTGCTTTCATTCTTTTTTACTTCTCATACCTCAGTATACATTGTTAGCATTGTACCTGCCACATCCTTGTACCCATCACAGTATATAGGCAGTTTTCTGTCTGCTATAGGGCCCATGCCAAAGAGGAAGAGCTTTTGAGAAGCTGAGGGTTTTGCTCTGGCACACTGGCATCCTGGCCAATGTTTCAGTCACTCAATCCATCATGCTCTCTTTTCCTTTCTGTTCTTTTATTTATCTTGATAAACCAAACAAAAATCTTCCAGAACATCCTTTCACCTCTCTGCCCTGATTCCAGAGAGAAAACAACAATTGTCAGGATGAGCAGCCAAAAGCTATCAAGAAATTGTCCCCTTCTCAGTCCCATAAGAATCAAGTTACCAGAGTGTGCACAACCACCTAAGCAAAGCTGCCAGGCAGCACCCTCCACCATCATTTTCACAGTCAAGAATCAAAAGCAAAGCACCACCTGCTGCTGCCACCAGTGCTAGAGAGGAAAGCCCCCACATCCCCACAGACTTCAAGTGGGCAACCAGGTGGAGAGCAACTGCCTTCCTGTGCTTTCTGTAACCTCCTTCTTGTTACCTCTTCATCCGAGAGCTCCGTGCTCCACTGTGGCTCCAGGCTTGTGGCAGATAGATGTAAGAAGTCCTTTATATATAGAACAAAGGATTTAAAGAACTGAAAACAAATAGCTACAGGCTACCATGTATTCAGAAATGCTCCCAGGTTTCCAAGTGCCCTCTCACCCACAACAGCACTCTGATGTCTCTACTGCACCTACCAGATACACAGTGAGATACACAAGTAAGGCTCTGGTTACAGCTCTGAACACCCACGTAAGAACTAAGTGAAGCCAACTGCAAGGCTATGTCAGCAAGGGACAAGATGAAAATGGCTGGGTAAAGGGGTTTGAAAATGCTGCAGAATTAGAAGATTCCAGAATTCATCCCTTTCTAATAGCAAGAACACTGGGAATGCAGAAATTACACAAAAATGACACCCTCCGACCTACTCTGTCTTTGCAGGCTCCAGTTGAAGAGAACAAAAACCAGAGAATCCATTTCCTATCTCCTATGTAGGCTAGAAGACTATCTTCCACAATTATACTCGGAAAGCAAATTTAAATTATGAAATGAACATAGAACATATTAAGCACTTTCGTTATGCACACAGAAATGCTCATCACAGTATTATCATCACCATCTTTTTTCTTGGGCTTTCTCTAAGAAGTGAAACATTTCCTTGGAAAGGGTCATGCTGGAGGGCAGGAGAAGCGAGAGGGACGTTCTTCTTCTTGGTTTCAAAAGCACCTCAGAAAGAAGTCAAGAGTCCAGAAGAGGAAAGGAAGTCTTACCGTTTTGTCTGGGGACACGTCTGACGGCCACATGTCCGGTTATTGTCTGGTTGTGGCTTATTCCTGCACATATAGTCTGGATAAATTTCATTGTCTATGGTACAAAACACCAAGCGGGATTGGAAACCTAAAGGAGAAGCGAAAGAGTATCTGATCAAGTCAAGCCACCCAGGACTAGGTTTGCAACACACTGGTGTTGGCAAAACAATTTTCTAAAGTGATGCTTTTATTGTTATTGTCTCATTAAAGCTGTTTTAGTTTTATTTCCAACATGTAAGTGTCTCTCCCTTTTCTTCTCTCCCTCCCCCTGCCCGGGAAAGGGAGAGGGGTTAACAGAGAGCATCTGTTGTCCCTTTAGTGGACAGCCCAGCCCCAAATCATGACAGTGACCCTCTGTAGACAAAACCTTAGCTGCCCCCTGCAGATACTTGTGCTGTCTTCCAGCAGGAGACCGCTGGGGAGCAGCTGCAGAGGGCAGCACGCAGCCACACTGTCCTTCGGGTGTGGAAAGCCACACCAGCCGCCAGAGCCCAGGTCCTGTCCCCTTACCTCCTCCACACTCGGAGCTGCACTCACTCCAGGAGCTGTAGCTCCAGCTGTAACCGGAGGCCTGTCCTTGCACGGGCAGGTAGTACTCATACTGCACCCCTGGGTTTGGCTCCTGGCTGATGAGCTGTGAAAGCATGGGATAAAGTCAGGGAAATGACAACAGCAGCACTTTTCCCATTCGCAGCATTTCCCCACCATGTCTGAGGGTTTGAGCTGACCTGTTTCTCCTCCCATTCAAGAAGTACTTATTCTCTATGCTGCATTTTCTCCTTGCCTTCCATGAAACTCCAGAGAGCATTATTTTTCAGAGAAGGGTGCATTCATCCCTCTCAGAGACAGAAGATCCAGCTGCTCCTTTGAGTAGCCTTGCCTGGCCTGCAGCACACTAACAAGCAGTGCCCTAGAGCCTGTACCTGCCCCAACAACATTTGGTGCTGACTCTTCCCTCCCTTGAAGTCACAGCCCAGGGGAACAGGCAGGAAGCCAACATCAAGCCTTGCCATGCTCCTTTCTGGGCAACAGAACCAAAGTCCCCTGCAGCCTTGACACTTATCCAGTCTTTCTCATGTGGTCCCCAACAATGAACTCCCACTGCACAAAGTGAGGGCTGCTATGCAAAGCGAGAGAGCAAAAGCATCAGCAAGGGGCAGGCACAGCCACTTACCTCAATGACAAGGGGTTCTGTGGTGGGACCACGGGCGTGGAGGAGCTCTGGGGCCAGATCACCCTCTGAGCCACGGTCGTAGTGCATAACCGTGCTAGCTATGTGCAGTGCTCGGCTGAAGTCAATGGTCCAATGCCCGTTCAGATAATACACCCCCTGCACGTTCTTGACAGCTGGACAAACCCATGTGCCAGAGAAGAAAAGGCAGTAAATTAACACGCCTATAACCTGACACCTGGCTCCAGATATCCCAAGACACAGCCTGCTCTAGACTTTCAGGGTATTGGCAATCCACAGAGCTCTCGGCCCCACCATTTGAATGAACCCCAGCTCCTTTACATCAGTATTGTAACCCTTTAAGCATGACAACAATCTAATATGGCAGCATTTACCAACACAGCAAAAATTCACACATCGAAAGAGGACCATAAGAACCAAAGAGGGATGTTCCTGTTTCCACTCAGCACTGTGTCCCAGGTGTAGCAAAAAAAAAAAAAAAAAAAAAGAGACCATCGTCCAGCAATACTGCTCCACTTGTAATTCTCTCTTGCCAGAAACTGTTCTATGTTCAGACAGTGAGTGGTTCTTGCCACCTTTGCTGCACACCAAGCACTTTTTTGCTACACAACCAAATGCCTCCAGTATATTCCAGCCCTGTCTCTGCATTCCCCACTATCAGTTACTGAGGCACAAAGTCTGTGCCCCACTTCATGTTAAGATGTGGGCTTCACACCCCACTGCCTCTACACCACTACACCACTATCCTCTTCATCAGACATGCCTATTCAGAAGGCAAAGATTTTGGTGCTGCACCCAGCTTTCTACAAAGGAAAACATCACCAGACTGATCTGTCCAAAGCATCGGGCAATGGAAGAGTCAGAAAGCAGAAGAGTATTTTCTTTCTCAACTGGAATTTCCTGAGGCCTGCCCAGAAATCTAGGTGAGGACTTTTCCTCCTCTTTTTTTTTCCCTCTGCAGCATGACTAGAGTTTGAGGCTGTAGAGATAAATACTCAAAAGATATCTACAGAGAAAAGAAGCCCGAACTTTTGGGTGGCAGGAGGAGTTAGAGTTTACATTCACCAAAAAAACAGCAGAACTCATAGCCAAATTTTGCTACATCAACTAGACTCCTTGTAATTGCCAGGCAGGAAGTCTAAATTGGGGGTCTTTTTATTCACCACCCAACAGCAAGATCATCACAGGAGAGAAAATGAGGTAAACTTGAAGCCCAGAGTTGAGCATCGCTAACACTTCAAGGATACTCGATATTCAGACACTGATTTTCTGAGAATTTTTCCCTCTGCCATATCAAAGTGTGGTGTATCTGAAAAATCAAACTTCAATGCAATGGCTGGAATCCAACTGGACTGAAACACAGATCCTGACATTAGTCTTACCCAGAAAATTCCTGCTGGGCATAACTTCCTTAATTTGGATGCTAGTGGCTCCCACGGGGATGATAAAGATTTGATTGTAACCTGAAAATAAAAGGGGATTATTCAGTATCTGCCTGTGGATTCCACACAGCCTCTCTTCTGTGCCAAAGATGCTCATGGTTTTGTTGGTGCCTGAACACCTGGATGAGCTTTATGATGGTGGCTTGAAGCACTTCAGCTGTCATTTTATCTGCATTCTGAATAGCTTCACCTAAAACTATCCACAGGTCAGTCCATGTGTAAAAAGCTCCAACCACACCTCAGAAAAGTAATCACAAGGGTGAGTGCGAAGTCCAATTTTTAGATTTTAAAATCTTTGGGATTTCAGCAAGCATTGCCTTGGGGCTCAAAGAGATCTGGCCACAGTGCAGTTATCTTGAAATTACTCAAAACTGGCCAAATGCAGAAGATGCAGTCCCATTTCTAGCCTTGTACCTGGTGGGGTGATTAGGACACTGGGCAGGGGGACAGTCTTACGAAGGAGGTATATTCATATAGTAAGTACATTTATAGCACTTGCGGGAGACAGAACAGGGAAAGACACCAGCAGCATGGCAAGTACTTTAGTCTGTACTGAGACTATGGAAGTGATTCCCAGGATAAGGCCATCAATATATTTTCTGATGCTAAAGCAGCTAAAGAGCCACATGCCATTCACAGATATTTCAAGTGAACATCCAAGCCTGCCTAGGAAGGTCATGTGAGCAGATGTCCCCACCAGCCCTTACTGCAGCTTGACTTTAGGTTTAACTCTCTCCTTCTCACCTGCCCAAACTGTCTAGATCATCTGTACCTTTAGGGAGGCTGGGCACATCAAAAGTACCCTTCACACCATAGCAGGTGCTGCCATCTCCTCCACACTGCAGGCACTTGTCCTCCTTCTTGGCAGATTCCAGCATGTTATCACAGCCAACAGCCTGTCAGAGCACAGAGGCACTGATATGAATACACCATAATGACAGAGGAAATAAGGAAAAAATGGCCAAATGGTGGACTGATCTAATGAGAAAGCCTGAATCTAGGGAATCTGGGAAGCCAGAAGGCAAGGAAGGAGTTGTCAGAGAAACGACAGAGTTAGCATCTTCTATTTCACATTCAGAGACAGAGATAAATGCTGTCCACATGTTCTTCAGCACCTCAAGAAACAGAACGATTCTGCTTTTCTGGTATTATTATCAAGGGCCAAGTAGAACAAAGGGAAGCAACAGAAAGAGTGACAGTCACAGTGGTAAAGGCAGGAAGCAATAAGATGACTCACCTGACAAACTCCCTCTACACAGATGTCCCGCTTGCCAGGTTCACAGGTAGTCCCATCTACCACTGCTTCCTTGTGCCTGTAGTAGAAGTTCTCTCCCTTGGGAATACAGTTTAGTTCACACTTATTGGGCGCTGGTAGGAGAAAAAAACCAAACATTATATACTATGGCTAATAGTTTGCTAATGCATCAGCAGCCTGGTTTTAGATCACAGGAGCAGAAACAGAGAGGTGGACTGATATTAAGTGGCAGATATTGAACCAATTCCTGGGTCACAAACTGCTGGGGGCTGGAAAAATACCCTGGTAAAGCCTCATTGTATGCAACCATTTGCTCAGGCACCTTGGCTGGCCAGTGGTGGAGGATGTTGGGCCAGGTGGATATTTGGTTATGCCTTGGTAGGACTGTTCTTATGCTGCCTTGGAGTACAAGGTTTTCTAGAATGAGAACAAGTGCTGGTATGGAAGACAAGGGAGCTGTTATCTTAACAGCCAGCAAACAAAACTTTAAATCAAAATCCCCTGTAATTTGTTAAACCACTGTGATAACATATCAAAGCTCAGAGCAAGGACTTCTGGTTCCTGCACCTGCCTTCTGAACTGGTTCCTCAAGAAAGCATGGGCAAATTGCAAGAGATGTTGTATTTTCTGAAGCACTCCTTAATTATATGCATTTGTTTCTCACGTGCCCTGCTAAAATTATTTCATCAGTATTGAAAAATACAGCAGAGCTTCTGCTTCTCTAATACACTAGGACCTAGCTGCAGCCATTTCCAGCTCCCTTGAGCAATGTTTCTGAAGAACAGCTGTTAAAAGAGACAACTATGTATTGCTGCAAAGAGAGATGTTTCTTGGACCATGCATCTGACATCTTCATGAGAGGAATGCTTTGCTGCTGGCAAAGTTTTTTTCCGTGCCAATGCCCCACCTGCTACTGCAGCTAAGGAAGTACCCTGCTAGGATACTACAGTCAAAAACATTATAGTCACTTCAGAACATACTGTTGATAGTCAGGGATGATGAGTAACCCTACGTGTTTGTCGTTACCTCCATAATATGGAAGCCACTTGTATTTCTTTCCTTGGAATTCTTTCCCATCGAACTCTGCACATTGCTCTGCCCGGAAATCCAGGGAGCCTTCTGGGCAGCTCTGTTTGGAGGAGAAGATGTTTGCACTTGGCCATTATGAAAAGGAGGACAATTAAGTGTATAATTAAAAAACGATTTTTTGTTATTGCTCCCATAGAAAATCAGAGGCACAAATTCAGTATGCTTTTGATGGGGTAAATGTTGGTGAACAGCACGCACCAGTGATGCCAGAGAAAGACAAACTAATAATGACATATTACTTCTGAACAAGCATGATGTTTGTCTGGAGAAAAGGTGAAACAGGCAAGCACAAACAGAGCACTGTACCTGAACATTGCACGACTGATAGCTTCGAGTTGGTCCAACACAACTGGAAGCACTTTCTGTCCTGAAAGACAGAAAAACAACATGAAGTTCTCTGAAGAATACACACACGAAAAATAATCTTATGGCAGTCATTACAAATCACCTTCACATCAAGAATGTCACCTTCACAGAGTTTCCTGAAGCCACAAAATAACTAAAATACATTTACTTTCTATTAGAGAAAGCTGGCATCTTCTAGTACCATTTTCTGCTATGGTTTGCACTGTGGTATGAATGAGACACACCATGAATGATTGCAGCATAGCTCTTCAGGGTCATGTTTTCAGTAAATAACGTAAGCAGAGCTTTTTGTCCTTTGTCCACCAACACACACCTGAGGTGTCCTTACCAGAACCAGAAACATGCTATGAGCAAGAGGGTAGTAGCCTATTCAGAACAGGTATGCACATCACCCATCATGCTGTTTACATGCACACTAGGCCCATTAATAGGAAAAGCTAAACATGCCTGGGGAAAGTGTGCAAGACCCTCATTCCAGTCAAACGTCTCCAGCTGAGAATTATGGAGGTAAGTGTTATGGAGGAAATTGATCTGAAAAGCCAAGAAATGTCCAATATCTCAGCATTCCTAAAATAGAGAGACAGGCCCCCAGGGATTCTGGCAGGTATCTACTGTAACACACAGGTGTATACCATAACAGGCAGCCTTCAAAAGCGACCTTTCTTTATTCTGGGTGGGAAGAAGCAGTGCTCTGTAACTCTGGAATCTTCTTCTAAAAAAACCCCTCTCATTTCTCTAAATATAAAGCAGCTGTTTTTTTCAGGATATTGAGAGTCTGGCTTTTTTTTTTTTTCTTCTCTCCTTTTCTTTGTTTTTGTCCACAACAGGATCTCTCAGGTCCATCATTCCCAACAGGTGCAGTCCCAGCCCTCATCCTGCATCTAACCCAGCTGCAAGATGGCACAGTGCTAGCAGTGCTTGAGCCAGCACCACTCTTCCACTTCTTGTGGGGCAATTTACCTTACTGGGAAATATAAGCCTGGGAAAATCTTGGCACAGTTATCAGCTCTCGGGAGAAACCTGTTGCTCTGGATTGTTCTCCCTCTCCCCTACATGTGCCATGCTAGACCCGATTGCACAGCCACAGATCTCGCAGAGAAACCACAGTGCTCTAGGGAAGGAGCCAAAGCAAGGATGTTTTTAAGACAGCGTTATTCAAAACAGCAGTGATGATGCTGAAAGCTGAGGATCATCTCAAAGTGGACTCAGGTAACTTATTCCCCTGGAATCAAACACTAGGTTGTTTTTTGTTCTGGATGTACAGAAGCACAGGAGCTCAGTAACAGAAACACACATTTAAAGAAAGGAAAAGGAGGTTAGCCCTCACCTTTGGGAATAGCAGCGCCGTTGCCGAAAGCTGACTCCACCGCCACAGCTCCGACTGCACTTGCCCCATTCACCCCAGTTTCCCCAGACACCAATCTGCCGTTTCATCCGGCGGCCCTGTAAATAAAAAACCCCACAGACATATCAAATGGACACAGCAACACAGGAAAAAACTGATGAAAATGAAGAAGAGCTCCTTTGTTTTCTCTTGCAAGAGATGTCTTGCTGGCCTGTATTCCTAGTGGCAGTGGTTTGCCTAGTAGGAAAAGTGGCAGAGCATAATACATCAGAAATATCAAGCCTCTAATATCTAGGAGTATTAGCTTTCTGAAGCCATGTAGCACATCCAGCTTTATAATCTCCCTTAAACTGTTACTGTTTGTCTATTCATAGAATCTCAGCGCTTTTGAATAACCATCTGAAAGAGGATAACATCTTCCTCTCAGCTAGGCAGCAAAGGCAAATCATTACTTCAGGGACTATGAGCACTGTCAATCCACACCAGATCAATAGAGTCACTTAATCTCAAATCCCTGGCTCCAAGCCAGATACTTAAGAGAAATAAAGGAAGTCGTAAAGAAACCCTCAAAACATACTTTTTACTGCAACAAAATTCCATACATGGACCCTTTTTTTCCCCTCCCCAACTGTGTCCAATGATAAGCTACAGCCTTAATTAATTTTGTGTTTAGAAAGTCTGAAGGGAAACCGGCATTAAGAGAAATAAGCATGATAATATAGACAAGAAGTTACAAGTGCAACAGAATGAACAAAACCACATAGTCTTAGAAGCATGTGAAACATCATATTTTCAGGAAAAAAAGGCCTACTGCAGCTGATGGGATCCACATACAGCAGGACATGGGGGTTTAGCAGGAAGAATAGCAATATTCGGAAAAAAAAGCCAAAAAACCTGCAAGATGCAACAGGATTAATTCTGTTTGGGTAAAGAAGGTAGACAGAGGGTTACTCAGAGAGTGATGCTGTAAAGACAGAGTTTGCTGTGCACCTGCACCTGTAGAGCAGTTTATGTATACGCTGTACAGTTTAGAAGGTCATACATACCATTTGAACACAGGTATTTGGGGTAGTGAAGGGTGGGCAGGCAGAGAAATAAAAGGTAAAAAATTGAGATGTAGTCTAATTCCCTTCCACACACACAGTATCTCACCAAATCTACATAACCCCTGGGTCTGGGTCCCAATCCACCCTCTAGTATCACACAGTCCCTTTTGACTTGAACACAGCACCCCACATTCCCATCCTCTATGGTTCCCTGCTTGTGCTCTGTTTCCATTCCTTCCTGTTGTAAGCTACTCCCTGATGATCACCTAGCTCGTATAAGCCATCATAAGGGTTTTCTGCCAGAGTAGAGGAACATCCTAGAAATGGAGAATTTCACTACAGCAGGGATACTAACCCAACTGGCCTCACACTTTCCACCCACCCACATCACTTCCCAAGGCCTACAGAAAAGGCACAAGCTCTTCATTTTAAGAACATAATTTTCACTTCAGTTAAGTGATAACATAAGACATCCAGGTCTCTGCGAGAAATAGGAGCTAGCCTAATAAATTATCCAGTGAATCCAACTCAGACAAGATGTATGGGTTAATCCTCCCTTGTAATTTAAACATTTTTTGTAATTTTCCACACATACTGCCTGCCTGACTGTATGTCCTTGAGTTATGAACTTGTTTCTCTCTTTCTTTCACTCCCTTTTAAGGAATAATTCTCTGCTGCTGGCAGAGCACCACAGTCAATCATCCTACCATATTTATGTGCTTGCTACCAAATTACCCACAACTACCTAACTGCAAAGTGACCCCAAATTATTCCTGCCTATGACCTATATTGCTCTGAAGTGAAACACTTCATTCTGGCCCATGCTATTTGATTTTCTTCACAAAAGTTTTGTGATCTTAAAGGTCTCTTCCAACCAGGGCTATTCTATGATTCTATAATTCTTTCTAATACCTCTGCAAGCAAAATCCTGTACTACCCAGGTTACAGCCACTTTAACATACCTTCTCTCTGCTAAGTCAACATCTCCCTGATGCCTTGCCAAACCCTTCTCCCATTCCAGATATTGAGATATGTTTGTATTCTGCATTCTCATTGCCTTTCCAGGAGTAATCCCATCAGAGTTTCACCTTTCAGCAAAGCATCTTATTTTCCCAAGTTTTTCTTTCAGGCACCTAGTTCCTCCCCCTGTAATCCTTCCCCCCTTACTCTCACAAGATTGAAATGTGCTACCATTCTGTTTCTCTGCAGTTTTAGTTCTCTATATTAACTGACTGATTTCAGTGCAGTATTAGCTCACTCTGGAAACAAGGGACCTTTCAGCCAGCATAAGGGAAAAGAAAACGTGTAGATAAAAATCCAAAGGAAGAGCATTCGAAAGACAGACTGCTGGAAGGCAATTAAGATAGAAAGTCCTTCCCTGACACACACACCAGCCTGATAAATATTCCAATACCCCTCCTACAGAAGTAGCACTCTTTATTCCTTCTATAGAGAGTAAAATCTGTAGGGACTCTGTTGTAAGGCTTATGCATCTGCAGAGTACAGGAGCAATCATTTTCTCAGTATCACTCCGTTTATGTACACCCCAAAAGCAGCATCAGCCAGAAGAATCTTCCCAAAGCTGTGTAGTGTTAGAGCAACATTCTAATAGGGGCCTAAATCCCACATTCAGAAATCTGTGCACAGTCTTCATTACTACAGTAACTGCATGCATGTGTATACAGGCAAATATAAAGTTGCATATTTATAATAAGTAAGAAATCTATTATTACATAATCTGATAAAATGTTTTTAGATGCTGTCATCTAGCTTCTGTTCCAAAGGCCTCTTTCTGCTCTCTTCACACTCTGGAATGCTTTTATCTGTTGTCAGCCAGGATGACTAAATCCCAGTCCCTCCTGTACGCCAGAAACAAAAATCTACAAACTTCACTCTTACCTACTAATTTGGTTCCATTCCTCCCTCGCTTCAGCCTAACATGCATACAAGAACATAATTCCTTCATCTGCATTAAGTATACATTTCAATGTTTCAGGGAAAGCAAGAGAAAGTGGATAAGCATCTTACTTGTCTTCTAAAAACTCCAGAAGGGGCAGTCAGTTAATATCCAACTGCTCTGCCTAGTTTTATTGCTTGTTAAAACAAGAGAAATGCATACCTTTTGGGGATATTGATGATGCGTATGACCCTGGCACTACATGCTCTCAGTGCTCATTGGTAAACAGGCTGCTGTGGTACAAAAATTTAGAAGGCCAGTGATTTCATTTTTATGAACACTATATCGCTTTCATCAGTTCCTGGATAGAGGCATTGCTGATGTGGTCGTAGCATCTGCTGTTACCAGGCCAACTATATCTGATAAAATCAGCAAGTAACAAACACTATGCCTCTGAGTCACTAGAGCTCCAGATGTCTTTAAAGACAATTCCAGTATGCATCAGACAAACTAAAGAATTCTGGAAGAGGGCCCTAGATAACATAATATATACCATGTAGTATTTATTTTTTATATGAAACATGCACTGGAAGAGTAGTTGTGAATAGGACTTGATTCAGACAGAGAATGTTGGCAGTATGTAGGAACACTTTAAAAAGGGCCCTTGAAAGACTTTTCAGTCAGTCTGATGAGATGGATAGGAAACTATGCAAGGGAAGAGGACTGTGCTTCCCAGACAGATGCATTGCAGGCATGCAGTCATCCACAAAGTTCATATAACCAAATGTGGACTAGTGATTCAGCATGAATCCTAGTGCCTTGTTGCAACTCAAATACTAGCAAGCTATCAAAGCAAAAATCAATTTACTATACTGTCCAAAGTGAGCAGTGAAGGTCTGCAGTCACAGGTCCAAAAAACCTAAATCCCAGCCAAGTTCTTATTCCTAATGTTTCCCTCACTCCTTGGGCACCTTTGAAGGCTTAAAGATCAACCTGAATTATTCTGTGATTCTTTGTGCTACCTTTCCAGACTGACAACAAGCAACAAAACATCATGTTACATCACTGCAATAGTCGCTGCTCAAAGCACATGGTTACCAACATCTATGCTATGCCTGAGAGGTTTTGGACAATGCTAGTGCTTACTTTCAGCTCAGCAGGTCACATAGCTTTGGCCCATTGAGCTGCAATTGAAGCATCTTTTTGGACACTGAGAAGTTTTTACTGTGATTTCTTGAGCTGCATCACATAGTTACTAGACTCCATTCAGATCTGATATCTTGGTGCCAGCACTGCAGACATGGTGGGAAATCCTTGACATTGGAAGTTGACTACAAAGTCCTGCTACCCACTGAAAATAGATATTGCTGTCAATGATGAGTAATGTGAGATTGATTCCTCAAGTGTCATTTTATGCAGCATTTCCATGGCTTAAAACTATAGTAAAAATCAGACTCTCTTTAACCTTTCTTACTATTTCTCAAATAGCACTACATCCTTTAATTTGATAAATATCTGCTTTCTGGGGTTTACAGTGTCTGAAATAAGGTCAATATTTATTTTGACATGCCCCTGAACTGTTGCCCCATTGATGAAATATGTATGAAAGAAGGGTGAAAACCAAACATTTCAAAAAAGAATGTTATGACCACAGTCATTTATTCCATAATGGTTTCATTGCCAAAGTCTTGGCAAGTAAGAAGTCCCCAGTGAAAAATGCAGCTTTGCTAAGTTTGAATTATAATTGCTTAGAGGAAAGTTAATTGCTTAGAGAAAAGTTAATAAGGCAGGGCAAAAGAAAAACAGAAAACTGTGAATGTGCTCTGAGGGTTGTCTGCTTTCTGTCGGCTGGGGGCCAGTAGCACAGGGCTCTCCCGAGGCAGCAGGGCAAGCCAGGGAGCCACACAAGCTGGGGGGGACAGCCCCAGCCCCAGGAATTGGGCACCTCCAGCCAAAGCCAGGACAGGACGTGGGCCTGGCTCATGAGGGTCCATGGCCAGGCAGGACAGAGCTGTGGGGAGCTGGGGATCAGACCTGCTGCACCATTGCTGGGGCAGGGGCTGACAGCCCCAGGCAGCTGCAATGGGGTTTCAGGCTGTGGGCAGGGTGAGTTGAGGCCAGCCAGGGCCAGTAAAGCCTCAGGGCCCTGACAAATCAACCCATGTGAAGTATGCTCTTAGACCATGTGCTTTTCAGAATGTGAACCATTTCTTCCTCCCTTCTATATCCAGAAGACCTGCCCAGTACTCCAAAGATGATCACCTATATAGCTAAGCCCTGCAAGACATGTGGCATTCACCACTCACACTTAATTGAAAGGGAGCTGAAAACAGTCAGTATATCTCACACATTTATAATGTAGATAGATGCTACTTATTCCAATAGACGCATTTTAAAGATACATCCATCAGCAACCAGCTATGCTATTAGCTGAAAATGCAAGAAAAAAAATAGGCAAATGAATCAACCTGCATCAGCAAAGCATTTTTTTATAATTCTGTCTTAACCATTGATCTTGGCTCAGACACAGCAGGCTTGCAAAGAGCTTTGAAGGTGAAGAATGCCAAGTACCATTTTTATGAATAATGAATAAGCAATCAAAGAATTACATTTGAGCAAAACCAGAAAAACAAGAATGAAAGTGAACAAGATGGTGACAGCAGGAAGCAAAATACAAAATGGTACAGAAGAAGAGTATCTTATTAAGACAAACTGCTTCACAAAGAGGAGAAAAAACCCAAGGCTTAATTAGTTTTAATGGCTTGGGGCTTTTACACTGTGTCTCCTTTCATTCCCCTCTGCCACCCTAGTCATGGCTTGTTAGCATATCCCCTCTAACAAATCCACTGAAATCCATCATTTCCCTTACATCATCATCTCACCAAAACACTTGAGGTTCTCCCTACATCACTTAACCCACTGCCTCATTGTTCCCAACTCTTTTCCACGTTCCCTGTGTTCACTTCTCCACAGCACTCCTCACTCTTCTACCTCTTTTTGGACTCTCCCACTACAGACCTGGCCTCTTCCACATCCCCTGCTTTCCTGGCAGCTGGGCAGGACACAGTGCATGCCTGACCCACTGTAGAACCAGGTACGTGCTGCCCCACAGGACTGTGCTGGTTTGCTGGCTAGTGCTAGAGCAGACAACAGTTACTTTTTGGAAACAAAAAGCCTTCCAGAAGCTCTGGGTGGCCTGGAGCTGACTAGGCTATAAAAAGAGCTCTCTAAAAAGATACAGCCATTGTAGAGAAGTCAAATTAATTCTTGGAATCCTTGTGGAAAAAACTGAGGACATTCAAAAGACTCCACAAAAGGGGATTGTGAGAAAACTTTATAACCCCAAACTTATTTGGAAAAGTGGACAAAACACACAGTATGAAGTCACCAGAAGTTGTTTATCCAAGGGACCAAACAGGAAGTCAAGGTTGAAATGGATAAACTGTTACACGCTAGCAGACAACCCTTTAGGCTAAACCCACTTTGGCATCCGATTATTGGAAAGCGGAAAATTTGACACCAGTTCCCAGGGGAACCCAAGAACTGTACACCCACCTAGTGTAAAACTGACATCTACTAATAAATTAATAGAAACGATAACAAAGAGCAGATTTAGCAGGCACCTGCATAAATACAGTATATTTGGGAAAAAGTCAGCAAGGCTTTTTTTTAAAGGCAAATCCTTCTAAAACTACTGCAGTTCTTTGGGAGATTCACAAACATGTCAACAAGGGTAACCTGTCAGATACACTCAGATTTCCAAAAAGCTTTGAACAAAATCCTTCACCTAAAGGTTTGACAGAAGCTAAGCAGTCAGAAGGAAAGCTCTTGCATAGGTGATAAGCAGGTGGACCAAAGATAAAAACAAAGGTAGGAGTGAAATCTCCATCCACTGCAAGAACTGACAGTAGCAGCAGAATTGGTAAGGAAACTGAACTGCTCAACATATTTATGTTACACCAAAACCACCGAACTAACAAAGGCAGCTGATAATGGTAAATTCAGGGTAACAAAGAACAATAGAGAACCGGAGACAGACTGCGAAGAACTATGGAAGGACATTACAGTATAAATGACTTGTCACTAAAATAACAGTTGAGATTTCATGTAGGTAACTTAAGTGATGCACAGGAGAAACCACAAATCCTATCCTAACAAAATTATTATATATGAGCTGAGCATGTCTGTATTAGAATAGAAATGCTGTGATGCTAGAAGTCTACATGGATTCAAGGAGATGCTGACCAAACTCAGGGAGGAGAAAGAGTATCTGCAGCTCAAAGGGTTCATGAGCTACAAATGACTGAAGACTGGAAGTGTACTGGGTGCAATCGTTATTACTTACCAATCTTTTTATAGTTTTTCCTAGACACGTGTTGTACAGAGCTGGAGATAGGACATATGGCAAAATGAACTGATACTACCCAGTACAGTCATTCTTGTGCACTTTTTCTACCTTTCCCTCAATAGGAATATTAATAAAATCTCCTTCTCTTTCTCCCTCCTCACAGTAATTTCACTGTTTCTGTATGACTGTTTATGTAGCCTGTACCTGGGGCTAAACTGTTGTTCCTACCACCCAATGACCTCTCCCCAGCTAAGAAGGGGAATGAGGGAAAAAAGGGAAAAGCCTTGCGAGTTGAAGTAGAAACAGATTTAATGAAATAACAAAACTCATACAATTACCAACATAAAGTATACAAGCTTATACTCAGCCTCACCTTAGGATCAGCAGCAGGAACACAAGACCAAGAAGGTAGAACCCCAGCCTCAGTAAACTCCCTCCTTTTATCATGAGCATGATAAAGTGGTATGGGATACACCTGTGAGTCAGCCTGGGGCAGCTGCCTTGATTGGATCTCCCAGCTGACTTGGGGCTGGTCATGGCCTGCCTGCATGGCTGGCCCATGGGTCTGTTCCTGGGAAACCAGGACAATGGCCCTAATTTTGAGGTCCTTCTGCCCTTTCTGTCAGATCTGGTTAAGGGGTTTAAAAGTTTAGTCAATAGATTAACAGTATTTGAATAACAATGTTCATTTCTTTAGAAGAAATTAAAAGCAGAATTTTAACCTAGAAATGCAGACCTGTAGAAAGCAATACTATCCAGATGAAATCTATTTGCATATGAATTTCAGCCAAGTCTCAGATTAGCCTTCCCTTTAAGCCCACCTGCAGTACAATCTATACAAATATAAATATTGGACGTGATCTAACTATTACCTAATGCCTACAGATTATAAAATATCAAATAAAACTCTTCCCCTGATGAGCAGCTTATTCTTGAAATAGTCCCATGGTATGGGCAGATAAGACATTTCCAATCTGGAAAGAAGGAATTCCAGATACAAAAATTTGCCAACATGAAATCACACTCGTAAAAAAGAAATTGAGACAGAGAGAAATCTGATGAGTGTCATGTTTACTAAACATAAACCAACTCCAAAGCCTACAATTCACACAATCATGCCAAATACACACATGTAACAATAATAGAAGAGTTATTCACATGGAAAACCTTCAGAATTTATCACCAGAAGCACCATTCTATCAGCAGTAGCACTAGTGGACAAGGCTCAGGCAGTTTTACATCATTTCATCCTTCTCTGAAAACACAGGAGGAATCGACAAGAACACCTGAACCTGGCATTTTCCATTACTGCCACTGCTCACAACATTCCTAGAAGCAATGACAGGATGGCCTGAAATTGCACTAGACTTCTGTCTCAGTCTGCATTAACAACTAGGGTATAAGATGGAGACACATCTTTGTTTCCTGTTTGTACAGCCCCTAAACACAACTACTCCTGACCATCCAGCTGTAGCTTCTAGTACCACCAATAAATGTGCAAACAACAAAGAAGTTGCAAAAGACCTTCTTTTCCAGGTCCTTCAAAGCTTGGTGAAAAGGGACAGACATTGCAGGTGCTGTATGGTAAGACCCTCTCCATATTCTAGCAGGAAAGAAGGGAAGCAGAGTCTAGTGGTTCCTGCCAGGGATGGAGCACTGGGCAGGAGTCCTTCTCTTGCTCCTTAATGCTGACTGCCATGTCTGGCAGATAAACCAGCCACTTTCAGGCTGCGACCAGAGAGATGTAGGGAATAGCCTCAGCTCTGTCAGCATTTCTGCGCTTATTTTTCTCACTGCTTTCCCTAGCCTACCAATCAATAAAGCAAAAAAAAAAAAAAAAAAAAGTAATGTTCAGCTACTCCACTCCAAAGGTAAGAGAAGAGATGAAAACCAGCAGGCATCAATCTACACCCTTTAATCACAAGCAGACAGGAATCCCTGTAGACTCATCTTCTCCATCCGTATGCTAGCCTGCAGTTCACACATCTATAGCCGTACTCCCGCGAGCACTATCAATCTGTGCGTTTGCAAGTTCATGCTTTCCTGCTTCTGGGACAAAAGGTGGCCAAGAAGCAATCGCTGTTTGCGTTGGTGGACAGGATGGACCTAAGAGGTAAGCAGTTCATTCTGGAATAAAACCCACAAATGCTAGTCTGTGCCTTTTCTGCTGTTTTTAGTTCTCCCATCACCCCCCTCTTCTTCCTGAGGGTGTATACTATTCACTGTATAGCTGGAGGTGACCCACCTTTATACCCCTGTGCTGCTATAGTGGCAGCTCATTTGATACCAAAATCAAAACAACTGCTGCTGTCTCAGATGCAGGACTGCTCTGGATCTAATATTTAGCACAGTTAAAGTGACAGAGCCTCAGGTTCTTAGAGATATTATAGAATAGCCTTGCTTGGAAAAGACTTCTAAGATCCTCAAGTCCAACCATTAATCTAACACTGCCAAGTCACTGAAGTGTTTCTCTTTCAGTGGGGGGAAAAACACCATGCCACCTGACATTCTCTTGCACCTCTGCCACTGGGTATTACAAAAGAGCAGCATAGGGAAGAAACTTTCTTAATGCTATGTGACATGGATTGAAGTTACTTTTCAATAAGTCTGCCATCTCAGGTGAAGCCCTAAAGGAGTGGAGAATGGTGTAGAACAGCAAGCAATCCTCCAACTTATTTTCTTACCATGCAGTATTCCCTGCCTCAGTTTTCAGTCTCGCCCTCCCCTTCCTTTCTCCCACCACCTATGTACAAAATTTGCATTTATAGCAGCAGGGCTACCACTCCTCATCTGCAGCAGTGAAAGAGAGGTACGCAGGCACTGCCTTTCCAGAGCTGTCCCATTTGTGGGAGTTCAGGCAGCTCCACTACGCCTTTGGTGCATAGCCTGATCTAGCACAGACTTGAGTTGCCATCACTACAATCAGTCCTGCCAGCTCCAGCTTCCACAAACTGACTGCCTCTTGCTATGGTTCAGCCTGCTAGCATTAACATCTGGTAAGGAACCACCCATATGAAAGCAACACCATTTCTTTCTTCCGTCCCAGAAAAAAAATGGAGAACTACCACATCAGAATGCCTCAGTGCTGCTGGATCTTCCTGCTTCCTCATGGCCTGGACAGATCCAGTATGTCAGGGAAACTGAAATTAAGTGGTGGCCAAGCAAAACCTTCTCCCTTCATTCAGCATGGCTTCCAGAGGAGCCACTGATTGCATGTAAGGGACAGAGTCTAATGCTACAGAGAAATGTCAGCCTTCACAGTTGCAGAGTGTTTCAGTCATTTCCCTTCCAAAAAAATCACCAGGCTGGAGATAGGCAGGTGAACAGATGAACTGAATATAGTATATTCCATTTCTGGTTCTTTTAACATACAGCACCATCTTCTATTAGATGTGAGATAGCAAGATCTCATTTAAGCATATTTCCAGCTGTAGGATAGGAAATCTATGATGACTAACAAACTCAGCTTGATTTCTGGCCTCTCATCCCTGATCTTCAAAGAAGGTCTAGAAAGCATTTCCAAATGCTGAATCTGGGAACAGAAATTCATAATCGTACTAGAGATTAAAAGCTAAAGACCCATTAATTTTAACGGCATATTTATAATTCCTCACTACTCCCACAAAACACTCACTCCAGGTGATAATTACCTCTTTTTGCCCCCCCTCTGTTCCTTTACACCTAACAAATATATCACTTCTTCCTTTGCTAACACTTCCACTCCACTCAGCGCCATCACCTTTTGCCTCAGATGTCCAACTCATTAATATAATTGAAGTAAAACTCAGAGAAACTGTTCTCAAACTGCATTTACTTCAGAAAGATCCTACACGTCTCTCAGAAAGGAATAGGAATCCCAGTTCCTAATAGCTGTGCTCTTTTTCTGGCAATATCAAATTGGCTTAATGTAAAGATTACCTCCCCCAGTAAAGCTAAACCCTATGGCTTAGGCCACTAAGAGCAAAGAAAAGAGAAAAAACAGCTAACCAAAGATTCATTCTTTCTACTTCAAGTGACAACTCTCTGTAGCTTTGAAGCAGGAGACAGCAATTACTGCTTTGCAGATAACACCCCTACAGCCAAAGGCACTTCCAGAATTTTGTTATTTAATTTCCATGTTAAACTTCTCATAACACGTACCACAGTAGACCCGATGACCTGAACCCATTAGCGCTTTTAGGAATACTTTCTGCGATATATTTGAGTTACAGATGTTGGCAGTCCTCAACAGAAGTATCTTTCATTTCAGAAGAGCTACTACTTACTGAAAATGCAGAAGGTGGCATCATTGCTAGCATGAGCAGAATGAACAAGTTCTTCATCTCTGCCTGTGGGAACAGAAAGAGTATCGATCAGAATTGCTTGCTTCTTTGCTGCTTGTATGCCAGAAAAGCTAAGATACAGTAGAAATGTACGTGGAACTAAAATCAAGGTGGGAGAAGAAAAACAGTTTTATCACTATACTCCCTGAATAGATGAAGGCAACTGTAAAGACTGAAATTGCCCTGCACAGAAAGCCAGAATGTAATTACCAAGTGTAAATATTTCCCTGAACTTTCCTCTGGTATGATGAGAACACCATCCCCAGGCACACTGATGCATGCTGTTGCATGTCTGCCCTCCCACCCTTTTACATATACACATGATAAAATACTTGAAGACTGCAATGACTTCAACCAAATCATGGTAAGAAATTCCACAGTTAACATTTCTGTACCCTATATTCATACTGTGTGGCTTGGTGGAGCTTTATCTGTCTCTGTGAGATCTTGCTCGTTTAAAATCCTACAGTTCATGATGGACAGCTATAGCTAGATTCAACCATCAGTAGTTATATCCCTTCTGCAGAGCTAGGAAGGAGATCAGACTGCATAGACTGGTATAGCAGGATACAACAGTTCCTGAAAATCGTGGCATTATGCACATTTGGGATCACAATATTTAATTGGTGCATTACCTACTGCTATTTTATCCTTCCTCTTTTGAGTTGCAGCAACCAAGCTCACACCAAGCACCACTCACCAACATTTACAGCCATGATCATGGACACTTCAGCTGCTAGAGACTGCCTGTTTCTCATGACCAGTTGACTGAGCCCAGAAAGAAGAGATCGACTAGATATTCCTAGCATAGCTTTATCTAGTCTAAGCTTGTTTCTATCTTGGGAAAGGAAAGGGAGAAGACAGAGAAATCTTCCTTTCACAGTGCACAAAAGTATTGAGGAAGAAATGTGTATCTTACCAGTCATTGTAACAACATCTGTTTTAATATTAAAACTTCATATATAGCTCCTTTAGCCTAGACTATTAAATCCAGATAAAACATATAATTTATATCACCATTAACAATAACATTGATATAAAATCATTGTTGCATGAGAATATCAAATCAGAAACAAAATACATCCAAACCAAACACCACTAGAAAAGGGACAATCCCTTGCATCAAAGCAGCAAGAGGTTACAGCTCCAGTGCTTGCCTGTATTTTTCTGCCATTGCACTTACATAGGAATTTCTGTCATACACCCCAAATTTAGCATTAAAACGTTTAGACCATCCAGCACTACTAAACTAGTCAGCAGACTCCAGGAAGGATGGTCAGAAGGAAGAACTGAGCCTTCTGTATCCTATTAAATCCCCCACTGCAAAACAAATCTTGTGTTTGATTCTCTGAGCTTCAACAAACTTGTTATTTTAAAAGCTTCCTCAGATGTAGTATTCAGCATTGATCCCTTTTGCCTTACTTTCAACCACAAACAACACAGATGAGACTGGGGAATCTGTCCAAAGCCTTCGAAAAAAGGTCAAGCTCTGTTTCCGGATTTAACAGCTCTTTCACTCCTTGAAGGACCTGGGTTACAGCAGCATATGTTTATTCTGCTTGTTTGCCATTCTTCTCACTGCAGGCCGGGCATGCGGGGGAAGGAATGAAAAGGACAGTGTTTTGCAGTGCTTTCACTTGTAACAACAGCAGCTGCTGCTCCCTGTGCCTCCTGCCCTTCTTCAACCCTCCCAAGCTCCCTTTTCCCACTGCGCGCTAGAACAGCATCTCCACCTCCCTCCACACCGAAACAGCAGCAGGGCCTGCGGGGACATGGTGACTTTATGCTCAAGTTATGGAACAGCTGCTGGAAAGCTCACATGGAGAAATTCCTGCCATAGTGCTAAAATACAAAGTTACCTCAGCAAGAGGGATTATGAGAATCAGTTCACAATAAATAAGGAACAACCAGAATCTTTAATCTAGAACTAGAGGTGTGCTCAGCTGAAACCTCCATTCCATACACCAGAAGAGATTCACGTTGTCTAGCTGACCACATCTGGCGTTAACTGCTCAGGTTAGATGAATAAAAGGGTTGAAGTGGTGACTGGTTCCAGCTATCTGTAAGTTTGGTCAAAAAGAGTCAGTCCAGACCTAAACTATGAAGCTGTTTTCTCTAAGAGATGCCGACCCAAACTCCTCTGAACACTGGAGAAGTTCAAACTTGAATCTGATTTTAGCGGCTCAGGACCCATATTTCTAATCCAAAACAGTATGGATCAAATCATATGTTGTGGAAATTTCAGAAACTTCTGAAAGGATGTTCTGGTGCCCTTTCTGAACTGCCTCCTCAGCACCTACTTCTCCCTGGCACCTCGGACTGGAGGGTCAGAGGGCCACAAAGGAGATGGCTGGAATTTCATAACTCTGGACAGAAAGCAAGAACTCCAGTACAACTGGAAAATGGGATAAGCACCCTTATTTCAGGGCTTAACACTGAACCCACTCAGGAAAGAAGCTTTTGCCTTAACAAACAGAAGGTCTAGAAAAGACAGATGGGCACTCTTAGAGATTTCTCTGTAGTGGAGCCAGCAGTGAACTACTGTAAAAATATTTTAGTTACAAACTCTTGTCCAGGGCCAGGCAGGCTTAGCAAAATCAGTCAAATCTTCATTAAGACCAGGAGTATGTTTCAGAAACAAGGACAGTTTTAATGGCTCCTATATTTACTTCGTGTGTGCAAATCCTGCCTTCCAATGCACAAACAAGGTTCAAGATTGCTTACTTAAACTTGGCCTCTTTTCCAAATAACTTCTCAACACCCATATTCCTAGGAAAACAAGATCTACATCACCTGCATATATACATAAAAATAACTTTGAATCAGCTGGCTAATTTCAGGTTTTCAAAAGCATAAAGTTAACTTTTGTTTGAGGGAAAAGACACTGGGCCAGGATCAAGTGACTTACTGGACTTTTAACCCACTTACATGATGACTTTTTTTTTCAACAGGAGGGAATTCAAACTTAAAAGAGATGTTATGAATAACTCAGCCTTGCTTACACAAGAGCTTAAGCTGTTTAGACACTACAGGCTTAGATCACAAAGCCAAAATAAAACAGGTTTCATGAGTTCCATTGCTCACAGATTTATCAGTCTGGGTTTTTCTCTGTTCTTTTTTGAAAATAATTGAACAGCCAGTGCTACATGGCTCTTCTCTGTTTAGCACATAAGACAGATCAGTCGTCTTTTGCCTGTGAACTGCATTTCTAAAACATCCCGTGGCCTAAGACACATACCACACATGTGGGTTAGGGACTGTTCTGGGAGCAGTTCACAGGCAGAAAAGAAAAAGACCCCTTCAGGGTTCCCACTTTTCCATCGCCAGACAAGATTTATCTGTGCATGCAGGTAAAGCAGCAAATCCACCCAGCAATATCAGCTTCAGCAGGTCCTTACAGTTCATTTTGTCTCCCAGCTGGGGATTTGAATTACCCAGTGTAGATCTATTATTCCCATCTGAGGTAGCCCTGACACAGAAGCTGCCTTTGCACCACTTGTGAGCCACAGGTTGGCCACCCCAGCAATATATATTTGCCCGTTAGAATATAGATAGAAATTGCTTCTTGTAAAGCTTAGCACATCCAGCACTACAGCAGAAGTTGCCACTGTGATCCTGCTACTAGCACCTTTTCAGAATTTCCTTCCCTTTCCTCCATTCCCAACTCCACCCCCCTTCAACATATCATGTCTCACTTAGCTGTTATATTTTTAGAAGTTTGGTTGAAGGAGGTGAGAAGACAGAAAGGAGAATGATATGTTGCCCAATTATCCGCTGGCACAACTTTTTTTTTAGCCACTGACTCCAAGTCTTTTAGCTTTTAGACTCATTAAATTTTCTAAAGGCATCATGATTTTTGCTTTGCTCTCAAAACATCCAGCCTGTCTTGGTTCCAGTTTGCTTTTGTTTGCCTTGTCTACCGAGAAGCACTTTTTAAGCTTTCGGTGGAAGAGTTAAAAAAGGAAAAAATATATATACATATAGCAAAAAAGTGAGATGCAGGCAGGGAGAGAAAGATGCTTCATGGAACAAGGATCGAGGGTAGGGAAAAAGCTCCTAGGCTGGGAGCAGAGTTGGGAGAGCATGAGGACCACATCACACAGCCCAGAGGAACCAAGAAAACAATCACTGCTTTAGGCAGAGGGTATCACATTCAAGACACTTCTTAATATGCCCGTTTTCTTCCCTGACTACAGTAAACTATCTTTTGTTTGATATTTTTCCAAAGAAAATCCTGGGCTGATGTCCCTTGGGCTAGGACAGATAAGACAATTAATGTGCATGTGCCTGCTAAAATGGGAAGATGCTGGATTTCCTTTGCCTTGACCACGCCATGAGCCACATTCGTAAGAGCTGTTTATATACAAAGCAATGGATAAATGTTTATAAACATGTGTTTAAACACAAGACTAGTTGAAAGGGCTTGCTGGGAAAGGAGAGAGAATAAAGAAAAACATGACATATCTAAAACTTTTACTCAGGCAAGTTATCTTTACCATTGGTACCCAGATTTATTAAAGAATCCTCATCATGAAAGTAATTGTGCTGAGATATGCTTTCAGCCATATTATGAAACTTTCTGCTAGAATAACTTTAAAATTCACCTTGTTAAATGAAAAAAAGTTACAAAAACTTACTAATGAGCACAGCAGCAGAGTGCCAGCTGGCTGGAGAGCTGAGTAGTGGTAGCATACAAGCATCTTCTAGACTGCTCTACCAATAGCCTTTCATCGCAGCCTTCAGCTTGATTCATAACAGGCACATAAATCTGCACCATCACTTACTGTGGCTGACAATGTTTTTACAGAGGATATCTACACCAATGCCAAGTTCAGCAACACCTGGGGAAGCTCTGTCATACCATTTTAATCTGAATACCGAAATCACACATAACTAGCTGAAAAACCATCAGGTGCAAGAGCAGGATCAGACTGTGAAACACACAGAAGTTCTAGCAAGGCCTCACACCACGCCCTGTTAGGGGGGAAGCAAAGAGGCTTCTTTCCCACTCTCCAAAATCCACAATGAAGTATCTAAGGTTTAGCTCAGTGGAACAGCATCTTCCAAGTAAATGTGGCCACTATGCCAGCCCTTTACAGGAGCTAATACAGTATTTCATGAATACAACTTTCTGTCCACCTATTAATATCAGCTGAGATTCAATTTTCTGCAACCAGCCTTCTACTATTAGGTTTGCAGCTACAGATTTATTATAAGGAGCAAAGATAGGATTCTGCCTTCTATTTTGGTAGTCTCACTGTGCTTAGCTGTTAATTAAATCTGGGGGCATGTAGGGATAACGGCAAGTGCACACAGACGAATTTAGACAGTTAACACTGCAACAAACAGCCACACACTGCCTAGAGAAAACATACAACAAGGATATAATATCCCAAACACTAACATAATTGAAGAGGAATGGCTAGCAACCTTTTACATTTACTACTGTCTTGTCACAGCTCAAACTTCACTTATGTATGTCGTTTAGCCTGATCTGAAATATTACCCAACACTGAGGACTGGTGCTGTTTACAAACACATTAGCCAGCTGAGACTAACCCCTTCCACTTCAAATTTTGCAGAATTCTTTAGGAAAATAAAGGATTTCAATGCTGGAAAATTACTTCCAATTTTATTTAACTTCATTCTATTCTAAATATAAATATGGCAATTCTTCACTGTGCAAGGGGTCAAAAAGAATAATGAGCACTATATCAAACAGAAACTTTCAAACAATGCAAATTGTTTTCTGCCTCACTTTGCAAGATCTACATCTCTATTCACTGAGAGGATGTTAGTACTACTTTCAAGAGTGTGCTTGTAGTATCCATAAGGAACACCTGTGTTACCTTTAAATAAGTTTGCTTGGGGGCTAATAACATAGACAGGAAAACATGAGTATTTACCCTGAACCTCATGTGGGTTTTGATTGCTGCTGCCTCTACATTGTTTCTGGAACCTAAGATACCTTTTTTTTTTAAAGCTAACTCAGTTTTAACTGTACCTATCTCTATATACCTATCTCTATCTACCTATCTCTATCTAGAGAGAGATATACATATATATCTGTAAACATGCCAAGCACACTACACTTTTATGGGTACATCTCTTCCCTAAGGAATTGCCCTTACTGACAGTGATGCAGACATACCTTCAGTGGTATGAAGCAGGAATTCCCCCAGAGAAGTCAGTGGGTTGCTTACATTACTCTGTGAGAGAAAGATGACTAATATGACAAGAACTAAAAGAAATTAAAAGGAAAAAAACAAACCCAACAACCAGAACTTTTGACTAACAAACTTTGGAAGCAGAACACATGCTAGTGAAATTAGGGCTGCAGTCTCTAAGGACGTCAGCCCTAGCATCTTTCATCTGTCACTAAAAATTAACTTCATTAAAAATGATCTTAGGAGGGTGCAATGGCACTGCAGTGTCTGGAGAGATCTCAAAGGAAGCACATGCTCGACTGTGTGATCACAGCAAAATGACAACAGCATGATCTAAATATAAATCGGTTCTTTGCTCTGAAGCTGCTTTCTCTCACGGATGCCCAGACCAGAGCCTCCAATTACTGCTTTAAGGGCTAGGCAGAGAAATAAACAATCCGTGGATGCCACTTGTTTTCTATAGATCATGACTGCATGTCAAGCCGACGAGCTTGTTACTGTGTGAGAAGGCATAAACAAGCGGTTTGTACATACACTATGCATGTAAGTAGTACCCTCTTAAGTCCTTTTCTGTTAAAGTTCCTTCTCAAATATATAGTAACCATTATTATTCATCATCCAAGGCAAGACTGGACCACAACAAATCACATTTCTTATCCACGAGTGTTAAAAAATGAGACAGTGAAGCTGTATCCAGCAGAGTATCATTTCTATTGAAATAAGTTATTTTGACAAGTCCATCATACCACAGGCATAACTGCAAATGACTGTACTGGATCAGAGCAATCATCCATCACTGCCTAGGCTTAGTAGCTATGCTAGGTACACTGAGAAGTTCATCATCAGTTTTGTATAATCTTTCTCACAGACCCAAAAGCAAAGCACCTTATTTCCTCTGCACTTCACTGAGCATCAGTATGCCACTAGGAGAACATTTCCCCCTTCATCCAGCTAATGATAAGCCTATAACATGAACTGTGAGAACTATTGTAATTGCATCCTATGTTCTAGGTGCTGTCCTTATACAAGAGCAGCTCTTATCCTCTTAAAAAAGCTCTTTGTTTGCTGTGTATTGACAAGCCACAAGGTACATACATGATCTAATAAAATGGTTAACATTTTATTAACATTCAAACCCCTCCTCTGAACAAAGTGAAAGCCTTCTGGCAGCCTGTGCTGAGGGCACAGAACATTATTTTGCCTTATTTACATTGCATTCAGAAGAAGGGGCCCTCAATAAAGACCAAAGATTTTTTTCCCCTAGGTTCCCCATTTTAATAGAACACCTGTATTTCCTCAGAATAAAATTTGCTCTTTTAACTCAAACTGAAGTACCACCTTGAAAACCAGTTGCAACAACATAACTCCTTTCTCATTTCCTAAACCCTTTCAGCAAGTCAGGGCACAGCCATTCACACAGACTCCAACGGAATCCTGGTGCCTAATTTGTGAAGCAAGTAATCCCTTAAGCAATTAGATTAGATGAGTTCTACTGGCATTCTCTTTTACCAAGCTGGTAAGTAGCTGGATCTGAGAGAGAGCCCAACCCAAACCCAGAGATATAGGATCTGCATCAAAAAGTACTGCACTTACTGAACAGGAACATTTGAGATCGTCCATTCTCTAACTTCTCTATAGCACTATAGTATCATAATGATTGCTACTCTCCCCTTAAAATTAAAACAGTTTATTTAATACTTAACACTATTTTTTACATACATACAGAGAGAGACCAGCAAACAAATGCCTACATCCTTGCTTGAAAATCACCTCAAACCATTTGTCACACACCTTTTCTCAAATGCTACAGAGCAGACTGTTTCCTAGTAGACACATTTGGAATAGTTCATCTACAGGCTAACTACCCTAACCCCAGCATTTCTGTGAAGGCACCAAACATTTACACTCATGAAGCAAAATATCTTTGAAACAAACACCTCTGAGGTGTCAGGGTGTTTCACAGTGTGCAAGAACCTGAAAACATGCTTGAAAAAGTAGTCTCAGTTATATCATACTGGACAGGAGAATATGCTAAAAGCAAATTTGCTCTATATTTTTTTTTCATTTTATTAATCTTGCTGTTTACTAACATGAACAAATATTAGTTTAAGCTAGCACCATGCCAAAGACACATTGTTCTACCTACCTTTGTTGCACATCACAAACACCTTCCTCTGCTCCCTGTAACAGCAGAGCATTTGTCCTGAAGATCCAGAATGAGGTTGTTGCCCAACACACGTGTGGCTGCATAGCACAGGGGCTCACCAGCACACTGCACCTCAGAAAGAATGGGTTTTCATGTCCACTCTGTCTACAGAGACTGGGAAATCCTCTGGCATTACAGAGGGTGGTACATCTCTAAGAAGCCAGGAGAGAAACACGTAAGCAGCAAGCCAGCTTACAGAGATGATGTTGAAAGGCCCTCATAAATACAATGCAGAAAGGATAAAACAAACTCCAAGTGTCATGAAGACACTTCCAAAAGTAATAAGTGAAAGCATTTACACACCCTCTTCAGGGCCTCTAAAGACCTCCCCAAGCTCCTGCACTAACAGCAGTTACTCCTAGACCTATGAACTCCACTCAAGACTGATATTACCTTTGTCAGAGCTTTGAAACTCAGTTTTAAATCACCTGCTCCTCTACCTCCACCTGACTGCCCATGAGGAACACCAGGGCATCATAACAATCTGCTGCCCTGCCACACTTGCCACCAGCCCACTACCGCCTCCGTGCCAGGACAGGACCCTGGAGCTGCCGCCTTGGCTTCCTCACGCATCAGACCTCCTCAGGGCCAAGAGAGCCAGTCCTGCAAACCTCCCCTTCCCACAAACAGGTCCTCAACTCTGACAGCACTGTCTAGCTGGGGAGAGCCTTCCAAAGGGCTCCTGCCTCAGCTGACGGCAATGCAAGACTGACAAGGAGACAGTCCCTCCCCTCAGCACCTGCCAGCAGGGGAACAGAAGCAGCTGAGCGCTCCAGGGGTGACAGGCAGTACAAGAGTCCCAGCACCTGGGCAGGCTTTTATTCCTACCACCAAAACTTCTGTTTCTCCAGTCAACACCCCTGCTACATTCATCTAGCATCCTACCAAGCAGATACCTTCCACTTCCACCCCCTGCACCCCCACCCATAATGTCAGGAACTGCAGTATAGGTTACATTAAGTCTCAGTGTAATTAACTGAGTGAAAGGGATTAATGTTCACCAAATACATGGAGTGTCTTCTCTCCCTTCTAAGAAATAAAATTTTGCAGTCATAAGGACTTTGGTCTCTCCTCTCCCCTGTACTCTTTTAAATGAAAGGAAAAAAAAATGGTAGGAAATTTAAAAAAATAGTTTTAAAAGCACAAACAGCACTGAAAAGACTAACAGAGAACAGATGTCCAGGTAGAGGGACCAGGAGATAGCCCAGAACACAAAGTCAGCCCTTACCTTCTGCATGTACCTGTGCAAGGTGAGTGGAAAAGTTGGAGACACTTGTACCACTCTGCAGCCAAGCTCCAAAGCCCACCTTCCTATCCTTCTGGTTCTAACAGTGGCTCTTAAGTGCTTTTCTCTCCAGCTTCTGTTTGGTTACTAATCCTTACTGCACAGGAAAAGGAGAGTTGTGTTTCATTTAACCCCTTCAGCCTCAGAGTTTCTTCACAAAAGTTTTTGCTTTTGCTTGGGAAAGCCAGACCCGTAAGCATGCATGCACGTTTTGGAACTGTTTCCAGCTCCTGTAGTCTGTGTGTGAGCACACACATCAGCTCCCAACTGTGCCTTAAGTTATTGCAGGGGTGGGGCCCTGTGTAACTAGTCTTATTTTAGCTGTAGGCAGCATATCAAAAGAGAGTTATCCGCAGATCCCTTCGGTATTCATTTTCAGCAAGTTTCTAACTCTAAAAAAAATAATTATTTAAGACTTACTTTAAACCTAAAGCCTAAATGACAGTTCACAGATAGGCTTTTGACCAAAGAAAGTTTGAACTTAAGTAAATTCACAGCTAGATCTAGCTCCAGGCAGTTAAGCAGATCCCTAAGGTCTGAAAATACCAGCACTTTGGATACAGACCTGAATCCAAAGACAATGGCAGCTCAGGTTTCTCTATTTTCCTCTCTAACAAATGTCATGCAATTCAGACAGACTCTGAAAAATCCCATGAAGGAGCAATTAAGCAACAGAAAAATTGTTAAGGGAAAAGGAATCTAGTTGGATGCATTACAAGGAAAAACTTGTGCTGTTAATCATGTGGATACTAAAGAAATCATTGCATAACAACTTATGTGTTGCTGTTGTTTCATCTTGAAAACAGATAATTCCCACCACCCCAACTGATTTTGTCCTCTGCTTAGTATAAAACAAATAAATATTGAAATACAGAGATCACTAATCTGTAAAAAACAAATTCTGGTCCAGCAATTACAACAGCTACCAGCATTTCAACCCTACTTAAAAATTATTATGACTGAGGTCTCCAAGATTATGAGAATAGCTTTAAGGTCTTTTTGCTTGCCTTCCAGTGTCAAGAGTCCTTTTTTATCAATAGTTCATTTGAAACCCTGAGAAACAGAACCTTGATTTAAAATGGAAAGCTGAAGCTAACTCCACATGCTGAATCTTCCAAGGAAGACATGAAGATGTGCAATGAAATATCCAGAACTGGTATCACTACTCTCTTCTTGGCCATGCTACTGCTTTAAACGATAAAAAGCGATACTATCCTTGGTAACTGTTGACAAGCCTAGACACACACAGCTCCAAATGGAAAAGAAGTTTCTAGCAGCCTCATAAATGCACCAGGTGACAGAGAAGCTATTTTATTCTAGAGCCAACAGCTCTTTTCACCCCTCCTGCTCAATCCTTGTCTGGCAACTGGCCACAGAAGACACACAGTACTCAAATCCTACTGTTACTTATGCCACAGGGGAGAGTTCAAATAAAAGTCACATCTTTTCCACATGCAAAAGCAATCCTGCACTTTCCCGTCCAAGCTAACTCTTCCACAGTAAATAAGAATAAACCCTAACAAGAAAACCAACACAAAATGGCAACGCCTCCACCAAGAAGCAGGGGAACCCCAAAGCTTGAAAGACATGATACACCCCTGAGTGCCTAACGGTGGTGCTAATATATGGCTACCTATGTTCCCCTTGTCAGGACAGACAACAATTGGACATTGTTAATGCCTAATTAAGAATATAGAGATTATTCCCCTGACCCTTTAGATGCAATTTTTCCAAGAAAATAAATTTGGGCCTTGAGCCAAGCTATGGGCCCTCCTTTTCCATCAGACAGAAGTTGTATCAGTGTATGCTTTTTCTTTATCCATCTGACCTCTCAACTTGCCATTAGCTACGGCCATCCTGCCAGCTACCACAGCTATATCCTAAGCTTCATGATATTTGATCCCCCACAAACCAAAGCCCAAACCCTTGGCCTCATATGAATAAACCACATTTTCCGGTCAGTTTAAAGCTTTCAGCCTGTATCACTGGCATGGAGAGACACAAAATCCAGTCCGAAAGGTTCAAAACTAGTACACAAAACCCCCACAACTCTGTACGAATTTATAAATACCTGATTCTTAAAATTTCTTCTTATAGCAGCAGGACCCTCAATGAATGTTTTTTGGAAATACTAAGCTTACTAATGTTCTTGTGGCTCTTGTGTTCTTGTTGATAGTTAAAACTACTAGGGAGTTCAGAGATGGGGAAAATGTGACTGCTCGTGTTGGAATCTAGCCAGGATACATCCAAAAAACAGCTGTGCCTACTGCATTAAAGCAGAGACTGTGTAAACACATCTGGATTCATTTTTAACCCCATAAAGACTTAATAGATAACCTCCTGAGATGCTGAAATAAAACAAGAAGTTACCAGACTTTTACCACAACTAAGCAATATGAAACATGGATAAAACTCCCTCCTTCTATTAACAAAAGGAAAGAAAAATCTGCTCATACTTCCTGATTCCAGTATAGACATGACAAAACCAGAAGCTATTAGTGTGGGATTTGAACTTGAGGACAGTCCTTATCAGGAGAAAGACAATGCAAATATGAAGTAAACCTTTGCCCTGTAGTTCCACAGAAAGTTTTGCGTGTGTACCTTTTCTCTGGGAGAACGGACGTGATCCCTGTGTTGAAACTGTTTTCAACACCTACCATTTAGTGAAAGCAAGATAATCCCCTGGTTCAAGACCATTCTCCTCTCTTGATAAGACACTCATAGTTCACTATGAAGTGAATACAGTCAGGACCACAGGCATGTGCCTCTTGCCACCACCTCTACCCAGTGGCTAGCCTGGAGGCAACAGCACCTGGGTGTCACAGGTGTGATAATCAAGAAGAAACAATAGAGGTGAATGCATAGTAAATGGATACTGCTGAACAAGATTTGCCTTCTAATACCATAAGTGAAGTGCTTTTGGCAAGAAGCAATCTCTACAGGAGCTGTGATACTGGGATTTCAACAGTTACATGGCCAGAGATCAGTAGGAGGACTGCTTTACCTGTTGTTACACTCAATAAGTACCTTTCATGGAAACAAACCACCAGGATTCCTTAACTGTTGGAGGCTGTTTTCAAAGACTATCTAAAGATTTGCATGCTTTAATGGACACAGCTCCAGTCTAACTAGCTAACACTAGCCAGATGCCCACACCAAGCCGCTCTATCACTTCTCGTCCTCAACAGGACAGGGGAAGAAAATAGGATGGAAAACTTCTCATTTGCAATAAGGACAGGTGGATCACCCACCCATTACTGTGACAGGCAAACCAGACTTAGGGAAATTAATCAGTGAAAAATAAAAACAAAACTAAAACCACCTCCTCCCCACCCATCCTTCTTCCCAGAGGGGAACTTCACTCCTAACTCTTCTACCTCTTTTTCCTCCCCTCCCCCTGAGCGGCATCCAAGAAATTTAAACAAGACTCACAAAGCCTCTAGAAAAGAAGCTGGACTCAGTGGCTTGAGCATTCACCCAAGAAAGCAAAGGATCTCTTTTCAGTTTGTTTAGGAGATCTGAACCTCCCAGGAGACTACTGTGATCAGGAAACCATGGTATAGAGACACATTACAAACTTGATCACTCCTTGTCTGCATTTAGCATGTACCCAGGGCTAAACTGTAGCAGTTGTTCTACCCCTAATGTTCCCTCCCCAGCTGAGAAGGAGAATAAGGAAAAAAAACGGAGAAGCCCCCCCATGGGTTGAAGCAGAAACAGATTTCATGAAATAACAAAACTAAAAGAATCACCAACATAAAGCATACAAGGTTATAATCAGCCTCACCTTAGGATCAGCAGCAGAAGACCAAAAAGGTAAAACCCCAAGAACAACTCCCCCCTCTCACTGAACTCCCTCCTTTTATAATGAGCATGATGAGGTGGTATGGGATACACCTGTGAGTCAGCTTGGGGCAGCTGCCTTGATTGGATCTCCCAGCTGACTCGGGGCTGGTCATGGCCTGCCTGCATGGCTGGGCTGGGGGGTGCTCCTGGGGAACCAGGACACTCCCTTAGTCATTCAGCCAAAGAGCAAGGATCTGTGATGTTATGGTTAGGTCACATGCTTAAAAATGGGGTGTTTGCCTTGCTTTGCTTTCAGATTAATATCCCGTTTCTTAGATAAGTACAGTAGCCTAATCATAAGCTGTGATGGGTAATGAAGTAAGTAGCACATAAGGCTCTTTCACCTCTTTCATGCACGGGCCTTAGAGCTGTACTTCCATGAAGTTTTGGGGACTTTTAGTCCACTTTTGGGAGGTTTTCCTCATGTTTTCCTGACTACACGGAAGCAGCCCACTTTTGCTTGTTCAGTAAGTGAGTACTCCCCAACAAATTTGTGTTTCTCTTCATTTATACTTCTTACAAATCCCAAAATACTTGTGCTTTTGATTCACCAATATGGTTTCTTGTCCATGGCGAGCTACTAGCCCAGTATCCCCATCTATCAGATCATATGCTCATGTGCATCATCGAACTCCTTCCCCCTCACGCAAGCACATTCTTGCTGAATGTCAGAGAAAGAGAGTACCAGCTTCATTCCTATCCAGTCTCCCTTCTTGCACACTTTCACATCATACAGCCCAGAACAGTGAAAGCCAATGCAATCATCCGTATTTTGCTATAATCTGCTCCAGGAACAGAACAGCTCACAGGAACTTGGTGTGACTGGGTCCTCTTCTCTTAGTCCCTTATTGACAACTGAGCCAAATCCTGCGCTGTGCTTTCCAAGAGAGCTTTCAAATAAATTGGCTTTTTGTATTCAAAGAATTAGATACTTCTCTTCATCCCTTTCCAAGATGAGGGAAATAGCAAGCCTGTCACTTCATATTTATTTTGATTCTTACTCAAATCAGGCGAGACTTTTATTCAGGCCAACTTTCTGAACGAGCTGATGATGCTACACACAAGTTTCGGCACTTCATCCTTAGGCCATTTAAAGAAGAAAAGCAGCACACACTGATAATGTTCGTGTTCAAAAAGCAAAACCAACTTCCAAGAGCTGTGACTAATTCCAGGCAAATTTTGCTGTGAAAGGCGCTCCAATACACTGCACCTCAGAACACAAGGCACTAATCCATTGCTAAGACTTTACTGGGATACACAAAGATTTGCATATAAAAACCAGAGGACCTACATGTAATGGAACGTACATCCACTTTAAACCAGCCCAACTACTCCAAAGTTTAACCCGTGTAAGCGAAACCAGGATACAACTGAGTCTATTGGAAGGGAAGAGGTGTTATATTAATTTTTTCTAGCATTGGATAATGGATCCAGTTTTTCAAATGTCCCACCCCAAATCTTAGGATATTTACATGAAATGATTCTCACAGCTTTCCTTAAAATCAGACACTTTGAATGCTGTTAATTATTAAGAAACTGATCATAAGGACACTGCAATCCCATTTTCTTTTTCTGTATCATGGATTTAAATATGGCGTACAGTGAACTTGGCAGCCACACAGAGAATCTCATTTAGAGAGATTAACCTGGGAACACAGAGAGATCAGGAGGGTCCCCATTAGTCCATTCCTTGCTGCACAAGATTTAAACAGGAATAATTATATTTAGCAAGCATACACACACTTAAAAAATAGCATATATATGCATTAGATGCGGCAATGTCTTATCCAGAACAGACGCTCCCTCAGCTGTTTGTTTTCTTTTTATTATTGGTTTTACATTTTAATGATATATAAAAAGTAGAAGAAATCACAGGTGGTAAGCAGATTTGGTCTAAACAATTAATTTCAAGAGAAAACATTTTTAGTTCTTATACAAACAAATATAGTGATTTATGTTGATTTCCTGTGCTCCCCAAGCTGTCACTGCTGAGCAAGGAGCAAAGGGTCAAGGCTAGTCATTTGAATTCAGATTGCATCTGAAAACATAAAGGACGGTCTCCGATTTCCCAAATGTTTTGCAGATATTCCAATCTGCTCCACCCAAAATAGCAAATAATAAATGTCTAGATCACACAAATTTAACAAAACAAGTTGTACAGCTCCCACTTACACTGATTCACAGAGAAAGCTGTTCCCCACGGATGTCCCAGTGCTTCGTTTGCCACACAAACAGCAGACCTCTCCTTGGAAGGTCTGGTCAAATTAATGGGAAGATTTTAATTTCCAAAGGCTTTGGATCAGGCCTAGACTGATGTGGCAGAGGGGAGGGCAGAGAAGGAACAATAACTAGCTTATTCTCAGTGTTTTTATAATCAGTCAATGACAAAACTGCAATGATTTTCACCAGTGCTGGACCAAGTCCTAAGAGAACGTCTTACTGAACTGCTCTGCCCCTGCCCAAATCTCTCTGGGGAAACCAAAGCAGCCAGGCTTCCCTTTCCTCGGGGCTAACTCCCTGCTCTCAGTGAGTTTGTCCCCTTCACACCCTGACTGTGTGCCTGGGCTCTGGAGGCCACACAGACCCTGAGCACCTCAGGGATGGAAACAGCTCCTCTGCTTCTCCCAAACGTCAGCCCTCACTGTGAAGGGGGAACTTGCCAAGCAGAGATAACACTATAGCAAAGCTTCACAGGGAAGAAGGAAGCTGGCTACATCACAGCCAACATGAAGAACGATCTTCCTGGAACTATTCCAGCTATTCTCCATTTAAACATTCAGGCTTTTTCTCCATTTAAACATTCAAGTTTTTTTCTCAGCACTCTCTCCACACTCCCCCCAGAGATCTCCTGCTATTCACTGTGGAGTCAAAAGTCACCTGCTCTGAGCAGGGCTTGGCACTGACTACCCCAGATACTGCTTAGGAGAGAGAGGAGAAGAGAGAAAAGTTGAAAGCAAAACCTCTGACAAGCAATTCTCACCCCCATGCCCCACATACGCTTATCCCTCCTAATTCCCAGTCCATTTATACACATTACTTCTGCTCAAGAAAAGTAAATCCAGTGCCAAAACATAGCTCTTTGGTTCAAAGAGTGTTATATTCAGCAGAGGTTTAACTCTAGCATACTAAACATGGAGTCATTAGGATTTAACACTATTAAAATGGAAATTGAGACAGAAACCTTTCCAGTTCTTATACTTCACTTTGGAATTGGGAGAGGACAGCACCGACTGTAATAGCATTAAGAGATCCTCTGGACCAACATGCCCTTGATAGCAAGTACTTGGAAGCAGGAGGCACGACATAAGCTCTTGCTGATGTCTTCCATCACCAGGCAGCAAGGAAGCTGACACCCTGCTAAGGAAGGACAACATCACAGCCTTGCAACCTGTGCAACAGAGAAAAGCTAGCAACAAAACAGAGCAACAGGGGCTGTCAAGACGATGATCCTTCTCTTCATCCCAGTGGACTCTCGCGGCACAGCTCTCTCCAGCGGCTCAAGGCAGAGACAGTTCTTTTCCTGGGCTCTGTCCTTGTGCAACCCCCATGGGGCATGAGAAGGTGCCCAGATCCTGGCAGCCCTTGCTGTATGCCTGTGGCTCAGATCTCTGACAAGGGATTCTGGTATGAGATTTCCTTTCCAGCATAATGAGGTATTTAGTCATTAACAAAGGAGCCTTCTGGGGCAGAATTCCAGCTGCATCTGAGATCTTGCCTCCACAAAGAGACGTTTTTTTTCCAGCATGCATGTTTAGTCTGAGGAAGAAGGGAAAGGGTTGCTTTAAAATACCAATCCAGGGATTTTCAGTTGCAGCGGTTGAAGGTTTCTGTTTACTCTTAGGACAGGTTAAGAAATCTCTTGCTTCTCTTCCCTGCTGCTTCACAGCTGCCGGTTGAGCTTCTGTGCTTGCCGCTCCTTTGCCTCAAAGGCAAACTTGGTGTCCTGCAGCTGGGCAATGGCCTCCTTGGCCTCCTTCAGGTCCTGACAGATGTGTTCGTACTTCTCTGTCAGCTCCCTGTTCTCCCGGCGCAGTTCCTGTACCACCTGGTTCACCTCCTCCGTCTGCTTGGTGCAGTGGATCTTCAGCTGCTCTACCTCAGAGAGCATGATCTCCATGTTCTTGACGAGTGACTCCAGTTTCTCTTTAGACATGGCGTCGGGATCGCTTCTATTCAGTCTGCCTAACCCAAACCCGAAAGGGACAAAGAAAGCCACCCTGTGTAACATCCACAAGGAAGCCTGGCACTCACAGTCTTGTGGTCTCTTCTTATACTCCCTCCTGCTCATCCTCCTCCCTTCCCTTTCCTTTCCCAAAGTGTCTCTAATCTTCTTTGCTTGGTTAATCTACTTATTTTTATTGCACTATAGAAATCTACTGAAGGGCTGACAACCCCGCAGTAACACATGTGCTGTGCAGCAAAAGCCAGAGCAATAATGAGACTCTGTGCAGCCTGCCCATAGAAAAACAGCTTTCATCTGAAGAATTCTCTTGAGAACCCCTTGCAGTGCCCATTAAAGTACAAAGAAACCTCTTCAAGCCAGACGCCTACTCCAGTCTTGCACACCCAGTCCCAAAAGCACAGCCTGACTTTCGTCTTACATATATTGAGGTAAGCAAGCTTACAGTAATGTAAGCCAAGTGTAGGCAAAGAAAAGAATTAGCCTCAGTTTCTCTTCCTCTCTCCTAATCTTATGTTTGGACAAAGTGGAAAGAACAAACCATAAATTTTCTGTTTTTCAGTAGAAGATGTATCCAACAACTAACTCCACAACAGCCTGTACCCCATCTTCTGCTGAAGTTCTCAATAGTTATCACAATCAGTGACAACCACAGATACTGGATTACATACCACCTGAAGGTGGCTTGTGTTCTGTAAGCGACATGCAGACTAGAGATCTTAAACGCTCGTCCCATTCCCCTCCTGAAGCCACTGCAGCTTCATCAGAACTTTGGCCCCAGAAGTTACACACCAAATGACCTACCAAAGGGATTCCCAAGCTGCTTCCAAGCCATTCTCAGGTGCTGCCCAAACACACAAGAACTTCTTCCTAGACACACATGGCACCCACAGCAAAGTCTCAAACTGCGGCTGCACACTACGGAGAACCTGTGACAATCAGGACTGAGACATGCCAGTCTGACAATACGCTGATTACTCAGGTCACGCCGGGCAGCAGGATGATCCCAGCAGCCACAAGGGATAGAGAGAATCTGGCCGACTTTCTGAAGTTTGACCCAGACTTTCTTATGTATCCAGTTAATTAATGCACTTGCTTAGACAATAAGAATCCTTAATTAGCCACAGATCTGATGTAGCAATATCACCCTTGAGAAATTAATTTGGCTGAAAAGAAGGTGTTATTGCACGTGGCTCTCCAGGAAAGAATCCATGCAACTTAGCACTGACTGTCTGGTCAGTAGGCACAGACCATGGCAAAGACAAGAATACAAGCCTGCCCCTGGATAACTTGCAAATTAAGGACTGAAAAGAGTGTCTCTCACCTTCCTCCTCACATCAGGAACACTTCCTCCAGGCTGAGTCTGCACCTTTTCAAAAGCCCCCAGCCTGTTCTACACACCCACAGAAATGCACAACCTCATTTACCACATATCACATAGAGACATGGATCTGTCCTCACTGTATTCACCTCGCAGAATTATGTTTCAGTGCACAGTATTGCATAATGGCCTTTATTTTCACATGTTGTTTTGCAACTCTAGTTCCCTTAAAAATGACACCTAGATAAGATTCTGTAGTCTCATCACACACATTCAATACCAGGTTGAGAGAGAATACACATGTTCACATACATAGCTCCCAAAAATACATTTTTCCTCCATTCCCTCCACAAAACACTGCTTTTTTTTCAGCTAAGGAGAGTTTCAGACGCTTCCTCCCACAACTCATTGCCCCTTTTCCCCTGCCAGGCTCAGAGAAATGAAGCTTTTTCTTCCAGGGAATTTTCTATCTCCTCCAGCACTGGATGAAAACACTGCTGGACACTGGCCAAGCTCTGACAGTGTTCAAAGGCCTGGGGCTTCTCACAGCTGGAGGTTAAAGAGTCGCTCACAAAGCCAGCCATCCTACTGCCTCTCACACAAGTGCACCAGTGGGCCCCTCTCACGCTGGCAGATGGAGCGCTTCGCACCGCACTTTAAAATGAGCAGAAAGAGTGACATCCTTCAGATGAAAAGAGAGTGGGAGAATCTAAACATAATTAGAATATGTCCTAAAGTCCTTGAAGAAACATTTGCACTGGCTGTCAGCCCAGATCCCACGTGATGCACATGGCACTGGAATAGGCTGGAACACGTTGCAGCATTACAAAACAGCAGGTCTTCATTACTGAGGAATCTTCCTTGTCTCCACAACTGTACACACTGCACCCAAACATTTTAAATCAAGCAGAATTACAATGATGCATAAAGGGAGCGCCACAGAGGTCATTTACTTGGATATTAGTAATTGATACATCACCTCTTAGTATCTTACTCTCAAAATTATTGAAGTTGCCGTGGATACAGACAGAATCTTGGCAACAGAAACTGCGTAAGAGACGCTACTGAAATAACAATGTAAAATGAAAACAAGGAGTAGGATGAGAGGAGTTTCTAACAAAGAAAGAGGGGAACCATTACTCAGGTTGGTTTGATTCAAAATATTATTTGATGAAGTAGGAATTAAAAACATGCTCATGAAAATTGCAGTGGGAGAATGATGCAAAAATCACCAGAGCAGGAGAAATACAGCAATGAGAATCTAACATGAACCTAGGTTTGTTACCTTTATTCAATGCTGGGCTCAACTGCTGCAGAAGAACTGGAGGCAGAGGGGAACACCAACAGGAGAGAATTCATCTGGGAAAAATGCAGAAGAGCATGCCTGAGAAAAACAATTAAAACCACAAGAATTCAGCGCACAAGGACACACAGCAAACAGCAGTGTTAGGAGTCTTGGGGAAACAGCATGTTATACAGAAATTTGTGACACAACATAGCAGCGAAAAATAATAAAGCACTGCTAGTCTGTATCATATAGAGGCAATACACCATAAGGGGGATGAAGTACCTTCAGCTTCTCCCTCCCTCCTTCTACCCCACTGCAGGTGAAATGTTTCATTCTGGACATCTTGTTATAAAGGGGTCAAAAAAAAGTTTGTAACTTAGACAAGTGTCCAGAGAAGATGCTGATTTAAAAAAGTGTGGACCACAGGAACCAGGTTTAGGAAGAAGGATTGAAAACTGCATGTCAAGATATTTCTAGGACTGTTTTGCAGTCATGCCCAGGTCCTGTGCACATTCTAGGGAAGACAGCTCAGCTGGAACTCAGCTTCTGTAACTATTAAGGGCCCGACCATGCAATCATCATTTTGAAAACACAAGTGATTTCTATGCATTCAGCCAAATGATGCCTGCCTGGTCACTTCATAGCCATATTAAAGCAGGAAAACTTAGTGTGAAACCTCTCACTACATGCTACATTGAGAGACACCATTGCTAAATCTATCAGCCCTCTCCTGCTTATTCTTCCCCTGTTCTACCTTTCCCTCATGCACATGGATCTGAGATATATGAAAGCAGGAAAGGCAGAGCTAACTGAGAACAAAACAGGGGAGCAATCACTGGGACCACCCACTCCGGCTTTTGTGGATGGCAGGGAAGTTGTAGAAAGTGGCACAGGTGGAAGTGGAACTTCTGGTGCTTTCCTGGAATGGCTGGGAGCTACCACATCCAACTGCAATACCGCAGGCAGCTATGCTGGTTTTAGCATTAAAAGCAAATGACAGTATGAGGCTGCCAAGCTGAGGATGGTTCATGTGAGACATACTTGCGTCTTCTTCACAGGTCTCCGAGCCAGAGAGACTCAACCGTTCCTCTCACCCAGAGGCAGACACAAGCCAGAAATGCAGGTTTCCTATCATGTGCATACCTCTGAGAGCCTGAGGAGGAGATGCAAAAATCACACCCTTTAAGTATCCGTTTGAAAGCAGGCCACAGGCATTCCAGTTTCTAGCTTATTTTAAAAGGGTCTTGGGAACATTTGTGAAACAAATCAGTAAGAAACCTCACTCCCTCTCTGGGGTTTTCTCAGCAACACAACAGGGACAATTCACTAATGTAGATTTTTAAATGGGAAGAAAAAACTGCAAACCCCAACAAAAGCAGCTTTTAAATAAATAACTGCTCAGGCTGACCAAGCAAACTGCTGGGTATAAGCCCTGCAGAATAAGAAGCTACAAACCGCATGCCTCATCTTCTCAGGCACATGTTTATATTGCTTTATCTATTTCTAATTTGATCAGCCACAGACACCAAGACCCAACGCAGCGTTCACAGAACTGTAGTGTGAGACAGGACTTCACTGTCTCGTAGCAGCTACTTAAGATTATCATCCCCAGCTAGCAATGGTCACTATTTTAACAACTGATTATTTTTTCTTAATACATTCAGTGTGTCACTAATTCTAGTGATAGCATTAGAGCTCTCCACACTGTTTTCTCTCACAGCATTTTCACTTATCCCTGGTTTATCCCCAGCAGCATGTCTAGCAGCCAGTGCAGCATGCACAAGCTCTGTGCTTCATCATCTAGGAAGTCCACTTGGGTAAATGCATTACGCAAATAAACTAATTACAAGATTAAGCATTAAGAGCTCTCATCTCCATAATTATAGTAAAACCATTTGAAAAAAAAAAACCAAAACACTAAAGACCAAAGCAGCACCTGGAGGCACTGACCATTCCTGTAACAGAGCGTGGGAGACATTTGTACCCAGCAGTTCAATTTGTTTCTAATAAAAGATAAACACCATTACTAAGTGTGTCAAAATATTCAGCACTGCGTAAAACATTGACATAATGATGATCTCATCCTGCAGAGCTTAGAGACTACTGATAAAATCTGCTTTCTTATTAAAATATGAAATTTAATTTTAGCCGCTATTATAAATATTAATCATATCTTAGGCAATTTGGCAGAACTTGAGTTGAGCTGGATGTAAAACGACATGATTTACAGGTTTTGATCTAAAATACTGCACCAAAAGGATATCCACCCAAAATTATGACAAAAAACCTTGACAAAATTTAAAATAATATGCCTCAATATTTTAAGTGTCTACAAAGGTATTAATGAATACAGAGGTGCTTTTTCCATTCAGCCTCCATCTACTCACCAGTCAGATCAAAACATTAAAGAATTAAGCTCAGTAAATCAAAACTGATACCTTTAACAGAGTTAACCCCAAACTGGGTTGACTTCTTGCTAAGAAATAAACTGAGTAGTGTAAATACCAAACAGGGACAGGTTCCTTATACAAACTGAAAAAACCCCTCAACTAGCATTTTTACCATCTGAGAAGAGTAAGAAAGAGCTGCCTCATGCCATAAAATTACTGAAGATTTGAGGTGAAAAAACTTCCAAAGTGGAAAAAAATGTTGAATCCTTTAGATTAAATAAAGCACTGAAAAATCTGGATGACTATTTTTAAATATTAAGACTGTTTCAAAATAGAAGTTGTTTTAAAATAAGAACTTTGTTTCATTCAGAGTGTCAAAGCAGAAAGTTTCCAAAGCCCCCCCCCCAAACAGTAATACAGACAGTTCTTCTGGGAAGACATCCCTCCGTCCCACCTACCCAGTCTCCTGGTAAGGACACTACACAGGACTCCTCCTAGGGACCACGTGGGACAGGCTGAGGGGATTTCACTCCACCAGGCTCCTTGGCCTGTGCCCCAGCTGGGGAGTGCTCACTGCTCCATCCCCACAGTGCCTGAAGCCAACACTGTGATTCTGTGTGATGCTGTGAATGATGTTCCCCCATCTCTCGATGCAGATGAGGGTCAGTCAGCATCTCCAAAGCCTGCAAGGGCAGATCAAACGTACAGGACTCAAATGATGGCCCAGGTAACGCCGTGAGCCAGGCACCCTGAGGTGTAACAAGATGAAAAGGTTTAGCGGTAGCATCAAGAATCAAACAAAAGTCACCAAAAGGGTAGTTAGTTATTCAAAACTGCTAAAACTGCTATAGCAGTTCAGGGACAGGAGTAATAGTCAATGGGTTGTGTAACACATCTTTCCATGTCATGTTGAACTAAGGGCTGCTGGAAAGGAGGGGAAGGAGCTAAAAACAATCACCCATGATCAAAACTTTATAGAGGAGCAATCAAATATGTATTTTTTAAAAATCTGCAAATACACAACTAACCTTGGAAAATTTATTTACTCTGTTGTGTGATTTGTCCTGAAGACTGAGTGTCCATCTAGCCAGGACATGCAGACTTCAGGAAAACAAAACAAATCAAAATGCCCAAACTGTTACTGTTCTTCAGTACACTCGAATTGGAATAGTGGTGCCAAGAGAAGATGCATGTCGCTTATTTGCAGGACACGAGGTTATGCAATCCCATACTGTAACCAGGCTACACCAAATAAATTGGCAATGGCACAGATCTCAATAATTCCTGACAAATTTGACCTGACGAGAACCACAGAACCACAGAACAGCCTTGGCCAGAGGAGACCTCTAAGATCATCAAGTCCAACCATTAACCCAGCACTGCCAAGTCACCACTACACCATAGTCTCTTTTAGTTCTACAATACATATGAACAAATGTTCATGTCATTTTTGGTTCAGGATGCCCTGAATCTATCATAGTGATTATTTTGACATGATATTTAAAATTCTCCCTACCTAGCTAAACCAATCTCCAAAAAACAGTTGAAAAACCTGTCAATTTTCTGCAGATTTCTCTTGACTACCTGTTGTACATCTACAAATAAGTCACTCTGCATTATCCAAATACTTCAAGGAATTTTTAATTGCTTTAACTTTTCAAGGACTACAGACTTTACAGCAATATATAAATATGACCTAATGCTGTTTGGGAAGCTTCAGGGACTCTCAGGAATGGAAGCACTGATGACGAAAGGACCTTCTCAAAAAGGATGCTTTTAAACTATGGGGGATCCATGGTAGTGGTAAGCTCTTGCCCAGAACTACCTAGAAACAGTTTATTTTAACCATGACAACAAATTGTGGTATAAATGAAGATGAGCTTCCCAGGTGACTGTCCTCCTACCAGCTTGTCATGAAATCTGTCCCTCAGCAAATCCAAATCAAACACCATCAAAGTAAATAAAAGCACTAAACTTTCTGGGGGCAACAAGCAGCACCTTCTCAGTGCTGTATCCCTGTCACAGAAACAGCCTTGACCATCTTAAAGCAGATAAAGTACATAACAGCTTCATCTCCACAGGAAGTGGGATTAAAAGGTTTATTGCTACTATGACAACAGCCAGGTTCTGCTGTTCTTAAAATAGTTTTGAAACCTTGGCAGTGACTGGAAATGCATACATGCCTCCCATAGAGGATTCATCATGTACTAAATACAGTCCTTCAAAAGGAAATCATATTTTATAACAGTCTGCTTTTTTTAAGCGTATATTTTTATCGTGCTCTTTAATCCCTTGTTACGAGCACTAAGAATAGAAAGCAGTAAAAAAGGCAGAGGGCTGCCATGTGGCTGTGATTACAGCTTTAGAAGTGATTATTGCTGGGAGCTGGCTGCAGACACCCGGACAGGCACTGCTCTCTCACTTCTGCTCTGAGGCAGCGTTTGTTTCTTGCCCCCAGACAGTTACCAAGCCCCTTGCCAAAACACAGCACACCAGCAACTAGCCAGCTCACCAGCTGCTCCGTGCTGCCAGACACCAGCCATTTTTGGTCTCCTTACGAATCTCTCCCTTGAAACCCACAGGTATTCTGTTGCATCTAAGTCTGAATTAATTCCTTCCTCATAGGTAACAACTGGAAGTGGAATTTGTCACACAGTTCATTACCAAGCAGTATCAGTTAAGTTTGTGCCCAGCGTGTAAATCTGCTAATAACTAGACAGTAGCAGGACATTCTTCATTTGAGTATGCTACTGTATCAATGATTAATATTTTATCACTGAGGATGGCTAAATAAACCATCGCTTCCATCAAATATGCAGCTACTACATTTGCTGAACACCCAGCTGTGCTCTGAGGCATTCTCCGAATATGTTCATGCTGACTTGTACAATAAAACCAGTAAGAAGTACAATGCTTAATTCTGACAGCAGCACTACCCAGATCAAAGCGGGTAATCCCTATCTAAAACTTCTGAAATCAGGAAATTAATAGGAACACAGAAGTCTATTCATTGCTCCAGTCAGTTTAGATTAAAAGCATATTTCAAAACAAAGAAAAAGGAAATCTAATCCAATTACATTGGTACTATCCATCAGTGTCTCCTGATGTCAAGCTGAAATCACCTCCCTGCAGCAAATGGGGCTTTTAAAAGAAGAGAACCAAATTCAGGTCGTAAAACTGGGGAAGCAACCAGTTGTTTCCTTATCCAAATCCCAGTTCTGTTGGCTCCTGTTAATGAAGGCTGGTTCTTTTCTCTATAGGGTTCACAAACTCCTGACATGTACAGACCAGAATTTGGCCTTAAACGTACCTTTAATTGCAATTGTTTGGTAATTTAAAAGTACCTAGCACTGACTGTTACAGACCACGCTGAATTCCCCATGAGAGCCGATGCTGTCACTAAAAGAAACATTTACTGAACCCCAGAAGATTATGTTAAAAATGGAATGAAGTAAAAAACTAAACAGGTAATTAAATTAGAATCATATCTCCAAGTTCAGTATTTAACCTCAGTAAGATAAAATACTATTAAGATGGAGGCTCAAATTTGGTTCTAAGTCTCACTTTTAAAAGAAGTTTTATCTCCTAGTTCCAAAAACTATTCCTGTTCCTACAACATTTCATCGTATCACACCTTGGAACTAGACTGGAATGAAGAAATTCACATATTCTGGCAGAGTTCTGTGGCCCTACACTAGACTTGCTCCAGTAAGCCCAGTTTTCCTTGTACTGGGGAGCCCAGAACTGGACACAGCACTCCAGATGTGGCCTAACCAGTGTGAGCAGAGAGGAAGGATCACCCCCCTTGACCTGCTGATGCCACCCAGGATGCTACTGGCCTTCATTGCTGGCTCATGGTCAGCTTGCTGTCCACCAGGACCCCAAGGTCCTTCTCTGCACAGTTGCTTTGGTCAGACCCCAGCAGGTATTGGTGCCTGGGGTTACTCCTCCACAGATGCACGGCTTTGCCTTTCCCCTTGTTGAACTCCATGAGATCCCCTTTCTGCCTGGTTCTCCAGCCTCACTTCTCCAGTGAGAGTGGCTTTGCAATGATGTCAGCCAGCTCCCTCAGCACTCATGGGTGCAACCTGTCAGGCCTCAGACTTAAGTACATCCAGTTTGTTTACATGCTCCCTAACCCGGCCTCTTCCACGGAGGGTAAGCCTACCTTCTTCCAGCCATTCCTCTGGTCTCAGGGATATGGGGTTCCTTAAGTCCAGTCTTACCAATAAAGACTGAAGCGAGGAAGACATCAAGCACCTCAGCCTTCTCCACGTCACTTGTTGCAAGTTCCCGCACTCCATTCCGCAGGGCAGGCGTATTTTTGCCCTAGTCTTCCTTTCGCTGTTATACAGTTGTAGAAACCTTTCTTCTTGCCCTTCACATCCCTTGCCAGATTCAACTCCAGAGGGGCCTTGGCTTTCCTAACCTTGTTCTCACAAGATCAGAGAGCAACTCTATGCTCCTTTTGGAGTTATCTGCCCCTGCTTCCACCTCTTCCACACTTCCTGCTTGAGTTCAGTTAGGAGCTCCTTGCTCATCCATGCAGGCCTCCTATCACCTGTGCCTGACTTTCTGCTTGTCAGGGTGGACTTCTCTTTAGGTCTTCCATGCAGAGACAAGCCAATCCCCCAAAGAAACATCTTCAGTAGCAGTCAGTCAACTCAGATAAATTTGAACTTCGCACTGAATACCCCTCCAAACCAACAACAACAACAAAATGCTGCTTAGGAAAAGCTCCTTTTCAATAGTATCGATATGAAATCACCACCAAAATAACAGAACACTACTGTTCACAAAGTGTTTTCTTTCTGAGCATCCTGAGTATTCTTCCTGGGTAACATGGATCTTCATTGTGTCAGCTGGTGTTTGAGTATAGTCTCATTATTTCATGCCTTAATGATACCTTACGGATGCTTTTGCAAACAGACCTTGACCAACTCTTTAAATGGACACAAAAAGTTGCTTTTAGAAGAAAGTTCTTCTACAGAAATCAGTCTGAAGCTATTCCTCCGGGAAATAAAGCAGCTACTTAAGTGTCTTAAGACAGGAATCTTACACATTAAATGTTGTCTAAAAATAGCTACAGTGTTTAGGCCTCCAACAGCTTGAAGTGATGGCTTTAAAATAATACAGTAAAGGCAAATCAAGACAGGATCCATGCAATTTTTATTTTAATAATTAGACAAATACAGGAAAATTTGCAATAATCTATCAAAACCTCTTCTTATCAAGAACCGGAAACGTGTTTAAAAAACATTCACATTCAATTCAGGTTATGTACAAACCAGTGTTTGTAAAAAAGAAAACAGCAAACGCTTTGAGTGTAAAAGAATTCCATTCTAGTTCGTGTTTCAGCGTTCCCAACGACCAAGTTCCCACTGAGATGCAATCACAGTGTAGACATGTTCCACAGTCTATTAAACTTGTTTCAACAGCTTCATTGCCAAAAGTAATTTGTTTTTAAATAAAGCATTTCGAGAAGTTTCTTCATACAGTACTGTCCATCCAAAATGTACTCCTGCATATTTAATTCTTCACTGCACTAATAGCAGAACAGTTGTCATCTACAGGCCCAGAGTCCATATTTATCTACATCTCTATAGGTACAGATATATATCTCTATATCCAAGAAGCACCAGTCTCCTATGCCTGAAATAGTCAGGGTCTGCTTTGTATGCTGAGAACAGCCATTTTCAGTGGAGCACAGCCCTTGATTATTTGGCTCAAAGAAGTCATCATCATCTGCCCAGTCAGAATTATTCCGAATCTATTGCAATAACAAGTGTGTACCTTCGAGACTCCCCTCACACAGATGACATTTGAATTTGAGTGCCACCAGAATAGCCATACACAGATATGACAGTGTCATACACCTTTGCTATAAGATGTCTTTTTGCTCTGGATTAAATCCCCAAGACAGAAAAAAGGAAAAATGAAAGTTGCTGGTTTTTCGGCAAATCTGTAATAGTACTACATTTTCTCATTTATTTCTTTGAAGGAGACTAATCATTGATGCAAGCTGAAAGGGGAAAGAAAGCTATCATGATACCCAGTTTCAAAGTATGACTACTGAAACAGTCACACAACAGTTGCTTGGGCACAAAAGAGATGAATCTAGCTACTAGGGTTACACAACAGTTTTTTAGAGCTACAGCCTGATGTGCTGCCATTAACATACTAATTTAATAATAACAAAAACTCTCTCAAAAATTCAGACTACATATAAGAAGTTGTACCAAGCTAACCAAGCTGAAATGGTTCACAATCTCAAATTAGACTGATGTTTTAAGACAAAGGAGGGAAGAGAGACACAACCTTCATGCTTATGTAGTAACAATCCAAATAAAGGAAAAACTATCCTCAACTGAACCTTTTGGACCCAAGTACCGAGACGATCTTCAGTTGCAAGATCTCATTTAGAACCTAAGCTACCATGACTTGACATAAGAGGAGAAATCTAGAAAATTCCATCCTGGTTTTTGAAGATGTACGTAAGACTTGTTAATAATCAGTACACTTTCAACATATATTGGCCTGGGCTTAAAAAGCAGATTTGCCTTTTGAATTTATTTTGAGATTCAAATGCATAAACTTGAACAGTTTCTGTGAATATAAATTTTACAGTCTCCACCACTGTAACCCCACACTAGCTCATAAATTAAAACTGCAGGATAGCAGAAGCAGCTCTGGAGAGTGGAAGACTGGCAATTTAGTGTTTGAAAATTCTGAGCTGTTTCTTGGGTTGTACATCTAACACCCATTCAAGTACGTGGAAAGGCTTTTGTGTATTTCTACAGATTCTAAAGCAACTCTTGATGGAGCCAGTGCTCCCGTGGTGCATATTTAAGCCAAAAAACCAAACAATAAAAATGACTGCTGCATTTAAGTAACAACTCTTAACTGAGTCAGCTGAGATATGCCAACAGATGCTAGTGATGCCAACTCTTAGCAAACCTGTTCTATATGATGAAACAATAGTTAGGATGCTCAATAAAACACACAAGGGAATTTTCTTAGATATAACGCTCAGGAAAGGGACAAGTTACAATAGCGTAGAAACAACCCAAAAGTCTTGTTAACAAAAAAAAACAAAACACCTGTTTAAAGTCAGGCTTCATTGCAGCAAAATATGGAACTGAATTAAGCTAGAAAACACAAGCAAGTTTGACTTGAAAGTCAGTGTAAGCGATTTTGATATGCTTACTTTATTAATGCTATCCATGATGAATCAGCACATAAATGAGATGAATAAAAGTACTTTAGAGGAGACAAGACAATATATTTTTATGCAAATGTAAATGCTAACACTACAGTTAGCAAGTCATACTGGAAAAGAGACAGACATTTCCAAAGACAATCAAAGTAAACCTTTCTTGGTTTTGGAGCAGATTTACACATCACAGCCTTTCTTCCCTACTTGGGCAATGGTTGGTGAGCATCTGTGATGTCTCAGTCCTTTAAATCTACAGGCACTGAAACAAAGCCCCAGAAAAAGGGTAACAGGAGTTTGCATCAGGATTTTGACAGTTGTTGTTCTTGGCAAAGACTCCGGTATCAAGATGCAAGTAAAAAGGAATGCCCAGCAATAGTATCCACTCCCTGTGCCTCCCTCAGAAAAAATGACTTGTACAGAGTAAGAGCCTATGGCAAAAACAACTTCACCTCACACAAGTCTCACTTCCAAGCAATTATTCATAAATGAGTTCTTTCAAATGAAGAAGAAAACAGAATTTAGCAGTTTTAAGGTTAGAATCGGTTCTTTTTCTTGGATGAAGTTCAAAATCTCTTATTGTCTTTCCAGAGATCTGGAGCTGTCTTTCATTTCTTCAGTCTTCCGTTTCTCACGGGAGAGGTAAAGTGGAGAGGGCCACAAATTTTGCTCCTTGGTAACAGTAAGCAATGTCTCGCCTAACCTGAGTACCCTCATCAATAAAGATACTGCACATACAAAAAAAAAATGCCTGCCCAACCTGACGTGTTAGACGACTGAGTGACCAATACTCAGGTTAACAGAACTGTAAACCACATTTTCGAAGAGAAAAATTTCAGTGATGCATTAAAGTGCTACTAATAGCACTTTAGCCTCTAGATCTGGCCAGCTAAATTTCATCTGGGATTATGCAAATGTCTACTTATTTAATAAGAATTTCAATAAAAAGAACCTATACCAACAATGCAGTCCATGATGTTAATGACTATTCTCAAACATAGGGTTTGAAATGGTGTTCTAGCAAAATGATTTGCAAAAGCACAAAGAATAAATCCTGAAATTGCTTTTTAGTGTAGTTTATTAACCTTTTAGAATCCAAGATCCAAATTAGGACCTTATGATCCACTAATGCCAAATAATTCAGTCCAAGTCTAAGTAGCTACATAAATTGGAGCAGGTGTACAGAATGTGCACTCCATGCTTGAGGATACAAAGTATTAAAACTGAGAAGAGGCTCTAGTTCCAGTGTGGGGGAAAAAAAAAAGCGCTTTTAAATTTACCAAACCAAGCACACTCAGGCACAGAGGCTATGAAGTGGTGGAGCACTCTTAGAGTGACAGTACGTTCTCCCTTTGTCGAATTGCTACAAAGTCCTTTCTTGTTACACAACACAGAGTCAGGACTCTGCTGTCAAAAAAATCACTGCTGAAGAAGTCTGAATTGAGTTCTTTCTCTTCAAGCGGTTACAGGGACAAGTTCCATGTGATTTTTTAGCTTCCTCTGTTAACATCAAGGAAGTCCTGAGCACCCTTAATGCTGTGAAAATAATCTACCTGTGGCAAGAGATCACATTGCTGGTGGAAGCATTAGCAATTTTCACACAGGTGGTCCCTACCAGAGATATGTATATCAGATTACCTCTGATATAATAGCACCCGGTTTAGACCGGCCATCACGAAGAAGCCACTTTCACACAGGAAAATTCATATGGTGCCCAGTGCAGCAGTTGTCTCAGGAAAAAAACTCAACAAAACGAAAACATCGGAGGAAGTTGTAATGATTCAAGCTTGGAATCTTGAGTATTAAACTTCAGTCCCACTTGAGAACTGAGGGAAAAACATTTTTCCTCCTCCCAGATTTGCTACAAATATCCATAGAATACTAGCATCAAGTGTGCTAGATATAAATCTGATGGAACGCTAGCTGGTCCATAAAGGGTTGCACCAAGTTGTCTGTAGCAAAGTAAAAAACTAGCCCAAAGGTTATGGAGATTGGAAGCGCCGGTAAGGCCTTCTTAAAGATGGCAAGAAGCAGAAGTGTAAGGCACAGACCCTGAGGGGAAGAAAAAAAGAACAAAACAAAACAACAAACAAAAACATAGGAAGAAATTAGGGAACTCTGACAAGCAAAAGATTATGTATATAATCACTAACCCCACAGAAATACAACAAACAGTTAATGCATTCCTAAACTAAAGGCATAAGTGATGGATGTACAGCCAAAGAAAGTCACAGCTGAAGCCCTCATCAGTTTTCAGTCAGGCCACCAAATAAACTAATTCCAAAGAAAAATATGTAGCAGTTATGACTTTGCCCCTGATGAACAACAGGAACTATCCCTATTATCATATTACATTATACTCACAATTAATATGGCCACAAAACACGCTAAAGTCGTATTCCAGTCCCCACTTGCTGTTGCAGAGGCTTTGCCAACAAGGACACTGTAGAAAATGAAGTCTCCTAAACCTAGCTTTACTCCTCCTGCAAAAGTCAATATATGGCAGCATTAAGTATCAGACAGTCTACTAATATTACACATCAGTAATTGCCAGAGAATAATACAGATTTACAGTAAGTATCAACAAGACTTCCCAATAAGAATATTTTAATTTCAAAACCAGTACCACTCCTGAATCAAGTGATAAAGAAAAACTTGTGAATCAAGCTGTCTTAGGAACATTGCAACACTCAATTCATCCTACAATTAGAATTTTTCTATATTCCTAGTCTCCTGTACATACAAATGCAGTATATACAAACTCAGACATTTGTAAATATATTTGCTGGGGTGTGTGTGTGTGTGTGTCCATTTCTGGTTGTCATATCATATTCAAAAGAATACTGAAATACAATTCCTTTAAGCTGGCCGAAGGAGGGGGAGAACAAGTAAGTCACTCGTAGATGATGTTTTATTTGTCAGTTAGAAACCTATATCCAGCAAAATATTCCACCGTTCTCCCAATTTTACTACAGAATTCTTACTAAGGTAGTTCTAAAAAGCACTTCTGTGTAATTACAGAGGCAAAACCCCAACATATTTAGTCCAAGATGTGACATTTAGGAAAATGGATGAGTTAATGTCATATTCTTTTAAACAGCAATTACTAGCTTAGCAACAACTCTGGGAGCATAATACTCTATTTCTGCAAATAAAATAATGAAGATTTCCTGAATGACAGTTTACTTTCTGAGCTTTGAGTCCAAGATATTAAGTCAGAGAGGCCAACATCAGGTCACCAGCTGTTTTCATTTGGCCTATCATTTACTTTGTCACCTGATTACTGTCCAGCTCAAAACTAAACTCTCTTTACAGTTCTAAGAGGAACTCAGAGCATGAAAACAGAGGTGCATGCCTGATTGATCATTATGCAAAAAAAAAAAAAAAAAGAAAAAGAAAAAGAAAAAAAGGCAACCCTACTCTCTTTCAGCAGGCCTCCAATATATGGCCTAGAACAGTGCATTCATGAAAAGCTCTTAAGCACTAAAACACCCTTTAACAACTGAAACAAAACTTGGATGCTTGCTTTCAGCATGACAGAACAATAAGCAAAGGCAACTGCTAGGTATCTCTCTCCACACAAGCAAATTCTCCAAATTTCTAATAAGCTGCTCCAAATTTCTAGTAAACTAATGCTGGCTGACAAGTCTGACTGGGTCACTGCACATTTGTCATTACACTTCACCGTAGGAATACAGGAAGGGGAAAATTATTCATCTGACCAGACAAAAGTTTTAATCAACCAGTTAACTAACTAAAATAGCTCAATTCCTAAAATTTTTGCATCTTAATGTTCTTTTCCTAAGCTCTAGAAATGAAAATGGATTTGCAACACACTCTGAATTTGGAATTTTGGGGACAAAGAAAATTCTAAAATTGTTCTTGAAATAGAAGTCTCTGGGGTTTTTTTAAACCGAGGAGTACCTGAAAATCAGAGGAAGCAGTTGTACCTGCTAAATATGGCAGCATCACATGGGGAGAGCAGTTTACTAAACAGGCAGACCCTAATTTATTTAGAGCTTTGCAAATCTAGTATCAGCTTAAAACTCAAGTGGAAATCATGAGTCTGTTAAAACAGGTATCTGAGTATTGACGTCATATGCTCTCCAAAGATACTGTACCTCAGCAAAATGCTAGATGAAAACAGGCAAGCCCTTGGCATTCTGCATTCACTGCAGTCTCCAATTAGGTTTTAAACACTGCTTTGTGCAGAATAGATTACAGTTTAATCTTGAGGCAAAAAAAGTTAATGACTGCATTTATAGGGCCGAAAATCCAAAAGAGGTGATTCAGAGCAGAACACTGCATGAAAAAGACAGAAGCTAATACAACTGACTGTATAATGGCCTGAGAGCAGCTCATGCTATTAAAGTTTTGCGTCTGTGTATCAAACTGAAGATCAGTTTGGCTAATTTTACTCACTCCTGCAGCAAACCCAAAAACTACCAAAAAGCAAATCCGTCTATTTCTATGAGGCATGTCAGTGTTGATCATGAGCAATAGCAGCGCTTCAGCTTGCTATCAGCTTACAGCATACTCTATCTGTGCAGCATACTCTATCTGTGCAGCCAGAATGACTAAAACTAGTCCTAACTAGCTTCAGATGTGCTAAGTTTTTCAGACACAGTACTCCATACTCACGTTCTTCGGGGTCTTCACTGGTTTGAGAGTTACTGGGTAGAGCCTGAACAGCAGCACGCGATTCAGGCGTTGATTCAACAGGTCCTATTCTATTGTCCCTTTGTTGCTGCCATTCCTGACTAAAGCCACCATCATCTGCTTCAGCATCTTCATTCTGAGTCTGGTTTGCCGGAGCTCAAGGGAAGAAAGGCATTTAAGATCTACGTCAAAAGCATGCCTTCTAAACCATGACAGTCTTTCCACATGTAAGACCACAGAAGAATAAGGAAAAAAGAGGTATGCCATAATATTTTGCAACATCTACCATTGGCACAGACCATTACAAGACACTCTCACTTTGGATTTTAATATTTATTTAAACAATCAGGACTCAATGTGCACTCTGCAGTCACAGCACCTATGACGCTGCACTCAAGCCCTAGTATTCAGGAGTACTTCGATATAACAGAGTGGAAGTTCTGTGGTGACCTAATTTAAAGATCACAGTTTAAGGCATAAACTCTCATCTAATATTTCACTAGCTTTTTTAGTCACTATTGACAGCTTAATTTTCCAGTAAAATAGAAAACTTTACCGTAAGTTACATATACACAAAATCCTTCAAGCATGTTAAATTCAGAAACACTGCTCTGCTTATATAACATGTGTAAACAAACAAACCTGATGTTTTTAAACACTAGCTGCATAGCCAAGAGGGCAAAACATATTTCTGTTTAATACAAATACAAATGAGTTAGCATTATACTACACCATCCCAATTTGACATGCAACTGATCTCAGTCAATAGTTGTCTACCTAGAGTCATTTCGCCACCAACATCCTGGATCCCAGAAAAAAAGAAAGAACATTAACTGCACAATAAGTGAGCAATTTTTGAAGCCTTGACAGATTTATCATGTCTAATTATGCCTCCATGCTTTCACTCTTCTACAGCAACCATCACACTTAAAAAGTCAAAAACCAGTCTCCATAAACATGTATTCCAATATAATGACAGCTACAAAGGCTTGTCAAAGAAAAACTCACCTTTATTATCATAAGTGGCATTTTTGGAAGCTTTCCGTTGGGCTTCTGGATCTTTCTCAGCCATGTTCACTAGCCATATCATTGTTGCTATTAAAAAAAACAACAAACAAAACAGCATAGCTAATCACATCCTCAGAGGTATGCAATTCTGAGGTAGTGTTGGCATCAATCCATTCTTTTTCTTTTTTATAAAACTATGTTTTGCCACAGGCAATTTTACTCTTATTAAAGCACTGTAATATCTGGACCTCAGCCAGTACCAGCTACAACACGCATTTACAGAATTTGGCGAATAAAAGTTTTACTAGATGTTGAAACAAACTGCAACAGCTGTTGCCAGAGAAATTACTTCTATATGAGGCCCACTCTGAAAATCGGAATCAATGATTTCTTTACTTTTTTCCATTAATCAGTTCTTCTTTCTTCAAGTAAAAAGGTCTATTATGACTGGTACTGATGTAACTTAAATTCATAGGTTGTATCTGCATTGAAGTTAATTGTTCTCTGCCTCCACTATCACAAAGAATTCTCCAGTCTGGAGGTAATGAAATGTTGTCACACTTAAATGGTGTATTTTTATTCAAGTTCGTAGTTTCTCAGTGTTAACCTTGCCTCCCACAAAACAGAACAAAACTTATCCCTGAAGTAGCCAGTCAGTCTACAACACATCTCCTGCTTTGCAAGTGTAATGATTTATGATTAACCTCTTTCAGTGTTTAACCATATGGTTACAACCACCAACATGGAACTTCAGACACAGTGGAATTAGGTACTAATTTATACACAGGTCATAATAGTATTTTGAATTCAGTAGGGCATTTTTCACAACTGTGGGGAGAAACAACGTATCAAAAAAATCCTGGAGAAAACAGTTCTGTAAATTAACCTCTTCCTGACAATTTCTCCCTTTCCTTCCAGTAATACTGGAAGGTTATTTAAGCACTTAAAACTGATAAATATTTTCTAAAAACAAGTACTCCCTTTGAACAGGCTTGATTCACAGCCTAAAGACATACTATTTTGGCCAAAATAAGGTCTATTACTATTTTTCCTGTTCGTATTTTGTAACAAAACATGCTGGTTTTTATCTTGAAAGATCTTAGCCTGATGATGTTCCACATTTTTGAGTCAACAGTGAAAGGGAAACTGAGGCCCAACTAAACAGAAAAGAATTCCAGCTGAAAAGCATCACATTAAAACAACGAAAAATGAGAATAATCAGTTCAGCTGAGGAGGTGATTATAAGTATTTAATGAAACACACTTACAGGAATAAATAAGTGCTGGGAAGAGTGTTTCATTTCTCTCTTGAGCCGTTTCAACAAGCATACGAAGAGGACCTTTAGGACATAGGACAGCAACCAAATCTGGAAGGAAGATTGAACAGATCTTACAGCACTGCAAACATACTTTTAAGAAGGTTTTTCTAAAACACTTGCAGAGACTGGTAATAAGATACACATAGACTGAACATAGACTTCTGAGAGAGCCATTCACCACAAGTGAGCATCCTACAGGAATACTTTTTAATATTCCCAGTTGTACAACCTAACTTTCATGAAGTAGGTATGACTGCCAATTTATTCTCACTTAAAAAGGAAAAAAAAAAAAAAGCTTTATTAAGCATTGTGGAAAAATGCAGCGTTTGCATAGATTTGAGAGGGGTTCAAAGCATATTTAGCATAAGAAAAAAAGAGTAGCTTTTTCTTGCTCCCCTCAATTCTTGTTCATGGGACAGTATATGAAACTGGGTGAACAAGTAAAAATTAACTGGAAAGCGATCATTTACAAAATATGATGACTGGACAAATTACTCATATAGATCAAAGCACAACATTAAGAAAACCTGATCTATCAGATGCTCTTTTTGCTTTCTCAAATGAATCTTGATGGTTTGTTAATGAAATTTACAACTCCACAACCAACCTCAGCTACTTTTCCCTCGCCTTGCATACTTGGACAGAAAGCTGTAACATTTATATATTAACCTTGCTACTACCTTTTGCAGTTGTCCACTTACTCCCTGTCTTTTAATTTAATCTGGAACAAAATCTGACACTGAAAGGAGCAGCTGACTTGTCAGGAGCTGCATGTTGCACAGAGCAGTCCTTCTGCACCTGAGCTAACTGCCCTAGCACCACTGCTGATCCCGCTCAGGTAAGGAATTCTTAGCATGGGGTCACAAGCTTTGAAACTTACCACCCCTTTACACAAAACAACCAAGTTACCATCTTGGAATAGGATCTGAAGAGTAATTTTGTTTTGTAATCACTAAATGAAGGCTGAATGCTTGTAATACTCAGATCTGTCCCAGTCATAAGAAGGGTGGAAGTAGGGAGGGGGAGATGGGAAGGTTTTCTTAAGATCCATGAGCATACACACACAAGGGATATTTTTCCTCCTTCTGAAGGAAGAGGACGTCTAAGGAACACACTGCCCTACCAGAGCTAATATCACATTTTATTAATCCCTGCACTTCTACAGCTGGACAGATTCTCATTCTTTATTATTGTCAGTGAGTTTCAGAGTACACATTCATCACACTTACATGCTTCCAAAAAATTAAAGTTATGAGCACATCTTCATAGATATTCTTAGCTGTAATGTTTTAACTATGTCTAAGTAACTGGATTTTAGTCTAACCAGGGAACCAAATCAGTATCTGGGATACAGCATGATCTTCTTACCAAAAGTGTCTAGTGCCCTCTAAAGTTTTATGAAAAAACTACATCTAGGTATCTCAGTCATGATTCTGAAAAAGTGTAGTATGTGATAATGCAATCAAATTTTCTTTTTATTTAAAAAACCAAGGAAACAGATCTCACAACTATATCTTTCTAAACGTAAAATGACTTTGAGCAATGAAAACTGCCTGTAATCCCTTCTTGCTTCCGTTTCATTACATTATTAAGCATGGATCGGGAGTGTTGTTTCTGCGTCCACCAATTTGAGCAATTTGTCGGTTGGGCAGATCTGTACCAGTATGGGACTGTACCTAAACAACAAGCTCCTAAATTCTCAACATACAATAGTTTCCAAAGATTCTCAGGGAAAATGAGAAACCAAAAGCTCTCCACCTTCATAGAAAAGAGCAAAAATGGCAACATAGGTGTCTCATCTTCTCCTCTCTCAAATTACTTCAATTCTCCTCCCCAAATATTTAGAAACTCCAGAAAACATGAAGGAAGATGGCATCACACAGTCACACAAAGACCTTAGCTACAGGGGACTGATTTCTGTTTAGATCATGATCTTATTTCTGAAGTCTGTAGTCACCTTATTACTTTGGGTCATACCCTCCCCCACACTTTTCCTTTTTTAAGGTCTAGTGAGACAAACAGAAAATTAGAAGTCAGTGAACAGAAGAAATTCCCACCATAATATCTGTTACCACGCCTTGCCCCAGACCTTACCATACACTGAAATGACAGCCAGGATAAGCCACGCAGTCCATTCAGGAAGGTATTTAATGAACACCAAGGCCATGAGAGCGCTTATCATAATGAGATATGCCTGCTGGAGCCGAAGTGGACCCTTCCAATGAATACAAATCATTCCCACAACACCGAAGTTCCAGATCATGAGTGCCACTGTAATGTAGTCCATGGCAACGTTATACGTCTTAAAAACCTCACTAAAAAAAAAAAAAAAAGGGAAAGAATATGGACTGCATGTGCTTAAAACAATGGAAACAAGTTAGAGATGCAAGCTTCAGAACTTATTTTTTTAAAATTTTCATATTCAGTGAGGTGGCACAAATGTAATTCTATCTCCAACCAGTACTTAACTATTCTTCACAAAGAGGTTATCCTCTACCAGTGTTTGCTTCACACCAACTCTTTCACCTTGCTGAAAGTTTTCATTAATGTTCTATTTCCTTCTCAATCAAAGCAGAAATTGACAGGAAAGGACATCACTGAAAAACCAGTCATTCCGATTATTATAGAATGTTTGGGTTGGAAGGGATCTTAAAGATCGTCTAGTTCCAACCATTATGCTCAGGAATTTTACAAATTGGAAGAATAAGAACTCAGGAGGTTATAATGGATCTTTAAAGGCATGCAAACAGATCTCTTTCTACTTACCTGCCACCTGTGAAACAGAAACACTTTGCTAATTTCAAAGAAAGATACACACAGTTACTCTATTTTATTCTTTGCCACAAACACTACAGTAAAAAGCCTTCTTTTTGGATGAACTGTGCCACCCTGTCACACCAAAAACTATAAACTAATTAAGACTCTCAATAACTAACACACCAAAATAGGCAGGTATGTCATCATCAAGTCACAGGTGATTTCCACTAATCCAGGGAAGAAATGGTTGTGACAGCTGTTTGCAGATTCTGCTGCTACCAGCTCATCAAGCCACTAAGAACCTTATAATTTGCATGATACTTTGCCTCCAGGAAATTTCTCTTCCCTAGTCGTTAGCTGGCCTTTGAGATGTCCAGTGTTAACAGGATGCCCCTTACTGTCATTACGTGCAATAGGTCTACAAACCCTCCTAACCCACTGAACCTCTACAGAAGGAACCCAGCACTGCTGTGAGGCAGCAGGGACAGATGAAGGAAAGCAGAGTGTCCGGAAAGCCTTCAGTCCCTCTGTTCACATGTGCTCATGACAAAGTGCCAGCTCCAACCCAAAACCAAAGGAAGTGAGCCTGCACTACACTTGTGCAACACACATTGCCTTGTATTTAAGAAGTTATTAAGGTTAGAGAAAATACTGACCAAAAAAAGCATCACAGATCACTTTTGGCAAAAATTAGTGACTGAAGGAACACCATTTTCTCCTTCGCTCTAGGAAGAGACAAAATTAAATAAGCTTCTTCAAAGAGAAGTGTATCTGTCATCAAGTGGTACAAAAATATACAGAGGATATACTAACAGAATAAGCTACTCTGTGGAAGACAGCTTATTCTGGTGATGCGTATGTCATGGACAGCTCCTGTACAACATCAGATGCAATATAAACCCATAAATATCTTTTATGTGTACTCTATGAACCTGTATAAACTGAAAAATTTTATTGCAATAGCTTACTCACTATCATTCTTGTTTAAGATTCAATTAAATACATACATAAAATGATACATGAAGAATAGCATATTAATGCTTCAGTTCACTTACCCCAGGTAGATGAATGAGAAAAAGAAAAGCAGCAAAAGAGAAGAAATGATAAGCCAGCCATGGATCACCTGGAAAAAAAATCAAAGATATCAATACAGATTATTTTTTTAGGTTTTTTGATATTTTAAAATTAATAACTACGTAAAAATGCTTTTAAGGTTATTTTCCCTTTTGATTAAAGCAAGAAAATGATATTCACATCTCTCTCTTTGGTTGTTGCTAAATTCACATTTAGTCTATACACATTACTGTATTTTAATTTACACTTACAAATTTTAAGTGCTTTGTGGTTTTTCATGAGAGGTTCAATACAATGAGAACTACTGTTATATTTTTAGGCCATTGTGATAACAGTGGCATTATAACATGGAATTATCCATTATTATTTCCACAGATGGAAAACACGATTCATTTTTCTGCAAATAAAAAGCCTGCTCTGATTCCAAATAATTTTCAGAATACAGTTACAGAATTAAATGCTGGAACATAGAAAAACCTTCAGTGCTCCTCTGCTGGAATTCGCAATTAGCATTTTGTTGATGAATGACTACATCAAGATTTCTATATTCTCTATCAATCATCTATACACATAACCCCTAATTTTGATATGACAGCAGATATACATGTCCAGCAATTGAACAAAAAACAGCTCAGGGTTGTACTCAGCAGGGACATGCATACATTTAAACTTTGAAATGACAAGCACTCAGACTTTGCAGTTACTTCTCTGTAGAACTAGTTGAAACCATTTTAAGAAAATGGCCAAGCAAGCTGTGACATTTCTTTTAATAATAATAATGTGACTTCTATCTGTAATTCTTCTATTTATAGTATAAGCTCTTAAAACTTTCTTACCACCTAAGAAAATGTGAATACTAATGTTTCAATCTAGTAGTAGAGTAAAATGCTAACAATGCCACACACCAAGGCCATAGTCCAACAAATGTTTGAACACACTTTGCGTAAGTACTGCCAACTGTACTAAAGGAGGTAGTTTCAAAAGTTGACAAGTTGGCATTTTACACACAGATGTTTGTTTTATTCTCAGTATGTATCTCATTCGCTATAGCACTTTCCAGATCACCGGCCTCTTTTCCTACGAGTGGTATTTCCAAAGTATTTCTTGTAAGTTTTGGCCAGTATTTTCCTAGCAACATCCCATGACAGGTTTGTTGCCTTCTAATTAAAGAATTTTCCTTCTAAATTTGACAACACTAATTGATTGCTGGTACAGTCTCGCCTTTGCCTGATACAACTTGAATAAAAACTAAAGATTTCAGAATGCAGAGAAACAAAATGAGCTACAGCAGTCAGGTTTTGGCTCTCTATTGAAGAATGTAGAGAACAAAAAGATACACTGAAAAGAAAAGCCAGTCAAATAGAATAACTTTTGAAGATCCTATTTCTGGTTAGATTTAGGAGCTAGAATCAGAACCATGCTTAACTTACCACGTACAGGAGAAACATAGGAAACCATCAGCAGTAAAGCTGAAATAGTATTTCCTTTCAGATAAAAATCTTGTGAAGATAAACAAATTTTCACTACCAGTTGGAGGCCTAACATTCTTTTATTATAAGTTCCATTCCCCATAATCTGGACTACATTCTACATATAGAACTACATGTAAAATAGAATTCAGTGGACAGGTAACTACATTTTACAGCATTCTTGTATAGCAGCATAGAAATATTCTGTTATCAGTTCTAAAACCAAGTTAATTATTTCTTTTAACTAGCATAAAACATAACTACAGGCAATTTCTGTTGTCTAATCATGCTAAATTTTTAGTACAATAACTATTTTTGTAAGGAGAACATGCAGTGCTTTGTAAGGTCAAGAGGGAAGCCAGAAATGTGAAAAGCTTAGTAAAAACCAGTTGATGCCTTCAGCATGCGAGGAGAACTGATCGGCTGCCAAGAAATATAGCTGAAGTACATCAGTTACTTGACTTCATTAGAATGAACAGAACTGACAGTTTAAAACAAAACTTTGTCAGTTCAGATTTAGCACCACACTGTAATGAAACAGAAGGTCCATACTTTAAAAAACACTGTTCCAAGCTGTATGCAGATATAGGCAGAAATAATTTCCCCAGTCACTCCGCAGATACTTTGTAAAGGCGTTTCATCCACAGCCATGAAGACTAAAAACATTTTCCCCTCTTGAAAACAAAACAGAGTGGAGCAAAGCTTTGTGCCAGTACATAGATCCTATAGCCTGTTTTACAACTCTGAAATGGATTCCAGGTTCCGGGTGTGTACTGGGAAGTTTTGTTATGCCAAGTCCTGTCAAATGGGTTGTTAAGACCAAAAGACAACCAGGAATTTTGACAAACAACTCCTCACAGGCAGGCGACATTGCAATTATGCTAAGGCTGGACACGCCTAGATTGTATCAATATATGATTGAAGTCTTTCACAGAAGAGCCTCCGAGTCTCTGTGTTTGTTATAAGGATACTGCCTGGCATGTACAGCCATGCACACATCACAGCCTGGGCAGACTTCTATACCAGGGGCAGGGTGGGGAGTCCTTAAAAAAATCTCTGAAGTCCTGAACAGCTTTCAAATTGTAGGACCAGGTCTGTAGTTCTTGACCACAGGAAGATTTCAGTACATGGTACATTTCACAGGAACAGGAAGCAATGCCACCGTACTTCTGACACAACAGCCAGCAGTGTCACCACTGGGCCTCTGACCCTCATTGTGTCTAAGGAACAGAAGCCACAAATTTGAAACAGTGAACAGTTCTGCTGCTTTTCTCGCTCATCTTTGATAACCCTCCATTTTGTTCCATTCTTGATAATCTGTACTAATAAATAAAACTAGCATAATTACTCTGATCAATTACACATATACTCACCTTGTAGCACCTGTATTTGTAAAGCACAACCAGGAGTATGGTCATGACAATGATAACACTGATCATGATAGCGGCGTTGAGAACTGAATTCAAGGCTCTCTGTCCTACTGTCTCTGTCTCTTCTGTGAAAGGAGTGTAGATGCTACAACAACAAAGAGTCAACTGAAATGCCACTGAATGCACAGATTTTTCTGATATGCGAGGCCAACTTCAAAAGCAATTGCAGTAATCTTTCAGTTCAGAGCTATATAGAAAAGCACCATAGGATCACATTAGGCAAACTTTAATTAAATGAATAATTTTTTCCTTAGAATACTTGCCTTTCCTGCATTCTTAGATTACTACCAATTTCTACTTTGTAAAACAAACAAAAACAGAACTCCGTGTTGATACAATTACCCACATGCTGTCAATCTAATCTTGGACTATCCCTGCAGCTAGGCCTTTATAAGTACACCATCTAGTGGATGTACAACGAAACAATACGTGGGCTCAACTCTTAAAGAAATACAATGTGGTGAAAAAAACCATAATGGGAAAGGGCAGGGAGAGGGGGAGAAAACACCATAAAATCTTAAGAAAAATAATTCTTTGATCAACAACTTTGATAGTGAAAAGGAACTCTGTGTTTTATTGGCACACTTTATGACATGCTTATGTTACACGAACACTCCAAAGCCAAACACATTTTGTCTAAACGCTTTCACAGTGGAACATTTAGACTGATTTGCTGCAGGTTCTGACAGGCTCAGTGTTCTGCTTTGCCTCCTCTCAAATCGGCTTTCATTAAAATTCCTTTTTTTTTTTGGCAACATTAATATTTTGAAAAAAAAAAAAAAAAATAATTCTATACATGAAACTTGCCAGAAGAATTTCTGTAACTGCAACAGAAGTGAACATCATAAAAACTATCTTCCTCTTGCATTTGAATTTCTTTATCAAACAGCTTAGGCAAACCAGAATGTGGCATATGTGTTACTTCATCTAAATGAGTAGTTTGTTTTTCTTTTCCAAAATCTTTATATTATAGCACAGTACAACTGAAATGGCTTTGGCTCAGAATTGAATTTACTTTATAAATATCACAGGGCTTGATGAAGTATTAAAATGAGGACTAAGGTTTGAATCAAGCATTAATAACCAAGATATTATCCCAACTGGTCACCAGACAACAAATGTCAACAGTACTACGAATATAGATTCTGGTTTCTGGAAGGAATAAAGCAAAACTATCTTCAAACTAGTGGAGGGGAAAAGGGAGGCAAGAGGGAGTTCATTGCTTGAATTGGACTCCTGAAGTAATAGAGATTAAAGAAAATTATCTAAGTGAGTCTGTTGAAAAGATAGAGGAAAAAAATGGATACATACAGCTGTCCATCCTTGCGTGTATAAAAGCTGACAGACTTGATGGTTGCAACAACGACCACCATGCAAAGTGTGACAGGTACAAATAACATAATCACATGTTTTGCCCCATATTTCAATGTCAGCTCCTCATCTTCTTCTTCATCTTGTTCCACCACTTGCTGAATGTTGTTTTGTGGCTGCCCATTGGTCTCAGCCCCAGGATTGTCATTTCTTCTGCGCTCACTATTATCATGGCGACGTCTTTCGCTGTTGTCATTCTGCAACACACACAAAAAAGCTTCCTCAGCAACTATCCACAATCATTCTTGTACACTAAGCTAAAAACAATCTTGAGGAGGAGACATGTAAGGTAGTATTTACTGTCAAGAACACTTGCCGCAGCAAGGACTTAAACAGCAATAATGAATCGCATCACATAGTTATCAAAAGAATGGGAGCACAGGGTTATGTTAGAAGCATTTATATTAAAAACAGCAGCAGCTGAAAGTAGGGCTGGTTGCATCTGACAGCCTATGTTGTCTTTCCTTTATTCAGATTTTTAAAGTCTGTTTAAAGACAGACAGCTTTTTCCCTTGTTCCAAACTACAGTTGATACAAAGGTGCACCACTGCAGATCACTTGCAGATTGACAAGAATTAACTGTATCTGCTCCTAGAAATAATATCAAACAGACATTTATGAACCTAACTCCATGAAAGTCCCAAGAAAATCTTGCCATGTTACTCCCACTACAGCACACTAACTAGAACTTATATTCAAATGGACTTGCATGAAGTACTGTGTTCCCACATTTTTAGCGAGAAGAACGACACAGAAACAGTGATCACACTCAGGTATTCTCAGTCTTTCTACTGAGATTTAATCCCAAAGTTTTAGCATGATGAGCTAAGCATGTAGAGTGTTTCTCTCCTTTCCCAAGGCTACTAGTGCCAGTCTTTTCACTGACATTGAAGAAATTCCATCACCCTTGCCAACAAATAGGGAAGAGCCTCCTAGCCTTCCTGATACTGCTGCATGAAACATCAAGGGTATAATCCAAATATAAGGACAGAAGTAAACTTTCGATGCATTAAGATTACTATAAGCAAAAACACAAACTGGGAACACCACCTAGAAGTAAATGATCAGGCCTGCACTACTCCTGCTATCACAGACCTTTTGTCCCCTCTCCCAGAAGTCATGGCAGCAGGGGGCATTCAGCCTTTTATATGTTGTGTGTGCATACAACAGGAGAGTGACTTATGTTTCATCTGTTCTGGACCACAAACAAAGCCATTTTATATTTACTAAACAAGCCTTATACAGTCTATTTTAAAATATTTTTTTACTGTATTACAACATCCAAAGTCAATGCTGTACTGTTGATTCCTTACAAAATGAGTAATTATTTCTTCATAATTACTTCATTTACAAACAGTTCAGTTTGAGTAAGTGCACTAAAGCAGCTTTAGATTAAAACATACAAAAAACTGAAGGAAGATACCTTTTTCAATACCTTTAAAATATCACTCAGTTTTACTAATATTGCTCGAGACATAAGATAGGGCATTGAAAATACAGTTATGTATTTCTGCTTAAGTACTCTTATGCAGGTAATTTCTTCCTTAAACATGCAAAAAGTCTCATTACTTGTTCTTAATAGCATTTCCAAACATAACGGCAGATTTGTATCTCTCCAACTCACTGGTTTTTTGATAAATCTAGAGTAATTTTGGACATTCTTTATATAGAATTTTTCCAGCCCTGATCTCAGAAAAGATGTTAAGTACACACTCAGAAACTCATAGTGGGGTTTTCAAAAGCACTTAAGTGATTAAGGAGTACAGGTCCCTGGACTTTGAACTACAAACACTGACACTGCTAAAACCTTGGTTGAAGCTTTACAACTTCCTGAACTCATGAAAAATTTGCTTTTACAAAACATTTCCAAGTAACAATACACATAAAATGCTTTGACTATTTACTCCTTTTTTGGTATTCTCAGGATCAAGTTCAGCAGGGTTTCAAAAACTGTCCTCTAAGAAAATTTGCTTTATTTTTTCAAAAGGAAACTGAATGCAAGGAAATTAAAAAAAAAAAAATCTATAATTGTCTTAATTAAGCAAATAAAACTAGCAGGCAACCAGATTTTTTGAATTAAGGTTTTAACTTAACGTATGCCCTGAAAAAGATTTTAGGTTCAATATAATTTCTTACTGAATGAAAGATGCATTATAAATCACTTGGTGTTTTGCGTTAAGTCCTCACATACAATTATTGAAAGTCAGATAGAAACAGCAATATGGGAGAATACAAATAAAGAGATCATGTTTAATTGTTCTGAAATGCTGGTTGCAGCTGAAACTCTTTATATATAGATTATAGCTCAAATGTAAGATTTTTCACTTTGATAGTGAAAATACTCCAGATCTCTCAGTCTACAAGAAGGCAACAATAAGCTTACCTGTCTAAATAAACTAAGATGATTGTAAGTAACACTACACTGGAGATGATCAGAGCCTTGGAACACTTTGCAAGTAAAGCAGACATAGTATTTAGGTTTCTGCACACATTCTGCAGAAAACGTTGCTGCATGAGGGAACACTTATCGCTGTCTTAGGCATAGAAATATAAAAAGTAAAATAAAAATCTACAGCTTTGCAAAGCAAACACGAAAACAGCCAAAGGAAAAGCCTGATTAACTGGTACACCACTACCAAAAAAAAAAAAAAAAAAAAAAAAAAAAAAGAGCAAACAAAGGGAAAAATTGAAGACATTCGATCAATATGTGCCATTTTATTCCCTCCTTTAGTTAGGAAAAAGAGACAATCACAAAATGTCATTACATATTAAAACACAGCGCATGAAAACCATGATCAGCATCAAAGGAGTTATGAGTTATTCTCTCATTCACTGTTAAAACTAGAAAAAACCTGTCCTTTCCGGATACTGACGTGTAGCTAAATGCGGCATGCGCGTGCCTCACTACTTAAAAGAACAAAGTGCACTCATATCCTACCTGATCAGTATTAAACAGAGCAGAGGCCATGGACTCTTGCTGAAGTGGAAGCAAAGGAACAGACTCTTCACTTTCCTCAGACATAGTTAAAAGTGAAAATTCTGAAGCTAAAATGTCAGTAACACCTGTTGTAACACCGTAAGCAAACGCAAGTTACGAACTACGCGCTTTCAGGTGAATACACAATATCAAAAGCAAATGATAGTGGGTTTTCTTTTCCCTATCAGGAGAATAGTTAATAGCAAATCCAGAGCAATGCCTCTGAACTAAGAGATAAAAACTGAGCATATTTGATAAAAGTTTTCATTTATTAAATCCAGATTTATACATCAGGAGCAGACCCCCTTGCCTGACAGTAGGCAGAGACTTCACCAATTCTCACACACACATCATTTACATTTAAAGGTCATTAGACAGTGACAGGGATTGAAGGCTGTGCTGAACTCTTGGGTGTGTGACTGGAAGAAGGCAAATTACAGTACTTAGTGATTTCACATGCCGACTGTTAGCCACAGAAGCTACATATACTTAAGCTGGAAAGGATTTTTGTCCATATGTACAAAGTGGATGTGTGTAGGGGAGAAAAACCATTACAATTAAGTATCAAAACTACATCTAGAGTTACACTTAAACATCGAAAGAGCGAGCACAAGTAATAGTTATTCACCAGTATAGTCTGTCAGTGAGAAGTAAATAGAAGCATTGCTGGGAAGGAGCATCACCAAGTTATCTGCAAGGATGGTGAGCCCACAGCTTATCATGGAGCTCTCCCTTTTTGATCTGGCAGAAGTGTTCAATAAGAGTTAATACCTCACCTGTCCAAGATGAAAAGAAACCTTTTTTATTCGCTCTGAAGTAAAAACACAAAGGATGCAGCAGGAAAGTTTCCACTTTTCTATTTTTAACAGTTCCTATAATCAGTAAGGTCTTAAGTTGGACCGACTTCTTAATTTAAAAATCAATTTTCAAATGTTTTATATTTTTCCTGATATAGCAGGATGCTGATCTAAGATAAAGGCAAGGATTCTTCTACTTAAACTGCTGGATTGTACAGGAGAGTTAGAACAGGGCTCAAAATACATAAACATGGCTACAAGTGGCCCAGCCTCACAAGAGTATTTGTGTCACAAGGAAACCTGATAGTCAAGAGCTATAGCAGGAACAAAGACCTGAGTATGACAAATCTAAGAGCCCGAGCGCCACACCCAAGCAGATCATCTGAACTTGGTTTTATCATATCACATGCAGTACAATGAGTACAGCTTCAGCAACAATTATGTGCTCAGGTCTTTCAAAGCAATCATATAAAACTTCATGGTTTGAGTTCCCCCTCCCCCTCAAAACCTCAAGAACTCTAAGCGCACTTTGACAATTATTCACAAGTCAGACAGTGCTGCTCTTCCTGCATAGGAGCAGTCCTATGCTGCAATTGCAGCAACAAACCTCATGCTTCAAGCTCTACCTAGACTAAAATTAACTCTGTGACTGAGAAACCTGTGAATTAAGCAGACCACAGCCAGGCTAGATGAAGAGAGCTCACTAAATCCTCTAAAGGTCAATGTTTGACATGGGAGCGTCCCACCTCATTTTCTTATTTTTCTTGAGGGCATGGTCACTCCAACACCACTTTAAAATGGGAGAAGACTTAGCTGTATTTTAAAATAAGTTTAGAACATTAAATATTTTACAGAATATTTCTTTTGGCACTGCTTATCACCACAACAGTCCAGATAGAGAAAACTACTCCCAACAAACAGGTTTCTAGAGTTCTGAACTGTATTTTCATCCACACTAATTATTCATCCTAATTAGACAGCTACCAGGTAATAAAATCATTTGTTACATACAGTATTGCTGAGGTGGTTATCAGGGAAGTTTTCTGTCAGCTGCCCATGCTGAAACTGGGGTAAATGTGCAGACAATTCTGTCATTGGGGCTGTCCTCTGGAAATCGCTTATTTCCACACAAAATGGATCTTTGTTCTTGAGATGCTGAAAGGAAAAAGAGGTGCATATAGCCTTTGTTTTTATACGACCAAGTTCTCCATCCCCTCCTTACCCCAATTTTTAGACTTCACACAGACCAAAGATAACCATTTTCTATCTACACCATAATACTGAACTATATCACATCTTTACTACGAGGCCATAATAGGGATTTTCCAGCATAAAAATAAGGGCATCTAGGTGTTATCAAATTAGTTCATCAGTCACGGAAGTAAGCCAGCAACAAACCATTCAAAACAGTTCTCCATTCCTTCTTGTGCAATGAGATGCACTGCACACTTGCACAGAGCGCAACTTGTATGCTTTTAACTCAGCAGAGTACAAGTGCTTCAAGTTGTTCAGTTTTGGATTGCTGATAAGCTCAAGGGGAAACTTCAAGCAAAAATGACTGGGTTAACACTCAGTCATTTAAAATCTTGATATATCTTTAATACTGTAACACCCCAAGAGCGACCGAGAGCTACACAAAACAGTATTTCAGCTGAGCCTCAAGAACTAATGTGCATTCATTTCCCTAGTGGCAGGTTTTATGTATCAGCTAAATGTATATAAACATGCCATATGCTTGTATCAGCTTTATACATTCTTCCATAAAGAAAGTCAGGTGCTAACATTTTCCTACACAAGCATGAATAAAGCAAACAAAGGAGGATAAAGCAATACAGAGGAAAAAGGAAGGAGGTTGATGTAACTACGTAAGTTTCAGAAAAAACATAGTTTTAAGAAACCATGAGTAGAGGCCTAGATAAATCACTGGCTTGGTCACACAAAACATAGGGAAGTGAATAAGCCACTGCCTGAAGGGTGGAGTGCCAGTCCCCACTTCCATCCCAAGTGCCTCCTGCTCCTACCTTGTGCCAACTCCAGCACTCAGCAGTCCTCTTTACAGTAGATTTTACTCACTAAAATGGAAGAAAACAAATTCAGGAAAAGAAAACAAGGACATTTTCTGCTGTTTTAGTATACTCAAATAATGTATGGAGATCTCAAAAAACTCATACAAGGGAGGGCATGGCAAAACAAGGCCTCTCGTTTTTGGCAGCAGCAAGCCACAAGTGCTGCAAGACAGCATCATACTTAAAGAAGGAGTTAAGTCTACTTTCATGCATACTAAGATGCAGAAGCTGTTTCTCTACTTACAAATAACTACATATCTTACAAGGCTAGTGCATAACACTAACTACAGCAGGGATGCAGCTTACACTTAAGAGCCATTAGGAACCAACACCAATTTAACAACTCTAGTGGGAGCAACACAAACTGTTTGGAAAAAGGCAACGTAGTACTCACTAGAATGGCTCTCTTCCACATTTGTAATTAAAAATAATCTCATTTAAAATATAATGAAATGTAAGATTAGACAAAAATAAATAGGCATTACATGGCTTTTAAAGTTTTTGCTCTAATTCTTTGGTTGGGCTACAGAATATAAGCAATATTGTTTTAAGGCTGCTATTGGTAAAAATTCTCAGTCACAGGGCCACCACAGGGGAAAAGGTTGAGTATTTTTATCCAAGTGTCAAGTATCAGTAGGAGATTTTCCACAGAGTAGCATGTCAAAATTCTAACTGAATTACAGGAGAAAAAACCAAAAAACAACACAAACAAAAAAAACCCCCCAAAACCACACCAACCCATAAAATTCTATTTAAGGACTGGTAAAGAAAACCACCACAAACTCACCAAACAAACAATTTTTTTTAAAAAAACAGCTACTGAGGAGCAAAGAGAAACTGAAGACAGGGAGGAGTGACTGACAGCACCAAAGCTTGAATGGCAGTGTCCGGCAGGCCTCAAAAACTTACACCCTTTTGAAAACTCAAGAGCTCAGAAAATGGATTCAGCACATCTCCCCAAACAATTTTGTTTTCTTTTTTTCAATAAATGCACACTCTCAAGTTTGAAATTTAACTGTGAATGAATGAAATCTAAAAATGAACTATGCCTAAACAGACGCAAATTATTTTTTTTTACTTGTTTTACCTGAAAAGGGAATGAGCCAATAATTTTTTTCTAGTGAAGCTGTTAATATTGAAACAGTAAGCCTAAAAAAGTTCTTCCTTTGGCTTTCCTTAGTAAGGACAACAGGAGTTACAACTGCATTTTCCACACGTTTACATTTAACCTAACAAGCTGAGGTAACACACAGGTAAGCTTCAAGTGTTTCCTCAAACTTAGAAGAGAAAGAGAAGCAAGTACGGGTCAGCCACAGCAGAGGCGGCGCGGCCCGGTTAACCCCTGCTTTCTCTCGGGTTAAGCAGCCTGCAGCAGCCACTGCTTCCCCGGGGACCCCCAAAGGCCGCGGGGCTCTCCCTCAGCCCAGCCCCAGGCCGGAGCAGCCTCGCCACACACAGCCAGGGTCCCCGCTCTCCCTCAGCAGCAGGCGGGCTCCGCCGCCGCCTCCCAGGAAGGCCCCAGGGCCAGGGAGTCCCCTCACGGCGGTAGGGTGAGAGCTCGGCGACACCAGCCCCCCTGCCCCGGCGCAGCCCCACTCGTGTCCACCCCGCCCACCCCAGCCCCGCTCCGCCCGGCCAGGGGAGCGGCCAGGCACCCCGCCCCAGCTCGCGGGCGGGTGGCGCAGGGCTCGTACAAACACCGGCCGCGGCCGGCTCCTCATGGCCCCGCCGCCGCCCGGCCTGAGGGGAGCCCCCTACCCGGCTCCGGGTTGGCGCAGCGCCCCACACGCTGCCCGCACCGGCCCACCGCACGGGCACCTGCCACCCACGCTCGCCCCGCGCTCACCGGCCGCGGTAGACCCGAGGCTGCCCCGGCCGCTGAGAGACCGACCTGCACGGCACTCCTCCCGCGGGCTCCGCCACCGGCTCCTCGGCGCCCCGCAGCCCGGCCCGGCCCCGCTGCCTTCCGGCCCGGGCCCCGCCCTCCGCCGCGACCTCACTTCCGATGGTGGTGGCCCGGAGCCGCTGCGGAGCGGCACGGCCGGCCCGGGACAGCCCGCGGAGGGGCCAGGCCCCGCCGGGGAAACCTCCACAGGGGAGGCCTGGAGGGAGGGGGATCCGGCCAGCACAGGCAGGAGCGCGTCTGAAAAAACAAGCTCGTAACCCCGTTTTAATATGCTCCCACAAAAAAGCGTTACGAAAATAACTTGCAGCAATATTAATCTGAAGTCACGGGGCATGTTTTGAAGAAGCCTCTGGTAGAGCTGTGACGCAGCTGTGGAAGGAAGAAAGGCAATTTCAAACTTTAAACTTACCTTGCTAGCCATGGTATTTGAAGGGTAATCCACAATTCCTTTTCAAAAATGCACTGGGTTACTAACCTGTAATCATTCTATTTTTTTTTTTTTTAAAAAAAAAAAAAAGTAAAATCTATTGAGAGACCACGTAATTCTGCATGTTTAACACAGAATATTTTGCTATTCAACTATGTTACAGGAAGATCTACGGGAAAATGAAGTGACACCAAAGTACTGCATAGAAAAGTTCAGTTTTACATGAGCATTGTGAAACAAAGACTTGAGTTTCAGTAGGTTGTATGCATATAAAGTGCATTTCAAATAAACCATTTTTAGACTGAAAATGATGCCTAAGTATTAACCAAATGAACCAATTTGTTATTTTAAGACAAAACCAAAAACCAACAACCAAACATGGACGTACAGCTGTACCAGACTATTCTCTATTTGTATGATAGATACCAGTTCAATTTACCATGAAATGCCTACTAAACAAACCTCGCACTGCTCACACTGCATGGCTGTGCACTGATTTGTAAGTCTACATGTACAACATCCTATGTTCTTACATAGGAAAAATGTACAGCATATGAAAAAGTGACACTATTGCAATATAAAAGCCAACAGCTTCCAGTTTTAAGCTTATCCCCTTTCAAATACTACTGCAAATGGCTGTCTAGCAACTCTATTTAGTCAAACCATGAAAGGTTTAATGTTTCCCACTCAGTAGCAGGAAAGCAGTAGTAGTATGAAAGACGAATTCACTAAGAAACTAAACTTACTGTTTGGGGCCTTCCCCTGCCCACATTTAGAGCCACAATCATCTAGCTAAATGGTGGGTTTTTTTTTTACTGCAGGCTCCTGTTTAAAGAGAAGAAGAGGAAGGAAACACTCAAAATTAGAAAGACCAAATCAGTACCGGAACAGGTTCATTAGTCTAAGAACAAAAAAGTCTCTTATCAAATTAATGGTAATATAAATATATGTCATTCTTGGTAATGGATCTTACTAGTTCATGGTTTGCTGTTTCTTTTTGGTGCATACTAATGAAAGCAATTTCTACAAACATGTTCCAAATGACACAACGGCAGTTATGCAGAATGATGATCAGGAGAATAAAGGCACATGTTAGGTTAAGGTGTAAAGCCTCATTCCACACCAGAGTCCAGATCAATGGCTAGTATATCCAGTTCTGTTGTATAAATACTGTTGTGTTTTTTTCCCCCCTCTGTGCACTATGTGTAACTTTTGAACTACATTTCCAGCACAGAATGGATCATACCTGGTGGCAACATATGTACTTTGCTAATGGATCTCATTCTCACTATACTCAATCTGTGCATTCACTAACATAACACACCTAATATGTATTAAATCACATATTCAGACAGTAAAATGTTGTAATGTTGGCAAAAAAGGCTTTTCCTACTCCAAATTTTCCATGTTTATCTTGAAATAATTCTGTTACAGCATGTTGAAAGAAAAATGGTTAACAAAGAAAAGTCACTTTACCTCTCAGCAGTATGTTTTGTGTTCTACCCCCCAGCATGACAGACAAAAGACCGTATTGCTGAGAAGTAACAACACTAATTTGAGTATGAGTTAAACACTGAACGTGACTTTATAAAGCAGTATTTTCCACTCTGAAAGAGGAAAATTTGTTGAAGTACTTGCATAAGCCAAGCCAGAGATGCTATTAGTGAACATTGCTTCCTCTTTCCACTACTGAAGAAAACCTCAACTTCCACAAAATTATTTTTTTTAATACTTCACAACTGCTTCTAAATACTTATTTACCTGGGTATTTAACACTCCAGATGCCTTCAGCCTCCTTCGGAAGTGTACGAGCTTATGTCCAATGCATAAAAAGCATAATAGCTGAATATACAGCTCTAGTTTAGGGCAGAAGAAAATCAGCTGATGTGTCACAACTTGAGCTTGCACTGAAGAATCTCAACAAGGACGTTAGGCAATCTGTCACACAGTGCCACTGCAGTGCATTTGTCTTGTTTAAATACCAATAATGACAGCAAGAATGCTGTATAAGCAGGACAAAAAGCACACGTGAAGTTCACTCTCTCCTCTGTATTTACCACAAAAAGAGCAAGTTTTGAATTTATTTAGAATTTGGGAGTATTTTTGGTAAATGCTGATGCAAAACTGTATGGGAAGAATGGGGAAGTAATTTTGTAGGGTAACATCAAGTCACAGAAAAAAAAAAAAAAAAAGAGGAAGGTTGCAGCATGTAAAACCAAACATTGTCACGCAAACTCAAGTGCAACATAAAAGTAACATCTGAGCATTACACTTCAAGTTTAAAAAAGAATATTTTGTGGTGTGTAGTATTACAGGGATGAGAAAGAAGATATTTGGATCACATCTGCATTCGCAGGCTTCTAGTCGCCTGACATAAAGCAGGAAGTACTTTTAAAAAACCCACCCCGAATTTGTCAACACTTGCCGATTCAGAAAGCCGCGTTAAATATAAATTGCATGCTGCACAAGACTCCAAAAGAATGTCAGCCCTTAAATCAAATATATACATTTTTAATATCTGAAATATTTACATGGTGGAACCTTTACACGATCCCGTTTGTTAAGAACAGTGTTTTCAAGTGTCCTCTCCAGATACAAAGAACTAGTAACTCAAGGTCACAGTTATGTTTTCTGAACAGGTCAACCTGTATCCTTCAGTTAAATACAATATAGAGATACTGGAACACCTTTACTTAAATTGTTTGCTATTAAGAATTGTGTTTAAACATTAAAAATGTTTTTGAAACAGTTTGCTCTCTGGAACACAGTCCTCCTGCAATCAAAACAGCTCACAGCACATTATCAATTTGTCTTCTTACCCGGGTATGAGATAAAAAAAATGCAGTTTACAGTACATCTCATCATTTATGCCATATCAGCCCATTTATAAAAACCCATACAAACAAGGCAGGAAAATATCACCCTCTTTTTGTGGACAATGGACTGCTTACAGTAGAAAACAAAAGCAGGGGCTAGTTAAACAGTATGAATAAAAACAAGACTTCAGCTTTGTTTGAAAACTTACGGTTCAGTTCTTGTCAACTGCTATGGTCAGTTACATCCAAACAAGTTTGGTTTTTTTCTAAATATTAAAAAAAAGTTTTTAAAAATAATTTTTCTTTTTAAAAAACTGATTATTTTGGAGACAGAAGGGCTAATAGGGAAGGGCTAAAATAAAGTTGAAGACATCCTATGTTTTTAAAAAAAAATAAATCATTAAATAGCACTTACTGAATTGAGGTCCTGCTCTTGTTTTAACTGAGCATAAAATAAAAAAAATCCTGCAATTTGCACTTTCTAGGAAAGAAGAAGAGCATCTGCAAGAGATTAAGTTCCCAGCTTCATCAGTAATTCTAAATGGGTAACAAAGTACCAAGACTACTGCTGGTTCACATCAGAATGAAGTCTGAGGGAACTCCTTTTCCAGAGTCAGATGAAGGGACTAAATGAAAACACAAATCTGTTCTGTGAAAGCAGTTCAAGCCACTTATTTTTAAATTGTATTCTGATCATTCCTTAAATAAAAAGAGGGAGAGTATGCAAAAAAGAAAAAAAAAAAAAAAAAAAAAATAAAAGCACTGAAATTTGCAGTAAAATCTGTCTTCATCTGTAGCTCATATAGTTCCACATTAAGTGCAAATGCTTTGCAAAACAGGGTTTTTTTTCCTTAATATTTACAAGAATCAGAGTAACATAACAAAATTACCAGAGAGCATGTACAGTAGCTGCAGCTTATAAAACATACCGGTAATTGTACCTTGTGAATTATAAAGAGAACCAATGCAGGATTCAGAAAACTAACTGAGAAGGGTAAAGGGGACCTCAGAGCAGAGGACAAAAAAAAAAAAATTCACATTTTCTACATAAAAAAATACAGGTCTCAGGTCTCTGAGAACAGAGAAAATTCAAAGTCTTTGAACAATGGGGGGGGGGAAAAGCGCAAAATTGAAATGGAACCCTAGAAGCAAGGAGAGTGCTTTATTTCACTAGACCAATCTTCTTCGCTTCTGTCTCGTATATCAACAACCTCCACATTTTGACTATGAAAACTTCAGCTTCTTCATCTAGTACCTGTAGGAAATACACATTTTTTTAGATTATTTTTTAGGTTAGGCTTTTCAGTTATAAAGACTAATTCTAGACACATCAGAATTATAAAGTGGAGGTAGCATAATCCAAGTTAAGCCTTTGAGAGAGGCACTGGATAAAACTTCGGTGAATTTGTCCTCCAATTATCATCTGACTTGTCTAGGCTCTAATTATATACTTGTATAATGCAGCTGTTGAGCTCCAAAAGTGGCTTAGGAAGAGGCAGAGAAGTGGCAGGCTTGGGAATAATGTAAGAACAGGATATACACATTCCCTTAATTCCTCGTCTCCGCTCATTTTCAGCTTGGAACTTCCCATTGACTATTAAGTAATCTCTCAATAGATTTCCTTCCTCAAAGCCTTATTATTCAGGCTTTTCTTGAATCCATGCGAACTTTTAGCATGTACAACATCTCTCAGGAAGTTCCCCAGGTCACCTAGTAGTCACACCAAGAACCTACTAACTTCTGCTATGAATCTGGCTCCTACGAACTTTTCCTCCAAGTTTCCTTTTTGGAAAGGAATGAACAATTGTTTTTTTATTCACCCTTCAGTGTATGAAAACGTGGTGAAACAGTAGCATTATTTCATAAAGTTTCTCTCTTCCAACAGCAGGCAAAAAAGAGCTTTTACTCTTCTAGAGAAAAAAAATCACCTTTTGCCCATTAATTAGGGATAGACCCACTAAACCACTAATTATAAAAATCTAGGTACAAGATGAGAAGGAATAAAAGTTTACATTTCTGATATAGTTCTGTATTGTTGATTCTTACCTCTGCTGTTAGGAACAGAATCTTTGTTCCAGATTTCTGAATACTAAGAAATTCTGAACAGGGACCAGTAATTTCTGCCTAGATGCTGCAACTGCAAAATCATGCCTGTGCTAGTATGATCTGCTTAATAAAAACAGCTGTCATATCTAATGCATGTTTTCTGTGCACACCAAAGATTTCTGTTATGGACTCCTCTTATTTTGCAGAACTGACTATCAGCTTCAGTATAATGTAGAAGGTTTATCTGTTACACAATTTCTGCTTACCATGGCAACATCATCCAGTATGCTTTGTGGTGAGCTGTGAGCCATAACCTGAAAAAAAACAAAATTGTTTTTAGACTGCAAACTCAGAGTAAGTCATATGAACATCTTTAGACAAAAAACAGTTACTTCTCAAGAACTCCGAATGCTTTGCGCATGCAAAAATTATTTGCAGTTCATTAGTTCCCAGTATTAGCCAAGGCAAAATTTAGTATTAAACTACATCAGATTCCATCACAGTGAGTGCTAGTTTATGGCTAGTTACTGAGGAACAAGTTCCAGAAAGCTCCAGAGATTCAACAGGTACTGTATTTTCTGCCTACTTTTACATCTCCAATTAAGCTCTCTAAGCTCCTCTTCCTTCAAAAATGAATGGAAGACAAAGGCAAGAGTCTCCCTGTATCAGTCTTCAAAACAGACAGATGGCAAATTCAGTTAAGTATTTCAATTTTTTTTTTTTTTTTTTTTTTTTTTTTTTTTTTTTAGAACCAAATAAGCTGTCTTTCAATACCAGATCATGACACTTAAAATATATAAATAAAAATTGTATGCTTGGCAAATACTGAACTTCTGCTTTTTGCTTTCTACTAACCACCTGTGCCACAAAACTTATCACTTGCTTTGCCTCTCATACAGTAGCCCTAAAAGATAAACCATTACAAATGTGAGTACCATGAAAGCTGAAAACAGTTTTTGAAAATTCCCTATTGATGAAAAGCCACCGAGTTGTCATGACAGATTAAAAAAGGCAAGTAACTTGATGGAAGAAGCTGCAGAGTTTAGTTTAAACAAGTCACGCAATGGCTAAAAGGTACAGCCGAATGACTTTTAATGCTAACTCTAAAACCTTAGTATTTGCTTACTACTAAAGGAACAATAGCATTTACAAAGCTTTTTAAAGTAGTTAATTTAGTTAATCCAAAGTATGTAAAATCAAGCTACTGTCTTTTTTTCCCCTGAATACACACAAACCCTATTTTTACCTTAAAAATGTTAATGGTCAAAGAGAGATTAAATTTGAAATCTAATGATAAAACTATCAGTTAAAACAGCTGCTCTTATTAACTGCTCATTTCTTTATCCAGTTTCATATGTTTATCTAATAGGTATTAGAGAGCATCTGGTATGTACATATTGTGCATAAGCTTTAAGGAGATAACCTGTAAAACATTAGGGTACACATTGATTCCCAGTACCCCAACTGAGTCTGCTGACCAATATCATAGATTACAGAGAAGCCAAGAACAGACTGCCTTCAAATACAGATACTGCAGTCACTGCTGCAGCTTAAATAAGGAGGAAAACACACACTTCACAGAAGTAGTGGAAGATACTAACCTTAGAACAAACAAAGTCAACTAGCGTGGCTTCTTCTTCACCAATATATTCTATTATTTTCTTGTTGATCCACGGTCTAATTCGACGTTCCATTAGTGTCTGGGAAAAAAAAAAACAACAAAAAACACCACAAAATCTGTCACTCCAATAAACTTAACTGTCTTGAAACAATATTGCCAGATAGGCAGCTAGAAGACCCAAACAACTATTAAGCAGAAGACATTTTGCTGTCAATGAGATAACCCTTAGCAACATGGCATCTGCAAGTATTTCTGACAGCCATTCAAACATGTTTTTATAGGACCTTTTTTCCCCCCTTTCATAAAACTGCTAGACAATTTGTAGCAACAATTCAGGAGAGACCAAACAAAAATAAGCAGGCATACTTCAGAGTAAGTATTATATATGGACAAGAAGTACAGTAGTCAAGTTTGATGCCATTTGATGATGCTACTCCAAATTCACTGGGGTCCTAGCAACATTGGTTTTCTATTCAATTCCAAGGTTTGTTTGGAAAAATTATGCTTTTTTGTGAATGATTCAAAGTCATCAACTTACTGAATCCACAATTGACCAGTCAAGAGGATAAGCAAAGAGCTCTGGTTTTGCTGTGGGAATCTTCTCAATGAGACTCTTAATATGTTTGCGTTTTTCTTCTGTATTGACACTGCCTTTGATATTGCTTTTATCTTCATCTCCATAGTCCAGGGGGACAAGTTTCCTTTTCCTGGGCACATCATCACTGTCTTCATCATCAAATTTATTGAAAACACTATCCACAGCAAGCTTCTTCCTTTTTACAGCATTGGGCTGATTGGGACTATTGCAGGCACCTACAACCCAAAAGACAGAATAACATACTCATAACCTGCAACTGAAGCTAGTTTGCTCTTCACATATTTCTTGAGGAATATCAGTTTGCACATTATATAAATGTCTGTGAATGGCAAAACAGTAAGTATCTCAAATCGAGTTTCTTCAAGATTTTTGAAAAATAAAGTCTTCATTCACTGCCCTAAAACTAATTAGCACCCTCCCCTGAAGGAGGACTATAGCATGAGTTCAAGCCTTAGCAAAGGCGTAGCACAGAAGTGAAACGTTGCAATGAATCTAGCCGTAGGAAAGGCGTTAATCAGTTAGCCTGATACCACACGGTCCCTCTTCATTCAAGATCTAACAGCATGAGCTCAAACTGCAGCCCCAGTATAAGTTAATCAAAATAATAAATGCATACATTTGTGTTCTGGAATACAAATATCCTTAGTTCTGCTGCTTAGAGCAATTTTTTTTAAAAAAAACACAAGGAAATTGCTAAAGTACTAAGGAACTCTACACTCACATTCCATTTGCAATTGTCACCAATTCATAGTGCTACTCTAAGGGGAAGAAAATCTAATTTTCAGTTTTCTTCTTTTAAAAGGGTCTTTGTGAATAAATATCAGTATCTAGGGCTTAAACCTGACATATATCAATGAAAAGTAGCAATGAGTTTTAAAAGAGATATTTTTAGAGATCTATTAAGGTGAAAAAGCATGTGGAAATAACTAATCCCAGCTCAGAGCATTCCTAAAAAAATTAAGCCTTGAGGATGCCAAAACTTACTTCCTTCTCCCTCCAGATTTTGGAAGTAAGAACTATTGTATGTTAAAACATTCAATATATTCAGAAAAATGTGTGGCTACTCAGCTTGGCATCTTTTTCATTCTGATTCCATATGGAATATTAAAATAAAAAGTCAACTTGCCCAATTTGAGGCTAAGTCCTATTTTGGGCCGATGCTCCTCCGGCTGCTGTTGATCAGGTGAATTTTCATGAGGGATAATGATGCCACAGGGAGATTCATCACCAGGTGTGTTAGGGGTTGCATTTCCACTAGCAGAAGAAACAGATGGGGCAGAACTGATGGGTCGTAAAGTCGGTTTAAGGCAGGGCTTTTGTTCAGGCTCCTCCTCCTCTTCCTCTGGCTCTTCTCTTTTTTCCTCTTTTTCTGCCTTTTCTTCCTCTTCCTCCTCAGACTCTGGCTCTTGTTTTATTTGTGGCTGCCTACGCCGCTCAGCCTCCTGCTCCATCTATGATGAAACAGATAATTAGAAAAAAGCTTTCTCAAAGACAGCACTGTTTCAAAAGGATCTAAAGATCCTCTGTTTCCTAAAGAACTCTCTGTTAGTCCAGAACAAATACATGCAACTGCTGCCGTTATAATCAGGAATACTGATTAGTCCAAATTTGGTTTTCAACTCTCACCCAAATGTAGACCCGGAAAGTTACTTTTTTTTTTTGTTTCCAGTGCTCTTACTGCTTATCTGGACTTTTTAAGATAAAGTGAAGAGAGGAAATATTAGCTATCAGATCTCCCACACAATTTTCCGCAATACCACCAGAATATCAAAGGCTCTTTTTTTCCTGTCAGACAAACAGCTACTTACTCTCTGGAGCTCTGCATCTGGATCTGGGTGCCCTTCTGCCAGAAGGCGCTGCCTAATTTCTTCCAATTCTTCCTTTTCCCTTTTCCTGTCCCGTTCATCTGCCTCCATCTCTTTCTCCCTGTCTCGTAGCCTCTTCTGAAGAGCACTACCCCTACAAAAGATATAGATTTTGTACTTCAAAGAACATTCCAATAAGAACCTTGTACCATAATACAAGAAATACCTGATACAGTTTTATCTTCCACTAAACAAAAATAAGATTCCTAACAGCATCTGGTGTCCTCTATTTTTGTAACAGAAGAATCTAAAATACAGTTCCCAACATTACTATACAGCATTTACTCCATCAGATTAAATATTTGTAGAGAATGTGACTGTCTAACTTCTTAGAAAAAGAATCAAATTGTTTTATAGGTTTTCACTTGACAAGAACCAGTTCTGCTAAATTAGTTTGATGAAAATTTTAGTTAGACCCATCCTTTCCAGAGTTAACAAGCCTGTTCTTTGTACAATTTACAGCTTCCTTGTAGTGAATTTTTGGAGGCATGCTTGATCCCTCCTCCCTGCCCCCACCACCTTATTTTGGCATTACACTGACCTCTGCTCTGCCTCACCCTCAAGTTATGTGATAGGAAGGAGCAGCTACTCCCAAGCACTAACATGTAGCAGCAGTAAGGAGTTCTTCCTTTTCCCTCTAGCACTAATCAAGTCACACTGAAATAATTTAGATAATTACATGACCCTTACATCACCACATAATCAGTCAAACATACTCCCTAAGCCTCTGCCTACAAATTGTGTTAAAATGAACAATGAAGATTTTGTTAGGAATCAACACAAAGACACACCTGTAGTATTTTGGATCATCTCTGTCATCATCATAATCTTCTAAGAATTCTTTTAACCGTTTGGCTTCTTTTGCCTGCAAGAAATTGAAACATAAGTAACATTGTAAAATGATTTCTGGTTTTCTTTCCAACAGTTTAAAATTTAGTAATATTATTAGTAAGTTAATTTAAATCCTGTTCTTCAAATCTGCAAGTCTGGTACTGGATATTTTAATATGGCAGCTTAAGTGTATTTTATCAGTACCATTTTGTTTCAAGAGCTGTGCTTTTTAAAAAAGATGTAGTTATGCACAGATGGATGGATACTTCTCGGATAAGCACTCTCCTGCTGTGTTACTAATCCAAACCATGTGGCACTGTATTAAAACACTGGCCCAAAACTGAAGGGGGCGAAGGGGATAGAGAGTAGATATTCCCACCCCCCCACTAAAATGAAAAAGGAAAAAAAGAAAAAAAATAAAACAGTTCTTTAAGGAGAATATAAACTAGAACATTCTAACCTGTATCTAAGCAATATCTTTAAACCAACAGTAAGATATTTCTATACTAATGACTTCGAGAAACAAGTTATAATTATGGTTGTAAATTCAGCACAAAATTTAACACTGCTCTCTATGACTGCCATCCATAGCCAGCATCTAGGAGGATCATGAATAGAAAATGTCCTTGAGTCATTCCTAAACATTTTTTCCCTCTCAAGCATTTAGAGGGCAAAAATAGATTCTACATAAACCAGTGTATTTTCCAATTATTTTTTTTTTTTCCTTTTTCCTTTCCTGCATCTCTTCACATCTTTTGCAATCAGTCTCCTACTCAGAACTCCCTCACATCATCTTTCCTTGTCTAGGAGAATTATCAAGTGAAATAACACCACCATAATTTAAAATAACTTCTTTATGCTTTACCACAAAAATGAGATGACAGAAGTATCTATCTTCCAAAGGTGTCTTTTCAGACAAAACTCCCAACCACTACACAGTGATAACTGTGATGACTTCACAACTAATGAACTAAAGACAGAAATTTACAAAGGGCTTTGATAAATTATAGAATATTTTATACTATAGAAGGTTCAGGCACAAGAGCACGTTGGAAATAAAAAGACTGGTCTAGTTCACCTGCATGACATAGAACATATAGTAGATTTTGCTACAAATCTGACACAAATAGAGGTTACAGATGTAATAGTGCATGATGATCAAACCACAGTATTTTGAAGCTAATTCTTATTCTTTTGCCTTGACAAGACCAAGCTACTAGGCTTTGTCTTCCAGACTCTCAACAGTACTCCCACTTATTAACTTTTTTTTTTTTTGGATATAAAAACATACATGGCATCTATACAAAATGAGAGGTCTATCACTGGCTATAAAGATAGCAGTAGAATGTTCCATTCTAAATGGGACACGGAGAAGAAGACGGAAAAATTACAAGTACAACTATAAGATTTACCATTTCCCTTCTTCTTTCTTCTTCCCTCTCGGCCTCTTTTTCATATTCTCGACTTTTCTTCCGTTCTCTGATTTCCCAGTTTTTAAGACGCTACAACAGAAGAAAGACCACACACTCCAATCTCAAGAACATTAAGAACAATGGTACTACTTTGAAGTTACTTTGGATTGTTTAAAACCAACTGCATTAAAATGAAGCAAAATATTTATTTATAATTCAAAACACCAGAAAAAAGAAGTCCAAAGTTGTTCTGACAGTGACGTAAGATATTTCTGTCCCAATTCACATAGTCAAAGGATTAGAAGTGTATTCAGGAAAAGGAGAGGGAGAAGGAATGACGTATTTTAGAGTAGAAGATTTATTATCACCCCTCAGAAACATTTTTTTCTCTAAGGAACCTTAAAATTCCCAACCTACCTCTTGATAAGCAGCTTCTTTTTCCCGGAGTTTCCTCTCTAGTTTTCGGCGTTCGTAAGCATCTTCTTCATCTTCTTCTCGGTCTCTCTTCTTATCCTTCTCCCGTTCTCGCTCCCGCTCACGTTCTCTTTCCCGTTCCCGCTCGCGTTCTCTTTCCCTCTCTCGTTCTCTTTCCCGTTCCCGTTCTCTTTCCCTGTCTCTGCTTTTTTCTCTGAAGGAAGGAGAAAGTCCAAAGTTAAGTACAGCACCTTCCTCTGCACTCAAATGATTTAACTTCAAATGCATAATGCACTACTTATAGCATCTTGCAAGTTATTCTTCTTCTGTAGTTGCACAAGATGATTAGTTGATATAGCAGTGGGCATAAATTAATACTTCTAATATATTCAAAAACTCATTTACCTAAAAGTAGTTGTTTGAGCACTAACCATTCAGTAGTGATCTCTACAGAAACTAAGCACGAGCACATGGCAATTCTTAACAGACTGTGTAAGGAAGTCTCTGTAAGTAAGTGACAGCTAAAAACCCCACAAATAAAGGGTACGCTTAATAAATACTTCATGTTTATACAGCTTACAGACAACTTGAACCCATACTGACAAGAAGATTTAAAGCAAAACACTATTTTTTTCTATTGTGAAGAGGAAAAAAGCAGTATTTAGGGCCTGACGTAATTTCAGACTGAAAGAATACCCTTGTTTTTATTCAAAGAAAAAAAAAACAACCAACCGCCCCCAAAACCACACACAAAGGAAAAGGTAAAACCTACTTAAGCTAAAAGATACTGCAGACACAAGAGAATCTCAAATAAGCATAAAGCTACCCATGTAAAAGTAAGAAGATACTTGAGATAAAACCAGTGTGCTTAAGTCATGGTTGGGTGGTTGCTTACTGCCTATTACAGTCCTTATATTCCTGTGCTATGCAGGGAATCGAGTATTCTTCCCATTTGTGCAAATACATCATTTTCTAAAACGCACGTTTCCTGTTTTTATTCTGATCTTCAAAAAGGACCATTCTTTTGATTGGCAGTTGATCTGGTGAACTACATACACTTACTGGATGATCCTGCTTTGGCAGGGGGGTTGCACTAAGATGATCACTGGAGGCCCCTTCCAACCTCTAACATTCTATGATTAGTAAACAGCACTAGGAAAACCGAAATAAATACAAACTCAAGTGCATTTACCTTGATCTGCTCCGATCCTTGTTGCGATCTGAACTCCTTTCACGATCTCTGTCACGATCTCGGTCTCGCTCACGGTCTCTGTCTCGGTCCTTAGTTCGGTCACGGTCCCTATCTCGCTCTCGTTCGCGCTCCCGTTCCTTCTCCTTCTCTCGTTCACGCTCCCTCTCTCTTTCACGCTCCCTCCTTTCTCGTTCACGCTCCCGTTCCCTTTCTCTTTCTCTGCGTTCTTTTTCAATTTCCTGTCTTTCTTTCTCCTTTTTGCCTTTTTCCTCCTCCAGTTTCTAAAAACCAACAAGAGAACTTTCATAGTTAATTTTGTAGTTAGAGGAACTGGATATTCCCGGCGCAACACACAAGGCTGGTAATGGAAATACCAAAACCGCCACTGATTTTAAAATATTAAATAGGGTTTGGTGGGTATTTTTTGGAACTCATAAGTATGAAATCAAAATGCAGCAATCACAAGACTAAGTTTCGTGCAAAAGCATAGATCTACACAGACCAGCAATCTCCAACCTTAGCAGAGTAGGGCTGGCCTTGTATTATAAGCTGACTAAACTGCACATACACAGTGCACTGCCAGTCATGATTCAGGTGGGCTACAAATGCCATTGGCCCTATAAGCCACTTGGGTACAAGCAAAGTGAACTTCTAGCTGATAAAATTAATTCTGTTCAACTAGGGAAATATATTTCAGTGGAATGCTTACTGGGACAGTACGTTGTTTCCCAAAATGTCTTGGCAGACCAGAACAGTCCTGTATGAAAACTTGGGTAAAGAAATTTATCCACTTACACGTGGTGCATGTGGTTAAACAGTGAAGAGAGCTGCAACCTTTCCCCTTTTCCCTCCCTAAAAAGTTCTAACAGTTCATTGGTAAGAACTGGATTCTGCAGAATGGAATCCTTAACTTCCACCACTGCAAGATGGAAAGAGTTAAAAAAAGGTTGGAAATAGCTCTTTTGAAACACAGAAACTAAAGGGTTACCTGCTACAGTTTTACTAAAAATTGTACAAAATTGCCACACTTTTTTTTTTTTCCCCAATTAGAAACAGTTCCTATGACCAGAATTCCTATAAGACAATAGAAAATACATCAACAGAATGATAGATAAATCCATCCTTGGAAGCAATTGTTATGTGTTAACTTACAGATGCTGTGCTAGGACATGGACCGCCAACACTGGATTAACCTTGCCTATAAGCTATGTTTCTGGGAGGAAGAGCAAGTACACGGTTCACAAATATACCAAATAACAACCAAATATACCAAATTTCAACCTGATGGATGTCAGAATACCACTTTTTTTGAACAAATATTGAGCAGAACAAACAGGTTTATCCCCTTTGGCTCCACGTTTACCATCACTGAAATGAAATTAAAAACTGGAACAATGAAACAGCATTTTCTCTGGTTTGTATTTTTTTTTTTTTTCCTTTTAAACAAAGCATTTAAGACAACTTTAAAAAGCAATCTTACCTGATAAGTGTTCTTCTGCCATAGGCACAGGGACCAGAGAACCAACAAAGAATTACAGAAATAAAGCTAATTCACTAGTGATTAATGTATCCAGTGAAACTACGCTGCATTGATAGCACAATACAGGCAAACCAGTGTTGGATACATTGAAATCACAAAAGGAAAAAGGGACTAAAAATGGTAAGAATTGGTAGAAAACTGATATGAAAAAACCAAAACTTAGAGTCTACAATATACAGTGGACTGAAAACCAATTTCTAAAGGACTGTATTTTACAGGAGCTTTCAACTGTTAAACCTCAGTACGGTCAGATGTTAAACTAGGCGGGGAACTTCTAAAAATCCAACTTACCTCAAATTTCATATACTTTTAAAGAAAAGTTTACAATACTGAAGTGGTTGATACTTACAGGTTATCTTAGATGTTCCAATAGAAATTTCTTTGGTTGAACTCCTGCTTTTTTGCCACTCAAAAACTTTGTTCATGGTGAGAAAATGATTTCTCAAGAGAGTGGGTTTCTTTTTTTTGTTTGTTTGGGTTTTTTTAATTTTTTTTTTAATATATTCGCACATGTAAATATACACACACACAAATCTCGGTGTATTAAAATCCATTTTGTAGGTCTGCTTTCTTAAAATCCAATAAAAAAAAAATTGGTCTATTTTGTAATCAAAATCTGACCTCATCAACTTCTATTAGTCTAAATAAGAGGATCTGAAAGGGTAATGGGATGGGAACAGTATCAGATATATTGAAGCAATGAACAGAAATGAACAGGTAGAACAATTATAAATCTTACCTTGAGCTCTCTTCAGACTCGTCCGTGCTGTAAATGGACGCCCCCTGCAATGCTGATACCCTGACAGTCTGTGGTTATTGTTTTATAAACTCATACCAAAAACATGCAAAGGTTCACTGTGCTCACTAGACAGCTGCTAAAGATTCAACAGCCCCTTTTAAACATATCCAATATACACAATGACTACTTTCAGTTGATTTTTAATGTTAAGAAACCCAAAATAGCCCCCCCAATAATACAGATTAAAGGCAGTAAAATGCCCAGCAGCTTCTGAAACAACGAAGCAACTTTTTTGTTTGGTTGGTTTGTTGGTTGTTTTGTTTGTTTGTTTGTTTTAAAAAACCCAAACTTATTACTTGTTTGCATCTTAGTACCAGTATCGACTTAGGGCTCAGAATTGAACACAATTCTAGTGAAGTTTCACCACTGACCAGTTTCACGTTCAATTGTTGAGCTTCTCCAGATGATTTCTTCTAGAATTTTTCCCCAGGTTTTTATCTCCAACAACTTCAGTCAACAGGAAAACTGAATACGTGTACATACAACAATGTGTAGTCACTTGTGTTTACATTGATACAGTTGTGTGAAAACATGGTACCATCCCCAGTGACTGCATGTGGTAAAGCTGAATAACACGGGCATACTTCACCTTGTTGTACCTTCAACAGTTTCTTTAACGTTGATTTGGGAGTATTTTGAAATAAAAGTGTGAGTTCAAAAGAGGAGCTTGCTGGTATTTCCCTAGGCCAAGGATCATTCCAGTCTTGGGTAAAAATATAATACCAACTTTAAGCTAAACATTAGAATAAGAACATTACATGCAGAGTTGTGTTTTACTATCCACAAGTATAATTTCCAAAGCAGAAACATTCACAGATGCACTAGCATTAGCGGAAACTTCTATAAGTGGGAACCCTGAGGTGGGACTTGATGGGCAAAAACATTTCCAAGCCAGTTACCCCTTTGCATATTTTTCTGAGGGGGCATCCATAAGAATAATAAAAAACAGAAGCTCATACTTACATCCTATTCCATGTTACTTTCCAAGCTGTGAGTTTCATCTTGCATTAGTCACCATATGATCTCTATCATAATGGTGGGGGTCAATGAATAGATTAGCTTTATGGGAATTTACAGTTCTTCCATGCATCTAAAGTTTGGTAAGTCTGGTAACCACTGACCTAGTTTTAATCTTCCCCCACTCTTAACTTAGAACTATTAAAATAAAAGACTTAAATTTAATTCAAGTTTCATCTCTTCATAAAATCTTGGATTATGTTACAAATCTACCTACAGAAACACACTCAAGTGTACGTCTGATACTGCAGCCCCGTTTAGCTTTTAGTTATAAATATCTTGACTTAATGTATGTGTAGAAACTTAAGTCGCCTTTATTCATGTTAAAGTGAGAAGACTGCAAAATACTCAGTAGCAATCAAAGTCTTAGCATAAAGATCTCAAGGGCCACTTTAACGTGGTAGTTGTCTTTTTGACTTGTAATGAGCTATATGTATATTAAACCTAATATAAACATCATTTTAAGTGATATTGCAATGTAATGCTAGATTTCATAATAGTGGCTTTTTGGATACTGAAAAAGTCTAATTTGTATCAAGTGCAAAAACAAGAATACTACCTTGTGTGTGTCTCTGAATTTACTGATCTCTCTTGATATCAGGTCTCTTTTGTCTTCCTCCATTTCTATAGCATTTATATCCTCCTAAAAAACAAGGGGGACAGGAGGAAAAGCATTAAGAGCCATCTGTACAGACACAGGAGAACAAGAGAAAAGCTGAAGGTTAGAAGTTTTCAACCAGTCTTGCAAGAGATAAATAAAGTCCTTCTGCAGTACCAAACCTGACAGTCTGATGTTAATGAGTGAAAAAAAAATAAAAAATAAATCAGATGGACAAGAGTCACAAATCTGGCAACTAGCAGTAAACATAGTCATTGTCAAAGCCTACAATGTAAACGAACCTTGGTGATGAGTGGATAAGGTATCAGTGGGGCCACTGGAAATCTGCGGAAAATCTGCGGAAAAATCCACGGAGATTTTTTTTTTTAAAAATAGATTGCACACTACTCTGAAAAACAATGTTTTGTATGTTTGTACTATAAAGTAATATTGTATTGCTGTGATCTCATTTCTTTGATTCAACAAAATTACAGAAGAACCTCGCTAATTCTCCCTCGTCTGAACTACTTAAAATACAGAGTGAGGTCTCATATTAGTAAGACTTCACTGAATTACAGGTATACTGCAGGATATTGGTATGCTGTGGTAGCATCATAAAGAAGACTAAGCTACACTTGCCAATAGAAATGATCAGTTTATTTGCAGTGGGTATGTCTTGATTTTATTTACTCGCTAATTCGCAAAATTTGGTTGATTGCACCTACTAACTAATAGTGCGAATTAGCGAGGTTCCCCCGTGCTTGAAAGTGAAAACCAGATTACACTCACTCTCAGTTCCCCACACACATGTTCAACTCCCCCACATCAGTCATGCCTTCATCCAAAACTAACAACAGACTCTGTTGCTAACACCAGTGGGAATCTTCTTCAAGCCCATGAGGGGACAACAGCCCCAAAGCTGGTAAGTTTCCCCACACACCCCCACCACATATATCTGCATACATCTTCCCTTTCCCCCCCACCCACCACAGTCCTTCTCTCCCCTCTCCTTTAAGGACAAGAGAGCAATGAGCTAGGACCGTCACTTCACTCCCACCTCTATCCACACAGGCCAAAGATGGCAACTTCCAAGTTTCTTTTCCTCATTCCCAGTACGAGAGGGATGATGGGGTGTAATTTCAACCCACAAGTACTATGTAAAGAGCTTATTTGTCTACTTGACTAGCTCAGATTGGTCCAATTCTACATCACACAGAGCTTGCAGAATATCCCTCTGTCCCAGGGACATACTCAGCACCCAGCTCTTACAGGACTGCAATGGTCTCTTACAACGTTTAACTAACTGACATTATCCATGGCCATATATATAATGTACCCACAGGACAATATACATTGTAACAATGTTCGTAATTAAAAAATACAGCTGATAGCATTAGACAGTGACTCATTTTTAAATTCTCATCCAAGAAAGTATCTTCTCCCAAAGGGAGGGAGAGGAAAGAAAAACAAATTCTCAGCTCAGCACTCTTGTACCTCAGGTCAGCCATGGCTAACAATGTTGTGGGGAAGATACACTCACTCCCTGAGGGAGATGTTGCTTCTTGCACCACACTTAAACCCCGTAAGTGTTTGAAACTGCATTATTGCCTTGGAATAGGTACTTTGCAGAAGACTTAAGCAGGTAAAAATCTTGTTTAAACAATTTTCCAATCTCTTTCATATTAGGTGCAGAATGGTAGGTGTGAAAGCCCGTTTTCTGATGGTTAGAAAGCTAAGTCTGAGTTTGCTCATTCTTATTCCCCTTCTCCAGTTTGTTTCATTCCATAAAAAAGGTCATCAATAGAAGCAGGTCTAAACCAGAACGTTCATTCCTGCTTAACAGGGTTTTTTGCATTACACAACATATGAAAACCAGCTGATCAAATCCAGCCAAATTGACACGTGCGTGTAAAAGTGATTTTGTAAGGCAGGAAGATTACAATGTGCCTTTCATCCCTGAAGGATCCCTCCAAGGTTTGTAAGGTAGACATATAAACAACTAATGAAGCGCTTCCACATCTGGAGAGACAGCTGCAACCAGCTGGACCAAGGCACACTACAAGAATGCATACTATAAGCAGAGAGAACAACTTTGTCAAAAGATACCAGAGCAAATTTCTGCCATTACAGAGGTGCCCCAGCATCTTTCCAGGGAAAGAGATGGTATGCAGAACTCTTTACAGTTAAGTTCTCATCTGAAAAACCCTATATGCACATACAGATTAAACTGCACCAAATTCAGTATTTCCACCTTCAGAGGGATGAAAGGTCGGTTCAATCCTGCCCAGATTCAAACCTGTTGTTCCAAGAAGTCTAGGTGCTTACATCCCTAAACCATCCTGAAGGGATGGTGTCTATAACTCACTAGCTTTCATCTTAAAAAATGAAACTGCTGCTGACATCAATGCTTGTTGATTTGTTTTCTCATCAGAAGTTTAGGTTTTAAGTATTTGCACAAGGTTTGGCCATTATATAAAGGTGAGTTGAAGAAAAATCTGTTTTGTCCAAAATCAAAACACATACGTCCTCCTTCTTTTCCTTTTTCTTCTTCCTGGGGTGAGAGTCAGATTCCTGGGAGGGGGCATTGAGCTCGCTGGAATATTCTCGTATTAAGACTTCAATGGCCCCTTTAATTATCTGATCTCTTCTCTTTGTTTCCTCATCCAGTGCTTCATCGTCATCATTTGTCGTCTCTGGTCTGGAGTTCTAAGGAAAAATTGCAAAGTAACAGGAATCAACAAATTGAGAATAACATTAGTTTTATTTCACGAGTTCACCTTTGATAATCATATTCATGTACCTACAGCATTTACTTAAAAAAAAACCCCAAACACTCCCCCCCCCCAAAAAAAAAACCCCAAACCCCACCACAAACCCCCAAAACAAACCCAAAAAACCCCCACAAAAACCAAAACACCTACAAGTAGTTATCAATTACATTATTTCATTCAGATCTTTTTGTACTGGCAATACCATAGGGACCACACAGTTTTACATGTGGAATGGCTAAAGACAGCAAGTGTATGATTGCAGAATAGAACAGATAGAAGGTGATTAAGGTGGTAGACAGGAAAAAAGAAAGTGCACGCACACTGACAGAAAGGCAATCACTATCGTCCAGGTCTTGGTCAAAAGTTTCTGCCTTGTATCCTTCAGAACTTCAAGTTAATTCAACAGCAGTTCCTCAAAGCCTTTTATGTAAGTACCATGCAATACAGATGTCTACCTATAACTTTCAAGCTGCAACTCTTAATGGAAGAACTATAATAAAGAAACATTCCTTGCATAGCAAACATTTTATTATTGTTGATCAATTCCTTTGTAGTTCCTCAGTGTTCTGCCCCTTTCCACCTTGTAGGGAGGAAAAGGAATACACAAAAGAAAGGGAATACACAAAGAAGTGCATTTCACTAAACGTTACATGAAAGGGTAGACCAATGATCTGCACACTGAGTAAGGTAGCCCACACCTCTTGATCCCATGAATCTTTTAGAAAAATGGAATCTCACCTGAGAATCCAGCTCGGTATCCCATCAAGCAGAAGGTGGTGGGTGAAGTGAGGGGGAGGGAAGGGTCTGATGGAGCAGCAGCTAAGAATGAGGGGGAAGGGAGGATTCAGTTGGAGCTGAAGAGGCTGCCAGGCCAAGGAAGAGCAGGCTGAAAAGAGCTAGAAGGCAGTGACAGGGAGTGGCATTGACAAGGTCCAGGGAGAAGTGGTGATCAGGGAGAGGAGCTAATTAGATACAGGTTTGCTTGGTGTGTCTCTATAAGAAATTGTCTTGTAGTGTACGTTTGATTTTTTAATAAAAAAATTGTAACTTCTGGGTTGGAGTGGCACCAGCACACCAATGATGAAAGGAATCACGAGCAGTATGATCACAGTATGCTTCATCACTATTCCTTTTCAACTCACAGCCTTTCTTTCCACTACCACAAACGAAACAAAACCCATTTGGAGCTGATCTCACTCTACAGCTCAACAGAACTGGCACATACTGTTGTCTTCACCAAAGCCACAAACAGTACCCTCTGCTTTGGTACAGTCAATCCTCCAGGACTCATTGTAACCCACAGGAGCTCACAGAAAACAAAATTCACGAGAGATGTACAAGAACTCCACTGGTACTTTAAGCTCGTTTATAATATCAGCTGAGCAGCACAGTATTACAGGTGATGCCAACAGGAAACAAGGAAGTATGGAATGGAAGGGGCAGTCAAATCAAACCCTTACCTAGCTTATCAGCTAGTGCATTACTGCATTCAAAACCCTTGAAGTTAGCACTCTGCTTTACTGAGCCATTGCATTTAACCCCATACACTGGGTACACAGTCAAAAACGTGTCAAGTACTTCAAGTCATCATCATGCCTCTAGTTCTGGCTAAATAAAATGAAATAAAAGTACTCGTGTTTCCACCGCATTTTACATACCCTTAAGAACAACTACAAATTGGAATTTTAAAAATTTACCTGCTACAGTAATTAGTATTTTTAGTTTTCTGAACAAGAGCCTCTTCTCACTTGCCTTTTACAGAAAATAATTGTTTTAAGTATCATCTTAAGGCATATGCAGAACTTTAAAATAATTAGAGACCAAGTCCAACAACTTGATTGTGATGCCAAATATATTATTTTAGCAGAGGAATAGGAAAAAAAAAATAAATTCACTTTAACACACATTTGTCAGTTAAATATGTTTGTATCTTACAAGAATTCAACACATCAAATATCTGCAATTATCCCAGAACAGATCCTTAGCTCTATGAAGGATTGGTACAAAACCAATTTCTGCATCCATTAAACATCTCTAAGCTGCCCAGTGCCCGATAACTGCATTATCTGCTGAATGATCTTTCCTTTTCATTAATTTGCTCTAGAAGATCATCAGTGGAGGTGAAAGAATCTCCAATTCTCCTCAGACAGCTGACAGACTCTGACAGAGTAACAATTACTTCTGGAGTTTATATACTTTCAAGAGTTTCTAAACAAAAACGAAGCAACAGAATCATAAGGTATAGCACATATTACTACACTTCAGAAGGTGTTACAGAATTAGTTCTACAGATTCAGTTGTACCTTACAGTTAAGTTTGAACGCTGATGAATTAAGAGCTTACACTTCACTGACTTTCAACGTATCTTCAGACTCATTAATGTGATTCTGGTGAAATCCTAAAATGAATTAAGGGCAGAGACAAGAACAGAAGCTAGAGACACACTCACCATCTGATCTAGCAAGTACATTGCCCTCCTGCCAAAATAACACAAGTCACACATTATATACGTACCCCATTAGAAGCCTTTTTCTTTGCTTTCCATTCATCTAGCTGAGCCTTTGTCTTCGCATCAACTTTGACGAGCAGCTTCTTCTCTCCAATCTGAAGGTCATGGAGTAGTCTCAGAGCTCGCAGTGTGGATTCTGGTTCTTTGTACTCACAGAATCCAAAGGCTGAAATAGATGATTGAAATGAAATGTGAAAGTATTAGTGCTCTTCAGGCAATTTACTTTGTGTAAAAAAGTGTTTTGGATCAATAAACTTGGAACACAGGCACTTTTTTTTTTTTTTTAAACCAGGAGTACACTTCAAAAAAAAAAAATCAGAAAGACCCTTCACTGCACTAATCTTTGATATAACTAATGGCACAGTAAATAAGGTGAAAGCAATACATACACTGTTGATGCCCCACCCCTTGAAACATTCAAGGTTGGCTCTCAGCAACCCCATCTACTTGAAGATGTCCCTGCTCACTGCATGGGTGTTAGACTAGATGACCTTTAAAGGTCCCTTCCAACCCAAATTATTCTATGATTCTACGATTGTGTTTGTAAAGCTTTTTTTGACATGTCTGTCTTAACTAAGGAATGCAGTTTATATGAAGAGATCTCGGGTGAATTTGCAATTGTCTGAAGACCAAGGACATCAATCAATAGCTCATCGTTAACTGAGAGGGAGAGGTTTTTCAAATTAGGTTCTTCACAACAGTTACAGAAAGTTGTAATGAGAAAAACACCTTATGAGAACAAAATAAACAAAGTATGGTACATAAGAAAGCTGAAGAAACTGAATTACATCTTAAAACTGAAAAACAAACAACATAGGGAAGATATGAAAATACTAACAGCAAAAGACCAGTAACAAAATAGTTTCCTGTATCCACTGGAGAAAGGTCAGAAGAAAAAATAAAATCAGTTCAATTTGATGATAGGGAAGGAAGATAAATTTTACATCACGAAAACCTCCTTAAGAGAGAAGGAAGAGGAGCGAACAGACTGGAACACAAGTGTGGAAGAGACTGTTAAAGTGTTGCAAATACGCTCTTTTCTCAGGGATGGTCTATAAACTCCTCAGTCCCAGGACAGAAAGGTGAGCAATATTGTGCCCTCATTTTCCCATTTAACCTTTCTCAGTTTTGTTTTTCTCATTCCGTCTTGATTCCAAAGAAGGAAAACACTAGTCCTTTACTAGGAAGTATTTAGCAGTTAAATATCATATACAATATCTTAAAATGTAAAAGTATTAAGAACAGTAACGTGTCAGACATATGAAGTGTTGCCAGGTAATGAAAACAACAGCCTGACTAGAGATTCTGAAAAGTATGAACAATTACCTTGAAGCTTTCCAGATGCCCCTTGTACTCTCTTCCAACTCAAAACCAAGCCACATTTCTGCATTAAAGATAAATATGATGAATTACATATTATGTTCAAAACATTACAAAAAATTAAGCACTTTTTGCAAAAGATGACATGAAATAAGGGTAAAGTCCACTAAAAATAAGTCTATGTTCATCAACAGCTACAGTTTAAAAAAGCTATACTCTTCACTTACTGACTTTAAAATCAAACGTAATGGACTGCTATTCCAGTGAGTGGGACTAATTGCTTTTAGTTTCAGTCCACTGCTTGCGGGTCATCATTCATCAGCCAGAGATGAAATTTAACACGCAGTCCACTGTACTTACTGCTAGAAGCTGCCGTATAAGCATGTCCGAGGCCTTCTCAGAAATGTTGCCTACAAAAACGGTGGTAGTGGGACCACTGTTTTCATCATTTTCTTTGTTCTTTAAGCCAGGATGCTCTTTTCTGACTCCCAGATGTTTTCCAACCATAGACACCGTGGTAGGAACTAATACCTAGGAAGAGGAAGAGTGAGTGTAAAATAAAGTGTTGGGTTGTTTGTGTTGTTGTTTTTTTGGTTGTGTTGTGTTTTTTTTTTAAGTTTGTTTTTGTTTGTTTTAATTATTATTTAAATCCATAAGATGAAAGAGTTGGGGATGCACATTTATTCCAAAATTAAATTTTCATATTAGCCTTTATTAGGCTTACAGAGTGAGACACCTGTAAGTGGTTCAGGCTTTAACACTTCATACAACACAAAAAAGACTGCCGTTTTCTGGCAAAGAGACAGAAATAAAAGGTGTACCTGAACATGGCTACTGAAAGGTCTCAAGGTGAGCATATAGTAATATTACATATTATTTCTTCTACAAATAACTAATTAGCAACATTTGACTAACTGGAAGTTGAAGTACCTTACGTAACAGCGTAAAAAGCAAGCTGCAAATAGAAAAGTAACCCTGGCTCAAAAGGCTTCAATGAACACATGACAGGTCTTAAAAGCTTTCACAGAGTGAATCAACACTACTGCTTTATTTAATCAACACACAAACCAAAGCCTCTTTGGGTTAAGGAGCAAACAACTGTAAGATAAACTGGATAGAGATAGGCACAATCATCTATTTTGCTGCACCTCTCTCCTTCCACCTCAGATTTTATAGTACATATGGACCGAGTCCCTCTAAAAGTGTTACTTCATAAAAGTTATTTTAATCTGAAAACTGAATGCATTTGTTCATGTATCTTTGTCTTAAATATATCAGTTACCATGAACATATCCTCCTGTAACTTGTAATACAAGCTATTGAAAAATTCAGTATCTTGGTAACAAAATCGTGGAAATGCTAATTCACCTTGAAGCCAAGAAGTTACATTTGTATTTTAAAGAGCACTTTTTTCCATCCCATAAATTATAAACTTTCTTTCCAACCAGAAATTAGTAAGACAAAGAGACCTTTCTCTCATATGCTCTTCCACAGATGCCTATCACATGCCACTATTCCTTCCCTTCCAACATGGGGGAAGAGAGCTTGTTTGCAAGCTTGTCAGTGCACATCTTTCTGGGCAACTCAGCAGTGCTGCACGATGGCCTTACAGACCTGGATAGGTGATGCCTCCAGAGCACACTGTTAGGCCAACAAACTCAAAGTCTAGAGACCTGGAAACTAACTGGTCTAACTGTACTGCATAGGAAGACCATGCATGACCTGAAGGCAAAACCTGAATCATTGTACACTGAAGTACATATTCTTGCAAGAACAGTAACTGAACCATAAAATATCAGGATGGAAGGGACCTCAAGGATCATCTAGTAAACCTTAGCAAAAACACGGTCTAGCATCTTGTCCAGCTGAGTTTTAAAAGTGTCCAATGTTGGGGAATCCATCACTTCCCTGCAGAGATTATTCCAATGGCTGATTGTTCTCCTTGTGAAAAATCGTGCCAAATTGGAATCTCCCCAGGAGTAACTTGTACCCATTACCCCTTGTCTTTTCCATGTTGCTTCACCTTTGTAGCTCCAGACATTATTTCAAACTTGTCTAGGTCAGAAATTAAATGCAACTATTATGCAAATATGCTAAAGTGAAGCATTTCCTTTCATAGTATGAATTCTAATGGAACAGAGCAAAAGAAAAACAAATACTACTGACATCAACTAAGTTTTACTCTGCATTTTGTTTTGCTACTATCTCATCCCTACTATAATACTTACAGTCGGAGCAGGAGCCATAATGCCCATTGGTACAGGAATCATAGGGGTCCCTGAGAAAGACAAGACATTAATATTAATCTGCCCTGTTGAGATTACTGATGAATACAAACAAACTGATCGCAGACATGATTTCCAAAAGAGACAGCAATTTTGGTCAAATAAGAATTTCCCAGTACTGATTACCAGTAATTTGTTAAGCACTCAAGCATAGCCCGAGCACACTAACATACCATATGCATCCTGGTCACTTTTATCATATTACCATTTCAACTTCGCCACAAACAAATCTATTTTCAAAGCACATTTAAAACATAGCATTGTTCTAGAAGATAGCCATGTGATGAATAAGGCAGGGAATTCCATAAATAGAGAGCAAAAGCAGCTCAAGTCCTACAGATGATAATCTCATTCCTGACTTGCTCAACTGTCACAGCACAATCAATTCTGCATACGGCTTAGGGATGAAGTCCTATAGAGAAAGTTACCAGGCTTCACGCTACTATTTATGGAATAGCTTAATAAAGGTAGCATAGAAAACCTCAGTCCAGAAGCTTCCTACCTGCTGAACACTTGACTTGGCAGTCTCCAAAACTTAATTATAACTATTTAACCAGGCAAAACCATGCAATACCCTCTTTCCTACTCTAAATTCACTGGAAGCTTTAAGTATTATCATGTAAGCCAATATCTGATCGTAATAAAGGCTGTTTATCTTTCCATGCCAGCTGCTAGAGGAGGTTAAAGGTATTAAGTGAATGGATTTCAAAACTACTTGCTGGACAGTAAAGACATTGAGACGCAAGAACAATGAAGTTAATCTCATGTATTTATGAGAAATACCCTGTAGGGATTCTAGATCTCTCTTCTTATTCTACAAAAAAAATTCTTCACCTTTCACTCTCAATTCTTCCCTTTTGATCCTTCTCTTCTCCATCTTTCTTACTGCTGTGTTCCTAAAAACCAAACTTCTGCCACCTGCTATTCCTGGACTTGTTCCCCTGCTTTCTCCAATGCTTAGTCCTGAAACAACACTTCTCAGACACCCTCTCCAGCTTTCTTCTCATCCACTCTGGTTTTGCTTTGATTCCATCATTTATTTTTTCCATCACTCAATCCTCTTCCTCAGACCCTTCATGACCCTGAAGTCATACTACCTCCTATCCCTCCAAACCATTCAGATAATCAAAAGGTGTATTTCTCTTCCATGCTCTCAGTTTTAATGCACCATGGCATCTCACAAACTGGAGGAACTACTCCAAGACAAGACTAAGACTCCGGTTGTGCAGCCCTATAACTACTATAACTGTAACTATCATGATGCTGACACCTTGGATTTTAAAGTAATAACTCAGTAAAGATATTTGTGTTATCACTGACAGTTCTCTGAAAGTATCAGCCCAATGCTCAGCAGAAGTCAAAAAAGATCCACTAAACCGCTGGGCATCATCAGCAAACATACTGATAATCAAGACTACAGGCATCATTTAGCTGCTATACGAAAATGTGGTGCACCTATACCTTGACTGCAGCCTACAGACCCGATCTCTACAACTCAAGAACAACATGCAGCCTTAGAGAACAGCAACTACGTGACGTAAGTGCTGAAGCAGCTGCTTTACTATGAAAGACTCTACACTCTAAAAGCCTTCAGATGTTTGCAAGGCATGGAACACAACTGAGATGTACAAAATCACAAAACACAACTCACCCAGCTCCCATATCAGAACTGGGGCAGGAGGGGGACACTAAGTAGGCAGCGAGTTTAAAGACAGACATACAAAAGTAGAACTTCCCACAGCAGCTAATGAACTTCTCAAATTTGGTGCAAGAGGCGACAGTGGAGATGGACAGTATCATCAGGTTCAAAAAATATCAAAATGTTCATTAATGACAGGTCCAGAAAAAGACAAAGGAAAAATAAAAGATCATACTCTAATATCCCTAACACTACAGTTGTATGAAGGAACAGCCTCAGAAAGCAGACAGGTGCACGCGCACACACTAAATACTGTCTTGTATTCTCACTGCTCAGACAATACATCAGGCTATATGGACTGCTGGTCTGACACTACAACATTTCTTACATGTGAATTCCATCTTAAAGGAGTCCAATAATCTTCAGAGATGACAAGAGTTACCAGAATCACCTCCTTATCAGATCTTCCACACAGAGATGGAAAGGCTAGAACTTATTTTTAACAGCCATATTTTTAAGCACAGCAAAACACTTTTCCTAAGTTTATACTTAAACAAGCAAACTGCTCAAGCTGAAACTTAAAAAAAAAAAAATAAAAATTAGAGGCTGAATAAGATAACTAGAACATGAAATTCTGGCCAAACAGCTAGCTAAAGATAATATTATAAGTCACTAAAATTATGATCCTATGTATGGAATAACTTCCAAACACACTTTCATATAGTTACTGGGGCATTTTCAGCACTTTCAACTCTACTGAGACACTTGTGCTAAAAAATGAGAGATCCATATCCTCTACACGTCAAAATATGTGGTCTGCACAGGTAAGCAAATAATGTTTCCAGTGTGCAGAGAAAAAAATCTAATTCTTGCCTAAAATCAGGCTCCTCCACTCTACATACTGTTTGGACTACTAATAGTGAAATCAGGCTCCTCCACTCTACATACTGTTTGGACTACTAATAGTGAAACAAGATTATCTATATAAAAGTCAAACACAGCAAGAGAAGAAAAAGATCTTTGTCGCACACGGTAAGAAGAAAGTGTTTAGAGCAGAAACTTTTATCAGGCATTTCAAAATATTCTTCAGAAAGTCCTTTTTAAAACTATCTGGTGTTTTTCACACTAGTATATATAAACTGGAACTAGTAAAAATAAGAGGTGTGGTGTTTACCCAAAATTTTTGACAGCAGAACACTACCTAATCTGCCTTTAGCAGAAACCAGATAGCATCTCAGGAAAAAAAAAAGTTTAGAAGAATCAATGCAAGTAAAGATTAGCCTAATGAATGTGCACAAACCACTCCCGAGTGCAGCCATCTGGGTTTTGAATGCCTTTACTGTCTACACAACACTAGTGCACAACACATCTTAAGACCATACAGATATGAGTTATTTTCTGCAGCCCTTGTGATGAGTTTTAGAAGTGTAATTCTCTGAAGTATTGCTCTCTCCCACTTTCTCTGTGATCTCTTGCCTCCAGTCACTGGTATCTATACTGGCAATATACAGAAAGAAGGTGGTTCCAGACTAATGAATTGAAGTCTCAACACAAAAACCCGAGGCTGATCTTACAGATGAACAAAGAAAAAAAAAAAAGATGGGATTAATTTTGGGAAGATTAGAAGGAATGAGGAACATAGAAGTAAGTTTAAAGGATGTGTGGAGGAAAGTGTGCAAGAAGCAGAATAAAAGAAAGCGGGACTTATAAGTGCAAGAAAAACAACGGAAGAAGTTAGACCTTCTCTGACACTCCTGTATTTTCACATGTACTCAATGTACCCAAGTGTTTCCAAAGGCTATTACAATGGCTTATTTGAAAGTAATTGAAAATCACAGTCTACTGTCAAAACAGCGGCTCTTGGAATACCTAACATTAACAAAAATCACCAGCTAGCTTCAGTCTTGAAAAAAAGGTCCACAAAAAAGTCCAGTAATGTCTCTAAGGGTTTGATTTCTGGTCAGAAGTAAGCAGCTTTTGGTAGAGCAAAAGGAGCTTGCTCACATGACATGATCTGTGGGTAAACATGAAATTCAATTGCAATGTACATGAATCAGTGTTATTGAAATATGTTAAGAGCCAACAGCATTTGTAAATAATACAATTCAGAATAATAGAAGTTAGTTCATGTCTACCACTCTTCCATATATTAACATAACTTACCAGGAGGTACAGGTGGAGGAAAGCCAGGAAACTGTGGAGGTGGGATCCCGGGGGGAAGTGTTGGGATTCCCATAGGAGGGCGATTCAAATGAGGTGGAAAAGACATTCTTCCAGTCACAATCTGTCAAAAAGACAGAAAAGGAAACTTGTACTAGTCAGTTCCCAAACAAGAATTACAAAAGCAGTGCAAACGGTAAGCGTCCATAATGATTTTAAATATTTATATGGACATTCAACTACAAATGAAAACTGTTTTCAACTAGTTTTCCCTGCTATTCATTAAGTTACAAATGTAGGAGAAGTCTTCTTTCACAATGAAGAACACTTCTAGGAAAGCATTTCAGAACGAAGCGAAAAATAAAGCAATATCTGACTCCTCACACCAATAGTTTACAAGGAGTATGAATTAAACAGCATTTAAGAGTACAGTTTCTTTAAAATAAAGCTATCTTTTGCAGTATCTGAGAACAGAAGTAATGTTGTAATATATTTTCAATATGGCAAGTAGTTCTCTTGTACAATAACTAATCACACACAATACAACTGTGGAACAAGGTGAGAGAAATATCTGGGACATCCCGATGCTCAGCATCGACAGGAATTGTACTTAAGATTACATTGATGATATCCCCAAATTCCAGCATAGAGACAGTTAAAAGCTTGTAAGAGGGTTCTCTGGTCTATTTTTAACTTCCCAGTTCACATACCTTCTAGAGCTCAACTTGGACAATAGCCCACGAGCTGAGTGTCAATATGCTACCACAGAGAGTAAAGATCGTTTTCACATCATTTGCTAGTCAGATGGTTATTATTACGTGCATGTTACTGACCCTGTAACAGACAACACCTAAGAATTTTAGGAAAAGTTAAGATCACTCTTCACACAACTAAGGAGGCATGTATTCTTGCTTCCAATATTATCTCAGCAACCTTACATGGTCAAGTCTTCAAAAAAGGTTGGCCCTCAGTTCCAAAAAACCCCAAACTTGTCACCAGTATTACTGTTGAGCCTATAGGTAAATTCACAGTGCGCTGAGGAAGCACTAGAGGAACTGCAAACACTGGATTGTGTGGATATGAATCACAAAGACACTGTATCACAAGTAACAAGAGTCCAGTTAGCTGCTTGTGCAAACATATGCATTTCTCAGACTGTACAGACTGCTTTACAACCTACAGTACCATGTCTTCACTGCAATTGTTTTCCAAAAAGGCAACCACAAGTCGAAACCGGAGCAGGCAGCCTGGACAAAGACAGTTATGATAAGCAAAATTCTGATACATACAACAGACCTGTAAATTATAAGCTTTGCCCAGCTTCCTGGCACTGAACACTCAAGAAACAGGAAACAAGCTCTGCTGGAGACAGATGTGCCTTCCATACACGTACAAGCACAAGTAGTTACTGACAGTCTTAAATACTATAAGAGCTACTATCAGTACCCGACCAAAATAGTAAATACATTTGAAAGAGCTAAAATAATAAGAGAATCACGTAGCAAAACTTTATTCCCACAGAGTCTGGAAGCAACTATGAGAGATAAATGTATACAGTGGACTGGAAAGGATGAAAGAGAAACCCAAATGTACTTGGTAATACCTTTGAACATCAGAACTTATTTATTCTGGCATAAGAACAAGTGTACAACCCTATAGCATAACAGTCACTTAAAGAAACGTTTATAACTACATCAACTGTAAGAAGTTTGTGATGATGGCATTCAATAATTGGCCCCAAAGGGCATACATACATCAACATCTCAACAGAAGAGAAATGCTCCTGTGACACAAGGTCTAAGACAGCAGAAGAAACAAGAGAACAAATGCAAGCATTCTTCCAACAGTTCAATAAAGATTATTTTATACAATATAATAAACATAAAACTTTATTTCCACCCTTAGAATACATATGCCTAAGAACACACTTCCTTACCATCATTCTTGACTTTTAAAACTGAATGGGCAAAGAAAAGCAGCAAAGGGATACTGCCAAAATATCTTATTTGGAGGAATGTTGTCTCTTCAGACTACATGCACATCAGCCAATGTTCCTCTACAACCTGAAATTCGGATGGTACGGAAGGGAACAGAACTCCCTTATCAGCCTTCATATCATTACTTTTTTCACCAAAAAAAACAGCCTACTGTCCCAGTAAAGGCAGAAAATTAACATCTTTATTGCTCTCAGTCTATATTGCAAGCTGACAACTGAACAAAATTCAAAGCTGTTTTGGGGCCAGATGATACAGCAATAAGCTATTGGGCCTGAGATGGTTCTCAATAGGCTACAATAGTGTTACACCATCTGACCTCCAGAAGACATCAAGAAGTGGTCTGTTAAACAAAAAAAGAACAATTGGGGAAGTAAGTTTCCCGGGTGCCTGTAGGTGCAGGCCCTTCTCTCACTCTCATAAGCCCTTCATTGGAGATGCCATTTTGGAGAAGCTAAAAGAAAAAAGATGACATGTAACACTTATCTGTAGGGCTTCCACAATCCATTTTACTTGAAGCACTCTGCTTTTATTTTTTCCATATTTGTACGGTTATTTTCACAGCAGTTAGAAAGCTGCCCTGCTACTGACATAATTCTTGCATGGACCAGTCCTAGCACGTCTGCTGCCTGATCAACACTAGAATTAAAGAAAGCCTTGGTCTCTTTGTCGCTACTGGACGTAACTACCAATGTGAAAGCAGCAGAAAGAACAGTTTAATTCCATTTCTGTTATGAAAACTGTGAAAATCAACAGATACCAAGACTGAAACTGCTGACTGGAGAAGAGATCCAGATGATAGAAGATGCATCCAGTTCTTTGCAGCAGCCAAGATGCTACAATGAAGGGAATAGAGTAGCACATTTTTTTCTGTCAGCAGCTAGAGAACACGCAAGAAATGTACACACTCTTCCTGCAGTCAGAGTGGTCTCTGACATCAAACTGATAAGCAACGACAAACCAAGGGTTAGGCATGGAAAGTTAAGAGATGCTAAGCTGCGTCTAGGTAGAATATGTTTGTAGAACAGTATCTTGACCTTCTCAGCAGACTGTGCTACTACCCAGCCAGTACAGTTCAGTGATCAGTGTCTTATGTATTTACTGTGGTCTCCATAATGTATGTGGTGATCTTCAAGTTCCTCCAATATATTGAGATATGTAAGTAAGGAATTAAACAGTCAGTCCAGAGATATTTTTAAAACCTCAGTTGACTTATTAAAGTATTGCCTCAAGTGAAATTGGACGGAAGCAGCATTCTTGATAGCTGCATTTTAACTAGCACCTCTTCAAGTGAAGGATTAATTTGTGTGAATGTTACAGTGGTCACAAATATACAGGGGTAAGAAAAGCAGTGAGCATCTAGCCTGACACCACTCAAAATACTGAAATCATGATATCTTCAACCCCCAAAATGATGGGTTTGTGTCAGGTCTCTGAGTCAAAGCGTAGTCAATTTAGGCTATGTCTGTACCAGCAAGCAGGGCAGTACAACAGGAACATGTCTGTTAAACAAACCAGATGGAGCTGAGACCGCAACGTCCACCCCACTGGAACGAATGCCCATTTGCAAGTAAAAGTGCATTTTTCAATGTATTTTCATTCAAAAGGAATCCAGTTCATCCACTGGAATAATGTAAACCAATGTGAAAAAAGGTTTCCCAAGTGAGGATGACTACGAGACTTCCCTCAAAAGCACACTCCTGATCCGAGTTAACGCCGTAATGTAGCTGCACACTTTATTAGCCTTAGGCAATTTTTGTAAGCTGCATATTAATGATGTCATGGATGGCAAAATATCTAAGCTTACTCTAAGCAGACCCAGCTCAAATCCTGCCCAAGCTATTAGCCCAAGCAAGTACTACACAAACACAGTATAATACTCCAGGTTCAACTTTGGCCTAGAAGTAGTTCAGTTGCTTTCATACACTGCTCTTCTGAGTTAATAAGTCCTGGTGGAACCAAATACCATGCAGAGCCAACCTTCTGAAACTTGGGAGAGAGTACAGGGATACCCAAATGGTTTGGTAAAATCCACTGAGACTTGTTAATTCTGACTTGGTGCTATCCCTGCTGGGACGGAGCTCTGCCCCTTAGAAGCACACTAGCTCTGACACAACTAAACAAGTGCACAGGGCTGGCCTGACAGCGTGCTGGACTCACACATGTGAGACCACAAAGAACTCAGAATTACTACAAAATAAGGGTCACTGCCACTCAGACACTGCTGCCCCATGCTTTTTTATTATCTCCGACTCCCAAAAATCCCAATAAGAGGGGACTGGTTATATGAGAACATTGTACTGGTCTGGCTGGCTGCACTGTTAATGTTGGGAGTTTTTTGCTGGTTTGTTGTTTTTGGTTTGGTTGTTTGTGGTTTTTTTTTTGTTTGGGTTTTTTTTTTTTTTAAATCATTGTATTTTTTACTTTTTTAAAAAATATATTTACGCCATTTTTTTTAATAAAGGGGTGCAGAGATATGCCATAAACAGAACGTAAGTTTCATTAAAAAAATCACTGGTAATTAATGTATTTCAATCTGACAATTAATTCAGCCACTCAGGGCAGCAGCATAATTCTACCAGTGTGACAGGATTAATCTCCTCAGTATTTCTGTGTTTGCATATTGTAACTTTTATTTAAAAACATGTTTTCCAAGCAGTTAAGTTTCACATGAAACAAAATAGGTATGAAAGCTAGTCCCTCAAATAAGGGACCAGTAAGTGCGAAGTTTGTTTGGATTTTTTTTTAAAATGAACTACAATCCATCTTTGATTATAAATTAAATATTTAGGTTATTACAAGAGCACCTGACAAAATCAACACCTATTGTGTGTACACTATACTGTTTAGTAACATCCCAGGTAACAAGACATTATACTAAGACATTTGATTTGTACATCTGTGTTTCACTGAAAACAGAGAAGCTTTCACACATAAAAAAAAAAGTCTGTAATTCTTTTTAAGAATTAGAATAATTCCTATTAAGGACTATACAATGTTTTGGCATTTGATTCTAATGTCAATACCTAGGCAGCAACAGAGAGTGAATAATCATGTCCTCTAATTTATGACAAAGTATTCATCTATTTTGTGTCATATTATGGGTGCAGCTGAGCAACAGAAGCATTTTCAGAAGCAACTGGAGAAAACATACGCAGCAAACCAACCTATTAAAGTCAGTACTACCATACAGGCTTTTACATCAGTCTCTACATGATGTATGAATTTTTAAGCTGTTCCATTATAAAAATAAGTAACCCCATAGTTTGTCCCCCACTGGAGATGCTGTTTATATTATTGCTTGTCATAAAAAACCCCCAAAAAACTCCCTAAAAGAAAAACCTTTTATTTCAAGCCAGCTGATTCTCTCAGCGAAAATGTCCACTTTCTCATAGAGCCCTACAGTTCTCTCCAAAATTGCCTGCAAGCCAAGCAAGGCATCATCAAACAGACACGGGGAGAGATAAAACAGATCACAGATTTTCTAAGTATATTTATTTGTGAACAAACAAAACTAGTACTTGCTCAAGCCTGTTTTTCAGAGGTGATCTATAAAGTATTCACTGGCTGCCATGCAATAAGTTGCACCCCAAACTATTATTATGAAGGAATCCAAAAAGCAACATGCTTATCCAAACTAAAGCCTCAGTCCAAAAAGCCCTTTAACTAAGGCTCCGTTAAGCAAGTCACCAGAACTTTTAAGATATTTGATTTAGTTCCTAATTCTGTGCCTCTGACTCTTTCCTCTAACTTTGCTATTAACTCTTTCCAAGACACAATCATGGCTGTGACATTACAACACTTACACAGCAAAGAAACATAAAGCACTATGTACAATCCCACTCTTTTACAGGGAAAGTAAGAAACTGCCCCGTTCTTCCTTCTTCAAATCTGTTCTGAACCGTCTTCCATAAATGCTGATGCAATACCTGAAGCAATGCCTTCCCGCCCCATAAAAAAAAATCACTAAACGCCTATGTGCATTTATTTTAACCTGAATAGACTGAGAAATATACAACTTTCAGATTTCACTTCCTGTAAGGCCACGTAAGGCCTACTGCCAAAAAAAAAAAAAAAGTTAGTTGTGTTTGGGATGTTCACCGTATTTAAACAAAGAAACCTCTTTCCCTTCAGACAGACAAAGGTCTTTTTCTATAATGAAAAGAGACATCATGACGAAAACATGCCAACACACACGTCACAAATGACACGGAAGAACCATGACCTGTTTCCCCAGCCTCGGAAAGGAAAATCCCACCCGCAGCCAGCGGCGGTCCGGACCGGGATGGGGAGCAGCTTCGGGCGCCGCCAAACGCTCCAACACGGGTTCCTCCGCTCCCACCCGAGAGGCGCAGGGCCTAGTCCCGAGCCTGAGACGGGCTCCTCTCGCCGTCCGCCGCCCCGCCCGCCGGGGCCAGCTCCCCGCCGCGCCTCCGGGAGGCGGAAGGGACTCCCACGCCTCCTGGGCGGGAGAGGAAGCGAGAGGCTCCCGCCGCCGCTCTCTCGCGAGCGCCTCCCCGAGGCCGCTCCCCCGTCCCACCCCACCACTAGGCCCACCCCACCTCCCGGCCGAGGCGCGGGCCGCGGCCGGCGAGAGGCTGCCGCCGCCTGCACGGCCCAAGGCGCGGTAGAGTGGCCTCGGCCTCGCCACCTCCCCTCAGCAGACGGCTGGAGCGCCGCCTTCCCTCTCATGCCTCCTCATGCCCCCGCAGCCCCTCGCTTCTCACCCCTTCGCTGCGGAGCAGGAGCCGCGTCCGGAGCGCCGCCGTGGGCCCTCCAAGCCGCGCGGGTCGGGGATGGTGCAGGGGGACGCCGCTCGGCCGCCTAAGGCCCAGCTGGGAGGCCCCGGGGCGCCACTAGGCCGCGAACACACCGCGCTGAGCCGCCGCCGCCGCGCTGCGCGGGGTCATGTGACCCGCCCCTTCCGTCAGCGGCCCGACCTGCACCGCGCCGCGCCACCATAGAGGCGACCGTGCCAGAGCGCCCTCCCTCTCCGAGCCCAGGCAATAACGTGCCCGACCATAGAGCGGCAGCGGCTAGAAGGGCGGAGAGAGAGAAAGAAGGCGTCCGGGTTGCCGCCATCTTTCCTGGGGGCAGGCGGTGCGGCGCATTGACCAGCCCGGGCCGGAGTTTCGCCATCTTGGGGTCAAATACCGTCGCTCGGGGCTCCTGGCGGCGGCGCGGGTGGTTGAGAGCTGGGAAGCCTCCCGCTGCGGGCTAACACCAGCTCCTCTCCCTCACCTGCCCGCGCCCCCTGGGTTACTCCGGGGTCCCGTTTCCCATTGCCAGGCTCAGCTGCGACCCAGCTGTGACAGCGGTAGGTGCAGGCTACACCCGCAGGCACAGGCATGTGGGAAACGCGCCTCTTGCTTTTAACAGGGTATTAATAAGGAGGGAACACGTGGTTTTGGTGTATTTAGCAAATTTAAAGGGCCTAAAAAGCTAAAACAAAAAGCATTCTTACGGTCAGTAAAGATACAGAATCATGGAGTGGTTTGGGTTGGAAGGGACCTTTAAAGGTCATCTAGCCCAACCCCCTGCAGTGAGCAGAGGGACATCGTCAACTAGGTCAGGTTGCTCAGAGCCCCACCCAACCTGACCTCGAGTGTCTCCAGGGATGGGGCATCTCTGGACAACCTGTGCCAGCTTTCACCACCCTCGTTGTGAAAAATTCCTTTCTCATATCTAGTCTGATTCTACCCTCTGTTAGTTTAAAACCATTACCCCTTGTTCTATTGCAACACCAGTATCTTAGGCAGCCATATGCTCAGGAAAAAATGTCACTGTGCTATAAAACAGTTGGGCTTAGCTGTGGTCCACATGTGGTAGTTTCCCTAACTTACTTCCAGCATTTAGACTACATTAAAAAACAATTTAAAATGTACAGTTCCCCCCAACACTATGTTCAAGACAGTAATTGCTGTAGTTACCACAATGGTGACAAGCAATTGCAAATGGAGAGAGGAAGTGACTGAATGGAAGGAAGGTGGTTTTACAGATTATGAGGTAGACCACAACATGAGCATAAAGCTCATGTGCACAAAGCAGTTTAAAACATTTTGCATCAGCTAGGGAAAAAAAAGTATTTCTATATTCCACTGTTTATATACACCATTTAAGGAAAAAGTGCTCAAAAGACCAGAGTCTTAATGACAATCAATCTCCTCCACCTGTAATGGCAAGAAAATAATTTGAAGCAGGTGCTGCTGCTTCAGTAGAAAGCAGATTAAATTTACCCGATTGCTGCCATAAGTGCTACTTAACACTCAACAGCTGAGCTGGAACTAAGGTCCGGTTCATCGCTTTGCTTTACAAGATGACATGCAATAGAAAATATTTTAGCAGTAGCAGATTTAGGAAATAGTTCAAGATTGAATGCAGTTCTTTCCCCTTTCAGAAACGGCATTTTTACTTTCTATTAATTACAACTCATTCTATGCAGCCTGCTTATCTCCCTTCAACTAATACAAATTTACTAACTGCAATACTGGCTACTGTTAATATTTTACATAATTTAGATGCATACCTATGTAGGTAAAAATGGTACTCATTTCGCAGCTTGTAGGAAAACCAAGGAAAAGAGAAAGGGCATAAAAAAAATAATCTTCTGAGTTTCCTGTTTCTATGCTGTTGTTTCAGATTGAAACCGTTAACTCCTTGAAAAAGAAATGTGAAATCCAAACTTGCTTGTACTGCTGTAGCAAGCCCTTTTATTTACAGGAAACTGTAAATAAATAAAATTTATTGCAAACGCTTTCCTGATTCAGGTCTTTGTCTGTTTTGTTTAGCCAAAGAAACAGACCATTTTACATTTACTCTCCTTGTACAAATCATGAACTTTAGCCTCCAGTATCCTTCCTAATCAAGGAATAATAGTATCAGAAGCATCCAGTAAAAATAGCTACTCTCTACTCTTTCTGCTACTGAATTTTAGAATTACCTACCCCTAAACCTATCCATGTTATCCTCTTACCCTTCAAACTGAGATCCCATTTTCCAGATACTGACCACAGTTCACTTTATTCATTTCCTTGCTGCAGACTCCAGGGTTTCATGCTCAGGTCAATCAAGAAGAGTGCAGTAGATGGCTTTTAATATTAAGGCCAAAATAAAAGAGGTACTTTTTATGCCTGCAGATTGTTTTGCATTTCAAGCAGGAGAAATCATTCCAAACCTGCTAGGCTCCATCTCAGGGTACAGGGGTCAGATTGGGTTTAGACTATGCAGCACATGTTTTATGGATGGAACAGAGTTCCAGTCCACAGCTCCAAAAATCACTGGATAAAAAGGATCTACTACAGCAGTGAAGGAGTAGAGTCATCATAAAACTGTGACTAATCATTGGGCTCCTGGATCTTCACTGCTTATCTGCTCTCTCTAATGCAGGTTTCCCCTCTGTTCAGTATATACTATGTTACTGCCATGGAAATCGATACAACTTGTATTCAAGGAGCAGGCAGAATTATTTTTGACATATAACAAAAACAAAGTTATGGTTTTAAGCAGGGCATTTAAAAGAGGAATTAAATCTACATTCAAATGCTCTAAGTATACATATAGTAAAGGAAGAAATTCATAGAAAGCAGAGTAAACAACAATGAATAAATCCCTAAGACCTGACTGTGACTGGAAAACATGATTTGGACCGTGTACAGACACACTGCATACACTCCCTGTTCCAGGAGGAGCAGTGCTGCACTTTTCCTGAGAGAGAGAAGTAGGAAATGGAGGGGGGAAGTTTAGGCTTTATGCAGAAAGTATTAACTAGTGCAACTTTGTACATTTTGTAATACTTTGATTAAAAATAGCCTTCAAGTGTACTTTTTTTAATGCCACAAAATGAAAAATTACATTTTGTCTTTTGTTCATGCCCTTTAATCATTCTCTTTGTCACATTGCCAGTCTAAATACAGACACTTAGAGGAAGATCCCTTAGATGCCAAACTCCCATCGATGTGATTCCTTGACTCCCCATGAACAGCACTGTGAGATTTAAAAGTTTGTACCTCATATGTATTAAGTACATACACTATCCAATAATTTCTCACTCTGAAGACATTTGGCTCAGCAATAGTTTATTCCTGTAGATGTCAGTCTAGTTAATGTTTTTGATTAATCTTTTCTGCAAAATAGCAAAAAATACATTTATCTCAATAGTATGAAACAATAAGGAAGACTTACTGTGCCAATCTTCAGGCATTCGTCATCATTAAACTGCATAGCAGAGGAATCAATAAACCATGTATATGCCCAGTTACACAGATATATACAGTAGAATCTAGTAGAACTAAAGTACTTCAGCAATACTCTTGAATTCTGACAGGACCTCGGCCACTGCTGGTTTAGAAGCTTCACTGATGCCTCATTTTCATAGTAATTGGGCCTGCTGATTTAATTTTGTGTAATGATGATACTTCACCTTACAAAAGGTAAACTTGCTATCCAGAGGTGTAGTTTGGCTCCTTCTCAAAACCATTTGTATACAACCAAACCAGGGGACCAATGGACAGGGCACTTTATAGCTGCCAGTCTCTGGTTTTCAACGTGTCACGTCCATTGAAACTGCGCATCACCTCCCTGGAACGGGGTAACCATTAGCGCTGGATCCAGACACCCAGCCAAAACCCACGGGTTACTTCAGCAGAGAAACTGCTTGTGCGCTGGCTGTGCCACGACAAAAATGTTGTCTAAATCACCTATTTCCATATACAGCCAGTGAAAAGTAACTTGTCGCACCCTGCCCTTTCCAGGGAGCACCCTGAGCCAAAGGCCAGGGTCACCTCCTCCCCGCGGGATGCTCTGACCGCCTCTGCCTGCACCCACCTCCTGCCTCCACAGCTCCAGTCCCTGACTGTCAGACTAGCATCTTCAGCAGCTGCGTGCCTCTGCTTCACATCTGAAGCCTTCTTCAGCTAAATAAATTGTGGCTGTTCACCCACGGGTGGTAGCTACCGCCACGAGAAAGAAGAAAGCGTGGTAACTGCGGAGACTGGTGGCACCCCATAGGGGCCGCCATGTGAGCCGGCTGGGGCTATTTACACTCCTCCTGCGGCTCCGCCCGCCCCCAGGGCAGCCTGGCGGGGAACATGTCGGGCCCCCCGGGAACTACACGTCCCAGCAGCGCGGCGGGGACGGGACCGTGAACTACATCTCCCGGCGTGCCAGCGCCGCCCCGCCCGCCGCCCTGCCTTCCCCTCCGCGCGGTGCGAAAATAACCCCGGAGTTCCCCGCGATCAGCTGATCCTGGCTGACACCGCGGGCAGCGGGCGGAGGGCGCGGGTCCTGTCCTGCCCTGCCCAGCCCTGCCGGGCGCCTCGCCTGCATGGTCGGGTCGCTGCCCCGGGCCCTGGGGGAGGAGAACCGGGGCACCCCCCCCGGGCGCGGAGGGGGCGGGGGGGGGAGGAGGAAGCCGCGGCCCGGACCCGAGTCCTTAGTCACCGGGTGCCGGTGGGAGGAAGGGGAAGAAAGGCGGCCGTCGGCTTGTAAACAATAGCCCGGCTCGGGGCGCCCCGTGCCGCGCCGCCTTTGTTCCCTGCCCCGGCCCCGCCGCAGCTCCCCCCAGCTGCCGCCGCTCGGCGGGAGGGAACCGGGGGCTTTCCCCTTTCTCTCCGTCCGCTGCTCGGAACGAGACGGCGCGGCGCTGGGCGCAGCCCCAGGTAGGTGCGGGGCGCGGGAGCCACCGGCGTTACGTAACTGGGGTCCCCGCCGCCCCCGCAGGGCCCGCAGGCGGCCGAGCCACAAGTGCCGCCCGCCGCGGGGCAGCGCTGCCGCCTGGCACCCGCCGGTCCCCGCCGGGTCTGCGGGGCCAGCCCGGGAGAGGGGGCGCGAGGGTCGGTGTGTGGAGCGGCCGGGCCGGGGCCCCGCGCAGCCGGCACGCAGGGCGGAGACAAAGGCGGCTCGGTGCGCGGCCGGCCCGCCGGGGGCGGTGGGCTCGGGGCCTGCGGGGCAGCGCGGGTGGGAGAGCAGAGCAGAGCCGCCGCTGTCCTCAGCAGCGCTGCGGGCAGGCGTGCACAAAGAGAGCGGATTTCTGTTTGTCTGGCGGAGCACATCAGGAAATTCCCAGCAAATAAATACTGTGAACTCTGAAGGAGGAGCTTAGCTGGAGAGCGAAAGCAGAGAATTTTCTAGTATTGACACGGTCTTCTCTGTGTGTGTACATGTATGTGCACTTGTGCATTTCTAATGCCTTTTTTGTCTCCATGTTACCACCTGTCTCCCTCCGTTCTCTGCTTCAGGGAAATACTTGCCCTGTCTGCTGAAGTACACCAGGCTGGGTTTTTTTCCTCGTCACGGAAAATATGTCCTACAGCTAAGCACAGAAAGAATGTATACCAGCATTTGGGTATAACAGTACATGAAACCAGCTGCATTAAGTTTATTTTGGAGAAGGAAACCTTCATCTGAGCTTAACAGCACTCTTTCTGGGAGGCAGGTCAGTGTATGAATCTTACAGAAACATCTGTCCATTATTTCAAGTTAAGTGTGGACGGAATTCCTGTTGTGTTTCTTTCCCCTGAGAAAATACTAAATTTGCAACTGACTCTTAACATGTATCGTTGTTCAAAACAGAAACAGGTGGGAAAAACATTGTTTTAGAGAAATCTGAAGATGAGTGCCCACACACAAACTGCGGAGAAAGGACAGAACACAACGCTCCTGTGCCAGGAAAGCTATGTTTGCAGTGGGACAGATGAAGCAATCTTTGAGTGTGACGAGTGCAGGAGCCTACAGTGCCAGCGTTGTGAAGAAGAGCTGCATCAGCCGGAAAGGTTACGGAACCATGAACGGACCCGTATAAGACCCGGCCATGTCCCGTACTGTGACTCCTGCAGAGGTGCCAATGGGAACATCATGCATGCCAGTATGGCAGGCTCGAGGCAGATAGCAGCAGTGAGGTGCCAGGTGTGCAAAATCAACCTCTGTGTGGAGTGTCAGAAGAGAACGCATGCTGGGGGGAACAGAAGGAAGCACCCTGTCACCGTGTACCATGCTGGCAGAGCCCAAGAGCAGGAAGAGGAGGAGGGGATGGATGAGGAGACCAAGAGAAGGAAGATGACAGAGAAAGTTGTGAGTTTCCTATTGGTGGATGAAACTGAGGAGATTCAGGTAAGAACTGCTGTGGTTTATTTGAACAGGTGAGATCCTTTAGTTTCTATCTTAGTCTAACAGGCTGCTGTGATGCACAATTAATACTTGAAGTGTAACTGACAGCAACAGTAACAAAATGAGGATAGCTGGTTAAGTAGCACCAAGTGAGTATCTTGGGCCAAAAAGACGCAGTGCCTTGGAGTGGCCTTGCTCACGAGTTCCTCAAAAGGTCAAGTTCATTAATAACTTATGTGTGGCAGGAGCCTCCTCTAAGAGGCTTGGTAAGTGAAGCTGGTGAAAGAGTTGACTCTGTACTGAGAGACACACACAACTAAGATAAGGGCTCTCTGTTGCAGGATGCTGATCATTCCTGAACAAAATTGAACTGAGGATTGCAGTAGATATCCTGCAAATGGGAGTGCTGGCAGCCAGTCTCCTGCCGTATGACTAGGAGCAGGCACTGTACCAAGCAGTGCTAACGCAAGACTGCAGCCCCCTGCTACTCTCCTTTAGCATCAGTACATCCAGCTGATTTTTAGGAATAAAGTAGAAGTAATGGTCCAAAGCATGCCATCCAAGTCCTGTATGCACCATGGTTAAGCTATACTGTTTGTCACAAATAGTATTCCATGTTAGTCTTTTGCTGAAAGAGGGCAAAATTGGCCATCAATTTGGAGTAGGCCTGCTGGTAATAATGATAGAAATATGGCTTGACTAGGAACAGCCTCTCAGGAGGCATTATTTTAGAAAGTCTAGCATTCAATGTATGCAATTAATGAACTCTTCTGTTAGACCTTACATTTGGTGTGTGTATGCACTTAACAATGTAAAAATACTTTACAAATGTAAAAGCAGCAACGAATGAAAGTCACAGAGCAGGTTAGTTACACAACTCAAAATTCAGCTTTGTCTTCTGGCTTCCAGTTTGCAGCCTTTGTGTTAAACCTCATTCAGGGGACACTGAAAGAAAATGTATAGTTACCTGAAGACTCAGTATCTGGTTGCTCTGATTTAACTTAGTCATGCTACCAGCGATAAAAAGAGTTGTGATGGTGTTCTAATTGTTGGTAGATTGGTTGTTTGTATCCATCCTAGTAACAGTCAGTGTGTCTGCCATGCATTGCAGGGAAATGTGACTTAAATATCTTAGATTTATTCTATACTACAGAAGAATGTATACATATAGAATAGATGCAAGGTACTTGGGTCACATTTTGGTGGGTTCAGGTGTACTGACTGACAAATTCTCGTGGCTTTTGGAGGGGACAGGGAGGAAAGGATATGATAGTCTTTATGATGCACTGACATAGAGAAAACACTATGAAGGACACAGTGACTAAACTGAGTGGCTGAGTTTTGTGTGTAGTGGCAGTTCTAAGTTTGTGCCCCTGCTAAGCACACACTCACCTCCTTGTAATGCATGGCAGCTATTACTTTGAGATGCAGACTTTTCAATAATCTTCATCTAGCCACTAGAGTAAACTCCGAAATGCCTTAGAACAGGGCCGTCCTGGAAAGCTGCTCACAAGCTGTGGCTGCATGTGGTTGTACCGGTTTAAGTTATCTTTATACTCATGAAACTGTAAGCCTTATTGAGGCAGACTTTTGGCTCCCTCTTGCAAGCAAGTGCATTCCTATTTAAATGTCATGGGCAATAAAGCCAATGTCCTTATTGGGACAGCAACGGTCCTTTATCAGATCATAGCAATTTGATCAGTACAGGGTTGAAAAAGCTCTCCAAAAATGATCTTGCTTCACCATCAAGATGTTGAATCAGAGCTCTTCCATCTGGAGTGATCTTCTCTTCCTCATAGCTGAATACTTATGTGACATCTCACAGCCAGTCTCAAAGTAGTTTGAGAGTTTTCAATTGAAATATTTTCTGGCAGCTGGAACTTAAAGAGTGCTTGCTATTATAGTGAGCATGAGGACCTTTATTTAGAGAGGGCTGTCAGATGACTAGCTAGCTCTGAAGATGTCTTCTGTAGCATCTTTTGCCCTTGATAATACTGAAGAGCCAATTGAGCTACAGGAAAGTGATCTTCAGTCTTTTCTTCAGTGCTTGTCATCGGCAAGATTATTGCTGATAACCTGGGGAGAAATCCTTATAATCTTCTTTATTTAAACCAGCTTTTTGTCCAAAATGCCAAAACAGCGATAACTTGAAATGTGGAGATTTGGGGTTTGAGAACGGGGGGGGGGGGGGGGGGGTTAAGCTTGCGCAGACAGGAGAAAGATTTATCAGAATTATGGAGTCCAGTTATCTTTAACCATCTGTTTTCTGACTTTTGGAGCTTGAAGATTGTTGCATTAGGTAGAAAATAAGAGAGGAAACTGCTGATCTGCTATTAGTGGTAGATTCTGCCATAGTAATGTTAAATGCTAGTCCTACAAAATTAGGCAGAACTGATTATGCTGCTGAGCAAATACAATGGATTAAGATACTCACTGGTGTATGCATGTTTACAAACCTCAAACTTGAAAGTATTTCAGTGAGATGGGAACACAAGGCAAAGATTTATTTTTTAGTTTCCTTTGGAGCTTGGAGTTGTTAAGTGGTTATGTTTCAATCTCATTGTTCCTGTTGGCTTCTTGGAGGTGGTAGCTCTGAAACTGAAGGACTCTTGTAGTGTGTAAGCAATGACTGAGCTAGTTCAGGGTCCAGAAGCAATGTAGATTAACTCATAAGGAGCTGTGTCTGAGAAAATCAGTTTAGCTGAGAGATGGAGATTCTCAGCTTGGGCTCAGCACTGCACTCGTACAGCTATCATAATTCTGGGATCTGCATGATTGTCTTTGTGCCATGTTGCACAGATGTGTTGGCCTGCTCGGAGCTAGTTTGGAGCTTTTTGCGCTTTGCAGACATAACCATCAGCTCAGAAAGCTGAGGGCTTCTTGTGCTTGTTTTGAATCCACTTAGTCAGGAAAGGTCCTGGTTTAAACCACTGCCTGTGAAGCAGTAGAGAACTGATGGTAGCTTAAATATCTGTGCAACACAGGTTTCTGATGTTCATCATAACCACATTATATCTGATTGTCTCAAAAAGAGATTGGTTATCTTGTGTTTAAAAAATGCTGTTAAAAGTTAAAACCAAGTTTGCATTGCAGGTCTGTGGAAGAACCAGAGAGAAAGGTTGTTCCTTATGGAGTCCAACCCCAGCTGTCTCAGATGTCACACAGTGTGATGCTTTGTGACTCTTGTGAGTTAGTCCCCATCCATCTTGACCTACACCACAACTTTTCCTTTCCTTGTTTCAGGGCTTGGTGCCCCTCATAAGACCATATTGATGACTTGTATCAGAAGTCTGTTTTGCAAATTGGCATCACCCAATCTAGAGCCTTTTTCTCAGGCTGCATTATGCAGTTTCTCTTTAGACAGTATTAAAGTTTTCGCCTTATTTAAACCTGAGGCTTCAGTCAAATGGTTCTTGATAACCACAGTATCTGTTTGTTAGTTGGCTCTGACGTAGTGTATCTTCCTGCTCATATCTACTCAGAATGATACTGTGGGCATTACTTTCTCAGCCAATTGGTTCGGTCTTGTCACTGCTCTTGTTACATCTTCCACATCTCCTCATTGTTCTGTTGAACTCAAACTGCATGCCTCCTTTTTTCATGTGTGTAAATCCCCCAACTGAATCTCCTGATCTGCTCTGTCAAGATGTCAGCTCTCCTTTCTTATCTCTAACTTGGTGAATTTTCAAACAAATATCGTTGTGCTGTTACTGATGCTGCCCCTTCCCTTAACTTACAGAATCAATTCATTGATCTTGTTTAAAACTCCCCTATACTCATGGATCTATTAAGAAAAACACAACCTGGGATAGTTGTTTCGAGTCCAGATACTATATCACTATCTTGACCTTTTCCACTGGTATCTTTGTCTCTTGTACTTATGTTTATGCAGTTTCTGGAGCAGTATCCATTTTTGCTTTGTCTTCACACAGCACCTTTGCAATAGAGCTCTTTAGCGTAAAGCAGAGAGTTATGTTATCAGTTGTACAGTGAAGTCTACTACTGCCTCAGAAGTAAGGGAGAAGAAATGCTTAACAGTGCGTAACAACAATTTGATGGTTTTATCTTGGGGAACAGATGTTGAGAGTTCTTACCACAGCATCAGAACTTGGTTGTAGTGTCACTAGTGGCTTCTGTGATAACACTTTGTCCAAAGCCCTAATTAAGGACTTGTCACTTATACTTTATAGAAGAAGAGAAAGTCTTTCATTGACCCAGAAGACAGGAGACATGCTCAATTGTTAGTCTGCCTTAAAGAGTTCACTGATCTTTGATCAGAAACTAGTTCTGTCACAAGAAATTACCCAATCTCTGGGTTGCAAAACTAAAATAAAAGGTACTGACTTTGTAGCCTGCCTTACCAAGGAGACAGGCAGAAACTAGTCACAAAAGTAATATCCTCAGCAGTATAATTTTATGTGGGAAAATGGAGAATATATTTATTACTGGGTTTCCCCCGAGAGACCCACTATGAGCTTGATCTCTTCAATTAGCAGGTTCTTTCTGTTTTGCCAATAGACATCTCGATTTCCTAAATCCAGCTCCATTCCTTGAGTTCTTTTTATTCCTGCTAGCAGGGTTAGACGCCTAAAGGATTAAGCTCTGTCCCTCAGCAAATACTGAGCAGGATCTATATAATGCTTTGCAGTCAGTTTAGATGACACGGAATGATCTGTAGCCCTTATTTAAATGCAGACTATTTTATACTACCATTAAATAACCATCCTTAACAGCCTAACAGTCCACGTGTCCTCCTCTGTCCACCCTTGTTAAAGAGTTAGTGATACAGAATGATAACTTTTTAGGGGTGCTAGCTGCTCTGCTTTTCTTACTCCCACTGTCAAGCTGGTGAAAGTACTGTGATTTTTCCTTGTTACCTACTGATCTGAGCCTGGCCAAAGTCTAGGGATGAGAGAATGGACAGTCACTAGGAATGCTTTTTCTAGTCGACTATTCTTCATCAGTCAATGCAAACTAACAATGTCTTCTCTCCTAAGAGAAGATCACAATCTCTTAAGACTTACTGCTTGCCACTATGGTAGAAAAGCATTTGTATAGCAAATAGTACTAGTTCTTATGACACTCTTGCTTGCTTTGCTGTTGGGGGAATATTTTTGGTTTGTGCTTTAGCAGGTAGCACAGTCAGCTGTTAAGTTTCTGGGAATTTTAGTCCATATCATGTAAACTGAAGAGTCATAGCTGGTATATTTGCCATGGATGTAAAGGAGGAAGAAGTAGCGTAGGAGGATCCAAGTTTTTTCAGGTCAGTGTGATCTGTCAGACCAGGATATGTAATTTCTGTCCCTCGTCACTGTTGCTGTACTATTGATGCGTTTTCCTCCTCTGTGCTTCAGAGAGGTTCTCTTGCCAAAGTATTTTTGGGAGTTTGCTGTCCTACTCTCAATTACTTTGCTGTTTTTCAGTATTCCTCCCATCCCAGTCTGTTATCGGTTTTGCAGTTCCCTCTCCTACACTAAAGTGCACTGTTTTTCTGTCCTTGGAATAAAGTAGTAGAAAAACTACTTAGCAATTGCTGGTTAGGAGTGTTCTTTCTTCCACTGGACACATAGCAGTATTTGGAAGAGTATTTTTAGAAGATGGGAGAGAAGCCATCCATTCAACCAATGCACAGTTCCTTTAACAGTCTTTGGCTGACTCCTAGATAATAGCCACTTACAAATACTGCTTTTCCCTTGAACTGGTCTTGCACCTTCTTCATGATGCAGCTCTCCTGGGCCATAATTAAAGTAAAATCTCTTGCTTACTTCCTGTCTCTTGTCTACGCTGAAAAGAGTACAGGTGTGGAAGCAAAGGAGAGCGTGTCATGGGTGAGAGAAGTTGGTAGCAAGGCACTCTGAAATTACCTGCTGTTTGATTTGAGGAGTTCCTGAACTTAGTTCAGTTCCTGAAGTAAATAGGATTGGTGGGGGGAATGGGGTGTTCTAGCACTTCGTCTGCTGTACCTCGTTTTCCACTTACCCAGTGAATCCTTTTGGGCTCCTGGGTGCTGCCAGCAGGAGCAGGATGTGAGTGCTTTGGGGTGCATTCAAGAAAGAATAGGAAACTGGCAGCTTGCTGTCTTCCAGCCCTTCTCTCCTTTCCATCTCCACTTTCTCACTTCTGCAGGGGTCACTGGAGGCAGATGTTGCTACGGTACACATTTTACTGTTTTTCTGCCTGGGTTGTTGGTGCCTTGCTTTAGGATTGCACAAGGGCAGAAGTTTCACAGTCCTTTTGCCTGCCTATCAAAACACGCTGCAACTGGGAAAATAACCAGAGTAACTTTTTTCTAGGAAGAGTGGAACTGTAATACAAGTAAGTTTGTAAATACCCTTCTTAAGGACAGTGGTGTAAAGTAGTGTCCACACAGGTAATCTAGTTACCCTCAGTACTGGGAAAGACTAATAGTTACAGCACGAACTTGCTCACGAACTTGCTGTCTTCTGGGCAACTCTGTTCTGGATGTAGGTCTCTGCTGCCACAGCTGTGACATTGGGGTAGTAACTGGTAGCTGTGTGGCCCTGTTAACATCCATGGAGAACTTGAAAGGTGGTTGGGATACAGATAATGATTTCTGCTTCATTGTTTACTGCTCTCTTGAAGAGTTAGATTACACTCTTAAATTAGCGTTATTTCTGCAGCAGTTGCATTTATGTTGAAGTCTTTATTAGTTATGAGTTCTAACAAAAGTAGTTTTTCAGCTAGCAGACAGGTTAGTGGGCTGCCTAGTCTTATATGAAGAATGCTGAATGCCGAAGTAACTCAGCTGTCATCTACAAGGGCAACTTATCTGGTAATAGCAATTTTACAGTCAATATTGGATTAGGAAGGAGTCAAATTAAATTGAATTACCTCCCTTCCCATTATGTGTTTTCCACCACTGTCTTAAAACCTTTGAAACAGGGTCTCTCTCTTCAGGTAGGGTTGTTAAGCAGGATTTAACTTTTATCTCCTTCTCTCTTTCAGGAGAGTCCTGTAATAGATAGACACGGACTTCAGACATGGGCAGCCTCCACCCTTCATTGCAGGGACCTGTAGGTCCTGTTGAGACTCATTCTGTTAGTCTGTACAAACCCATGAAAATACTGTCCCTGAATTCCTTTGCCAGAGCTGTGGGAGGGAACAGGATAACTTTGATCTGAAAAAGAGATTCAGTTCAGGGACGCTATTTTCATGGGTGCATATGGAGCCCAGTAGAACAAATCTCAGCCGAACCCATGGGTGGTACTGCAGTGAAGGCAAATAAGCAGGTACAAAGAACTTCAGCTTAGAAAATGCCCCTAATACAAATGCTTTCGTTTGATTGAGCCAGACCTGCACTCAGCCTGGGGAATAAGACCGAAACTAGCTGAAGCTGAGGAGGAGTGTTGGAATATAACATTAAACTCTCAGGGTGTGCCTGTCCCCTCCTTTATTTTGCACTCCTTGCATTCATTGTCAGGTCACTCAATTTGGGCTTGAGGCTCTGTGAGACTGATCCTGAAAATGCTGTCAGCTTGGCTGGTGTCTAGGAAATTACTGAAGACAATAATGAGAAATATATTTAAATTAATAATAAATATATTAAATATATATTTTCTGGGTTAATGGTTAATAACTTACTCCTGAAAACCAGACTGTAACTACTGGTATGACATACACAATTTTATAAACTTTGACACAGCCCTTTGGGGAAAACTTCCAAGCTACCATAAGATATTTACATAGTAACAACTAACTCTGAGCAGTGGAATTAATGAAGTCTGATTTGTGAGACATCTGCCTCCCATTATCCACATGTGCTTATCCACATCTTCTGTCTTTTGGGTAAGAAGCAGTGTGTGTGTCATCATGCATCAGCCAGCATGCTTACTGGCTAGCAGGTATGGGCATGGCTGCCCAGCTTAGTACTGTATCTTGGTGGCTGTGTGAGTCACTGTGGAGTGGACAAAAGACAAGCTCTTTCCTCAGAAAAGTTTAGTCTTTCTTTTCTACTCGGTTGTTTATTTTCATCAAACTTTTAGGAAATATATGTTTTAGAGGTGCTTATTTCTCTCTCAAATATGTCTATGTAATTGGATTATGAATTTTAAGTTATATGTGGAAGACTTGAGTTATGGCATTAGTGACATTTTTCCATGCAAAGTCATGCAGAAGAAAAGGTATAGGAGACAAAATAAGGTAGGAAACTAGAGCTGCTTGAACTTACAAGTCCACCATGATTCTTCTTGAGCGTCTGCTTATGATCGTAATCTTCTCTCTTGTTTGGAGGCTTCTAAAAGCTGGGAGGGAGTAGTGGTCTTCTGAGGTTCCTTCTCGCCTGAATTAGTCCACGATCTTAGTGGAAATAGGGTTTGAATTATGATGGTCTAGAGCCCCTCTCATGGCTCTACTGATGTCATGGGTTTCATAGCAGAGAGTTTCTCTTCCTCGTAGGGAGCTACCCAATCCTTTTTCTCACTTGGTAGCATGATACACTTGGGAATATCAACAAAAGTTTCTCCTGAGGTAAAAGCAGGGACTCTCCAGCTGCTTTTTTAGTAGCTTGTTGCAGTTGAGTTGCTGGGGTAAGCCAGCTGCATTCATGCAGAGCTCTGTAGAGATGTGAATTTGGTTGCAGCGCTGTACTGTGGTGCAGATTATTATTCTCAGATTTGTTTTATAGCCTGTAGTTAAAGGAGGAAATCTGCTTTGTAGGTTTCTCTCTTGTTTGTTTTCAATGTACACTGAAATTCTGCTGTAATGACCTAATGGTAGGACCTGAGGCTTTAGGCATGCGCCCGTAAGACTCTTGTGTGAATCTACCTATGGATAGGAACTAAGTTTTTTAGAGTTAAAACACAGCTGCCAAAATTTAGAAGCTGTGCCATAAAGAGTTGGTCTGTTTAGAGGTGGGCTGATCTGACAGATCTGTTCTGCTTCCAGGTTTAATGCTTGATATGATACTCTGTCCTGAAGATCAATTACCTAAAACACAAGGCTGAGACAATTTTAGAAGTTCGGAGCTGCTTAAAAGGTTGCAGGTCTTGTTATAGCTTGCTTTGCCATTTCTCCCTCTGATTTCAGGTGTTGCTCGACCTCTTGTGAGCGTTTATCTTTTTAAAGTGTTTTCTGAACTGTGAGCAGAATTGCTTGTATTGCCAGTGTTAAGTAATGCTTTAAGGGAAATAGTATTTTTCTTCCACTTGATTGTTTTGACTGCTTGTACTAGAAGACTGATTTGTTCCAGATGTTTGCAATTTTATGCTGGTATATATTTGCATGTGCTGTTACAAATCTTGTAGCTTATTTCTCCTTTCATTGAGAAGTGTGTTAAATTTGTGTCCTCTTTATTGATTTAGTGGTTGTGTATTGGAAGATATTGTTGTGTGCTGGTTGTCAGACAAGTTTAATGACTCATAAATTTAAGTATTTATGTGATGGTGTCTTTCTTGATTGCAGAAAATGTCTTTCAGTTATTTAAAATACTTCATTAAAATCAGGTCAAGCAAAGGGTGAGACTTCAAAATGCAACAACAAAAGTACCAATTTAAGTCAAAATTGCAGTGTAAGACTAGCAAATGAAGGTGCTCTGGATACTATGCCAAGCACTCTTGATTTTTGTTTTGGGCTATCGTGTCGTCGTGGCACAGCTTTGGCTTTCTGTACCATTGCCATGAATATTACCAAGCCTTCATAAAGAATTTTAAAAGGAGAAAACTGTGGTAAAAATGTCTGATTCACTTAATGTGTTTGTTTTGCCTAGAGGCAGAGTTAAAGTTGCAAGAGTACAGGTCACTGGAAATTCCATTCTATTTTATGGATTTTGTTTCTAAGGTTTTAACATGTTACTGTTTTCATAACATTGTTTCCAAGAAATTCATAGGCAGGAATGTCATTTTAGCAGTTCTTATTTTTTCTTGTCTCTTCCTAAACAGTTCTACTTTTATTATGGCTTGAATCTAGGAAACATGTTATGTATAATAGATTTCCCAGTATGGGTGGCAAGGAGGCTTCAGATCTAAGTGTGTTCCATGGCAGCGTGGTATGAGTTTTTGTAACCTATTCTTTTTAGAAGAGAATCTTCTAAGATCTTTAAGAAAAGTGTAAATGAGTGTCTGATACTAGAAATGGCAAAATAGAGAAGGGGTTGGAGGCGTATGCTTCTTGTCAGGTTAGACATAGGAAGTTTTCATTCTTAATTGACATTGTTGTGCTGTTTAAGGAAGGTCTCATATTTACCTTTTGCTGTTCATGTCAGAGATGCGGAGCTCTTGGGCAGCATGGACACAGCTATGGGAACATGAATCCTTTGCACATGCAGCAGAAGGTGGTACCATGCAAACCTCTTCAGAGATGAGAAGCAAAAGAGAGAAGTGGGTCTTGTACTTGGGGATTAGTACTTTGACACATTTATTACACCCACTCTGACTTTAAACGTCTTAAAGGAACTTGCTCAAGGGAAGTAAATTTGACTATTGCTATCGGGGTTGTTGTGGATGGTTCTTTGAGAGTACCCTCCCTGTGCTCAGCAGTGGTTACAGAGGACAAGTGCACAAGAGCAAGGGACACCCAGAACATACAAGCATATTCAACAAAAGGAAGGGTTTTGGCTGTATTGGTTTGGTTTTTTTGGTTTTGTTCCCCCTACCCCCTCCACCCCCCATGGAATTTATTGTAACAGGAAGTTGCAGGATCCAAAACTATGACTATGTTGACAGAGGCGTTAAACAACCTGCTAGACGGTGGATCTACTGGTTCTCTACCAAACCTAAGTGTCTAGATGCAACCACTGCTTGGGAAGTCCTTTGTCATCTGACTAATGAAGACTGGTAAAACATGCTAGGAAACATTTACTTTTTTCATGTCCAAGTTCTTTCTCACCCAGTCATGTGAGATGAAATGTTGAACTAGTTGGACTTCAGTACATTCTTGTGCTCCTGGCTGAGTTCTATCCTGCAAGGAAGTCTGAAAGAGCCTAGAGCCTTAGAAAGGGTAACAGCTCCTTGCTTTGGGTGTCTGATTTGGTATTTAAAGTAACTTTTCTCCTGGAGTGATCTGGATTATTGATCTGGCAACAGCTTTTCTTCTGTCTGGCTCAGCAGTCCAGCTCCTCTTCCCACAATAAGTTGCCCTGGTATCAGCAGTTGTTAAAGTTTTTTGAATGCAAATGAAGGCTGGTGGTGTGGACATTTTGCATTAGCTCAGTTTGGGACAATTCTAGCTGCAGTGGAATTTGTGTAAGTTGATTCCTGTTTCTTACTGGTGGGAATGCATTGCAGAGCTACCCTTATCCCTGTGGTCCTTATTGTCCTTTGCGTCTTCTGGCATTACTGACTCGGCCCCTTCTGCATACTCTCCCAATCTGATACCAGAATAATAACCAGTGCTGCCTGAAAGACTTTAGTTATTACTTGTCCTGCTGATACTTAAGCAGGTGTTTGAAGACTGATATTTCTATGGACTGTCCAGGGAGTTCATAACGAGAATGATTGGGTCTGGTCAGGCACTGACTCTGGCAAAAAGAGGGTCTGCCACCCATATGGTAAGAAGTTTGGGAGGTGGGAGTTGAAACCGAAACAATCTGGAGAAGAAATTATCATATTCCTTTTTCCTTACATACATGTATCATTATTATATTATGAAATCTGTGAAAGTTTTTAGGAGCTATCCCATGAACAAAGAACTTCCTTTAAACCACAGAGGGACCTCCAGAGACACTAAGAGAAACTGCATCTGTCTTCTAAGCTACCTTCCTGATGAAAAGCTAATAGTTGCAGCTTCCAAAAAAGCAGACCCTCTCCTGTGAATGTGTAACTTGAGTGTGTCTTGATGGTCGCCCACAGACACTAGCAAAGATTGTATTGAGAGCATTTTGATTTCTGTTTCCTGTGTTCTTCCATACTGTGAGGCTGCCTTGAATGCTTTGAGACTGTGAGAAGCTACAGCAGCCCCACAGTCCACAGTTTTTCTTTCTGAATACTGTTCCCAACTGCAATCTGGCTCATCAGTTATTTTTTTAATTTTTGGCACACTGGCTGTTTTTTATTTTCCTTCAAAGTCTGCATGATCAGAGCAAATGGGGCTGGCTGAACCTTAAACTAATTTGTTGATCTAAGAATAAACTTGTTCAAAGAAACCATTTATCTTATGGCCACTGTGGATCACGTATCGTGAGACCTTCTGACTCATGGTGGGGGAAATAGCCAAGGAGCTTCCAGAAGTTGAGAGGTAGGCGAGAGGAGAAAGAAGCCCTGCTCCTTTCCGCTAACAGTCTTTCCTTGAAGAGAGAATTGTGACGGAGGAGGTGAATTTAATCCTTCACAAAAAGTGCCTCTGTCGTATTCTTCTCTGTCACGTAACATGTGGATAAAACTCGTTGGGAGAAGAAAAAGCAAGTGATAAACAATCAGTAGCATGAAATGTTGGAAAGCCAAGGCCGTATTCTGCAACAAGCACAAGGCAGACTCCCATACAGAGCCCTAACCTGTTTCATTGCTTGTTTATCTATTACCTGTTGCTCTAGTATCTGAACAGAAAATGCCTATTCTCTAACCTAAATAGCATCACACTGGTGATTTAATCTATGTGAAACCAAAGAAAAGTTACCTGCTGAAGGCTGTCTACTCTCTTCTGGTTTTGTATTTGTGTTCTGTTTTTATTTTTTATTTTTTTTTAAAAAATCAAAGCACAATGCAGTAAATTACGAAATGGATCACTGAGGTAGTTGTGGCACTTCTGTAAAAGCCAGTTTGACCTGCTTTGATGTCCTGACTCTGGTGTACAACTTTGCTTTCTTCTTCTCTGCCCCTCCTTCCAGCTGAAGGATCTATCCTTCAGAGTAGCAGGAGCGGGACAGACTGTCGGAGAGACCTCAGTTGTGGATAGATGCAGCACAGCTGCACAGAGGAGCTTTTTCTCCCTAAACAGGTGCTCAGCCTCTGTGGATGAAGTAAGTTAAGGTGACAAAAGCACTCCCCTGTTTTACACTTGGAATTGGATGCTTGTCAGGAGACCAGTGCTACTGAGAGTGTCTGCCATGCTCCAAATAGCTGTTCTGGCAGACTTGGAAGTAGGGTTGTGCTCCATTCTCTGAAAGGGCTGCCTCAGGGAATGGGGTGAGGTACAAGAGGTTTCACTAGAAGGTAATCACAGTGAGGCATCACTTCCAAAACAGCTATGTGATGGAGCAACCTAAATCCCATTGAAGTGTATGTGTTACTAAACTGCTTTCTAATATTTTACTTTGGACTTGTTAGTGCTTCAGAAACTTACGATGAAATCTCAACAGGAAGTAATCACTCTCATAGATCTTTGTTTTCAGTGTTATCTCCTCCAATTACATAGATATAATATTTTTTTCTTTCTTTTTTTTTTTTATTGGAAGGTAAGGAATGAAGAAGAATTTATTAAGAAACTGGACTGCAGTCCTGAGCAGCATCTAAAGGTAGTGTCCATCTTTGGGAACACGGGGGATGGCAAGTCTCACACCCTTAACCACACTTTCTTCTATGGCCGGGAAGTCTTCAAGACGTCTCCAGCCCAAGAGTCTTGCACAGTTGGAGTCTGGGCAGCCTATGACCCTGTCCGCAAAGTGGTGGTAATTGATACAGAGGGCCTTCTGGGGGCCACTGTGAACCTGAGCCAGAGAACACGGCTGCTTCTGAAGGTCCTGGCCATCTCTGACCTTGTCATCTACCGTACTCGTGCTGACAGGCTCCACAATGATCTCTTCAAATTCCTTGGTGATGCCTCGGAGGCTTATTTAAAACATTTCACCAAGGAGCTAAAAGCTACCACAGCCCGCTGTGGCCTAGATGTTCCTCTATCAACTTTGGGTCCAGGTGTCATCATCTTTCACGAGACTGTGTACACCAAGCTACTGGGCTCTGGTGAGTAGGCAGTAAGAAACTGAACTGCGATGTGCTACACGTTATCTATAAATTATCAGGTTGCATTGAATATTCAGCATTCTTTACTACTATGTAGAAGGTGTGGTTTGGGTTTTGCTCTCACTTGTTCCAGTCTGGGAGCCAGGCTATGGAAATAGCAGAGCATTCCCTAATGGCGATCTGACTACCCCAGATCAGCTAGAATAATCCTTGTAGCCAGCTGGACATCAGTATTGGCTAGTCATGATGGGAGTTCTGCCAACTGTAGGAGGGGTTATTGTGCAAGATCACACCCTGGGATTTTGGCAGGGATATGCAGGATCCTGTTGAAAAAAAAACAAACCAACAACCAAAAATCCAATTGTATGTAGAAACTAGGATGGGCAAGAATAAAGAAAGTGATGAACTTCAGTACTCACAGTACCCCCACTCTGCTAGAAATTCTGTGGATCAATGTCATTCTGAGGCTGGTGTGAGGTTGGGATGGGTTGTGGTGGCACAGACCTGATGGTTTAGTACAACTTTTCTCTGTGCAAGTATCTGATATGGCCAAAGCAGCAGGACTGGCACAGTAGTATTCTCCTTGCTTTCAGTGTGCTTCGCCAGTACTTTCAACTTGACTTATGTCATATTGGATTATGCATATTTAAATTGTGTACTGTATTTGTGTGTCTGAGTGAAATGCACTGTCCTACAGAATTCAAGACACGTTTTGGTTTTGACTATACAGAGATGTAAATTTCTTCTCCTGACCCCATTTTTTCCATGTTTCAAAAGGCATGACAAATCCTTTCTTCATTCTGTCCATTTCTGATGCTTTGATGAGCAAGAGCCTTAATGAATCGGCCTGCAGCATTTGAGGCTCAGTCCTGCTGCCTGTGAATATCTGGGAGTCTTCTGTGTAATACCACAGCAGCTCCCTGCTGGCCCACATCCTCATTTTGGCTGTTCTACCAGCTCAAGACCTCACTGGTTAGAACTTGGCATTCTTTCTGGTTATTATTAGAGTGCCTTCTTGCTTTTAACTTACCTGCCAAGGCAGTTCCTTTTCTTACATACCAATTTGCTGATCAGCAATTTAGTTTCATGTGGCTGTTGGAAACTGCTGTTTCAGCAGGTCGAATTTAGTGACCCATAATGATTGTTGCACCTGTGTGCAAAGTCAGGGTAGTAAAAAAATTATGTTTTTATGATCACTTCTGATCATGGTAGGAATACGAAAGAAACCTCTTAGCAGGTGGATTTGCAGCAAGCTGTAACAGTTTGTCTCAATGCATAACTGAAATAGGGCAGGGAAGAAGGGGCCTGCCTTATTCTGAAATTTACAGTAGGTACTTGAAAGCAAGCAGAAGAATGTGGTCAGCTCTGTGGAGTCTGACCTGATATGGCCAGTTCTGAAGTACTTTGCCATGTACAAAGTATTGGCAGAGACTTGGTTTTCCTTGCTACAGGGTTAGTATGGAAAATAAGCAGCTCGTGTAAGGTTCATGTCCTCCACTTATCAGGTGCTATGACTAGCTACACCAAATTATGGTCTGGTGAGAAGAGCTAACAAGTGTGCTGACATGTAGTTTCCTTATATTATGTCACAGATTGCTTCTTAGTCTGGATATCTGTTTCCAAACCTAGATGTTCCTGGTTTTACCTGTGGAACTTGGTCTTAGAATCTGAAGCTGTGTATCAAAAAACAGAGACTGCTTTTGGAAACAGCTTGTTTCTTTTCCTACCTGTAAAATATAAGTGCTTTCCAGACATATTAGAAGGTTTAATTAGGAAAAACAGCACTGTGTTGCATATGAAAGCATTGTGCAATTTAAATAGTATTTTAAACAATCAGTTGTTTATATACTTGCTGATACTCTTATATATAGATCATCCTTCTGAGGTTCCTGAGAAGCTCATTCAGGATCGGTTTCGGAAGCTAAGCTGTTTTCCTGAGGCTTTCAGCTCAATCCACTACAAGGGAACAAGGACATACAATCCTCCAACAGATTTCTCTGGACTTAGGCGAGCTGTGGAGCAGCAGCTGGAGAACAATACCACTCGGTCACCTAGACAGCCTGGGGTTATCTACAAAGCACTAAAAGTAAGTGGAGATGAGTTCATCACAATCTTTATTTGTATCGCTGTTGCTACTAACTGTCAGTTGCAGCTAATAAAGGTACATGAACCAGTGACGCAGACTTGCAGTATCTGGAGATAAAGCAAGTCTTCCATGAAGGTGATGATTTTTATGTAACAGCCAGGTAGTCTGGGTAGTTTTTTTACTTGAAAACAAACACACACCTTAGCAAAGACCCTGAAAGGTCAAGAAAAGCTGAAGAGCAAAATAGAGCAGCAAAATCAAAAAAACTGAACCGGGAAGAAACTGACTGGGGAAGGAATCATAAAATCATAGAATGGTTTGGGTTGGAAGGGACCTCAAAGATCACAGAATCACAGAATATTAGGGATTGGAAGGGACCTCAAAAGATCATCTAGTTCCAACCCCCCTGCCATGGCAGGGACACCTCCCACTAGATCAGGTTGCTCAAGGCTCCATCCAACCTGGCTTTGAACACTTCCAGGGATGGAACATCCACAACTTCCTTGGGCAACCTGTTCCAGTGCCTCACCACCCTCAGGGTAAAGAACTTCTTCCTTATATCTAGTCTAAATCTGCCCTCTCTCAGCTTCCACCCATTGCCCTCATCCTATCATTACAGTCCCTTGTGAACAGTCCCTCCCCAGCTTTCTTGTAGGCCCCTGCAGGTACTGAAAGGCTGCTATGAGGTCCCCCCAGAGCCTTCTCTTTTCCAGGCTGAACAAGCCTAACTCTCTCAGCCTGTCCTCATAGGAGGCATGTTCCAGCCCTCTGACCATTTTGGTAGCCCTCCTCTGGACTTGCTCCAACAGGAAAGAACAACTGATGTTCTGAGTGACAAGCACTTAATGACAGTGATTTTCAAAGAGGAGGCCTGGAAGGAGTTATTGGTGAAATTCCTGAGGATGGCTTCAGCACAAGGGGAGGGAGTTTGATCGGCAAAACCTAGTGCTGAGTGTAGTGTAATCCAAGGGCTAGGAGGCAAAAAGGAGGAAAGAGATGTGTTGGTAGCCAGCAAACAAGATGGGATCAAGCCAAGTGATGTATCATTTCAGAGGTGCAGTATCAGATCAGAAGGCTGATGAAAAGGAATTGGAGAGAGCTGCTGGTGATTTTTCTTAGAAGGTTCACCTTGCTAGGATGTTGGAGGGATTTTTCAGGTCTTCAGATTTGCAGTGTGTCCTACAAGTTTCCACACACGATTAGCACTACACTGCAGTTCTCCACTACATGATTAGCATTGTATTTTCATTGGCTTGAAGAGCACAGCTGTTGTCAGGGAGGGGTGGGCAGAGCTGTGGGGCATATCTGCCGAAGAAGGTAGTGTTAGCAGTCTTTTCTGGTGTTAGTCACAGCTGTTGGAAGAGATAATTCCAGCTGCTCTGTATTTGGGGTAGCTGAAGCACAGAAGGAAGTGTCAGGGTGGCATATGCACAGTTCCTTGCATTAGGAAGCAGACAGGCAGCAAGAGGAAAACAGCTGGAGTGGTTAATTCCAGTTTAATTTCTAGGACTTTATTGCAATAATAAAGTAATGCTGTTTCAGCTATAGCTGCTAGTGTACTTAAATTTGTGTCCAGTAAAGTGGTTGCTGTGTTCAGATCAGTACTGACTACAAATTAACATTTTTTTGCTTCATTTTCTGAGGACACAAGGCTTGCTAGAGATCTGTGCCCATCTCCTCTAACTTTGGAATCCACTGGCCAGTACCAGTCAAGCTTGAAAGAGATCTTAAAGATAATTTCCTTGAAATTCTGTGAAATTGAATGTCTGCATAGAACTCTTATCTGAGAGAAGCTGTGGTGAGAGAGATATGTATGTCTGTGTGTATTTGCAGTCAGTCCTTGCTAGGCAGCAGAGATGCTCCCTCCCACACTCCTGGGAGAGGAGAAAGAGAAAGGAAGACAGTCACTACAGTTACCTCAGCTCTAGGAAGAGTTTCAGTTAGACTTTATGCCTTCAAAGATCTCCATCAAGAAAAACCCTAACCATCTGCTTCATTCCAGTGCTTACTTTTTTTAACATAACACTCGAACTGAAAAAGTTAAGTGTGCCAAGGCTAAGGACTGACTTAATCTGAGCACAGATGCTCCCAGGGAAGGGAACAAATCCCTTTGTCTCAGTCTTGCAGTTTCACCAGAGAAGAGCAATTGTTCAAAGGGCCAGAGGGCAGGGCAGCACTTTCTGAGCTGAGGGGCAAAGGATATGTCGTCATGTACTGTGAGAAATTACTCTTTGAGTTTTCTTCTGGAGGTTTTCAGCCCTTTTAGCAAGCACCTTGCTATTTTGGGCGTGGGTTGCATGCACAGAGGTGGATGCAATCTTCTACCACCCATTTCTGCTATAAAATTCAAAGGAGGGCAGGGAGGAGATGGGAAGAGTAAGTATCTTGCAAGCACTCAGGTCACTTCCATACACATGCAAGATTTTCTTGCTTTAGTTCTATACTCTCTCTGCCTCTCCCTCCAGTAGAGGAACCCATATTTTTACTTGCAAAAGCTTTCATAAAATGTCTGCCTTGCCCTCGGTCCCTTATCAGTTCATTCTTTTCTATTTGACAGGCTCTAAGTGACCGGTTCAGTGGGGAGATCCCCGATGATCAGATGGCTCACAGCTCTTTCTTTCCAGATGAGTATTTCACATGCTCCTCTGTGTGCCTCAGCTGTGGGTAAGTAGATGGGAAATGCACTCTTATCATTCTAGAAGATAGTGCTGCTCTGGTCTGCAGCCATAGAACGTGAAGTCTCTGTGACATCTTGACACCTGATATCACGTATCATCAGCTAGTACTTCCAGTTAGAAATACAACTCTTATGTGAATTGGACAGCTGTTACTGTCATGTCCCAGCTGGATGCACGGTCTTTCCCTATTCTGTTTTTGTGTATGGCTACAAACCTGTTCTGCCCGTATCCTTCCCTAAAGTGCACAGGACAGGAAGGAAAGAGTGTCTAAAGAAATCCCCTGAAATGTCCTATGATGATTTTTCCTGCCATTTTTATTACCTAAAGGGTATAAACGATCCTAAAGCACACATCATCGTTGGTCTGGGCTGTGTTCAGTGATTAGATCTAAGGTTTGATTAGAACTTGGCTCGTAGCTCTCTGGGAAGAGGCCAAAGATTGAGCCTGGAATGGCAGTAGATGGCAGTCAGTGCTCCGAGTCTGTGAGGTACTGTAGCAGTGTGATGTTGTGGCTGATTATGCTTCTGGAAACATTCTCTCTACAATGTGATACAGTGCTAGCTTCCAGCTCTTTTTTAGCTCATTAGAGACTTTCTAGCAGCTTCTTGCAAAGGCTGCAGTGTTAACTCTGTCCTGGCCAATTTCCAAACTTGGTTAGTCCTTCCTAAAATTCTCTGTGAAATTTAAATTGGCTACAGTGATCATTTCCTGCACTGAACTGTTGTGTGGTGCTGCTTTGTGCTGTGAAACAGTTGCTACACCTCCTTCTAAAGAGCCTGCATTTCGATGATAAATGATGTCATTGCTGTATGTACGGTTGTGAGGATGGTTTGGTGTTACAACACCTATACAAATGTACAACAGTAACATAAATGAAGAAGTCTTGGTGACATCTGTCTTGCATCTAACAGCATCATCTCATGGTTTGTCTTGCATACTCAGGTGTGGCTGTAAGAAGAGCATGAACCATGCAAAGGAAGGAGTCCCTCATGAATCCAAAAGTCGATGCAGATATTCTCACCAGTATGATAACAGAGTCTACACTTGCAAGGTGAGTAGTAACACAAGGACAAGGTCTGAAGAATGGAAAAAGAAAGGATGACCCAATAAATGAGGAATATCACAGGCATGTGCCTGTTTCCTTGCATTTTTTCAAATGGGAGAGGTACTCATGGCCTTGACAAGAAAAACTGATCCCCACTGAAATTGTATTTTTGCTTGGAGAGGTCATCGGCTCTGTGTGCTGCATGTCATTTGCTAGCTAAATTGGAACCCAGCTGCTCTCAACCCGGGTGATGTTGACCTTACACACACTCAATGTGGTTACTCTTCTTATTTGCATATGCCTATTGTGTGGTATTAGCCAATTTTTCTGAAGGATATGTGCAGGACACAGGAAAATTTTCAGCTACCATCATGGTTTTTATTGTTGTAGAGATATTTCCCTGATGTCATTACTGATAGTGCGTTTGGTTTTGTTTTGTTCTTGAATCAGTCCTGATGAGTGCTCTCCTTTGCTGTGGAGACAACTGTATGCCAATTATATGCTTTATGTGGCCAAACAGCTGCAAGGCCTGGCATCTGGGATTCTCAAGAATGCAGTTGTAATTGAGCCTTTGTGTTATAGGCCTGTTACGAACGAGGGATGGAGGTCAGCGTGGTGCCGAAAACCTCTGCTTCCACTGACTCCCCTTGGCTGGGGCTTGCCAAGTATGCCTGGTCAGGGTGAGTACTGCAGCTGAGCTCTCTCTGCTCTCTGTTGCCTGGTGCAGTGGATTTCCAGTGTCTCACTGAGGTAACCCATTTTCCTCTTCTGCAGATACGTGATTGAGTGTCCCAACTGTGGGGTGGTGTACCGCAGCAGACAGTACTGGTTTGGCAATCAAGATCCTGTGAACACTGTAGTGAGAACAGAAATCGAGCATGTCTGGCCAGGGGTAAGTGGTTGCTGGATAGTCTTTGTGTATCTGTGCGGCCACGCACATGTTTCTGTTGGTTCTGGATGTTGATGGAGAAAATTGATTGGTTTTCATTAGAGCCGGTCCCTATCTCTGCTGTTTGAAAGAACCCTTTGCAAGGGCTTTCAGTTACCTTTTGGCTGTCTTGAAATGGCTAAGTTGCCAGTTTATGAACACTTTGTGTGAATGATACACCACACACCTGTGTTTCAAAGCGGGGCTGGTGAATTTTTTTCTTGTGCTTGCCCTCCAGTTTAATAGGAGCAGTGGATCACAGAGCCATCTGCTCCTAAAAAAAAATAAAAAAAAATAAAAAGAGGTTTCCCTGGTTTTATTCTCAAATAAATATCCATTTCATTCCAGACTGATGGATTTCTGAAAGACAACAACAATGCAGCCCAGCGTTTGTTGGATGGGATGAATTTCATGGCACAGTCAGTATCTGAACTTAGCCTGGGACCCACAAAAGCTGTGACCTCCTGGTTGACAGACCAGATTGCCCCAGCTTACTGGAGACCCAACTCTCAGATTCTGGTAAATAGCAACTGCTGTTGAGAAAAGCTTTGCATAGCTAAAACCCCTTTTCCTTGCCCTTTAAGTGATATATTATTTTGCAGATTCCAAATGCTTCTTGGTTTATTTCAGCAAGCCCCTCTCCTACAGTTTTGAGAAAACTGAAATGCTTTCAGCTTTGCCCATTCTTGACTCAGCCAGAGAAAGAATGAACAGAGGCTCTGCCCAGCCCTGCTAAAGAGACTGTTTCCTCCCTACTTTTTGTGACCTCCTCTCCCAGCAGTATCACAGAAAATCCTGTCTTGCATGAACTTGCTCTTCAAAGCAAAGAATCAACATCTTAAATCTGGCTATAGCAGTTGATAGTACTGCTTTTATAGGTGCAGAGATTAAGCTTTGGTTTCATACCAGATGCAAAAAACTGGCCCCAGCAATTCAGCTAGAAAAGGATTTGCTGTGTCTTGCAGGAAATAAATACTTCTTCAGTGACAACTGCCTTCTGAATTCTTATGCCCCACAAAGATCAAACACCCACCATTCAGCCCTGCATGATGTGGCTGTAATTATTTGTGGTTGTGAATGAAGGGATCACAGCAATCTGTTGGCTTAACCACTGCACATCTGTCTGAATCACTTCTCCAGGGTAAAGTTATGGAACTTGTAACGCTCAAGTCTTAGGTGTAACTATATTTTTCACAGTTTCAGTCTGAGTCTTGCCATCCTGGGATACTGCTCACTACTTCTCTATTCAGGAAGATCAAACTAACAGTTTTTCTTTCTGTGTTGTTCTGATTAGAGTTGTAATAAGTGCAACACGCCTTTTAAAGATAACGACACTAAACATCACTGCCGGGCCTGTGGAGAGGGCTTCTGTGATGGCTGCTCTTCCAAGACCCGTCCAGTGCCTGAGCGAGGCTGGGGACCGGCACCAGTGCGTGTGTGTGACAACTGCTATGAAAACAGGGGCATCCAGCTAGGTAATTTTGAGTTGATTGTGACAAAATTATCCCTGGGCAACAGTTCCTTCTGAAGTCTTTGTCCCTGGCTTCTGAAGCACAACCATTCCCATTGGGTGTAGACAGTGTTGTTCAAACTGGGCTTTTGCACTGAGTTTCTAGCAGGGAAGCTCAAGAGCTCGATGTCTTTTGGCAGGAAGATGACCCTTGCAACGAGCTAACACCTTGAGACACCTCTGACACCTTGAGAAAATTATTTTCTAGTTGGATCTTTACTTTGTTTTTCTGGCACCTGCTGATGATGTGGAGCTAGCATCAGAGCAGGGCTGCTGCTGGTTCAGCAGACTATGTTTTTTGTCCGTTATTGCTGAAATGAAGTTGAAAACTCTGCAATCCAAGATTGGGGATGTGGGAGATAAAGGCTGAGGAGAGGCTCCAAGCTGCCTTTTGGGTTTGCTGCTGGGTTTTCCTAATGTAAATTAACTGCAACTTGGCAGAAATTGTGCCGGGCTTAGATGTTGAGCCCTTTGCTCTTGTGTCATGCAGATGTGGCTGAGCTGCCTTCAGATGAGGAAGGCGGGACGCTTATTGCCAGGAAGGTGGGGGAAGCTGTACAGAATACGCTTGGAGCAGTGGTGACAGCCATGGATATTCCCTTAGGTGAGCTCTGTTCTCTTCTGATGGATTTTGTTTGTTTGTTTGTTTAGAGGCATTTTTGCTTTCACGGAGCAAAAATTCTGATTAAACTTTGAGAGTTTGTGTGACATGCTGGCACCTCTGCTATGGTACCCCTGTTGGTTGAGAGTTCTGCAGCCCAGTGCACCTCTCTTGCTTGATGTTTCCTCTTGGTTTTCAGCATCATACTGTTTCTGCAGTTCATACCTGCTATTTTCTCCCTGCCGTGCAAATCTCTGTGCACCAAGCTGTGAGTAATTTGTGCTCCCTTGATACATCACTGCAGTGATCTGCCAGCTGAGTTCCCTAGAGACTGGCCAATTAGGAAGCATTTTAGCAGGTTTGGTTTTCTTCCAGAGATGCTGAGTGCCTTTTAAGGGTGTTCATGGATACTGCTGGCACTTCTGCAAGGGAGGGCTGAGCATCTGAAGCTGTCCAGGTTGATAATGATGGAAAAGTAATCAGTAATGTGATCTTTAAAGGTGAGCTTAGTATAGTGAAAGTTTGCTGCTCTTTCACGTGTTGGATGTACGTCAGCAAACACTTCACATTTGAATCTTTTGTTGTTGGACCTGACTTCCTACTCGTTGTGCAGATCATTGTTCCACTGCTTTGCCTACAGCATGTCCTGCCATCACCCTTGTGGGTGTTTGTTGTCTGACTCAAATGAAAGGAAGAATAAATCCCTTTCTCAGTTCAGACAGTACATGTGTTTCTGGATGTTTGATTTGGTGACTGTGTTTTTTTGGCCACAGCAGAAACTGAAGGTAGGGAAAAGGAAGTGTCTCAACCTCTGGAAGAGTCTGAGTAAGGGAAGATGCCACCCTTTAAGGAGAAACAGTCTATTCCTTTGAAGAGATACAGAGTATGGGAGAATGGCAGAATGCCCTAAATGGCTACCCCTTGCACTGAAGTGTTCTGTCAGTAGGTCGTCTTCCCCTTAATGGCAGTGGTATGACTTGCAGTGTGTGAGTACTTCCACTGGAGTACATTCTTGAAATGCTCATGTTCACAGATTTTCTTCTCCCTCTTTCTCATTCCCTCACCTCTCTTCCTCCATAGGTCTGGTAAAAGATGCTGCCCGCCCTGCATACTGGGTACCAGACCATGAAATCCTGCACTGCCACAACTGCCGGAAGGAATTCAGTATCAAACTCTCCAAACACCACTGTCGGGCCTGTGGCCAGGGATTCTGTGATGAATGCTCACATGACCGCAGAGCGGTTCCCTCTCGTGGATGGGATCATCCAGTCCGAGTTTGCTTTAACTGCAATAAAAAGCCTGGTGACCTTTAACACCAGGCTGTTCTCCAGATCTTTGCAATTCCTTATGTTCTCAGGGTTACAAATGAAAATATCTGGTCTCCCTTTCACCTCTTAACCTGTTGCAGCCAGAGTGCATGTTTCCAGTTTCTGGCCTCCTCTCATGTTATATCCATCTTGGAACGCTGGGAATGAGCTTACGTTCAGCCTCTAGGTTTTAATTTCAAATTAACTGGGAAAGGGAGGGAGCTCCCTTGTAAATGAGCAAACCAAAATCCATTGTATTTTATTCCAGTTAAAAAAATAAAAATATGTATCTATGTATAATTTAGTATATTAATTATGCAGTTGGCTAATGAAGCTTTGAGTATTCCTAGTTCAAATGATGGATGGTGGTGTTCCTTACTATAGTGGATCAGACTTACGGCCTTCTGATTCTTCTTTTGGAACGTCTTGCTGATCACGATGTCCTGTGAGGAAGGTTTGGACTCTGTGCTGCCAGGAAATTTCTAATGTTGATGTCTGAATTACACCTGGTAATTCAACCAGCCTACGTTCTAATTCAACGTACTTCTGGCCATAGAAGATTAAACCCAGATTCGTTAGGAAGTTTGTTTGAACTGTGATATAAGCAGTGGTCTTGCAGTGCAAGAGGTATCAAGTTGAAGTAGACTCCCTGGTAGAGAGAGACCAGTAGAGCTCTTGAAAGGTAAAGCAAATCAAATGGCACAAGGCAAAGTGTTCTGATTTTGCCATTTCAACTTCAGTATCAGATCAAAAGGTAGCAGAGTTTTGCTCTCTCTGACAATGTTCTCGTGTACTCAGGTTTTCTTCAAGTTTCTCTGCCAGCTTGTTGCAGTTAAACGTTTTGTCCAGAGCAGAAGAGAACAAGTTATGTAGGCAATTCTGAAATATGAAGTTTGAGTTGTTTGGGTTTTGATGACTTTTCCCCCACTTTTTAAGTGATCACGGAGTCTCTGGAGCCTCTGTGTTGTCAGATGTGGTTGCATAGAAACTGCACAGATTTGACTGACCTTTTTTCTCATAATACGAATTTACAAATTCACCTGGAAAATGGGAACCTTTCTTCTTTGCTCCTAGCAACTGGCACTCACTGGACTTCATCCTTTTATTAAAGGACTGCAATGAATTCACTGATTTTTATTATCAAAAGCGCCACTTAACCTAACTAATACTGTCTTGTACTGTGGATTTGTGGATCCAGTTATAAGAAGTAAGAGACCATTATGGATTGAACTGCCTAAAATTCTCCCTTCTTGGCTTACATAGAAAAGAATTCTTCCACCACATGAGAGTTGTCTCCTCTTGGAGTGGCTGGAGTTTGATGCGATGTCCTGAACTGTGGTGTTTTTTCCCCCGCTTATTAAATGTGCTCTTGTGTAGATGAGTGCCCAACAACCTGTTTCTGGACTGTATTATTAAATTAACTGCTATAAAAGACTTTACCTTCTGAATAAGCGTACTGATTTTTTTTCCCTTGTAACAAGTGGTTCTCACTTTGTCTCTGGAAGAATATACTCACAAAGTGATTGCTGCTTCGCAACTACATCCAGCCTACGCACGGACGTAGACTTGGAAGATGTTCCAGGACACCATCAGTACTGGCCGAGTTTACTGGGAACTGTCTAATATTTTTGTAAACAAAGTCTGTCATAAACCGACAGTTGCCTGAGGGAGGGCATGAGTAGGTAGAAATACTCTTAAACATTCTGCACATCCAGCATAATTCTGTGCTTCAAAGTATTTTTATTTTTTTAATGGGTGAGCAATGTGTTCTTGGTTTGTAGGCTGTGCCCTGTGTGCTGTTTATGCATGTGGCTTTACTACCATGTTAATGCACAAAGAGAAAGCAGCCATGACATTCCTTGTATAAAATCTTTGGCATCTGTTTCAACAACTTGTCTGATTATTTTTTTTTCCTTGTCACAGCCAGAATTACTACTCGAAGAGAAAATACTGTCTAAAGATTTTTAGTATATATGCAGTCTTAGTAACTTAGTAACCTGTCAATATGCAGAGTCCATTCCTGATTGATTAATCTGGAGCCGAATCTTTTGTGCTGTTGCTCAGCAAAGCAAAATCTTATGTGGTGCTTAAACTGCAGCAGGCTTGGCGTTACTCCTTCTGGACAATGTTGAGAAGATTATTTGGGTTCTTTGCTTTGCAAAATGAAAACAATATCTGTAAGGTTTAAGTTGACTGCTGTTTTCTGTACACGAGCTTTTATCTTTTCTGATAGTATTGGGTGTTGTGAGTACACAGAGTATAGAATATGGTTATTAAATGGGTTAGCTACTTAAAGGGGATAGATGCATATTTTAGCAGAGCCCAATGCTACTTGGTATTAACGCATTAGGATTCAATAAACAAAAGGGCTCTAAATGTTATCTGTGGACAGAAAGCTCTACAGAAAGTAATTGAAATGAAAGAAGTAGAAGTCCTGAGAAAAATCCCTAAAGCAGCTATGATGGGAGCATCCTGTGCTTGAGGTGGGACTGTCAGCCTCAAGTCAAGGCTTAATCCTAGCAGTAGAAACCTGTGAGAGTTTTATTCCTAAGCTCTTAGGAGAGTTGTTTTGTGTGCAGAGGTACTGATAGCATCTAACCAGAGCAAGTCTTTGCAAAACCTGTCAGGAGTTATCAGCAACCTCACTGGAGCTCTGCAAAAACCCAAACTTGGGCGTGTTTCATAACGGTAGTACAAGACAGGTCTGATGCACCAGTGCAGGTCCTGTGTGAAAAAGTCTTGTTTATTTATAAGGGCAGGGATACGAGAGGGCTGCTTTCCAGGAAATTTCCTGAAGATCACTGTGCATTTTACTGAAGACAAATCAATTACTTACCATAAAATTGCAGTTGGTCAAGGTGATAGCGTGTCCTTTGGATCAACTGAAGTTCACTGCAATATTAATATTTCAATAGTTAAAATTAGCATGCTGTCTTGGTAAGATAATGAATTCAGTTGGTCTGAGGGGTGGCATGATAAAAGTGTGTTACAGAATGAAGTTGACTGATGTAAATTGCTTGCCAGAAAAATGTCAGATTGGTTATTGGCATATCAAGCAACCTCTGCAGCTCTTCTGATTAGGAAATGCTATGGAGAACATTGAGTAAAATAATCGTGAATTAACTGACATGCAAAGGTGTGCCCCTGTGAAAAACTAATTCCTCACCCAAAGCACCACAAAATGAGCCTAGATTAATAGGGGAAAATTTGTCTGATATGATTGCTCTGTTCTGATGGATTTAGTTCCATCGTGGGTACCTATGCCAATATAGCATAAAGATTCATCTTCAAATAGGTGATGTGGCTTTTCCTCTCCTGTGGAGGTGTATGTGAGCTTCATATAGATGCGCATGCTTGTAGTTAGATTCCCTACCCAAATCCTTTAGGCCAAACTTGGCTTCAATGTATACCAGGTGCATGTTGCACCTGAGACATGCAGCTAGAGAAACAGATGGCGGAACAGCATGGCTGTAATGCGTAGTTATTGTCAGGGTAGCAGCAGGCTCTAATGTGTAGCTACTTGCAGGAGGAAAACTGCTTTGTCTCACTTCCCTGCCTGCCCTATCGTTTTTCCTCCTCATTCATCCTTCTGCCCAGTTTCTCACAGGTCAGGCTGCACTCACTGAAGTTGGCCAAAGTATCCAGTATGTTCCTGTGTGTGTCACTTGTGAATTGGGCCTTTGGTTGTGTTCTGGAAAACAGGACAACCCTTGCTAGCTTTTGATGTCAACAAGAGTTTGTTGAAATAAATGCCACCATTACGTTAGATCTGCCTTGCATTTATGCTAGGTGTCTGCTGTGGCTGTGCCAAGACATTCACAAATGCCCCTGTTGCTTTGGGTAGCCTGGGCTTTAATACTGCAGGACTCTGGCTTCCCAGCTGGTCATGCAGACTTTGCTCTCCTTCATCTTTTTGCTTCCAGCATAACCAACCCAATGAGGTTTAAGTACTGCTATCTCACTTTATTTTACAGCCTCTCATTTTCATGTTTCATTGTCAACTGATGTTGTCAGTCACTGTAGCTCCACATAGTATGGCATTGTCCTTGCATTTGATTTATTGCTGATGGCTGTAATATAATTTGGCACCAATAGATATGTCTTTGCCTGCCAGTAATTTGAGAACAGAGAGTGATTTGGACAAGCAATAGAACGGTCTGTTTTTTGTGGTCCATGTCCTGTCCCCACCTCCCACTTTAGCTGAGCACTCTTTCTTGGTGAAGCAATGTTCACATGTGTATGCTCAGTCACAGCACACAGTATGTCATAAAATGTTTTTGTCTGTAACGTGGGCACATCAACAATGAAATCATGGCAGTGCCAAAATAAATAAAAATTTACTATGAGGACTTTCAAAATCAACAGTACAACATGACAAAGACAAAGCTAAACTAGAACAGCAGCTGGTTAGTTATCTTAGGCCAAAATTAAAGTGTGTTCAGCTTTTTAACTTCCTTGTAATTGGATATAATTCAAGCAAAAAATAAAGCAATACAGATACAAGTTTTACATACATACATACATATATATATATATATTTATAAAAGAAATGCTCATGCAGGAAATATCTCCATTGTGCCATTATAGAAATTCTGTCAAGAATGCCCGGAGATTTGAAACACTGACTTCTGACATTTTGGAAAGCTGGCTAAATTGTTCTGGTTCTGCTTGAAAGGCAGTTTTACAGCAGCAGTGGAGAGAAGCAATAGTGTATGTATGATAATGTACAGATGATGGCTTGTCAGGAAGGCATCAGAGTACTTCATAGCTACCATGATATTAATAGAACTGCAGATAGGAAAGAAGTTGTTTGAACAAGAAAAGGCAGGTGATCTTGATTGTACTTTCAGACATTGCCTAAAATGGCTAATCAACTTTGTCTTCCATTTCTGAAATGTGAAACGAATTTGTGAAGTGTTTGAAACACTCAGGCCAATAATCTTTCAAGAAACCCCAGCCCCTCTTTCCGGAACCGCCGTCTAGGAAGTACTTTGGGTTGGTATTGATTGCTTGATTCAGCTCACAGTAGATGTAGTATATGCAGCTACTGTACAAGACTAAACAACAAATGTTTAATTTTCTGTTAGTGCTGTTAGAATAGGTCTATAGTAAGCTCAAAAATGTAAAAATACCAGACTGAAATTGTGACTAGTAAACTGTTGTTTTTTTTTTTTTTTCTTTTTTAACCTCTAGTTTCAGTATTCATCAGGTTAATAGAGGGGGAATGACCGTGCAGCCATGTACTGCAATAAATCAGGGTCAACAGAAAGATCCAAAAGCAAATTCCCTCCCTGCTTTAGACACATGAAGGTGAAACTGTAGAAGCTTAAGTTTCTACCAGTTATGTCTAAGAACCTCTTGTGACCTAAAGGGTTTCACGTGGAAAGAGCCTTCTTAATCAGGGTTGAGAGATCATTAATAGAAGCAGGGTACATGGAGCTGAAGAAGGGTGAGACTTTGCAGCTTCTGAAACAGTCGTGTTGATGGGAAGGACTGGCAGTTTGGTCAGTGAGGAGAGCCTGGTGGTCCGCTCTGAGCCTTGCTCCAGTGAGCAAAAGGGACGAGACAAATTGTGTCTGCCAGATGAGGGATGCTGCAGCCTATCTTGGAGTGCCGTTTGGCTTTTCTGAGGTTTCCTACTAGGTTCAGTAGTTGCTGACAAGCTGAGGCAAAGAAATACAGCACTTTGGTGCTATAGCAGAGGGGAAGAGTGCTGCAGTTCCTTACTTTTTAGCTGCCTTAGGGTCCTAGCTATTGCTGCATAATGAAACGGTTGATTTAATATACTTTAGCTGCTGCCTGCAGGCTGCTTGCTGTTTGTCACTGAAGCCAAATTGCCTCTCTTCTTGCCCTGCTTCCCCTCTCCTTTCATACTGCTTTTGCAGGCTTAATTAAAAGTGTTGGCTGCAAAAGCACTAGTTGGGTGAATGGGTTTGCAGGGACATGTGTGTCCATTTGGCTCCTGGAAATAACAGAAAGCAAATGAGTATCTTTTGTTTTATGAGCTTTGCCTAACAGGGAACAAAGAAAAGAAGCTATCTTTAGTTATGTAAGATCCTTTCTGCCACAATTCCTAGTTTGGGTTTCCCACGGTAACTGGGCACAATTGTTGCACAGTCCTGTTCTTGCAGAGCAGGCATTACTGAAGTTAAGAGCACTGAAAAGAGTTTAACTACTAATTCAAATTTCAGAATTAATTCTGATTTGAGGGAATTCATGATTCTGTCGGTTTGTTACCTGCAACTGTTTGAACCACATGTGTTTACTAGCAAGAATATCAACAATGAAGTGTTTTCCAACTCAGGTCCAAGTTATCAGATGCAACATTGGGAGTTTGCAGTGGGATGGGGTTAGCTACCTTTCTTTTTTGTGAACAGATGCTGAGTTGCAGTATGCATTAGTAGGTCAGTGCAAATGCTTTTGAAAGTTGTGCTATGTGTATTAATCACTGTGCATGCAATGGAAAATGTCCCAAATTAACGTTAACTAATCATGACAAATTGCAGAGTATTTTGTCAAATTGGAAAAAAAAAAGCAAGCCCGGATCTATGACCACACTAGCCAAACTGGTCTTAGTTATCCAGGGGTAGCAGAGGGAATGGGAAGAGCCTGCAAGACTTACCACCTGAGAACAGAGGACCCTTGGTCTTACAAGCAAATACGGTATAAAGAAGGGGCAGCACAGAGTATGCTGTGAGCAGCATCAGCTCTGCTTTATGTGAGAAAGCAGAGAAACGCTAAAGCCAGATGTATAGGAGCCGTAGTTGTAGGGAATTCACAGCTCAGTCTGCCTACAGGGAAACTGGAGATGGCTGCTAATGGATACGAGAAAGATTTGGGGGTTTTGAATGTAGAGGAGATAGGGAAGAAACTGTTTTAATATTTCATCTTGACTACCATTGTAACAGCTATTTCATAAAGAATTCGCACTGTAAAGTTATTACACGGCTCCCAGGAGGAGAGTTTTCCTGCCATTTTGTTTTCTATACAGATTAATGGGTAAAAGAAATGGAAAGAAAGGGAAGGAGATCACCACACATAACATTAGAGTGTGGTGAGCAGTAAGAGCTGCTGAGAAGAGACAGTTTCCTAGAACAGCATGTTACTTAGGCCTGCAGTTTTTGAGAGGACACAAGAAATGAGTGTGGAGCCATGCAGGACAGAGGAGGTTTAGTAGGGCCAACCCTTCCTGGCACCTGTATTTGAGTAATTCCCTTTTCCAAAGCCACTTGAAATATGGCAGGGGAGAGGAGTGCATTGGAAACAGACAAAAACACCCACAGGATATGCTGAAGTTTGCACTGGTCTTGTGAAAGGAATCTCTGGGAAAAACATTTTGTGACTGATTGAACAGTTTTGCCAACCCACTTGTTTAATTGCAGATGCTCGCTACAGCCAAAGAGTCTTCCCTCACATGCACCAGTGTGAGGCAGAGTGGAGCTGATGGCCCATTGTGATGGAAGTGGTGGGGTGCAATCCCTCCATAAATAGGTTGCTCTGGCCAGAACTGTTGTACAGCTGAATGCTCTAAGTGGATCCCAGGATGGAAAGGCAGTTCCTGCATTCCTATTCTAAAAATTTTGGAAAGCTTGAGTGCAGCGTGTATCTCCTGACACTTTCCTAACTCCAAGTTAGGGGTGTGGACTTGGTTAGGAAGCACTATAATAAAGCAACAGGGACATTCAGCCTGGCTACTGGTCCAGGTAAGGGGCTTTGTTCTATGCATGCTGCCTTTTAAAGGGAACAGTGGCAGGGCAGTGGCCTGCTACCATCATCTGAAAAGGACCAAGAGTCTAGCACAGCCCAGCTCAAAGGACTGACAGTACGAGTGGGGAAACAGCTGTTCCTTGGACTGCTTCTGACCATAGATGAAGCAGAGACAGTTGATGCAGGGCCCAGACCAAACCTACTCCAAACAAAGCCCCAGAACGCCTATAGTGTGTGTCAGCTTCCCAGCACCAGCTACTTCACCCTGCTAATCCACTCTGTTGCACCAGCCTACTTGCTAATGTAGATGTAACTACAGCTAAGTGCTTATATGACCAAACTAGGATTAAGTTAATCAGCATTCATCTTTTATTTACAAGAAGTCTGAGATGTATACAGCAAGATATGCTGAACCTGCTGAAGGAGGTTCAGAATTTCATGGATAAAGCAGATGCAACAGGAACATACGGTGACTCAACAGCACTATGACTGGTGCAAAAATGTTGAAGTCATGTATAGACTGGCAGCCTTGTAGACCAGGTCTGAGGAGAATATTGTGTCAGTTATAGGAGAAGTAGTAGAGATCCTGTTTGACAGCCATGAGTAAGCCAGGAACTCCTCGGCTGCCCCCAAGTCTTGAAGAAAACACCACACTGGGAATGGCATCTTTGGAGGATGGGTGGGGAGAAGGGATGGTTCTAAGCAGATGGGCATCCTGGAGACTCCAGATTCTGGTGTAGCAATCCTGACCAACTGGAAAGGACACCAGAATTCGACATTACACAAAAAGCACTTTACATGGCTCTGCAAGATTATCATCACAGAAGCAGAAGGTCTATGGGGAAAAAAACCCTGACCGTTTTTACACACACTAGAGGCAAAGTGCTTATCAATACTTGGTGAAACAGAAATTCTACACTGAACACTGCAAAAGTGGGGAAAATGTGTATATACTATATATATACAGTATGTCTAAGGCTAATTTTTTCTGAATTTTAAAGAATTAACAGTTTTACAGCTTCCCACAGATGTAACATAAGAAAACCACTGCCATGCACTCTACAAGTAGAGGTGAAAAAGTGAACCCACCTGCTGTAAGAAGTCCTTCCTCCTCATTTACATGCAAAGGGAGAATAGCGTATTCATTGTGATGACCTCTGTACTGTTTCACACACTTTGCTGTTCTCAGGTCCCACAGTTTTATCTGCAAGTTGACGTAATTGTTTGAAAGAGGATATATTAATGAAGCAGAGAGTACTTGATGGTTGATAAATAAGTGGATCTGGAAGAGGATCCATGTATGGAACTACCACACGGTTCCATACTACCCCACAAAGAACAGGCATTCACCCTCAGGACTGGGATGAGCACCCAGGAACAGAACACCTTAAGTGCAACACAGCCATACCTTTCCGGCCATATCTGCTGCCATAAGATAATGTTCAGCCTCGAGAAGGCGAATAGATGTAACTGCTGAGTCATGGAAGAGCCGAATTGCTTTCCAGCTCTGGCCTTTGCGGTTGCGCTGTCGCACGTCGATGCTGAAGATCTCACCTGAGCGGCAGCCATTGTACAGCACTGGGCTCTGGAAGAATCCGGGAGAAAGAAGTGTACTAGGTCACATTGGAAAGGATCTTACAAGTTACACAGACAAAAGCTATGTTGAACTTTTGAGCTCTCTGGTGCAGTTGTCAAATTATTTTATTAACACAGGCACTAAGAACCAGAATTTTCATTACACATTGCAACATTTTTCAGCCAACTCATTAGTTCCATTCAAACCTCAAAACTATTTACTTTTGCTGTAAAAGTTCAGCTAGGTAATTAGGAACTTAAGTCTAAAGTCACAACAAAACAGGAACTGGAATTCTTATAAATTCTGATTTCACCCTTCTCAAGTCTTTGTGAACAAGTCCAGAAGTATTTTATAGGGGTATTCTTGCTGGAGACTGTTAACAAAATGAGGTCATTTGGCAAAACCAAAACAATTTTACAATGCATTATTACTGTGCTCTTTTTACTTCCTTCATTTGCTTTTTACCTTTGTACAATTAACAGAGTTTACCTCTGTTGTCACAGAGTTTGAAATCCGTTAATCTTCCTGTTGCTGTTCAATGGTGTGCAAGCATCAGACCAGCTCTGCTGTAGAACAGCTATCCAGTAGTAATTGTAATCACAACCTTACGTACAGCATGATGAGTTCCATCCCAAACAGAACAAAAAGCCCACCAATAAGGCAGCGTTCTGAAAATACAAAGGGTGTACGGTCCTTTTTACCTGTGTGGCAAATTGTTGTGCCAGTACATCACTACTGGTTCCAAATGTCTGTCGATGCCCTGTCACTACATTGGTCACAAGAACTCGTCGTGTCAGGCCTATGGAAGACAGATTGTGTTCTTTCAGGGGTAATTTGGGTACCAGCTGGGAGATTAACACAAGAAGTCTTTCCCACTGAGACAGAAGGGGTTGCTAGCCTTGCAGATCACCTGTGCTGAAACAGTTGTCTGCTTGGGGATTCAGGCACCAAGCACAGGACCAGGCAGTGGATATCTTGAAGCTGCACAGCATTCCAGGTCGATCTCCTAGAAGAGAGGAGCAACACATGAAGCATCCATAAAATGTTAGGACAGGATGATAACTCAGAAAGCTTCTCTGGATTTCCATACTTCTTTCAACACTGCAATCTGAAGCAGAGAAAACGTTACCAAATTAGTGTCCCTGTGCTACTCAAGTGGCAGGAAACAAAAGTGGGACTTAATGACTGGCAGCTGAAGACTTAGAGTTTATATAGATAGATGATTGTGAGAGATTGTGAAATTTATTCAGTAGTCAGAGGGCTGACCGTGGCAGGAAAGAAAAATAACACTTGCCTCACAGCACTAGGTAAGCCATTTTTTAAAGACAAGTGGGCTAGAAACACAAAACATTTACATTATAAGCCATAGATTAGCTAAAGCCAAACCTGTAAGTTAAGTTCTTTCCTCTGTTAAGGTCTTTCATCTGTACACTTCTTAAACTGTTTCAGGCTTTTTAAGTTTTACAAAAATACAACAATCTCACCAGCTATTGAAGTGCAGAAACAATCTTCCCTTTATGCTCTTTTCATACATAACTGCTATCAAAAATTTGAGAAAAAAAGTCCCACACAACAAAACCACCCTACCTGGGTTAGCGTTGCTGAACAACGATGCTGGAAGTAGACTGGCACAGCCTGGTGTTTCTGCGATTCCCATGAGACACAGCTTACTGAAGAGAGTTAAGGAAAACAAAGATTTCTTCCTAGAATGGAACAGGCTGCCGAACATTATAGCTGGGAAAAGCAAGATGCTCTGACAGAGCTCACAGTACTTCCCCTTTGATACATCTGGTGTGCCTTACAGTTTACAATTAAGACTTGACTCTTCGTTTCTGTCATAGGAAAGAGCTAAATAGAACTCCCATTCTTGCTTGTGTATTTTTGCTACCAAAACGACAAGATAAGAGGAATACTAAAGCATCTTTCTAGTGACAGAAAAAAACTGCACGGCCTACATGGATCATTCTTCTCGTCTTTACCTGCTCATACACTGGCACTAACATACCTCTGGTTTTCATGGAGATAAGCTGGAAAAAGGAGAGTACACATTGTGGAGGCAAGGAAGACTCACTTTAGATTACACTAAAATGCTTTCTAAAGATTATACCAGGTCTAAATAGGATTTGAAAGCTGCATTCCAAGTTCAGTGGAGTAAATCTGTGACATGACTAGAGGAAAGCACAAAATAACCAAACCAAACGATCCCCAGCTCCTAACCAGCTGTGAGCAAGCCTGATGAACTCCTGCCACCTTCTGGATCAGTCCTGAATTGCTTGGCTTTTCCCATGAGCCATTACCCACACTTCAGTATCACATCTGTTGCCCACCATCTCCCACATTAAAATCCCCGTTTCTTTCTCTCTTCTGGACTCTGCATTGCCCATTACTGCTTCCTCTTCTATACCATCAACCTTCCTCTTCTTCTGAGACAGATCCGCAGAACTTGCTCTGAAAGTTGCAGAGTGTGATGCCAATGAATTGCTCCCATTCTCCTTTAGCCCCAACCAATATAGGGATGGTTTACAACAGAAAACAACCAATCCACTTTCAAAGAGGTCCATTTCAAAGAGAAAGTTAGTTACCTTAACCCTCTCTCTTGTTCTTTTGCCCCAGTCAATTTCTAAACATGAAATAATTCTGGATATGGCATCTACACTATTAATGAAGTGGGAAGTTTCCAGGGCAGGAAACATGGTCTTTCACCTACTATTACACTGGAACAATTCTACACATATCTGTAACAGAACCATACATCTGTCTCATCAGTTCCAACATCCTTCAATTTTTATAAAAATCTCTGTTTTCCAGGAAACTTAATTTCTGGACCAACTATATAAGATCTATTCCTAGAAGTTAGTTGTTCTGTGCACCATGATACAGACTTGTGAAAGCTGAACTGAAATTTTGCTTTTTTTAAAAGGATATAAAACATGAGAATCTGGATGAGTCAATGATGCCCAGCACACAGAATTCACCTTCAGACACAAAAAGACATACTATTTTTGTGATTTCTTATTCAATTTGTAAAAGGGTATTTCCATGCAAAGATGATATCAAACTATGCACTGGGCACACTTCCTTAGCCCACTAAATAGCCCAGTAATGGGTCACAAACATTTTAGCCTCATACTCCTCTTAAATGTAGGAGACAGAGCAGCATGGAGAAGTCTGTCCAAATATGGACTGAGACACCAAGCACATCCTATTATTTAAGAGATCATCCTTAAAAGAATCGGAACATGAAGAGATCATGAAAGCCTGCTTTAAATATTCTTCACGTTCAAGGATAAACACGTTTCTTCAAAATTATTTTTAAGAAAGAATCATGCAAATCATAGTCATTTCTGGCCCTCAACGTCAGTTTTGTCAGCTATGGCCAAGTTCAACTCTGAAGTAAGCACTATCCTTGGAAGCTGGTACGTCTACGCAGTCTGTTCCAACTGTAGCATAACATTCCTCAGAACCAACACTGGTACCAAGGATTTCAGAGACAAGTTCACTGTGATTCTGCGTTTATCCAAGTTTCATATTGCTAGATTGCTTCATTCTCTCCTTCCAACTGCTTCCCCAACCCTCATGCATTTCCACCTGTGCCTCCCACAGAACATCGTTCTGAGAATGCAACAACTGAAGGAAGTAGGAACAGAACACAGTACTTTGCGGTTTGTGAAGTAGAGGTTGTCATACATCTCCACAGTGAGAGACTCCTTCCCCAAACCACTGAGGTTGATGATACCATATTTACATCCTCCATGCTCTACATCGTTCACAGTGAATATCCGTTCACAAGCAACATCTGCCTGTAAAATAAAAGCTTGCTGGTCACACAGGAGCTGCATTAGGTCTAAAATGAAACAATGTATTAATACTGATCCTTTTAACAACATTTGCTTTCCATTCTTCTCTAAAAACTCTGGCCAACTCCTTATATGCATGCACAGAAAAAACATGAGGAAGAAAAGGATTTAGCACTTGAGTAACAATAAATACTCTTCCCAATTATATTAGTTCTAGACACTTCCTCTGGCTTATTAGTAAGCACAGACTAGTATTGGTAGAGGACTCAAAACAAAAATTTAAATCTTATATAAAGTGAATGTGGAATTCTCCTGCTGTTGGATCATAGCAAAAATACTGCTGCTATATTTCAACTTTTCTTTTATGACACTAAGTTTCTGACTCCCTTCTGGATTCAGCTACCTATGCAGTGCTCCGTTTGTATGGCCAGGAGCTGGTCCTGGAGAGCTTCGTACATAGACTATGAGGGATATTTGCTCAAGAGACCTCTCCTGCACATACAGTACCATCAAAACCAGTAGAAACTGCCTTCAGATCATGAGATGCAAAATGATTACTGATGTTTACATAGATTTGCTGGACCACAGACTTGGCCACTCCCAAAATTCTTCTCTTCCATTTTCTTCTTCTTTCTCTTAATCCTCTCCACTCCTCCCTCCCAGCACCACACTAATTATCCACTCAGTTTCTGTTTATTCCCAAGAGAACATGTAGATCAGCTTTAAAAAAAGCTCAAACAAACAAACAAATCACTTTCATATCAATCCTTTTCATCATTTTCCTTTCTAGGGAAGGAATAGCCTCTTCCTACTTGTTTAAAATTACTGAGCACAGATTTTGAGAACTGACACAACAGCAATAACACATCTTTGAAAGCAAAATTTGACCTATGGGATTTGATTACAAGATCCTGAATTTTCACGGAAGATCAGCTCTCTTTATCCTAAAGACTTAACAGTTCTCGTAACATACCACAGTTATTTTAAAATTGTTGGTTCCAGCAACTGAGGAATCTGGACTGTGAATTTCTATCTTCCTCCTCTGCATGCAGTTCACTTTCAGCTCATGGACCAGCCTGTAAAAGCAGGTGCAGGGGAGCAGGGAGAGAAGAATTCAGGTAAATCTAGGTTTAACAGCAATGAAAAGAATTCTGGATAGGATATCCAGACCTGCTTCTCAATCACAGAAGATAAAATGTCTGAACAGTTAGCATAATGCTATGTAACCCATGAATATGTGTATCTTTCACATTAATGGAATTTCATCTCATTATTGTGAACTTCAGCACATCTTCAGTAGCAGAAACAACAACACAGCAAGTCACTAACTTGTCTTCTGTGCTGCTCCTGAATCTGAGCATAGCGGTTCTAACAGAGGGCAGGGGGAACAGACATGTCAGTAGAAGAGCATTAATCCAAAGAAAAGCTGCACTGTATTCATAAAGCACGATGTGGCAAAACAGCATATATATAAAAAAAAAAGTGAAGCTTTAAACTCCAGTTATCTGAAATTGGGAAACCTCTTCTTCATGTGAATTTTCATCACTTTAGTAATTTGATGGTAGAATAATAGAACTATTTTTTTTATTTTAAGTAATATGTTCTTCTTCGTCCTAAGTGGAACAGTAAGAAATGCAAAAAACCTGACAGGAACAGTTGCACTAACAGCAGAATTTGGTATTGCAAACAGAAGACAAGTCAAATCATTGTACCTGCAATAACTTGTGGAGCTGAGCAAACCCAGCTGCCTCTTCTGTAACAGCACAGATGAGTTCAGTCCAGCTCTTGTTGTTTTCTGGAAGAGAGTAACATGGAAGTGTTCTCAGTTATTTGCTTGTTTATGATTCAAACATGGCTGTGGTCTTAGATGTTCTGTATATTTAGGTAACTTTTTCCTTTAGAGCACATACATTTAAATTTTCAGAATGTCTATAAAACACATTCCAACACTGTCTCCCTGGTCTACTACAGTAAACAGACAAGAAAGTGACAAGAATATATTCCTGTGAGATGTGGGGTGCTTCTATAAATACAAAAATTGGAGGAAAAAACCCCAAACCCAACAGCCATTGCTTTCGCTTGACATAATCAGCAGTACCGCCTTGAGATGTGAAGTCTCCTTTTGGTTCCACTATAGCACCTTAAGTTCTTCTTATACAGCAAAACTTTCTATCACAACAAGACTGCTATTAACTATGCAGTCTTACTGCTGCGCTAAACTACTTTTCCATTTGACATCATTTAGAATTTCACACAAACGCTTTCTGGGGAGACCAAAGGATAGAGTACTTTGCAGAGTTACAGAGCAAGAAATCTTTTTGATAATGACAAAGCAAGTATTTAAGAGTGAAAATGTTCTTATCTGGGACCCTAATTCAGATGTCTGATTCAATAGCCAGATTTTGAGAAGAGATGTACATCCACAGTTCCCATTAACAGCAACTTGGCCAGCAGCTGTTTGGTATCTATGAAACATCAACTGCTCATGGAAACAGCTAAAACAACCAAAAAAAAAAAAAAAAAAGAAGCCAAAACCAAACCACCACCAGCATTTTCACAGTGAAGACTGAATAGCTGGTTGAAGGGAGAACTTAATTATCTAAGGAGAAAAATACCGCTCGTGTCTTCCAAATGATACCACATTTAAGCTGAGCTGTGATTTGTAAAGTATAAGACATGGCTTTCAGGTAATTTAAAAACATGCTTGTTAGGTATTTTACCCAGATTACTGATATGCAGCATCAGCATTAACTCTACTGTAACACTTTATTATGAAAAGCAAACAGGCTTTCCAAGCATAAACATAAGACCCACCTTGATTTTACCTGTCCAAAAAAATTCTTCTCTTTCCACAAAATATCATTAGTATTGTTTCTTCAGGGTCCAGGAATATGATCAGTACACTTATTAAACATGTGGAAAACTTAAAATCAAGACCCTACTTTGCCAGTTCAAGGCAGGGATTTGAAACCTGGCATCCAATGGCCTGACTCAAGTGTAACTGTTGGACAATCTGCAATTCTGAGCACAGCTTCTGTCTCTTTACAAGTTTTTTGTTTGTAATGACTTGCTTTCATTCCTGTGTGGAACAGCCAAACAAAAGGCTTCTAGGACTATAAATTCTCAGCAAAAAGAAATTTTCATTTCTTCAGACAGCTTAGGGAACTGTACCACAGTCAGAACTGAAAGGCTTTAGTTTATAATCTGTCCTGGGCCAGAGCACAATAAAGCCTAATTGCAATCTTTTTCAGAACGCACCTTCTTTTGTTTTTCTTCCTCTTCTAACAGTCTCAGCCTTTTGCATTCCATTGCCTTGTACTGAATGCTCTCCTTGGTGAGTGGGTTGTAGTTGTTATGTCCAGGCAGTAGGCGAAAATAGCGGTTCTTTTCTGTGTCATAGTAAAATCCCGGCAGTTCTTAAAAAAAAAAAAAAAGTTAAAAAAGTGTCAAAATCCAGGCAAAAATCAGACAGATAACTAAGTTTGTTTATTGCTCTTTGACATCCCACATCTTCATGGGAATGTCAGAGTCATGAGGCTCAAAGTTCTTGCTCCCAGCTGGTCCCAAGCATGCTACGCAGACTAGGAATAAGTGACAGCCACTTAAAGGAAAAAGAGAGATTATTTAGTTTTCGAATGCAGTAGTATTAAGCAAGTACAGAAGGGATGTCACCACTGACCAAGATGAAATTCAGACAGATCAGAGAAGCAGAGAGGAAAGGTTTTGCTGCAGAACAAATTACCTTTCTTCATAAATCAATCATGAGGAGACTCCTGGTTAAAAGACTAGGTAGTCCCAAACAAACATACAAAAATTGACAATGAGATATCACCCAAACCAAAATCAAGTGATTCACTTCCCAGAACAAGCTACCTTTTCTTCAACAGGTAGGAGAGATTTGTATACAATCAAGAGTACATATGGCCAATACACAGAGGCTCCTTCCAAAGATGAACTGGGATAAGAGAAACATTCAATTTTAGTGCTTCACTGCCCAGGTACATTCACAGAGGCAGACAGGCAAAATACTCTGACAGCTTCATAATGGTACATTGTCTCAAGACAAAGGATTTTATTCAGAAGAGGTGAGCGTCAGCATCCTCATTTCAAAAGTTTTTATTTAAACCTTTTTCTACTACCAGAAATTGCATTTGAAGTAACCTCTTTTTGCTGCTGCTTACAATTCAGCACCTTGTCAGCATCTTCTAGGCTTCACCTTACCAACAAGTCACCAAGATTTGTTCACGTCAGCAAAAAGATAAAGTTAGGGAATGAATCAGTAAGGTTCATAAAACCACACTGCATTTAGTATACAGAATCTAATTACACGGCAATAAATGTTTTGCAGGGTACATCTCCTAACATGCTCACAGCCTCTTAAGCCCAAAAGGGTGATATACAAAAAAGATCTCTTTAAACTTTGGCTTTGCCTGCGGTTAAGAGGTTATAAAGTCAGTGGTGTTTCAGGACTCTCCTGTTGAAGAGAAACCTATGTTCCCACAGGCTTAGCCTTTGCTAAGGTTGTTTAATGAGTTGGGAAACCAGAATGCAAATGGGACATCTTCCTCAATAGCACTGCTAGTGCATCGAGTCTGATTTCACCAGTTGAGTCCTCAATAATGAACAAACATTGAGCCAGTGTATTTCTTGCAGTCTATAAAATACACTGACAGCATAGAGAGATTTTTCCCTCCCCCAAAGCGGGGGATTGTTGTGTCTTTTAAAAGACTGAATAACTGGATGCAAATTATAATTTTTTATATGCTCTCTTATTTTCTTTGTTCATTTAATGTTTCTACTGAAAGATGTATTTTATAACATCTTCAGCACATATGAAAAAAGAAACAGTTCATTTTCTTCCCAAAGCAACATTTCTGGAGGGAGAAACAGAATTCTATTTTTTCAGTTTATATCAGCTTGGCTAAGCATACAAATTTTCAAACATGAGAAGCACTTGTGGGCCTGAAAGTCTATTTGGCCCCACTCTACATCTTCTTTTTGTATCATGTGATGTTACTTTTCGCTACAAAATTTACTGCTTATATCCCTCCTTTAGCTCCATACTATTAACACAGCTACTGCTACTTTTTTCATACAGTCAGTACACAGACATTGATTTTTTGACCCATAAATACGATGGTTTACCTGGTACTATAGAATTCTGTGTTGAACTGGATGAAGAAGGATCTCCACTGCTGCTGGGCCCTGCATTCACTGGGGTTTGTGGTTCCTCCTGCTCTGGCCTAAAAAAAGAGTTTATGGACAATCAGGCACACCTAAAGGACTATGTCACGGAACCACTTAGAATCATTAAAGTTGGAAAGGACCTCCAAGATCATCAAGTCCAACTGTCAACGCAACACCACCATGCGCACTAAACCCACGTCTTGAAGTGCCACATCTCGGTATATGGTAGTGAACATATGATAAATTTCCAGAAATCAATGCAATTCCACTCCCAATAGGGATGGCAGATATACCAGTACTGTCTACTAGATTTTTAGGTAGCAACCCTCCCAGTTCTAGATAGCCACCATTCTGCAAACTTAATTAGGCATAGCATCTAATAGCTTAACCCATCCTAAACGCAATCTGCATCGACTTGCCTTTCAGTAGTTACTGTGATTGTGTCTTCTGTACCTGTGCGGACGGTAGGTGTGCTTGCGATTGCTCCATCCATGCTTTTCTTTGCTTCTCCAGTAATTCCTCTTCATTTCTACCTATAAAGCAAACATACACACGTACTTCAACGTTACTTGCCCCTCGAAGCAGAGGGGCTCTCTCAACAAGGGGACAAACCGAAGCAGCCAGCGGCGGCCTGCCCGCCCGCCGCCCCGGGCCCAGCTGACCGCCCGCACTACGGACGCTCCCTCACACTCCTGCCGACTCCCCTGCTGGGCCGGGACCAGCTCCACGGCTCGCCTCGGCGCGCTGGAGTTAAAATCCCCTCAGGCTGAGACGCAGCCGCGGCCAGGCGTCCCTGGCCACATCCCCCGGCCCTCACCAACACCGTCCCTGCCGCCAGACCTCGCCGCTTCCACCCCGCCGCCAAGGCTCCGCCCACACCCCTATTGGGCGCGCCTGACTGGCCCTCGCCCGCGCCTGCCGCCTGACGAGCAGCTCACTCACCAATCAGCAGGAGGCCAAGCCGGCGCGTGCGCCCCGTGGAAGGGCGGAGCCGCAAGCTGTGATTGGGCGGGGGCGGGGGTGTGTCCCGGGCGGCGCGGGCACTTCGGCTGCGGGGGCTGAGGGGTGTTGCGGACCTTGCAGAGGAAAGGCTGAGTAGGGCAGGGGGGTTCTGTGGTGAGGGGGAAGAGTGGAGAGGGTCAATAGTTGAGCTCCGTGAGGGAAACTCTTGTTTCCTCCAGCAGAAGATACTCTGCGCGGCAGAGGTACGTGTTTTCTGAGGGATGGGGTCACTCAAAGGGTACCGCTGCTTCCTTCTCTGGGTCTCTAGTTGCTCAAAGGCCATCCCTTGCCTTTGGGGAGCCAGGAGCTGTTACAGCATCTCTAAATTCCTCAAGGACTTAAGAAAGAGTGGTGGCTCTAAAGTGACCCTACCTGCTGAGACCTCGATGCTTAACTATTTTTTTGAGCCTTCTACTGCTGGACAACAAACAATTAGGTGGGTGATATTGAGGTGGTAAATACTAGGGCAGCTTTGGGAAGCATGCAGCAAATGGATGAGGTGGGAGGAAAAACCTTGGGGCTGCAGCAATCAGTAGGAGGAAGAGCTCAGCACTCCTCAGCTGGTCAGCAAAAGCTGAAAGAGCAACCAAGTGATGCAGCTGTAACTACCATCTCTTTGCCCTCATTCTAAGAAACCTCTTAATCTTTTGTTAAATGTGTCCTTAAGGTAGCTTGGTATAGTGGCCTTCCTCCTCCCCTTCCTGCTTATACAGCATCTCAGAGATAAAAAATTAAAACCAGTATGGTACAGATGTTTATTCCTCTAATGGATGATTATGGTTACAGCAAAACATAAGCTATAGTTCACAAAAAATTGTGGGAAAATAGGCATTTAGCCTTTTTCCTTCAAAAAAGTTAGGTTTTTTAATTGGCTTAATATATTTAAATGAGACAATGCCAGTACTGGGCAAATACACAATGGATTTTTACTTGTTGAATGTTTAGACCTTGCAGAAGTTTACTATAGGTACTTGGCAGGAGAGTGATTTTGGGGAGATATTCTTTTTGTTCTAGCTTGCATTTGGTCTGTCTTTCAAGTTCAAAATGCATAGAGTTAAAAGTAGCCCAGGAAAGTATGCCTTTAAGGATATGAACAGCTGGAGAGTTCACCTGCAGCTTGTATAGTTTGAGAGTTCTATTTCTTTGTGTTTGCAAGGCAGACTACTGGCATGGTTGAATTCTAAGATATTTTTAGTTGATTAGGCCTGTTTCTCAAGTGGTTTAGTGATACTGATCTTTAACTTCCACAAGGTAATTTTGAATTTTAATACAGTAATAGAAGAGTAAAAGTGCCTATAGAAAACTGTATCAGCAGCCCTTTCTGTGAACTGTTGTTAATACGGTCACTGGTGTAGACTGGATTCAAAACGATGGTTTATGTGGCATTGGTACTTGATGATCTGTATGTAAATTTGATGATGCTACACCTATGGACAGGATTCTAAACAATGTTTTGTTTTTTTTTTTCCTATTATTTGCTGGCTTGTGGGCAGTAATTCAGAACGTCTGATGTTTTACAAGTGATGTTATACTCTGCTCCTTTTGTTGGCTTTGTTTAATCTTTTTAATTTCTGATGCCAGTGAGCAATGTTTCAGGTTCTGTGACAAATATGCTGCTTGTAAGCTGTGGGTCTGACTCCACTGAAATAGAATTACCATCAGGGAAGAAGTATATTAAATGATTTGTTTTCTCACTTATATTGTGTATACTTACTATGGAAATTCATCTACAAGAATAGACTGGAAGATATTTTCCACGTATATATGTATGTATTTAAATAAAATACATAAATGAAATATACTCCTACATTGTTCCTTAGCAATTGTTTGTCTAACCTCTTCTTAAAGCCTTTTGGTTTGGTTTATTCTGGTTATTTTATTGTATTTCTCACTGAAAGATTTTCTGATGTGTTACCTGAATGCTTATTGCTGCAATTTAAAACCATTACTGCTATTCCTTTTGTGGATATAGAAAACAATTTATTAACTTGCTCTCTGCAACCACATTACATATTTGAAAATTGATAATGCTGCCCCACTTGGGTCTTCTCTGGATTGAAGAGTAGCTAAAGAATGCCAGTTTACTTGGATATTACAGGTAGACAACTTTTAGCTCTGCTCATTCTTGCTTCCTTTTTGGACCTTTGCCTTTGAACTTCATTAGGTTCCTCTCTGCCCAGCTCTCCAGCCTGTTCAGGTCTCACTGGATGGCAGCATGGCCTTCTGGTGTATCTGCCACTGCTCCCAGTTTGGTATTATCAGTGAACTTGCTGAGGGTACACTCTGTCCCTTCATCCAGGTCACTGATGAATATGTCAAACAGCTCTGGACCCGGTATTGCCCCCTGTGGAACACCGCTGGCTGCAGGCCTCCAACGAGACTCAGCCATTGATCACAACCCTCTGAGCTCTGCCATTCAGCCAGTTCTCAATCCACCTCGCTGTCCATTCATTTTTCCTTGGAGTGTGTTCCCAAAAAACTGGATGTACCCCCTACTCAGCCGAGTCCTTCCTAGTGCTGAGTGTGTTTTGCAGGCTGTACTCACACTTGAGAGTTGTACAAAACAGTGTTAACTTTCATGAAGCTAATGCTCAAAAGGGCTGGAGGAGTTTCAGTTTGAGAACTGCTGTGTGATCAGTTGGTTTCAGTCTGGGTTTATGGAACTGGCTGTGCTTGGGCTGCTTGCGACTGAATGCTGCTCTTCTCGGGCTGGTTCTCAGACTGGTCAAGGCCATCCTGATCTGCAAAATGCACTCTGCCAGCAAGTTGTGTCTTCCATTTGCTCTGGCTGTTTTTCTACTCATTCAACTTAAGGGACTGGATTTATACCTGTGTAGTCCATTAAATACATATGTTCGGGCTATTTTCACTTAGTTTTGTAGTTAATGCAATTTACAATTATATTTTAAACTTAAAACATTCTGTAAAGACCAAATTTTGTTAAAACCATTAGAACTTATGGTTTGGACTTAAACTTGGGGTTATTGCAGTTTAGTGAGTTGCTTTTCAGCTGAACTGCAGTACCTGAACCTCTGCTCATTCTTAGCAGTCACATTTGAAAACTAAAATTAGTTTAATTGGACTCTTCTTGTACTGAGGCTTAAGCTATGTATTTTATTGCATGCTTAATGAAAAGCAGGTTTTCATCTAACAGTAAAATTTATCCTTGTTCTTATGCTACTGAAATCAAAGCAATTACACTAAGAGCCTATATAACTTGTATAGTTTTTGCATTATGAGCTGCAGGAGTCCTGCAATAATAATAATGTCAAAGCTTTTAGGTCTTTTTGACTGTGAAAGCTGCTATTTGACTTTTTATCTCAGTTCTCAGATTATTCCGCTGTCCCACAGGCTGACCCTGCAGCTGATGCTGAAAATCACCTTTGGGTTCTCCAGTGTCAGGTTGTGAAGGAAGGAACAAACTGCTGTAGCATTTAAGAATTTAGGGTGATGACTTATCACAGTTCATATAATGATTAATTACTTTTTGCCTTTATTCTGTATGTGTGGGTGTTTTCCTTTTTTTTTTTTTTTTTTTTTTTTTTTTTTTTTTTTTTTTAGATTTTGTTTGTTTTAAATCTCGAGCTCCCGAAGCTGTCGCGATGGTCCTGGAGGTGCAGCTGCCCCCGGGCTCCGCTGGGTGCTGTAAATACTGGCGCGGATCTGATCCGCTCCAGGAGAGGGCAGCAGTGCACTTGCACAAAACCGCTGTCTCTTGGCTCTGTGAGGTATTTCTTTTGGATCTCTTTTGCACCAAGTATCGAATTCCTATAGAAATCAATTTAAAAAAGCAGAAGTACACCAGCGAAGCCCTTTGCAACACTACTTAAAGTGTATTTATTTGTATTTATAGCTCTAGGGTCCAGGGGCATGGATGTTACGTATTTTAACTAGACTTCTCTCCAAGTAAGGAAGTGTCTTTCTCCTGATCTGTCAACTTTCCCTCCTCTGCAGGTCCGATGACATGAAAGAACCCTGAAAAGCTGGCAAATGAAACTGAACTTTTGCAGTTTATATCATTCCATTAGCTAAGATTTTTTTAAAAATCTAGTACTTCTGTCTGTTAATATGGTAAGGAGTACTTGTATGTTAATAAGTGACTCATGGAAATTTTGTATTAGATTCTGTATATTTCAGCTCTTAGCATTTTATATATATGTGTATGTATTTTTTTTAAGCTATCAGTTGATATAAATTCAAATTGTGCCCTGAGACTGCCTGCAGTCTCTTCAAGTATCCTTAACAGTGAGAAATATTCTGGTCAAACCTTGCCTTTTCTTCAGTGTTGCTGTTCTTGATGGCAGTGTTTTGATATAATTTACTGACTATTCTGATGATTAATAAATTGCTTTTTTTTTTGTGGGATGAAAAGGAATAAAAAGTCTCAACAGTTTGTATGTGAAATTTACTAGAATTAAGTCCCATTTTACGATTATTTAGGTGCTTGGGAAGTTTTAGTAATTAAGGTATTTAGGTTATACTTTTGCTGGCACTGTTGGAGGGACTTTCTGGCTTCTGACTGCAATCAGAAGATTGAGTGCAGAATATGAGTGTGTAAGTGGATGCCAACAATTTACGTGGTTTGTATGTTGGTAGAAAGGGAGCTGTGGTGTTATGGGTCTCATTAGGTAGACTGGCACATTCCAGGACCTAGTCTGTGGTGAAAACTCATCTCTGAGACCTTCTGCTTGTCATCAAACAAACAAATAAAATCCCCAAAACACAACAATAAATCAAAAAACCCAACCCCAAATACTATTAGACTTTAAGGGAACAGTTGCAGGGAGACTCCTGATCCATGTAATGGCAACCTAGTGAGTGCAGGTTGGCAGGTCTGGTAGCTGCTGGTGTCAAATTGTTAGAGAAATGCAAGAGTTTATCAGTCTGTTTCCTGCTGTATCTTCTATGGGTATTTGAACCCAAGACTCCAAGGTATATTATTACTAGGCTGCTATACTTGTGTTATTGTAGAACAGGCATGGTCTTAGATATACTTGTAATATCAACAGGTTGGCTCCGTTGAGTATAGTCAAAGTCAAGTCACTGAAGTGATATGTCTACTCAGTCACTTTCTAGTGTGAAAAGCAGTCTAAGATTGGGAATTCAGAAGATAAGGCTCTCTGCTGTGACAGTAACTCACTTCTATTGTGCATATGTGGATTTATATTTGAAATCTCTGTCCCTAGAAAGACAAAGCTGAAACCCAAACTCTGGTGCTAAATTTCATGTAGGTTACTGTGTATATACCTTAAAGTATCTCCTGTTGACTCTGATTCTGAAGGGATGTTAAAAATCCTTTAGTTCTTGCTGTGAAAAGAAGGTTTTACTTTGCTCTTTCAGTTCTGAATTGCTACTCCTGTGATATAGTGCAGGCTTCTGTGCACCAGCTAGTTTTTGTTAGTCTCTGTTCCAGAAATGGCAGCACTTTAATACTACGTTTGTCTTTAAAAATAGCGTGCTGTCTTTCAGATGGCAAAGTACTAGATATTTGTGAAGTCCTTTTGAACAATTTTGATGTTTTAGCTAAATACCTGAAATATGATTTATGTGCAGTATGAACAGTTACCTAACAATTTAAAATGTTGTTTGTTGGGTTTTGACTTCTGTCATTATCTAAGAATTATTAAAAAACGTAACAATATTCACCTCTCCTGCTGGTGGTGTAGGTATGTGTAAATTATATGTATATACATACGCGACCATATCTCAGTCTACAAAACCAGGACTTAATTACCACACATTTGTGTGTATGGGTGGAGAGAATGCTAATTTGAAGGCATGAGATTTGCAAATGGTTTTGACCAGAGATGTGTCTGTGCTCTGCCGTGTTTCCTGTGGTGCTGTAGGTCTGACAGTTGTCAGTTCAAAACAAAAAATGTCCCCTTTGCAAAATGTTTTTTTGGTGAAAGATCATGTCTGCAGATGATAAAATGATCTGTCAAGCAGGTAGGGATGGTAACAAGGCTTTATGCTGCCAGAACACAGAGCTGGACCTTGTATTCCTTGTCGAGAAGAATATCCTGATGGTGTGGTCTTTGCAGAAACCTGTGACTAACGCTGTCCTGCCTCTTCAAGGGGGAGAACTTAGGATCTGCACTGGAAGTTGTTAAGTTCATGATATAAATAATGTTGTCTTCAGCGTAGTGGCAGCTAGCAGCTTTTTCATTCTTCCTCCAGTCTAACTTGTTGAGTTTATGGGTCTCTAATACACAAAGTGCTTGCAGTTACAGGATTGAGTTCAAGCCTCGTATTGAAAAATTGCCAGGGAAAAGAACTGGTCAGTGTCTCCAAGCAAGTGTTTTCTTTTAGGGTCAAAACTTTGTGTGCTGCTTCATATTCTTCCTTGTCTGCTTTGGATGTAAGGTGGTACTTTTATACAGAGAGAGGTGAACTGTTCTGCTTTTACACATCAATAGCAGATGTCAAGGCTCTGACAGTTGATTTCCCACCGGAAGAAAAATTGGTGAAATAGACCATAGGAATAATGTATTTAGTAGATTTTAAAAAATGTATTAAATGCACAAGGCTTTGAGCAGATGTAGAGACCAATGATAATGCAGGAAAAAACCCTCCTCCAGAAATGTCAATCTGGAAATCGGTGCTTTGCTTTCAGAAAGCAATACTTTATCTTTGAAGTTTATAGCAACTTAACTAAAGACACAGTGTCACAGGGCTACTAACACCTCATTTCTCAAAGTCTATATCCTGCTTACATCCAAAGGAAAGTAATTGGTGAGACTTGTGTGCAGGAAGCATTATAATCATGTGAGTGTAGTCCTCAGAAATGCATAGTGAATGGAGACAGTGCTGTCTTGGAGCATGAGCTTCCTCTATTATCTTGTGTGCATTGTGTGTTGTAGATGTACCCTTTGTAAAAGTACTGTTTGAATGATGCAACAGGGACTTTGGCTTAGTCTTCCCCCTTCCTCTCTGGGTTGTCTTTGAAGATGTATGGTGGAACTTCTTGTTTCAGGTGCTTGTTTTGGTGTGGGTTTTTTTTTTTTTGTTGTTTTAAAGAAAAAGGAATGACAGTTTTATGAAATAAAAATTCTTTCTTCTAAATCCTCTTTCAGGGAGAACACACAGGAGGAGGAGGAAGCTCAGCCCAGTGTATTCAGACTAGCGTGGGAGGCTTCCTGTTACTGAGGCATAAAGTATCGAGAGTAAGTTTCTTTTGTGGTCTTTCAGGAGCACATCCTGAAGGAAGAAGGGTGGGGGGGAGGGAAGGTCACCATGGGAAAGCAGTCTCCATATATCAGTACGTTCTGCAGAGGGTATGTGTGTGTTCTTTAATTTGTTTGGTGGCAGGGAGAAGGGTTTGAAGGGAAGTTAAGGATACCAATCTACAGATACCTGGTCTCATAATGATACTTTATATCATCTACTCACGTCTTGATTACTATTTATATGCTGTTTCATATTCTGGATACTTCTAGGTGTATCATTGTGGCCTCAGTCTTAAATTTTATTCTTGGACTACTATGCCTTTGGTCATTCTAATTGCATGTGTGTACTGATATTTATGATTGACCTTGGCATTTCCTTCAGTGTGCTGGAATGCCTGTTTCATATCTCATAGGCAGCTCCATAGATGCTCTGCTTCATGAAGCCCTTCTAGGAGCTGGTTTTCAGGCTGCTTCTCTTTTAGGCACTGAATAGAAGCCAGGAACAGTGAACTGTGGTCAATTGTAATTACAAGTATAGACATCAGCCTGTAGATTTCAGTACATGTGCCTAGTGCAGGAGTCTGCCCATGGCAATAGCACTGCAGGATCTGCCCCATATCTACAAACCAATAAAATTAACTTTCTGTGCAGTTTATGATCTGTCATTTCTGTATACTTGTGGAAAAAATGAAATAAAAAGGTAATTTAGACCAAGACATTCAACACTTGCGTGGAAGCAATGAACTGTTTCTGGAAAGAAATATTAGATAAATCACTAAATTAAAACTACAGATAGGGTAGTCTTATTCTTAGCAGCATTTTCGAAGAAGGTCTTCAAAAGTCTAAAGACAATTGAAACTGCTTGTGTGCTTTGTGGAACTGAAGCAGTAATTGTTTCACATACAAGATATGATATATCACTTCGCAGTTCCAAACAAAACCCCACCCAACTAACAAGACTTTAGCTCTCAGCTTAATTGGTTGGAAATCAAAAGAGGAGGTAGGATATAGAAGATGGTTTATAGGCTTGGTTGAGCTATCATTTCTCTGAGCAAAGCACTTTCTAATTGGGAGCTGGAAAGCTCTGCAGGTCCCAAGGAAAGAACAGCTGAGTAACTGACTGTAGGATAATACAAATTCTGTGCTATAACTTTGTGGGAAATCAGGAAGGATGACAGAACTCTGTATGAAATGGTTAAGAGCTTCCAGAGGCTTTAAGAAGCTACCAGACCACAGGGTTTAAGCTGTATTAATTACCCAACAAGATGCAATTGTGTGTGGTGTGTAGTTTTTGGCTTGGTTTGGATTTTTTCTTTTTCTTTTCCCTACTTGGGTAACAATTGAGTGTAAGTTGGTTAATAGCATTTACTTGTTTTCTTTATAAAACATGCCTGCTTTCCTAAAGCTAACAAACAGTGCAATTATATCAGCTGGTAGAGCATCCTCCCCTTGAATACTGAGCGTATTTTATTATCTCTGCTCGGAATGCCAAGTGCTAAAGAAAAGGAAAATACAGATGATCAGCAAGTATGTGTAAGATCAAGGTCTAGGAGAACTTCTGGGAGAGAAGTAACATAAAAGGTGAGCATTGTACGGTGATAAGTCAGTGAAGTAAATTGCTCCCATAGGTTCTGGATAAAATTAAAACAGCAGATGAATGTCTTTATACAGTGTAGCTCTGCATGTATACTGTGTCCAACAAAAGTACTTCTGACTTGAGGAGATTATCCTCTAAACATTTCTTCTAGGAGGAATAGAGGTGACCTTTCTCACAGACACTTGCATCCATCTGTGCAGTCATCAGTCTCAGCCCTGTGAAGTGAGGGAGGATCTTTTTTGGTAGAAATTTTAAGAAGAACTATATTGACAAGTTTCTTTCTCAAAAAAAAAAAAAGGTAAATAGAGATGAAAAATAGGGAAAAATATTTTGAGGGTCATCTATATTTTGTTTTGGATTTCTTTTTGACCTATGTAACATTCAAACCAAAGAGATTATGCTATGGGGCAGACTCACCAAGGTATTGAAGATTCTGTTCATTGATAGTTGTACATGGGGAAATGCTTAATGCTTACTCTGCAGGAGTATACCATGACAGGAGACTAATAAAAGCTTATATTGGGTAAATAACTGAAAGAAGGACTTCAGAGATAAAATGAACATTACAATCAGGTGTAGACCTGTTACTTATTCCATTTTTTTTTTTTTTCATTGGGGGTCAGCATATATATTGTATGTGCTTGGTAATCCGTAGGTGACACAGTGACTGTACTGAAGAACAATACCAATGTCATTGATGAAAGTCAGAGGACCTTAGAAACTTTACTAAATAGTCAAACCCACAGTTGCCTGGCCAGGAAAAAACCCCAAACTCCAAACACCAAAAACCCCCGCAACATGTATGTGTCTATGGATTTGAAAGAGCAGGGACTGATTAAATCAGTAGGTAGTGGGTTACAAAGTAGGTATTTGTCTCTGAGAAAAGTCATAGGTTCCAGAAATGAAATTAAAATTCCAAATTTATTAAAATGGTGTCCCTTGCCTTTACAGTACAGAATATAATGGTACTTAGGCATACAGTTACATCTAGGCCAGTATGTTGTTTCTACCTTTTTCCAGTAACACAGAAGACAGTGATGTTCTAAATGTAAACTTTTATCTCCTGTCTTATGCATCTGGTGGCCCAGGGTCTCATCTGGAAAGATTTCATTTTTGCAGGCACAGCATCTTCTGATGAGGAATTCTATAGCTTAATTGTTAACTGTGTGATGAAATACTGCCTGTGTTAATTTTGAACCTGCCCTTTAGGATTTTTGACACACACAATCCATTTTTTAGGACGGATTGCAAATGCTCTGCCCCTTCTGGCAGTCATGACATTACAGGCTTCTAATATAAATCTAGCTCAGCCATCTCCTCCAGCCTGAGGAGTCAACATATTTCTTTTTTTTAAACTTTTGTTTGTACAAATTGACTGTAAAGAAATCGTTCTCTATCTTTGACCATCCTTGTCACTCTTCTTTGTGCCTTTTCTAGCTCTAACAAACTGTACAGAGTATTGAAAAATTAGGCTCACCATAGATTCTTATGTTGTGGCACTGTGCCCGGAGTGTGCTGTTGTTGACTTGTGGCTCAGTCGTGAGCTGTTCTCAAGTAATTCCTTGACTGATAAGTAGTTCAGAGACTGAAGTTGTACATGCAAAGTTAGGATTTTTTAACATATCTCGCTGTGTCACACATTTTATCTGCCATTTAATGTATTGTGATTCTCTCCTGTCCCCTCACTCCTCTTCCCTTCTCATTCTGAAAACCTCCAAAACAAAAAATGGTAAAGATGACTCCTACTGAGTTCAGTTGTGTGGGAAGAATAAAGTTTGGTTCCCAAGCTTCTCTGCAAGACGACTGGAAATTGTCACCAAGACCTTCTTGAAAACTTACCACCTTACAGTGCCCTTTCAGTAGGTGGACTAGGGGAAGCTTGCTTCAGGGGAGAGCTTGGAAAAAATCCATTACTTCCAGGTTTTCAATTCCAGTGCTGATGAAAGGGCTTGGAATGCACTACAGATATAATGTGACTGATATTAAATGGTTACAGGTTTTCTGAATTAGTGCAAAATGTTTTGATGGAAAGAAAAAGTTTCACAGGAAAGAGGTTCCTAGGTGGCCCTGATTTCTTTCTGACTGTTGCTGGTAGTGGTGAGCAGTGCTGTTGAAACTGGAAAAGATGTTATTGAAAGTTTTGTATGCAGCACATCCACAAAGAATGTGGCTGCCCCTAAAGAGGACAAGAGTTTGATACTTGCAGTTGAAAATAATTTATTCAGGCTTAGCTAATGCTGCAGAATCTGGGAGTCTGTTGTGCTGCTGGCCCGTGTTGAGCTGTAGTATGCAAGGTGTGGTGTAACAGAAATGTGTAGCTTTCTGATTGCTTGCTGAATGTGTGCCATGAATGTGTTCTATTAGTTGTGTTATAGTAGGTACAATCTAAGGATATAAGCAGTGTCAGAAAGGTATTGTTTTTTCTAAACTGTACTAGTGTTGACATGTTAGATGTATCCTACTCCATTAGGAGGAGTGAACTCATAAATGTTCCAATTTAAAGTTAACCCCATAGTATTTCTTAAAACATTATTAACAGGCTATGCTGGCTTGTGAAATCAACTGTTTCCTTTTTCATTTTCTAAGTTCAGAGATGTGACCAGCATTTATGTTGTGTTTGCATGAAAGCTTTGACATGATGGCACCAGAGGAAGGGTGGCTAAGTCAGCACCATCCTCTGGCTCCATAACTAGCACTGCTATACTTGCATGGAACAGTGCCTGAGACAGTAAATCTGTCTGATGGCCCAGCAGCTCCTTTCTTGTGCTGAGTTATGTGCAGCTTTGTTCACCTGTAAAGCTTACAGTAGGCATGACACTGGGCTTCTAGTTTGTTGTGGTAACTTGGTCCAGCTTGCTCAGCTGGTCAACCAAACAAGCTGTAGATGGCTCAAGATTTCCTGTGCGTCATAGTATAGCTAGTGAGTAGGCAAGACTGGCCATGGAGTAGGAAGACACACCCTGATAGATCTGATGCAAAGCCTATTTAATTCTCTAGAATTATTTTTGTGGAATGTGGATTAGGTGCTAAATCCTGAAATGGCATTTAAAGGTTTCTTATCTAAGAACATCCAGATCTCCCAAGAGATACAAAGTGCACCTCTTCAGCTCATTTTGCTGAGCTCAAACAAACTCATTGACTTAAAGTGTCAAAATATTATGTGTGTACATACAATTTTTGGTAATTTGTAAGTACTCTGGGTCAGACTTGTGATGTGACTACCTAAGTTAATCTGAGGGATGAATCAGGCACTGTCTTGTTATTTTTGGGCGTTGTAACTTGACTGTGTCCTTTAATACTCCTGATGTTAATGGACAAATTATAAGACTTAATTTATTTGGCTTTTCCATTGCTTTTTGTTTCAACCTGCCATACCACCTGCCTTCCCATAGGAAACTCTTTGCATGCACATCCCTTTTCGTGGACAGTGGTCTGGGTTGATTACTGCCACTGGCTTTTTGTGAGGCTGGATGACAAGTAGGATGTCATCCTACACTGACACCCATCTGTGGCTGGGAGGGTTGAGTGGGAAAGCAGGAACCTGCTCTGTATTAGTGTGACAGCAGGAGTGTCCTGCCCAGCTTCCAAAATGCTTGAGTGGTGCCAGATGTGTCAATGCCAAGGCCAGTGACAAGCTGTTTCACCACAGTATCCTTTTCACAGGGGTGTCCTTCAAGCTATGTCTACTTCAGTAGAAGTTAGGTTAAGTGGAAGGACTTGAGATGCTTTAGCTGCTAAAGAATCTTTTTTTTTTTTTTTTTTTTTTTTTTTCCCCTGTCAAGACGCTTGATTGGGCTGAATGTTTTGTTTAGCCGTTGTTCTTGGAGGAAGGGTTTTTTGTAGTCTGGAGGGAAAAAAAAAAAGAGTTAACTGTTGATAGGGTTTTTTTCTGCTTTAAGGAAAGATCTGGCCATAATAAGCTTGAAACTATTTTGATGGTTGGAAACAGTGCCATAATGTATGGACTCTTAAAATAAGAAATATCTGATCTTGAAATCACAAGTTTTCCCTAGTCCTTGACAAATGCAGTGATTGTCCCTCTGTACTCAGCTCTGGTGAGGCCACACTTCGAATACTGTGTTCAGCTTTGGGTCCCTCACTACAAGAAGAACACTGAGCTGCTGGAACGTGTCCAGAGAAGGGCAATGGAGCTGGGGAAGGGTCTGGAGCACAAGTGTGGTGGGGAGCGGCTGAGGGAACTGGGGGTGTTCAGTCTGGAGAAGAGCAGGCTGAGGGGAGACCTTATCACCCTCTACAGCTACCTGAAAGGAGGGTGTAGCAAGACAGGGGTTTATCTCTTCTCCCAGGTAACAGAGATAGCATGAGGGGTAATGGCCTCAAGTTGTGCCAGGGGAGGTTTAGATTGGATATCAGGAAAAAATTTTTCAATTAAAGAGTTGTCAAGCACTGGCACAGGCTGTGCAGGTCAGTGGTGGAGTCCCCATACCTGGAGGGATTTAAGAGATGTGTAGCTGTGGTGCTGAGGGACGTGGGGTAGTGATGAATTGGCAGTGCTGGGTTAATGGTTGGACTAGATCATCTTACAGGTCTTTTCCAACCAAAGCTGTTCTATGCTTCTATATTGTTTTGGCTTTTTTGGGTGTGTTATAAAGTGAGTGATGCTTTCTCATTTTTACGATAGAAATTGGTTTAAATACTTAATATATAAGGATATCCTTGTGATATAAGATTTCAACTAAATGTTTTGTACATTTCTTTGGCTCTATAGGCTGTGACTAACAAGTCCCATGTTATTTGGGAGGCACATAGTAAATCCTGAGTAACTGTGACTACACATTGTTACTTTTTTTTTTGAAGACCACTGTATGGTGAAAAAATATTAAAATTTATAGAGATGTCTTGTATGTTTTTCATCTTTCTCCATCTGATTTTTCCTGACTAAAAGTTTTGACATGAAAACACTACTTTCTGTGTAGCTGTTCCTCTGATACTTCTTTGTTCTTCACCTGAAGCATCATCATTATTCCTATAAAAACAGAGTTGGCTGCTGTATGAATAATTGAAGTGTTACAAACAGAACTATGATTCCAAGTGAACAGAGCAAAAGCAGATAAAACACTTCAAAAATTGGCTTTCAAGGAGTATCTCTATACTAGTAAAGCAAAGCGAAAAGAAAAACTAATAATGCTGTGTATACAGCACTGATTATTTTTTTTTCAAGTTGTTTTCAGGTGTAGTTTTGAGATTGTCCCAAGGCTTCCAGCTTGACTTCAAAGGCAAAATGAGATTGCAGATCTGAGTTCATGCTTGCATGTGCATGCCCAAATGCTGGAGAGGGACTCGTGAGTACATACAAAGAATGGTCAAAACAGAAGTCTTGTATACACCTGTATAACCTCTTTGTCCTAGTGCTTGTACATGTATTCAGTGTTCTGGGCAAAAGCAGAATGGTACACAATAGTCCATCACAGCTATATATAGATATAATACCATATGTATGATATATTAAAAAATAAAATTAACATTAAGGTTGCAAAGTCAAGCCCTCAAAAAATTTAGGAGAAGCTAGCATGAAGGTTTTCTTTAGAGTTTTAATTCAGCTCCTTTATGTGGATTGCATTATAACACAGGTTTTGGCTGCAGGGCTGAGTTCTTTTTCCCACTCTCTGCTGCCACCGTACCTTAGCAGTGGAAATCCACCCTTCTGAGTGCTGGCCTTCCTTCCCTGCTACCTGATGCAATGCTAACTTCTGGATGAGTAATAAATACTGCAAAAATACAGATGGAATCCTTGGGAATTTAATTGCCACATCCCAACAGATTTCTGATGGTGTTTTTCATGGCTTGGGCAGCTGTGGGTGTTTTCCACAGAAAATGTGTCAAGCCACGTACCTGACACCAAATTCATATTGTACCTGCTAGGGTTGAAAGGGAGCTTTGTTGTGTGGGGTGGGGCTTTTTATTTACTTATTTATTTGGCTTTAAGTCTGATGAGGGACTGAAGGGGATGGCCCAGTGCTGGGCCCTGCCTACCTGCTCCAGGTGAGCTGGGGTGGTGAATGCTATGGTGGAGGGAAGGGTAAAGAGGGAGGAATGTGCCGGAGAGGATTTTCTGTGACCTTACATGATTCACGCCCATAGGTAGTCACTGTATGTCATACCCATTGAGTTTTAATTCTGCCACACCCACTTGCGTCCTGTATTTGGGGAGTTAGTAGATAAATTGAGCAATTACTGTGTAGTAGGACAGGACTTTGATCTCTTAACCCTGACTTCAGATAGCACCAGTTTCTCTGATGGGTTGACTTTATGGAGACAGTATATGAAAATTTGCACAGAAGATTTCAGTGGCAGCATGCATATGCTTTAAAGCTTCTATGTAAACACAGATTATGTTCTGCAGAATAAATCTTACTGGCAGTATAAACTGGATTTGATTGTGACAGTGTTGGACAACCCTTCTTCCTGTTGCAGCCAACTTTGGCACAACCAAGCCTTTAGGTTAGAATTGCATATTACAAATGGGAGCAGAATCTGACTGGCAGGGATTTTTCTGTTTGTTTGTTTGCTTTTAATATCTGTAGTCAGCCTTAAGGAGACTAGAGCTAGGCCTCTGAATCCAATAACTCCCAGAGTTACCTAACAGGAAACACTAGGCACAGGGACCCATATGGAATTTAGGCTATGTGAATCTAGGCTTACACAGCTATATTGCAGCACTCAAAAAATACCTCAGTCTGCTTTTTCAACGTGTCCTATGGTTATGGACTCTTAGCCCTTAGTGACTCTGCATTAGCTATATAATCCTACTCCGATTCTAGATCCTTTCTTTACAATATCCAAGACTCAGCAGCCATTGCTTCCGTAATTATTTTCCAGTCCCATCTGATACCTGTGTTGCTTCTCTTTCCAGTCTTTTTTCCTCAAGGTATTTAATAGTACACCTCACCTTCAGCAAATTAATGGTATAAATGATTGTATTCAGACAAATGGTTTAGTGTCTTGCTGAACTGGGGTCTACTTTTCTTGATATGATTTTTGAAGACCTCATAGGGCTTTCATAAGCCTTTAAGCAGAAGCATTAGGATATTTGTGTAAGAGCATGGCCTGGAAACAAAGCTTTGCTGGTGGGTTAGAGTGTATATTCAAGGGGGGAAAGAAATTAAATATGCAATAACTGCAAAATGAATGCTTATTGTCCCAGCATTCTTGATGCTATGCTAACAACTAGGCCAGACTTGGATGCCCCCAGCACTCCAGTTTGGAATAGTGCCCATCTTTGGAATATAACATGCTTATGTTTGTATCTGGAATACAAGTGGATTCTCATGTTCAATAATCAGAAGGAGGAAGCGTGAGTGAGGGAAACAGCTGCGTGTCTCTGGCACTAGGCTTAGCATGCTGACCCTTGTTGTGTAACCTCCGTGCTCCAGAAGTTTGAATCCATTTCAGGAGGTGGGCATTTAGTTAGCTGGGAAAAGTGTTAGCTAGTGAATTATTCCAAGTATATAAATAGAGTAAGGGAATCCATTGCTTGTCTGATATGAGAGTGATCTTAAGCAATAAACACCTCTTACCCACTGCAAATGCAAGTACATTTTAGACTGTTCTGTGCTCTCCTTTCCCCTAAGTGGTTTTGGCCAATGCCTATGTCTAGAAGAATGATGAGAACAGATGGTCGTGATTGCTTGGAGAAGTTATTACTGTGTGGAGAGAGAGAAGGTTTTAATAAAAAGAATTTGGAGAAGAACTAGCCAGTGGCTAGGAAAGAGTAAGAAGCTGTTGCAGGGCCAAAGAGGAGTGGAAAAGGGCACAGGTCAGTTATGCTTGCTGATATCATTTCTGAAGAGTTGTAAACTGGGTAAGGATCACTTGTAAGGCTTTATTTTGTGGTCATTGGCTGCACAGGATTTCCAAAAGCTGAATTCCCACTGCTGCTGTTTTGTAGTGAGATGCTTGCAGGAGCCAGGCAGGGAGAATCTCCCCTAAGAAAATAATTTGGTAAGCTATTCTACTTTGTGCAAGCTGGAGCGTTGCAGCAGCAGCTGCAATATTGTTCTTTTTAGATGTTTTCATTCTATCAAAGTTGTTCTAACGCCTTTAAATCATATTTCATAAGAGCTTTAGCCATTGACAACAGATGGGAGGGACCATTCTGCTATGTGTGAGATGGGCAAACTTTTTGGGTTTTGCAAGTGAGTGCAGAATTCAATGCATATAAGACACTGACCTTAGTAGGTGACTGAGCTTATACCTAGTTTTACAAAGTTTTGCTCAGTTCAAAAACTGTAGTGCTTGATCACTCCTGAGCATGACAGGTGCCAAAACATTTTAAATGCTATGAGGTTTCCTTGGGTATGCTTGGTGGGAATTTTTCTGATGCTGAAGATGCTTTGGCCTTCTTTTTTCAAATGTATGGGCTGGCATGTTTCTCGCTGGCTGACCTTTAAAACAAACAAAACCCCATTGCAAGCAGGCACTGGAAGGAATAATGAGGTAGGGAACTTGGATTTTCTGCGTGTGGCACAGTTGGTGTGATGGAGAGTGTAAGCTTTATGTGACAATGTTGTATTTAGACTTGTATTCTGCTCTTAGCTCTTGAGTAGTGATCCTTTCTGCCTTGCTGGCCTGAGATCTGAAGAGGGATTAAATATGTAGTATATATGAGTGCTACTTGCAGTGATGTCGGGGAAGGAGTGTGTGGTTCATGGGCATATGGGTTAGGAAGCTTGAGCCTCTGTAGCCTACTTGAGCTCCCTGGTAACAGCTGTTAACTCTGGGTTTTGGAATGATGCCTGTATAAACCTACTCTTATGGATATTGGGGTAAATAATAGCAGCATTACTGCTAAAGTCAGTAGGCCCATATTAGTAATACACATGCAAGATGAGAATCTGGCCATATGTATATGCCTGGTAAATCTTGCAGTAGAGTCTTTCTTGGAATGGCAGAAGGACCTTACAGGGTAGTCTTAGAAATAGCCTCAATAAGCAGCATCAGTGGTGGCAAAAATATGGGCCTTGCATCAAGCAGTATTCCATCAGCCTTTTTCTTTGCTTGGAATTTCGTAATAAACTTTGACAAGTTCTTCTTGGCTGCTTTCTGTTGAGGCAGCACAGAATAACCGTGTCAGCAAAGGCCTGTAAACTCAAGCAAAAGCCTGAGCTTTTGTAGAAGACTTGACACAAGGGCTTAGATGTGTGAGAATGGCTGGGGCAGGAGTTGTATGGCAGTGTCCTGCTGGAGAGGTGGCTTCTGCATTAGAAAGACCTGTCCTGACAGCAAAGCTGCTCTACCCTTGTTTAAAAAAAAAAGAAAGAAAATGAACAAACACCCTCAACATATAATGTACCACCCTCGGCAATGCTGTTTCTATGTAAGGGATTTTACCAGTGGCTATCTCTGTTAAAAAGTGTCAGCAAAATTATTTAGAAGGGGAGAATTCTGTCCTGAGAGCCTGTTTGGATTGGGGAAATTTATATCAGATTACCTCCACTTGTGCAAGTTGTTGGGGAGATTTGGGGGCAAGTAAATCCAGGCTGGCTCCACTGTGACACTGACAGCAATAACTTACCCTAATAGATTCCCAGGATCAAGGTGTTATACCAGTACTGCATGTATCCAGCGAAACTTGCAGTCGTCAACTTTTAAAGTTGGGCTCGACTTAAACTGGTGTTTCAGGCAGGTCAGTCCGTACCTTTCTGTTGTTTCCCTCCTCTACCAAAATAAAGTTGGATGGGAAATGGAAAAACGGTTTTGTGACACTTTTAAAGATGTTTCTATTCAGCAGGATTTAAAGCATAGGTAAACAAAAGGAGTCTTATTTCTCCCTTACTTGCATTTTCCTCTCGTGTTTGGCCAATCAATGCAATAAAATGAGGTAGTGCCTTCTTATCCCCTCACTAATTCCAAACTGCTCTTTATGTGGATGTTTTCCTTTCCACCTCAACCATCCCATCAGGTTTTATTTTTCTTACTCTGAACTTTTTACAAAGTGGAAGATATTTTAAGTTACAGATTGTTTTGAATATAATGGAACAAAACAGAAGGAAAGAAAATAATTTAAAAGCTGCAATACAGTAATTCTTTTGTATTTATATGGAAGAGAGGGTGAAACCATTGAAGGTGTTATTAAAATAATAATAAAAAATATTTCACAAATAATACTAAACTGAAGATAGTAAGATGTTTTCTGGTTGAATGTAATTTTCAGTGTAGTTTTTTAAAAAAAAAGCCTCGTTTTCTTGTGAGCTGTATAACTCCTGTGTAGGCTACAAAAGTAGCCTACTTATAATACTGTTTGTTCTGTGGGCCTTATAAAGACCAAAATTCACCTTATAAACAAGGAAGCTTGAATACTGAAAGAAAACAAGTCATTATTCTCAAGCTGTGTCTAAACAGCTCACCTCGGCCTACTCTATTGAAAAACAATTCTCCATAGTGGAGTCTGCAGATAGTCACGGTGAAACATTAATTCCTTTCTTGAGGTGGTCTCATCAGTATTGAAGGAAAGGTAATGCTGTTCAAATCAACAGCAAAATTCAAAGTTAACACTCTTTGGATGAATGTGGCAGTTGATGTTTTTCTCAGTTGTTAATTTTCTCAGATGGAGTGCTACTTACCATGCTCAATCCAAATGTGAAACCTGTCTTAGAATGATAATTACAGTCTGTGCTCTGTGCTTATTAGACATAAGATTGATTGGCAAGGTATTACATTCTATTTTCTACTCCTGGGCCAGAGGAAGTCCATGGTGCAGCACTCTTAGGCCACATTTGAAGTCTGTGTTTAAAGGTGGTTGAAACCACAGGTAGGCAGAACCTCCAGACTCCATCCGCAGTGGTGATGAGGAACATTTTTGGAGGGTAAAATCTGTCCACGTAATTATGCCTTAATCTATCCAGTCTGCTCCCTCTGAGATTAAAGGTGCCTTGGCAACTCCCTTTCAGCCCCACACTAGGAATAGATGGAAACAGAAGACACAGCATTATCTCAGATGAATCAGGGTACCACCTCTGTATCCCATTGATGGATGTGGATACATCCACAAAAGAAATACTTTTCCCTACCTTTAATGCAGGGAAGAGTGAAAAGGAGTTGTAAAGGGTTCATTTTTTTCTTTATTTCTTTTATTTTTCTTTTTTCCCCAGCTAGTTACTCCCTTAAGAAATAAGGCAGGCAGACCTGTGACTCTGGACATGTAAATCTTGTGCTTCCTGATGGGAACTCAGTTTTGTCCCATTTAAATGTTACAATTTAAATTGTGACTCCCCTCATGGAGAGGACAACCATAGTTACTGTATATGTGTTCTTCAGAGCATGTGTCAATCTGTATTAGATTCCTTTTCCTACGATTACCATGGTACTGTAGTGCCTACCATAAAGATTTGTGTTCTCCTTTTGAGGCAGTTTGTTGTAATGTTATTTTCTATTGTTGGGGACATTTAAGAACAATCCATGATAAAATGAAGAATTTTCTAGGAACCACACTAAACAGATTTTCAGCAGTTTGTTAAATTGAGGACAGACATAAACCAGAACCTGGAACGTTAAACAACTTCTGTCTCCCTAAACTTTTAAAAACTTATGATTGAGGCCTTAATGTACTACTTAATAGTAGAGACTCTTCTTCAGTGTTAAAATATATTTATTTTATCAGAACATCCCACTAAAAAATAAAGTGCTGAGTCTAGACCTCAGCATAGATGTAATTCAGATGTAATGTGATAGAAAACTGAATAGTGAATACAAAATTCAAACTTTGGGAAGTCAGAATCAGGCCTGAAGGCAAGATTGCCTAAGGGCATGCAATAATTGTTGTTTTAACTATAGAGGAGAAATTTTACTTAAAAATTAAAAAAAGAAAATAATTGAGGTCACCTTTTAAGAATGCGATTCCCAAAGTTGCAAAGAATGACTCGCTGGCGCCAGTTTTCACTCTGTAGCTCCATAGTTATCTTTGTTATGCTGACTGTGTAAAATTTTTGGTGATGTGTCTGTAGCGGGCTGGTGTTGAGTCTGTAACACTGACACTCTGATATCTTTTCCTCCTCTTTCAGCTAACCAGCTATTGGTAAAGATCAAAGAAAGTGAGGAGGAGGGCTGACAAGAAACAGTGTATGAGAGATGCCTGCACAGCTTTAAATAAATAAAAAGGGGTTAAGACTTCAAATCTTTTGCAGGACATCTGTGCATGTGGAGCCCTGTTTGGCTGTAATGAGCTACGTTAACAGCACACAGAGCATGCTGTCGTATTTAGACCTGTATGAATCCGATCCTTTGAATATTAATGCATTTGAAGAAAATAAAGTTGTGTATCACTAGAAATACCCGGGAATATTAAAGCTGAAAAAAAGCAGGTGTGGCTTCTGGTAGACTAGCAACTCTGTCTTTTGTGTTTCCCTCCATAGCAAAATTAGATTTGTGGCTTTCAATGTCAGTGTCTAGTTTGTTTCACTTTCCAATTCACAAGAGTTGAGGAATGCATAAGAACCTCACTTTCCCTCCCTCCAGAAAAGGATAACTCTACCTTAAAACTTAACAAGATAAAAAGGAAAACTGGAGACGACAAATACAGGTTAATAACTCTTCCACAGTGAAAGATTGTAAGCCGAAGTAAGGCTTTGCAAGGTGAGCAGGAATATTTTTCACACCTCACAGAAAGTATCAATGTACTTGCACTATGTAAATAGTAAAAATGTTTGAAATAGGGGGTGCTCAGGAAAGCAGCAGTATGATCTATGAGACATGACACTTGCCACTATAGTGAAAAGAAATGACACTGGTTTTCTTCTATGTGGGCAGAGACCAGCTGTGGTTCTTTACAGGGGACTGGAGGTGAAGCACTGGATTCTGCCTTCTGAAGTCCTGTTCCCTCTAACCCCATAGAGGCAGCATGCTCAGGCCTTGTGGTAATGCTGTAGATTTTACCCCAATAGTTTTAACATAAAACTTCTTTTTTTAAATGTAAATGTTGGCTGCCAAACAGTTGACAACCTCTCTGTAAAAATATGCCCACCTAGGTTTTTATGCCCAATATTTTTACAGTATTTATATTTTCTGGTGGCTTCCTTGTTAGGTTTCAGATGGGTTGGAATAAAACTATCAGAAGCTAAGTAGGAATGTAAAAATCCTCAAGTAGGAACTTAGTGTGTAGGTAACTGAGTGTTTTAGATGTGTTGTTCTTCTAGGGTGTGAAACAACAGTAACACTATTGAGTAGTGACTTATAGTACCTAAAATCAGAAGGAAAAACTAGTCTAAAAAATTTCATAAATGATCGGTTGATGATGGACTAGCGTGTGTGTGAAAATGTAGGTTTGTGATGGTACCCTGACTTGCCAATAGTGAATGTATGAATGTTACGTAGTTTGTTACAAGTGAAATGTCTCTCAGTGCTCCCTGCCTTTTTTCCAGCTAAAATGGTAATCTAACTCTTGTGGAATTCTACATGAAGTACACTAGGAAATCTGTATGGAAAGTCATAAGCAAAGCCTGATGTCTTTGTTACCATGGGTGAGACTTCCCACTGCTCTGATATGGCAGCTCTGTTCTTGGGCGTCCTGGAGACTCCTCTGAGCAAGGCAGTGCTGCTGTCTGGTTGTCCTGGCCAGTAATGTGGGGGTCTGGCTGGGAAAAGACCTATCAGCAATCCAAGGTCATCTCTGGCTGTTCTCCCTGTTTGTGGCTTTTGCTGGTAGCTGATAAAGGCCCAAGGTCTGAATAACAGGAGCAGCAAGGGAAGCATGTGTGGCTTAATCCCATTTTTGTAATACATTCCCTGCCAAGCTGCACCAAGAGCTCTTTGCCTGCAGAGCAGGAATGGGCCTATATATCCAGCCAAACAGGGCCAGAGGGACTCATTAAACTCCTAAAAAATGACCTCAAACAGGTTTTGGGTTTTTTTTTTTTAATTCTCTGAAAATGTCACCGGTTTGCATTAGAGTGTCTCAGGGCTTTCTAGAGCTTGACTGAATTTTGGTGCCTTCTCTCAGTATCACAAATCTGCTTCCAGTTCTGCAGAGTGATATGGTCCCAGGCCGTTTTCAATTTCTTGTGAAGTAGAGTTGTTATCGCACAAGTGAATAATTGCCATCCTTGGGTAAATGCTTAAATTTGATTCATGTTTGCCATTAAGTGAACTTCACGACAGTAACAAAAGTCAAACCAGAAATCCCCACAACAGCAAGATGTGATATAGGTTGCTAGTTAGGGTCACCAGCTCAGGTGCACGCTGAGCCGTTCTTTTCTTTGCAGCGTGTACATCAGTGGTGTGCTTATGAAAACTTGGCAGTTTGTGGTTAGCTTTTCCTGTGAACGGTGAGAGAGTACTGAACAGGAGGGTCTGAAGTCACATTCGATGTCACCTGGGTTACTACTGTATTAAATAATATAATGTAATATGATAATGGAAACATTCTTAAAGATTGCTTCCCAGAACTGTTTTGGGATAGATCTCAGCATCTTGGCAACTCTCCAGCTGACAGAAAGCTTATTTCTCCTCAGCAGTGCCTGTAACCAAATGGCTTAGATTGCTTTGATGGAAGAGACGATTCCCTCCAGGGATCCAGGCTTGGCACAGTACTGCAGCTGACCTGGTAGCTGGAGGAGGCAATGGTTTGGGAAGAGGGACCTTCGACAGATCTTAAAAAGGTTAACTTTTTGCAAGCTTCTGATGAAGACTCAATGCATGGGGAACTGCTACGTTGCTCTCTTTTCCCCTCTTCGCTTGTGGGTAATTGTTTCTCTGTCCTTCTGTTCTCCATCCCTCTTCCTTTGTTCTTCTGCCCTGGTATTAGAAAGTTTTATTTTGTTAAACAGTTGAAAGGGAGATTTTGGTTGTCTTCGCCCACTAGCTCAGGGAGATCACTCTTTCTGCTTCCGTCAACACCTGAATATCTGTCAAACATCATTACTGCCATTCTTTTATTAAGTTGTGAATCTAGTTGGTTCTGCAGTCTCCCCCTTTTGCTGGTTTTACAGCAGTGTGTTTTAACTGTCTGTAGTTTTTTTTCTGGTTATATAAATGCAAAGAATGGAGAAACAGGCTTGGTTTTGGAGGTGGTTGTTGTGTTTGTTTAAAGGGACAGAGGATGCCTGAAGGGAGGCAAGACCTTTGAGAGAAGGAGTTAAGTATTAGATGACAAAGCTTACATTAGTATTGGACAAGAAGAAAACTTATTGGTTTTATTCTGCTCTTGTTTTTGCCTAATTTACACTGGTGAAGTTCTGTGAACTTCAGTGGATTTACTTCTGAAGCTGAGATCAGGATTGGCACCTCTTAAATCACTTAGGTCATGCTCCATAATTCATTTGCCAACTCCTTTAATTAGTTGCAGGTAAGCCCAGACTTCCTGGAGCTTGCTGCCGCCCCAGTTCTGGGCTCCGCCACCCGCCCGGGCTCCGGCCCCGCTCCCTCGCTCACCGCCGGACCACAAGTCCGGTGGGACGCGGCTCACGGCTTCCCCCCGCGCCTCCCAGTGCCGCAGGCAGGGGGCCGGCTCCCGAAGCTGCTGTGTGGGAGAGCCGGGCCGGTCGGTGTGTCGGTCGGTCGGTCCGTCTGCAGGGGCTGCGGGCCGGGATGAGTGACAGGGAGAGGGACATTCCTGGGGGGAGGGGGGGCGAGCGGGAGCGGCGCTGCCCTGGAGCCGCTGCCAGCGCTGGCGGCTCCCGGAGACCTGGCGGGGAGAGAGGCTCTGGAGAAAGGGAACCAGCCCGGGAAGGGGTACCGGGCGGAGGGAGGAGCGAGCGGGGCGGCGCGGGGTTGTTTCCCCGCTGGGAAACACCGCCTGGGGGACGAGGGGCGAGCCCGGCTTTCCCTCTGCGGGCGCGGTGCGTTAGAGCGGGAGCCGAAGAGCTGCGGGATCGTCCCCCCCACCGGCCCTCGGTCCCCCCCCGGCGGGCGCTGCCCCTTTAAGACCTGCTCGCCGCCAGTTCCAGGGAGAGGGAGTGACCTCTGGGCTTTGACAGCTCCCCTAATAACTAGCAGAGCCCCGGCTCCGCCCCCGGCGCGCGATTGGTCGGCGGGCCGGTATGCCGCGCTCTGATTGGCTGTTCGCTTCCCCTGAGCGAACCTTTAGAACTCCGAGACACAATATTCTGTTACATTGTAGCAAAATGGCGACTGTCATTCACAACCCCCTGAAAGCGTAAGTAGGAATCAAAAATGTACATATTCCGCGTGGTTTAAATATGAAAAAAGGCGCCTTTCCGGCGCCGGCTGCCAGCCTGAGCCGGCTGCCGTCAGCCTGCCGGCGGGTCCCTCCGCCCGCCCGCCTTTCTGCCCCAGCGACCTGCTCGGGGTTTTTGTGTGTGTGCAACACATCCCCGCGGCTCGCGCCCAAATTAACGAGCGAAAATTGCTCGGCTCGCGCGCCGGTTAATTGCCGCCCGGGCGCGGAGGGGGGAGCGGCGAGGCGGCGGCGGTGGGGGGCTGCCCGCCCGCTGCTCCCGGAGCGCAGCGCGGGGACGGCAGCGGCGACGTCCCGCGGGGGAGCCACGCACCTGACAGCGTCCTGTCCCCGCGGGCCGGGCGGGGGAAGAACCGGGGCGGGGGGGCGGACCTCGGTGCGCGGAACCTCCCGCATCTCGCTGTCGCCTCCGCAAATCTTTGCGGAGTTGGGATGACTTGAGGAGGGGGAGCGGAGCGGCGGCGGGGGGGGGGCAGGGGCACTGCCGGCGCACCTCGGCGCTTGTGCGGGAGGGAGGGCAGCAGCCCTGCGTGGAATGAATGACCGGGGATTGCCGGTGGGTGATTTGGGGCAGGAAGTCGGGAGAGGTGTTTTGCATAGGACAGGCTTTCGCTTTTCGAAGTGGAGAAAAGACTTGATCTGCGTTTCCACCTCCAGAGCGGGCAGAAGCAGCCGAGGGCCGCTGGGCGGGGGTCTGACCCGCTGCCGCCGGGGGAGCGCGACGAGAGGGCGGCGGGCGGGGGCAGGTGCTGCTGCTCCGGAGCTATTCCGGGGCTCCCGGGCTGGAAATAAAACCGATTTCAGAGGGGCACCGTTGTCGTCTTCTGGATCGCGTCCTTTATTTTCCTTGTGGTGTGCAGCGCACGCCGTTAATCCCCGAAGGCATTAGGGAGAGTGGGATTTGGCACCGGCTGGGGGACGAGGAGCTGTCTTAACCTTTTCCCGGCGACTTCTCTGCTCACGGGGGCAGCGCCGTGCTCGCACAGCACGGGAGGGGAGCAGGGGAGTACCTGCTGGGGACGCTTCGTTTGCACTTTCTGGCGGCGCTGAGTGGGTGTTTTTATACGTTGGAGTTTTCAGAGATGAAATTAGGGCTGCCAGGTTTTCCTTTTTTTTTTTTTTTTTTTTTTCTCTCCCCGACTCGACTCTCTCCGGCTGGAGTTGGAAAAACACTTGAAGGTTTTTCCAGGGATTCCTGCCGCTGTCTCTCTGCGCTCCGGAGGGAAAGGAAAGCCCGGAGCTGGGAAGGGGTGCTGACATGTTTATCAGCTCTCCCGCTCCGTCCTGGCAGGAAAACCTTTGCTTTCATTTACCCGTCCTCTCGGAAGCACCTTACAAAAAAAATCAACGGGGAGAGTGTCGGGGGGGTTAATTAAAGAAGTCCGAGCGCCCTCCTGGGGGGTGGTGTGGGGCTGAAGACGCTCTGAGAGCCGCCGTGCCCCCCCCGCTCAGGCAGGCACCGGCAGCGCACCCGCGCACCGAGAAGCGCCCCAGCGGGGGCGGCAGCGCCCGGCTCCTCACCTGGGCTGGGGAAAGCCACCAACCTTTGTGCCATCCGCCGGCACTGCCGGTAGCGAGGCCACCCGGGCTGGGTGACCGCTGGGGACCGGGGGTGAACGGCAGGGAGCACGCCGGGCAGCCGGCCCCCCCCCGCCCCGCCGGGGAACGGGACCTCGGCTCCTCGCCTCGCACTTCGTGACACCGGGGGGGGGGGGGGGGGAGGGGAACACACTCCCAGCGGGTCTCCCGAGAGAGCGGATCCCGCCCGAGGGTCTGCTTGTGCCGAAATGAAGCGGGGGCCGGGGCCCGATCCCGCTGCTGCTCCCGTCGGGGAGCGCAGGATGAGGCCATTTATAATTAGCTCCCTTCTCCTCCCCTCGCCCCTGGGGGGTGTGAGAGGAGGAAACAATAGACATCAAGTGCTGGGTTCGCTTTTCTTCTGTGTGCCTTTTAAAGTCCTAATGCTACATGGAGGAAACAGAATTGGTACTGGCTGTCTGACACCATCTGCATTTTTTATTAACAACTTGTTTAATAAAACATTTTATAATTTTCACTTATTCTTTAAAGTTGCTGATCGGGAAACGATACACATGTAAATAAATTATGCATGGGATAAATTAGGACAAAAGCAGTAGGACACATAATAGGGGAAGGGATGCAGTGCACAGTATTTTATCCTCATGTGTCCTTCCTGACAATGAAAGGGAGCTGAATGACATTTGCATTTCCTCTGTCTGCGTTTTGATTGTATCTCAAAACCCACAAACGCCCCCTACAGAAACTGGCCACACAAAGGTTTTGCTCTGAGATGGGGGACAATGTAGAGACTGAGAAATCCTAGCTCAGGTATCAAGCGGCTCCCTGTGTGCGCTTGTGCATTTAAGTGTGTCCAATAGTCAGTTTATCTCCGGCACTTGGACACATATGTGGCCTTGTTCATGCTAGGCTAGTCTCTCAGGATAATGTATGCCAGCATACTTGAGCATCTTTGGAAATATGTTACATGGAGTAGTTCAGTGTGTGGAGTCCCTTATTAATGGTTGGCACCTCCTTACACTCAGCTTGCCTCTTTCTCCGTCTTGTGCTCTCTTCTCACTTTCTGATTCTCTTTTGGTGCTTTCATCGCTTTGCTCTTCTCCCCTTCACTTCCTCTGGTGATCCAATCAACCTGACATGACTGCCTATTACTTCTGCCGTTTAATACTCTGTTGTTTACCAACATGGTGCTATGGGGAAGAATATCAGAGATCTAAGTTTAACCGATCTCTAAGGGAAAGGCAGCAGGTGTCTGGATAAACACATTCTTCTTCATTTGCAGAAAAGGCAGTATGCAGATAGCTTCGATGGGTTAGCGGTGGATTTGAAATGCTGGATTTGTTGGGTTGTTTTTTTCCACTGGTCTGTGTACCCATCTCCATACTTTTTCTTTCCATCTTCTTCTCCATTGGATATCTTAATATGGAGACATTTGAGTGATGCAGTAGAAGAAATAAAAATGTAGTTAGAAAGTATTCTGAATTACTTCAAATGTCACTCAGAAATCTCAATGGACTTTGTAAACATTAATTAATTAAACCTCTCAACACCCCTGTGAAGAAAGGATTATTGCCTTTGTTTTATGGATGGCTAAACTAGGACAAAATAGCTCAGAAACTTTCTAATTGGAAGATCAAGTCTAGAATGCAGCCGTTCAACTTCCAGTCTTAACATCCAGACCCATTTCCTCCATCTCTGCCTTATTAGTGATGTGCATATGCTACCATAATGCATTTAATGTAATCAAGACCTTGTCATTTACAGTCTTATCTAGAAGGAGAGATGGTTTCCCCCCACTCCTTCTCTGTCTTCACTCTCGCAGCTGATTTTATTTCAGGTTGTCAATTAAACATGCTTGCTGGAACATATGTTAGGCTATTGCCTTTTCTGCATGTGAGATTCCCTCATGCTGTATAGCTCTCTGCCTGGATGCTCACCAGAGGAGCTGTTGCCTTCCAGTAGTTTGGCCTTGGAGTACCAGTGCTGGTGCTCTCCCTTTCTTTTGCTCAAGACAGCCTCTGGGACAAACCAGGCTCACTCAGGCTCAATCACTAGGCTAGGGCGCTTGCATGCCGACTGTATTGTTGGATCACTTTCATGTGCTTGGGGATGCTTATTCCCTGCCAGGTGTTTGGGGACCAGATCACTGCAGACTTGTGTGTGCAGTGCTAGAACTGACCTTATAAACCCTACCAGATCTGTTCTGTCTCTGTATTCCTGCTGCAAACACATAGCAGCGGTTGGTTTTCCAATTGCTGTACCTTTTCAGACAAAATTGCCTTGACAGCCAGCTCTGACTGCTGGGCTGCCAAATGGCCATCCTTGTGATGATGGCGTGAGACACCTGTGAAGAAATGGTCTGTGCTCACATCCCTGTTTCATGTCGGCAACAGACCAGCCTGAGCCTTGGGGTCTTGTATGACAAGAGTATTTCGTTAGTGGTAACTCTGGCTTGAATTCAAGCTGGAGATTCTTAACTGGAAGGTTCCATATCCCGTTACATGTCCCTGAAACAAGCGTACGTCCTGATGAAGTGCTGATGAAGACTGATTTTTTTTTTTTTTGGATGTTGTTGCATAAGCATCTGGCTGCTGATTTTTAATATTAAAGTGAAAGTATAATGTGCAGTGCTGCTTTCAGCAGGTGGAAGCAATAAAGTAGATGGACAGTTAGGTTGCCAGTTTAGTGTTTACAAGTGATGTGGAGGTGATTTTAATGTGGCTTTGCAGAAGGGAATTTTCTTCTGCTTGACAGAACAGAGTTGTTGGGCACATTAAATTGAGTACCAAAATCTCTACAGCATTTCCAGTGTGGCTCTGATGTCACTTATAAACATATTCAAACCAAAACTGTTGTCCACATGAAAACTGTATTTTCTGTATCTCAGCACAAGCTTTCAGAGAGAATGAGGGACGAATGTATTTATGTGAAGAAATGTAAGCATAAACCCAAAGTCATTGTGGGGCAGAGAAGCCAAGTTAAGAAGACTTGAGGATATACTGGTTTGAATATGAGACTCTGATAAATCATAGAATCATAGAGTAGCCTGGGTTGGAAGAGACCTCTGGTTCCATGAGTCACTTGATCAGTTGTGCAGCGCTTTTGTAATTTTGTTTTCTTGGTGTTCCAGCCTTTCACAGTCTGTCCTGTTGTGTGGATGCGTGGAGGTTGTATCACAAAATTGTCACTGGAGAAAAAGTTTTTAAGTCATATTACTTGTGCATGAAAGCAATATAGAACTATTTGGGTTGTGCTACTGAGGCCCAAAGGTATGATTTTTTGGAGGGTGTAATAATTTCAAGGTAAGCACATGTCCAGTGGACTGGATGTAAAATGCCTGTTAGATTGGATCCACACCGTCCGAGTGGGAATAGTTTACTCAGACCATCCAGAAGTTGGTACACAGAGCAAAATGGGGCTTTGTCTTCAGTCTGAGTCATGGTGAAGGTAATGTGGCTCATCCTTTGTGTAGCCTAATGAAAATGGATTTCTTCCTCTGCTTTCCTAAAACTGGTAGTGTGGTATTTGGAGGTTGCTCTCAAGAGCAGACTTTGGCCATCTTGTTTATCTGTCTTCTGCAATTTATGACAGTTGGCTGTACCTCTCTTGTCCTGAAACGAGGCATTCCAGTGCCCCCATTGGCTGCAAATAAAGCATCTTTTAGGATTATCGTTTGCCGAGTCTGGTGTTTTCTCACTCTGGTTTGTCTTTCATGTCAGAGCTGAATTTCTTTGCTTGGTAGATCAATTTTACAATCTTGGTATTTATTCTGGGCTCATCACTGTGTTGTCTGTATGTGATGTTGCCTTGAGCAAGAACCATCCTTGTATTGTTTATCCCCGAGGACTTGTAGGAGTGGAATGAATCTGTTTCGGGAGTTGATGTTTTTCTCCCTTGGACAGGCCGACCTCTGATCTGAGGATTCCCTGTCTGGGGTGACATACTCCCACATGCAGAGAAGCAGCACCAAGGCAACATTGCTTAAGGCCTGTTCCGAGGGCTTCATTAGGACTGTGCTGCTCTTCTGGCTTTGCCAGGCAGTTTTGCCCAGGATGCAGAGACTGAGGTGTGTGAGTCGCTTCCTTAGTGCAGGTACCAGTTTTAGCACTGGTTTATTTCTTTTAAGGAAAGTTATCTCATCAACACAGTCTAAAAGAAAAGAAAACATACTTTTGAAGTACTTTTTTTTTTTTTAAGGAAAATTTTTCAGATAGAAGTGCTTCTTTCTTGTCTTTAAAAACTTCTCTACAATTTGTGGAACAAACCCAAATACTAGTGCGTGAGAAGCAGAAAGTAGTTTTCCTTTTTTCTTTCTAATTTCAAAAGAAAGAACAGAACTGCTCAGCATATTTTCACTGTCTAACCTGAGTGACATGTAACACAAATAGAAGTAAATGCTTGAATTGTTTAAAGTTCTTATTTAATAGCCTAAATTATTAGAAGTATGATACTTTTTTCTTTTTAATTGTTATATATACTTTATTTCCCAGCAGAATATATTTTAACCACAGATTCCCAGCAGATGTCTCAGAGAAGAATAATGCAGTGTCTCAATGGCTGCTGGCAAATGTCCTTCTCGCACCCCCATCCCCTCCAGTATGGGAATAGCAGAAGTATGTCAGCATGTGGCTTGGTTTTCAGGTTACCTGTCTGAGCTGGGTGGGGTCAGAGAATTGCAATTCCAGCTGCATGGAAGGGTTTACTGGCACCCCAGCACTGTCTGAGGTCTGAGGGGAGGCTTCACAGGGAGTCAGTGGAGCAGCGAGAGCAGGGCAGGGACGGGTGCTGCTGAGTGTGCACTCAGTGGCTGCGATCAGCAGTGTGTGCTTGCCAAATCCTGAGTCATTAATTTTGCATTCTGCTGAGCTGTAGCTGGGAGAGTCCCCTGCTCAGGTGTTGATGGGGACATGGACTGCATCAATGTTATTCTTCTGATGAGAAAGGCTGGGAGTGATATTTAATATTGCAGTCCCTTGTGGCAGAACTGATCCAACCTAACAGAGGATCACCTCTCCATTCATACAACACCGTGAGTTTTATCAGTCTTTGACATCTTATAAGGCTGTCCTTGCTTTCTGATAATTTTTATAAATTAATATAAAATGCCAACCGTAACATGCATATGAAATCTTAGTATGCAAAAGAAAGGAACCCCACATAACTTATAGTTTCTCTCCCTTGTTTCTTCTCGGATTCCCCCTTGTGATAAAAAATACAAAGCCTTGGTTAAGACATTGTGCTCAATTCTCTACATACAGATGGCTTCATGCTTCCCACCTTTTAAGTTTAAAAAATCTAAATAGGTTGGATGGTGCAAAGAAAATCAGGTGCAGCACAGTGAAACAGGGCCATGCCTCGAGTTGGTTAATTCCAGTCTGCTCTACCGCATCAGCTGGCAGGGCTGATTTGATCTGATCAGATGCGGGCATGCTACTTCTGCCAAAACGCAAAGTACAGTGCTTATGCTGCTTTTACGCTGTGAGCTGGCTTCTTGCTAGCCACAGGAAGATAGATTGTGCCTGTTGGAACAAAATTTCCTCTTGAAAATGTTTTGGGTGCTTTTCATGTTTTGGAAGAGTAAGTGAATATCGGTTCAGTGCTTTGTGTCACATGGCTGTGAAATTTTTGGTCTGGTTCTAGGAACTTTGCAGTTTTTAGTGTTCCTGTGGATCCACAGCCTAGTGTGATTGGTCAGAGTTGGGAGAAAAAGTGAAATGGCCTGAGGTATGGCCCAGATAGTTCACTATTGAGTGAACAGTGCTATAGGGAAACTTACAGCGAAGACACAAAGTTAGTATTATTTCTTTGAGGGAAAAGTAACGTCCATGTTTCCGTTTCCTTCAAGAGTAGTTCTGAAGAAAGTCATCCATGGATTTGTTACTGTTCAAGTATTTTGGTCCTAATGTTGTTTCCTGAGAGACTGTTTAATCAATGATGGGGACAAATATATTTTATGTTTATGATTACTTTAAAACCTATGCAAACTGAACAAGGAATAATGGAAACAATGGTTCAGAAAGCTGTTTTACTGCTGAACTCCTTTGGTCTTGGTGATGAATAGAAACTGCATCATGTTTGAGGCTGCTCTCCTCCCGAGCGTTCAGAGAAATCACTCACCAGTGTCCAATATTGGAAATTATAATATGAACCCACTTGTATCTACAAACTTACTCTGACTTCTTTTGATTTTTTTTTTTTTTTTAATCCACTAAAGGTTGGATTCTTTATCCTTGAAGCTTTCAGTTCATTAGTATATACCTGTTGATGTGAAATACGGAATAAATCAGGAGCACAGTTTTAATTCAGATATTAGTACCTTTTATAGTTGGGGTAGTGCAGGTTGAGAGGTGTGCGAGATGTGATGGGTGAGGGTTGGTGATGGCAAGACTCTGCCGTGAGCTCTTTCTGCACAGGTGTGGAGAAACCCTCTCAATTGCAGCACTGAGATACATCTTCTACTGCTTCATCATGTCTGACTGACCCTTTAATTTTTAGGAGGTGCTTCTCGGAAAAGGATGTGCCCCTCTGTTAATTTTGGTGATGTTAGTCCTCAGTGATCAAATGGCATGTGGATGAAAGTGATGTTAATACCTCCCCAGGTAGAATGGGACCCTGAGGACTTCTTGCTTCTCTCTCTTATCCTGTGCTGATACAAATGAATGGGAACTTGGTCAGGTTAGCTGGTGTTATGCTGGTGGCACACAGGCATTCCTGAGGTCGAAATCTAACCAAAAAATGTTAATGGGGGAAATATGTGGAAAACTCTTCTCAATTTCCTGTCACCAGATGTGATTTGTTTTTGCTGATAGTCTCAACTAAATGTTTTATCTTCTCCTAGCTTTCCTCTCCCCTGCCTCCCAACCTCTTTCCCCCATTGACCGCCACAAGTGCTGTCCTAGCTGTTGATTTATCAGGGCAGGCTGGCTCAGCACTGTGTGGAGATTGCTTTTAATTAACTCTCTTCGTTTTTTCCAACCTTCAGGGAGCAGCAACCCTTTAATGATTTTAATATTTTATCTGGATTTATATCCACCTTATGTGTTGTTTGTTGCTCTGCTTCCTCACATGTTCTTCCTGAGTCATTTCCCCAAATGAAATGGTTGTTTCAGGCCCCTCATACCGATGAGGAGAAGAGTTTTTAATGGCTTCTGGACAGGGAGGATGGGCTGTCTATGACCTACCCTGGATTTTTTGGAGGATGATGGGGCGTATGAGGTGATGCATTTTGGTGTTGTCTTGGAGCAAGACTCACTTCGGTGTTCTGCCTCCGTGCACAGGGAGAGGCAGCTTTGTTTCGTGATTGCAGCATGGTTGATCAGAGCCTACTGAATTAAATCTGACCCCTGACTTCTTGTATGGCATAGATAAGCCATGAGCTTATTTTCAGGGTCAGGTATGACTCTCATGTTAGTCAGGCTGAGTAGAGAAGGCACTAATGTTAATTACCTGTTGCTAAAATGTACTTAACTTCCTGTGTATGAATACAGGTCTAAAGGAGAGTCCCTCTTTACCTGCCTTTGCCTCCTGTTAGTAGCTCTGCCAAGTGAGATTTCTTCCGACTGAGCAGAAAGCAGCTCTACAAAATTTTGCCCACTTGGAAATTTCTCTTGATGTATCCTACAATGAGGATTTCAGGAGGTTCCAGCGTGAAAGAATTAGGAAAAATATACGTTACTTGTCAAGTATGTGGCACTTCCATGCCAGAGCAGGAAAATGCTTTATAATCATGCTTAAAATAAGCATCACTGTCCCTTTTGTGGGTTTATTTTCTCTGTTCTTCTGATGGGATGAATGGCACGCTCTGATGAACTTGGTGACGGTCACACTAGTCACACTCTCGACCATTGACAGAATTGGAGGTTTAGAAGCCATGTTGCTTTGCTTTTCATGTTGAGTGTTAGTATATGAGTGATGTGTTGAGAGTGAATGGGAATCCTTCCTTGGTAGAACTTCCATGGCCAAGCTGAAATTAGGGGCATGGAGGAAGAGTGGGAAAGTAAGTTGAGACTGTCTGCCTGGTTCTAGTGGAAGAAGTTCACTGATAAATATCACTGAACCATCCTTAATGACTGTTTTACAGCCAGAGCTGATAAAGGCACTGTTGGGGTGCAAAGATTTTACCATGGAAATGAACCAAGTGGCAAGTAGTTTTGCATTTCAAAATACACATGCTTCACACCAGACAGTCTGTTCAGTACAATTCATGCACTGAATTCAAAGTCATTGCTGTGAGAACAGTTTGACTCAATTTATTTTACAAGGCTACTGTAAGTATGTGTAAGTGTGGTCGTGGGTGCTACTTATCAAAATATTGGCAGCGCATCACTGCATAAGATCATCTATGTCATCTGGTCTGTGGTTTGTGTTTGTGTCTTTCCTATCTTCTTCTGCAGTCCGCTTTACTTGAAAGAAATAATTGTTTGGGTGTATTTCTTTTCCATGTCGTTGCTGCGATTCCACAGTAACTAACTCCTGGCATTCTCATCTGACCAGATTGCAAATGTGTCTGCTTCAGGTGTTCATTCTGCTGAATAGATCTGAAAGTAAATTCCCTCCTTGCCTATTATTAACTTTCTAGTTTTGTTTCCACAACTAACTTATCCACAAAGTCCTAGGGTTAGGAGAGGCTGTCTCTCCTGACACGTATTCCGAATTCCTCACTGCTAAACGTACACCATGCAAAGTCAAAACCTGGCTGGCCCTCAAAGGGCAGTCTATTTCCCAGGCTGCTATTTCCAGCTACCTTCTCCATGCACCCCTTGGAGGGGAAGAGGAAGAAGAGATGAGGGGTGAGCGCTCTGCCTTTGGGAAAGGCTCTGACCTGAAAATGGATTGCAATTCCAGCCGAATGGTGCCTTCCCTTGGTAAGAGAATTGCATGCTGGGGCTCTGAGCTCTTTGCATTAATTCCATCTCTGCTAAACTTTCCCAGTCAATTAACCATGTCCATCTCCTGCTCTAGCAGCCACATGTGTCTTTTCTGCCGCAGCAGGGTTTTTTTGGAAGAGTAACTCCCTGCAGCCTTTGCTACAGCAGTTTTCCTCCAGCAGCTTCCCTCAAGCATGGTTATCAATCAGGACCTGTCAGGTTTTTCCCTCTGACACATCTATTTTCAGGGCTGTAGGACTTTGACCTTTTGCTTTTTTCTTTATAAGTACTATTTTTTCCAATAGGGGCCAGCTCAAATGCTGAGTGTTAGGTCTTTACGCTGATACAAAAGCTGCATGAGGATTTCAGTCTTAGTGTGAGGAGATGCTGCTAAACCTGGCTATTTCTTTTGGTTTCTGCCATTTTGCCTCCCTTGGGTTTTAGTTTTGCTTGTCAAAAAGGCCCCATTAAGCTGGTCAGTAGTGCTTGTGTGGTGTTCCAGGCAACACCCGCAGTGCAGAGGTCTCCTCTGAGTAGATGGCTACCAGGACTGGATGAAAGAGTAGCGAGTTCTTGGAGCTGAAGTGTCTGGGAGATGCTCACCCATGGGGTTTGATAGAGACTGCCTTTGAAGGGAATTCTGCACATGCTTCGGGAAGAACAGTTTGGATGCTGGCACTAGTGATCTTTTGCCAAAGCACTTCAGGGGCCAAAATCATTGTACATGATTTTCTTGCATGTTGTATTACCACTAAAGGTCAGGTTAGGCAAGAGTGCCTGTTAAAGCGAGAGGCTATGTTTAATATCTTGTCCCAAGTGTGTAGGTGAGCCTGGTCTTGTTTCTAGTGGGTCGGTACCTATATCATAAAGACTGCCATCACAGGTGGCACTAATTGGTTCCTGTGTGGGTACTTTCAGATGAGAAGACAAAGACCAAATTGGCCACATAGGTTCAATTAATAGAAGTGTAGGTTTAAAAGAGGGTTCCTCGGTCTTATGTCCAGTCCCCTGGTACCATATCAGATAATCCCTTTCATAAACTGAAAAGTCCGTGTCTTAAATCTCCACTTGGACTGTTTGTTCCCATTATTCCTCTTGGGAGGGTTCCAGAACCCACTGCTCTGATGGCTGGAAATAGCATTTTAATCCCTAGCCTAGCCCTACTTGTGACCAGTTTATACCCATTTGTTCTTGTGCCAGCATGGAGTTGTTAGTTTAAATACTATTGCTCCCTCCATGTCTTCCTCTCCAGTATCATGCATTTGTATGACACTATTATAAGCCCTCTCAGTCTTTGTTTTGATATACTAAACTGTCTGTGCTATCTTTTCCCTTCCTTTGATTGCTGGAGTATTTATTGTCTTTGCCTTCTCTACACCAGCTTGGATTACTCACATTCAGCTTTCTTGAGTGTGAGTAGACAGGGTTGTACTCTGCTACAGGTGAGGTTTTGCCCTCTACAATAACTTTATTTTTCACCTCTTCTGGGAGCACCTTGCTTTTGCATTTGTTTGTGGTTGTATTGTGTTAGTGGTTCATAGTCATCCTGTGGTAAACCGATACTGTTATGTTTCTTCTCCTGTCCTTTCAGCCATTGTTGTTGTTGCTGAGATGATGATCTCCAGGGTAATAAATGAAATCTATACTGAATTCACTCCATCTAATTTTTCTTGCTTGATATTCTTAATTTCCTTGATGCCCCTTCAAGTTGTGTAAGTGGCTGACTTTTATCAGCACACATACTTTTTTTGCCAAGGTCATTAATGGAACACTGAATAAGATCAGTCCCCAGACCAATCCTTTCTAGAACTCCAGAAGTAACCTCCCTTCAATTACTGTCTCTGTTAGGACTTTACCAGTGTCCAACCTCCTTTCAGTGGTTTTTCAGTCATATCATCTTGTACTAATTCTCATCTCCATTTTCACTGATTTCTCCTTTAGTACGGTATAGTATGAAACTTTTTCTGAGAGTTCAAATAGCTAAGAAGATGTCTAGAATATCAGAACCTTATGAAAGCAAGATGCCAAGTTACTCTGGCACAAGGTCTGCATCTTGCATCTTAGTTGTTTCCTTGTTCAAGTGTGTCCTTGGTAATTTTCCACTTAAAAACTGCACTTGAGTAAAAAACTTTGGCTCAGTTAGCCTTACTGCAATAATTTGCAAGGTTTGTGTTCTAAAACAATTAGCAAAGAGTATTTTATTTTGCTTGCTATACTTCAGTAATACAGTAGTAACCATGATCTGTTTAAAGAACTTGCTAGTAGATCTATGGTTTCATGTCACAGTTCTTGGGCAGAGATTACTCAGAATTTATGCCTTGACTGCACAAATGTCTTTGTGGCTTCCACCTCAGTTATCCCACTGCACAGCATTCCTTTAGTTCTTGGCCTGTACTTTCATTATGTTTAATCTATGTACCATTCTAACTGCAAAACAGCTGAACTTTCTTTGATCGCTTTTATTTTGATGTCTGAAGAATATTACTATTTTTTAATACCTTTTGCAAGTTCTAACTCTTGACTTTGGCAGTTCTCCCTATATTTTCTGACCTTTAAGATCAATTTTTTTGCTTCTGTTACTGCTGTTTTCTCTTCCTGAAGGCTGTCTGTTTAATTCTGATGTCCTTTTCCAAGCTAATTATTCAGCCAATAACTTCTTCTGTCTTTCCATATGAGTTTTAAACAATTCTTGCACTTTTCCCTTAAAGAAATTCCCCAAGTTCTGCTGTATTCCACACCTCTCATGCTTAAGGATCAGGTCTGAAGCACTCAGGAACTCATTTGAAGCCGATTTGAATTTGGGAATTGTACAATTTTGCACCTCTTCTTGGACTGCAGAGGACTTAGTCCATGTTGATCTAAGGCAAGCAGGGGCAATTCTGCTTAATATTAAGTTGTTTTCCTTAATAAGATCATGCTTAGATGTGACTTTTAAAAGTTCATCAGTGTAAAACAATGTTGCATGTCTCATCAGAGTTGCAACCATTAAGTAAAAATCCAAATGAGTAACAAAAAGTTGAATTTCTTCTTAAATGACCTTGTTCCATTTTTCTCTGATGTTATTGGCCTAACTTAGAGAAAACTGTGTATGCATAATACATGTATATTTGTGTGCGTGCATAATATAGGAAAGAAAGAATGTATTTACAGATAGTGTTTAGGAAAATATGGTACTGTTCGTTAATCGATGTCTTGGCACTTTAAACATTTTCATATACTTTTTTCTGATTTATAGCAGCATATGATTCAAATCTTTCCCACTGGTCAGTTTCAAAAAATCATACAAATATGAAAAAATTTATATATATATACATATTTGTTTTTCTTACTAGAGGGCTCTGGGAACTTTAAAAATATTACAGCACTCTTTGGATCAATGCATATCCCAGCAAAACCTTGCATAAGTGACCTAAAATCGTGTGATCAAACCTCTTCTCCCCTCCCCATCCCTAGAGAGATATTTGTAATTAGATAAAATGAGGACAGAATATGCATAAGTATCTGTTATGCTGGGATTCCTGCCCAGAAAGGAAACTAATGGCCTGAGCTGGCCATAATCTTTTGCACCCTGTGTACTATTGACGAGGCTACGGCTTGAGATGTTGGGAGTTCAGGAGCAGATTTTTGCTGCTGTCTTATGGTAACCTTTCTAAATTGACTCTCTTCCCAAACAAGTGGGATTACACAGCGTATATTTTACTTGTCATTCATCGTCGGGGACATTTTGCTTGTAGGAGAGGACCGGATCCTTTGGTCTCATGCCTAATGCAGTGGAACTGAGTGTAAATGACTGCTTCTGTGCTTTGGAAGTGTTTCACATTCACTTTGCCCATGAAGTACAAGACAGTGGAGAACTGGGAGCAGAGTTGTGTTTTTTTTTTTTTTTTTCATTTCATCCAGCAATTATTGCTTGTCTCTGGTTCTTCAGAGGAAGGGACAGTGGGGTTCTGTGGGCAAATTCAGCTCCCTCTAATCAAAGTAAGTAGCCCCTTTGAAGTCTGTGTGACAGGTTGTCTAGTGCTGTGATACTACACAATGCAAGAAGACAGATAGGTGGCACTTTAGAAGTCTGGAGGCTGCTTTATGTACCATTGCCATTTTATTCTTTCTCTCAATGTGTGTGGTAGGTGTCAGCTCACTCCTCACAAAATTCTGTTTTTTTAGTCCTCTGCTAGATTTGTTGTTTTTGTCTTGTGACCTGACAACAGTAAAACACAAACCCTGGGCATTTATGAATCTGTCAGTCTTCCTCAGATATCCCAGTTGTTGGTAAATCCACCAATGAAAGGCTTTTCTTGGAGCAGGCAGGCAGTCTGTGAGCTAGTCTTCCTCTCTTGCTTTGCTTCAATGTCCTTAGGGCAAATGGCAGTGAAAGAGAAGTGTTTTGATAAAAGGAGGGGCAAGGTCATGTAAAAAAGCATGCCCTCCTGCACATTCCCAAGGAAGGTATCTATCCAGCATTTCCATTGCTCTGCCCCGTGTAGCTAAAGCAGAAAGTAAGAAAGCCAAAGCTCTCTCTTTTTAAAAAAAAAATTATGTCCAGTTTGGCATCTTTTTGGGTTAAGAAAGTCTGGCTTGCTCTCCTTCTCCACTCAGAGTAATTTGCAGAGTGGGAGATTCGGGGTGAATCTCTGTTTTCTGTGCTTACAAGGCAGCAGGAGCTTCTATGGCTGGGCTGGAATGTGTTGTTTCAACACACAGAATGTGAAAAAACAACTTTAGCTTCATACAGACTGTGGTTTTTGTTTGTACTCAGTCAGTGTGATTTCACTGAAGTCCAAAAAGTTATGCCAGTGTGAGAGACAAACCCAGTCTATGTTATTTCAAGACAACTGTACTACCGGAGAAAATTCCTTTTATTCCCTCCTCCACTTAAATTTTCAGAACCCCCCTCCACCTCAGATATTCAGCAGCGCCTGATGCTTATAATTTGGCAGCAAATGCTGACATCAGCAGCCACCTATATGTTCCTTAGCAGAAGTATGTAGCTTAAGGTGCAGGACAGGCAGCAGATGACATCCTAGTAACAGGGATGGGTCAGAACAAAATCCTGGATCTCAGCACTTCTTGCGAGCTTTGAAGATTGAACCTGGATCTGAAATTAAATGTCTGTAATGGACAGGATCCAAACACCCACATGCTTTGGCAGAGTTCAGATCCAAATTTTGTCTACCTAAAGAATCAAGGTTCTGTTTTCACATAGATTCTTCTACTCGTGAGAAGCAAGGGAAGGGATAAGACAGAAAATATGACACATTGGCAAAATTGTTTTTCAATACTATGTTTTTCAAAGTTTTTTCCATGAGGCGTCAGCAGCTCTTAAAAATCACAGGGAGAGCGTACAGTTGTCAATGAGCCAGAACGGTTAAATGCTTTTAAATATTTGAGTTGGGTTATTCCTTCACCTTTCTTTCTCACAAACATGTCTGGTAAAACTCCAGTAATGAAAACATTTGCTTGGGGAAGGGGATAAAATCCTTTTCAGCAAATGATGGTGCCATTTTAATCACATCATAACACTGTTAGCAATGGTTTAGGTTTGGCGTTGAATATATACACAACATTTGTTCTCTTACACAGTATTGGTATTACACAGTAAAAATGACACAATTGCAAAACTCATTTGTTACCCCCGTGCCAACTTTGTTCAGCTGACAGTTGCTGTTTGAACTTTTAAAGCAATGTTTCATCCATATGTTAATACCAACTGTACGATTAATTCGCTCCGCTTTCAAATGGTCCTTTGTGCCTTACAACCCTGCATGGTTGTTACTTCCCGGTTTGAGATACCTGAAAACCCAATTCTGTCAGATGAGCTGTGCTCATCCTGAGTGGTTCCATAGTTCAAGATGGTAAAGAGCAGCCACTGCCTTTAAGTTTCCCAGTACATTCCTGCACAGAAGTTTATAGGCACTAACTTCAGTGAGCCATTTCAGAATGGTGCTATCCAGAGAATTTTGTCTTTCTAGTGAGAGATTTGGAGCTACTCTGTGAGTTTTGGATGCCATATATTCTCTGATTATTTGCTGTCTGTGCAGAATGCTTATTGCGTAATTTCTCAGATTAGTTTAATAGCAGGGTTTTGATTTTAAAAAAGAAAGAATTAAAATCAAGAGGGTAAAAACAAGACCAAGAGCATCCATAAATGAACACTACAAAGTAGTGTTTACATAGTAACAAGTGGGCAGCTGCATGGAAGTCTCCACTGGATCACATTTAAACTAGTTTTGGATTAACAAAAAACCTGGAAAACGGGAAGAGGGAAGAATTTTGCCCAGGTGAAATGGTGCTCCCTTGAGTAGTTACTGGCTGGGAACAGACTGACGTACAGACAGACCTGCTGCTGCATCCTCCCAGAAGGTTAGAATTCAGCTGGAGGAGGCACAAGTAGATTTTATTTTAAAGCCTTTTGAATTCGTCCTTGTTCCTACTATTACAGTTAAACCACACTTTATTTTAGCAAGGCTGTTGTTTTCTGTATTTACTTCTTAACAGTTTCTTGGGTGGGAAACTTAAAATGGGTAGGAAGAACCAGTATGCAAGAGTTTGTATGTAGTCTGGAACCTGATCCCAGAGAGGGGAATCAATGGGCTTTCACACTGGGGAGGGCATTGAAGGGGATACGCTTAAAGAGATCAGAGAGGAACCAAAAGTGCTGCTGGTTCCTGTCCTGGTCTCATGAGAACAGCCCCCCAGCCCAGCCATGCAGGCAGGCCATGAGCAGCCCCCAGTCAGCTGGGAGATCCAATCAAGGCAGCTGCCCCAGGCTGACTCACAGGTGTATCCCATACCACCTCATCATGCTCATAAAAGGAGGGAGTTCACTGAGGGTGGAGTTCCTCTTCCTGCTGCTCCTCCTTCTTGGCCTGCTGCTCCTTCTGCTGCTCCCGAGGACCAGGCTGAGTACAAGCTTGTATGCTTTATGCTGGTACCTGTGCTAGTTTTGTTATTTCATTAAATTTGTTTTTATTTTGACCCACGGGGCTTCTCCCTTTTTCCCAATTCCCCTTCTCAGCAGGGGAGAGGGCATCAGGTGATAGAGCAACTGCTACAGTTTAGACCCAGGTACAGGCTGCACATAGACAGTTCCTAAATGCTGCTTACCTAGGAGTTAGGTGGAGTGGATTTGTTTTCTGACAGTCCTGCTCAGTTTCACTCAATGTTTTCTTTTATGTATTTAAAAACACATAAAGTATGACAGTGAACTTGATTGTCATGACTGATATTAGACTCAATCCTTATTTGTTCTAACACTAAAAAGTCACGGGGTTGGTAGACCTTTGCTTAGTTGAAGATTGTTTGAAGGATAATGAAAGTTACATCATAATAAAATTGCAGCTACACAGCAGGGGACGGTGCTTGTGTGAGACATTTGTCTTTCTGCTTTAAGTTGGCAGCATGCTTATATAGCAATAATTCTTACAAAATCACCCTTCAGCATGCTTACGCAGGCTATCACCTACTCTAGTTGTACTGGTGCTCCCTGGGACTGCAGGTGCCTGAGCTCTACAGAGACTTGGGGCTTCCTAGCAGTGCAGGCAAAGCTGCATTTTGCCTCTCCAAGGATGAGGGGCCAAGGTCAGTGCTATGCTGGCTATGGGGGAAGAAGACATAGGAAGAGCTGGAATGGAGAACTGCGGGAGAGCAAGGTCTGCTTCTTTTCCTGCTGGGAGGGCAGGAGAAATGGGAATGACACCTGCAGTTGGGGATCAGAGCTTCCTTCCAGTGGCAACTATTCGCACCCAGCAGCCACTGTGACACTCAGCCTGGTTTCCACATGACTTTGATAATGTTCTCCTCTAGAAGCTTTTAAAGGAACTAAGCTGCCTTAGAAAGTCCTTCAGAGGTGGAGTTGATTAAAACCCTGAAAACACAGTGAACAGCTGGTCAGGTCACCCATGGAGGCCCAGATGGGTCAGTAATTGGGTCTATTGATGCCTGATATTTGTGAATGATCTGGAAAGGAAAGTGGAGAGGGAGATGGCAAACTTAACTGGTAATACTAAGAATAATCCAGGTTGGGAAAATACAAGGTTGCTGCGAAGTGTTGAAGAAGGACCTCATGAAACTGAATGACTGGGCTCATTAAAATGACTGATTATGTTCAATTTAGATAAATGTAAATCAGGACATGTGGGGAAAAAGGATCCTAAATTAACATATACAGGGGACGGAACTTTTATTGACACTGAAGAGAAAAGTTTTGGAGTTATAATAGATCTACTTAAAATATGAATTGCATGCTCAATAATGGGGAAAGATAATAAGGTAATAATAAGAAGAAAGGGAGATGGAAAGGAAAGGTGCAGACTGAATGCTAGGAGTTACTATGAAAGGGAAGAAAACAAATATCATGACTATGACACTATGAATCCAAGGTTTCCTGCATGTTGAATACTGTGAACAGTTTGGTCTCCCTGTCTTGAAAAATATACGGTAAGCTCAAAGATGTACTGAGAAGGAAACAAGGTTGATCAACAGGAACAACTTCCATATGAGGAATTACTAAATTGATTTGGGTTTTCCAGTCTGTAAAAAGATTTCTCGCTCTGTCTATGTGAGAGACATTCATGAGATGAGGAGCATCATGGAAGAGGCAAATCGGGGTTGAATGTTCATTCCCTTGAAGCTAAAAGTTAGGACATCAAATGAGATTATCAAGAGGTGGGTTCCAAAGGAACAAAAGGGGATAGTTTTTCACTAAATATTAAATAAAGCTGTGGAACACTTGACAATGAGATGTTTACCTGGATTGAAAAAGTGTCAACTTCACAGAAAGAAAAATCCTTCAATGCCTAGTGAATAGCAAGATAACTGAATCCCAGTTTGCCAGAGGTTGAAAGGATATACCCTTATATTTCCTGCAGAATCTCACTATATCCTGTCCATATTTTGTGCATCTCCTTTGGGATTCCTTACTGGCTGAAGTTTGGGACAGAGTCCTGGGTTAGATGGACCTTTGGTCTGACCTGGTATGGCTGTTTTTATGTTTCAAGGGCTCTGGCAGTCATATAGTACTCAGCAGTGTTGCAAGAAAGGCCTTGAGAAGTTTCAAAATAAGAGACCCAGAAATGCAAGATGGAATTATGATTACTGGCTGAATAACCAGAGTTTTATTTTGTTCTTTGCAACATTTGCTCCTTCATGTCAACCCTAGGGGGAAATCTGTGTGCCAGTTCACCCAGGTCTTGCAACAACCTGAGACAACCTGTTTATTAAACATACACTTTGGCTGCTATACAGAGGAAATGGCATGATCCAGACTGGTAATGCAGAGACTTGCATTTAGTTTCTGCCTACACCATTGACTTTCTGTATATTTCCAGGCCTGTACCTTATTGTCGCTCTGTTTCCCTATGCCAAGAATAGATAAAATCCTTTATATCTCTCCTTGAAGAGCAGTTTTTGAGATTAATGGTTCTAAAGTGATAAATAAGTTCTAGAAGTTGTGAGTGAATGCAAAGTGTCTGATGTTGATTTGTTTAATGGGCATTGCAGTTAAGAGATTTGTTATCTTCAGTGTCTGTTCATAGGCCTCTTGTTTAGACTGGGTAAGAAGTAAAACCTATATTCTGATTCATTCTAGAGGGAAAAAAATCTGAATTACTTGTTTCTATACTTATTTCTTATTCATTGATTTGGGGTGTGTAGGTCGGAACTGGCAGAGTTAACCCCTGGGAAATCTGCACTGGTCTGATCTGACTAGAGAAAGCATTTTTTTTTTGTCCTTTCTGTCCTGTTGCACAGCTTCTTTTTGGTTTTGTGCTCTCTCTAGGTCACTGTTTATGGGATGTATTTTCTAGTCATGTCTCAGATTCACAATCATCGGTAACCTTTGCTCTTCCATGTGGCTCTCTTTCTGCTCCTGTGGCCACTTGCAGACGTGTCTTATAAGATATTATTTATAATGAAAGGCAGCTGATGGCACTTGCACGTAAGGTGGTTGTCCTCTTCTCATGCTGTGTGGTAGCATACCTGAATCCTGATAAGAAGACAAAGAGATGCTCTTGTTCAGAATTAAATGTATCAGAGGCCCCAGAACCTGCCTTAGCATTTTCTGCAGAGTTGGATGGTACCAAATTTTGGGGAGACATGGAAAAAATTCTTGGTGTCCAGCTGTTGCATCCCAGGTACCTGCTACTTGCTTAAATCGAGTTTCAGCAGGGAGGTATGTAGCCATCAACATAAGTTCTGTTCCTAACCTTCTCCACACACATTGTAAAAATGGAATGGATTGTTTAAGACTTTCCCTTCTTTAGACCGACTAAAATCTGTCAGGAGAGGTGACTTGAATCTGCTTGATTTCTGAATTTCTGGGAAGTGGTTTGATTCCTGGCTCTTGTTGCTGTTAGATCTGGTTGCTGTGGTACTTACGCTGCTCTGGTATAGTTGGGGTATATGGGAATTTCAGCTCCGCCTTCTCCCTTTCCCCACTCACAAGCCCCGTTTCATTCCCTTTTCTAGGGAAAAAGGCCTTCCAGTTTGCTGCGTTCCCACGTTGGGGCTCCTCCATAGGAGACCTGTCTTTATGCAGGAGTGGCTGCTGCTGTAGGTTGGCAGGATGATTAAAGGTTGCCTATTAGACACTTGATAAAGCATCTGTAGGTGTTTCCAGGGTACTGTACACATTGGGTAAAAGACATTAAAAAAATCCATGTTTTTCAGTGCACTAGCTAGGTATTAACACAGCTTTCTGTAGTCAGGAGGAAGCTCTGATGTGCTCCTTTTATGTATTTATGTTCTTAGACATCACGTTTTTGAGAAATCTTTGGAGATGAAACACAAACTTTGGCAGCATGACCAAGAAGACCTACAGGATTGCCTTTACTACTGGCATTTAAGTGCTGGGATTGCATCAGTCCTCTGCCTCAAAGCTGTTATGGGTCAGGAAGTGTGGGAGAGGACCCAGGTGGTTGTGCAAACCTCCTCCAAGTTTCACTAATAAACTTCCAGACACTTTTCAAATGAAATAGCTGAGGCTGTGAGGTTCCTATGGAGCACCGTGCTGCTGCAGAAGAAATGATCAGCTCCTGTTAACGTATCTGGTGCTTGTGGAATAGTCCTATTGGGTATGGGGATAGTCACAGTGTGAATGCAAGTCTCCATTGCAAACGTGAAGGCAAAAGATGTGCAATTGCCTCTTGATATCATGTGTCCAGCGCTTGCTGATGGATTCACAGAGCTGCTACAGGTGGCTGCTAGGAAGACGTGTGTGGTTTGTGAGGAGAGGCTTGCGGTAAAAGAAGAAATGGCATCCACCAGTTAGGACAGGACTGTCAGCAGGCATGACCTGTAGAGCCATACTAAGTCATGTGGCATGGAGCACAGGCGCCACAGTGAGTGGTCCCCTAAATGCCATTCTTTTTCCCCAGTAAGCTTGGCCTATCTCAAGGTAATGCTCAAGTGAACTCAGCCACTGCACTGCACCTAAGATTGCAATAGTAAACTGTCCGGATTTAATACAACACCCAGCCCCATACGTTTTGTCTTATTTCATTCATGCTATTCAACCTGGACTTCATTTTCACTTATACTCTAAGACACTTCTGTGCAAGTTACAGCTACTTTTTGACTTGGAGAAAAAAAACAGTTATTTGAATGATGTCTCTCTCAATTTTATGTAGTTCCCGTCTCCCAACGTCTAAATTCTGTGTGAAGGCCACCATGCCCTCTTACTCTTTGCATAAGTGTAGAGAGGTACCTAAACACGACTTAGCAAACAGTTATTCTATGCTATGCAAACAGTAACTCTGTGCAAAGGACGTTCACCCCAGCCTGTGCTGCCAGTGGTGATGCTCAGAGGGTGGTCTTGTCTCAGGCTTCCCTTGTTAACTTTAATTTTGATTGTCTGTGTACATTGCACTGCTTCACTATCTGTCCAGTGACCAAAGGCATCAAGTTATGAAGTAGAATAATTACAAAAAACAGATACACAAGAAAACACCCAGTCTAATTGAAGATATGCCTCCTTTTGAGCCAAGTACTGAGGAGTGCATTTAACACTTGAAGTGCCCGTGAAAATGGAGCAAAATATGTAAAACTAAAATAGAAAAATGAACATGAGGGCATTCTCCTTGCTAGTCTTCCAGGCTCAGTCCCACTTTTTGCTCACCTAATGTTGTTTTTACTGGAAGAATACAGAAATATTTCTAGGTGTTAGGGTATTCTATTTCTTTAATTCCTGAAAAGGCCAAAGTAAGATGAGGGAAGCTAAGCAAGCCCCCAACAAAGTGAAGTGATGAGTTACTACTGGTGAAGCAGGGAAAGAGAACTGAGAGAAGGACTGCAAGAAAATGTGTGGGGGTGTGTGTGTGTGCATACATGTGTGTGCTGCTTTGCTTTGAGAATGAGTCGGGGAAAGGATGGCAGGAATGAAGGTATCCAATCCTTTAAAAGGTTTGCAGCATTTTGACTTGAAGACACTGGCATTCCCATGGGACAGGGGAATGTATGCAGGTTTTTTTCCTCACTAAGCTCTTGGTTTCCCCGTAATTGTAATAGGGACTTTTCTAAAATGTACATTCATGTGTTGGTGCTCTCCTCATACACTAATGAAGAGTAAGGTAGTGGTGGTGGGGACAGCCTTTCAAGTCCCGTGAAGGGTGTGAAAACAGTTATAAAGTCTGGCTACAAGGTTGGGTCACACAAGGAGACTGAGAGAGGACCATTGCCTGGATTCTAAGGCAGAGGTGTTTTACTGGAGGAGGGCTGGTGGGGAAGGCTCTGCATGGGGAAATGACTGGCAAAAGGACAGTGAGGGTATGAGTAGGAAGCATGGTTGAGACATGGTAAGGTAGGAAAAGAGGTTTTGTAGGCCAGAAGGGGAATGAAGACACAAAAAGATAGACTGTAATACAAATTAAAGACATTTCCTTTAATTAATTCCTTTAAAAATTAATATTAACTAGAAATCAGTATTGTAGGTAGCTCCCACTAGGCTGCGATTTCATTGCACTAATTTTTCTGACCCAAAGAACTTACAGCTGGCAGCTACCCCTGGTCCTGGTCCCTGCTATGTAACAGGATGGGCATTCGTTAGCAAATGAAGAGCATGAGTGCAATTAGCAATCCAGAGCATTGCCTGTGAGGCCTGGTGTGGTATCCTTGGGCGTAACGTTGGGATTTTGGGTGAGAAGGCTCAGAGCTGGAAGAACTACAAGACCAGGTCCTCCTTACCATGCCCAATGTGAAAAAGTGGCAAGGGAGAGTTTGGGAAGGGTTGTAGTGGGAACAGCAGGAGAGCACTCATGGCAAAGGGGAGTAAAACAGCTTCAGAGGTAGATGCCAAAGCTGGTGACAATTGTATTACTGTTCCTGAGAGAGGTGTGAGGCAGAGACCCTTCTGCGCATTTGAGTTTTTGGAGACTAAATGGGTACCACAGCGCAGGGGATCTGATTGCTTTTCCTCCCACTGGTAAATGGAAGGAAATCCCTTTTCTTCCTATTCCTCCCACTGAAGGCAGGAAATGTGGTGGCAGCCTCACTGGAAAGGGCAGGAGACAGTGTCAGGGATACCTCTGCACCAGAGCATTGCAGCGTGGAAACAAATTGCACAAGTGTCACATTGAAGCTTGTTGGTTACTGTTCTGGGAGGAAGCAGAAGCAAGGATCCTTTTGCTCTGGCTCATAGACTTAACCCTTGGGTTGCTAAGCAGGATTTGTCATGCCAGATCAGACCTGTTATCTGCCTCATCCAGAATCTTATTCTGGCAACAGTATTTGAAGCTGGATTTTTAGTGTCTCCTAAGGGTCTTCAGTGGAAGTGTTATCATGAGAGCCCAACTGCTTAGGCTAAAGAGACACTGAATGCTGTCTTCAGAGGTGCTGTTTGTTTCAACAGATTCCCTCTCCGGTGCCATTCCCACTTCCCCTTCCTTCTCTTGGGAATCTGTAGGGACTGAGAAATATAATCCCATTATTTATTTTGCTCATGAGTACAGAATGGATTCTGTGCTCACTGAATTTGGCAAGGAGGTCCCAAGGGGAAGCCTGTGAGAGTAACTCCCTCTGGGCCTGCCTGCATGTGAGTGGCTAAACTGATCTGACCACCTCTGCTCTTCCCTGCCCTCTCAGAGAGGCTTTCTCCTAAAGTTCCTGCAGCCTTTGCATCACCTGAAAGCTTTTAGACATAACTGCCCAGCAACAGCTTTCAAAATACAGCATCACCAAATACAACAAAAGCACTTTCCCACCCTTGCCGTCAATCTATCTGTGCTAGAATAATTTGAGCAGTTCCCTATTTTGTGCTTGCCTTTTTCCTGCACACAACACCACACACACAGACACACACACCACAAATTGATCAGTAGAAATGAGGACTTGGTAAGTGAGCTTCAGCCTCTGTTTTCCTGATACGGTAGTGTGTTCACTAGAGAGCACATAAAATACTTCAGTTTGAAACCCGCCACGTTTTGACCAGGTGTTAACAACAGTACAAAGTGTGCCAAGACGGGTGAGACAGGCCTCAGGCTCTGTTGGTATATAAAATATTAGCTTAAGAATCAACTCTTTCATGTTGTCCTAAATGACTGTTTCACCCTTGCATTCTCATTTTTGCGGTGGTGAGTAGCACATACGAGGCAAACAGATTCTTTTCTTTCACATCATAGATATGAGACAAAGGGATACAAAAGCCCAGCCCATGACTCGCAAGTGCATAGAAGTGGAGTGTTGGCATCACACCATTCATCTTCATGGGGGAAGAGTAAAATCAGCTCAGTGTCAGGAAAGGTTTTCTAGGAGCTTGGCATTTGCAATCGGTGTTGCAGTAGTCTTAAGGACATCATCTTCCAGTTATAGTTTGGAATGGTGCTCATCTATTGTGTGCAAAAAAAACCATGCAGGAAGATGCTATGCAGTTTCTTTCAGAAATTTGGTGGATGGCTTTACTGCCCTGCGTTATTCTGTTCTCTGTCCAGGACAGGGCTTCAAAACTGGCATGGGACACTATGCTGAAGGCCAGGGTGGTTCTGCAGCAGGGGACCTCTGTATCCTGCATGATGTGCCTCAGAGACTCCTTCCTCTGCTGCCACTATCCTAACACACCTCCTTAAGAAAGGAGCCACAACCTGCCCTATATTTGCTTCTGTTCATTACAGACTTGGTAGTAAGGAAACACACCTCCTTACAGTCACTGCTTAAATACTACTGGGAGTTTCACTACATGCGCTGGAACTATGGGTGGGAGAGTAGTTTCATGAAACCAACTCTATTTTCAAGAACTGTGCTGAGGAATTTTGTGCAGCCAGTGAAGAGACTTACCAGGCTTTGTACTGAATCTAGTGCATGCTGGGCAGGATTTTGCATGTTTAAGTACTGCTGTGTGGCTGTGTGTGTAGCACAGAAATAGTCAAAAAAAGTGTGTAATTATGATACACCTCATTGTCCACTCTTCATGCCTTGAATTAAGGTGCTCAGAGTAGCAGTTCACATCCTCAAAGCATTGCTCCAGTTCTAATACTGGAAATTCCTGTGATGAGGCCAAGTGATGTTATTGCCATATTTAAAATTAGGGAATTGAAAGAGACAAGACAGAAGAAAAAGAGGTGAAATCACAGGCCTGGGACTTTAGAAAGATTTAAGTAAAATTTAGAAGTTGCTGGCCCCTATGCTTGTGTTAAGCATGACAAAACATGCCTCTGTCTGGATATTATTTATGTAATCTTATATGTATATTACAATTCCTCATGACTGACAGTCATCTTGGAGACAGAGCTTGTTAAGAGCCATACTGATGTGTTCCTGATACAGATTCATCTGCTTCCATCATTTCATCAGACCCTCTCGGTGACCCTGTCCCCTCGTGCAACCTAGGAAATACAAGAGTTTACCATAGTCTGAAAGGTGAAGTTGTTGACGTTCCATCTCTTCAGTTTCTGTTACCTAACAATGTTGAAGATGAGACAATTAAAATAACTTTTTCTTAATATTCTGAGAAATCACAATCTAATGTCATTAGATTGGAGAGATGAAGCCCTTCTCATGTGAGGGGAGTCTGAGGGAACTGGGCAAATTGAGGCTGAAGAAGAGACAGCTTTGTGGGAACCTAACAGCAGCCTTCCAATACTTACAGAGAGGTCATCAGGGAGATGGAGCCAGGCTCTTCGCAGCACTGCATGGTGGGAGGATGAGAGACAATGAGTATAAGTTGAAATAAGAGATTGAAAATGGGTGTAAGGAAAAAGCTTTTTCACAGTTGAGGACAGTCAAGCAGTGAGAGAGGCTGCCTAGGGATGTTGTGCAACCTCTGTCCTTTGAGTCTGACCTCACAGCTGACCCTGATTTGAGCAGGAGGTTGGACTGGAGACCTTTGGATGTCTCTTCCAACCTGAATTATCCTTGGATTATGGCAGAAATCAGTGTTCATATTGAACTTCCAGAAGGATAAGTATGCTATGGAAAGGAAGCTGAATGGAACGAACATGACCAGTTTGGAGACTGGTGGCTAGTGGCGTTCCTCAGGGATCAATGCAAGGACCAGTGCTGTTCAACATCTTTGTTGGTGACATGGACAGTGGCATGGAGTGCACCCTCCATCAAGTTTTCAGATGACACCAAGGTGTGTGGTGTAGTTGACACGCTGGAGAGAAGGGATGCCATCCAGAGGGACTTTGGCAGGCTGGAGAGGTGGGCCCATGCCAACCTTATGAAGTTCAACAAGGCGAAGTGCAAGGTCCTGCACCTGGGTCAAGGCAATCCCAAGCACAAGTACAGGCTGGGTGGAAGATGGACTGAGAGCAGCCCTGAGGAGAATGACTTGGGGGTGTCTGTTGATGAAAAATTCAAGATGAGCTGGCAATGTGCGCTTGCAGCCCAGAAGGCCAACCTTGTCCTGGGCTGCATCAAAAGAAGTGTGGCCAGCAGGATGAAGGAAGTGATTCTCCCCCTCTACTCTGCTCTCATGAGATCCCACCTGGAGCACTGCATCCAGTTCTGGGGCCCCCAACATAAGAAGGACATCGAGCTGTTGGAGCAGGTCCATGAAGAGGAGTCCAGAGGAGGCCACGAAGATGATCAGAGGGCTGGAGCGTCTCTCCTATGAAGACAGGCTGAGAGAATTGGGATTACTTAGCCTGGAGAAGGCTCTGGGGAGACCTTATAGCACCTTCCAGTACCTGAAGGGGCCTACAGGAAAGCTGGAGAGGGACTTTTTACAAGAGTCTGTAGTGATAGGACAAGGGGTAATGGCTTTAAACTGGAAGAGAGTAAATTTAGATTAGGTATTAGGAAGAAATTCTTTACTGTGAGGGTGGTGAGACACTGGAAGAGGTTGCCCAGGGAGGTTGTGGCTGCCCCCTCCCTGGCAGTGTTCAAGGCCAGGTTGGATGGGGCTTTGAGCAACCTGATCTAGTGGGAGGTGTCCCTGCCCATGGCAGGGGGTTGGAACTAGGTGATCTTTGAGGTCCCTTCCAACCTAAACCATTCTGTGATTCTATGACAGTGAGGATGGTGGAGCAAAATGTTCCTCATTTCTGAAAAGCTTTTGGGTCTCTTCTGTTGTAGTGGAGGTACACACTTAAAACAAGAACTTGATGGAAAGGCTTGTTGACAGTTTTGTGCCCTGGTACTAGCAGTGTGAAGAGTTCCTTTCAGCTTTCCACAGCTATAAAGAAGAAATCTCTTTCAGATGGTGTACACAGTTCCTGCTAACATTAAAAGCATGTAGCTCATTCTTCTCCCCTTCTCTCTCCTTCCCACCAGAAGCATTGCCTGGGGATCACTCCTTTTTACAGTTCATGGATGTAAGAAGAGGTGGAGGAAAGTCCTCACAGCTCCTTTCTCTGGGTGGAGCACAACAGCTTACAACTCGTGTTACCTCCAGTGACCATTGTTTGTGGTGCATGACATACACATTTTCAAGAAGTAATTTCTTTCCTAGACTGTATTTTTGACTAGGGTAAATGAAGACTGTCTGGGCCACAAGTGTTTGGTTTGGGGAATTTATAATACACTCTGGAGCAAGATTTAATGAGAAAAATAATGGAGTTTTTGCAAATCCTACATTTTGGGAACAGGCTAATATTAATCACTTAATACCCTTTCCATAGAAAGAAGAACACATGCAGTATGTTTAACTTTGTTAGATTTTCTTTGCTCAAAACTGTAGACTCCACTTCTGTTGATATATTGGCACTAAACTGTGTCAATAGAGCTACTTTAAATGAGTGCTGAAAGCAGTAGGTTTGGCGTGGGATAGGCTGCTGTGTTTTTGATTTTTGATCATGTATTCTGAAGTGCCAAGACTTGCATTTGATAAAGTTGTCCTTGGAAAAACTGCACTGTATGGAGAAATAAAAAGTCATGATCTAAGAAAAACATAATGCCAGGAAAAAAAAGGGTACAGCTACAGAGTAATAATAGTTGAGCTGGATAGCAATAGTAGCAATGCAATGATGGTTTCTGCCTGGAGCTCCTAATTTGGAAAGAACTTTATGAAGTCCTTACCACACTTCCCTTCACCCTTCTCTACCCCTCTTGGTGTCACTTTTTGAACCTGTTGCCTAACTCTTCCCATTTTCTGTTAAAGTAAGGCTTTTAAACTGAAACAGAACCTCTGACCCTCTCACCTGACACCTGGTAAAGGTAGATAGCACAAGACTCTCCACTTACCACTGAACACGTGAAGCTGTAAGCGGACATCTCTCTGCTAGGTTGAGGCTCTAAAAAGCTTAGCATCCTGTCTCTCTTTTTCCTTGAACTCAGAGAATACCATTAGGACAGGAAAATTGAGGCTGAGATATAAGTATATAAAAGAAGAGTCTCCTTCCTCTTCTCTGTCTAGTCAAGTTGGGCAGGAAAATCCTTATGACAATTCAGATTATGTGTTTCCTGAAAATGTTAATGAACTCTGCAAGCTGCCTGGAGAAACTAGCATGGGAAGCATGCCTAGCAGTTAGATTTCAGGCATAATGAATGAGAACACCCAACTTGTGTGTGTTGCATCCTTAGTGTCCTTGGACAGGTTGTTTAACTACTCAGCGACTCATTTTCATTTCCTATATAAGGAGACCAATAAACCTCACATGCGGTAAAGGGGTGTTTAAGGCTTAGTTGATGCATACTTGTAAAAAGCCTTAAAAGGACCTATTGAGAGACAAACTGTAATTATCATGTGCATCATGATTACCTGAGATTGCTTCTATATGTGTACACGTACATGTACGCACACAATTGATTCAAGTACACAGTCTGCTGAGGGCGCCTGAGCAGTAGCAGATTCAAAAAGGAATTCTTAAATTTGGAAGGTGGAGGAGAACTCTCTTGCTAATGTTAAATTACTTGCTTCAGTGGGAGTTGACATTTACTGAAATATTAAATTTAGGCAAGGAGGGAGTGATGAAGGAAGAAAATAAGTACTCTTTATATTTTGGTGGTTGCATGTTCTTTCCTTTATCTACAGCATGTTTACAGGCAAGATCTTACAAGACTCCCTCATCTAGCCTTAAAAAGATCAAGGGTTCCTTTATTCAAAGGAATGAGAAGATATTTTATGCTCCACAACCCTTTTAAGCCTATGGCTTCTCTCCAAGGAAGTTAATTCTAATGGTGTTTCTAGTGATGTGCCTGCTTGTCCACAGGAAACTAAATTGGAACACCCCTTTCCCCCCCATGCACACAAATGCCATGAGCACCATACATCAGGTCACTGTCACGAAGAGCTGCGTGGAAAGGGCAAAGATGAATTTTGGTGACTGTAGTTTTACGATAGTTGTTTAACTGAGAAGTGTGGACTTTGTTTCAGTTCAGTGGGATTACTGATCCTGGATGGGAAGACAAAAAGTACAAAGAAATGAAAGGTGTGGTTGAAGGTGGAGTCTTTTAGTAGGGCAGCTTCTTCCTTCTCTGGATTTCCCTTGTACTTTTAGTTTTATTGCTTCTGAGACCTTGAAAAGAAATGGATGCCCTCAAAGAAATACTGCTTTATTTTTTAACTGGAATTTTTAGATATTTTCATGTCTATAATCAGAGAATCATAGAGTCACAGAATCACAGAGTGGTAGGGGTTGGAAGGGGATCTCCGAAGATCATCTAGTCCAACCCCCCTGCTAGAGCAGGATCTTAGAGCAGACCACACAGGAACACATCCAGACGGGTTTTAAATGTCTCCAGAGAAGGAGACTCCACAACCTCTCTGGGCAGCCTGTGCCAGTGCTCTGTCACCCTCACAGTAAAGAAGTGTAAGAATGTCTGACCCATATAAATGCAGTGCTGCTCCTTCTAACTGAAGAAGGAGCTATGTGAACTCTTTAAGTTGTTGCTCATGAGCAGAATGTTGTGTGCTCAACTTATTATTTGAAAACTAGAGAAGACTAGGGAATTTTTTCACTGACTGTTTTGAAGTCTGCTGATTCATCAAAACCAATCCAGTTCACAGAACACAGCTGATTTTTTGATTAATTTCCTAAATCAAAAAATTCAAGTTGTTTTTCAGAGAAATTTTAGAACATGTAGGAACATCCCATTTTGATATTTTCTGATTTATTTTTTTTTTAAGTGGAAATTACTTAATAATTCAAAAGGTCCCAAAGGTTAAAATCACAGTGAAGCACTGTAATTGACTTAAAGACGTTTTAGAAAGTATTGTCAATTTATACAATTTTCTGAGATTTTATATTTTTGTGCTGTTGTGGGAGAGAGCAACAAATCTCCGGATCACCAAAGGTGAGAAAATAATTTCACAATCAGATTCAGTAAGTGAGAGATGTGAATCCAAGAAGCTGTAATCATAGCTCTCTGCATGTCTGTGCTGTGTTGAACAAATCAGAAGCCTGTACTGTAACTGGGACTACTGCTTCTTAGGCCCACTGTGAAGGGTTGCAGCATGGATAATCTTAAAGTTGTGATGCAGACAGATGCTTTTCTTCTCTTCAGGAAGGTTAAAAATTATGATTTTTTTTTTTTTTTTTTTTTTTTACAGTGCCTTTTTAAATGCTTGGCTTTATATTTTGGGTTTTGAGCCTTTAGGGTACAAGTATTCTCTGCAAATCCATGAGTTAGAAACTCTTTTATACCTATGAAAGCTATTGTGTGAATCACATGGCTCTGGAGCTGAACTTTGAGGAAGAACACCACATTGCACAAATTGTGAAATCAAGCCATAGAAACTGGTAAGAGCTGCTATACACTTTTTGTGATATTGCAAGTGAGTTGAGAACTAGTGGCAGCTTCTGAGAATCAGGATGGGAACTTGACCATTCCTGATTCCTGTTTACGGACTGACTATGCAGCAGGCATGTGAAAATGAATTCTTGCTTACAAAGTTCCCTGAAGTTGCGAAGAGAATGTGATTCGTGCAGATAGTCGTGCAGACCTACCTCAAACTAGAACAAAGTGAGGCTCGCTCTTGTTTGCCAGAATATATTTAACTTTCCATAACTTATTCACTTGGTTTGGAAGCTAACTTGTTTGTTTTTTCAGGAAAGGTGCCTGCTTTTGCCCCACTTTATGATGGGTAAACAAAAAATGCAAGGAAGATGAGTGGCTGATACAAGGTCACCCACTAAATTATCTGCTTAGACTATAGACCAGTCTGACTCATGGTCGGGTGAATGAGGACCAGCAGTATTTATCCTCTTCTTCCCTTTCCCCATTCCTCACATGCAAATCAGTCTTCTCCAGGGTCAGGGATCTCTTGCTTAGATTCTGATATTTTGTCCAAAAGGCTCCAGAATGGGGGTGTTAATTCATGGCGTGTTACCTGACATTTGTGGCAGGCCTACTTTCAAACCCAAATGAGTGAATGAATTAAAAACAGATTGAAGACTGTATGAGGGACAGAGAGTCAGTTGTAGGGAGGCCACAACTGGGCAGAGAATGATTCTCCAGCTAAATCATTCATAAATCAACAAATCAGTTACATCTTCATCAGAGGGTCTAGGTTCATTGAAGCTTTTCAGCAGTCATGGAAGTAAAGCCTTTAGATATGCTTGGCAGGACAGAGGCGAGGGGGACCTGTGGACACCCTGAAGATGGCCCTCTCCCTTTTTTACAGTTGTATCTAAATACAAATGAATAATGTCCTTTTCCTGCTGACAGGATTCTCTTAGAAACACATATACTTCATCGTGTGCAACTTGGTTTACAAGAGTGGCTGCTAAAGATGAGGTTCGTTGTGGAGGCGGAGGTGGGGAACTGCTGTTGATGTAGACTGAATAATGGCCCTGTGCCCTTTGGAGGGGCAATTTGGATCTCCTCACTTGGTGCTTTTGCAGCGTGCTGTTGGAATGGCACCTGCCTGGCTGCTGCTCTCCGAGCCTGATCCCTGCTCCTTCAGCTAGGTCACCCTTTCAGCTGGTGTTTTCTGTTGGGCAGATCAAACAGTATCCAGTTTTATCTGCTGTGCTTTATCTCCTGTCATGAAAATCAATTCTCCCAGCCTTGTCGGAGAATAGACTGTTCCCTTGTGAAACACCTCATGCCTTTCTCCCTCAGACTCTTACTTTAACTTGTTTATGGTTTGACCAGGTAGTTTGTTATATTGCCGCGTGTGGTTTGTACAGCTAGGCCTCTGAGAGGGAAAGAATCCCCCTCTGCCGCCCCCAAACCTGCAGTTTACATATCTTTTCTCCACCTCCTCTTTCTTCTCTCCTCCCTGCCCCCCACACCGGAAAAAAAATTCAACTAATCAACCGTTGCATCTATTAAAATATTAGTCTGTGGGATACTACATGCAAGAGCAAATCCTACAGAAACTTCTTGCACCTGCAGGGGAAATGTTCCATATACGGTATGGAGGCTGGCATAGTCTTGATTCGGAATAAAATTTAAATTATTCTGGTCGTTTTGCCACATCCTGTTTCTCTCATTTATGTATGCACTATTTTGATAACCAGCAAATACTTCTCAGTTTGCTGTAGCTAAAGATAGCCTTGAATCGTAGCACCAGTATCCTGCTCCTTTACAAGTGCTTGGGTTCTCCCCCCTGCAGAGATTGGGGCCAGCCTCAAAAACTGGGGTGAGCTTGAAGTTTCCTGTCTGGTGTTTCTTTAGACTTAGCACAATTTCATAACTGCTTTTGAAGTGTTTCAGAGTAGCCCAAACACGACAAGCTACAGAGTTTCATTCTCAGGTTAGTCAAATGACTGGTATAATCTCTCTAGTTGTTTCTTAAGTTGCAATCCTTTGTTTTGTGTGTGAGATGAAGTAGCAGGAGATAAGCAGTTGGTATGCTTCAATTTCCTGACTCTGCCTGAGGGCCTTCCCTTGTTAACTCTGTTTCTAGCATTAGGGCTCTTTTGGCATGTGAACCACTCTGTAGATCCCTTGGCTGATTTCGGCACATCTTGTCTTTTACATCCTGTTTTATTCCCCTCAGAGCTTACGTGTTTTAATACTGGAGAGAAAACTTGATCTTAAGAATACTGTCAGTGGCCACAGGAGAAATCCCTGTGTGGACACCTTGACTAACATGGTGGCTATGCCATTTCCAGCATTCTTCCTGCTGCTATCCCCAAGTACTGCAGCTCGCTCTGTAGCAACCCAGGGGAGGTTTAGACTGGATATTAGGAAAAATTTCTTCACTGAAGGGGTTATCAGACCTTGGAACGAGCTGCCCAGGGCAGTGGTGGAGTCACTGTCCGTGGAGGGATTTAAGAGATGTGTAGATGTGGTGCTGAGAGACATGGTGTAGTGGTGACTTGGCAGCGCTGGGTTAATGGTAGGACTTAATCTTGGAGGTCTTTTCCAATCAAGGCTATTCTATGATAACATGTGGTCATTGAGGGTGCTCCTTCAACCTTTGGTCATGTTTGAACGGCTATGTTGTCTCCTTCACCTCTTCTGCAGACTCCAAGAGTAGTTGGATTTAGAATTCAAAAAGCCAAGCCATGTACATAGGATTGGATAGATCCAGCTACATCTTTCAAATTCATAAGGAAGAAGGGGCATGTCAAGAAGATGCATCAAGGCCCATTGCTTGTATGCACTCTTATTTATTTGACTTCCAAATTCGTTTGACCTAAGTATATTTTGTACTGAAAAAGCGCACTCAGTCTGCTTTGGAAAAGCAGTGGTGCTATCTGCATTGGGAAGAGTGATGTAGTTTTGCCTTCATTTAGTAGACCCATGCAGCGCTCAAATATGAGGGAAAATCTTCATGAAAACATGTTTTTTGAGCCCATTCGCTGTTCAAGTGAAGTGTTGAGTGGAACTTAGAGTTTACCTTGATCTGTTAAAGTGTGTTAATAGTGTAAATGCTTTGTATAGAGCTTTGTCTTGGAAGTGTTTTCCTAATGAAGAAAAGAGGTAGAAGGTTACAAATCCAGTTGAATAACTGGCAGAGATTAAAGTGGGAAATGGGCTGCTGAACGGTGCTCCCCTGCTGAAAAATCTCAGTCTGGGCTCCCCACACTGTGCAGTTGGTGTGCATGCTCAGGAGCTTACTTGTGCTGTTGGACCTAGCCTTTGTGGCTATAGGCCTTGTCTTGAAACTGAGATCTAGTTAAAATTATTGTTTTGTTACTCTCAAATTTTCAGAATGACCAGGCTGGTATTTTGCGCAGTTCTGTCACACTTCTTGCAAACAAAGTTCTTCCTGACATTTGACACTTTGAGCTGTTCACATAATGTGTGTTAAGCTGAATCAGACTTTGGTCTGTGCAGGCTGTTGTGCTTCCCGAGACAGATGGAAAAGATGTATATTTTAACTAGATACTTACAAAAGATTTTCAGAGGACAAAAGTGATAAGCAACTCCTTCAACAGGCTTATAACTTCTTTGTGTTTCTTTTCCTTGGTCTATCTGGAGATGCTAACCATCCTAATACACTACAGACATTTAAAATTGGACACAAAATAACTTGGCTGGCCAATGCCTGATAGTGCAGAATGCCTCAGCTCCCATGTGGCAGCTGGGAGCCCAGCACCAGGCACACTAACCACTGTCATCAGTTATTTACTATTTGTAGGTAAGTAGCATCCGAAGTAAGGATGAAGTCAGACTGCTCAGGTGAGCAAGACTTGTATTTTGGGGTGCCTTGTTCTCATCAGCAATCCTGGAACTACTCAGCTAAGCGAGGCTAATAACATTTGGCTCTGTGTGAAGAGTTGTGTTCTTTCCATTAAACAAAACGTGACCTCTACAGGTTCTCCTTTTCTGGTGTAAACACGATGTCTATACCGACCAGGGAGCTCTGTACTAGTGCTGCGGATTCCAAATAAAGTAATGGTGACAGGACCCTTCCCGGGAACTCACTCTGCCAAATTCATAATGCAGCAATGCAAGAAAATGAACTCATTGGACCAGATCCTTACAACTGTTCTAAATCTTGGTCACCTTACGGACTTTGCTGGAAGCATGCCAGCGTACACCACGAAACAAATGGGATCATTCTCCTTTATTCCCTACCCACCACCATGTACATTTTATTTTAATTTTAGTATTTATATGTGACCGATGCTCGCTCTTGGAGGAAATCCTTTGCTTGCCTATTTTTTTCCTCAGTGGTGCTGCTGACCTTCTGTGAGCAGTTCTGCAGGGTAGAGATGTGGTTTGTTCCCAAGTTTCGACGCGCGTTGCCCACCCCTTCCCCCTCCTCCTCTGCTTTGTGGAGCAGATGGTGCTAATTCCCGCAGTGGCACTTGATGCAGCTGAGGTCTCTTCCCTGATGCCTCTACTGTATCATGCAAACTCCCTGTGGTCTTTTTGGAGAAGAGAACACACAGTTGATTATTGTCTTTTGTTTATGACTTTTAAGATGCTATTAGGATTATCTTTCTTTTTGCTGCTCTCTTCCACCTCCCCTTCCAACCTGGCCCAAAGATCTTTGGTCTGAAACTCCCTGCAACTTACATTATTTTGCATTCCTACAGACCCCCCCCCACCACATGTTTACCTTTGTAAAGGTTCTCCCATTTTGATTATGTTTACATTGTTTTTCAAGCAGAAGTGCTGACTCTTTACAGATAAGAAAGGTCATTCTATTGTTTTCTGTTTCAGTCTAGAGGCTGAAGCACCACTAACTGCCATTTTTAAATAGCCCCTTCTTTAGTGCTCCTTTTCTCATCATTTGGGTCTTCCCCTCTCTTGTATTATACAAGTACAACATAATGATTGCTAAAAATCATGTTTCTCTCCACTGGGCCAGCAATGTAGCCCAGCCCACACCTCTCAGACTCACTGCGATATTCTTTGGTCCCCTTATATTCCAGCACCACATTCTGTCTCCAATGCAAGTGCATTGTGCTCTCAAGACCTGTCTGATTATTTTCAACCATATTCTTTCATCTTTACAATTAAGTGGTTTTATATTGGTGAAATCAGGACTAGAATTTCACTTAAATCTGATTGCTTTATTTCTTGTGCCAGCTTCTCTCCAAATTCAGCTTGCTGTGTTGGTTCAGCATTCCTCCTGCCATAAATGTCTGTGCATTTTCGTGTATCGTGTAATGATGCTTCTCCAACCCTGTGCATTGTGCTACTCAGCTTTCCTCCAAACCACTCACAAAATCCATTCCTTAGGCTAGCCTTCCTTTACTGTTCTCCACCCTCGCCTTTTATGCCAGATATGAAGCCAAATCCTGATGCTCCTGAAGTCATTTGAAATGTTGCCATTTGCTTCACTGAGATGATGACTGAGTTCACTGTCTACAGATTTAAATATTATGAATGGGGGGGAAGTGAGGAATGAAGTGACATGAGAAAAAGATTCATTAAGTTCATTACACCCGCTGAACAGATCCTGTGAGCTCTCACTGTTGTGGTATGTGTCCTACTGTGCTGCTGTTTTTTGTCACCCTTGCTGTGCTGTGCTTAATTTAGATTGTAAATTCCTCACATCAGACTCTTTCTGTTTCATTTCTCCTCAATGTGGTGTGCCCACCTATGGCATTGTGCAAATGCAGTAACTCATGGAGAAGATGTAGTCTCCTGAAAATTTTACGCTGTTTAAGTAATTTAAAAAAATAATAATAAACAAATCACCTTTTCATAGTACCAAACAGGAAACCTCTGAGCAGCGGTCAGGATCGCAGTGGAAAGTCTAGCTTCACTGTGTGACAGGACATGCAATGACCACAGTAAGGGGCAGGACAGAAGGAGGAACATTTTGTTCATCAGCTTTGTATCTGTGCCAGGCTGAGGGGTATAAGTCCTTAAAATTCTTTGCATGGTCAGATGTAGTTTTCTTTTGAAAATATGCATATGGAAATAACCTTGGTAGGGTCTTTAGCAAGTACTCACCCTGGTTCTGTATTATGAGAGAGGACAAGCAGCAATCTGGTGTTTTTTCTTACAGTACTATGTACAGTCTCCTATATCCTGTCAGGTGAATCCTTAAAGGCCTGAGCTGTCCTGATGACATAATGTTTTAGAGTAGGTGTTGTTTTGTAGAGAGCGTTGGGTTTGGGCCAGGCAGCCCTAATGATGTGCTGAGTGGTGGTTATGTCCAAAATGAAACAGGCAAGAAGTGCTCTGTTCAGCTGGAGCTGGGGGGGTGGGATCGGGCACAAAGCAGGCTCTTTCTGGTGAGCTGCATGACTGCTGTTCCCCCCCTTGTTCATTAGTAAGTGGCCTGTGGCCTTCGTGAGAGACAGAGCAATATATTCCAGTTACATCAAACTCTGATACTGTCTGATAGCAATAGCACGATGGATTCAACTTTGTTTTGCAGATATCGCCAGCTAATTTCATTCTTAATAAAGTCACTGGCTAAACAAAGCCAACATTCCTCTCTGATATGTGTGAGATTACTTTTTCCCCCACTCCTTTTTCTTTGCTTAAGGTTCACTTTAAAACACCAAAGATCTGATTCTCTTCTTTCTCCTGGATTTCACTGGTTTAATTCTTGTAACTTGCACAGTTCTCTTAGTTTAGAGAGGTGATAAAAGAAAAACAGTCTCTTTCATGTCATGTGACAAGCCAGTGGTGGCATGGGGCACTGGGAGAGAGCTGCTCTGAGCGTCAGCTAGCAGCGAAGGTCTGTCTGTCTTGCTGCATCTGTTTCTTTGATATTTGAACAGGACTCTTTTGAGACAGTCTCTGTCACTCTTTAATTAGCCTGTCACTCCAGGGAGTGAAAAAAAAACCTCAACAAAAAAAACCTGGGACAGGAATCTCATCTGGCTTTCCTGGATGACAGGGCACAACACAAGGCTGGTCAGAGAAATATGTATTTAAACAAATTGCTCCACATTTACACATTAACCCTTGAATGAGTGTCTTGCGTTCCTTAAAGAATCTGCTTTGTAATTGACTAATTTCCTGTCTTTTGCTAAGGCAAATGAAGGAGCATGTCTGGGAGAGTCCAATCAGTCATCTGTTTCTGCAGTTATTCTTCCTATCCTGCCTTTTTTTTTGTGCTAGAAATCCTCCTTTAACCCACTCCCAGACAAGTCTCTCAGAGTAGAAACCTGTTCTGATCATTCTTAGTATCCTGTAGTCTAAGAAGTAATGGTGGGAAGCGGTTTCAGGCAGGAATCTCAGAACATCTCTCATAAGTGTAAAGATGCTCATGAGAATAGCGGGGAAGGGAGGCTGCTGTTGGGGATCTACAGCAGAAAGACCCTCTGCCATATGCTGTCCTCTAAGGATGCTGGTGAAAGCACTGGATGGCTGATTGGGAATTTGTGCATTTCCACATGATGGGCTCATGTGTACCTGAGAAACAGCTTCACTCGCTGTCTTTAGGATCTCCACTGGAACAAAAGGTATTACAGGACTAAGTAAAAATTTTAAACCAGGCTGCGATGTATGTCCTGCTGTGTGGGAGATGAGTTTTAGCGAGAGCCAGTCACAAGCTCCAGAACATGTTTCAGCCAAGGATAAGAATGGCCATAGTGGGAATTACAGCAAATGCAAAACACAGGCTTGGTTATTGTGTCAGTCACTTCTGAACAGTCAGTAGTCCATCATTTAACTCTTATGAACATGTGCTGCTCTCTTTGCAAGAGACGAGAATTCATGTTCTCAAGTACATAGCTCTGTTACAGTGCTTTCACCTAGTATTTTTAGCTAATGCAACAACAACTCTCATACTCTGCAAAACAAGTGCTGAAATCTTATCATGTACCTTGATTTTCTTCCTAAGGTCAGCTGCCACTTTAATGTCTCTACAACCTTGTTTTTCCTGCTAGAATAGATACCTACCAGTTACACTGTGTGAAATCTCATTTTGTTTTGTTCCTATAACACGGTATTTTCTCCAAACAATATTTAACTAGAGAGTTTGTCTTTGGCATAACTCTGACTTTGCTGGAATTGCAACAGAAACAAATTTTGTCTCTAGAAACCAAGTAATGGATCAAAGATTTATAATTAGAATATCTTGTACCCTGTGGTCCTGTAAATGTTTTCCACATCAGAGGCAAGGTCTTCATTAGGATAAATGAGATAACATGCTTTATTTCAGGCTTGCTATAGCCATGTAGGCTTTTTTCTCTCCCCGTTTACACAGATTTAACTGAAGTTCGTTCTTGTTGCTGGAGTTTCAGATCTGTTGACTTAAATCTCCTTCCTGATGAGCCTGTCCAATATTGTCAGCAGGAAAGGAAACTTTCCCACAGGCTGTCCTGCCAATCTAGACCAATACTAGGCCTTGAATATGTGAGATAACTGGATTCTTCTTATTCTTGCAGTTAGAAAGTAAATTGGTAAAGAGTTGATTTAAGGTAAATCAATGTATTACTTATCTAAAGCAAAATAAACCCATATAGAAAGACATTGAGTTAAAAACATACATGTTTTAAGCAGTGTAGTTAGTCTAGAAATGGACATCTTCCAGTGAGTGATGTTGGAATTATAACTTATTATGTTTGTGACTTCTTTGCTTCCAGAAATTACTGCTGCCCCAGCGTCCTAACAGAGCAGTTTTTGTGCAACTGCTTTCATTTCAGGTGGAATCAATTGGTTTAGTTGTGACCACTGGTTTAAGCTCTTCAAGCTAGCCCAGTTTGTTTTTCTTGATGCAAATCAGGAACTTCCTTCAACAAAACTGAGGCAGTAACCTCTGATATGGTGGTGCTGTAACCATTGGCACTGAATCTGGATGAGGACTGAGGTGCACAGCAGAAATTGGTACCATTTCCTTGCTCTTCAGAAATGTTTTTAGCACGTGGAGTCCTGAAGAAATAGGCTCACTGTTGTTCAGGTGCTCATGGTATCATCGTATCATCATCTGACCACTACTGACTGGATTTAGACTCCCAAGACACTGTGAGGATGCAAGTTTCATGAAATGCTCTCAAAGTATTTCTCTCTGGTTTTCCCCATCCCTCTTTATTTAAAAATGTGGCTGAAAATCACACATTTTGTTAGTCTTCACTACAAATCTAAATGTCTCTGAACTGGGTCTTTTCCTACTTCAGAAGGATGGTATTACTTGCCAGTAACTCTTGTTGCATCTTCATAGCTACCTATGAACCACATATAGAGAAAAAATATAATGATCAAGGTGTATGTTGACCTGAACCAGTTGATGGTACTCTAGCATCTAGCAGAGAAAGCATAACTCTGAGTTCATTGCTCACTTTCCCCACTGATATAAAGAACAAAAGTTACAGAGGCAGTTGTACAAATTCTCAGGATTGTACTCTACATCAGGAGTGCCCTTATTAAGAGTATTACAAACAAGTTCAGATTTTATAGGAAGTAACTTGAGCCTTTACTAGAATTGAATCATCTTGGATGACAAATTTCTGAAAAGTAAAAATTTCCTCCTCTATCACTTTCACATTCCAGCTTGTAAAAAGGAGTAGAAAAGCCAAAATAGAGTGTAAGTGCTCTTGTGGGATAGTGAGCCTGCTGGGAAGGCAGACGTCTCTGCTGTCCCGGAGGAGGGCTGTGCTCAAGTGGAATCTTAGCTCAGTTGTGCCAGACCAGGCAGTTTGTGTCCAAATTGCAACTGAACCAATTTGCTAGTGAGATTCCAAGGTGGCTGGCTAGAGAGCTGTAATAAAACTTCCCAAAGCAGTGAATTAGTCCCGAAACAATTAGACAGCTTTGTGTGCCTGCCCCGAGTTGGAGAGGAGGCTGTTTATTTTAGTTCACAGAGATATCTATAGACCAAAATTTAGTTATGGATTTCCTATATAGGGCTTATTGAAACTTGAGTATATGTACATTATGAAATATTTGTAAGGATGGTTACAACATGGAAACATGTTGTCTGTTTCTGGCTGTACAAGTTTTGGAGGAAGAAGGTGGAAAAGTACTCTGAATTAGAGGAATTAAAGGGACTACTAGCATGAGACTCAAATTCAGTAGAAGACTCGGACATTAGATTTACCTTTTACTTGGTTTTTAATTGTTTTTCTGTTTTTCATAGACTTTTTTCTTATCTGTTCTGTATGGAAGGTGTGAAAACCAGTGAGATCCAAATCTAAGCAAGGAATAGTCAAAACTGCAGTGTAAGCAAACAGAGGAGAATTAGCTTTTTTTTTTTTTTTTTTCCCCTAGTGTCTTCCTTACAGTGACCTTCAGTATGACTTATGTTAACAGGAGGTTAAAAACCTTCTGATAGGAATGTGACTTTGAAGTTGGTCGTGTTCCCTTCACTGAAAGCTTTATTCCAAGAGACCCCCAGCCTTTCCACTCCCCTGTAGAGAGGCCTGGCACTGCTGTGAGGTTTTTCTTGTGGATGGAACAGAAGGTGAGTGCTTTTCCCAGAAGAGTTCCTAGCCTAGTCTGAGCATTACACAATCGCCACACAACTCCTCTTCCTTTTCCCCCTAGGAATAAGTTTCTCCTTTATTTTCATGAGGTCATTCACTGCTGATTCTAGTCAAGTGTGGTCTGCCACTTGTGTGCATTTTACTCATATGATAAATTCTATAGTATCTCCAGCAATTATGGTGTGTCAAGACCTCCACCTCAGAGCTGATTTGGGCATCTGCACAGTGTTCCATTAACATCAAGTTTGGGCTCTGATTCAATAGTGACTCACTGAGGGCAGAGCATTGCTTCATGAAGTACCAGCTATGCACTCCATTCTGCCTGGGGTTTCAAACTAACTCACAGAAACACAGCCCTCCTTCGAAATACATGCCCAAGTAGTTCATAATATAAGGAGGGCAAATACTGGGGACCAGTAACCATACTGGTGAGAAATCTTTTATAATTGCAGAGCATCCCAGCAGATTCCGATTTATGCCTGGAGCCAATGGGGCTTTGGCAGTTAGAGGCTTGTTCTGAGAACCCTTTCCTACCCGTGACATACTTGACTTCACCGATGGTACCTGGTGGTTTATCGGATGCAGTGTGAGCTGATCCAGAAGTTCTGTCTATTTGTTTGTTTTAATGTATCAGATAAGATTGTTGAGGCTACCAAGAGCATTGGAGAGGAATATTTATTTATTTATAGATGCACTGTTTACATATCATAGCTTGATGATATGTAAGGCTGAACTCATTACACTTGGACTGAACATGTGACTCTGTAGTTATCTGCATCACACTGGAGGGCTGTAGGCCAAGGCAATATATGTCCGTACTCTGAGCTGCTGTTGTATAGCTGAAGCAGTTGTTCTCTTTCAGTTTGTCTTTGCATCTCTGCTGAAAGTTAATGTCCCCTTGGTGCGCCAGCTAAGCTCCTCCTTTTTGATATCCGTTTAAAAATAATTTAGATTATCATAAATAATTTAAGCAGTAGGCCTCTTTACTTGAGTTTATCTCAACTCGTGAAGGTTAGGGAATACTTGCACAAGCCCTTTGACTAGCAGCAAGGGTGGTAACTTCTGGCTGAGGCCTTGGGGGATTAAGCGGGAAGTAGCAGGCTCAGTGTACCATGGTGGCACTTAGAGGACATGTGAGAAAGGCATTTCCCTTCATAGTTCTTTATTTAAATCCTGTTTTGCCTAAGTAGTCTCCACTGGCAGCAATGTTAATTGAAATGGAATACACTGTTCATAAAGGTTTCTTTCTGAATTACCTTTGTGATTTAGTATAATGGGTTTCTGTAGTATGTAAAGGAGGAGAAAGGGGGTAAAAAGTCAAAGCAGACGCATTTCTGCTTCTAAGCAGAGTGAATCTCCATCCTATTCTGCTATGCTGCATCCAGTGTGAATAATATCACAAGGGTTATGCCTGCTGGTTATGGTTTATTTCAAGAGATACTTTTGCTGATATGTTGGCAAATGCACAAGAGTAACTGTGTTGCCTGTTGACATGGCTTATGAGTGGCACACAGATTATCCATTTGGAAAGAATTTGTGTGCTGTCTCCCTAAACACTGCCTCTTTCTTCTTTGGGGGCTTTTCTATTGGTGTGCCTTCACAATGTCATTTAGGTGAGCAGGGAACCACGTTTGGGCTAGTGTCAAGGTTAATCTCTTCATGAGAAATCTAGCCATGTTTTTTATTATCTTTGTGCTTGAAAGTACGTTAATGACTTGCTCGCATACCAAGCAGAGAAACTGGACAGAGTGGATAGAAGAGATGTGTGGTTGGTAGTGCAGGATGTGAGAAGAAATTTGAACTTTGCAGCCTCATGGAAAGCCCAAGGTGGCAAGCACAGTCATATTGACTAGTCTTGTCCTCTTCAGAGTGTCTGTATTATCACACTTTATTTGCAGCCTGGATGGCAGAAACTTTGAAGAGTAAAATGAGACTGAAATAAGAAGTTCATGACTTCTGAGGTTGAAGGTGAAGATCCTTCAGAAATGCTGAAACAACAGAGACAACACCTATAACCTTGCTGCCATCTCTTTCCAAATATGAAAAAAATGACTGGATCAGTGAAAGATGTGTATGTAGAACTTGCTGACTGATGATGTAGGTCTATAATTGGGTCAAGCCAATGCTGCAGTCTTGTCCTCCAGCTGTCCCTGACTATATTTCCCAACCCCAACACTACCTTTTCTTGTACCAGCCATGGAGTAGTTCAGGCCAGAGAACCAATTGCACTTAAAACCTTTTTTTTTTTTTTTTTTTTTTTTAAAATCCTTGTTCCACATTTAGTGATTATGAGAGAGTTTGTGCTGGCATGAGGAGGAGAGCAGTGTGAGGGTGGGAACAGTGGCAAGAGAAGAGTTGAGGATGTTTATTTTAAGGTCAGTGCTAGCTGTTGCTGGCTTAAACCGATTGTGGGGCTGTGGCATAGAGTGGCCATGTAGTAGGCAGGGAAGGAGATAAAGGATGTCTGGTTGATTAAAATAGTGCAGGTGTTAAAGCTAATGTAGCAGGTCCTGTGCTTGGAGACGGTTCATGTCCTCCCTGTGCCTTCAGCTCCTCTATCAGCAAAAATGCAGATAACTCCCTCAAGGGGCTCCTGTGGGGTTTGATTCAGTAAAGCCCTCAGGAAAAAAGGAGGTTTATAGAGATAGGCAATGTTTGTAGATTGTAACCAGGTGCCTGTGCTGACCAAGAAAGTTTGCAGCATTTACACATGGCTGGGAGGGTGCAAGTTTCTCTGGCCTGGTGCAGACCTTGCTTCAGAAATGCAGATCCTGGCTTTATAAAGCTGGGTTTGTGCTGCGTGTTCCGGCCTGCAGCCTCCAGTGATGAAAACCAGGGCTAAAGCAGTGTGTGTTCAGAGAGACAATGCTTGCAGGGAAGGAAGTGCCACTTTGTCCTCAGTGATGTTTGCTGGTTGCAGATTTGTCCCTGTGTAAGTGGCGGAGTGTCAACTTTCACCGAGACTCTACCCTTAAGTAGATCGTATCAGGTAGCACCCACACGTGCATGATCAGGGAGATGGTACGAAGCAATTGACCTAGCAGCCTCTCAGCTGGGAGAACAAGAGCGGAATGTTGTTTGAAAGGTCCTCAGTAGTGAAATTTGCTACTGGTTGCTTCCTTTTGGTGTGTATATCCCTCAGCCCTGTCTAGGTTTCAGATCCTCCAGAAGGGAAAGAATAAGCCACCGTGACAGCAGGGAAAATTTGTTGATGATGCTGAGTGGTATGAAGAGGTGCTGTTTAATTTTATTTTGAATGGGGACTATTGTAAAATTAATGAAAGTGCACAGAGGTCTGGAAAAGGGGCCTACCTTCTTCTCACTTGCTTCCTTGTAGCTCCGCTAAACGCACATCTTTCTGATTACTCTTGGCTTTCCCCACTAAAAGCTCACACATGCAATAGTTTTGTTTAAATCTGTTTCTGTTAAAGAGGGCAAAGAAAGAGAGATCATTAGGTCCCCTAGAATGCGTTAGATCTAGAGCAAAAGCTGAAGTCTTGGTTTTAAAAGGTTGATTCTTCGGTTTGCTGCCATGTATTTCAAACGCTACTGATCAGTTATGTCTCAAATCTTGTGTCATTTTACTATTTTAACATATTCTTTGGTCAAAAACTGCTCTTGAACATAATGTTGACTGTCATAGAATCATTTAGGTTGGAAAAGACCCTTAAGATCGAGTCCAGCTATAAACCTAGCACTGCCAAGTCCACCACTAAACCATGTCCAGAAGTGCTGTCTCTATACATCTTCTCAATACCTCCAGGGATGGGGACTTGAAGTGCTGGGGTCTGAACCCCAAGCCCTGAATTAAGGTTGACATATGGGTGGTCCCCATAGTCCTTTAAGAGTAGGGGATGAATTTGCCTTTTGGCTTTCCTCCAAGGTGTGGCCGGCCTTGTAGGGAAAGCCCTTGGGTAAACAAGCCCCAGGTGCCCCACATTGGGTAAATGAGTGCCAGGTGTCCTGCTTTGGGCATAAAAGCTGGGACCACTTGCAGGAAGATGGAGAGTCTGTCTGTGAAGTGGATGCACTTCACAGAGTTTCCTGTTGGGGAAGGACCTCCTGGCTCCTCATGCAACTGGACCCCAGTCAGGTCTGGCACCTGCAAATGCGGGCTTTGTGGGGAGGCAACATGGGGTTACCTCTATCGTATGTGATCACCCTATTGACTTGGTTGTCTCCCATTTTCTCTATGGGATACCTTGTATCTTTGTTTGTTCCATCTATTATGGGTTGTGCTATGTCATTCCTGGGGTTGCTGGGGTTGATGTCTATTATTTGTGATCTGACTTGTTTGTACCCCCAGTGATCCCCTATATACTGACTCCTTTACGCGCAATAGAATCTACTTACTGGATTGTTTTTATGCTGTTGGCTGTGTCCTTTGTACTGGGCCTAGTAATTGGCAAAACAGGACTCCACCACTGCCCTGGGCAGCCTGTGCCAATGCCTGATAACCCTTTCAGTGAAGAAATTTTTCCTAATATCCAGTTTAAACCTCCCCGGCACAACATGAGGCTATTTCCTCTTGTCCTATCATTTGATACTTGGGAAAAGACACTGACACCATAAACTAGCTTTCTCATGGAAGATTCCTTTTGTCTCCTTTTATCTATCAATCATATAACAAATGCACTTTTACCTTCCCTTGGTCAAGTAGAGAGGCCATAACAATACTGTAAGCATGAAATTGTGTTACTTTGCAAACAAGTCCTGTAACTTAAGTGACACAACTTTGTGTCTGCAGCTCTTTTGTTCTGGAGATGCTCCTGTCTTCCAACACTCTGCATGTGTGAGTGGAGGGGATGTCAAATACATAGTATTTGCTGTACTTTTAGTTCTGGCTGTTCTTTGACTCTACATTTTAGCACTTTTTCTTTAATGTTCTGATTCTTGTAAGAACATCAACTCAAGTCAGAGTTCTGTCTCAGAACAGCTTGTTACCACTAATTTAAAATAGTTCCTGAGATGGTCTTACCTCAGAAAAAAATATTTTACTGTTTTCCCCCACAGGCTGTTAAATGAACAGCACTTGGCAGCACTTAATCTAATGGCATTCTTTGAGCAAGTTTTGAGTGTGTGCAGGAACAGCAGGCAAGAAGCAAAGGTACAAAAGTTCTTGCAAGAGGAGATGGGATGAGAAGTGTGGGGCATTCTGCACGAGGCGCCCGCCTGGGGCTCTGCCAGGCCCCCCATGCCTTACTGTGCTGCTCAGCCAAACCTGCCCCAGCCCCCAGTTTAGTAGGAATGCCGAGTAGTTGGTCAGCACTTTCAGTCCTGGAGGTTTTCCACATAACAAAGCCTGTGGTGCTTCTGGGTGAGCTTTCTCTCTGGTTCTCATCTGATTTAAGTCAAAAAAGGTAATAGGGATGGAGTGATTTCTGCTGAAAAAAAAAAAATGGAAAGTATGAGAATAAACCTACCAGACATTGCTTTGACCAAAGCCAGAACAGGGGCAAGAGGAAGGGAAACTACTACTTCTAGGAAATCAAAAGACATTCATCTAAAGGCAGTCCTGTGCATCCACCTGGCAGGAACACACAAGTTTATTTTTGTACTGGGAAGCTGTTTTTGGATCTTTGAAATGTAACCCTTGTTATGGCAAGTCTGGGGAGTTTGCTGAGTATCAGACTGCTGAGGAATTTGCTTTGTTACATTTTTGTCTCCTCCTTTCTTCTCCTCTCCACGGAAGACATCTTTTCAAGCTTCTGCCCCCTCCCAAAATACCATAGTAACCCACCAACTTTGCCAGAAAATGCTTAGCACATTAGCAGATTTAAGTGTTATAGTTGTAATCACTCCGAAGGCCACAGAGCTGCATAGATTTCGTTCCAGTATCCTTTCCAGCTGGTGGCTTTTTGACAACACTCAGTGGGCAGAGTTACAAACTGATGAAGCCCGTGGTACAGATGAAATACGAGTTGCTGCACTGCATGGGGAGGATAGTCATATATGTGTAGATGTGGCAGAGGGAGGAGGGTGATGAGATCAGCTGGGTGTCTGCAGGGAGAGAAGCATGAAATGGCAAGCAAGGGTAAGTTTTCCATTACATAGTGTCCAAATAAAAATGGTTGTTATTGAAGTTATCTGTTCTAGAGTTAAAAAAAAAAAAAAAAAAAAAAAGGGTCAGCACTGCCCTATCCAGCATTCTCTGTAAATAAGCTGTACTTATGCCCTGTTGTTTTGGCTGTCTTGGATGATTCCTGTCTCCTCTAACTTACTTCTGCAATTGCCTATGTGCCAGATTCTGCTCACAGCTTCAGGAGTGTGACATCAGGAACTGTTCTTCCCAAACGAGTACAGTTATGCTGAATTTTTTATTTCTTTGTAACCTGGTGCAACTGAGAGCACTTCTTGGTCACTGTCTGTATTAACACCTGTTAACAGAGAGGCCCCCATGCTGCTGAACGGAGCCAGACAGCTGCTTATCTCTCGTGCAGATGTTTCTGTCTTTTTGCTTGCTCAGTGTGAGGAGGCATGATGGAGTACAGGAATGTGTCATATCCTTTCCATTCCCCTCCCTGCTGGTTTGGGGCAGCCAAAACCGAGAGGGGATGAGGGACCCATTAGCAAAGTGAATAGGGGAATGTTTGATAATCTCCTATTTTTTTGAGTATGGAATCTGACTTTCTGGCTGTGGCTGCAGGCAGGGCTCTGAGTGGGGATATATGCAGAGAGAATGTGTACCTCTACTTTCTTTCCCTAAAATGACCATACTGCAGGCTTTTGGGGTGTAACAGCTGCTTTCAGAGTGCCCGCTGGGTTGAGACAGAGCCCTGCTTGCATGTTCTCCTCGCAGGACCTTGCAGCAGGCTGGCTCAGGGGCTGCTACACGATTGCAAAGGCTCAGCACTGATGCTCACACAGCTGATGGGCAGTACCTCGCTTCTGCAGAGCCACTGGCCCAGTCCCAAGTTGTTTCCAGGCTGTGAGCTCCTCCCTCCAACAGGACAAATTGAACTTTTGCCTCCATGCAGAACAGTCTCTTCCAGTTCCCTTTGCCTTCTGAGCTCTGCAGGGCCATGTATTCCTCGTCTCACAAAGGTGAGATGCTGCTGCCACGTGTTTCCTGCTAAGTTCAGTGCTCGTCCCAGCCTGTAACATGAGTTTCTGGGCCTACGTGAACTGAGCAACAGCTCTGAGCTCTTCCACAGAGGTTAAATGCTACCAACTGGGTGATCTGGGGTATCCCACTTCATGTAAAGTAGGGGCTTCTGGCTTCCCTTTCCAACTTGGAACTCTAGATGAAGTCTGAAGTCCATTAGGGAACAGCGCTCCGAGTGCTGGCCTGCAACATAGCCTGTCACTGCTGGGCCATAAATACCTTTAATAACTCTTCACATTTGCATTTCCCAGCTACAGAGCACAACCGAGGAAGCATGTCTGACCATGCTGCAGGCAGGGAAGCTTCACTAGGAATGCTCAGGCATGAGCACAGCTGTATACGAGGGACATGGCAAGATCCTGCAAGGGCTGATCTTTGTTTTGTTAGGAGGTTTTTTAAAAATCTTTGCTCATCATTTGGAGACACACTGTGCTGGAGTGCTTGAACATTCTCGCTGGAGGAAATAGGGCTCAATCAGTCACATCAAGGGCCACAAAGATGATCAAAGGGCTGGAGCACCTCTCCTATGAAGACAGGCTGAGAGAGCTGGGGTTGTTCAGCCTGGAGAAGAGAAGGCTCCAGGGAGACCTTGTAGAACCTTCCAGTACCTGGAGGGGCCCACAGGAAAGCTGAAGAGGGACTTTTTACAAGGGCATGTAGTGATAGGACGAGGGGTAATGGTTTTACACTGGAAGAGGGTAGATTTAGACTAGATATTAGGAAGAAATTCTTTACTGTGAGGATGGTGAGACGCTGGAAGAGGTTGCCCAGGGAGGTTGTGGCTGCCCCCTCCCTGGCAGTGTTCAAGGCCAGGTTGGATGGGGCTTTGAGCACCCTGGTCTAGTGGGAGGTGTCCCTGCCCATGGCAGGGGGTTGGAACTAGATGTCCAACCCAAACCATTCTATGATTCTATGTCTACAGGGAGGAGCAGAGACCACCTAGAAATGAGCAAAGGAAAAGGTCCTTATATTAATATGCTTTTGTGCATACTCCTACAAGGTCCACTCTGTGGACCAAGTGGTATAGCTGCTTGCTCCATGTTTTCATAGTTTCCTACTCTAAAAAAAAAATATTAAAAATCAAGAAGAAAGATTCAGATTTTGCAGAACTGATAGGCCACTCCACTCTTTTTTTTTTTTTTTTTTTTTTCGTTTTGGGACAAGAGCAGTGTCTAATGCAACATACTGTCTCTTAAACAGAAAAAGCAAAAACCCACAACTCCAAGTCTTTCTTCCAGAATTTCCCCAACACTGCATAATGCTACAAATGCAAGCAGCATGTTTTAAACAGGTGTAGAGTTGTGCCTCACTGCTTCCTGTGTTTCGGTACCTGCTATCTGATTGGAATGAGAGTGCAGGTATTGAGTGCCTGTGTGCCCTGTGTCTCGGTAACACTCGATTATGCATTCGCTGAATCACCAGCCCCTTGCTTTTCTTTGTCCAGAGCTGGAGTACATCTCCATCCACCTTTCTCACCTCCCACTGCTTATACACACTGTGCAGTTGTGCACTAGGCTGAGCTCCTGCTAGCTCTAAATCCACCAAGCTGTCGAAGGAGGATGTTACAGTGCTGGAACCAATTGCAGCTTAAAGAAGCCAAGAAATGCATGAAGAAGAGAAGTGTGTTTAAATCATCACGTCAAATAAAAGAAAAACCCAAATAAATATGAAGAGAACATGAAATTTCCTCTTTGATGTTCTGTGCTGGGAAGGTTTCAATCTCTTTTTAAAGCTCCTCCTCCACCCCCTTGCTTCTTATGGGATTGTATCCAATATTCCAATGTTCATGTAATGCCTTGACTTTGCTATCATTCTTCTCGGGATAATTATAGGTTAGTATAATGTATCTATTGTTCTGTTCCACAAAGCAGCACTGTCATATGGATGGCAGGGGTGGAGTGGGGGGATCTCTGTGTGTTCTCCTGCATCCACACTGTGTCTTTAATTAGTGTTCTTCCTTGTCATTCCTTTTATATTTTAATTTTTTCCCTTCCCATGGTGAATGCTGAGCACTTCCCCTTCTCAAACTGTTGGTCTCTTTTTCTAGTTCCACTAGTGCCCTGTTTTTTGATTTTGGCTGAGTTCATTCCCATCGTAGCAGGTTTGCCTTTCAGATGAAAATAACATGAAACCCAACTAATGAGCTACTGGTATTTACGAAGAAACTGGATAAATGATTCTTCCCCAAACCTTATCAGTTGAGTCTCTTATATTATCTTGCATGATTTTTCCTAAATTCAAAAAGAAGACAAAAACCTACCCTTTGCCCAGGGCTGCACTCGGCATTTGAGCCCTGCTGCACAAGGCACCACATAAACATGTACTAACACAGTCCCTGACTCTGAGTGCTCACACGTTTTTCTGTAACAGCATTTGTCTTTGCCCTCCAGGTGCAGGTGTGGGAGACTGCTGCCGAGTGTTGTAAAGTGTTTTTAGTGCTGGGGCTTCACTTGTGTTCGCTAGACAAGGTGCTGGGTACGTTACTGGGTGCTTGAGAAATATTAAGGAAAGGCTGAAGAGCCCAGTTAAATCTGTTGTTGTACACAGGAGATAAACGTTAGTTCATAATTGGTGGAGAAGCTGTGTAATCAGTTGCTCACTTTCTATTGTTGCTACCTCCAAGATAAATAATACTTGGGGCTGGTGCTGTATGTTAGCCAGTAAGGCTGTGTAAGCAAATAGGTTCATCTTGATTAGCTGCTGTTTATTTCACTGTAAACTACTTTTTGCCTTTGAGTCAAACAAGTGGTCTGGAGAGATGGCTCCTGACTAGCCCATCAAAGGCAAACAGTAGTGGGATGGTATTTTATTTTTCAGGACTTCACACAACTTCCTCCTCTTTGAATGTGGGTTTACCAGAATGATGAAATGGGAAACCTCCGAACTATTGCGTTTTTAAAGCCTATTGTTATAAAGGAGGGAATTACAGATTTTGGCAGAATCTGGATTAAAAGACCTGTGCTAACAATGAGTGTGCCTCATGTGCATGCAACTTCCCTGCTATAAAAGTGGACAAAAGCCTGTTCAGAGGTCAGAACTCTCCTTTGCAGTCCAGGGCTTCCCCTTGCTGCTGATGCAGAAAGCCAAAACACACAGTTTTCATTTGAATGTCTCTTTTAAGATGCCTTAGATGAATCTTGGAAAGATAGGAAGGTTCATCCAACACTATCATTACTAGGTTGTTCTGCCACAGGAAATTACTTACGTGAAGCCTTTAAAATCATCAGTGTCTTTGTACACCTTTGCAGATTTGCAAATCTGAAAAAGTGGAGTGTCCATCTGTGGGTGTGTGGAGTGGAGGAAAAGGGACTTGGTGGGTGGTAGTGGCCTTCTTACTGTGCCCTGAGAATGCAATCTTTTTAAAAGAAAAATTAATCTCTTTCATAATGATAACTTGTTCAACCATGTCTCCAAAACAAAAGAACCAACACAGATGCACAATTTGGCAAGCTGCAAATATTAAACAGCCGGCCTCTTTTTCCCTGGTGTAATTCCATGGACTTCAAGGGAGTTACAACAGTGGCAGTGAATGCCTTTGACCAAAGTTTGTTGTTTTATATCTGGTGTCTGGAGTAATGCTGAATGAGATCTGACATTTTAGAAATGGATGAAATCTCGTGTGTTTGGTGCAGCATGCTGAGAAACACACGTGTGAGTGCACACGCATCTGCGCATGTGTACACATATTGATTGCTTTTTGGGGATGTTCCCAGAATGGGGATGTGCTTGCCAGGTGTGTTTGCAAGCCAGCTCTGAATGTGTCACGTGCGATGGAGAAGCACAGGGATGCTCCTCACAACTGCTGCTTGCCTTGTGCCTGTTTATTGTATTTTTCCTTTGTATCCTGAAGTGGAAATCACAGGTTAATCCCAGTCAAATCCTGTAAATGATTGCCCCCGTTGGACCAGACCCAGAAAAATTCCTCCTGCTGGCTTAAGCGTATTTACATACCACAGGTCATTACAAGTTGGCGCTCACCTTTGTATTCATTCCCACATGTCAAAGCAGAGATATTGGTTCATTTCTCGTTTTTCTCCAATATTTCTTCTATTTTCTAGGTTACCTTTTTTTTTTTAAGAAATAAGAAAGCCAAAGGCGTGATCCCCATGGGTCCTGACATCTGCTGCAGTCATTCTTACTGACTCAAAGGAGATCTAGGGAAGGAGAGGGAACAGTCTGGCTGCCGTCTCTTGTTGTTTCTCTTTTGTGGGCCCCCACCCTGCACCCTCCTGGGCCTGCGATCCACTAACTAGCTCTTCCTGACTCCAGCTGTCATTTTTCCTTTTTATCTACTCCTCTCTCAAAGAACCAAATGTCATCTCTTCTTGTTCCCTTAGCTGGGGTCAGAAACTCCTTTATGTGCTTTGCGCTGATCAAGGAATTTTAACTGGAATGAGAGCGGTAATCAACTGCATGGCTGGGGAAGAGGAGAGATTAAATCTGAGAATTGCCAGTGATTGCCCCACGTGAAGAGCAGCAGCTAGCAAAACACATGCTATCATTATGCTCTTATGATTATTTTATTCCCTTAGTGACAGTAAAACACTCTCTGTAGCAGCAAGGTAGGACAAAGTCCATCTTTGCTCAACCCAGTGATATTCAATGGATTTTCAGTAGAGTAGAATTGGGAAAACTTAGATTTACAGTAAGGACTGACTCATGTTTTGAGACTTTCCTGGGGAGACTTCAAGAAAGGAAGAATGCAAATCAAAGATATGTTTGTGTTCCGAGTTGAGGAGCCATTTTTGTTCAAGAAAAGGCAGCCATTTTTACTTCCAGTCTTCATTCTACAGTTATGGGGAAGTCATTGGACGGTATAGTGGGATGTGACTTCTGCTGTGTCCTGACACTTGCACTTCATCAGCCAGTTTTGGGGCATGCTCGCTGAATAACAGTGGGGACAGGGAGGGTTCCTGGTGCTGCTTCAGTCTCCGCCATGGTTAATTTATCTGTTTTATTCAAGACAGAATCAAGCTCCAAATTGCAAACTGTTAAGTATCATAGTCAAACCTAGGAAGGCAAAACAGTTAAACAGGTTAAATGATGAGAATTACCTTTGGATTGATTAATTACTTTAATTTTAGTAGCTTAAACTGTCTCCTTCAATGCACTCTTTTTGAAGTCTTGTTAGTCCCTCTAAAGTGTCTTCTGTTGTTACAGAGCTATAGGAAGAACAGTACAAAGTGTCCTGATTTTCCTTTTGCACTGGTGGAAGTCAAAAGTACTCTGAAGTATGCAGGAAGAGGGTCAGCCCTCTTCCAGAAAAGTATTTTATTCACAAGAGAAAAACAGGCTGTATTTAGAGTTTGTTTAATTAAGGGAGACCTGGCTGGTACAGAAAGAGGTATCACTGAACTCAAATTGCCAACTTTTGCCAAGATGTGTGTTAGAGACTAACACACTAGTATCATTCTGTATTAATTCTCTAGGCATTTGACGGTGATTTTGTTAATGCTTTCAAAATCTGTTACTTTTTTAGCAACTCCAGCTCCTAGAAGCTAGGGACTGCATGAAAATTTCAGTTTTATAGCTGAATTTTCTGGCTCTGCTGGCTGTAGAAATATCTACATCTAAAATTATCTACCAGTTCAGAAACAGGACCCAACTCATGATTTTTTTTAGTGGTTTCATTTGGAAATACTGTAGGTACGAGGTGCAGGTGGTAGCTGGAATACAGGAAGAAAGATGGGAATATCAGGATAAAAGACTTCTCTATCATAAGTCCAGGGTTAAGCTTCTTGAACTTGGACTTCAGCCCCTTCCTGCCATTTAAAATAGATGTGCCTGAATCTCAAGTTCAAGTTGGAACCTATTGGTAAAGTTTCAGTCAAATGCTACATTGTGAAGTTCCTGAATCTGGGGAGATGTGGAGTTGACTTTTCCTGCTTCCCTCTGTCCTGATGTTTCAACTTTAGCATTTGGAATGAACCTTTATATACAGTTTTAAAGTCTGATTATCTCTTGTATGCACTGTGATGTGAAAAGAAGGATGGATAGGAGGAGTCCACAGTCCTAGAAAGGCTTGTCAGTTGTCTTCTTGGTCTCCTCCTTTGCCTTTCTCTGTAGCATGGGATATGGATCACCTCCTGGGACCATCTAAGCGCATTCATCCCATGAATCCCTTGGAATTGTGCATGCCCTAGAACACTGGTGATGCCCTTTTTCTCTTTCTGGGACAGATTATAGTACTTGAGAGTCCTGGTGGTCTTTGTTATAGATCTTGAGGTTTTTTAGAATACTGAGAATTTGTACACAGTTTTTTGTGGACCTCTATGTGCTAAGTATCTTGTACATTATTTTCTGGGGTTGCTAGAGACTGGGCTCCATCTTTCAGTTTATAATTTCCAGTCCTTTGTTGTTCAAAGACACACAGTCCCTGCTGTGTGCTGTTCTACTTACTGCTCCCTTTTCACTCGTTCCTTGCCATCTTTCCATCCTTATTCAAATTTGTCATTCCCAATGGTATTGCATTTTTATTCAGTGGGAGCCATGATTAACAGTTCCCCATTGGACTAATTTGGATTGACACCTGTCTTTTCAGCGCAGCAGTCTTTGAACAAATCCCTCAGTACAAGGGCAAATAGCAACACTGAAGCTGTGGCCTCATTCTTCTTCCATCTTGTGCAGTGTTTTTACCTTAGCAAAGTGAGTGTAAAATACTAGGAGAAATCAGAAGGGAGCACTCAGTCTATGCAAGCTTTAATGGCAAGCAAGCGTACAATTGCATGGGGAAATGATGTTTCTGAAGTTCAGATTCAGGCCTTAAATCCAGGCTGAAGTTAAAATGTTATTTGTCATAATTTACCTGTTGCCGCAATATTAAATGTTTTAGAAAATCAAGTTGTGATTTTTCTTCTTCCACCTTTTTTTTTTTGTGTGTGTGCTGCTGCTGTACTCAAATATATTGGCAGTTGCAATCACATGGAAAGATATTACTACAGTAGCGAGTTTGGTCCTTCAGGACTTAACATAAACATGTTCCTCAAGTGACTATAGAACATACAACCCTGAAGGAAGCAGATAATTGCAGAAACAAAGTATTGTACTTTACTGCCATTTTTGGAGCACTAACAACTCTCTAAAATGTGGGTATTGCTAGAACTTGGTCCTCTTCTTTCTGCAGAACCACGTGTTCCAGAATTCTTCTCCAGTATTTTATCAAGATTTTCTCTTTTTGTGCAGATAGAATTAACAGAAAACAGACAAGCAAATGAACCTAAGCAAACGCATGCAGCACAAAGATTCTGAAAAGTGTCAGATTTTGGATATTAAGAAGAATCACAAAAACATGTCAGTCTGTAGTAAATTATAACCATACCTGTTATCACCTCAAATCCTCTAGGGATTCTTGCCACAGATGCTTGCCAGATGCTGCAGCAGTTGCCAGCTGTTTCTCCACTTTTGGATGCACCATGCAAAATTGAGAAACCTCATCAGCTGATGGACAAACTTATGAAGGGTAAAATGGAGTAGAAGCTGCTTAGTGGGAGCAGACAATTTCATCTAAGATGATTCTGATTGAAAACATAGAGGCCAGCTCTTTATCAGCTGGTTTCATACTTGCCCTGGTTCCCCAGGCACAGACCCATGGGCCAGCCATGCAGGCAGGCCATGAGTAGCCCTGAGTCAGCTGGGAGATTCAATCAAGGCAGCTGCCCCAAGCTGACTCACAGGTGTATCCCATACCACCTCATCATGCTCATTATAAAAGGAGGGAGCTCACTGAGGGGGAAGTTGTTCTTCCTGGGATTCCTGCCTCCTGTCCTTTCTGCTGCTGACTCCAAGGCCCAGGCTGAGTAGAACCTTGTATACTTTATGTTGGTGATTGTATCAGTTTTGTTATTTCATTAAATCTGTTTCTACTTCAACCCATGGGGCTTCTCCCCTTTTCCCTGATTCCCCTCCTCAGGTGGGGAGGGGGCATCGGGTGGTAGAACAACTGCTACAGTAAAATATTCAGAGTCATTCACGGCAGCCTTGTAAACAAGAATCTCCATGTGGCAGTGATTAATTTGTAAGTATATGCAGTCTGTGTATAGACTACACTATAGATCAGTGATAGTCAAACCTGAAAAGTTTGCTTCTTGAATGGACTGAGAAGCGGTGACATAATCGCCAGGGTGTGGTAACCTGATGCTGTGCTGTCTTTGATGTTTGTCATCGTTGTTGCGTATTGATGGTAAGCTGTGACCCAATGCCACGATGCAGTGTCGGATCATCACACCATGATTAGCTTGTAGTACTCTGCAATTGTGTTTTCTTCCTGACTGCTGGTGAAGAGTTTCTTCCCATCTCTCCATCTTTCTGCCTCTCTCTTTTACTACATCAAAGAGTAAAGAACAATCACAAATACTTTGAAATATTGGCTAAGCCTTCTTGTTTGTTGAGCATAGAGGTTCTGATTAAGCCTACAGATTCCTTCAGGACCCACATGAGATATTTTAAGGGACATAAGTTGAGCTATGTAATACATTAGATTATTTTCTGACTTCTGTGAAAATGTCCTGTGTTTCACTGAGTGACATGGTGCTGCCTCCTAGTCTTTCTCTTTATGCTGAGAAAGATTCAGTGTCTGTTTAGTGTATGTTACACAAAAACACCAAAGAAAGACTCTGAAGGGCTTTTCTCTTATAACTCTCACCAAAGATGATGAGGGTTTTCTTGGTATTCAGTGCTTATGGCTTGTGGTTTTCTTTGGGGAGAAGAGGGGAAAGTGTACATTGGGAGAGAAAGGAAATAATCATTCTGTTGTGCATCTGATGAAGCCAACAAAGTTGCTGTCAAATAGCAGTGGTTCCTAAGCTAACCACAATGGAGAACCCCCATTCAAGGGCAGAGGAGACATTTTACCTGCCTGCTTTGTGCTCAGTGGTAACTACACAGCGGTGATTCATGTGTGTGTGATGGTCCTCAGAAGACTTCCACGCCCTCCTTATGTTGTGACTTTTTTGCAGATCCTTCCATTTTCTTCCCTTCTCAACTCTCTTCCCTTCCCCCTTCCCATTGCCTTGGAGCTGTTTTGCTCCTCCTGATGAATGTCAAGTGCTTTGGGCCTTCAGCCCTAATGGGTGGGGGCTAAAACTTGGATCTACCCTTGAGGCAGAGTGGAGCCAGCAAAGATGGGTTATTTTACATTGTGTGGTGACAAGCCTCTTTTTTCCCTCCCTTTTTGTTCCCAGAGGATAGCTGGGGAAGTTTGTGGTGCCAAATTCTTGGAATGTAGTTTTTCTCCTCTTCCTCCCCCTTCAAAACAGAAAGAGAAAACTTTATGCCGTGAATTTTGTTAATTGGGGAACATAAATCCAAACTGTAGTGCCGCATTGCTGGGCCCAGGCACCTATTGAAGTTTAATGAGCGAAGAGCACCTTTCTCTTGCCCTCCCTTCTTATGCTCTCCCCACATCAAACTCTTTCTTATGATACAGTTCTGTTCAGATGGGAGCATGGAAATGCCAGGGAGAATGCGTGTGTTGGTCCAAAGTTCTCACAGGTCTGAAAGCAATATGCAACTCCTTTAAAATAATGCAGCCAGATGGAGGCATGAACATTCTCCCAGGCCAAAGTTCATTGTGTTGCCAGTGTAGGAGAAAGAGAGAGAGATATTCCTCTGGGTACCTGTCAGAGGTGGCTGCAAGCCCATTTGAGGGAAATCCACACTGCAACAGGGATTTGATGTTCCGTGTGCCCTGACCATGCATGTCTGGACTGATGACAGGGTCCCATGTAGGATATTATATGACTTTTTACTCCTTGTGTCAGGTCTGATACTTTCTCAGAACTTCACGATGAAGTATTTCCTTATGGTTACTGACTGGCTGAAGAGATGTCTCATTACCAGAACAGAAAATAAGAGTTGTCCTCCCTGTCCCAGCCATGGTGCTGGGAATAAATTGGTGCCCACCAGCTTGATTAGGATGTAATGGAGTCCCTTACACAAAAAGCTGACCTGGGAGGGCCTTGGTCAGAGCATGAATGGGAGTTTAATAACCCACTGTGTGTGATAAAGTAGACTTTAGCAGAGATGGACAAGTTCATCTGAAAGGCTCTGGAGTAAAAGCCGAAAGCAAAAGCTTCTCTTCGGCACTAGTGTTCCACAAAGAAAAACAACTAACACAGTAGAAGAAAAGTAGATTGGGAGGGTAATAGAAAGAGAGCTTAAATAGAGGGTCCTGCAGGTCCCAAAACTGAATAAAACCAATGCTGACTGGCTCTAAGGTCTGCTGCAATAAACTAATAAAACTTACTCTCAGGTAAAAATGCTTCTCATGGTGGTACAAGACCAGCGTTTATCTTTCAGCTCTGGATTGTGTAACATTACTACAGGAGGTATGGTAACCTGCTGGTAATATTTTACTGCTTATGCCCACAAGTTCGTCAATGTTTATGTAGCATTAAGCATTAAAACTCTTATTTTTATCAACTTCACCAGCCCTTGCTGATGCAGTCTGAGAAGAACCACTTGCTTTTGCTTTGAGAGATGAGATGAAAGGTGAGAGGGGGTGGATAGCAATTGCATGAGCAATGCAGGTCAGGTTACTGGTGGATTCCTCTTGCAAGATAAGTGAGACCCCTCTAAAAGGTAATTATTGGAAAGCATAAATTCCTGAGATAACCTGTCCTGGAAGAAATACTGACAGGAGCAGAGGCCATGTGTTAAAGGCTAGCCATTACTTAAGGGCAGCGTGCTAACCTCTCTCTCTTGCTTTTTCAGTAACCTCTCCTTGCTCTGACAGTTGACTCCCTCATTTCTTCTTTTCCTTCAGTTACATGTCAATCTTCTCCTGATCCTGTTTATAGACCACTGTGATGCTCGTCTCCATTCTATGCTAACTGGGTTGCAGACAAATGGAAATTCAGTATGCAGTTTAGTTCCACGTCCAAATTCTTGTTTAGTCATTGTCTTTGCTTGTCATTGTCACTGCAGTGTTCAGGTTTTACAGCATATCTGGAAAAAAGAAAGATTGCTCTCATATTTCTTTGACTGATTTGTGTATAGAAGAGCTTCAACTAGCTTTCAGGGATGACATGGAGTCAGCTTTGCCTCTGAATGAAGAAAATTCCTGGATCTCAGTTGGGGAAGGAAGTCTTGGAAAGTGAGAAATTTCAGAAGAAAAGATAGAGCAAAACTGGGAAATAAAAGTGTCTTCTTTTTCTCTGTGGCTTTGTTATGCAAACTCTCTGTCTCATCTGTTATGTAGAGATAATTACATCTACCCAGCTCCTATTTCCACTGCTTGATTGATTATTGACTGTCTCATGATCCCTAGATTACACTTTTGTGACCTACAGCTCTAAGTACTGCAGTGTATTACATCCCAGAAAGAAAATGGAAGTAATGTGGTAGCTCTGGCTAGGTTCAGCTAGGAAAACATGATAAACTGATGTGAACAGGCTTGCCCCATGTACCTGCTTCTACGTCCTCATCCTAAAAGTGCACTGAAGCATGTGCTGTCTGTTCAGCTGCCATCTCTGTTCAGCAAGACATTCAAGGATCTGCCTAACTTTGAATTGAGGGGGACCTGCACACTCAGTGAGGTGCTTTGCTGAACTGGGACCTGATGCTTGGTCACAGGCAGGATTTCATCATGAGTCTTTGAAGACCTCAGTGAAAACACAGGGCCAAAGATGGATCTGAGATCTGCCCTAGCATGACTGGGATATGTGTTAAACAACTGGAGTCTTTAAGAATAGTGAAACTTGCCAAAAGAGTAAGTTGTTTGAGCGGAAGAGAGGATATTTATTGTGCAGTGATAATCACAGCAACACACTTCTGCAAGCTTTGCTAACTGTTACCTTTACAAGGCTTTTCTATTTGCTTTAACTGTTCTATAGTAATAACCACGTCAATCTGATACTTGAGCTGAGGTTGTGTTGAGAACAGAAGGCAAGCCAGAAGAAAAACACGTGTGAGGAAAGTTGGTGATTAGGGGAACAATCATCAGATATTTGAGTTTCTGAAAGCTGGTTGTGGCTAGTTGTGCTTTTTCTTGACTTTATCAGACAGTTCCTCTTGTATGCTTCATAAGTATCTATAGAAACAAGAGCACAGGTGTTTGAAACATCACTCCTCAGAGTTAAAGCATCTTTGCAATGATGGTTTTCTCTGCTCCCATGGGATGTGCTCCAGGTGCAGAAGATCCTGTGCCTAGACCTTTGGGTTAGTTCAAGCGTGCTCTCAATACAGGGCGTTCTTTATGCTGAGGAAAATGTGAGATGTGTTGGAGGACGCAGTGCATCTGTTTCACCTTTTGCTTCTAACTTCTGCTGCTTCTTTTTGAGGAGTAATAATGATACTTCAGCAGAGGAATGCCAGTAATCTGCCCTACTTCCATTTGTGGGTAGAGCTGAGGGAAGGAGGTGAGAAAAGGAAATCTAATTCACAGTCCTCTTGGGAATTCCCCTATGTAGCATGAGTCAAGTATATCCCTGCTGTACGTCTGCTGAGGTCAGTAGATTTATATAAGTAACAGAATGATTGTTCCTGTGTATTCAAGAGAAATAATAACTTAAAGAAACATAACCTTAATTTTCTAGGTTTAAGGTGACTTTGTAGAGAACAGAAATTGTTATTTCCCATTGTGTTTTGTGTGGTTAATAATTACTGACTGGCTAGAGCGATTTTTGTGTTTTATTACATGTGTATTCTATTTGTCATACGTATTGTGACTTGAGGAACTGAAAGTGATATCATTCAAGATTAGTAACTTTATCTTTAAAGTATTGGCTATAGCTGATTTTTTTTTTTTTTTCCCAAGACTGAACTCAGAGGCAAAGTGAACTCTAATAATTATGTGGTTTTGTTCTAGATTTATATAAATCTCTGCTTTGCTACTTGTGTGATCATTTTCACCTAAGTAAAATGGATTGTTTCCTGTAGTGGGATTTCCTTTGCAACAGGAGATACAAGGCTCCTATAAAAGAGGCAAATCAGTAGAAAAATGTGAGCTCGCTCTTTCTAGTCAAAGGACAGGAAGTACCCAAAATATTAATGTAATTACCATTCTGTAAGGTGAGGAAGCTTACCTGCCATTTAAGAATGTTTCTCCTACTCTTCATTAAATGGCACTGTATATTTGTCTACTAAATAACAGCACAAGGTGCCAGGGAAATCCCATCTAGGGAACTTCCAAGTAACAGAGTTCATTCAGACCAGAACCTTGCTGTAGAGCTTGGACAGTTGCAACTCTGACATGGCTAAAAGCATGCAAAACCCTCATGCTCTTTCCTAGTATCTCACTGCCTGTTGAGATCTGATGGTGATACGTGGCTTCATGAAAGATGAGATACATAGAGACACATGAAAAGAAATACTCTTGTCAGCTTAGCTGATGTAATTTGGGCTGATAATGTAACTGTGGTGGTAGGGAAAAACTCCTCCTGTTTGTATATGCTGTGTCTTTTGAGAGGACTGTGCTGACTGAGCGACATAGCTATCGCTGCTGATGGTGTGGACAGGCTTTTTCCCATTGCAAGCAAACAAGTGTGCTACTTGACTAACCCAACCTGGTTGTACTGCTGGAGACTACCTCTGGTGGCAGAAGGGCTTTTGTGAGCTTGCCCTCAGCTCCTCCAGACAATGTCAGCTGGGTTTGCTCAACCTGACCAAATGGCCTTGCCTGAAGTAGATGAGGGAGCACTCACGCACGCATTGCTACTGGCGGGAGGTGTGGGAGCAGTAAGCTGTAGGAGACAAGCAGCAAAAAGCATCAGGGTAGGAGGGGATGGGTGATCTTTTTAGCCAGCACAGCTAGAGCTAGGAGAAGATGTCTCTTTATGATCTGAACATCTTTTAGTATAGATGGTGTGTAAAGTAATGCACATATTTTATTTGTGAGGCAAGTGTAGGGTGTTACCCGTGTTCTGCAGGGGAACTGTTAAAGCTACAAAGGAAGTCACGGCAGAGTCATTTGTAGAACTCTGGTTTGCTGGCTTACCAGTGACAGTTTGGGTGATAGATTACATTTTTTACTAATCTACCTTTCTCCTGGATGTAGGAATGCAAAAGATAGGTCCACTGTGGGAAATCAGGACTGATGGAGCTGAATGGATAGACTTTGTCTTTGACTACATCTGGCCCCTAAGGCTACGACTGCACTGAGCTGAACAGACTTCTGATGACCCCAAGCCCCAGCAGCTTGAGATGCTTCTTTAAAAATATATATATATAAACTCTCTTGGATGTTGTCATGTCCAATCTAATATTGTTGCTGAAGTTTTCATTAGTTCATTCCTTTAGTAATTGGAGAGCATTTTTGACCTTTTGGAGGAGGTTAGGACCAAGCTGAATTCTGGCTGCTGTCTTCAGATACAAAGGAGGTCTAGGTTATTACTTTTCACACCTGTTGTTCATTTAATTGGATGATGCTGCATCTCTTTAAAACAGAAACCCTGGCCTGAGAAAGAATAGATGTTCTGAGGTATCCCCAAGGAGTCTGCCTCTGAGATTAACTTAATTGGTCACTGTGCTGAGTCTGATGGAGATTGTATGCAACATCTGTCTATGGAAACACCTTAGATAGCCTGGTGTGTGGCATGGAAACTGCAGCTGTTACCTCTCCATGGAAATGGAGGAAAAGAAAGAGAAGTGGGCAAATTACCACAAGCACCATAGTATAATCGTCCACAGTCCACTATATTTCTATGAGGCTGAGAGATCTTCTGAAATACCACATCTATGCACACATCATCTTGTACCATACATAGATATCTGTTGTGTCTAGCCCACATCTCTGCATGTTAACCACTGAGTAAGGTGGGCATAGCAATCCTGCCTTTTTGGCTTTGAGAGCTGGGAATGTTGCTGCAGGTCCTGTGCAGGGCCAAGCACAGCTGCAGGAAGTGGAACACCTCCAGCTCTGGTCCTCCTTCCTGTAAAAAGGTGGAAGCAGCTCTTGACCCTGAAAGCCAAATCTGGCCTGCAGGCTACTGTCAGTGGGATACTCTGATGTACCGTACTCTTCTTGCCAGTATTAAGTTGTGCTGCTGTTTTCTTTCTTTCAATGGAAATGCTGGCAGAGCTCTCGTACTTCCACAACACTTATAAGGATGGGGCTAATCAGATCAGTTTTCCCCAAATTGTAAGCTATGCCTACCTTTTGTAATTTTTCTTTGGAGACAAATTTTTTGCATGAGATGATACCTGTAGTTTCACGCTGGATTAAATTACAGTCTAAGACTGTTTCCAGAGTAGTGAATCTAGCTCACTCTATGAGGCCGGGCTCTCCATTATGATTCAGCAGTGTGCCACGATTCAAGCAGTGAGAAGCCTGTTGGTTCTTGTCACAAATAGCCAGTAGGGTTTTCCAACCCACCAGGGGAAGTCTGCTGATAAATACCTGGCAAAAGGGGATTCCTTTGCCTTTCTACACATAGGGGAAGGGCTAATGTTGGGTGCTCGGAGGAGGGTGCTGGAAAATCTCACATTGCTCTTTCACTGATCCAGGATTCAACCTAGACTCATAGCTCAGGGCATCTCCTTGACTGCTGTAATGTCTGGGCTGTGCCAGCGCTGACTCAGGAACTTGTCATCAGCTCTCTGATGGCTCCTTAATCTCTTGTGCCATGTACAGTGTATGCACCTGACACAGTACTTTTGAACAAGTGCTTGAAAACTTGTCTATTTTGACCTGGCTGTATGAGTTCTTCCAATGAAAGGCATTAACTCTCCTTGCAAGCCTTTCCTTTCGTTTACCCTTCAGTCATTGCTGCTCCAGCAACACTGTCTCTGCTTGCAGCTATATACTGATTTGTGTACTCTACTACTTAAACAGTTCTTCTATCCATTTTTTTTCTCTGACTCCCATGCTGGGAAAGGCCTCTTTTTGTCCATTAGGTGAAATTATTCAATATGTATAGAAATGAAATAGATGTCTCTATGACTGGCTCTTTGGTGTATCTAGGATAGACATGTGCTTGTAGGTCTTTACAAAGCTGCCAAGTTTATGTTGAAAAATTGAAAGTGCAGAAAGTTTGAGTCACTCTGTAGCCCATCTGGAAATCGTGTTTTGCCTTTGCTCATGCTCACACCCCTTACATCATTAGAAGATGTCGTGCAGGGACAGATGCAACTGACCATTATGAGAAAACTGAATCTGCACATTCCTGCACTTTCTGGCTTGCCCTCAGAGTTTGTGGTAGGATTTTGAGCAATTTGTTATGCTTCATCTAACGTCAGGAAAGGCATTCTATATTTCTGTTGAGTCTCGGTATCCTACCTCTCTGCAGTCGCAAAGGCTGCATGATTGTAGCATTTAGGAGCTGCCTATAGACTAGAAGATCCAAAGGGTACAGCTAAGGAGGGGCCCAGCAGTCCTTTGTTATTTAATGCTTAATAGTGGTCCAATACTGTCGAATATGTCATATTTCCTTTTGCTTCAATCTTTTGATGAATGTTGTGTTAGCGTCCTGAAATGTAATGTGAGGATGAGCAGAGCAGAATACTTTATCTCTTCTGGGAAGATGCTCTGGAGCTGGGGGTCTGCTATCTGAAGGCACTGCAGGAGTCTGGTGATACTGGAATCTGTTAAGCACAGGTTTCCAGTTGTATCTGCTGTTCTGGATCTAGAAAGGAGAAGCAGCTGTTCAAATGGCTTGAACGTAGTCCACCATGCCCTTTGTGGAAACCAGTGGTGTTTTGGAGCGTATGAGGAAAAGGGATGAGGACAGGCTGGGGACTGCTGATCTCTCTGGCTTGTTTTGTCATAGGGTAGGTACCACAGTTTTGCAACTAGTTCTGTCTTTGTTGATGATCTAGTTTAAGGTAGAGAGTCATAGTAGGCCAGCCCAGATGTGAAAAACCCACATGAGCATGGCCAGACCACTGCTTGAAACAAGAATTATGCTGGCTGGAGAGACAGAGAGAGAGAGGAAGGCCCTTTTGATGACGGTGTCTATTAGATTGTCCACATTAGTGTCTGTCTTTGAATCATAAACAGTGTTAGCTCATAGTTTTTAACGTCTCCCACTTCTACCCAGCCTCACTACTATCTCTTCTGACTTCAGCCTCCGACAGCCGTGCCACCTTTGCTTTCCACACTGAGAGATTTGGGAGAGTGCTGTCTGCATGAGGGGGAAAAGATACATAAAGCTGCGTGTCATCAATGTAATGGCTGGCATTGCTGCCCGTGTACTTCATCATATTCCCTGGAGGTTTTGCATAGATATTAAATACAAGTGGTGGAAGGCTTGAGCCCTGTGGCATTCTTCATGTCAAGGCTCATGGAAAGGAGGAGCAGCCACCTGTCAGGGGCCTCCTGGGATCTGCTGGAAAGGAACAAGTGTAGCAAGCTCAGTGCAGTGCTCTCAGCACTTGCCAAGACATGCAGTTGACCAAGCTGTACCTCTTGGTCTGCAGTGTCACAGGCAGCTAATAGCTGAGGTAGTGTCTGCATGATTTCTTAGTCTCTGTCCATCTTTGTGAGAAGGCTTGAGACCCCACTGGTGCTTCATTTCTGGACGAATTCATGAATGTCTCCAACAGGAGAGTGCAGAGTATTTTCTGAAGCTACGTTGCATCACTTGTTTCCCACCACTTCTCAGGTCTTGCCCAGTTTGAAACTGGATAGCAGTGCTGCTGAACAATTTCTGATTTAAAATATCCTTTTCAGTTGTCCTGAGTATCAAAAAGATCTAAAACATAACATTAGAGGCTGAAAGTATAGTAAATAAAAACTCTGTGGTCTTGAGTAGAGCAAGTCCCACGTTTTTCATCATGGCTGGGAACCACTGAAACTTCAGAAGGAAAGGTCTGTTGCTTTCTGTTATGTGATTAGTCATTTCTTTCTGTGCTATCAGCTTTTTACTTGCCTAGTCATGTAGTGAGCATGGTTTTAGAGGGAAATGACTAGAAGGGGGCCTGGCCTCAGGAACTGGAGACAATCTGGATTCATACCCAAAGGATCTGGCGGAAATTTCAGAGCTGCACTTAAGGAGGACTGGTTCTTCATTATCCAGGTTTTCCAGGGGCGATGTGGGCCTGTAATTGAGTTTGGCTTGTTACGTGTCTTCAGTGAGTACCCTCCTTTTCGCCTAACCTGAAGTGTGATGAGCACTGCAGGAGGGGTGCACTAGATGCTGCCCGTTTTGTAGCTTTTGTAAAAGGTGTAGCACACTCCAGTAGTTGGGACTTTGCAGGATGGGCTGGAAAGTATTGACGGAGAGCTGCTCTGCTGCTTTCAGGGCCCCTGAGGACCTGTTGTCAGCAGAGAAACAAGTGTCCTGAAGCAGCTGGAGTGCAGCCAGGCTCTTGGTCCTTGTTGCTAACTTACAGGCTTATAAGCCAGGCAGGTTCTTGTTTTTTACCTAGTTTAAGGCATGCCTTGATGACGAGTCATGGCACTAGGTACTGTACAGAAAAGTAGTAAGTCAGAGTCTGCTCAGAAATCCTATGGTCTACTTAGAGCAGGCAGGCAAAAGTTGAGAGAAGAGAAGAGTTGTTCTTTGCTGACTTTGTTATTAGCTGACCTGATCCCACCATAGAAAACCTGTTTCTTAATGCTTAAAAGGACAGTGACCTTATGAAAGTCACAGAGTCTGATCCTCCATCCTGGTGCATGCTCTCCTGCCAGTGACTACCTGCAAGACTGCACAGAACTGCACTGGCCTCACATCGCTGTACCAGGACCCACAGGGATGATGGTGCTTAGGGTGTCTTTCGGACTGCTCATCAGTCATCCACACTGCTCTTCTGCTGCTCTGAGCCTGCTGTTCAGCTTCAGTCCCACCCTTTTTCACCAAAATAGAGCCTCTAACTTCTACTAGAGATATACCCCTCCTATGCAGCCTTGCAGAAGATTGTAATAGCATAGGTTGTTCTTTTCCAAGCCAGGGAGCTTTTATTAGTCAGCCAGAACCAGGTTATTTTAGTGTCCTCAGGCTGGAATGTAAATGCAAAACCTGTGCATGTGCCAGCAGTGTCACTGGCTTGCCTGTCCCAAGCGTCTGGGATTTCACCTGTGGCCCTGCACTGAGGGGCTGTGTGCTTTTTGCAGTGTGCTGACAACTTTATTCAGTATTTCCAGTTGTTCTGCTTTCAGTAGGATTTGCCTTTCTTGGCCAGCAGTTGTTCATGTCTGCCTCTTTTCCTTTTTCCCCAGCATCTTTGAAATCTACACATATGCTGATGATTTTGTGTCATTAATATCAATCTAGACAAGTCTCTGTGACCTTTCACTCCTGTGTCCAAAGGGAAGAATCGACCCTTGCAGTCAGTCACAGCACAGCACTGACTCATACATACTTTTCATAAAAATAATGCAGAAATTCCCCATTGTTTTTACAGTTATTTTTTCAGGACATGAAGTGTAAGTCTTCCATAGCAACACAGCTTGGGAAAACTGTGAAGCATGTAACATCAGATAATTAATCTTTCTGACATATGATATACTTTTTACTATTAATGTTGTCCATTTATTTTTTTTTCTCTTCATGTATCTCACTTGCTCAAACTCAATCTGTTTGAGTTTTATTTGAGCTCATGTGCTCTCCAGTCTTATTCCTGCTTTTGTCTGTTCTCCAGCTCCACTGTAAACCTCCTGGGAGAGGGCTGGGTTTTGTCCCACCTCTGTGACTTCACAGTGACGAGCACAATAGGACCGTACTTCCCTTCTTTTGCTCTGATTGTAGTAATAATTTCTAGTTTTCCTGCGTAAAATAAAATATACTATTTGGAAATGCAGCACTGAAAACAAAGAAAAAAAAATTCTCTAAAATTCCTTAAAAATCCCTAAAATTTAGATTGAATCAGAGTTGTTCCAGTGAAGACTAATGATAAAACAAAACAACTAACTATCCAAAAGTCATGTCAGGGAAGCTGTTTTCCACTGTCATAAGGAAATATTGTTTCTTTACTTTCCTATATTTGATTATTTGCCAGTTGTTTGTTTTGGTTTTGTTTAAATTCCATTCAGAATGTAAGTCAGGGAAGCCCTCAAGTTCCCAGTATCTGAATACTGACCTTTCCAGTGAATATTTAGAGGCTGAGGTTTTTTGATCATGCTTGCTGTAGTGGAGCCAAGACAAGCTTTTTTAAAGTATGGAAGTGACTAAATGCTTCTCTTAAATTATTATTTTTCTTTAAGGCAAAAGATGCATGTTTAAAATCTTGAAGATAAACGTGATGAAATGGTGAGAACACAAGATTGAGTCAAGAGTGAATTTGACCCATTAGCTCAGTAGCTTCTCTGCCATTAAGATCTCAAAGCTTCTTTTCTCTCTTGTAGAGAAATCTGAAATATAATCCTATACCTACTTGACAGTGTCATTTAAAGCCAAATATTTAACATTCTAAGATTTATAGTTATTTTCAGTCTTAGAAGAAGGAGGAAGCTGAGGTCATCTCCCGCCAGATCCTATATTTGGGTTGCTAAGATGTATTGTATCTGTTAATAAGGATGCTTTGTGGTGTGCATATTCTAATGACTGGAGTAGTTTTTAGCATAAAGAATACCTGTGCAGTGGTGGCAGTCTGTTGTCACACAGCAGTGTTTTTCCTTCCAGTAAACTCCTTGGAGTTGGTGAGCATCCCTGGCTTAATACAGGGCAAATCTGACATAGCTCTGTGGAAGCTCAAGTGTTTGTTGAAAGAGCTGTTAATCTTTGATCAACTGGAGTTTCCTTGTTACTGACTTTGATTACACAAGTGTACAACTTTAATTACAGCTTTTAATAAGCTTTCATTTTTTCCTGGTCACATTCTTTGTATAGTAGTGCAGCTTATCTTTTTCTTTCTCCCCTTGCTCCCTTTCTCTCCCCCACTGCCTTTCCATGGTAAAAAGGGCTTGAGGTCACTGTGGGGGATTCGGTGTCTGCAGGGATCTTGCTGCACACGTTCTGCCCTCTGCTCTGCCCTCCACTCACTTATACAGTCCGGAGAGCTCTCTCCTTCAGCTGTCCTGCAAAGATCCCCACACCGGCTGCTGCCCAGGAGCTGGTGGTCACAGACTGCATGCATGAAACCACTGAACAATTAGAAAGTCCCTATAGCCAAAGGATGTACTGACTCCTGTGTGCAATTCCTGCTTGTAGAGGACTGCCCTCTTCTCTCCCTTGGGGACACTGAAGTGCAGCGGCTGAAGTCCGAGTGGCAGAGGACAGCAGGAAGCTGGTAGGCTCCAGCACCCAGCCACGGTGCTTGTTCCACATCCAGGGGCTCAGCGTGCTGGATGCACTCTGCTCATTAGAGAAATGACCTGGTGGAAGCTTTGAGAGAGACTTACGGACTTGTAAATAACTGAGATATGGCTTAAAACAAGCATAAGGAAATGCTTTTTTTCACATGAATCATGTTTCAGCTGTGGAACTCATTGTCCCACAATGTTTTAGGTATGAAAAAGATAAGTGAGCTGAGGAGTTGGTTGAGTATTTCATGGAAGAAAGATTCATCAAGGTCTATTAAACATAATATCCCTACCATCGGTAATCTGAGACTTGGAGAAGTTACGTTCTGATCATCAGAAGTGAGAAGGGGGAACTAGAGATGCCTCCCTCTGTATTTGCCCTGTTCTTGTCTTCTCTCCTGAGCCTCTTCTGTTGGCTCCTGTTAGTGAGAGGATACTGGGCCAGTACAGCCCACAGGAAAAGAGTATGCCTCCCATGGAAGTCATAAGATGCAACCGAAGAGTGACTTGAAAGATGTGAGTCAGAAAAAAGACACAGATGGTAAAACAGAGAAACTGGCACCAATTTGACATTCAGAGGTGTGCAAAAGGAGTATACTTTTAAAATGCCAATTGTGCCTATGAAAGAGGTTAGCAGGGAAAACAATTAATAGAACAGGAAAGGAAGCCTCTTTTATCTTTGTGCATGCATCCCTTCAGCTCTCTTGCTATGCATGCTATATTCTTTTTGCACACTAATGAATATCAGAGTCAGAGCAAGTTATGCTATATATCACTCTGCTTCTATTTTCTAATGAACTTATCCCTAATGGGTAGCTTTCCTAGCTATTCATGTCACGACTGAATTTCATCTTGACAACAGATCAAGAATGAGGTTCAGCAGTGTGGTCCACCGACTTTGCAATGTTCCAGCGTGACAGCTGTGTTGTGTCCTCAGGGTAGCTCTACTTTGATGCTTTTCCCTGTTTAGAAAAATTTGGAGGGAGGATTTTGGTAATCTCCAGCAGGCAGAGTTTTTAAACCTTTCTCAAGGGAAGATGAAGATTCTACAGAATTTTTGAACAAATAGTTATTTATGAAATAAGTGACATTGTCTTTAGAACTGTTCCTCCCACTGGGCTCCAGAGGAAAGCAGCATTTGCCATGCTAGCTGTTTACTGGTTGCTGTTGTAGCCTGCTGCTGTTGGTGCCTCAGGCTTGACTGTGGAAATCTGTGAGAGGTTTATGACAGAATGTCTAGTCTGACCATTGCAGACATGGCCCTAGTTGTTCAGGGATGTGTTTTCATGCATGAGAAGCACACAATATGAGGACTATGTCCTTTGCTCTTACAGGCTTTCTGACACCAGAAATGCTAGAGTGAAGGTCTTCTAAACTTGGGTGGCTTTCTGGTTGCTCAAAATATACTGCAGGAATTGCTGTAACATAGGATTGAAATGACTGGTTTGCTGAACTGGCTGGACAAACTGTGGAGGAAGAGAAACAATAGAATGAGGTCACTGTGGTGTATATGTTGCTTGACCCAGGGCTGTGGGCCAGTGTGGTTGCATCATTTGCTCATTCAGTAGCTATGCCACTACTGAAAAGATCTCTGTCCAGTTCCTGAGAGTCTGATCTTTTGATGGCACATTCTGTGTGATCTGCTTCAGCAGTGTCTCATGTCAGCAAGCTTTGCATGTGATAAGGAAAAGCTTTTCTGCTTGTCCATTTTTAAACCAACCTTGTGTCCACTTTTCCCTAGTCTTGTTTGAGGGGGCAGTGCAATCTTTCTTACTCTCTGCCCTGTCTCTTTTGGCAGTCTCGGGGACCAGTTCTACAAAGAAGCAATTGAGCACTGTCGCAGCTACAACTCTCGGCTGTGTGCTGAGCGAAGCGTCCGCCTTCCCTTCCTGGATTCACAGACTGGGGTAGCTCAGAACAACTGCTACATCTGGATGGAGAAGAGGCACAGGGGACCAGGTTGGTAGCGTTGTGTCTCTGTATGCATGTGCATGTGTGGAGGGCTGGCCACTGAGCCCTCATGGGGTTCAATTAACAGGAGCTCAAACCTGCTACAGGCCACACGAAGACAGGCTGCCTAAACCTCTGCAGCTGCAGGGGATTTCCTTTGGTAACTGCAGAGAGCTCATCCTAATTATTCTCTCTCTGCCCAAAGAAGTGCCTGACATAGTAGTTTCTAAGGCTGCATCATTGTAGCTCTTTTAATGCTATTCATCTGAGTCTGTAGCAGAAGACACTATGGCCTGCTCTAAGCACGACTGGAATTGTCTTCAGGGTAGTGAGATGGAGGTGGGAGTTTCTCACATGAATGCTGAAAATAAGGGATTATATTGAGAAGGATGTAAAGCTGAGATAAAATATAGGGGAGTCCAGTTATTGGAGTGAACGTTGTTCTGATGGTTAGAAATATACCTATAACTCCTGGTTCTGCTTTGGACAAGTTATTTGGACGTTGGTTCTGGAGCCACAGGTTCCCCAGGTGCAGAAAGAAGTTGGTATATGTCCTTAAAGAGCTTTGGCTAATGACTGCTCACAAGCTCAGTGAAGCTCAGGGGCAAAGAGCACTGTTATTTTTGTAGACTTTGGTCAGTCTTTCCTTTGTTAGAGTAAATCCATCTGAAATCCGTGTTTGAAAGGCAAAGGAGAGTCAGCAGTTCAAAGACTGGAGATGTTACTCAGAAAGAAGTCCTCCTGAACTCCAGTGGGAATTTTGCTAGACTGTGGCTCAGTATCTGACCCACTATTAGCTCAGGGAACAGATTTTTTGATGGCACCAAACTGGACTTCTATATTTTTCAGTGCAAACCAGAGATCCCAGGCAAGGAAGGGGGCAAGGGTGCATGGGCACCAGCAGCACAGCATGCACACATGTGCATATACACATGCCAGTTCCTGTAAACTGTGCTGAAAAAAACACCAAAATGCCAGATCTGGAATTATGGGAAGGTGCAGCCTTCTCTTACCTCCTCCACTGGCCAGTTTGCAGGAGGAACACATAGGATATTTCCCTTCCCTCCTGGGAGCAGACTAAGAAAGCAATTGCTGCCTCTGAAGAGTGCTTAGCTGAAACTTTCCCTCTCCCTTTCCTAGGATATACTTGAGGAAAGGATCCTTGCACTGCCTCTATTCCTAAAATATCCAAAGTACATCTAGTATTGTCTTGCAGTACTATCAGAAAACTCTTTCTGTAGTAAAATGCAGCCACTTTTGGTGCAGGAGACAGCAGGTGTTTTACCAGTGTTAAAAATACCCTGAAAATGTTTCAGCTGCCAAAACTACTGGGGTAATCTGGGACCGCTGAATGTGGTTTACAAGCTGGGAGTTGTCTGAAGTTCTGGGCTAACCCTTCTTTTGTAGGTTGCTTCATGACCATGGTTGGGTTTTTGTTTCAGCTGAAAATTCCCCATTCCTAAGAGATTATGCTTTGGCAAAACTAGGTTTCCTTTTTTCTTTTGCTAATCTGTTTGCCTAAGGAATTTCTAGTTTTGTAGCATCTGGTTATGAGTAAGGTGCTGCTATTTTTACCCTTTTGAACATAGTCATCAGCAGGTATGCATCCACTATATTCACAAGTAATGCTTTGGCAAGAGCATCTGCTACAAAGATAGATGTAGATAATCTTGTATGGGTCTCATTGGTGTCTCCACGCTTGCAGAAGAAATCATCATAACAGTGTTACAGCATCCTACCAGGAACTAAGAGGTCATAACACTTTGCCTTTCTCAGCTACAAACTCTCCAAACTATCTTGAGAAAACTGACTCTGCAAACCCTTTTTTCCTCCCTTCTAATAGTGAACTGTTCGGCAGCTTACCCTGCAAAAGGGGATCAGTGTCATTTCTCCTGCAGGTCTGCAGTGGGAACTAATGGTGGAATATTCTTCACAGAGAGTCGTAAGTGGGACAAGTCTCTTGCACCTGCATCGGCCACCAAATCCCATGCCTTTGTTATTTTGAATTAGAATAATCAGTGTGAAATGAAGCAGCTGTCCTCCCCCATATTTACTCCCCTCTTTCTTGATTTTTATTAGCCCATTTAGTGGTCCCTTGGGTGTATTTGCATCATCTGTTTCTTGTAGTATTATGGTGGGTCAAAGCATCCCTCTTAAGTTCTAGCATGCCTGTTTTCAGGCTGTACACAATGTGATTATGCCCATACTGAAGGGCTCTGAAAATTCTCTTCCCACCACCCTGGTATCTGTCTTGTGTGCTGTGTTCACTGCCATTTACTGTCCCTAACCTGAAAAAATGTATAAAAACAAGTGGCAAAGCTCCAGGACCTCTTTTCACTTACAGAGGGCTTGAAAACTAGAGAAGAGAGTTAGGATCTCAGCATATTAACATGGCTTCTTGCTGTCCTCTTTGTTAAAGCAGTCAGAAAAGTGCATCTCGTGATAAACAGTTCAGGGTTAATTTCACACAATACTGCACATAACTCCCTCCTTTTCCCCTCCTCCCCTGGCCGTTCACACGGGCTTGAGTTATGACTCTCCTACACTAATGAGATAAACAACATAACTCACTGCAGGTTCTGCTATTTTCTCTGTAAGCAAATGGTTTGAACCTTCTTTGGTTGCCCTATAAGGCGCCAGAGGGAAAGACAACTGAGCCAGGACTGAACAGTAACCTGTATATCCATTGTTTCCATATGCACTGCAAGATGGACTGTGGAGGGTCTAGATTCAAAGCGTTCAGAACTGACCCTTTCCTTGTTGCCCCTCCTTTGTGCAAACAATCAAAGATCCACACTTCATGTGAGCCAGCACAGTGACAGACAGGGGTCAGAGTGGAGAACTGAAGGTAGCATTTGATGGGTTTGGATCAAGTGAAGGTCTGGTATGTGTTTTAAGTTCATTGAATGGCTGAGTATTGTGAACAGGAACAGAGCTTACGTGAAGGAGCGCAGAGATGGATGTTGGATCATCCATCTTGTATTGATCTATCTGCCACCTGGAGTGGGCTCTCTGTCCTCTAGGGAAGAGTCTTTCCCACCTCTGTATTTTCAAGGATACCTGCTTTGTTTCTTGTTGGGCTTTCAGTATTTGTAGTTTGCTTTCACTGTTCAGGCTGAAACCAAAACTGCTAATTCATGTAAGTGCGCTCAAACCCATGTTAACAGATACTCCCTAAAACTGCAGGAGATCCTTGCTCCTCTCTGGGACAAACACTCAAAGATGTGGTGATTATTTCACTCAAATGACTCCTCTGTGGAGGCCTGTGCAATGGAGGGCTGATTATCCTATTGCTTTCATCTAGCAAATGCTACTTTGGTGTTGTGAGCGAATTCTTGCACAGGACCTGCTGTGAAAGGGTGAGGCTTCTTGCCTCCACCTCTTTAATGACTCGCATCAGAGCCAGGCACAATCCACCTCATCATAATAGCAATTGTTTGCAGTGGTTAATGTGTGCAAAGTGCCATGAAGAAGTGTGTCCAAACACTGTAAAAGTGCTACTTATTCACATTTTTATTCCCAAACCAGTCCTAAGCATCCTGCTCTGAACCGTGACCTTCTTGGGGTGGGCATAATGCCCAGCAAGCTGTGTAGCAAAGAAGGGCGTGAAAAGTACCAGTTCAGTAGCACTCTGTGCCCTGGAACACCCAGGATCTCTACAAATGCTCCATCACTTGACCATACCCAGGCAGTGTGCTGTAAATGCTCCATTTACACACCAAGGCCTTGGAAGTAGGTGGAAAGTGCTGGGCTCTGAACTGGCATTCCCAACAGTTGAAATATTTCAAACCAGGAGCTTAGGCTTCACTTGTGGAATTTGATTAGCCGATTCCCTTGAGGTGAATAATTTTGTTGTGTCTTTCCCCCCAAGTAACAGGATATTGTTTTTTTCATTATCTTCATTTGATTTAGTGAGTCAATTTTGTTCCCAAGCTGGTACACTCTCCTGACTGCTTCAGAAGGGATGAAAGAATTCTGGGCCATCCTGCTGCCCTTGAGTTGTCCTGCTTTACTGGCACCCCCTTGATGTTGTCCAGCTGTTCACTGTTGGTAGAGTTTTGGATATAGTAACACCACTCCTGTCCTCTCTCTTTTGTGGCTCTACCTGTTTTCTAAGGGCAATTGCAGCTGCACTCTATAGCCCCTTCCAGACTAACAGCAATAGTGGGACAGAAGAGCCAAAGCAGAATTGGTGGATGGAGAGGTCAGGGGAAGCAGGGGAGAGAATGAAATTCTTCCAACTTTTCTGTGTCTTGCTGGGTATTTCTGTGTCATGAGTATCTGGGGCAGTTGAGGATACTTTGAAGCACTTGGCAGTGCGCTTCTGAGCCCTTAGTAGCGATGCATTCACAAAGCCCTGCTGTGTTCTGAATACAAGAGAGCAAAGCATAGTTTGAACGTTGGCTGAGGGGTGTCTGTCAGGAGAGCCAAGGCATCTCAGAAGCCAGCAATGCCAAATGTGATTCAATGGAGCATGCAGTAATATAAACACTACTGCTGTATCTCCTCCCTCGTTCAGGATGTTGGCATGAGGAGGTAATAACCAGAATGAAGAATCTGTCTTCAAATGAAAGTCCAGAATTTAAGCAAAAATAGAGTCCAAATAGCCAGACCTCATGGATCCTGGTTTGCTCCCACTTGGAAGACACAAATTTCCTGAGCTGCTCTGCATCAGGGCCATATGATTTGCGTGTTGGAACTTCATCTCTTTTCTCCCAAGGGCCCTTCTTTGCCCGTTGAGGAGGCATCGCCCCTGTGACCCAGAAGAGTCTGAAATTTTATTTACCCTGAAGAAATCACAAATTATTTATGTGCAGCTCTGGTTTCAGTGAGCTGAGTGAAGTGTATGAGCGAGACCTAGATTCTCTGTAGGCCTGATCCCAAGAGGTGCTGAGGAGCCTCAGGAGCACTGGATGCCCTGAGTGCGTAGTTCTGCCTCACCATTTGCAGGATCAAACCCTCCAACAAGGAGATGCTGGAAGGGCAAGAACAAAGATCCTAGAGATAGCGCTTGTGGTTTACAAACTGAAATGTGATTACATTTATTTTTTGCCTTTAATCTTCAGGCCTGGCCCCGGGTCAGCTGTACACGTACCCAGCACGTTGCTGGCGCAAGAAGAGGCGTTTGCATCCCCCTGAGGATTCCAGGCTGAAGCTGCTGGAAATTAAACCTGGTGAGTATTTGTTTGCCTCTCTCTCTCTCCTTTGCTGCAGAGCAGCTGGCATACATGCAAACCTGGCATTTAGACCTTGGACTTTATCTTTGCCCTTCTCCAACCATTTCTCTTTGCATCTGTTGCATTTTACTTGATTTGCTGTAACAATAACCACCAAACCCTCTGCACTCAACTCATCCCTTACAGAAATGTGTACAACTTGTAGTGAGTGCAATGGGAGCTGAATTTACCTTCCATAAGGGTGAGTCCTGGCCTCTATTAAGAAATTCATAAGGATGTAAAGGATCAATGTATTACTAATTATTGCCTCAGTGTGTTATTAATACAAAATCTCACTCTGGCATATGCTGCCTAATCTTTGTGAGAAAGACTGCTGTGCATGTGGAACAGTACACTGATAAGATTTTTCATAATGGGGCTGGGGACCAGGGATGTGACCAGATTATAAACAGCAAATAATAAAATTAGTGAGCATATGCCACATTTGTATATGTGCGTATGCCTGTATGTGTACCTTAGTCCATTCTTCTTTCATTCTTGTTGTCCTTGGTACGCTTTCCCTGCAATTAAACTATGTGAAGTGATGAGTCTGGATGCTGAATGCGTAACTGTAAAGCATTTAGCTTGCTGTCTTTGGGGTCAGCTATTATAAGAAAGAGGGAACACATGTACTCACAGCTGTATGTGGTTTTTAAGGGATGAGACACTGCCAGTATAAAAAGTACAGGAGAAAACCCCAAAATGTAAATCAAGAATGTTTAAAAAACCTGTTTGACAGAAGAAGGTGTCTGGGAACTGAGTTATGCTTTGTAATACTGATGACTTTGCTTCTATGCAGTTGTTGGTGAAGAGAAGGAAGGGGTGAGACAATTTCTAAACCCAGTAAAATCAGAGGCAAAATTCATGTTGATTTTGGCAGAGAGAGTTTTTGAAGGTTCCCTACCTTCAATATAGAAGCAAGCAGACAGTTGGACAAGAGGAAGAGATGCCTGTAACCACTCAGCTGGGGTTCAAACCAAGGGCAAAATCTCAGCCAGCAAATTGAACCAGACCTCACAGCAGAGCCGGTCAGAACAAACTGGTGAAATCAGTCAGGTTACACTGATGGAAAGAGACTGGGGTCTAGGAGGAGGATAATGTTGGCCCATAGAAATGTCTACCTCAGGCTCTGTGATGATGCAAACACTGCTGTGCCTTGGTAATTTAGTAAGGTAAGAGGTAAAGCAATAGTGTAGAGTTTGACTCTTCTTTGTTTGCATTATGCTGCTTTGCTGTACTTGCTGAATGCCAAATTAGTGCATCCTACATGCCACAGGGCATGAAAGGCAATTACCACAAAGTTATCAGATAAAGAGACCTCAGCATTGTCTGCCTCTGTGTTGTTTTCCCTGCTACAAACATCTCTTCTGCATCTCAGGAGTGATACTTTTGTTGCCTTGCCAGTGGCAGCCAAATAAGGCAAGTTATATTGCTCTGCCATTTAAATCTATTTTCCAACCAATTTCTGTCTCGTGATTAACTTTCCTTATCAGTTACACCACAAAATAATTTCACTCCATCTGTGCATATCCAGAATAGACTAAAAAAGGGATTTTTCCCTTCTCTGATTTAAAACTATAAAACCTATGGAAAACATTAGATCTCCATTTAGAGTTAGCTTTTGGCAATTTGAGAAAAAGATAGTGTAATTTATTTTCAACATGGACAACAGAAATACCGTATGTTTTGGAGAGGGACACTGTGGTAAAGCCTAATGCTGAACTTTGGAAGCTTCCTTATGCTGACCTCTTTATTCCTCAGTTAAACTTTAGATGACTGTACGGGGCAATTTAAGATCCCTTAAGAAGCACATAGATGACAACTGTAGGACACCTAAAATAAATTTGGAAGAAATCTAATCTAAATGTTCCATAGTTTCACTTCACCTAGGACTTGGACATCCTAGTCATGGCTCAAAGATGTTCTCAGCAGGTAGAGAGTGCTTGTGCTGGGTTAACATGCGAGTAGCCTGTGGTAGTATTTTTACATAGGAGGCTGTTGAATTGGGTATGTGTTATATAATGTATGCAAGCAATGCAATTCTACAACATCAAATTAGGGATAAACCTTAGTTTTATTATATTTATTTTATTATATTTTTAGAAGTACTTCTAGTAGGACTGCCACTGTAACAAACACAGAAGGGGATCTTAGCTCCCAAAGCTGTCAATTGAGCAGTCAATGAGATCAACACCAGAGCATGTGAATACTTGCTTGGACTGCATATGGGCTTTCAGAGTGGCTCATTCTAGTGATAAGTCATATCCAGAAGTTCAAGACTGCTACATAACTTGGGAGATAAATAGATCTAGGATTTTTGTTTTGGTCAGTAAACCAATTCAACAGCTGGTCAGTAAGTAGAGTCAAACGATTGTCTTGTACCATTGAACTGCTAGCGATAAATAATTTAGTAATATTGTGGTATTTATAACTTTTGCTGTGTTTAGGTAGTGCATGGCCCAGCTCAGTGAGTGAGAGTTTCATATTTGGTAATACTAAAACCTAACAAAGAAAATAGTCGTGCTCCAACGGTCTCTTGTTTTTTGTAAAATGCAAGTGCACTATCATGTTTTTCTCAGGGTCAGTTGCTGCTTGCTTCTTAACAGAACATGGTGCTTTTGATGTCCTGGTCGGTTGCTTTTATTCGGTTTCAAGTGGAAGTGTTTGGTTTTAAGAATAGTTACAGCCAAAGTTGTAAAGATCAGAACACTGGAATAGGTGTTGCTGATGCAGCCTTTAGATGTCTATTTTCCTCTGCCACTTTAACTCAGAGTTATGTGCATGGATTGCCCTAATAAAGCTGCTTGATCAAGGGTCTAGCAATGCTCATGTTAATATTATTTCTAAGCATCCTCCATCTCATCCAGTAGCCTATCCAATAGGTACATGGTAGAAATAAAGTATTGCCAAACCTTACTTACGGTAACTGCTTCAGTGACAGTATAGTCAATATTATTACTTTAGGAATTAAACTAAGTATTCCTGACATTTACTTTCACATGGGCTGATCATCGTCTTTTGATCATACATTCATGTTACCAGAACCAAGCATTCTGGCTCAAATACAGCCAAGTTTTCATTGCTGAAATGCATATGAGCTGTTTTGGGAGTCATTATAGTGTAGCAGTCAAGACTCCTCTGAACAGTGGTACAGATTTGAAACAAATCCTCAGTCATGGGAAATATATTGACATGTTGCCAATACTGTGATTTTTCTAGGTACAGAGTGCTAAAGTTATTAGGTGTTGATATGCTCATAACATTCATGAAACTAGGCTTCTGCTCAACGAAGTATGGGCAAACCTGGTTCTCTGCAGAACTGGGCAGCTGTATTTGCATGGCACTTCAGCGTGGAGTAGTGGGAGGGCTGGAAGCACCTCAGGCTTCCACACTCACTCCTCAGCTAGCTGTTCTCCTGCCCAGTAAAAGAGCAAGCACAGTGCAGAGCTCCTATGCATGGGAGGTCTGTGAATCAGGGAATGGGTGAGGGAGAGAGCTGGACTGGGCTGGGTAGCCTGTTGTTCCAGAGGAGAAGGAGAATTGCCAACTCTCCTACTACCACCTTGAACTACAGGTGCCACAAAGGCAAGCAGTAGGGTTCTGGCTCTCAGTAATATCAGAGCAGCTGGAAAGATAAGGGTTAGAAATGGAAGAGAGATTCCTGATTACGCCCAAGGCCCCTTGAAACCTTAATTGCTCCTTGTCCTATATACTTAGTGGTTTTGTGGTAATGGGTGGTATCATGATTCTGTGTTGGGTCAGGTATCAATATTGTGGAAGTGGTATTACCTACAGTAAACCCTGCTGACAGTCAGGTATTACCCAAGCTTTGCAGCTATGCAGATGAGAACAGATAGGGTGCGTATGGCCAAAAACTCCAGTGGAATTTAAATTGGTAGTGTCCTGCTTCGGTTTTACAAGATGGCTAAATATAGTTACGTACATACATGCATGCAGAGCTTTTATTTCATGTGCTGCGTAAGTGTAAAGAATATGACTGGGAAGCTTTTGTCTCAGTTCACTGCTGTCCTTTGGTTTTGGACTGAAAGTCAGTAGCGAGGTCTCGCAGCAGACAGCCTTCCCACACACTTGGAGGACGTGGAGTACAGTTTGTGTGTGCTGCTACCCTGGTGAGAATGAGCTGGTGTCCCGTGCTAGTGCCTGTCCTGTACTTAACTCTGGGCAGCCTACTGTTTAGCTGAACTACAGAAATGGTTTGTGTTTTTTTTGGTTTTTGTTTTTGTTTTTTAAACCAGCTGTTGAGGAGGTAAAAGTAAACAGAAATATTTTTCATTTGCTATGATGACCCATGCAGAATTGTTTGAGGCAAGTACTGATAACAGATTTGTGGATGACGCTTAAACAATGGCTGATCTGGTTTTAATCTGACATATACCTATGTGAGTGTGCTTGTGGATGAATGGACAGAATCCTTACAGATAAGCGATTATCTCTTTCAACCATCTCAATTTACGTTGTAGAGACTCTGGTTGTACGAGGTAGTATTTCTCCTGGGAAGTGGTGAGTGCCCCCAACTCTTGTGGAAGGTGCTCGGCATGTCTGTGGAGGTCAGTGCTCTTTAAGATGGGGCACTACACCAAGATAAAGTTAAGATGAAATTAAAAAGCAAAGGACAGAATTAGCATTACTATCACTTACATGACAACTTCTAGAGACTCAAGCAACATGTTAGATCGTCATCCTGGGGGTTGTTGCAAAGGCTTTTCATACTCTTTGCTTTACTCATATACTATGGCGGATCTTGCAGTCCAAATATACAAAATATGGTAAAGGAAGTACTTCAGTTCCAAAATGGAGAAATGAGCAACAAAGATAATAAAATACTTCTGTGAAGGTTTAACCAGAGGTTTGTGGTAGACCTGGAAATTGAACCCAAGAATATAGAAAGAGCTCAGTTCTCCTGAGTGCCATATGCTTTTTTCTTTCCCTGGTTGCTATGTCCAGTGTGGCTCAAAGATATGAAAGCCTAAAAGTAATTCCAAACACTAATTTCATGAGAATTTCCTTGTATCATTTTTCTCAGATAGGTCAGTTAATATTGACTAGTTTCACTTTAGATTTCAGCAATTTCTATACAATCGCTACAAGACCGAAGTGTTGTTTCGCTATGAACACTGTAAGGAAAGGCATATGTTTCCTTAACAAAAAGTTTTGCTGCTGTTTCACATATATGGAAACTTCTCTGATTAAAGGTCAGGTTCCTGTTATATTATCAAACCTGCCTGTGGCTCCCATTTAAGATATATTAAGACTGTCTTAGGATCAAAATTGGCAGAATAATTCTGGTGCCAAATAAGAGTACTTCTGTAAAATTTTGATAAATTAGATACACTGTTCCTGAAGAGGGCTATAATATTGATGTGTCAATTGTTCAGACTTCTGACAGCTTTCTGCAGATATGAATTTACCAAAGTTACTTTTGTGTGGAGCTTATTTTAGGGTGCTTTTTAAAAATTATTCGTGACTTTTATAAACATTTGCTGTCATGAAACCTAAATTTGGGGCAGGTATGCCATGGCAGACTTGGGGAAGAATGGCTGGAAAGCTGCCCAGCAGAAAGGGACCTGGAGGTGCTGGTCAACAGCCAGCTGAACATGAGCCAGCAGTGTGCCCAGGTGGCAAAGAAAGCCATGTCATCCTGGCCTGTATCAGAAATGGTGTGGCCAGCAGGACTAGGGAGGTGATTGTCTCCCTGTACTCAGCTCTGGTGAGGCCGCACCTCGAATACTGTGTTCAGTTTTGGGCCCCTCACTACAAGGACACTGAGCTGCTGGAGCATGTCCAGAGAAGGGCAGTGGAGCTGGGGAAGGGTCTGGAGCACAAGTGTGATGGGGAGCGGCTGAGGGAACTGGGGGTGTTCAGTCTGGAGAAGAGGAGGCTGAGGGGAGACCTCATTGCTCTCTACAGCTCCCTGAAAGGAGGGGGTAGGGAGGCGGGGGTCGGTCTCTTCTTCTAGGTAACAGTGATAGGAAGAGGGATTATGGCCTCAAGTTGTGCCAGGGCAGGTTTAGATTGGATATTGGGAAACATTTCTTGACCGAAAGGGTTGTCAAGCACTGGCACAGGCTGCCCAGGGCAGTGGTGGAGTCCCCATCCCTGGAGGGATTTAAGAGACGTGTAGATGTGGTGCTGAGGGACGTGGGGTAGTGGTGACTTGTCAGTGGTTGGACTTGATGATTTTAGAGGTCTTTTCCAACCAAGGCTGTTCTATGACTCTATGACAGCCAGCAGATAGGAGCAGCTTTTGTTCTCTGATGCCTTGGTCTACATTTCTCACGTGAGGTGGAGTTTTAGAGCTTGTTATCAACTTCTGTGGCTTTTGCTGTCTGCCCTCCAAAATCTTGAAATTAAAATGTCTTTCTTAAAATCAAATTATTTTTTTTTCCTTAAAAACTGCGTTTTATTCCAGTACTACTGCATTCCGAAGTACTTCAGCTTCTAAAATAACTCTGCTCATCTTTTGTAATACAGTCTTCAGTACTTTAAAATATCACTGATTCAGGCGGTGCAGTGAGGCCGGCAGAGGGAGCAGCGAGTGCCGCTGCCGCCTCCCGCACACCCCTCAGCCCGCTGGGACCTCTGCAGAAGCGGATGGAGTTCTGTGGGTGTAAAGCGAGGGTAGGAGAGGGACTGAGCCCACTCCATGAGTCAATGTGTTAACAGTCTGTGGCAGGAATAGCCTGGTTTTAAATTATTATTTATTAGAAGCAGGAATTTATTTTGGTAGGTGGTGCCAAAGCAACAGTCCTGTGGTGTATTTAGGTCAAGTGCTAGGCAAATATTAGGTTAAATATCAAATAACTCAACACCACAGAGTGTGGATGGTGATGAGCTTCACATTTGAAGAAGCTACATGACCCAAAAGAACTTTACTGAGCAATTCCACATGGATCGTGCTGTTTTTGGTTGAGCTAGAACAGATCTCATTTTTACCCATTCCCATGAATCTTTATTTTTGGCACCTGCTGTAGAAGAAAACAAAAAAATACTTACCTTTTTGTGGCAGGGTGGGTGGATAATTCTCAGTTCTCATTTGATGTGTCTGCATGCGGGCCATGCTGAATCCTGAGGTTGGTCTATCATGTACCTATATATGTCACATTTCTGTAGCACTTTGGAATAAAATGAAGCTTTATATTGCAAAACCAAATCTGGGAGCAGGGATGCTGGACAGTGGTGTTTAGTTTGTTTGGGCTTTTTTTTAGGGCCAGATAGGAAATTTCAATGTGTAAGAAAAAGGAAACCTTCATCATGGCTATAGGAATCCCTAAACACCCCAACTGTTTTTTCCCTATCACTTGTTTAGCAAATTGAGAACCCCTTATGTGAATGAGAGGAAAAATTAATTTTTTTTACCAGCTCTAGCTTTTATTTATACCAAAATAAATACTGATTTCTGCTAGGCTCTCTCTTTCAAGCTTCTTATCCAGCAGAGTACCTAAATATTGGCCTAAATTTAAGTAGATGTTTATTCACCTGCTAAGCCTATGTCTTGCAGATGAGTTCATCAATGCTACTGAAACAAAACAGTAAGCTCCAATTCTCCACTTATCTTGCCTTCAGTTTGTTCACAGCAGGACATGGCACCACAGGCAAGAGCTCTATGGAACTTACATATCCAGCTGTGACTTGGGTTGAAAAAAGTGGCTTTCTGTCACCAAGAGAAAACTCATCAGTGTGGGACCTCCTTGTGAATCAGCTTCTTCCTTTTACACACATATTTAACCAGACTATTCCATCTCATCCACCACCTTTTATTTCTTCCTACAATGGGAAGGACCTTTGGTGGTCCAAATCTCTGGGCAGATAAAGGTTTCTTTCCTTTTCTTATGTGGCACAAAGAATACAAGAGAACCTGTCCCTTTCTGCGCGTATTCACTGACATTGAGTCATGACATAGAAGTCCTGCAGTGCAATAGCTTTGTCCCATTGCCAGTCTGCAGTAGAGATGCCAACCTCTGCATTTTATGTTCTGCTTGACTATCACATACTTGCATCGTCTGTACCCGGTACAGGACTACACAGCACCAGGGACAATGGAATATCTCTCTTTCTCTCAGCTTCTCGGTGCGTAAAATAGAGATGCTAAAACATTGATCTCATTTGTCAATCCCAGAGAAGTGCCTAACAGATAGTTAATAAATCTTTCTAGAGACCTTTCTATTTAAAGGAACGTATGAATAAAGTGTGCCACTTGCCAAGCCTTTAAAGTGTCAGTATTTAATGCTTTGGCCATTGGCATGAAGCCTTGCAAAACTGGTATGAGAGTGTACCAGCCCTGGTACAAAACCTGGGTTTATATGTACCAGAATGGGGATGAACAACAAGTCATTTTTCATACACCCATATATACAAATAGGTGAATTGTTGAGCCAGTTTTCACAAAGCTGGCTATGCAGTATAACTGTTAGAAAGATATCTCAAGTGTAATTCTTCTTGTTTCATTTTCGCCACTGATGAGCTGGCCTTCTGTACATCATGGCTACCAGGGCTGTGATAACTTCTCCTTCAAATCATGCACTGTTCTTGCTGGGTATTGTTGCCTGTGATAAGCTGCAAATTCTTTGACTAATTCAGCTCAGTAGGGTCAAGGATGTGAGTGAATATGTATTTTCCCTCAAGTGGGATTTCATGATTTTGCAGGTATGGAAATATAACACACTCATTTCTAGAAAAGCAAATAATATTCTATAAATAGTCCAGTCAAGAAAACAAAAACATTGTTTCTGCCACTTAACTCTGCAGTCATGCTGCTAGAATTTACAGGATTAAGTTTGTGTAAACAGTCTCTCTTTCATTTGTGGGATCTCGAACAGGTCACTACAAGTATTTTATACGCACAATTTTACCAGGAGAACTATGGTGGTTAGCTAAGATTGCTCGTATGAATCACCTGGGATTACTCCTGGTTCTGGTGTGGCTGAGCCAGCTTGCATAATTAGGAGAAAGCTGTGTGAAGAAGCCACCGGGCTTTGGAACCTCTCTGGGTTTTGATCAAAAGCCCATTGAAGCCAGTCCCCTCTGGCTCTAGTCATCAGGCTAAGGCAGAAGTAACAACTGAACAACATAAGGCAATTTTGTTAAATCTCTATCTTTCAGAGTTCTCTGTGTCTCGTCCCTAAGAATGGGAATGTAGGCTGCGTGTGCACAACCCACAGACACAAGGCTGCTGTAATTTCAGAAGCAATGCAGCCACTTAAAGGTGATTTTTCCACTGGTGTGTAGTCTCAGCTGTATTTAATATATATACATGTAAAGTACCAGGTTGGACCAGACTTGCAGGTTTGGTACTCAGCATCCTGCAAGACAGAGCCCAATAAAATCACTAGGCCACTAGATCAACCATGTAGTAGAACCTGTGCACTATTTTATAGAAGAAAATGCTAACAAAAAATAGCAAAGAGATTATTGAATATCATTACATTCAAAATACATTTTAAAAAATACTTTTATTCAATTTTATTGTCCTCTTGACACATAGCAAATGAAATTGTTTTGTGGTACGAAATACTATAAAATTTATAGCAGGTGATATTTTTCTGGTGCGTAATATGGAGGAATGAGCAACAGATGTTAATATAAAGTCCAGTTTGAAATCCTACAAGTGAAGTTTTACAGATTTGCTGAGAGTAGAATGGAGAGTGTGGTGGCTTCCCCTCCCACATCCCTGCACCTCCTACCACCTTTCTCGGTGGAAGTCTTCAGTCTGTCATTCCCATTCTCTGGAGTAAGCATTTCACAGCCTCATAATCATCTTGTACTTGAGAGATATTAAGTGTGTTTTTACTAGGTTACAATTCATTTCAATATTCCCTGCATTTCGCATTTGATCGCCTAATAGTATATTATAGGTATTTGGTGCTTCAGGATTCTGACACAGCTGGTGTTTGCCATGGTGTCCTTTTCCAATAATGAACTTCCTGGGGGAAGGAGGGTTGATGCAGTGAGTGTTTGGAGGGGAATTAAGAATGGAATGGATGGATATGGCTTTTCTGCGCAACTTCTTCCACACCAGAGATCTTAGCACGCAGTTGGAGCAAGGTTCCCCTTAAACAAACCAGGTAATTTAGGGCCAGGACCTTAGCTGTTGTGAGTGGGTACAGTTCCATTAAAGACTCCAGCGAGCAGCAATTTCCACAGCTAAAGCTATGGTTCTTGATGTAGGAGAAAGGATGAAACTTTACTCCTCTTGATGGAAATGATGCACTTCTGAATGCATGTGATTGCCCTTGGGAAGTATGGGGTTCATGTCTTAGGAACACATATGGTCATGACTAATATCCTATGCATGTCCTACAGAGCTGTAGTGAAAATCCTTTTGTCGTTGGCCTAAAATAAACAGCATTGCATGATAGGAATAAAAAACAAATTTTCAATGCTGGCTCGGACAGCTAGAGTGCTAAAACTACACTTAAATGCTTTAAGCAAGTGACTCATTTCTCTGTGCTTTTGAGATGGTGGTGAATGCTTTTATCTTCTCATGATTTCCTTGGTGCAATGTCTGTGAATGACACAGTTACAGATATGTGCTACTCTGACAAAGTGAGGTTCATGGTTATAGGAATTTCTGGAGTGATGCTGTATTTGTAAATGATGCTATGGGTACATCTGCCGTGTAATGCTCATTGCCTAAGTGAGGTAGCAGCACGGCAGGAGAATGGAGACACAGAGGCTGTATCTGTGAGCAATGCTATAGACCAGGACAGTATCAGCAAACAAAGACACTATTAACTAAATAGAAAGGAGTCAGGATTAAGTGCTTTGTGCCTCTGAAGCTGCTATACAAGGGTTGGCACTATAAATATACTTAGAGTATATTCTTCTAGGGAGCTTTCTGTTAATATCTAAATGGGCAAAATAAAAAAAATTAACCTCTCTCTGCTGAAGATGATGCCCCAAGTACACAGAAACTCTCAGCAAGTGCTACAGATGGAACCAGAGTGCATCCAACTTTTTTGTTTTGCCTTTCAATCCTGAATCTTAATTAGTTCCCTACTGCTTTAGTGCATGCACAACATTTTAATAGTCATAAGGACTTACTCCAATCCACGTTGCCATTTCCACAATTCACTCTTTCATACCAGTAGCAATTCTCTCCCCCCTGCATTTAGGAATAGCGTAAAGGAAACTAAATAGCCAAGCGTGTAGCTGTAGATTGATGAGGTTGTCACACCATTCTCTTCACCGTTTTCTTCCGACCTGCAGTGTGCTCTAATAGATGGATGATTGCTGGGGGAGGGAGAGAGTTAGTAAATCCCACAGCCAGATGTTCAGGGATGGACAGAGCGACCTTCTCAAGGAACCCAGAGGAGTATAACTGCGTCCTTCTGAGGGAGAAGGACACTCAGGTGCCTCCGGCTACCCGTGTTTATCTCTCTTTTCAAAAGGAGCACAAATGGGCTCAGCATGGCTGCAAGGATGGATGTTTCTCAGTGCATCGTGGGAAATGACCAGTCATCCGTCTCTTCACTGTGGAGTCTGCCTGCAGCCATCAATCTTGTAGCCCAGCACGGCAGCTCCTTTGGCTTAGTTTGGCTCAACATTAGATGAACAAAGGGAAATGAAAGCTGAACAGGGGGAAAGGAGAGAAGAGCAACTCTTCTCTATTTCACTTTGTTTTCCCCTTGCGTGGCTATCTCTGTCTCTTCCCCATTATCATCTATTTTCACTGTGCTTTGTAAGGTGCAGAAAGGGCCCAGAATGTATATTTTCAGGATCTGGGAGTTTACAGCATTTCTCTGTTAGCAGAGAGGAGAAAGGAGAGAGATATTGAAAAAGTGTAATTCAAGGCCCAGAGCTTCCATTTTTCAGACTTTTCTGTGGCAGATTTCAGAACAAGCCTGCCATAGTTTAGCTGCAGTAGGCAAGGAGAAGGCATGTAACAGCTTTCCTCTATCTTGCTATTTTTCCTCCCTTGTCCTTCCTGATTCCTTCCTCAATGCCCCTTTAGTGTTTTCAGGTGTGTACTTCATCTCTCCATTCCTATTCTATTCAAAAAGCAATCAACAGAGCCACATGATCAGGTTTTCTGGAGAAAGGTATGTACTGATGCCCAGAGCTGTGATGGCAGGCTCCTGTCAGCAATCGCAAGCTCGCTTGAGTCAAGTTCATGTGATGCAACGGCACTGGGGCTGCACAGGCTTTGCACAAGCTGCCAGAGCTCATCCAGCACCTGTGGTTCCTACTGTGAAACCAGAGGTCGTGCCAATATCTTCGTTGCAGTTGATGTGCAGCCCATCAGAATAAAAACCATTCAGATATATCTGCTCGTACACTCAGCACTGAATTAACTAATTTCAGCACTGAACTCGGATGGGCCAGTTTTTGCCTGAAATACTCAATTTGATGTACTTTGAGCCAGGCTGGAAGGAAAAGAGATGTGTGAATTCACAACCTGCTGGACTCCCACAGCTAGAGTCTACTTTTTTGCCACGGTGAGCTGTAATGGGTTTTTTTATTCTGTTTTCCCAAAAAATTCTTGCCTCTGGATATCATAGCAGAACATGTTTGGCTTATTTTGTAGAAGGCTTGTTCATTGTTCACTGTGGTGTTTGATTGATGTATTTAAAAAAACTTTCCTGGTTGACCTCAATGATCTAAGCATCAGGTCTGAAGGAGCCAGGCTCTCCTGCAGAACTGTGGTAGATTTCTCTCCCCTTCTTTTTACTGTAGGCAAAGAACTGAGATCTCCCAGGCATACACAAAGCTTATTAGGAGATACAAGGCCCAACGGAGGACTGAGATGGAGTGAGGGAACTCTGTTAAAGCAGATTTTGGACACAGATATCTGAGGAATCTTTACCTGCTTTCAACCCAAATGTGCCATCTGGAGTGAATAGACTTATGCCAAGATGGGGAAAATTTGTACAATCATGGGTTTAAAGAGCTGCTTTGCAGTTTGTGCTGAGTTGGGTTTTTTTTACTTTTTACCATAAACCTAAAGCACAAACCCTCAAGGAAAACATTTGTTTAGTGAAAACCAGTTTGTCCTCCCCCACACCTCATGTGAGCAGGCTTTACAAGTGGGCACAGCACCTTTCTCAGTGGGGATATTCAGGGAATCCTTTTCCAAGCTGTGCATTTAATTGTGCCCCTTTTGAATGAATGGTCATATTTTTTTGCCACTACCTATTTTGCCTCCCTGCAGATTTTGAAAAAAACAAGTCTTGTTCATGTTGTCATGAGACAGCCTACCCCAGATGGCACATCTGTGTCTCGGGATGCCCTCTGGCTGGCCTGTTGGCAGGCATTCCCGTGGCTTTGAAGGTCACCTTGTTTACACCTTGCCTTTTTCCCCCTCCCTATTCAGAGTCTTGCTGAGCCTGCAGGCTGGGCTTTGCCATCTGCATTTTCTCTGGTGCCATTAATCTTCCTGTTTACCATTCTGTTATTAATCCTAGAGTTCACCTTTTTGTCTAAACGCTTTACAGGCCTCTTGGAATCTCTTGCCTTTTTGTGGCAAGAGATCTGAGCATCACAGTGGATGATTTGCTTTGTTCTTTTCCCATTTCTGAAAGGATACCTACTAGCATCTCATGCCATTTTTCTATTACAAGCCTTCCTTCTTATAATAACATTTTTTAATTATATAGCTTCATCTGTCAGATGCATCTTACCGTATGAGTAAATATTATCCTCATTCCTTGGAATTTGTGAATGGGCCACTGAAATCTAGTATCTGTGGAAACAGTCTTGCTTTTTCAGTGTTTTTCTTGGCTGGAAAAAAAAAGTGTTTAAACCTGGCATTGTGAGAACCTGTAAGAACACCTTGCATTTTTGGTGCATTTTATTGGAATGATTGAATCCCTATGAATATTAAACAAGTCCTACCCAACCCCAGAGGACAGATGAAGACTTATCTCCATTTGACAGAGATGGAAAAGCAGAAGGTACCTTTGTTAGAGTTTGGCCCAAGACTACATGGTGAGGCAGCAGTGATGCTAAGGCCAGCATCTGGGGTGATTGTTCAGTATCCCATTCTAAAATCATTGCCACTTTTCTGTGGCCTTTCTGTTCTTTAGCGGTTTATGCAGGTTTGATATTTACTGAGCCGGGGGTACTGAACCAGCTGTGACACTGCACCGTGTGAAGGTGGCTGTCCTGCTCCCCTGGCCTGACAGGGTTGCAGAGCACTGTGTTTCCACAAGTGGGAGTTTTGCAGATGGAGATGCAGGATCAGGATCAGGACCTGGACACCTGTAATCTGGCTGAGTGGTGCTAATAAACCCTGCTGCATCCTTGCTGTTGCCTTCAGAGCTGATGAGGTGTCTCTGCCTGCTCCCCAGCACTTTGGGTTTTTGAAGGGCCTCATTAACAGGGTTGCCGCATCGTGTGGGCATGTGGAGCCAGCCAAAGCTGAGCACTGCACTTAAGCAAATAACCCCCCTCGGTCCAGAGCATGAAAGAGCGCAGAGCAGGCTCCCAGGAATCATTGCAGGACTCAGATTGGCTTTGGCAGGTTTATCAGCTCTGGCTTAGTGCCGGCTCTGCTAGGCCCGGGCTGAATTAATTGGGATGCTTGTGCACTGCAGTTGAGAGATAACTGCATTACAGAGATTTATCTGTTACTAAAGGTATCCCCTCCACTGTCCTCGATAAGGAAGAGGAGAATCTCACAGAATGCGCAGCAAGGTTACAGCATGTTTTACGCATGGTTTATGTATGAGTTTGCATTCAGTACAAGTGGTTTTATTCAGTGCTGTCACGTATGGAAAAAGTAGAGTTGATTGTGGTGGACGTCCACTCCCTGTTACCGTTTGCAGAGCGTGCAGTGGGAGGGCGACTGGCCCAGCTGTGTGGTGTGGGGGTGGCGGGTGTTTGCTGATAGCTGTCTGGTTCCTGGACAGATTCTGGTTCTTCTGATAGGTCAAAAGCCCCATCCATCTGTGTAAGTGAATCTGTATGACCACTTGCAGATAGGTAGGCCAAGTTATTCTCTTACTCCAAGCAGGCCAGAAGCCCTGTTAGAATGATGCAAAGCCCAAAGGAACAGACTTTGTACTCAGGAATTTTCTCTAAATTGTAGCTGTTACCCGGCCTCTGTCCTTCTCCCTCAACATTACCTACAGTGTTGCCTGATGCTGCAAAAGTCCTGGTGCAGTGTAAGCCCATCTAGAACACAAACACAAGAGTGACAAGAACACAAATGAGTGGTAGAATAATGTGACTGAATGGAGACATTCCTTTATGATTTGAGCCCTGAGGGTAGTTACCTGATCCAGCATTTAGCCTGATATAGTAATTTAGTAGTCTTTGAGAAGCAGGTACAGTATATTATAGGTGACAATGATTTATATCTGTGCTGAGAAATAAATCTGTAAAGAACTTCCAAGAGACAACAGAGAAGAGGGCTGTTTGTTTTTTTATTGAGAGATTTTATAGAGGCATTCTAGTCTGCCAAAGAAATACAGCTGCTTGTAAAGTCCCCATTTTGATGATGGGTTAAACTAAACAATGCTTAACCTTATGTTTGAGGGCCTCTGCTGTTTCCTGCAGCCTTATTTCTCCTGTCCTGTTATAGCCTTCTGGGATATATTTTAGCTAGGGATTGACAGAAGATTTCCATTGGATCCTGGTCTTAAAACTCAAAGTTGTCCTCTGATTTTTCTGCAGTTTATGCCCAGGCTGAAAAGTGAATGTGTACCGTCCCCCTATATCATAGCTTCTTCTGTCTCCTTCCATTTCTTTGCTTTCTCCCCCTGCGCCCCCCTAACCTCACCATGAGCCTAGCAGCTTTGCAGGAAGAGGTGCTAGGGAGACATTGGGATTTTCCAGTCTCCCAGTGCTCCCTAGAGCAAACCTCAGCAGCGCCTAAAATTTGCAGCAAGAGTTTACTAAGATTCATTATGGAGCTTTATAGGATCCCATGGTTCCAACCTGAAGAAGAGTTTTCACTTAATAGCAGACAGTCCTCTGAACCATTCTTTCCACACAAAATGGCTTGTTTCTCAGGAAACAAATACTCTCTTGTTTTCAAGTAGTCTTGCTTCTAAAACTGGTTTATCATTCTCTTTCACTGGAGTCTTGTTCTCACTGTGGCAATACTTACCTTGAGAGTGCAATAATGTACCTGAGGTTTTAGGGTGGAATTGGCAGGGGAAACAAAGAATTACCAGAGTAGCTAGCCTTACAATCTCCAGTACAGCCATGGCTTTATTGTGTCTGGCTTGGATTAAAAATAAAGTGAGTTTGATGTTTACTAGTCTCTAGGGGCATTTGTTTGGCTTTATGGACTCATTGTGAGAATCTGTATTATCAATAGTTAGTCTCGGGGGGGCCCAGGGCTGAGCTGGGAGAAGGTCCTTTATGGAGACCAGGACCAGGCTTGGAGAGAATGGTAAGTGTAGAACTGGCACTGAGAATTTTCCTACAGATGGGTGCTGAATTGCAGCAGTGTTGGGAGAACAGGCTGGGATAGCAGGGACCATGGAAGCTCAGGATTAAAACATAACAGCAGTGACATGAACATCTGCCCCTGGGATAGCAGGAGACAGTGCACTGAAAGAAGGTTTTGAAGACCCAGATCTGCAGGAGGAGTGAAGATCCATGCTGCGCTGTGCTGGCAGAGGCATGCTTACAAAAAAAGCTTGCAGAGCCCTACCCTTAGTATACCTGGTTCTGGTCACTGCTGTGAATGCATCGATTCCAAGGACACTAACAAATCACTGTGTGTAACAAGCAAACAAGCTAAGGAGAGTCTGGTTGTGCATGCACAGGGAAGCTACTAAATCCAGCTATTCACGTAAGGCATTGTCTCCTCTTTCTTAAGGGATTCCATCCCCCCTGCCCCCACCTTTTGCACTCTAACGCTATATTTGTGCCTTGGAGATGTGGAGATGAGCGTATGATGGATGGATGGATGCTGCTTGTCTGAGTTTTTCACCACCATTTCCCCTGGGGCACTCTGTCTGCTGGCAGAGAGCACCATCCCAAAAGATGGTATCTTTTGCAAACTCGACAGCTAACAGACAGCTTCTCTCTCTGCATATTTCCCCAAAGAAGAGCAGGCTTAATCTGGTTTTTATATGGCATATTTCATTATAATCTTTTTGACTTCCCATGTTCCCAATACGCCATCATAAATAAAACGCTGGGGGTGGGAGCAGCAGAGATGCTGAGACTTCACACTCTTGTGACACTGATAGATTCTCATTTTAAACTGTCATGGGATTTAATTGCTCACTGAGCCACTGCACTGCACTTTCAGACACATCCTGCCACATCCTCTTAATGAGCTTAGTGGCTGCATTCACTCAGCAGTAGTTCTGTTTGCTGTGAATTAGGTGGCTTTTTTAGAGCACCTATATGATTTTAAAGAGGTAGTGGTTATTAAGGTAATATCCTTGGGTTTATCCATCTTAAACAGCACTTCATGGACTCTTAACATATAGTTTCCTCTGGCACTTTTTATGTTCCAAAAAACCAGCACCAAGAAACAAAAACGCAAGAATCTATGTGCAAAGTCAGTGTTTGTCTAAGAGGGTTTTTGGAAGCCGGATTGCTTTGGTTTGCATAGTAGCTGTCTCTGGCGTGATAGATCATGCTGGAACTCACCCAATAAGTATCTCTGTTCCCAATTAGAACTGGAAATGGAGCTGCTTACGAGTGCACAGAGATGATGGCTTGGGTGGCAGCTGCTACTGTGAAGATGGAAATGATCCATTGTAAAACAAATACGTTGCACTGTATAGAAAAAGGGATGGTTGTTTTTAATTTATGCTTCGAAGAAACACTGAAAAGTTGCTCGCTTCCAATGCGTTGTAAACCAAATGTAGCATATTTAAGGACAGGAATTTGCATCTATTTTGGTGTATCAAAACTTGAAAAAGCCCACCATTTTGTAGGATTTGTGAAAATGTGCTGCTTTTGGAGGCAGCAGTTCAATAGAAAACAGATACAGGAATGATTCTGGCATGGGTGCTCGTTCAGATTCTACCACCACGGTCTAAGGACCTTGATAAATAGAGAGGTTGCTGCACTGAGCTGGTAAGCAGAAATAACCATGTTAATTTAATCACTATGAAAGGGACTCTGCCAAGTTAAGAAACATAAATTTTAATTATGTTCACACACACATATATTTGAATTATAGTATATGCACAATATTTAGCTGTGACACCAATAATATTGTGGTTTATTAAAACAGGAAGGATTCTTAAATATTTTATTTTTCGTTGATGATTTTTGTTGATTTGCCACTTCCATTTTGTATGGTTCTATTTCCTGTGTCTTCTACAGTAACCAGGTGCTATTAATTAAAGGTTAATGACTGGTGCATCAAGGTTTGGTGTTTGGTCTAATGTTGTGTGATAGAGTAACAAGCTGGAGGGAGAGAGAGTACCTTGTAAACGACAAAAATTTGCACATAGTACAAAGTTATTTAGAGCCATTGTGGCCAGAGAGGTCTGTGTTGGCCTCCTCAGGGAGATCTGAATGAGCTTGGTGAAGGGGTGACGGGATGGACATTTTAAGTTCTTGTCCCTCTTATAAGGTTCCTAATTCTGCTTAGTATGCAGCTTGGACACTGCAGGACATTGCCTGAGGAGTAATATAAAGAATATTGTAATGCGTTTGTTTAAATGGGGGATGTGGTTTCATCTGAAAATATCAGGTGCAGTATTGGTCCATATTGGGAAGATTACTGAGGAATAAGAGGAAGTTCAGAGAGGTCTGACAGGACAAAGCCATATGGAAAACTTCCCCCAGCAGAGTAATAGAAAAGATTGTGACTGTATAATTACTTGAAAGGAGAGGAATAAAAAGAAATGACAAAAAAGTTTGGTCAGGCACTTCTATTTTCCATCTCATAGCAAGAACAAGGAGGCAGGCAATAAATAGTGAAACACTCATTCTTTCAAACCACAGTTTAACTGTTGAACTCACTCAGGTGGGAAAACATCGAGGGCAAAAGTGTATCAAAATTCAGAAAGGACTGGGCTATTCTGTGTATTTCTAGAAGAGCCAGATTTAGGATAACTGGAAGTGATACTGCATTTATCCCTCAGGACTGACCTGTTAGAGATCAGGATGGAATGCAGTATTAGGGTAGATTATTTTCTTTGCATTTCTCTTCTGACAGACACTCATACCTTCTTGTGCAGCATCCGATGTGACTGCATAGGATAGCACAACAGTTATCGAACAGAGGCAGTGTGGGGTCACAGCTTAATTTCTCAAGCGTAGGAGAGTCTCTTTCTGGCCTTGTTTGAAGCTTCTGACACTGGCTGGTACCTTCATGAGCAGGACAGTGGGTGGAACTGACCCCACCTTGCTTCCAAATAGCAGTTCCTGTGATCTTGGGGAAGAGCTGATCTTTCAGATGAAAACTACATTTCAAGTGTTGTGTTGGCTTCTCTGTTTTCTTTAGGGTACAGGCATAAGAGAAAAACATACTTTTTGAGCTTTTGTGGGAAAATCCTGGAGAGTTAAATTAGGAAGGAGAAAATTAGGGATTTAGTGAAATGAATTTAATGATCCCTAGTATTGCTTAACTATTTCTCTAGGTTAACTGAGCTATCTTTTAGATTTTTGAAGACTCTTATCTCCAGTTCAAAAAGTGGTTTGGAAACGTAATTTCCTGTCTTCGTTACTGTATCCTTTACACACTAGCCATCTTCCAGAAAGGACTGAATTCATTACAAAGACTGAATTCATTACTACAAGGTTGTCTTTGGAGCATTGAAGGTCTTTATACTGGTAACTTTACATTCCAGATAAGATAACATCTTCCATTTCTCACTTTCTAGAGCTCCTTAGGAATGAAAATGGACTCCTAGAAGGTACCAGCAGAGAAGAAAATTCAGCTCAGTGGGCAGATGGGAGGCAGTTGCCCCGAGTTTTTTTTCACCGGATTTCTTGCTTGCTAACTTAACTTCTTGGTGACTCAATCTCCCCATCAGTAAACTGGGAATAAAAGTATTACCTCACACTGCCTTGTCAGTGGGATGTTAAACTTAATAATTAAAAAATGCTCTGGGAGTTTTGGATGAGAAGACTCCTGGAGTGCTGCTGGTGGGAAGTAGCAGCGCCACATGAAACAAACATGCTTATTAAAGACAGCTGCCTTTTTTTGACCTTAAAGCTTACCTTTCCCTCTGACTTAATGTTCAGTATCTTTGGAACAGGGAGTAGTTTTACTTACATATACATTCTACTGTTCCTTGCTCATTCCCTTTTCTAATGCATTCATTTGCCAAGTGTATCAGTATCCAGAGACAGGCATAGCTTGTCACGGTGAAGACATGTTTGTTTCCATGCCCTTGAGCTTGCTTGAAGCTTCTCTTGCTGAGTGTATGATGACCCCTTGGGTTTTGCAGTCCCACACGGTTCTAAATAGAGAGGAAATGCCCTTTTGCACCTAAGCACAGGACTTTGAAACCAAGCCAAGCCCACAGCCAGAGGTGATTATGGAAGGTCCTTAGTGACTTTAGATTCAAGTGTTGGGATTTGCACATAAATCAAGTTTTAAATCCCTTCTTTCTATTGAAATGTCTGGATTTAGCACCAGAGGGAGGTACTAGGAGTTCATACAGGGAAATTCAATCTGTAGGATTCTCTGTTGACTTCTCTGTCTTTTTTTATAGCTCAAGTAAGTGAGAAGTTGGGGAAGGTAGCATAAGGGGGTGGGTGTGCAGAGCTTAATGCTGAAAACAGAGGCCTGATTGAATTAAACCTCCTTGTGATGAGAAGGGGGATCAATTCACAGTTGACCCCATCCCATTGTGTGGGTTGTTCTGGGAGTTTCCTTTGAAAATCACAGTGGTTTGGGTTTTCTGCATGGTTTGTACTCAGCCTTTCCCTCTATGAATAGAATAGCTTTTGCCGGAATTTTTGCTGGATTTTCTGTGGTTATTGGCTGAGCAATGCTCTCTCACTTCAGAAGACTTGAGTAAGCATGTTGTGGAACCACTGATCAGGGACCCTGAATCATTTGCTGGCTTAGAGTTTTTCATATATAGAACAAACATATTCCTGGGACACAATTGCCCCCAAGAAACAGATTATACTTTACCGTCCCAGGTGAAGTGTTCATTCATTATTTGGAGGAGTGATTTGGAGCTTTATAAACACATGAATTTCTGCCCTGCAGAGTTTACAACTCATGGTGATAGAAAGGCAGGGAGCTTCAGGCAGACTGGGAAACTCAACACAGTCCTAAAAGATGTGAAGTGGACAGAGCTGTGAAATAAGGATACCAGATGCTGATTTGTGAGCATTGGTCCTGTACATTATTACTTTATAAATCTATTGGCCTAGAGGAAGGAATTAATTTTAGAAGAGAGGGAGTACCTGAGAAATCCATACCTGACATTGGCAGGTAAAGACATTCAGGATGTCTCCCTGCCATAGGGTTGCTCTGAATTAACCCCTGCGTGAGCGGAGTAGAGGCCAGGATCTACAAGGAAAACTGATTTCTTCCCTAGGTGTATTTTAACATCTTGCTAAAATTAACATGCTCTATTTTCTTGTCTGCTGCACTGCCTCATAATCTAGTTGCAGCATTTCGAAGGGGAATAAGGCTCTGTTCCTTCACTTGTATGGCAAGTTGCATCAAGCTTCCTCATAAATCTGCTCTGTCTTTAGAATCCCATGCCCTAGGCCTGCCCCTGAGCCACCCTTTGGCTCTTCCTTCACTCACTGGGGGTTATCCTGTTTTATGGGCTAGGTTCTGCACTCAGAGCTCTGCTGACTGGTGTTTCTTCACTGGTGTGGACCCATTTAAAACAAACTGAAACTTTTGTCTGGTCAATATTACATAAAAATTCAAGACACATCCCTTTGTTTTTTCAGTGTCAGTTCTCAGCACTGGCCCCACGTACTGGCTCTCTGCTTCCCCACGTGTGGAACATGCCCTGGTGTAGGAGAATGCTGCTTGAAGCTATGCTGTACTGTGCCAGATGCTAAATTGCATTAAACTACTTTTCTACTTCAGGAGATCATATTTGTTATTTCAGTATCTTAGAAAGTCCTGGTTTTGTTCTTTATTTGAAGCACAAGGAGTTTACATAAGGGAGAAGGACTTTTCCCCATTTGTTTCCTCCTGATACGATATGCCCAGCCTTTTTTGTCCTGTAAGCAAACACAGTGATTGAAAAGACACCAGGTTTTCAGCAAGATAGCAATGAACTCAATATGGGGATCCTTAGCAGCTAAAAGAAGAACTTGAAGAACCTACTTCAAGATAGAAACAAGCTTGAAAGTCTGTCAGTCTTCTGCTTGTCATCTCTGTCCTCTTGCTTATTAGTTGTCTGGGAGAGACACATACAGCTAGTGTGTTTTGTTTTCCAGAAGTTGATCTGCCTCTGAAGAAAGATGGGTTCACCTCAGAAAGTACAACTCTGGAAGCCTTGCTGCGTGGAGAGGGAATAGAGAAAAAAACGGACACTAAAGAGGAAGACACTATACAAGAAATCCAGGTAAAAGAAAGCCCTGTGCCCTGACAGCAGGGCTGGGTTTTACAATTTGTCTTGAAGCCTAGCAGATTTTGTCCAGTGGCGGAACAGTGCTTCTGTTGATAGCTGTGTCATTGCACTGTCAAAATGTTATCAAACCATTGCGCTACACTGTGATGCTCAAAATGAACTTGGGATCTTGCACACTTCTCCTGTGACAAGAATCTCAGTTGTTTGGCTGTGTTTTGCACAGCTTCTGTGTTGGAATTTGTTTTGCAGCACTATGAGACGATTACACATAAAACTGACAAGCAGAGATGGGTCCCAACCATAGACTGAATTTTAGTGCCTCATATTTAAAGTGAATTTGGACATGGATTTGAATTTGGAGTCACAGCTTCTGACTGTAGACAGAAATGTGTTGTTGCCTTGTCTGTTTTTTTTTTATACTGAGAAGCCTTCAGGAAGTATTAATCCAAAATAAATAATTGAAAATATTCTAATGTTAATTATCTCAGTTATTATTAGTGATGCAGATATAAGAAATACTGCCTCTTCACGTGCATTATGGTATGAAAGTTACTTGTTAAGATTCCATTTAATCCTTTAACAATTAAAAGTTGAAACACATTTGTGGATCTGTCATAGAAGGAATTCAGCTAATATACAGTGTTCTTATATAAGCATATGTCACTTTATAAAGACATCTTAAATTGCTAGGAAAGTGGGCCTGTCTCAGGGAAGCAGCAGCATGTCTTTGGTGATGCTAAAACACTGTTGTACTCTGAGGCTAGTAGTGATTTCCAGCGAGAGCCATTGGCAATGTGTCAAAATTGGTAATTTTGACTGAGATACAATATGTTGCATCTATACCTAAAACTAGTAAAAATTTGCGTGGGCATCCCCATGCCAAATGAAACAGAAGAGTGTGGGCTTCAAATCTCTATTACTTGGAGCTCAGTCCTACTGGTCTATTTGCTAGAAATTTCACACATGTAAGGACAGCAAAATTAGGTCTCCTTTTCCCAGTTACACAGGTAAGGGAGCACCATCAAAGAGGAAGCATCCCATGCTCATGGAGCGGGGAAAAGCTTGGCATGAGGCCCACTCTGTTTCCATCTTCAGTAGTGTATCTGGGTCTATTAAACAGGGAACCCTAAAGCTCTGTTTATACTGGCTTCTGAGGTCACAAGAAGTCACGGTGAAGCATCCTTATGAGATTGGCAAGGGCTTTTGGATGTTACTGTGTGATCCGAGCTTCCAAATTATCCCCACCAGCAGTCCAAGGAAAGAGACTTCGGAGATGGTGGAACTGACCCAAATCTGGGCACTGCAGAACAGGGAGGGGGTGCAAAAGTATCCAAAAAGTTTTCAGCTAAACTGCTGTAACTGTGACCTGTCACCTGGATGCTAGTTTCATCAGAGCAGATGCAAAAGGCATGTCTTGCTGTTGTTTCTTATGCAAGCGTGACTTTATCTGCATTCAGTCTATACAACGATTGCCGAAGCCTTCACTAGTAGCCAGCTTTCAGTGTGTACCTCGGCACCTGGCAGCCAGACTGTTCCACACCAAAATCACAATCAGTGCCTTTTATCCATATGACAAATAAGAGAATGCAAATCTCTCTTTAGAACCTTTGCATACAGCTCTTCTGTGCTGTTACTTGGAAGGGCCCAGCCTCAGTGGTGGCGAGAGTGAGCAGGTGGGATAGACATAGTTGTAATTCCCAGCTCAGCCCCAGCCACTTACCACTCTCTCAAACTCATAGTATCTGCCAGGAGAAGACTTGGTGCTTAGCTGCACTGAAGTACATGGGGCTGGGAAAGTGTTTTAGAAAGAGAATAGGAGAAGAAAAGCTACTTTGCTAAAAAGGGTAAGGGTTCCCTCTGCTATAATTGATGCAGTTACTGGGACCTGCTGTACAGTTGGTATTTAACAGGGTGGAGGATTTTGCCCTACAGGAAGCTGGTATTGAATGTGCATCTCCATCATTTGCTGGAGAAGGCTTAGAATAGCCTGTTGACCATGCACCAGAAAGGCTATGCCCCTTTCTATCAAGGATTAAAGTCATTGCTCTGTCAGTGTCACCAAATTCACACTTGGTTACTTATTATCTCTTTCCTAAATTGATGCTGCAACTTTAAACAGAGAAAGTGGTTTGTAATATTTCTCTTAACTTCTCTTGTGTAGTATTATTGTTGTAGACTAGCTCCTTCCCTTCCCACATATGATATGGTTGCAGCTTCCTCTTTTTTTGGACTCACTTTAAGATATGAAGCAATGTGAAAATATAAACTCGTATCAGTAAGTTTGCTTTTTTTCTTACATACCGTTAGTCTTCTCATGTACAACAAATTCCAAGTGTGTCAGTTTCCTAAGATGAAATCAATTAATGTATGCAACTCCATGAATTTTGAAGAAACTTCTTAAATATGCAGAACTGGGACTTGCTTAACTTTTATACCCTCTAGTATTTAGTACTCTAGTATTATATGAAATTGTATTTCATGATGGTTTGACCTCAATAGCCTCCTGAGATTTAAAAATTAAAGGGGCAAAAACCAGATGAACACTCTACCATGGTCTATAAGTTGTTTGTACTTTTCAAAGCTGACACTGTCCAACATTAGTCTTAAAAAATTAGCTGATAAAATAAGAATACACTTGTATAGTTGATCTTTCAAACACAGGCTTTTTTAAAAGTAAAATTTCTGTTGTATTCTTTCCTACAATTTCAGAATTTGGTGCTTGAGTTATGTAGGAAGGAGAGAAAGCAACTGTGATTTGCTCCTGTTCTCCCTCTGCTGGCTCTCAAATAGCTGTTAAGTAAAAACTATACGGAAGGGACAAATACAGTAAGACTGAAAAACCTCCCCATCGGTTTAATGTCACGGATTCAAATCCGCATCATGACAGCATGTTGTACTTTAAATAAATGGTGGCATGGCAAAGATAAGCTGGTGACTCCAGGTTAGTCCCTAATGAAATGGCACCGCACCATGAAACGCAGGAGTGGCTGGGGCCCATTTCTGTATTTCTAGCAGACATGCCAAGGGTTGAGGGGATTTCAACAGGACTTCTTTCCACGTTAGTGTTGTGATGGTTTGTCTTGCCTTTGTCCGTGCGGTGTCCGACTTGTGCATGTTTTCAGGGCTGCCAGCCTGTGTTTGATTCTTTAGAGGTTACATTTCAAAAAATCAAGTCAAAAGGACTAAAATTCCCTGGTCTTGGCATCTCACAGTTAGATGATGAATTATTGTTCCTATTAAATAATTAATTGAAGGAACTATTGCTATTGCTCCTATTAACTTTAATGAGACCTGTACTTCCTCAAGACCCCTGTTTCCAGATTAGAGAGTTGTACCTGTGGTATAAGCTCTGAAAGATGTTACTTTCTAGATCCACTAAACATGCTGGAATATATGGAGGAACTTTCTCTGTATTTGCTAAACAAAAAAAAATTGTGAGCTGCCAAGGAGAAAAGCACTGATTTCTGTCTTCTTAAAGTGCATTCTTAACATCAGAGGAAAACAAAACCATTTAAGGTGCAAGAAACCAAAATTAAAAAACCATGCAAACAATTTCCCAGACAGGGATCTGCAGTTATGCATACTGATACTTGTGTTGTCTTGGGGTAGTAGTGCTCAGTGATGCCACTATTATTTCTTAGGAAACTTTTTTTTGTAGTTGACTGATATCAGTGATATTTTTAAATAACTCCCTGGAGAACTGAGGGTAGAAGGGAAAGAAAATTTTGCTTTAGTGGAAAGAAGTAGGAGTTCTGGGATCTGATTTGGCATTATATCATTAATCAACTGTAATTTAATAACCTGCAGTCTCTGTGGTAAAGAGCAGCAGTTGGTTGTATGTCTCATCTTTTCTTCTAACCACTCCTGTTTATTGTTCAACCACAGAGGGTTTTAGAAAATGATGAAAATGCAGATGAAGTGAATGAAGAAGAGGATTTGGAAGAAGATATTCCAAAACGAAAGAACAGGCCTAGAGGACGGGTAGGTGGAGAGTTTACTGGAATGGAAAGGAAGGAAGCAAACCTCTGCTTTCTAGTGTATATTTGTCATGTGTATTGTATATGCAAAGTGTATATCCATGGATATATGATAGTGACAACACTATAGGCAATTTTCAGTCTTATGGTCAAAGATTTTTAATATTTTTTCAGTTTATTTTTGTGAATTACCAAGAAAAAAGACTATTTTGAGAGTATAAAAAGTTGGGGTAAATTTATTATACTGTTGTATTTACAATTGTAATGTAAACTGTAATAGTTATGATGGCATCCTGCTATTAAAATGCTCTTACTTTAAAACAACATTTACTAATTACAGAAAAGCAACAAATTCAGTCACAACAGAAAAAAAAAAAAAGTAACTTGAACTGTGTTAAGTTTTGCAGCTTTCTCCAAGGTAGCGCTCTGTGGCTGATACTGGCCCTCTTGAGCCCATGGCAAATCTTCCTTTTGCTTAAAATGGGCAATATTTTATCCTTAGGGGAGTCTGTGTCCTTTCTCTTACCTAAGATGTCTTTTCACAATTTCAGCAGGGCACAAGTTAAGTAATGAGGCCAACATTTTAAAACTTGCAATCAACATTTTCAATTGTGGCCCCATAAGCTAGGCATCTAAATAAATGTGAACACAATTCTCAGAAGTTTCAAGCATTTTCATCACTCTTTGGCTCCAGTGGATGCTGCAGGGGCACAGGAGCTCTAGAAGTACCTTTTGATGTGTTTGTAGGAGTCAAGCAAGAAGGGCCACATTTTAGGCCAAATGAGCAGGATATAATAGCTTTTGAATGAGAGAGAGGCATGAAACCACATTGAATACTTGCAATGTACTTATGCATCAGACCCTCTCTTTTGGTTTCTTCTGTTGTTGTGTTGTTTCAGTTTTCTGCTCCTCTTTATTTTGGAGCTTATGTCCTTTAATATAAGATCAAAGCACTTTAATAATTGGATAAGTATATATTTCACCTTCCTTATTCTCAAAATCACCTGAACCAGTTTCTTTCTTTCTTTCTTTCTTAGCCAAAGACCCCCACCTGGAAAAAAATTTTCCAGAAAAATGTAAGTTTCAGAAAATTTGTATGAACCAGTAACCAAAACTAGGAGTTAGAATCGATACATGCACACAAGCTTGACTGTAGTGATCAACTAATATTCCAGGCTAACAGCTCTTTTCTAATAAGTTGCTCTCACATAAATTGCGCATGCTGGTTAGGGCGAGTGAAAGGGAGTGAACAGCTAAAAGAGATATACTGCTCAGGAGAAGGGAGTTTACTGTATTCCTGTATGCCAGGCCTACACAAACAAAATCCTCAAGTTAGTTATGCTCAAAGTTTTACTCCCCTGTTCAGGAAACTGTTTCAGAATAACTCTTATTTCTTTTTCTCTATTACTGTAGGGAAAGGAGTTGGAGGGTACTAGATGTCCTATTCATTATGAAGCATAAATTTATGTCTTATTTTCTGCCCTAGAACCGGCCCCCTATTAAGTTAAGGAGCAGCAGGATCTTTTGCCTTTTTCTTGCAACTAACTCCTGCTCTGCTGGTGCCCTGGCTTCATTCAGTGCAAAAAAGAGAAGACTGAAGAGTGCCAAATACTTGAAGCAATTTTAGTTTTTATTTGATGGCATCAATAACCAAAGCAAAATGTGGTATAAATTAGAATTTCAAAATTAGGGCCAGACTCTAGCTGTTGAAAACTGGTAAGCCTGAATTGCATCTGGTCATGAGTGTTTTGCCACTCTTCAAGCAGCCCTTTTCTAATGTGAGCCTGACCCAGTGTAGGGAATTCAGGCTAAGGATTTGAAATTAGGGGATATGAAACCTGGGCAGTACTGTGTTTCTGGGAAGGAGTTGGTTAGGGTATTTTTAGAGGGCAGAAGAGGAGAAGGACATGCATAGGAAACTAGATCCTGCAGATCCAGTGTGGCCTTTGGGGATTCAGAGGAGTGAGAAGGGCTGACAGCATCGATGCAGGATTAATGCGACAGAATCGCTGCTCTGGACTTTCCAAATTGTACATGCCCCTTCCTTTCCCTACAGCACGATTTTATTTTTAATCCTGGACTCTCCATCTGTCCCTCTGGCTGCTCTCTCTGGTTGCTTCAGGGCTGCTTCAAGGCTGCTGTGCCATGGCTTCCAGGCCTTACACGTCAAGTCTCGTAGTCTTTGCTGCATCCCGTCAGGAGAATGAAGGCAGTCATGGATGACTGAATTCAACCGACTGGAGTGCTGACAGCAAGCACGGGGCACTCAGACTAGTGCCTCTGGGTCAGCTGCTCGGTCTACTATCTCCTCAAGGCTAGCCCTGAAATCGTGGGAGCATTAGGCAGGACACTGAAGGCCAAAGAGATGGATTTACAGAAGGAGCTTTTTAGTATCTTAGCTGGATGGGGAGAATGTAGTAGGAGCAGGAAGGATAATTTGCTAGGAGATAAGAAAGGAATGCAGCTGCACCTGTACAGATTGTCTGCTCGTCAGCTGCATATCCCGTGGGACAATTTCAAAGGCACTAAAGACATTTAGGAACTCAAGTTCCATTGAAAGTCATTGACTTGAAAAATCTCCCCCTGTATGTTAAGTGCATGAAAAAGTATATCTGACGTGTGGTCATGACATGAATGCTGTACCCTTGTGTTTCTGTAGAGAACGGTTTGAAGGGAAACAGCTGGCTGTAAGACTAGTGAAACTTCGAGTAACAGACTTTAAATTACCATCCTATTCTGAAAGGTGCCTATGTAAAAACAGTACCTTCTTACTCAACAGATCCATTCTCAGTGTGTAAACAGTCAGACCTACTGACTAGTGACAAAAATAAGACTTTACAGCTTTTTCAAAGCCCTGAAAAGCCAATGCAGCTGGTAGGATAGGGAAATTAGCTCCTAATCCAGGTACCAGCAGAAATATTTATTAAGGGCCAATCACTTGTCTCTGTGAAGACTCTCCGATGAGCTGAGGGTTGTATAGGAGCTGCCATGGACTAAAATTCAGCTTGCAGCTCATTTTGCAGTAGTGAGGGAAGAAATGAACTGGCCTAGGATTGATTTCATAGCCCAGAGGGGGTATACAGAGCCGGCAATGAGAGAGAAAATATTACAGACTAGTAAAATGATTTTATGTGATATGGTCAGTGAAGTAGCTTCCACCAAATAGTTGTTACTGGGGCCTTTTCCAGGGTGAAACTGCTTTTCAGTTCACTCTTAAAAATCTCACTCTGCATGTGTGTGCTGATCTACACAGAGGTCTTTGCAGAAGGCAGAGTTATACTTGTCATACCTAACAGTATTTATCCCATCCAGGCAGCTGCAAATCCATGTCTTTCCTTCAGGACTGTGCTATGAGTTAGACCTGAGCAATCCCAGGGAAATAAAGTGTGAAGTTGTTATAAATCCCCGTTTTGACAGACTTTGGCAGTCCAGTGTAAAACTATTCCTTGTTCCTTCTCTTCAGATGTCCGATGGAATGCAGCTCAAATAGTGCTAGTTCAGTCCCAGATCCATAGAAGAGGAACAGAGCTCCTATGACCTCTTTGTGTCTGGAGTACTAATATTCTCAGAATTTCTACATCTTCTCCAGCTTTACTTGACAAAGCTCTGTCCCTTTCTTATTTTCACATGCAAAAGCTTGAAGGATTTGTGTCAGGCAGCCTTGTCTAGAGCGAGAAACATCAACAGTTTAGTAAGAGGAGCAGCAGAAATGATTTTGTTGCTTTTACCCAGGAACAGAGTAGCTGGCAGAATTAATAAAGGGCTATCTAGCCATCCACCTGCAGATCACTTTCTCAAATAAAGCTCAAGTCTAAAATTATTGTCATCTACACACTGTGCATTAGTGGATACGGAAGAATTGAAGACCTTGGCTCAGTTCCCAGTTCCACATCACAGCCTCCACCATTGGACAGATATGAGCTGTCCCCTTGTTGGCACCTCAGCTGAGAAGGGTCAGGAACAAGTAGCTTCGATGCTGAATTCCACTCTTACCCCTGGAGCTCAGGACAGCTCTGTCTGTGCTGTGGAGAAACAGGGCTTTTCAGGTTCCAGGGCTGCCAATTTGGTGTGTTGTAGGAACAAAGAAATGCAGAGACCTTTCTGGGTGATTCCCATTCTCTGTTGTTTCAGATAGCCATGTTACCTAATCTTTTCCACTAACTGACCAAAGCTCCATTTCATAATTGGCCATGGTATCTTTGACCCAGAAGGCCATTTCAAAACATTGCTTTTCAGCTAGAAAACAAAACAAAAGAAACAACCCCCCTTTGAAAATATTAAAGGAAATAATTTTACCTGTTTTACTTGGGGCCTATTTTCTGGCTGATTTAATGGTTATATTTATCCTCTAACACCTGTTCATCCATTCATTCATATTCAGTTAAGCAAAGTATTTGAACATCCTCAGAAATGAATGTGTGATGATACTCGACTGAATATGTGCTGGCAGTGACCTACTGCTATGGATAAACAGTTTGAGTTGTCTGTGGAGGGAGTCTCCACTGCATTACAAGGTCCATTAACATAGTGCATATCTTAGGAGATGAAAGGTCAAGCCCACCCTTGATAAACCTGTATGGAAGCTGAGGATTTTAGTTTATATTGCACATTTTTCATAGGAGGGTGAGGGGCACAAGGAGACCTGAGGGGCGATGGAATAATGTTAACATTACTCTTGTCCTTGCAGGCTCGGGGATCTGGAGGTGGCAGGAGACGGAATGATGCTGCCTCCCAGGATGATCATGACAAACCCTATGTTTGTGACAGTAAGTAGCACCCAGACAGCTGATTCTGCTTCCAGCCTGGTCCTACCAGCTCGGTGCACTCAGGGCTTCATTTTTTACCTTCCAGCAAAATATTCTGCTGCTCTCTGACTTGCATGTTTGCCACCTGCTGCTGCTGCTGCTGTTGGTATTTTTGCATGAAGGAAATAAAATTAAGTCCTCGGCAAGACTCCACTTCCCTTTGCCCTATAATAAATCATCTCTTATGTTTTCTTTCTCTTTCTCCTTCTCTTTTTCTGGCTTCTCTGCCTTTTGTCTTCCTTTCCCCCATGTAAGATTCACCCTCTATTTCTTTCTCTGTTTCAGATAGTTACAAACAAAAGCATAACTCAAAAATCTCCGACAAAGGTACTTCACCCTTGTATCTCTTCATATATTTGGTGATTCTCTTTCCTTCAGTCCTTTTAAAATCTCACTGGGCTACATTTTGAAGGTCTTATTCTTATCCCCCAATTGGAAAGTATTCTTGTGGCATCATCAGGACTTGAACCCTCCTAAGAAACAAACACAACTGGAATGCTTTGTTTTGATACATATTGCCTTTGAATACAGCCACGCTGTTTGACATCTTGCAGTGGAACTGCAGTGAAGTAAGGCATTGCCCCAACTGAAAAATTATACCAGAGCTCAATGTCCAAACTGAAGAAGAATACCAGAGTGCTAGTATGAGGAAGGAGTCTAATATTTGATACACAATGTATTTATTTTTTTACACTCTAGTCCTTAGTGCTTTCCTTCTTCTTTTGATATTCTTTTTTGCTTCACTGTGGCATTTCTCTGAAGGACGCTTATCTTATCCACATGCTTTTGAGGTCTCCCATCTTAAGGCTTACTGTAGAGTGTATATGCAATAATAATTTGTGCTACTGGATGCCTTCTATCCTGTAAGACAATAAATAGAAGTAGGAGAATAGCAGGAGGTCTTCACTTCTATGCTCCAAAGATTTTTGGTGGTTTTGAGGACAACCAGAATCCCCCTTTCTCCACCATTTACTTATTTTGCAACATTACTGACCTTAAAAGATCAGCCATTGGTATGTTGATCTACGGGGGTATTTCCTGATTATTTTTAAAACCATGAAGAAATAAGGAGCATGCAGGGTAAATAAGAACTATATTCCATGTGATCAAAACATATTCCTTTATGGTGAGACCAGGTGGCTCTGCACAGTACAGTGATGGACACATTGGGTATTTTGCTTCGGCAAGATAAATATTCTAAGGGCAATGAGTAGGAATGGAAAGACTTGTGCATTAATGGCAGTGTCTGAACACATGATCAAGGAGGAAGAGCTCTTTAGGATATGAAGAGTCAGGAGATTTCTGCTATGGTTAAATAGCTGTCATGTATTGGAAGAGCTCAAATGTGTCTTCTAAGACTTCTCTGGGAGCCCAGTGTGTATCTTGCCGAAATCCACAGCTTTCCTCTGCTGGTATATGCATAACTGTCTTTATCTCTTTTCTGGAACATCCTTCTAACTTGAAGGATACTTGTCAGTAGCAGTCATTTTGAACATAACGACTCTCTATTGTCTGATCTTGCTTTGCTTTTGGATCTTACAGAGAACTTGCAACATACATAGTAGTGATTAACACAGAGTAGATAAAACATAAGATATCAAAGCAGGCAGCAGAAATCTGGGCTGAAGTCAAGGGTCTGGTAGATTGTTGTACTGATGGAATTTTGCCTTGGCTTACGTTTTGGAGCATACATTTCCTCCTTGGTTTTGGAAATATAAACTTTCCTATTTCATTTGGCTGATCTCTTTCATTTTTAGGAAACTCATATTCAGAGGTGAGTCATAAGGAGTTTTGGAATCCAGACTTTACACAGCGACTCCTCCTTTTCTATTGTAGATAGCTGAGAAAATGCCTATGTGGTAGCAGAACTCTTTTACCTGACTGTGGAGCAGAAGGAAAGAACTGTCCCAATTGTAATGCCATCATCCTGAAGTAATATCCTGCCTTTGTTAACTTTCTGTAGAAATATTACATACAATTCATTGTGAACAATTGGCTTAAGTTGAGGCCTCTTTCCTGCTTGGGTGGATTTCTTGAATCAATCTTTTTCTTCAAAATTATTTGCTAAATATTTTTATAGATAAATCTCAATGTAATCATGGTAGGTTAGAAATTGGTGTGTGGTACTCCGTGTGCAGATGTCTTGGGCAGATAGTTTCGTTTTACATGGAAACATGCAAGTCAAAAATAGTGGATCTGTTTCCTGTTTGGGAAAACATGATTCCCACAATCACATTATCGGTATAAATAATTACCTTAATGGGTTGACACTTTACTTTTTCTTTGTATTATTTAATTTACCTCCATGTTGCTTTTTCTGCAAGTGTTCTGATATTTGAGTTTGTAATGTGACCACAAAGAAGAAAGCATAAGCATATCTAAACCAAATTAATTTTCTTATTTAACTGCATGGGCACAAAAAATGATTTGTGGTGAAGAACTACTCTGCTCTTTTTTCATAGTTACATATTCATATTTATGGGAAACAGGAATATATCACCAGGTTTCATCAGTAATAAAAAGGCTATGGGAAAAAAATGGTGTCTGTGTGTAAGATGATGCAAGAGTGGTACCCAGCTGACACTGCCCCTTGTGTTGGAAGATAGCAGTGTTGTTTCTGAAAAGGCCTGCATTTTTGGAAGAGGCATTCCACTATACACCAATATAAAACCTGAACCCAATATTAAAACTGGCTGGAAGTATGGAATTTCTATATGGAGGAAGGTTTTCAAAGCTCAGAATGTTTTGTCTTCCTGTGCTATTAAGAAAAGGCAAGTGGTTGCTTGTTTTGTGGAATGAAATATTCTGAAATACTTCAGCTACTTTATTGAGCATATACTGTATCAGAAGTTCAGAATAAAATGTTTGACCATTCAAAGCTTTGAAAAAAATTGCTAACATAATAATGAAATGCCTTGTTTCATCAAACCAGCAACTGGAAAACTAGTTGGTCAGATTTTACATCCAGTTGCACTGGATAGTGTTGTATCTTGAGCTCCGTTGGGTTAAACGCTTGGATATACTGGAAGTGGCTGGGCAGCCTGGTGTGAGATGGGTAGAGGCTGAAAATGGTAACGTAACCGAACAGGTCAGCTGCAGTATGAGACCAGAACCAAACAGATTGAATACCTGGCCAGGAGATAGAGCAGGTGCTTTAAAGGATAGTGAAAAGTAAGGCTTGAGGAGCAAAGCAAAGATTCTGATGTTAAGCAAGAGAAGTGGAAGATACACCACCACAACTGCTTATGATAAACTGGGCATGTGATTTTTAAAGGAGGGACAGAGTAAACAAATGTAAGAATACCTATGTATGTAATAAAAATTGATGTCATGTCATGGTCAAATGATTAGCTGGGGAACCCTCAATTCTACCACAGCAGTTGTCTTAAATATCTTTCTACTGTTTCCATATTGCTTATTGTATATTATTTACTATTAAAAAAAAAAAAAAAAAAGCAAAAAGCACTCCTCTGAGGTTTTTATCTAGAAACTTGCATTCTGGTTTAAAAGTTACATTGGTTGTAGCACCTGAGCTTCATGACTGTAGGTGCCTGCTTCCTTTACCCAGAGTGGTTAGTTTGTGCTGAATCTCTACAAGTTATTAACTTTCCTGCTGTCCAGCCTCATTCGTCTGCTTTCATTCTTCTCATGTTCCCATAGAGACTTACCTATGTACATACTTCCACCTTTGCTTTCTGTCCCTTTATCTATGGAAGATTTCCCTTGCCCATGTCTAAAAGGAGTTGTTTCTTTCTTTTCCTTTTATCAATGTGTCCTTGTCTCCTTTTAGTTTTATTCCTGTATAAACTGCTATTTTAGCATAACAGCTTACGTTTGTATCCTATTCTTTATTCATAGTCCCTCTCAGGCTGAGATATGCATTGAGATTCATTCCTTCTGCAAAATGAGAATTGACTGAAACCTTCCTGTGAGCTCTGCTGGATCAGGGACTAATGCAACCTTGCATGTACCCATGTACACTGATCCTATAGTGTTCTGTAGAAGCTGATTCTTTTGTCAAAAACTTCATTTTCAGGTTTCTCTAGTTATTTAACCTGAATTTTCTCTGGTGCAGTTTGAGACCAGCGGTTCTTGCTCTGTCCTCCGTGGATAACAGTGTCTTCTTTCTGGGTCTGCAAAGAATTACAAGGGCTTCTTTCAGCTGTGCTTTCTTCATCTCTTTTACTAAGCTTGTTTCTTTTCTCTGAAAAATCTCCAAAAGGTCTTAGTTAAGTAGCTGTGGCCAGGACTAAGTAGAATGTGGTGTTCTGAGGATAGAAGCAGGTCAGAAGACAAATGGTTGATACATTTACATGTAACTTACGTTTACTTATAGAACTTGGATTTTTGCAACTTGCTCTGTTACGTAACTGTGAGAGGCACAGAGATGGCTAACATAATAGATTGTTCAGTAAACCCTTTTTCAGTGCAAGACACTCCTCTCCAGTGCTGTGTCATGTTTGAGTGGCAAAGGAGTTTTCATCCTTGTCTACCACGTGAGTTCATATTTACTATACCACTTGCTATAGCTTCTCGTTCCTTCCCTGTTCAGCTGGTTTCTACAGAGGCAGATGATCTGTCGTCTTTAGTTTCCTCATTATACTGCTTCGTCCTGTTTATAGCATGTTTCGTTTATTTATACCAAATGTCATATTAATATTTGCTAACTATGTTACTATTTGAAAGAATTCTTTGATTGATGAAGCTCATATATATTTTTATTATTATTCCAATATTTTCACCAACAATCAGTTCTCTGTAGGCTTGATTCTTTCACTCTCACCCTCCAAATTAATGATGAAAACAGAGGCAAGCATTGGGCCCAGAATGGACTCTTTCAGGTGCTTGAAGATGCAAAGAGGTGCCTTGTGAAGTTTAAAAAAAAATTAGGCTCCTAATTCTCACTGATTTCAACTGGAGGTAGGCTCCTAAACTGTTTTCCTTGAACATCCCACTAAGTGCTATCTGATTGTATTGTGCCTATGGATCGTATAAGGCTTGGTCCCTAAGTGGACACTTTGAACTTGTCTTTGAACTACTAAGAATTATTAAGAACATGGTTTTGTTTTTAAAAATGCTTGACCCTACCTCCAAATAACTATAGCTTGAAACATCCTCCTGCTTTTTCTGTAAGTTCATCATCCAATGGGGCATTGAAATTTTGTTATTTTATGGTTAGTTTTTTTCTTCTCCATTCCCTTTCTCCACTAAATGTATTGTAGGTTCTGCCAACAAAAGGCTGGAGTCTTCAGGTGGTTTAAGTGAGTTAAGATGAACAGATTCCAACAAGTTTCAATGGGTACTGAGGATTTCTCTCTTTCAGTTTCCTTAGAAAATCCCAGTTATATGTTATATTGTTCTAACATGACTTGCCAAATGTAATTCCTTGAGGCCTCTTCTTTAGGAACTATTTTATTGTATATGTTCACAAAGTGACGGCTCAAATAATTACCTTGCTAGCTTCACCTGCCTTCTTTCATCTCCTTGAAATGGACCTATCCTGTCATACTCATTTTAACAAACATCTCATTGATTCTCTGGTAGGTTTGCTGGAATACAAAAGGCCTACAAGATAAATGATTTAGTTTGATTTTTACCAGTTCTCTGAGACTTAAACTGTTGTCTTAATTCTTACAGATACTATGATAATGGATGGACTCGATGATCTTAGAGGTCTTTTCCAGCTAAGGTTATTCTGTGAATGAGTCCAACACTACTAACTGCTGCTTCTTAGGACAGACCTTTGACAATCAGCTTTGACAAGCTGATTTGAAAATTCTTTGATTATAGCATTATGTTTTTACATGCTTTTCATAAATCTCCATCATTATTTCAGCTTCCCTTTAAACTATTAGCAGTTTAAGCCCTAAATCATCTCCTGGTATTATCCTTTCTAGTGAATCCCTAAGTAGTTAATAAGCAATAAGACCTAGAATAAGATGATTGTTCAAATGAACCCAACAAACAACTCTCCCACCATAGCAGTTATACTTGGCATTCATTGACCTTGTTATTGGTAGAAAAGCCAAAATTGCCAAGATTAGAGAGGCAAGGACACTTCCTCTCCGCTCCCCCCCAAAAAAAAAATATAGGTTTGGAGTAGAGTACATGGTAACAGGGGAACACAGTCGACTCTGATAGTTGAACATTTTCTACTCATATAGGCTACCTTTGCTCCTGCAAGCAATTCATTGGACTAGATGATCTTTGGAGGTCCCGACCAACCCCTACCATTCTGTGATTCTGCGAAACATGGACATATATATTGTTGACCTGTGCATGTTTTTCACTGGAATTCAACATTCCTGTAGTCTTAATACAGCAGGTAGATTCTGGGACTTGTCCTCTGGGGCCACGGAAACAAGGACTATTTACTACCTACAGAAAATCCCCTACGAAATGGGTTACTAAATAGCTGCTCTAATACTAGAGGTGTACAGCATGACAGTACTGATCAAAGAGGGACAAACATAATGCCTTTCCATCAGTGGAGGTCAGAATACACTGTTAGCATGTGAGGTCTCTAGATGTGCCAGAGTGTGGACATAACTGTAACCGGGGAGATTGTATTACCAAACTAGTGCAAAACAAGGAATGTTTTTTTTGGAGTGGAGTGAATGGTGGGACAGGAAGGTAACTTTGAGGAATAATTACCTGCCAGCAGTTAACTCAAGATTTAGCATTTGACACAGCCCAGCTGAGAAGAAAGAACAGGAGGCAAAGGAGAAAAGCAAAGAAAGACAATGAGGGGGGCAAGATTCAGTGACCAAAAAAAAAAAAAGCATGTACTCCCCCAATTTCCTGTTTCCACTGAAAACATGGATTGTTTCCTTCTGTCTCATACTGGTGACAGATTGTGCAAAATGTATGTGGAGAGCTGGCTGGAACATAGCTCACAGCCTGCCAAGGACCAAATGTGTAACAATTTCAAAATGACAGCAATTCAGTCATTAAATATTTGATGAGGAAGTCTTTTAAGTCATAGATTTCGAATCCCCATTTAAAGCAGGGAAGTATTTTATATGAATTTTACTCATTGAGAAGCATAAACAGAGTGAGAATTTGCTTATCCAAAGAGTTGTAGGCTGTTACGGGCCAGAACATAGAACAGAGCTCTCTTTTATGAAATACCCAGTGCTTGTGATTAAACTATCTGCAAATTGTTTTCCCCCCATAATGCCATTCTATAATGTCTTCATTTCAGTCTTCAAATTGGAAGGAAAGTAAGGTTCATAATGGGAGAGTATCTGGTGGCCTAATAAAAGCTCTCCCTATTCCCCATTTGTGGTGTTCGATCTGCACTGCTGTATTACTGTTTACTTACCCAGCTTGTTCCTAAAATGGCATTCACATCAGGTTATAGCAAAAATATATCCTTTGAATGCAGGAGGAATTGGAGTGGGTTCCATTCTACAAACTCCCGCTGTTTTCATTGGGCTTGACTACCTAATTAAAGATCAAGTCAACTTCCTGGTGTTGAGATTCAGGATGAAATCTACCACATGCAAAGATGATGAGCCTATCCAGCAAGGAAAATTAAAGACAAAAAAAAGTCAAAGCTACTGAAAGAAAGGCAAGGCCACCCCACAAATTTTACGAAAGGCACACTCTCACTTGCTATGTGTGAGTTGCATAGCATTGAGAACTAATCACTAGTGTACATTTCTGACTGGAGAACCAGTTTTCGTTATGCTTTTGTCAGCTTGGAAAGGTGTGGTGTGGGCTAGTCTGGATGCTGGAACTCATGAATTTCAGTCCTGGTAATGACAAAAGATGACTGTGTGGGCAAGTCACTTAACCCCTCTGTGATTCTCTTTTTTTTTTTTTTTTTTTTTTCCCCAGAAGTGAAATGAGAATAGTATTTCCCACTCAGGAATGTGGAGGAAGATTAATTAATGTTTGAAAAGCCAGTCTTGCAGTGGGAAGAGTTATATAAGAGCTAAGTGTTTATTAATGATCGCCCTTTTATAGAAACTACTTCTTAGCACAATGATATGGTAGATTAATAAAATGTGTTTTATCTGGAAAATAGGACATTAGGGGTGAATTCAGGAAGATTCAATCTGTTAGAGAAACCATGATGTTTGGTCTTAGCTTTTATTCTAGCAAAGTCTCAGTGAAGCCAATGGTTCTTTTGCCTGACTAATATCATGATGCCCTTTTCCCCCTGCAAAAGTCTAATTTGCTTGGGGAATAGGAAATCTCTGCAGTTTCAACTCATGGCATTGCTTCGGACTTTTTCCATGACAGAACATGAATTTGAAAGGCAGAGAACTCTAGACACCAAGAAAAAAAGCTGCTGAAAGCTACAAATCTTTGATCGGTCCTACAAAGGATCTGATGGGACTGTGTAAACAGAACTCTCTTGCCTCAGCTCTGGTCCTCCAAATTCCTTTTCAGCTAGGCATGTCTCAGCTTGCTGCCACCCTCGAGTGCCATCTGAAAGAGTTTTGGCAATGAGAAGGGCTCAGCTGCAGAATTACTACTGCCTCAGCTTATACTGATACTTGCTTTTTTTTTTCCTAGTGAGCTGATACTTTTTGGCTGGAGAAGGGCAAATCTGCAGATTTGTCTGATTTCCTATGCCATCCTAAACTCCACAGCTAAAATTCCTGCAAGATCCTGGAGGGAATGGAGGCAAGTCAGGGAATGCACGTTTCCTTTTGTGCATTGAGGGAGAAAGATGCAATGAGACTTATATTGAAGGACATGGTGCTTTTCTAAGGTAACAACAGTAGAGCTAGAATTGTGGGTATGTTTGCAGACAGAGCTGAACGAAATAAAGTCTGGTAGAGCTTCTAGAAATATTTTTGTTTTGAAATTTGCAACTCTCCCTACTAGGTAAATTAGACTGGGTTTTAGAGCTTATCTAATTTTGCAGCTAGGTTAGCATTAATGCAGAATCAAGCTATTTAAAAGCAAGATAGAGTTGGATAGTATGTATCAAACAGCTATTAACTCCAAGTGCCTCTTCCTTTGTCAGTACAGCAGGGATCACCTGACAATGCTCTGAAAATAATTCAAGTAGACAGAAGTTTTGGAGCAATACCAGTAATTCATAGCAGAAGAATTATTTTTTAACTTTCATCCTCAAATGCACACAAGTAAGGGGGATAGAGCGGGATACTTACTATAATACTCAAGCTGCTAGGGATGTAAATCTCTCCATTTGAAGAAATGCTGTAACATTTGTGTAATTAGAGGAGGTTGTCTTTCTGGAATAATTCAGACAGCATTTTGTAGCGTTCTCTGGTTTGATGATTACTTTTGTGTTACACTTTTTCTGCTGTTCAAAAAGGGGAGACAAAGTCATAGAGAACTGTGGATATCTTTGTGTGGATATTGATGGTTTAGTGGTGAATTGGCAGTGTTAAGTTAATGGTTGGACTTGATCTTAGAGGTCTCTTCCAACCAAGGCTGTTCTGTGATCTGTTCCACTGCTTGACCTTTGCTCTGTAGGACCACAGAGGAGGAGGAGGAGTAGTTTCCCCCTCCAGAATGCATTAGAAGAGTACATGGCTGGTACTAGAAGGGAGACAGAACTGACATTTTGTGGAGAGCCTGCATCTAACAGCAGTCTAGTTGTTCAAAATGTCTGGCAATAGAATTAGGTTTAAATATGAAGTGTGGGCAGATGCTTCAAAGAATGGACATGCACATGTATCCGGGCATTTTATTTCACCCCAGCTTTCTTCGCTCTCTCCTGCAGGAGTTCTCATTTCTAAATCAAGGGCATTTGAAGACTTAAAAAAATCTGTGGCTAAGGACATATTACATTTGGAAAAAGATTTTGTCCTGTTATGATGATTGTGTGATCATCACCTTGCAGAATGGAGAAAAGTGGGATAAAAGTATCTCATACTTTTAGATCACTCGTTCATATCATGAGGTGGTTTAATATGTTTCTAATAAGGCAAAGTATTTTCCTTGAGGGAGTTTGCAAATCAGCTAGAATGAAATACGTTATCGTGCTAGGCTTTGGTTTATAATTTTCCATCATCTGTTCCAGAATGTGGACCATCGGTTGGCTTTTTGTGAGTAGTAGCAGAAAAGTATAATAATATAAGTTTTACTTATATGTAAATGAATAATTGGGGTGGGATTTTTTTTATTTTTTTTATTTTTTTTATTTTTTTTATTTTTTTTTTTAATTTTATTTATGGAGCCTTATGACATACCCAGACTCAGGTGTCTGAGGAATGGGAAGTGAGTATCTATATACATTGCAGGATACATTTTCAGTATCGGGGCTGAGTGAAGTTTTTAGGAGTGGATGGTGACTTTCCCCTTGGAGATTTTTTTCAAGGGATCTAAAAACACAACAGAGAACTAGAAACTGCTGGGTTCTGTTTTCTCTTCTGGCACCACTTCTTTCACCTTCCTAAGCAAGCTATGCAGGGCAGGCTACTGGGCATGGCATTTATTCCTGTGTGAAGTCCTTGGAGGTTAACAAAGCTAATAAAGTGATTGAAAATGTGGCTGGGAGCAGAAGTTTGTAGGAAGGGCACTAAGCTTCTTTGCTTTTGTTTCCTAATCTTTTAAAATGGCAATAATTGTATTTGTTATACAAAATGGCTGTATAAAAGAAAATGGACATTCAGAGACTGCTTTGAAGATGAAAGAGATAATTTTTAGAGACAATAACATGAATCAAAAACTTTATAGAAGCTGAATTTATATGTAATGAATCTTATGATGAGGCTTGCCCTTGTGGTGAGCTCCCTGTGAAAACGTAGACCTTTTGTCACCCTGAATTGTTTGATCCTGCTCTTAGTATGTGTTGACAGTCCAAAAATAAAAGTTCAGAAGGAGGATTCTCTGTCACACATTGTGTTATTTATTGGGATGCTGAATATGAGGTTTACCTGGGCAAACAATTATCACTACTACATGTTCTTCTAGCAAGAAACTGCAGGTGATTTCCATCTCCTTGTCTTGACTAGGAATCTGTGAATAAAGCTATTTATTACGCTTTTAGAGAAAGTCTTTTTTAAAAAAAAAAAAACCACAACCAAACAAACCAGAACTATTTCCTTTTCATAGAGCTCAGTAATGAATTCAAATAATGTCCTTTCTTCTCAGTCCAGTTCCCATTGCTGTGTGTTGTGCAGCACCAACATCAGAACTGGCATTTCGTTTAATTTTACGTGCAATCTTGTTAGTAATCTTAGCAGAGAGGATTAGGGCTGTATGAACTGCAGAGACTGAATGTGCATTTGCTTAGGCCTGTAGGAAGGACTGCTGGCAGCATGGTGGGAAGAAAGCTTGTCTGGGGACCTGCGGCTGCAGGGCTGCCCTTCTGTCACCTTTCACCAATGTCGGTCGCAAGAGTTTCGGGCAGGTGTGTTGAGTGTGTGGTGCTGCTCTTTGGGGAGAAGGGAGCGTTATTTGAGAGGATGCTGCAGATTGTTGCCGATCACACTGATGTTTCCATTCTCTCTTCCCCTCCCTCATATCTCCTTTCCTCTCAGTCTGTGGCAAGCGTTACAAGAACAGGCCTGGGCTGAGCTACCACTATGCTCACACCCACCTCGCCAGCGAAGAGGGTGATGAAGCCCGTGAGCAGGAGACCCGCTCTTCCCCTGTCCACAGAAACGAAAACCACAAACGTGAGTAGTATTTTCCCTTTGCCTTAGAGGTCCTTTAAGGGGATGTTGTCTCCACCCTGACTTTGCCTTGCAGAGGCTGGCATGATTGCCTGGCTCTGTTCTGAGTGATTGGGACCTGGATGCTTGCAGCTAATCAGCCGCAGCTCACACGGGTGCTGGCTCAGCTAGTCAGAAATTCATTTCAAACCCAGCATTATCTCTGCAGCAAGTGACTTTTCCATTACTGCTCCTGTGGGGAGGAGGTGGCAAGGAGAGGGAGGGAAAGAAGAGATGCCCAACATGCCCATCATCAAGCAGCCTCTCAGTGGCTGTTAGCAGGGATGTCAAGGAAATACATATCCAGTACTTCGAGAAGGCTGCCTTTGTTTTGCCTTTGAATAAGAGACATTTATCCATGTCTCAGTTTTTTAGGTATGAAATTCACAGCACCTGTCCCCCTTACCCTGCATCTCCTCCTCGAAGGGCTTACCCTCAATTTTACCAAAAGCCTCTCTTCTTACGGTTTGGAAAAATCTGTGAAAAAGCATCGGTACTGATCTTCAAGGAGGAGAGCTGGAACGTGAGCGAAGTATTATGTGCCTAGGTTCCCCACACTGGTAGAGGGCTGAAAGAAATCTTAGTGGTCCAGATGGCCCTGTTTTACTCTCCTTACTCTGCTTCTTCAGCATAGAACTGGGAGTGAAGGAGACTGGGTTTTCTTACTGAATTTTACAAGAATCCAAGCCTCTGTTAACCAGTTTTCTCGTGTGCAATACTATGTGATGTTTGCTCTCACCTTGGGATTTGTGTAGATAGCTTTGTTCACTTTCAAAAAGTCCTTTCAGATCACCATGTGAACTGCGTCATTTTAGTTCAAAGTAATGAACAATGTGGACAGAGCAATAAAATGCTTATGGGGAAAAATATCCAGGCAAACACTTTCTAATACATTAAAAAGAACTGGAAGAAATATAGAAGTAGGAAAACGTTTTCTTTCTAAGCAAGATAATTGATAATTGTCCCCTGGGATGTGTGGGAGGGGGTTTCCTTCCCCTGAAGCATCTGCTACTAGCCACTGTCTGAGCTTGAAGGGCTGTTTAGTGTGATCCCATTTGGCAGTGCCTATGTTTTTGTCACTTTTATGCTCCACCTTTTAGTTATTCATATGTTTTGTAGGTTCACAGCAAAAGTAATTCTGACTCCTCCAGCTGTTGATAAACTCGAGCTGTCAATGCACTAAGAGCAACTGCTTGGGCAGGCTGGAGAATGTCAGTGTTCACCCAGTAGCTTTTGTTTACTTAGCATTTACATCATCTCTGTTGTGGGTTGGATTTTTGTTTTGTTTTGGTTTTTTTCCCTGTGCCTGCAGTAGTCAGTAATAGTTGCATATCTGAGAGGCATACTGCAAATCTGTATTGAATTAATATTGATAATGGCCTTGCACAGATGCCCAAACAAAGAAGGGTAGTATCCCCTGCCTTTCAGTTTGTCATAGAGGCCAAGGACAGTCTCAGTCCTGTTGTTTCTGGTGCTTAGGAAATGATAGATGTTATCAAGAAGAGGAGCTAGAAAAGCTGTGGTAAGTTTAGGAACATCCAGCCTTGGCCCATGGAAAGAAAGGTGCGTTCTACAGTATGGGAAAGGGTAGAACGGGAGCTGCTCAGGCTTGTGTTCCCCCAGAGCTCCTGTGTGATGCATGTGGCAGAGGGAAGCTGCTGATGCGCAGATTCCCAGATAGGCAGAGGTTTAGAGCCAGTGAGGTAAACCTCTGAGGTCCAGATTCCTGAGCAGAAAGAATCTGCTTAACAACCAGCCAGGAGCCAGTGAGGTACAGGCAACAGCCACATGAACGTGGAGATCACCCCTGGGGAAAGTCCCAGATGCTGGAAGGTAACTCTCCCAAAGGCTTAGCTGCTGCAGTGGTTGGTTGTTCCTTTTTGCCTGTTTGTTAGTTTACAGCCTTGAGCTCAGATCTTGCATCTTTGCTCTTTTCACTTGGCAATATTTAATTTATGCTGCCATTTATCTTCCATGTGAATACTAATTGTCCATATTGCTAATGTGCAGTCATTAAATGGTCCCTTTGTACAGGGGGATGGTGGGGAGCCAGGGCATCAGATCCTTCCTCTCCCCTAAGAACTGCTAGGCATGTGTTATGAATTAGATTTGACAGGTCTGCAGTGTTGCAGGGCTCAGGCTTCAAGAATCCTCTCTGCATGGGCTTGGGGGGTGGGGGGGAGGAAAGGGGGGAAGGATGGTAGGGAGGGGATGTTAATCCAAACAGCTAATCCGCAACCTACTGAACAGGAGAACCAGAGATATGATATAGAGCAGAGTCTGGTTATTTGCTTAGCAGTATGTCAGATATGAGCAGCCTGATTTAGAAAAGGGAAGGCAAATTTGAACCAGCCATTTGGAATTTGCCGTGCTGTGGGAGGCAAGCACTGGGTCAGCAAAGTTCAGGCAGGTGGCTGCGGTATGAACTTCCTTCCTTTGTACCTGCAGCCTCTGCTCCTTGCAGTACCTGTGGAAATGACAGTTGTGCTCGTGCAGGAGGGAGCTTTCTGGAGCAGGGCTTCTGCAGGATTCAGCTATTGATGCCCTGGCTGGTGCCATTTCAAGAGCTGATGACTTATTGTCCTTCTGCACACCCAGTCCCCTTTATCTTTACTCTTCTCCTTATGCACAGACCAATTTGGGAAGTTCAGTAAATTATGCAGGGATTGGAAAAGAGGTGTGGATGGGAGGAACCTACCTGAAACTGAGAACCACTGAGTAGATGTGTATCAAAGAATGGGGACTGGTCCAAGCCCAGTCTCACCTCCTTGGTGTACCTTGCTGTCCTTGACTGTTGTGGAAGCTTTGTTTATTTACATCTCTCTCTCCTTCTGTCCTTTTTCCTCACCTATAGATTACTCTTTGTGATGTGGAAGATAGTTCAACAGTCTTCTCTGACCATTGCCTTTCTTAAAACATCTTAGCTTGTGCTTTGTTTGAGCTTTAGTTGCTGTGTTTGTATGCCTTATCTAGCCCTTTGACACAGATAAACAGCCCTTCCTCAGTGCCTAGTCTTGCCTCTGCCTATACACACATTTATTTTTCACCTACCCCCTGACTTTTTTTACCTGATTATGGAACTGTGAAAAGGAAGCTATAGAAAACCCTTAAAAAAGTCAACTCCCCCCTTCCCCAACTGCACTGATGAAAATAAATGATTCCACACCATTCTCAGCCTTTTTTTCTGCTGGCTTTTCCTCCACATGTTGGCACCAAGAGCGTGAGAGTTGTGAGCCCAGGGTGCATCCAAGCCTGCCACAAAACACCTGCTGTTTTATTCCATCTTACTCCATGGGTACAGGCCAGCTCTGGGGGCAGCTGGTGCTCACAAATTTTGAGACACTTCTGATATAGGAATTACATTAGACTTCTATCTATTGAAATGTGTGTGTGAATGAGTGTACTAGTATAAATGCTCTTCCTTAGTTTCCAGGAGAATAGGATAGTGTGTCTACACGGAGAAAAACTTCCTCTCCTTTAAAGAAGAAGAGTTTCCAGTGGCATTTTGCTGTGTGAAATGTTGGTTACAGGCAGCTGTGCAGTAAACAGCAACTGAACAGATCTTATGCCCAAAAGCATTTTGGCCAGTGACAATCTTAAAGTACATTGTGCGGGCTGTCGCTGGCCTCTCTGCTGTGTGCAGGTTGATCCATCCTACAATACACACAGTTAATGAGAACACAGTCCTGTGCCCTCCTGTCACTCTGCTAGCTTGTGCATCTGACCTGCAAAACCACCTGTGTACGTTATTTCATGGCATCAGCCTGTCGTGCCCAGTCCCATCACAGATTTTATGATGTGGATAAATCTCTACTGGAGAGACCAGCCAAAGTTGTTTGTGTACTCTAAGCATAATTGGATACCCAGTCTCCAGAGATAAAAAATTAATGTGCTAACCTCAGTGTGCTTCCAAGCTGTCCTCCAGCTCCCCCACACAGACATCTTTGAAACATTTTTATTTCCATCCAGGCAGGGGGCTGGCCATGAATAAATGACGAGAGTCAGCCCCTCAGTTGGAGACGAGCTGTTTGTTCCTCTCCACAAGCAGCATCAATTTGAAAAACTACATCAGGCCTACTTTTTCCCTGCCTCTGTGCTGATCCTCGCTGGGGCCATGATGGGAGCTGCTTCTGAATGCAAGGATGCATCAATGCCCACCTTGTGACAAGATACCCTGCAGCAGGTGCCTTTTCAGTGAAAATATGTACATTACCTTGAGTTGACTTTTCATTAGTTTAATCTGTTTGTTTTTTTCTTTTCCAGAGCTTGTTTTCATAAGGAAAAAGAGTCAGAATACTAAAAGATATAGTAGTGATTGCAGAGTTTGGAACTGTGTAACAATTTCCACTCAAACCCTGTTTGCAGCTCTAAATTTATCAGACTTTTGTGCCTGTTTTTTGGGGATGCTGAAGAAAAATTTAGATCAGTTGTTTGAAGTTTTGGAATAGAGGAAAATTCCAAACTTGTCTCCTACGTACAGAGGCCCACGGGGGACTTTTTGTTGTTTTGTTTGGAGTTGTGGGGTTCTTTTTTGGTAGTTTGTTCTGGGATTGTTTTTTTTTATATATATACTGCCTGGCCAGGACCTGAAATGTTGTTGTCAATGCACAAGTCTCTTTGAAGAGAAGCACCTAGTGCTTCTCAGTAGTTTACGGGAAAATGTTTCCAATTTGACTAATTAGTTTTTGAAAACCATGTGTTGCTTCAATAACATGTCAGCTTTTGAGATATAATAGTATCATTTATGTATTTCTAATTTTTTTTTCCTTTCTCACTATTTCCTTATCTTTTTACTCTTCTGTGTAGATTTTGGACCAAGTAAAACCCAAAAGTTTTGACTGAATTTGAACTTAGGTGCTTTGCCTTCTCACACTCCTTCAGTGAGTAATTTCCAGTTTCAAAGGCAGGAATTCATTTCACAACACTGGCCACTCTTACCTGAATGCTGAGGGATGCTGCTGGATGAGGCTGTACGTTGAGCATTATAATCCCTTCTTGAGTTCCCTGAGATGATGGAAATGATGCGTTTCAATGGCCAGAGGCAGAGTCTCAGGAAACGTACCCCTCAAAATCAGGAAATCTGTATGTTAACATGTCACACTCTTTTCTCTGCCTTCCTATTCTGTATCTCCTACTGTTCATCGTCATGAGGCACTAGACAGTTACAATGATTTATGGTGAGCAGTGGGATTTTGGCCTGTGCTTCAGGTATTCCTGCAGAAGACTCTATAAGGTCAGTGCACAGACACTTCTGTGAAGTGCTGCCTTGTGGTGCAGGAACACTGACTCCCCAAATCTACAAGATCTGACCAGTTGATGCTGTGTTTTTCTAGTTGTAGCTTCCACTGCCCACCTCCCAGCTCATTCATTAGCTGTTCAACTTAAGGGCTATATTAATTCCTGTAAGAGACATGATCAAATGCTCTTCCTTTACCCATGTTCAGAGGCTTCCTCTGACTCCTACTAATGTACCTCCTTTTTGTAGCACTGCTTGTAGTGCTCCTTGGCCTTGCTTCTCTGAGTTGCCAAAAACTGCAAAGGGAACAGCTTCTTCTAACATCACAGCACCAGCTAACTCAGAGAAGCGATACAATCCAGTGACTAGGGAGAACTGGCAATACTTTGGGTGGGTGGTTCGCAGCACCTCTCGCAATAGCGGAGCCTGCTTCCCTGGCTGCCAGTAAAGGGCATGCCCGTGCTGTGCGGGGGAGTGCAGCGTGGGGAGCCTGAGCTAGCAGATAGAGGCTCTTGATTAGCTTGGCTCTGGGAACAGTGCAGCAGCCGTTTCCCAGTGCTACACCCAAGTTCAGAGCTTATTTGGTTGCATACTGTGCCACATCGACACAGATGTGTCACTACCAGCCTCAGCTGTGCTTACAGCCTGCTGGAGGGTCTCTCTATCAAGTGCCCCAACACTTCCCAGTCTGGGGTTAGCCAACATGCTTATCTCTGGTAGTAAGGACAGAGTAAACATGCCCAGAGAGACTGGCCATTTCCTCTCATTCAGTTTGATTTACATTTTTTCCTGAAATGAAAAAACCCTGTACTTAATACACGGGCACGGAGGCTGCAGAAATGACTGTGCACATCTCTGCCTGGCCGCATGTGAGCAAGCATTTCAGCTGCGCTTGGCCTGCTCCTCGCCACACCAGGCATTATATATATGTTTTGGTTTTATTGTTCCTTTCCAGGGCAAGGCCTGGCCCTGAGCACAGAAGCACCTCCACAACCCACCCCTCTGAGCCCCGCCATTGCTCATTACACCCCAGCAATGACCAGGGCAGAAGAGGGTGTATGCCCAGCCGGGCATCTCCCTCCTCTTCCTTCAGCAACAGCCACGGTCCAAGTGCTGCTTTTCTTTTTCCTTCTCCTGAAAGCCATTTTTTAGTTCAGTTACCACGTTGTCATTTCTTGCACGAGCCTGCCTATCGTCCACTGATGCATTTTGAGCAGCAGACGAAGGGGGCCGCGCTGCTGTTCCTTACACTTGAGAGGTGAAGCAATAACAGGTGGCAAGGCCGGAGGCAGCCCTGGCTGGGCACACCGGTCGCCATGGAGACGGGGCAGGCCTGCCAGGGGTGAGCGCTGGCGGGGGGGCGAGGGAAGGCGTGTGGGGACACTGAGGCCATAGGTCGGGATTATATGTCATCAAGTTCTCCAAGGGGCTTGACGACCGCAGGCTCAGGCTCTTGGCTGGCGTTTCGCTGCACAAACGCTGGCCTTGCGCTTCGACAGCAAGAAAAAGGCAGGCGTCAGAAAGGAAAACTGGGCCCCTGTCTCAGACAAAGAGTCTGGTAGATTATTAAAAAAAAAAAAAGCAAATCCACCCCTTTTCCTCCATTGCAAAGTGCATTGACTCGCTTCAGGCCTACACTCAGGTTCCCGTGGTCTCTATTGTGCTCTGCAAATTTTTGTTGCAGACAGAGTAAATGGCCTGATTCAAAGCCTTTCAAATTGAATTGAAAACCTCCAGTGGACTTTATTGGTTTTGGATCAAGCCCAGGAGAAACAGGTAAGAGCTGGACAAAATGTGCCAGGAAAAATTCCCTTGGGAGTTCATATGTGTCCAATGGCAGCCGATTCACTGTAATTGTGTAAATAAACGATGCACGGCCCCCCACCTCTACGACAAGGCATGTGCTCTACTCCTAATTCTCCACTGCCTTTCCAGTAGTGTGGACATGATAAAATATAGGGACAAAATGCTACCAAACCTAGATGCATAGCTTAAACCATGGTTAAGTATTACACTATGTTACCTACAGCCTGAAGAAATACACAACTGTGATTTGGTACCAAGGAACAGAGAAACCAGTTTTTCTTTTAAGCACTGGTTCCAGCTCCAGGTGTTTAAAGATCATGATCCAAATTGTCAAATTAATTTAGAAAGCAGAAAATTGAAAAAACTACAAAGTTCCATTTATTTGGGCTTTTGTCTGTATGTATTTATGGGTCACATTTTGAAGGAAAGCTATTTAAAATACCCGTATTTTGAATTTTCTAGCTAAAAAACAGGGACAAGAATTGCTTCTTCTGAACTTGCCTTTTATTCAAGGTATTCTTTGCAAAGAGCTAGAAAACAGAGATTCTTACTGAGTCGTGTGGCTCCAGAAGACGATGTAGACAAAAATATAATCCTAATTTCTTGATGTTATTTCTCTAGAAACCTTTATCAAACTGAAACCACAAGGAAGATAATTTCCAGGTGTTTTGATTACTTGGTCAGTGGAGGGAATGAGCTAAAATTCTGTTTAGACCCCCCCTGCCTTCAAAATCAAGAAGGCACAGAAGTTATTTTTAATATATAAACTCACTCTATTTGTTTAGCTTTTTAGGTTTTGTCTACAGAGCAAAATTACTGTGTGGTATACTACTGAGTTTATTTAATTTACAGTACTTATTTTGCAAGAAGACTCCTGTGCTATTACAATATTTTAAGTAGGTCTTTATTCTGCTTAGCTTGATATAGTTTGAAATTAACTTGATTAGGCTAAGAAGAAAAAATATATTTCAGAATAAGTGCATACCAAACTTATTTGAAAACATTGACTTCATTTTCAGTCTGCATCCGCTCTTCATATGCATCAGCTTTCAGGTATAGAGAAACTATCATTTGAACTATGCAGATCTTTCTGAGTGTCTCCTTAATCCATTTTTTAAAGTATTTTTTAAAATTGTATACTCTATTTTGAGGGCAGATGTGGATGAAGACAGGGCCTTTGATGAAACTAGAAAGCGACACTGAGCTGAAATGGCAAGAGGCACTGATGGAAATACACCCCCTGTGAGCACACCTTAGCTCAGGCAGTACTCCTCAAAGCTCCTCAGAGCTCTTGATCTGATGTTGCTGTTTGTAATGTAAAAGAAAATCAGAGGAGTTCTGAGTGAGTTAGGACAAGGCCATTGCTGGTTTTCAAGGGTTTGCTTTGAAATGGTTTCTGATTCCATGTGAACATCTTTTAGACAAAAATCCTTGCTTGTAGTCACCTGATTCAAATTATTGAGCTAGCAGTGAGTTAGTTCTCATCAGCTGAGCTATTGTCTGGCTTAAACTGGCACCTTCTACTTTGTGATTAACATGTGCACAAGGTGGATACCTAGTTAATTACTATGTCTCAGATGAAAAGCCAGAAGCACATTAGTATCTAGTAATTTAATTGCTTCCACTTGTGTGTCCATTCCCATACTTACTTCTGTAAGTAATTTTATTGATTAAGGGGTGGGATTAGGGTCGGGCTTTTGTGCATGATACCCTTCTTATGAATATTGCACATTAAATCTTGCTATCTTTGCTTTGTTTCTTGATTCCCTTGTCTTTGTAAACTACAGTAAAATAGAACTAAGAACTCCAAGGATGTACACACAAAAAAATCCTTTGAAAGTAAGAACTCTCCTTACTATCATCTGGAAATCTATTCTCAAACCTTCTGTAATTTAGCCTGGGGCTTAATTCACTGTACAGTACTGATCAAGAAAATAAGCTTGAGTCAGGTTTGCTGTTAGAACAAAAAAGCATTGAAAAGAATAACATTGCCTGGCTCATTTGGCTCTAGAGATGCATCGTTTAAGACATCGTTCGTATAACTTCAGGAACTTCTCATCTGTGTATGACTTTTCAGGCCTAACATCTCTATCACAGTCAACTGAGCCAGGCAGATATTTATGAGTGACGAGCAACAGATGAGCACATACGCACTCACATTAAAAAATAAATTAAATTGAAAGAAAACAAGAAGAAAAGAAAAAAGAGGTGATCAAAACCCATGCTTATTCTCTTGCCAGTAGTCTAGGAGAATCACTTCAGCTTTGTTGTAGTCAATGAAAACCTGTCCCACACAACACAGATGAACTGATCAGTATATGTATTTTCACAAGGTCCCCTGTCCCATTTCCAGTTTGACAGTCAGTGGATCTTAGGGACATAAGCTGCACTGGAAAAATTTAAGTCAGTATATGCAGAGTATTAAATCAATTATACCTTTCTGAGCAGTGGTAGAAGTGGAACTCTTTCCCAAGTCTATTGGCCGGCACCTTGAATGCTTGTTTTTGTTTGTGGCCTCACCACAGACTTGTGGTGTGTCCGTGAGTAAGCCAGTTCTTCCTTCACCTCCAAGTCTTTCAGCTGTAAAATGCAACGCTGCCTCCTCACCGTGAGACTTAATTAGGCAACACTTTGGTTGGAGTCAGTGGCAAAAGAGGCTTTTGACCTCACTGAAGTTTAATATTAGGATATTAGTATCTGTAAGCACTTTAAGAAACTCAGATGAAAGGTGAAGTAACATAATAAGGAACAACAACAAAAATCACTGAATGTTGAGCTTGCTGAGTTTGCATTGCACACAGCTTGTCTGTAGATGCAGCACAACGTAAAGAAGTAATTACTTAACCTTTTCAGAATGGGGCTGTAGTGGGAAAAATAAATGCTAGGGAGATCTGCTTTTTATACACAAAATATGTACAAATAGCAACTTTATGATCATTTTGTTACAGCTTTTAAAATGAGCCAGTGCACTAGGCTTCCACGTGGTTCCTGTTCTTTTTTGGCTTATCTTGCATGCATGTATTAAATGCCTCTCTGCAAGCAGGCAAAATGCTAGCCTAACCCTGGGAACTTCTCTCTGGTTTGGGGAGAATTGAGGATCTGCTAATCGGGACCATTTCAGAGCAAAGCCCATTGTTTAGTAAATACTGTGAGGGACTCGGTGACCATGCAGGAAGATATTGATGTATTTGCAGCCTTATGGGGTTCAATTTTTTTCTTTATTTCACCTTACCTGCAATCTTTCAGTTACCAGTCTCCAAAAAGCTCAGCTAATCAACAGCTGGAAGTAAATGAATAACTAGATTCACCCAAACCAGAAAAGCAGATTGAGCTCACAGGAAATTTTAATTTTAAGTGTATGTCTTGGACTGCTACCAGAAGCCCTTTAGAATGTCATTGTTCTTTGGGGGAAATTTGGATGTGGACAAAAAGACCATTAATAAAGGCTGTCAAAACATCTGTTAAAAATCTGCAAGTTACAAAATATGCATTAAAAAGATAATTAAATATAGATGGTACAGTTTAAAGGTCTTTATTTTCTGGTTTGTAGAAATCTTCATGGGGTAGGACTAGGCCAGGTATACCACTGGAATTTTTAAGTTAGAGAAACAAAGATGGAGACTAACCATTCCCCCCACTCCCCTTCCCTTCTGCAGTTTCTAGTTAGACTGTGCAGGAACAAGAAGTTTTCCTCCTCTGGAGAGCAGAGGAGGAAAATGGCAGTTGTGAGTGAGGAAAAAAATCTACATCGCTGTTCTGCTCAACTGAGAGGAATGTAGAAGACCTCTGCTCTTCTTTCTACGGGCATTGCCTCCTCCTCTACTTAAGATCCACTGTATGCCTGCTTCTTTCCAACCATTCCTAGCTGGAACATAAGAATGTAATTTTCCTCCTTTTTTCTTGGCTGAAAGAGGTTTTTACTCTCCTGGCTGGGATATCTGTCCTGGGGTGACTTTTTGCACTTGTGCTGGGGTAGTGCTGGACCTGCTGCCCTCCCCACTGCCACCCGAGGACATGCACTCTGCCACAGGCAGTTTAACCCTTGGGTGATCCACCCACAAATGACTTTGCCTCTGAATGAATATTCAAGGACATTTGAACCAACTTCTTGACCAAGAACACCCTGCCATTTTGAGGTGTAATCCCCCAAAAAGCTACTTGAAATAAAACCAGTTAGTGTACCTATTCCCCATCTCCTTGCTATTGGTTTTTGAGTTTTGGGGAATGTATATTTCCTTTCTGAATTTGTATTTTGTGGGCTTATGATTATGACTGCTGTCTGAAAAAACAGGCTTAGCTCACTGACAGCTCAGGTCTCAGGGATTGTTTCTATGCCAGTTTCTATACTCTGTACACACTATGAAGCCCCTGACCTGTAGAGGGGTCTCTGGCAGCAGTAGGTCCTTGTGAGGCACCAGCCTGGCTGGCATTATAAAGAAAAGACTGAAGTACATTTCAGTCAAAATGGCTACAACACGAGTGTACCTAAAATGGAGGTGATAGTCACAGTTCACTTTTTGTTCTAATTGACAATATTTTGGGAAGACTGTGGTCTGCAAACTCGCTGAGCTAACATCACATCAGGGAGAAGGGGGAAATGTCTAAACCAAATGTTCTTTAAGTAAATCTGATTTCTAACCTGACTGCAGCCCAGAAAGGACCAGACGGGGTCATCATTCCCAATAACTACTGCGACTTCTGCCTCGGAGGCTCCAATATGAACAAAAAAAGTGGCCGGCCTGAGGAACTTGTATCGTGCTCAGACTGTGGGCGCTCTGGTAGGTGACTCTTTCTTGCATCTTTCTTGTACAAAGGCATTTGTGTGACTGGTTTTTTGCTCCTTCTGATGATTTTGAAGAAAGGCAGCGCATTTGGGAGGGAATAGAAGATGAGGTCTTACCTCTTGTCTGTGTTTGTGTGAAAGGATGACTGGGAAATATTTTGTCATAAAATGCATTGTTGGATTCATGTGTTTAAGCTAACGGGATCTTATGAAATAATAAAGTTTTAATGTATTTATTGGCTTCTGTGAACATTGGTACATGTACCAGTTGTTCTTCAAGTGGAAGAAGAAAATCCTATGACAATGTTAAAGAATGGGCTCTGTCTTTAGATGCTGCAATTACAACTATAAATTACTTACAAGATTTATGAAAGTTGCATGACAAGCATTTCCATTGATTACACATTTCATGCATTTCTTCATCCAAAAAAGAAAGAGGGAGGAAATTACAGGGTAGGGATGGGGGTAGCTGTCAAGAATTATCCTCTTGCAAGATGACTATCATTAATTTTGTTTAAAGAGGTTTTTATTTCTCCGTTTTCTTCCCTTCTCTCTTTTTAAATGCAGGCAATTGTGTCTTTCCCATTCTGAGTTGTCTTTATTTCTGGACTGTTGTTTTCTTCCTTTCCTTCTTTCTTTTTTTTCTTTCTTTTCTGTCTCTCTCTTTTTTTTTTTTTTTTGAAATTTTATCCCAGCTGAGCAGTTATTTATAGCTCACGTGGGAGGTGGTGGCAGTGGTAAAGGGAATGGGAGACCTCTAACAACTGCATATTCCAGCTTTGGTCCAAGTTTCCAGTTGTGGTATTTCCGGACAGTGGTGATACTAAACCATATGGACATCTGAAAACCAAAGAGACCTTGAGATTCAGTATTGTTGCTGCTACTTTGGTACGGTAGTCACTGCAAGATGTCAGTTGCGTGGTGGCTGAAATACGATGTGGAGTGTTGTTATGCCAAGGGAATGGCCTTTTTATGTTCCCACTGAAATTCATAGTAAGCCTCTTATCATGTTCAGTGGGAGCAGGACTAGACTTCCACTGAAAAATTGCCTTCTGCAGTTGTTGTGACCTCTGAAGATATTCTGATACTGGCTGGTCACCAGAGGACTGAGGGCAACCCCTTCAGTTTTCTCCAGGGGTGTCCTTATGAATGCTGTGCAGTCAGGGGCATGGACCTTTTAGTGTATATGTGTTTGCTTCTTAGCAACTGAAGGGGGAAGCCCATATGGTCTGTGGTGCCATCTTGGAAGATCATTGCCCTTCCCCTTCATTGTTATACTTCAATATTACTGTATATTACTTCAATATTACTTATTTCAGCTTTGTCCTGATACGGCACAGTGAGATGAATCCATATTTTTTTGCTATTTAAACATTGCAATGGTGATTATATCAGAATGTAACACAAACACATTAATTCCCTTGATTCTTTAGTGTGATAGAACAAGTGGATAGGCATGTAATCTAAACTGCAAAATCAGTTCCATTAAATGCTATCCTTGTACAAATTCTGACCCACCCAGGTCGTTCATAAGGGTCTGCAATGGTGTGACTGATGTGTGATGAAAGTGATTAAGGTACAACCACACACTAATCTGTAAACTTAAACAATGAAACCTCTTTGGTGGCTGCCATCTTTCTCTTTCTTGATAATGGAGAACATTTTCATTATACTGAAAGAGAGATCACGGAAATTATATTGTTTCTTCCCTTCACAGAGTCAGTAAAATCACATCTCTGCAAGTTGGTTCATCTGCCAATTATTTTGTTATATCCATTTTCTTTTTGTGAACAGGATTTAATTATTCATGTCTCAAGCAATGCAGTTTACTTGATATATGGCTAATTCCTGTAGCTGGAGCAGGGACCAAACAGTTGGTTACTTAATACCATGCTACTGATTCTGAGTAATAAAATAGCTGTTCCCTAAAATCTCACACTTTCATTTTCCTGGGGTACAAGAGACATCTTTTTCTCTACCTTTCCTGAAGAGGGAATTTGAAGGCTATACTATTAATCATAGAACATGTTTGAGGGAGAAAATAAAACTCAGTTTTGCAGATTTCAGTATCTGGCTTCTCTTTTTAAGAGTCGTCTTCTTGTTGTTATTGTTGTTGTTGCTGCTATTGATGTCCTGTATGGAGATTTTCCTGTTCCATATTGAAAGCTGGATTGACTCACACACATTTGAACTTTTCAGTGTTTCCCAGTTGTTAAACTGTATATATTTGGTTTGGGTTTTTTTTATTTTTGAGGGAGATGCCTTTAAATTGGAATAAAACCATTTGTTTAGATTACGTTCACTTAGTCTTCAAAATGTATTTCATTTTGTCTACAGAGGAGGCTCTTTAGGATCAGGTGAAGGACAGGGATAAAAAATAGTCCTGAAGTTGATGAGCTATCTAGTGGGTTACATTTCTATAGCAGTAAATTTGTGACTGTTGATGCCAGTCTGAAGGACAGTCATTGTGCTTAGAGCTTACAGTGTCTAATTACTTATACAGTCTAAAAATCTATTAAAATTGATCTAAGTAATCACAAGAAAACATTTCATGTCTTTTGAAGAGGAAAACATGATTAACCCTTTCGCTGCCATAGCTGTGGGCACCTGTGGTGTTTGTAGATTTTTTTTCTTTGAAACTGATCCTTTTTAACTTTTATTACTGCAGTTCTACTGAGCTATGTTGTTGAGGTGCACGGGCACAGACAAGCACACACCTATGAGCTCAATAGTCTGAATTGTTTAATAATAATGATGATTAAAAAAATTATTATGATGATGCCTGTTGCTTAACCCATGTGCTGATATATTCATCATACATGTCAGCTCATTTGGGAAGAGAAGGCAGGAGGGACGAAGCAGCGCCAGCACGCACTACGGAGGACTTGTTCGGTTCCACGTCAGAAAGCGACACCTCGACCTTTCATGGCTTTGACGAGGACGATGCAGAAGAGCCTCTCTCAAGCCGAGGAGGTGGCTGTGGTGGCAGCTCTCCCTCTGCAGACAAAAAGGGTGGCTGCTAAAATAACTAAAAAGACACACAAACTCTGAGCGATTTGCTGTCCTTTTTACTACTAGAATTATTGCCTTTTTCTTTTTTTAATTTTAGGTCCTTGGGTTTTTGTTTTTGTTTTTTTGTTATTTTTGTTGTTTTTCCTGTGGGGTGTACACTGAAAGCACAAGCATTTAAAGCTCTTGACAACTACTTTGAAGAGACAGAAGGTTTTGATTTTCCTATTATTTTTTTCATTTTAATTTGTTTTCCTCCCACCTCCCCCCCTTCTCTTTCTCTCTGGAAACATAAAAGGTGGATTTAATATTTTTTTTAATAGTGAGCAGAGTTGATTTTCTTGTCTTTTAATATATATATCAGCAAACCATGAAAATTCAGATGGGTTGGAGAGCAGAAAGCAAACCCAAATAGGTTTTTTTAATTATTATTATTTATATATTCTATATATTATTAGAAAAAACTACTTTTAAAATAAATAAATAAAAACCAACAAAAAAGCAATGGATGTCTACTTGATAATAGAACTGTTTCTAGAGAACCACTGTGGGCGGACTCTATTGGAGGACAAGGAAACCCTTGATGTGATGGCTTCTGCATTTTGAAATTTTGCACTTACTGTAGCATGTGGAGTTTGGCTCTCCTTGTACACCTGCTACACTTGTCTTTAACAGCCTGAAAATACAAGCAGCACCATTGAAGACCATGACCTTGGGGAACACGTTTCCGTCCTTCCTTTGGACACCTTTACACTCAATAGATCTCTTCCTCCCTGCGCCCCTTCATGTCTTCCTCACTCCGTTCTACCTTTTTTTTTTTGTTTGTTTTCCTTCACCTTTCACTTCGTGGACAGCAATTTCCAAGCATAAGGATGGAATATGAATGGCAAGTCACAGACATCAAAGACAAAACAGATGGAGGAGCAGAATCATGGAAGAAATGATATGGAAAAATACCTCACCTGTACTTTTCTTTCCATTTTTAAATTTTAATTCACAGCATCTTTTCCGGTGTCGCCCAGTTTTTTCTCACTGTAGTGTCTTGTGAGACACTTTGTTTGCTTTTCAATAGCTTCTCTTGAAATAAACCAAAGCAATACTCATTAAAGTTCCAAGGGCAATGGAGAAGAGAGTGACTTCCTTCCCAGCGACTTTCCCAGAAAGGAGGAAACATGCAGCAGGATTTGAAAGGTATGTCCAAGCTGAAATGTCTTTCAGTCAATTGTGAAATCTCTGTGCCCTGGATTTTCAACAGACCCTTGACCAAGATTTGTTGTAGGAGTAAGTCCTGTTGTTTAAATTGTGTTATGAGCATGCGCCACATTTGTACCCCTGGTGAAGCTAATGGAAGTTCTGTGGGAGCATGATCCAACCTCATGTACAGTCAGAAGTGATTCAAAAGGAGTCAGTGTGTAGGTTACGTTTTGCTGTCCTAATGCAGGCAAAAATCTCCCTGCAGTGGAGGCAAGATTAGGTTCTAAGGATGTATTTTTACTGATGTGTATAATGCCAAGCAGGCTGAAATTATGACCTCATTTAAATCAGAGGCAAAATAGACATTTATCTGGGCAGTGCCTAACCCTTAAACTGGAGGTGTGTGTTTTTCATACCAGAATAAAAGTCTCAACCTTGCAATGAAGACTTTGGATGTATATTGTTCTAATGCATGAATGAAGCCTATCCAAATGGACTGTTTCTCCCATTTCTTTTGCTGGTAGCACAATAACTGTCTGTGAGAGCTCTTTCAACCTTTCCCCCCCAATAATCCTTAAAAAAAAGAGAAAGGATCCAGTCTCTAATTTTTTTATTGTACGCTTTAGACATGGAATAAGCAAGTGGCCAGGTTCTGCTTTTAGGCACATGGGCGTAAATCCAGAATACATGCTCCTGATGTCTAGATTACATTGATAATCTGCCTTCAGAATGGTGTTACAAAACGTTAGGAAATACCTCTGTGTGTTTATATCGTAAGAGAGTGTGTGCCAGAGCCATGCACGCCTGCCAGGAGAAAGCTTTCTGTTTAAGCTTTCCCCATATTGATAATCCTTTTCTGTTGTTATTCTGTTCCAGCTGGTGAATTATAATCAATCAAGTGTCAAATCAATGATATTTTGAGTTATCGCTGTCAATGAGAAGGGTACTTTAACTGATAAAAACATTCATTCCTTCCACAACCAGGCCTTTTTTCTCTGAAGGAACACAAGATAAATTTATATTTTGCCACTCTTCCATATTTACTAAAAGCTCAAACTTCAGATGGTTTCCAGGGGTGAGGCACAGGCATACAGGCATCTGCTTTTTCAAAATTCCTGAAAGAATTAAGACTTAGTTTGCATACCTATACCATTTTATTTATATATGTGTGTGTACAGGTAAACATATAACAGAAATGTATGTACACAGACATATGCGTACATATAGGTAATGCAGACATTAAAATAAAGAGCAACAGAAGCCAAGGTAGAAGACACTTCCCAACCAAGAATGGGTGGAACCAGCCCTTGTGTGAGGCACTGTGGGCTCATTTGTTCCATACTGACCTTACTGTAACCAAAGAGTAGTATCAGTAAAGTCCAGTGGATTTTGTCTAAATTTATGCTAATGTAACTGAGAGCAGAATCTGGTCCAGAAGTAGGGTTGTTCCCAGTTCACCAAGAAATACCACAAACCTGAAATGTTACTGAATTTTAAAAATGAAATTCAAATTGATTTCTTCTGCTACTCCTGCCTTTCGATCCCTGCACTTACATTTGTGGCATTAGCATTATATTCTCTTCCTTTTTTTAAAAAGAAAAATTTTTCTTTCTCTTACTACTCTTTCATGTGCCCATGTGAACAACAGGGAAAACAGAAAGGGAGCCAAGTACCTAGAAATGTGCTAAATCCACAGTAAATAAACAACATGATTTCTTGCTTCCATCTTGCATGTACTTCTTGCATTCATGTAGCAGTCATGTCAGACAGATTAGAAGATTAAGAAAATAGTTTTAATTTTACCCAGTGTTCCTCAAAACACAATCAGAGTATACTTTGACAGGGAAAGGCTCACAGCAGTAACAGAGACCTGAATTATCAAGGACTTAAAGAGAGTTCAGTTTTCATTTGTCTGCCTTGCACTGCCTGAGAGGTGTAGGCTTGACATACTTGGAAGCAGCCAGGAGCACCTGGCCACTGCTGCAGGGATGGCAGCACAGAGCTCAGCATTGACTAAGTCCTATATTTACCCAGCTTCTTGTATGCTGTTGTGGCCCATCCTAAGCTGCGTGCTGACTATAGTTCTCACAGCACCTGATCTAGCTAGCTGAAACCTACTCAGGTATGTCTTTCTGAAGAACTCTACTCACTGCATCAACTGCAGAATAGGCGTACTCTAAATATACTTTTTTTCCAAGTAGAGTCCTTACCATTGTCTTTTGTGAACCATGCCTAACACATTCTGGGCTCTTCTGGAATACAAACAATGATCACATGCCCATAATTCATTAAGTCTTGATTTAGTTTCACAAATGTAGTTACTATAACAATGCATACAGTATTAATCCTTTCGCAACCTAGCCACACATTTTTGTGACAACTGGACAGTACCCTCAGAAGGAAGCCACAGCGGCTCACAGAGTGCATAGAAATTGCCAGCTGCCATTTATTATTGATAGCATAGAAAAATATCCATCACTGTTATTTATACCATTAATGTGTATGTGGATGGTCGCTAGTTAAATCTAGTTCTGAGAGAGGAAGGAAGGTAAAATAAATTCATTGTTATGGAGAGCAAAGTAGTCCTTGGATTCCTCAACATGTCTTATTAGACTGAGATAACCAACGTGGGTTTAGTCCAGCAGGCTCAGCAGTGTGGTACTGACCACAGGAAGGTATCAATTAGGGAGGAAATCAGGATGTTGAGATGGAAGCTAAAAGAGTACTTGTTTAAGATAAGTTGTAAAGCAATGTTAATGGTGAACGTTGAATGGAGTGTTGATATGGAAATGAAATATTCTCAGGGCAGGTACTGACAGAGTGAAGGCTGGGAACAGGGAAAGAAAGTTGGTAGCTCATAAGTTAAAGATGAAAGCAAAGCAAAGGGGCTGCTACATGATCCCCTCTCAGATGGATGAGGGGAAGATGACAATGTTAATGAGGCAGAAAATATATAGGGGGAGACTTCATAAGAGCCATGGAAAAAAAAATTAGAGGAGCCTGACACTAGCATAGCCAGGTCAGAAATGAGGGAACTGCACAGTGCCAATTGTGTCTTCAAAGACACTTAAGTCCCAAACCAAACTAGGAAGGCATAAAGAGAGTTTTTGGTATGAATTCTGGGTTGTACCTAAAAAATATAGTCATCTTCAAAACCAGAAAGGAATGTGATGCTCTGTATTCCCCAGTGATTTCAGCAGTTCAGTGAGACATGCTGTTCTGAGCTTCATAAGAAGATCTTTGAAGGCACAGTCCTTCAACTAATCACAAGCATGGCTCTTTCAGTCCTCCTCCAAAGATGTCCTTCTTATTAGAGGAAGGTTAGCACAAGGCTGTCCAAAGACACTCCTGAAATATACTCCCACACAAGCCATGTACCAAGTAAGACAGTTCTGATGTGGAATGTGAATAAAGGGATGCTTCATTTCAGGCCCTAAATTCAGACTTTCCTGTGTTTGTGTGAGCTCTTTCCTCAGGCACTTTCTACTGCTCCATAGTAAAGGTTCTTAGAAAAGACACATAATTTCCTGAGCCGTCCTCTGCAAACTCTGATTCACAGATGGGAGTAGGAGAAATAAGGAAGTGACGTGCTGCTTGAGCAGCTGATTAGGAGGAAGAAAGGCTATGAAGAGTGTGTACTGATCCTTGGCATATTCCCTTTTGCAGCACTTAATTAGTTGACATTTTAGCAGGGACAGACTTCAGCTCTTACATGAAAACAGTATAAAATTTCAAGTGTGAAAATATACATTGAGAAAATTTTAAGAAAATATTGGATTCTGGAATAACAGTTAAAAAGTAAAAGGAATCTGTGAGGCATGTGTTTTGCTTCACTTTGCATCTCTTCCCTTCGGCCAGGCACCTCCCAGTTTTGTGGGTTGGATATTTATTTCTTGTATATGTAATGGTGCTTGGAATACCATTGTACATACGTGGTAGGGTCATAAATGGTGAGCCTAGGCTGCTGAAACAAGGTCCAGGGAGAACTTTGCCACCAGCTTCAGAAGGATTAGCACTGGGCTTTCTTAGTTGTTGCTTTTATTGAATGAAACCTCACTGTTAATACGCTTGCTAGGATGGTGCAGACAAGCTCCGAGATGGCCATTTGTTTCAGCAGAATGTGTTATTAGAATCCCCTCCCCGCATTGTTTTGCCTTTGAGCTTTTACATTAGTTATTCATTTAGAGTTCCAGTTTGCCATTTTACAGACCTCAGCTTAGACTCTTGATTGAAGACAGAGACTCAGTTTGCTGCCTGCTGATGCATGGAGCAAATGAGAACTGCACCCAATAAGTTGCTGAGCCCAGACTGTGCTGGGGTACCACTGTGTTCTCTCCTTCCTGCTTTACCTTTCTTTGGCCGATTCTTTGGCTATAATATTTTTAGATGGGCCCTAAAATTATAATTCAAATACCATCAAACTATGGAGTTTTTAAAGCCTGGTTCATCATGCAATTTCTCTCTTCCTTACGACAAGCAGTTTTACTGAATCAGTTCCTCAAGCTAGAATTGTATTGACCCCACTGGGAGTCGTCTTATTATAAAAACTGTAAAATCTGCCCAATGTGTTTTGTGCTGCAACATATGTAGATGTTTGCAGTAAACACCCATTTCTTATTTTCCATTATATTTTCTTACTTATATAAAATTTGTAGCTGTGAGTATATGTAAAGTATGAGGCACATGCATGTATTCATGCTGGCATGGGGTTGTTTTGACAAACCCTCGCAGTGCAGGAATGTAGCCAGGCTGAATTTTTGCTGACTGAGCCGTTACAATAAACCCTACCAACCTTTGTTCTCTTTGCCAGATATCTACCAGGGCTGAGAAAAAAAACAACCCGTATAAATACCATAGAATACTGAAATTGGGTTGGAACTATTTTCATGTCCCTGTCTCTATTTCCATCACTGTTAAGTTGCCAATTTCAGAGAAGACAAGTTGTAATAACATTTAGGGAAAAAACCCAGCTGTTGTGATTTCAAGTTCTGATAGCCCTGTTATGGGCGTACTGTTACGTTATGGGGATACTGCTAGTTCCTATCTTTGAGTTATTCTTTTTGGTCACTGGCAGCTCCTAAGATTAAGGACCTTCATGTTGTCCAGGGCTGATATGAAAGGTGTGGGGAAAACATGGGGAGAGGTACTTGCATTTTGTGGAAATAGATTATTTTATTGGCTATCTAATACTGCTCAGGAATTTAGCAGCATGTAACTTAGTCAATTCATGGATTAAATGCAATGCAAAATGCAGTCTTCCAATAATTTCCAGAAGTTATCACATTGCTGCTATGTGTATCATTCAGACTTCTAAAAATGTCTTTTGTGCAGCTCTGCATATACTTGTGGCTCTGTACAAATAATCAGTAATCTAGGAAGGTAATCAGAGCAGGATTTCATAAGTAAAGGTCTTAACCTCTAGTGAAGAGACAGCTATATAAGATGAATGATGAAGGTTATTTCATGATGTTCACAGTAAGAAAGACTGACAGCATTTGGTGCCTTTCTTTTTGGATATGCTCCTTCATATCTTATTTGTTTGCTCTGTGTTCACTTATGACTTCCGCGCTCAGTTGAAACTGAGTCTGTTGAGCTATATTTTCAAAGAACTAGAATGCAAGCAGTGTTGGAAGGTTGGTTTGTGCTTCTTCTGTTTGTTTTTGTTTGTTTGTTTTTTTTTCTGAACACTTGCTTTTGTTATCTGAGTTTGTTTAGTTTTACTTTGTGTTGCCTTTCCTTCTGCAGTCAGCCCTGCCCTCATGGACTCCAGCATCCTTCAAGCAAGACATTTCAGAAGAAGGCCAAGAGAAGCCAGGATGCTTTGACACTTCTCCTTGCCCTGACCCTTCCGTACCCGTATTTCATCTGGCACAGGAGCCTGGACTGTGGAAAGTCAGCTGCCAACTGTTGAGAGAAGTTCTGGGGATTCCCTACGCTGGTGCAATACAAAGAAGTTTTTTAAAGTCTTGATTTCACTTTCTTTTAAGCGTGTGTATAAACCCAGGTCAAACTGGAATTGATCTACAGTAGAACTGACTGAAAAACAAACAAACTGAAAAAAAGACTTAACTATTTTATTTATTTCGATATTTAAGAGAGAAAAGAAGTGCTGAAGTTGCACAGTATTTTTGTTTGAAACGCATTTTACTTCAAATTTTAAATGCAATTTTGTGAAGACATGAAATTTTAAAAAGCACTTAATGTAAAATAAAGACTGAATATTTACTTTAAGGAAAAAACTTTTTTTAAATAATGAAAATAAAGATCAACTCTGCTCTCTCTCTTACTTTAAAGAAGCCATTCATACATGTGCTGGGTATCTTTGTTTTTTGCAAATTGGATGTGGTAAGTGAAGATTGTTCTGGTTTACTTTCTCCTTAATAATATTATGCTGTTAGATGATTGAAACTTACTTTGCTGTACTGTATTAGGCACAAATCTGAACAAAATCTGTTGAAATAGCAAAGACCAGGATCAGTGACTGGATTTTTTTTGTTACCAGATTTTGTGACAATTCAAAGGACTGTCTTCTCCCAGTAGGACTGATGTGTCTCTTCTGCACATAAAAAGAGGTTTGCTCTTGGGCAACTCTGTGAAATACTTCTGCTGAAAGAGGAGTTTAAAAAGGGATAACACTCTCTTAATTTTAGTATTTTTTGCTTTGGTAATTCCACAGCTGATTGTGAGTTGGTTGTAAGGGAAGTATCTAAATGTTCAAGTGCTCTTGACACAGAGTTTCCTGTTGGAGTTAAGGATGATGCCGTGTGAAACCTTGTGTACTTCACCCCTTTCTTAAGTGGTAGTGGACTTTGAAAGCATACAGGTGCACCCGCATGTCAGCAGTAAGCAACAGGGGTTATGCAGCAGGAGAAGAATGTGAGTTCCCACAGCTACAATTCTAAACTGTCCTGTGAGGCAGCAGTGAGGGATGTTCACATCCTGAATTATAAGTTGTTAGCTGTCTTCTCAGTGAAATAAGGTGTTCTGCTCCGTACAAGCACCGGAGGATTTTGTCGGCTGCCAAATCTGCTCACAGTGGATAGTGTGGGATTGTTTGCTGTTGCGTGTGATGCAGTCTAGTAAGGATGCATGGCAGCCTTGTGTCCTAGGAGAAGAGTATTGGACTTGGCTCCAAGATTAGCTTCTCCTCTAACAGGGGTGCCAGATGTACCTATTGGTATAGACCCAGGGTATAGGCAGAAAAAGTGGTTTTGTTAATGTGGCTTATGTTGGCTTTTGGAGTGAAAAAAACCTGTCTACAAAAATGCATCCTGACCAGGTAAAGCCACCAGAGAGCCTGATCCTACATCGTGTTTCTTGCACACCTAAAACTCAAACTCACCTCATTGAGAGGTTTCCATGTGTCAGTAGCAGCAGATTTTGTCCTCTTCTCCCTTCTCCTTCCCAGATTAACACACAGGGCCAAAAATAACCATGTAAGATGTCTGATAGACCTGAGTCCTGCTCCCACTAAGTTAAATGACAAAATTTATGTCCTAATTGGGCTCCTTAGCAGGTTGGTTTTGTTTTGTTCATTTTGTTGGTTTCTAAACTTGCAGTGGTGAACGGCCTCTAGAGAAAAAAGGAAGAAATCAAATTAGATTTCATCAAAATATAACAAGACGCATAACTATGATGAAGATTTGCAAACTGTAGGGTCTGTGTTCAGTTTGTATAATATTCCTTCCAAATAAAAGTTCTGCTTCCAACATTCCTACTGTATATTCCTCTGTAAATATTATTTTATCAAGCCAATTCCACAAGGTCTTTTTTAGTGCAAATAATCTTCTTTTAAAAAGACATTGTTGAATAATATACTTGTACATACACTTTTCTAAGCTCTCCATTGTTTATAATATTCTCTTTGAAGCTTAAAATAAAACTTCCTCCTCTATTGATTTTGTTTCCCTTTTCCATTTTGTAAATTATGACTTTTGTCTCTGGATTTTGTTTTGTATTTCATAATGAAGCTTGACGTTAACCAAGAATTCTCTTCCTTTTTCCCTTTTACTTTCTCTTTTCCATTCATTGGACTACAGAAACTGGTCCTGTTGCTTGCTATAGTGAAGGTAGGCAGGAAATAAAATGCTGCTTTTGTGTAGGAATAATTTTAAGAATGTTTCCTATCATTTGGTAATAATAGAGGATCTTCCTAAATGTATTTGTATTTTAATTCTCTTATCTATGAGATTAATAGAATTGAATGTAGTTAATTTAGATTCAAAAGTAGAGTCTAAATTATGTGAGAGTTTTTCGTATAGATTGTAGTGACATTGCCTTAAGGAGTTCTGACCCTACCAGTGCCATCTCTAATCCAGTCACTGGAGTAACTGGAAACTGTAGTTCTCTTTGCTGCATTTCACAGTGCAGGCGCGAACCCTCCCTTTCCCTTTACACACATTAGATGAGTAGTATGGTGGTAAAGGATGGAAAGGGAAAGAGGAAATACTGTTTCAGATTAGATGCCGTCTTTTTAGGAAACTCATGTGTGTCCTCTTCCCTAATAGGCCTGCTGTCATTTTTATGAAGCCTTTCCTCTGCCTTCCCATCAATTTCTCTGGTACCAGTAGAGGCTATATATGGCCCTTTTTACTTTGTCAACTGCTTTCAAAAATAGCAGCTGAGGTGTAGTTTTTGAGAGATCTTCTGACATGGGTACAGATCCTTTAGAGTAGTGAACTCTCTACCCCAGCAGATAAAATGGCAAATAAGTCCTGAAGAACATGTCAGAAATTCATCCAGTCAGGCAATACAGGAACTGTATAGAATTGCACAGATGGGCTCCTACTGCCTCCTTTTTAATAGTTGCGTGTGACAGAGTGTGTGTCTTTGCAGCAGAGAATTAACTATTCTTGGTCTTCTTTTATAGCCTTTCCCTAGAAAGGTTTTGGTTTTTTTAATGTGTATAATCTTAATTTCCATTAGGTTTTGTTTCTTCACTCTTTCTTGAGGTGAACACGACTTGAAAACTTCACTGCTTGCCTTCAGACCTTATCTTTACCTGTACAAGGCCTTTGGCCAGTTCATTGGAAGAAGGAGGAAACCAGAAGGCAGTTTCAGCTGCCTTTGCTGTCCTCAGTCATTGTGACTCTTGGGAATCTGTTTGTGATCTGATAGAGCAGCTTTTGGACTCCTTACTGGGTTGTCTGCAGCTGTTCTGTGACAAAAAAGTTCTTTCCCTCCTTTTTACCTGTTGGGCACCAGGGGCCAGAGGCAGCTGGAAAGGTGGGGTAAGGTGCCAACTGTATTTCTCAGCCATGCTGAGAAGGAAGCTACAGTGTTCTCCTTAGAGCACATACTGGGTGATAGGATTGCTGGTTTTAAAGCCCCTCCTAGCAACTTCCAATTTCCTTTCTGCAATTTGCTCTTAAACATTTTTACAATAATCTGAGGTGCAAGCCTGTAAAGCTACTTTCCATAGGGATTTCATGGGGGGCAAGTAATCTTCTCCTGCCCCAAAGCAGAGGGAGGAGGGAAGGTGTGTGATGACAGATGCTGAGCCCACGGCCATTGCTGCTTTTGTTGTTGTTCTCCTAGCTCCTCTTGAGCTTTCTGCTATGCTGCACAGGGCAGAGAGACACAGACAGAGGTTGGACCGAGGGCAAAGCTGAATACTGACAAATCAAGGAAAGAAAAGTTGAAGAAAGGAAGGAAGGAAACTGCTTGTGGCACCAGTGCACTTTTCTTGTTCCATAGGTCATCTCCCATTCCAACTCAGTTGTCATTTTCATTGTCCCCAGTGTGATGGATGCAGACAGCAGAGCTAGACATTTCTGCTAAGGTAACCAGCAGTGAAAGTGTATGTTGAAATTGGCCTTTATGGATGTCTGTCAACACCCTGTTTAGATGAATGGGATCCTTCCCACCACAGTAGAGCTATTGTTACAGCCTGTCAGGCTGCAGAGAACAACTCCACATAAGTCTTATTACTTTGAACATTTTTGTTCCTTTTTGTTTGTTTGTTCTTTTGTTTGTTCTTCTGTTTGTTTGGTTTATTAAGCCACAGGCCTGGAAATGGAAATATTATAAAGAAAAGTTTTAATTTTGCAGAAATTATCTGAACAGAAAAAAATACCACTGTTTCCTAAGCCCCAGAGTAGATTTGCATTGGCATGCTGGCTAATAAGGTATCTTATTTTCCTGTCTGGAGAAAGGTTCTTGCTGAGTCAGGCATGGCAGAAAGAGGGAGAAAAAATGTCTGCCAGCATTTCAGCAGCTAATGGGTACCCCCAAAGCCATGTTTCCCTGGGCTGTGACAGAGATGAAGGTTGGCAAAGCTGAGGGCTAGAATCTCAAGGTCTCTGGGTGGGTGGAAAACAGCATCGGCTTCTTTGCTTTGACCTGAACTAGAATATTGTACTGGTTTAAGGTTTTTTCCAAACTTTTGCCTGGAATCAGGAAAAAAAAAATCTGGTTAAATTTGCATCCTCGAACTGTGAGCCCTACTTGTAATCAGATCCATCAGCCTACAGATGATAAAAACCCCCACAAAACAAAATAAAACATAACCCCTTCTCTCTAAAGCCAAGCTTCTAATGCTCATTAGCAATGACATAAACTTCTCTGTACCCCATCCCATCCTTAGTGTTGAAGATGGCTGAGTAGGACCTCAACTAATAAAGCATGTATAGCAGAGCACATGAGCAGTGAGTGCTCCCCTTAGCTTTGGCTGGGTTTGTCCAAACTGTGGCTTAATGTGTTTTAAGATCTCCATTGTCCCTTGGAATTTATTGTAAAATTGTATTTCCTTTGCTGCACCAGAGCTGGACATTTGCCATGGTTTAGTGCTATCTTTGATTTTAATGATTTAAGATGGAAGCCATCCATCTTGATTTCGCCAGGATATTTTTTAAGACCTGACTGCATTTTTGCTGTTTCAACAAATGCTTGTGCTGTGTGCATTAGAAACTTTTCCCGTATCATCTGTTATTTGATGAAGTTTTGTCCTTGCAGCCTGTAATTCTTCATGATTCCATGGTGTGTGCACCGTTATGTGAGAAGGATGGCATTTACCTTTAAAAAAGCACGGATTTCTGGGGCATGGTGTTGTGGCTAATATTGTCATCCAGGATATAATTAGGAACAGTTTTGTTTAATGTTGTCTAAGATAGCTGCGGCAGCTCTGAACGGCCTACAAACCAACTGTGGCACTGCTGTGGAAAAGGCAAACCGCTTTGAACATTGAAGCTGGGTGGTGGGCTGAAGCTCTTGGAACTACTGCTAACTGCCTGAGAGAGGCAGCTGCTCTGGAGAGCTTGCTGAGGGGGACTCTGTCTTTGGGATCCCAGCTGGTGGAGGGTACCTCTTGAGCAGGAACAGACATAGTCTTCTTTCAATGTCTTGCGCTGAGTGTTTTTTTTCAGAGTGGAATTTCATTTCTCGGTGCTGGTGATCTTCTATAACCAATTCTCAGTAAGATCTTCTAGCTTATCTCCAGGTTTGCACAGACGTTGAGTCACTTTTCATTTGGCCTGAAGTCCTTTCTCATTATGTTTCTTCAGTCTTTGCTATTAGTGTCCTGGTGTTGGTGGCTTCATTGTAGACTGCAGGAAGAGAATGAACGTGACAAAATGTTTCAGACACTTTTTTTTTTTTTTTTTAAACAGATTAGAGATTTTAAATAATGCTGGAAAGAATTTTGTCAAGCGTTGCTGAAGACTTAGCTTACTAATTTGTATTTCTTTCATTAGCCAACAGCCATTAACTTATTCACATGATGATATCAGGAGTCAGTATTGAGGCCAGCTCTCCAAGGTGAGGGGAAGTCATTGGATGGGAAATGGCTGAAAGCTGTGCTGTCACTAAAGGAGTACTTTTATTTTAGTGTCAGATAGCCATAGCTATCTGAAACATAGCTTTCAAGTTCATGTAGCACTTTGTATGGTGGAATTTATATGGGGTGGTTTTAAGCCATGTTTGAGAAATTAATTTTCCCATTGGTACAAATCATAGTTGCTTCACATCAATGCTCTGCTGGGAGCATCTTAAATGTGTTAAACAGCTCTAAAGTCTTTCCAGCCCTTTCCTCAGGCTCAACAACTTTTTTTACAGTGCAGTGGATTCTGCAGCTGGATCTTGGCTCGGAAGTCTCATCCATTGCTGGGATATCTGGGCTTGAGCTTCTTAAAGAAGAGGTCCCAGCTCTTCTCAGGTCTTTCCACACTGGCTGTGTCTCTGAAGGTGTCCATCGGCCTGGAGGCTCAGGAGTGTTTTTAACTGTCTCTCTGGGTTCAGTTTGGGTTGCTGTTGTACTCTTCAGACATCCAGATGGTCCAGAGCTGTGTATTCCTTCACTTTGAGAAGAGGACCTTTCCTGGGTTAAGGAGCTTCATTCCCCTTGCAAGACTGGTTCAGCCTCTTCATTAATTAGCTCTCCAAGACCCCTTCCTCACTTCCATTAAGGGTGAGATTTTACAAGTACTTAGCAATCTGAAAAAAAAATGGAGAAGAATTTCTTAAGGACATATGTACCTGTTAGATTCCTCTGTGACTGTTTACATGTTTATGGGTCTGGCATTACGTGAAGAAGAACTAGTCCCCATTAGCCTTAGTGCAGCTATCATGGAGAATTGCAAATGTCTCTTGGGTGATGGGATCCCACCTAACAGTGATCGTTGCAGATGATGCACACCCTCAATAGCTGTTAAAGGTGAGAGGAGTTGGGATGTTCAGAACCTGGTCAGACCAGCCTGGAGCAGCCAACTAAGAGCAGGGTCAGAAGACTCTCAGATCCCTGTAGTACCGTGGAAGATCATTTTCTGGCATTAAATACAGTAATGTTCTACTTTTGTATAGGCTCTGTTAAGCAATTCCTCTGGTGCTGAACAGGAGTGGGACTAGTGAACTGTTTAATGAGGGACATTTGTGTCCACTGCCGTGGAACTAGCTAATTTCTTGTTTAATCTGATGTGATATTTAGCTGCTATGAAGTATCGGTTGTGTAGGTTAAAGCAGCGCTACTCACTTGTTGCAGGTTAAAGGATGGCCTGCATTTTGACTTGGCCAGTCTGGGGTGGAAGGCCAGGTGAGCTCTGAGAAAACAGATCATGGATTTTAATCTGGTGGTTTTCCAGTGAAAAAAAAAAAAACAAAAAAATCCTACTGTTTCGGTGTCTCTGGCAGCATTTTGTTGGACAGTTACTCAAAAAGGCTGTTCAAATAACTGAACTGAAAAATACCCTGGTAAGGAGAAAAGATTTTGGTTTGATTCGAAAAGAAACGTGTTCTCTTTTTCTCAATGAAGCAGCCCTTTCCCCCTGCCATGTGTGCACAGGCTTGAATGAAACATTTCATTTGTGAGTATTTTGTCCCTCTCTCAAAAACAATTCCATCAAGCTCACTTTTGAAGCAAAGTACTGCTCCAAAATGAAAGGTATTGCTCTGACTTCTTGTTTGTGAAACACTGGCACAAAATGTCTCACCCTTTCTGAAAAATCAGTTTCTCTCTCTCCTGCCTCTTAACTCTTTCTCCCCTCCCATTTGCTTTTGCCTGAAACTACTTCATTCACATTCACTTCTTCACTCAGATGTTTAGATCACCCTGAAATTGCATTTTTTAGAGAGTAAACTGAGACATTTCAGCCCCCCTACCGAGCGCGTACTGATGCTCTGCAGGGTGCAGTTATAGCTCTTGCTTCCCTCTAGATATTGATTGCTGGGACTCTGATGGGGAAGTGAAAACTGGCTGCCATATTGATGAAACCTCGATTGGCACTTAGAAATTCCCACCCAAACAAGGCTAACAACTAACGGAGAAGGGAAAAAATCAGCCAACAGGAGTTTTCCAGCTTCTGGCACTGCATTACAAAGGGTTCTTTAACTCAACGAGGGACTGAAGTAACTTGCTTCAAAGTGGTTTTGTTTGTGTTTAGTTGAGTGAAGCAGTTCTACTTACGTCTGAATATACAATCACATTAGCAACAATGCAAATTATGCTTGCGTGGGAAAGTCAGACCTCTTGCATTTACAACGTGTTCACATACCAGTTATCAACCATTTACCCACCATGTGCTGAATTTCTTTATCTGGATGATATGTGGTTACTGCATGTAACAGCAATGAGGTCACTGCCTATGCAGTGGCTTGGTGTCTCTGCGTAGTTAAGTTTATTTAATATTAAAATGATGACATTTAAATAATTTCTCTGGAGTTTGCCATTTGATTTGAAATTTCTGGAACCATGCTGGCAGGGAATTAGCCTAGAGTCATTCCTTAATCTTTCTAGAAAGGAAGTTTGTCCAGAGATTAGTAATACTCTCTCTTTTTTCCCTTTCCTTTTCCCTCATTCATCAGCGTAAACCCAGCCTACCCCGTTTTCAATCAACAGTTACTTTTATGGGATGGCTGTTTCCTGGCCCATGGGTGAAATCACCTCTGAAGTTCTCCCCGAAGCCCTCAGTGCTTGGGGAGGACCACAGTGGTGCAGAGGGCTTGTCTTGATGCTCTCGAGCTGACCGTGTAAACCCGGCCTGTTTTTAGTGAAGAGGTGCCCATGTCACGTAGCATTGCCTCCATCGAGCTCTCCCGCGTAATCCCAGCAGAGAAGCCCTGGTCAGAGTGCCCCAGGGAAACGACGTGTCCCATCCACTGCTGCTGCCAGCTCGGGTTAGACACACTTTGTCAGGTCAGTGTGAAAATGCTGGAGCCAGGCTTTCCAAGCACTATCTTGGTAACACAGGTGTGCTGGGCAGCTCTGGGCATCGCTGCAGAGGTGCTGCCGTCTGTCTGGCTGTGTTAGCAGGGTGGTTTAGCACCAGGAATACTGGGGAAGGACCAGGTATGTGGACAGCAGACCTGCATTCAACCAGGCAGCAGAGTCCTTGTTCAGGTTAAAGGGCAGGGAGGAGGGGCAGAGCTGATATCTTGTTTTTGTGGGGTTTTAACAAAGGTAATGCTGTCCCATAAGGCTATTCAGGCTGCCGTTGCCCTAGCATTTTAAATACCACCCCACTCCTCTCATTATAGCTGGGGATTTTGGCTCTCCCAGGGGGGAGGAGATGTTCTAAATGGGCTGCCAGGGAGGTGGATTTAATGCACTAGGAAGAACTGGCTTCACCAAGTTAAAAAGCAAAACAAAACCCAATCCTCCATTCCTATTTTTAGTGTTTATGACCAAGTATTTTTGCTTGGTTGCTCATTTTGAAAGGGTTTAGTGAGCCTGCCAGTTGATTGAAAGCTCTGTGGTGTGTGAGCTGGCCTGGCTGGGGAGCCTGCAGTGCATAGCGACGAGGTCGGAGCCGCGCCGGAGGTTTTTTTCCACTGCAGTTTGTTGAAGGGTAACGAAAATGTCCCCTGGGCAAAGGGGATGTTGGCTTTCCAGGTTGTGGTGATTCATCTTGTCTGGATAAGCAGCCTTCCTCCCACTCTGGCTTTTTCATCTCCATCTACCTCACCCCTACTTCACTGTGCAACCAAATGCAAACCTGCCCTGCATTGCAGAGGCAGTATTGCTGGGGGGTCCCACTCAGCCGACCCCCACGAGGTGTACCTGCTGGGCAGCATTAGCATTCGGTGCCCGTCCTCCTGGCCAGTTCCCACTCTATAAATGGCTTTATTCTTGTTATTAGGAGCTATGTCCCTGGCATATGGAGTCCATGCAGTGCCTGCAGGCAGGTTTCCTTCCTGTTGGTGTTGGTAAGCAGCCCAAGTGCCTCCTGGCAATTAGCAGATCGTTACCCATAATGCAGCAATGCAGCCTGGTGGGTTTTCAGGAGGTCACTCTGACCTAATTCACCCCCAGGAATTGTACAGCGCTGGCATGACTTACCAGTGCATTAACAAGCTGATGCTTCAGTACGAGGTTATTTGAGTGCTTCCACATTATTTTTCTTAGGCAAGGAATAGCCATTTTGTCTAGCAGCCAACAGTGGCTAATAGGGGCCAGTTTGAAAGAGGAGGGAGCAGAGTGCTGGCTGGTTTTGAGACGGGATATCGTGGGCATGTGGCATTTTTTTTGGCTTTAAGCTTGGGGGCCATTTCTGATCCCCTGGGTTGCAAATGTGCAGAGCCCGGTTTGCTGCCTTACTTCTGTGTTATCACCGCATCTCTGCAGTGCACTGGGCAGTGTGAGTCAGGCGTGTGCCTGGATCCCTGCTGCTCAGCCTTGGCGGGGAAGGCAGAGGAGTGTGAGACTGCCCCAGATCTGCCACAGCACAAACCCCTGGATGATATGAAATGGAGGTGCAGATTTCAGCCTGTCCCAGGCAGTTTGGGAGGTGCAGGTGTGCCTGGCCAGAGGGGAACCCCCACACAGAAGCGGGCACCCCAGCAGGGCTCGTCCCCCCTCTGACAAACCTGAGCCCAGAGCAGAGGGCCTGGCTGCAGCATCACCAGCCCAAATCAGGGAGTTCTCCCAGAGCGGTGATTTGCATATGCTGAAGTTAGTTGTCGGCAGTTTTTAGAAGCTTTTAAAATCTTTAACTTCTGTTTTTTTGTGTCTCCCTGGTGAGATATGGATGGCTGGACTGTGGATGCTGAGGAAGGGGGGACTGCACAGGGAAAGGTACACACAAGCCTATCACAGTAAAACTGTTTTAAAGCATTTCTTAAGTATTTTTCCTGTAAGACCTGTGGCATCTGCAAGCCAGGGGATGGTGTGTGAGGAGAGAGTGATTTGACTGACAAACCATTAGGATACCCAGACTAACTTGCTCCTGGCTTCTCTCTTTGCGTGCTCTGGAGGTCACCCCCGAATCCCACCCAGCTCCTCCTGGAGCCCTGTGCCAGACAGAGCTGCTCTGCCTTGTCTGCAGCTAATCTCTCTGGGTGCACGTGAGTCTGTGTATGCCCAGATCCTTCCTTTTGTTCATGCATGTGAGCAGCCTTTGAGCCAAGCTCTGCTCTGGATGTACCCTCTGTAGCCCTGGCTCTTTGTCCTAGCTGATGCTCTTGATGCTTGAAAATGTTTCAGAGGAAATGATGTGGGATTTTAGAGTCAAAGCTGGGAGCGAGTTGAGCTGGTGGGTGGACTTTCCTCAGGCAACAAAATTTTCCGAGGAGTGCCTCGAGATGAGGGGTGTTTGTGTAGGAGCTCAGTCCCCGTGTGCCCTTTGGTGTTTGCGTGGCTAAAGCAGCAGCAGGGTAGTGCAGGAGAGTGAGCTGCAAGTACCACCTTCCACACACCACCATTTTATAACTTCCTAGAGATTTCCAGCATTAATTGCTTTCACACACAGGTCTGTCCTGTTTTCAGTTCCCATTGACTCCAATTACACCTGCCTAACTGTGACTGGGACTGAACCACTATCTTTTGCACGGGGGTTTTATTTGTCCCTCGGGTAAGCAATTAAAGCAGGCTCTCTTCTATTGGTGCTGAATATTTGAGCAATTGCATGTAATTTATGTCTCTTTTTCCACTGGAACTGGCAGTACCTAGAAGCAAACCACCACCTCCGGAGTGCAGCTAGCTGCCATCCCGGGTGCTAATGCAGCAGAGTGCCCCTTCCCTTTCTGCGGGCTTGGTTAAGCTCTGTCCAGGCTGGCCAGAACAACTATAGGGCCAGGAAAGGAAATAACAGGAACTATAAGCTCTGCTACAGCTGAATGGTTTCAGAGCTCCATCAATTATTAAAGGCGTTAATTCTTCCACAATTAAGGGCATATTGCAGCATATTTGATTAGAGGAAAGTTGGTCTCTGACCAAATCAGACTGACCAGCCTTTTCACTGAGCCTCCCAAGTCCTTTCGGACTCACTTCTGTGGCAGAGTTGGTGGTGCTGGAGCACAGTGCCTCCAACACTGGGAGAAGCAGCCAGGATTTCTCATTTCCATCAGGATGCAGAAATTCATGGTGGTAATATTTCCTCTCTTCCTCTTCTGTCTAAGAGTAATAAACCCCAGTGGTGCCTATGAGTGAGACTGCCTTTTTTGTTTATTTTTCTTAAGAAGCTGGATTCAGCGGGGCTCTGTGCCAAAGGGGTTGAGCCAAGAGCTCCTCACCTGCAGCCTCTGACACCCACCCCTGCTCTGGCTGCCAGGAAATCTATTTTTCTGTAATGAAATACTCCTGCTTCCCTGTATCACAGAGGCAGTGTGGCAGGCGGTGCCTTGGATCCTCACCTCCAAAACACTTTTGAAGGATTCTGTTCATTAGTACCTCCATTTGAGCAGGCAGGCGTATGTCCCTGCATCGTAACCTCTTGACGCTGCAAGATGGGAAGGGCCAAGAAAACGCCAAGAGCTCCCCATCCTCATCTCTTGGTAACGTTTGGTCTTTTTCTAAGAGTTGCAGCTCCCTGAGCCCTGGGATTCTGGCAGAGCCAAGCCTTTTGGAGTGGCTGGATGCTTTGGGTTTTTAAGGACCCTTTCTGATCTATCTGTTGTTGACACTACATATCTATAGGCATGCATTCTTAGACAGACAAATGAGGGCTAAATTTTTGTATCATAACCATAAAATCATATCCCTTATTTGAATTAAAAGTTACTTTTCCCTCCTTTTGTACGAATAACAGTAATAATTCTGCCTAATGATGGCAGTGATCATAGCAATGCTTATTCAATCTTAGCAGGAGGAAATTTTGTAGTTTCTTTGCATGTAAAACTTCTGTTATTTGGATGGGGTTCCTGTGACATAGGTAATTATATCTGTAATATGTATTTATAGTTGTTTAAAGACCTGAATAGTTGATGGAATAAATTCTGATGTGATACAGCCAGGAGCCCTGTGGGTTTTCATTATCCTATTGATTAAAAAGCCCACCACAACACGGAGAAGAAAAGGGAAGGAATTGGAAACCGGGTGAAAATTCCTTTTACTCTGTAAAAATAATTTCACATTTGTTTTAAAAAATAAGTCTTTGCTTATTTTCTTTCCCTCAAGATAATCTCTGCCTTTGTTTGAAAAAGGTTATTGATTGGATTGTTAACTTAAATAGTCTGTGGCGAGTGTGACAGAGCACATGGCTGCAATTAATCTTGCGATGCAGAATCCATTATTGAAGAAGCACTAATGAGCCGTTCTAAGGCCTTCACTGGTCACAGAGCGCCTGGGAGCAGCAGATTGCTCCTGCCCTTTAATGTCAGTTTTGGTCTTTAGTGTTACACAGCCAGTGTAAGCAGAAGGGAATTTTAGAATTTTTTTAGGGTATTTATGTTAAAATTCTCCTCACCAACAGTCTGCAAGCGCACCAGCTGTGGGAGTCAAGAAGTGGTTGCTGAGTGCGCTCCCCCCACACTCCTCCGACCAGATGTCTGGTGGACATAGTGTACAATTAAAGCCGGTGGCATGTGAAACACGGGTGTCACTATAAAATATGGTCTCAGTCACAGGGTTCAGATCCAGAGGAGGGTTTTGACAAAGATGAGGGAGCTTTCAGGCCTGTTCTGTACTTTAAAATATTGCTATAAGACAAAGGGATGAGCTGTTGGAAACCTCCTCACTGCAAGCTTTATTGTCTGTATTGTTTATAGCTATTGTGGCATAGCAAAAGTTTAGGTAGAGAATAGTTATGGTAGATTAGAAACTGTCAATGTTAATGTATCACCTTCTCCTTCAACAGAACTCCTCCTGGAGTGTATTTTAGAGGTCTGTCTATTGACTTCAGTGACACCATAAATATGTGTTCCTTCTTCCCTATGTTAGATCTGTGGAGCTGATACAGACATGTGAGAGTGATCCAGGGTCTGCCAGGGTTGAGCCACCGCCTGCATTATTAACTGAGTTCCAGCTGCCAACTCTTTGCTGCACACTTTCACTGTAGCAAATGCTGTTTATCTCAAAATTAGCAAAATAAGTCTGTTTCTTCGCCTTGACCACATAAGTGATGTAATTAAGCAAGAAAGACTTTCAGCTCTCTAGTTCATGCACTACCACAATGTCTGTGACTTGAACCATGCTTTGGACTGCTTTGTGTAAAACAAAATTGTTTGTGGGCTGAACTAGCCCTTTATTTTTTTCTTTTTTTGAAGGGAATTTGAATCTACCTATAGAAGTCTGCCATATGCAGCTACAGGGCTTTGTCTTCAGATATTCTGCCACAGAAGGGATGCCAAGAAGTGGTGTGATAGGGAGCAGGGATGGTGTTCACTAACACCACTCCAGGAGATCTTGGACGTGTGAATTTTCTTACAGGTCATGAAAAACACTGGGTTTTGAACCGAAGTAGCAGGAAAATAGAGAAATTGTGAAGAAGGAGAGCAGGGAGGGCAGGAAAAAGAATTCTAATATTTTGAGTATCGACTGACATGCTTGCCATGTGCTACAGTGCCTGATCACGCTGCTGGCATAAGTAAAAACAGTCTTTCCAATGACATTAGGTTGGGGTCATGGTACCACAAGACATGCTGTTTAATGTGAAAGACAATCTGACTTAGAGGCTGAAGAAAGACATGTCCACAAGATATTCTTTTTCCCTTAGACATGCCATAAGCCCTGGGCTAACAGAGAGCGATCTACAGCTATGCAGACATGACTGTGGGCATTTGTTGGACTCTTTGTAGTCAAAGCATTTGGAGAGAGAACCCAATGAAGTGAACAAATTGGTATATTTTGCAAAATATTTCTACATTGCTACTGAAAAGAAGCCACCATGGCACTCGCCACTATTAGTATTTTCTAAGCAATCATCATCCCACAAGAGCCCATTTCTTTTAGACTCATGGTGGGTGTGGTTCTTAAGAAGGGCTCTGCAAAATACGATTGATCACTTCAAGCATGAGGCACCATCGATACGAGATGCAGCACAGAAAACCTGCAGAGGTGCTTTTGAGGAAAATGAGGAACGAGACAGTCAAGACTGATAGCCGGGAAAGAGCAGGAATGGCTGCAAAGGGACAAAGATAAAGTAGTGAACAGAACCTGACCTTCATGTTTGAGAAAGGGAGAGTCTGTAGCGGGAGTCTCTGCAATGAGCAATGTGTGTATGCAGGCAAGCGAGTGTGTGAATATCTGTATGCGTTTGCCTGTGATTTATTTCTGTAAGTTTGCTTCCATTCTTTCCATTTCTTTTCAAATGTGACTCAAGTTATTTAACTCTCTGATTAACTCACCTCCCTGTATGGGTTGTTTTCTGTGATGTATTCCAGCACTGTACAACGTTTCTGGAAGCCGCCTTGTTGCCATTGGGATGAATTCCTCCCTGATGTGTAGTGTGGCACATTTGTTCTGTTTGCTGGTGTTAGAATGAGGTTCTGTGTTTGCTGTAAATCAGATCTGGAGGAACATTTCAGTGTCATGCCAGGTTCTGCTGGTGTGGCAGTATCAGAAATCATATGAGGTCCTCTCAGTAAGAAAAGGTATCATCTTCTGGACAGTTGCAGTTTCAAGGTCCCCAGAACTTTAGTTTTGACTTGATCCACTGTAAATCTCAGTAAAATCTGACTCTTGTTTTGTGCTAACATTTCAAGGGCTCCAAAACCCAGCAATCTTCTTAGCCCATCTGAGGTCATCAGTACTGTCAAAGCATTTCTTTATTCAAAGGCTTAAAAGTGATATGAACAATGTGATTGATCCCTCCTTCCTTAAATATCTCCTTTATTTTCTATTCAATTTCCTTAATAACTTAGGCACACACAGTTCTTTGCTGGACAAGCTTAGTTTTCTTATCACTACCATGCAAATGTAACTGGAGAACAGAAATCCATGTTACGCCATTTGGTGGTATCATGGGCACACAAAGGAAATATATTCCCTAGAGCATTATTGCCTTACTCAGCAATTCTTAGCAACTGTTTGCATCACTGGCTAGAAAATATAGAAGCTTCTTGTTGGGTGGTGATGGGTGATGTGATAGCACAGCAAAATACCGCTGATAGGTCTGGTAATGAAGATAGCTCATCTATGCCCACATCATCTGTAGCTGTGCCTTTTTTTTTTTCGTATTGGAGAAGCAGCCTTTCTTTCTCCACTCTTAAAAAGACTCATTTAGGCTGGTGGAGGTGGAAAAGATTTTTTTCCTACCCATTGGCTGTAGTCTAAGAACAGCAGATCGGCTAGAGGTCAAAAAACCCTGCGCACGTGACAGTGTAAGTTTCTAGAAGTAGCATGTGGTAGTGCTGGATGTGCATACCTGTATTTCTAGTTTTTCTATAGATGAGCAATTGGCTATCCCTGTCCCATGCCCCCCACCCCTGGCTATGCTTATGTATGTCAGAGAGGGATGCCAAATACGGGGCTTTCCAAGAAGGCAAGCAGTAGTTTATCGCAGGTGACTTAGGGACTGCCTCAGCCTGCTAGGGGTGGTTTGGGAGTACAGTACTTTATTTCAGCGGTATATTTTTCTTGTTTTGTTTTGCAGAAGGAGCACTGATCCTACCTTTGGTTTGTTTGTTTGTTTGTATTTTCCCCTCCAGAAAGCCCATTGCTGACCCTGCTACTGTGATACCGCTGTTTTGCAAAGCTGGAGTGGACACGCATGTAGGGGTGGGGGTTGTAACTCTGGCAATTTGTCCTTCCCGATTAGATGTGACTGTTCTGCTAGCTTTCCCCTATTTATTCCTTTCATTTAGTTCGTGTTGGGAGTTGGCTTGGGTTTTTTTCCTTTCGGTTTCTTGTTTTGATCCTGGAAGGTTAGCTGTGCAATTTGGTTTCTTCTGTGCCAACCAACTTGAGTGGCAGAGCTCTTAAAAAAGTTAAAAGCTGTATCCCTCCATCCTGTCTTGCTTCTTCTCTGTATGCTACTGCTTCCATTTAAGCAAAGTTTACAGAATTCCTCCACCCATTTGGGCACCAGGCAGGGAAGCTCTGAAATGGAGAATAACCTCATTTCCACCACGTCCTGCAGTCTGGTTGAAAGAACGCTAATTGAAACTGTAGTCCAATTTCTATTAAGACGGATGGGCTCTCTCTGAAATTGGGTTTGTTTCTGATTTCATCCTTTCTTTTGTTTTCTTTCCAAAAAAGCCCCACAAAACCCAAACCCCAAGCCAAACCATTTTTAAGAGCTCTGAATAAAACTGCTTTGCCAATGGGGAATGGGTGGGGATGACTCTGATTTTCTCTTGTGCCCGGCAGCGAAAGGGTTAATGCCTGCTTTCCTCTTTGGTATCTGTTAGTTGCAGCCCATGTTGTGATCAGTCCATGTCCATGTGCATTTTGTTCCCAAATTTAATACCGGTTAATTAACAAGCAATAAGTGAGCCTTAACAATGACAGTTGTTTCCGATCTTCCTCAGGACACCCAACCTGCCTGCAGTTCACCACAAACATGACTGAGGCTGTTAAAACCTATCAGTGGCAGTGCATTGAGTGCAAATCCTGCAGCCTCTGTGGGACTTCCGAGAACGATGTGAGTTCATTTACCTTTTCATGCAAATAAGCACCGCTGCAAGCTACTGTCATGTCCGCCCTTGAGGAGCATGTGGCAATGGGGTGGGCCATGGCTTTACTGCTGCTTCCATGCATCTACAAGGGAGCTGTTGTGTGTTAGGAATCATGGGATACTTCAGAGCAGCTTTTCCCCCCCAAATATATTGAAGAGCTGCAGACCACATGGTGAGATCATGTAATTTCTGTCTTACTAGTAAGCTGAGCACTTACTGAGCTGAGTTTTGGAGAACTGGCTAAGTCCAGGCTTTTGATGAGAAAGGTTTCCCCTGAAGGGATGAGACCCAGCATCTGGTCACACTGGAGCCCAGCAAAGCTTGTCCTCTTCTCTCAGTACAGCATACCCTAGCCTAACACCTTTTGCTTCTGCATCATGAGACCACCTTGGAGATGAAGTCCTCCACTTCTCAGAGAGATTTTTCCAGTTAGAAACTGAACTGCCTTTGTGATGAGAAGGGCTCTCTGCGGCCTCTCAGAAATATGGTGGTGGATTGTGGATGCAGAAACACGATGCCTGTAGACTTTTGCGTTCCAAATAGTCTCTTAGTCTGTATGTTGCAGCTCTGGATTCCTAGCTGAGCACTGCTGGTTACCATGTTTATGTTTCCATCTTAGCAAGAGATTAATTTACATCGTTTTCTCTCTCTCTTCTCCTCTCTTTCTCTCCCTGTTTCCCTACTGTTTCCCCAACAACCCTGCCTCAGGACCAGCTGCTCTTCTGTGATGACTGTGACCGTGGCTATCACATGTATTGCTTGAATCCACCAGTCTTTGAGCCCCCAGAAGGTAACAAATGTTGGAAGTCTGCTTTGAAAATCACAATAAAGTCCTTGTGGAGTAGGGAAGAATTTCAGAAAGGTGGCCTGGGCCACACAGGGTTAAGGAAGCAGTAGCAAAGCAGAGGCAGGTAGCACTGGGAAGAAAGAAAATTAATAGACATGGAGGTCTAGTGTGATCTGAGATGTCCTATTCAATCTTGCCTGGTCTCTACCTTCTCTTCCAGGACATGCTCTTTTGTGGGTCATGGGTACATTTGGGTGTTCCAGATGGCATTGGACACCTCAGTTCAGTCAACTGAATTGAGCTCCTGTGAACTGTGATTTTGAACTTCCTAAGAAGTCCCAGAGAGAAAGCCTCAGACAGGGAGGTCCTCTGTGGAATAGCTGGGAGTCTGTTGTCAGGAGACTGGATTAAGAGGAATGACCTTCCTTGTTCTCTGGTCTGTTTATGCCTCGGAAGGGTGAGAGTTTTACCATCTGTTTTACATTTAGTGTGTAGTTATGTCCTCTGCAGAGGATTCAATCTGAATATACTACAACTGGTTGTAGTTTGTCACTTGGTTGTGGAACAGAGGAACTAGTCCTTTACCATTATTGATTCTCTGACTAAAATCTGCAGAGAGCAGTAGAACTGGAGAAGGAGACATGTGAGTGCGAATGACTGCGGTTTACATGAGGGGAGAGACAAGAATAATTACAAATCAATCATGCATTCAGGAGCTAAATGTTTGTAACTTTGATAAAAAGGAAACTAAATCAGGAGGGGAAAATTTTGAAATGAAGCTAATAATTAGCTAAAGGTTTCTGTTTGACTGGAAAGTGGTGTATTGAATGTATGAAAATATACACCACCTCGTGGCAATGCACACCCCAGCTGTGTTGTAACTTGTGTAGAGAGCCTACGTGCACCACACCAAGGGCAGCAGAGCCTGCTTCAGAAAAATACAGGCAATTCCAGTGTTAGGAATATTTTACATCCTGTTCAAGCCGATCTTGACATAAATGCTGAATGCCTGGATTTTATGTCATTCCTATAAGAAGGATTTCTTCATTTGCAGGGAGCTGGAGTTGTCATTTGTGCCGGGAGCTGCTCAGAGAGAGAGCATCAGCTTTTGGCTTCCAAGCCTGAGGAGCTCCAGCAGTCAAGAAACACTTTGCTCCTGGTGTTGCCATACCAGCACACAATTCCCATCCAGAACACAAAGACACAACCCACATCAAAACAAATGGACACTCAAATAGAGGAAGAGGTATCTGTGGTATTCACTGTCACTAATGCTGTACCTCCTGAGCTCTACTAGAAGAATCATGTACTTTCCTGATGCTCCGGATGAAATCTCTTCACTGCTATGCATGGTTGCTGCTTGCCATTACAGGCTCACATGCATTATAGAAGGGGGAGGGTTGTTATGTCCACATGGAAAAGTCAATTTTATGTGGCCTTGTGCTTTCTGTTTAGTCTTCTTTTTAAAGAAGAAGTAGTAAGATATCTCCCAAGGAATTATTGGTGAGTACTTTGGCTGGGAGCAGCACCAGTTGTTTCTCTTCACAGGCTTGACTGGAAATCTCTTTACTGCAACCACTCTGTATTCACAGGGGGCTTTGAGAGTTGCATTAGTTCAGTACTTCCCGGGTCATGAACAATGTGTTGTCACTGAGAGAAGCACTGATCAAAAATTTTTGGGGCCACACTTTCTCCCTTGGATCAAATGCTTTGATTTGGCAGATCTTTAGAAATTTGGTTTTAGTATCTCTGAAGGAAGAACAGTACCAGTATGTACACACACAGATGCTCAGAAAAGTCTGCTGTCTTTGGTACTTCAGGATATTCAGGCACACTGTCCCACTGCAGTGCCAGCACAGAGTCCAGGCTCATCATTTTATTTTTGTTCAGAAAATTGCAAATTGTTATGTATGTAACTGACTTGCTGTTTAGCTCAGAAAACTGAACAAAAGACAAATGTCATCTTATGTTAATCATAGAAAGTAAAATTGTCAGTTTTCTGAGCAATCTAAGGTAAGCTGCAAAAAAGAACAACTTTGGTTTAGGGTCAAATGAAGCACTTTTGATTTTTTTTTTGAAATTTCTGAACTAAAATGTTCTGCAACTTGTTCTGCAACAAGTTGCATTTTATTCCAGGAATTGCCTTATCAGGACTTCCAGCATTTCCAAAGTGTTACTATTTTTTATCAAAGTAATTGTTAAGATCTAGCTGAATTTTCAAATAATTTTGCTCCCAAATTCTCTACAACTGCATTTTTGGCAAATGTGGTAATTTGTCAAAAAACCTTCCTCAGCTCTAAAGAAAGGAATAATTTACTGAACCTAATATGAAAAGAAAGATTTTCATAATGATTTAAAATTTAAATAGAAATAGCTGTACTTTATTTACGCAAACCTTTACATGTGAAATGGAGAAACATTAAGCAAGAGCATCAATTGAAAAAATATTATTACACTTGAGTTTCTTTAATAATTTAAGACATCACTGGGAGGACAAGTGAGTACATTAAAGTATTTCTACCAGATACATCTTTAAGGTTAAAACCCTGCAACTCCCTGAACTGCCAAGTAGCCCAGAATGACCATTTTCTTGGGTATGATGTATATTACTTTCTATGCATAGATTTAAGTGGGTTTATAATATAAATTTATGAGAGTGCCAAGCAGCATGTGACTCAAGTTGCTTGTACAAGTAAGTAAGGACACTGAAGATTATATTTGGCATATTTATACTGGTTGAAACTTTTCCACAAAATTAAATGTCCCTGAACACTTGAAAGGACATTGTGAAAGAATACCAGTGAGCTAATTTTTCTTCCTTCTCCTGCTAATTACACTTAGTTAGAATGAGCTATACTGACCTAATGCACTTTCCCTCATTACTTAGGTAGTTTCCTCACCTTTTGCGTTTTGTTCAACTCACACACTGAAAGTAGCCGTGTCAGATGCTGGGTTCTCCCTTGTACTCTCGCAGCCTCTTCTCAGGCTGCAGCAGGAGTATTTTAACCTGTTAGAAAATGGCTTTACTAAGGTTTAGCAAGTTTTTATCCTAGTTGTATTGGACCAAATCTCTCCCAGAGCAGCCTCATTGGCTACCTGTGAAACTCATTCAATACCTTAGGCTTTCTGTGTGACAGTCCCTCAGATGAGCTGAGAGTACAAAGAAATTTGAGCATCAGGCGAGAGGAGGGTAAAACAGGAGCCTGCGGACCTGCGCTGGGTGTCTGGTACCTGTTAGATCAAAGCTCTAGAAAAATGTAAACTGAAGAAGGAAGCTCCCAGCTTGGAGCTGTCCTGGCCCTGGGGAGCACTTGGGGACCACAGGTCATTGGCATGAGCATTTGCACCCATCTGTTGGTGTGGTCGAACCCTGCTGACCTGGCACTTTGGGACCATCGCACAGTTCAAGCTGATACAAACTCCTGTTGCTGCTGTGGCCAGGAGCGCAGGTGTGTATTCACCAGGACACTGCTGGGCTTTCTCATGGAAAGTGAGTGTTTTGACAAGAGGGACAGGAGCTGAGAAGTGTGTGCACTGGAGGAAAGTTTTGTGGTGGTGCTGGTGGTGGGAGCAGCAGAGGTGGGTTAGTGTTCGGTCTGGTGCTTGGCTAGCAGGCTCTGTCATAAAAAGAGCCATTGTCTTCCAGTTTCCTGGCATCTGCATTGACCTTGGGAGAGGAGTAGGACAGTGTCTCCATTATCAGATGGAGAGGAAAATGCATATTGCATGTTGTTTTAAGCCAGTGTGTTAGGGAGACATCAGTGGCTAATCATGTAAGTCTCAGGTAGCCCTGTGGTGGGATGGGCTGGTACAGAAAGTCAGTGCTCTCCATCCCTGTGATGGAGGCAGTGTTAAATGAGCTGTGCTCTGCTCACACACCTACTTTCCTGTTTTGAGGTTTTGATCCATAGCGCTGACTGTTTTCTCCTCCCACAACCGTTCAGCAGTGAACAGTGTCTTTCATGTTTGGAAATACTCTGACTCTCTATGCTTCTCTCTCTTTCTATGGCAGGACGTGCAAGTTTGTTGGCAGCCCTTGAAGTGATCAAACTCGGGGGTATTTCAAAACTCTCTGTGTAGGCAAGACAAGTGACATTTTAGCACAAATCAGGACAAACTACCATGGGAGATGGTAGATCCTGCATCCCTTGAAGTCTTCAAATCCTCAATGGGCAGCTTCCCAGAAGATGTATTTTAATTAAACGCAATCTTAGTTAATCACAGGAATGTCTGACTGAAAAAGACTTGTGTTATAGAGGAAGTCAGGCTGGATGATGTAATTGTTCTTCCTGTGCTTATTATAAAAACAGATGTTTACTGTGGGAGAGGATGTATTTAAAGACAAGCTGTGTCTGCATAATGGCCTTAAATTATGTTAGTTAAACACATTCATGTGATCCTTCTCATTTTTAACCCATTTGGGATAACCTAAAAAAGGTCATTTGTAGAAAATCACCTTTACTATTGCAGTAAATTGTGCATTACCTCCTTCATGCCCATGATGGCAGCTCCATTGGTGTTAGCTACCTCAGGCTGTTCCAGAGACTAAACAATTTAGATTATATTGCATGAAATCATGGCTTGGTTCTGGCTTTTCCTCCATAGCATTTGTGTGCTGAGTTGCCCAGTTTTCTGTCCTGTATTGGGAAGGCTGGCTGGGGAGGCGAGCCTCGGAAACCAGAGGGGTGGAGAAATGGTCACAAAAAGGGGGTACATCCAAGTCACACCACTGAGGAGGTGAGCTCGTGTTGCCATCAGAGAGCCTCCCCTGTAGCTTGGAAAAGGCAATACCTTTAATAAACATGGGATGGATCCCATTCTGCCGCCAAACTGTACTTCCATAGACATATCTTTGGACTGAGTTTGCAGCATTTCTGTAAATGCACCTTAGGTCAATTTTTGAGCTAGGAAAGCCACTGTTGAGTGTGTTCTTTTGGAGCAAACATTGCTCTAAATAACTTTGAAATAATTATTTCTCAGCATTTTTAAAAGGAGCTTAGTAAATTCTACCCCAAATGAAGACACTCCCACACTGCACAATGCTATGGGGCTGTTGCATGTTCTTTACACCTACGGCATGTGTTTTGACAGGGGTCATTTGGGAGGTGAGGAGTGGATGAGGGTAGAAAGGAATATTAATTAAGCTTGTCACTGCCAGAGGGTTATTGTGAATTGTGTGCAAGGAAATTCCAGGTAGAGCTAGGCATGATTTTTCTACGTGGAATATTTTTTTTATTTTTAAAGTGCTTTTGAAAGAACCACAATTACTCATATATCCAAGTTCAATGTGTCAAACTATTTCATACAAAAAATATGGGGGAAATATTAGAAGAGCTGAAAATGCTTGTTTCAATCTTTTTGTAATCACTTCAATATTTAAATTTAAAAGTTAATTTAATAATAAAATTATTAAATAAGCCTTCATTTGACACAAAACATGTAATGTGAAGTTCAAAAGTATTTCAGGTCTATTTGAAACAAAATTTTCTAAATTTTCCCATTTAGTGCCACATCCACCACTGTGTATCTGGCTAATACAGTTCCAACATATCAAGACCTTGCATTAGAGAAAACTTTACAGTATCTACTTAAAAAAAGTTACCAGGTCTGGAGGAATAGGAATCCTTTAACATGATGCAACTGGTTCATCTAAGAGTAAGAGAAAAAAAAAGAAAACAGAGAAAAAAGTAATTTTGAATGCTAGGAGCACCTTCTTATAGCAAGACATCTTGGTTGATCTTGTCTGTCTGTCTATCTAATCAATGGCAATGCCAACTGTTAGTCTATAAAACTGTCTTTCAAAGCAGGAAGGGAAAATGCTTTCTGTTTTCCCAATATAAAATTTGGACAAAGCAACAGAGACTCTATTGGGAACAATTTGGCACCAGTCTGAGAGGTCAGAAAATGCAAATCTTATGGAGGAGATGACTAAAAGAGGGATTATCTTGTCAATTTTGTTACGGGAGACTGCGGGTTGGACAAGGTCCTCACCTGCAGTTTTAACAGTCGACCTGTTCTTTATTTTTTGTGAAAATAAGTTCTGTGGAGAGGAGCAGGCAAACAGGACAGGAAAGCCCTCTTCTCTGGCCAGTTCTAGGTTTGTTATGATCTTAGCAGCTCACACTTTTGCATGATACACTACCTGGCAGGACAAGGGAAGTATGCATTAATTTTCTTTAGGCAGCCAGGCAGGGTGACCACCACTGCTGGGGCAGGAGTAGGTGGGTGCCATCCCTCTCTGGTCCCAGCCCCCACAAGAAGAGGTGTCTGCAGAAACAACCCACAGCCAAAGAGGCAGAGTTGCTCACATACTCATTGCCAAACGGTCCTCGGTTAGCAGCAGTGTGACATTTCACTACATCTAAGTGGAGTTCCAAACTGCGGGGTTTATGTCCACCTACAATAGGGATTGAGGCACTGCTGTGGGCAAGTACCCAACCTCTCCATACCTCACTTCTGGAGAAAAGGCAGGATGGCAATTCTTAGCTGTTTTTGCACAGCACTTTGAGCCCTCCCACAGTGTGCAAGCCCTGAGTGCTGCCATTTACGACAGGGGTGCAGACCCAGGTTGTAGCAGAGCAAGTAGAGCCAACTCTCCCGTGCTCTGCCGTTCATTTCTGCCAGCCGCCCGGGGAGATGGGAGCAGGTGACAAGCCAGGAGTCAGATGCTGAAGGTCTGAGACCCTGCACTGGAAATAAAAAGTTTTAGTTACTGTGGCCGTGCCTCTTTGGTCAAAGAGGGCAGGAGCTGGGACTGGCAGGCAGCCAAATCCATCTCCAGTAGTGATATAATTACTAACAACAACCTCCAGTCTCAGCAGTAGTTAAATGGCTTTTCAGGGCAGGCACCAAACCTGGTCTGGTTTACATAAGATAAACTCGGTTTTGCTGGAGGGGAAGGGAAAGGAGGGGGGAGGTATCTGGTCTGAAGGGGACTGATTTATAAGCGCAGCTGCCCACCCTGCTCTCCGTCACGTTCCCATGGCAGCGCAGGCTCAGGCTGCCTGCTTTCTACCAGCGCCGGTGCCACCAACCCGGGCCAGAGCATCAAGTCCCTGCTCCGGGGGAGCAATTTTGCTCCAGCTGGAGCGTGGGATCTCACTGCATTGCAGACGAGAGCAAGAGTGACCAATGCTCCCAGGCAGTGTCCTCGGCCTGTGGGGGACAGTGGCTCTCCAGAAGGAGCCAAGCTGCAAGGTGTGCGAGCACAATGTGGCTGTCCTGATGGCCAGCTCTTGGTAGTGGGGCAGAGGAGAGGTGTGTCACTGTCCTGTCTCTCCAGCTGCACCATTGGAGTGTTGCAGAGCCCCAATACCACTGTGCATTGAGACACTTCACTGGGACAGGGGTAAAAGGTAAACAAGAGCAATCACTTCTGGGGGACAGAAGAGTTTTTTAGGGTTTACCCTCTTATTGCATGAATGTCAGTGAGAATGCCAGGTATTTTGCAGCTGGGGAATCAAGCCCATAGCTTATTAATGTTTGGTGTGTGTTTCTGCCACATTGGATGAAAATGTGAAGTATTATTACAGTATTCACCCATGCATTCAGAATATACGTTGTTACTGCTGTTTTGAAATAAGGCAACTACTATTTCCAGATCAGCTTACTTCCTTTTGCATGCATGAAGTTAACAATAAAACACTTCATACCCCCAAACTGCTGATTTTTCAGGTATTGATATTTTCTTTCAGGCTCCTGTCACTCCAGTCATCCATCTGATTCAGTTCATTGTAACAAACTGTAGGTTTCACCTCCACAGTGACTCAGGAAATGCTTCCTCTCTCCCCATTCCAGAAGCCAAGGAGAGAGAAGGGCAGGTTTTATTCTTTGTATTCTGAAAGAGTGATAAAGAATGACAAGTCCATTTCATGTTCATCTCCTTTCCGTGCCTTGAATGATTGAATTGGTTGGCTGGGAGAATGCCCCTTTTTGTAGCAGTCTGAAGGGTCTTTGCTAGCATGTCTCACCTGCGCATGAGATATCAGAGTCTGGTGTCTTGTCCCCTTGCATAGGACTCTTCCTGCTGTTACCATATAAGACTTTGAAACTGCTAATTCTCATCAAGGAACCATGTGCCTACAGTCCTGAAAGTCAAGATAAGGATTTCCCTTAGATGCCTCAAGATTTTCTGCCAAAAAGGCAGAAATCCCTGTGCCCATTAACTCTGCTGGAGCATAGATCTGTTTCCAGGCCAGACATCTGCTGCTGCTGGACTCAGGACTGCATTTTGATGTCCACTATGCACTGCCAGTGCAAACTTTGCCAGCAACATTAAAAGGGATGTATCTGCTGAAAATCAAAGGACAAGACATGAATGTTATGGCTAATGTACTCTTCCTTTGTAGCTCTCCTAGGAGTATAACACAAAGATGTGCCCCTGCATCCTTTTGGGAAGGCTGTAGCAAGTGCATGAGGAATTTCCAAGTGTCATCTCCTTTGAGCTTTGTTACAGAATCTCTTTCATTGTTCATTCTCAGTTTTTTCTCCTCTTATAATATATTCCTGGATTTCAGAGACAGTGCGTACCAAAGCTGATTTGAAGGGTCTAGAGCAATTTGGAAATAGAGAGAGGTCCAAACTGAACCATCAGCTTTCATCTCCTGCTTAGAAGTGTTTAACAAACCCTTGATCATTGCAGGGAATCAAACTTGTGTGCTGACTTAATCCCAACTCAGCATTAAGGTCACACAGTAGTTCATATAGACTCTTTTGTAGTCATAAAATGTTCTTTAAAAATGCAGGGAGAAATGTTTCCTCTTTACCTTGATGGCTTTCCATTTTTGTGCTACAGCAGAGATCAACAGTCCTGTTTACTCTGAATTTCTTCCACCACCTCAGCTTGGGTCAGCATTGATGGGGACAGGCCAGGGAATAATTTATTTCATTGAATTGCAGATGTAAAGAGAGGCTCAAGAGCACTCAAGTAAATTGCCAGCTGTGCTAGATGGTCAGATCTCCTAAGGACCAGAAGTTTGTGTACACATTAAGATCTTGCTTCACCTTTTCTTCATCTGCCATTTTAGACTGAGTGTGCCATTGGTATACATGTGGTTTTTTCACTAGAAGTGGTTGCGAAGGAAAACATCAACAACTATAATTGGGGGTGGGGATGACTGAGTTAGGGTCTTTGCTATTGATCCTTTATTTGATTTTGGGACAGCACTGTCCGAATTACTCAAAAGAGGAATAGAAGGAGGATAAATCTGTAACATCATAGTAGATCTCTCAGATAAAAACTGTGATGTCATCACCTTTTAAGTGCACTTTTAAAATGCTCGAGTAATGATCCCAAAATAGTGTCATTCCTGTTAATATGTTGGTAGAGCCTTACCATGTGATGCTGTAGTATTGAATTTTAATTAGAAGGAGACTTTAAATTACATATACAAATATATATGTTTGTGTATCATGTTTATGTTATTTACTGTAAGTACGGCTCACCTACCAGGAACAGATTGAGAGTCCTATGATAAGTGTTACTCACCTTGTACAAGAAGGAGGGAGAGAAAATCTTGTTTTGCAAAGGAGTGTCAGCATTCTAACAAAATAAGGCAAAACATTATCCCTTACAACTTAATCTCAATCCGATTTGGAGCATGATTTATCAACACATGAAAGAGTACCAATATTCTAAAAGACAGGCCAGATTCCCAGCTGCTCTCAATCAATACGCCTCCATTGATTTTAAGCCAAGAGGTTGGCCTGGTGTCTTAAAAAGACCTAGTCTATGTAGTCTTAGACTTTAGTCTTTATTAAAAGATGCGTGCTGCTTAATGGTTGAGTACACCCAACATGTGTAAGACAATAGGTGTTTCCATCCCAGATGAGTCTGGTCTGTTTACATTTGATTCTGGTTCATGCCATGTCACAGGCTCCAAAGAGAAGTGAGAAATCTCAGCAAAAGATAATGATGGAACAGTCAGCAATCAGGGCAAATTTCTCTCTAACTGCATGGAGTCTGGGCTTGATTCATCAGCTTTCAGTGTATCGCCTTTTGATTTTCTGTAAACAACCCCTTACTGCTATATGAGGAAGCAGTGAACAGCAGTGCATGATTTTCCTCTTCTGTATCAGACCTCACTTCACTCAGCTTTAACCTCCCTTCTCTTACCCATTTCTAATCTGTTCCAGTCTTTTTGATCTCTCTGTCTCCTCACGTGGAAATCTTTTCCAGCTCCTATCATTTTTAGCATCTGTCCCTGGAGTCATTCCTCTTCAGCATCATTTGCTCTGAGGCAGGCTGATGTGAAAGTTTGCATGACCAGGTTATGCCATAGTGGTGCTTACCAAGTGGTGCTTAAACCTCCTAAGCTTTACTTCTCTCCCAATGGTATGTCCTGACAGTGTCTTTGCTTTTTAGCTGCCCTGTGAGCAGGCCCATCATCACCTCTGGGATATTTTTCCTTTGTGGTTACAGCTCATCTCAAAGGAACCTGTTTCACAGCCAGCCTTGCTGCCGGCACACACTCGCCCTCCTTTCCCCAGTGCTCCAGCTGGGGACGTGGTCAGGCTGCTGGCGCATGAGATCACATCCAGCACGGCTACTCCCTGGAAGCCAAAGTGTTGCTTAGTAACCCACTCATGGAAGTACCAGGAGCATTTTTCAATCTGTCACGTTGGCGAAAAACACTGACTTCTTGATTTAGAGGCATTCTGCTGTGCATAGCAGGGCTGTGCTCCATTACCTTGCATCCAGTGCTATCTGCAAGTGAGGAAACAAACCTCCCATTTAATGGAGGGGCTGGGGACACGGGGGGATGAGGCACAGAAAATATTTGCCCAGTATTGCATGTGAAGCCTCTAGCTGGTTCTCCTGGCATCTAGTCCTCATCTTAACTCCCTTCCCTTGGGAGATATTCCCTCCTTATGAAAGTGCACTCCAGGGTCCTATAGCAATTGGCCAAACAGGACCCTGCAGCACCTTCATCTATTATGAGACATTACTGCAATAAAACATGGTGTGTCATACAGAAACTGGATGAGGTATTGCAATATTTATGTTGTAAGCCTCAGTGTCTTGGACAATTGCTACAGAATAATGTATGTCTTTTTTTAATGCAGTGGAGTCACAGCAGCTTCACAAGAGCACACAGAACACAGACCATCTGGGATTACATGGCTTCCACAGTTATTTTCAAATTACTCTGTTACAGAGAGTTAAATGAAAAAATCCTCTCATTTAAAAACAGACTGTATAGACTCTTAGGTTACTTCCCTTCCCCTTTTAAGAATAATTCAATCTGGGAGCAAAACATCCAAGAACTCTGTTCTGACTTCAGAGGTTTGCTCCTTTATCTGGCACTCGTTTATCCTTAAAAACTGCTTCAAAAAGTAACTTGAGGGCTTTATTTGAGGTACCGTATTGATTTTGCTATCAAATCTCATCGGTTTGGAAGTGGAAAGGTATTTTAAATAACGTTTAGCTTTGAGCTCTGGGGTCCAGCTGGGCTCTTCCCATCCTACTTCTTGTTGTCCGAGAAAGCAGTGCCATAGTCTGTGTCCAGCCATGGTATGTGGCTTGCCTCTTCTTGTCAGATTGTGTCCTGAAAGCCCTCTGCAAAAAAACTGAAGAGGCTATATAAGGGTCATGGAAGGTCCAGAGAAGTCAGAAGACAAAGTTGTTAGATAAGTGTTCCCAAGAAGCTCTTTTGGTCTTCAGAGAATCTCTTACTTGGGACGATGCTCAATGCTGCAGTGATGGAATCAGCAAGGTTTGTTTCTTGTGCAAAGCCCTTTCAGTGCAAGGTCAGTGACACACACAACGGCTGTGGGCTGAAGCCTGCCTCAGCATAAAGATGAAAATACATCCCACAGTATGAGAAGCTCATGACTTGATTTCTGAGGACTTTCTGAGAAAGAGAGTACATTCCCATGGTCCCTCCTAGTCTAATAGATAAATTTGGGTATGGGATAAAGAGTCTTTCAGTTTTACTGCATGTACTGTAAGAAATACAGAAAGTGATAAAAAAATGTTCCTGATGATTGGTGCATGGCCAGTGTAAGAGCAATTGATAACCCACTGTGGGTCCAAGTGCAGAAGTGTCTACATCACACAAACATTCAGAATAAACTGGCTTCTCTAGGGGACAGGGAGCATTTTTAGCAGGGGAGCCAAAGACTGTGAAGGCCTGATCAACACTTTAATTCTTAGAACTGGCTGTGCCAGTTCAGGACTGATGGAAATCTTGCCTGTGTGATGCTTTGCTCTGTGGAAAGAGGATTCAGGGAAGCACTAAATGTACAATGCATCGTTTGTTTTAAAAGTAGCAGGGTTTCTATTTCCAGTCTTCTAATACCTTGACCTTGAAGTTTGTTCGTAATTAAATAGTCTTGTCTTACCAGCTAGCTGCTGAAGCAAAAGAACTGTTGTTATAAAGAGAGTGGACTAGGGAAGAGCAGGTGGACTGGGTAAATTCCAGGCAATAGTGAGAAAGCACATCCGTTCCCTACATTCATAGGGGAAGAACACCTCTTTCTTCTGCACATTCGGCACATTCTGCGAGATGAAATCATCTGAGCTGAGAGATATTTTAGAGCACATGAGCCAGTTAGCTACAGTGCAGGGGATATTCTACTGATTTTCATTCTTGCTGTTTAGTTTTTGAGGTTTCCGTCTGCTCATATACTCACAGCCTTCTTTTCAACATTGGGGATTCTCTACGTTATCTCTGTCTCACCTAACTGGGATCTGCCTACCCTTGAGGAAAGGACAGAACGTGGGCTGGAACCTGCCCCACTTCCTGGTTGCACATACCCCTATCTATACGTGATACACACGTATATTGAGTGACTCCATCATAGCGACTTCTGTACTGCAGTAACTGTGGTGTCAAGATAATGTGGTTGGAGAAAACTAGGAATACTTAAAACTTAACATGAATAGAAAAATCAAAGCCAATGAAAAGGTGATACAGCTGAAGTAGTTTTCTTACTCTGAGCTACCACCATGTTTTCTACAATATGCCAGCCTCTGTATCCCCTGAATGGCCTTTCCTGTATTCCCTAAATAGCCTTTTGTTCTCTGTGCAGCAGAAAAGAACTTGACTTTTGTGTCTTTACTCCGAGCTGGAGCCACTGGTGTTCAGTCTTTTCATAACGTGCTGACGTATTGAAAAGCCAACCTTGACATGGGTTTGCCAACTTGCATAGCTTCCCACCAAAATAATCTAATGCCAGTCAGTGAGTAGCTTGGAGGAGTTTTGGGTGCTACTGACTGAAGCGTGCCATTGAAATATACCAATATATCACCAACAGTGATAAGGAAGGTTTGTATCAATGCTTGTGAGAAAACCCCAGCAGTCTCAGGTGAAACTGGTTGTCCTGTTAGTCACATGGAAAATAGAGAGGCAAGCCAGAACAACTGAGTGAGGGGAAAAATAAGGCCTCTTCCCTGAAGAATACCCCAAATATCATTCTTACTTCAGAGAAAAAACCCTTCTGTTACTGATCCTGGGATGGCAAGTAGGTGAGCTCACAAGGCTGGAGAGACATGTCACTGTAGCATCTTTGTCACTGTGTCTTTGATTATGTAAACATACCAGAATAGGAGAAAAATGCCTGTCATTTCTTTCAAATTCCTTTTCAGCTATGTAGACTACTTCCAGGTTGCCTGTTGCTACCCCCAGTGAGGCCTCATTGGAGTTTACACAATGCTGCTTGGCATTAATTTAATTTTGGTGGCAGCAGAATAAGGTTGCAGGTTTGGGAACCAGTACACAATTGCAAGGACAGCTTCTTTTTTTTCCCTTTCCCTCCTTTGTAAAGTGCAAACCTTTGTTTTGAACTCTGAAGTGACTGTATTGTTATAATGTATGTATGTAGAGATTTGTTTTGACATGGCTTGTGTGGAGGAACTTTCCTCCTCTTATCTCACACTCAGTTTTTATTAAGTGCTTGATAGCTTTTCCAGCCTTTTGCTGGGGAGGAGAGGTGATGGGGTGGGTTCTTCCACTTCAAAACTTGGCATTTCTTGAGGGAAATTTGCCCAGCTTTACCTAGAGTGGTATGAGAATCCAGGGTGCTCTCGACTGTTCTTCAGTCGTCCCAGTCTGATTTCTTCCAGGAGAAAGAGATCAGTCTTGAAACCCTCAGAAAAATATGTTGCTTAATGCTATAAACCAGCACTGACCAAGCAGGCTCATCAGTTTGTCATGCATGGAAACTTGCATGATGTTTCTCCCCTGTCTGAAGGTGTCTATCTGAGCACAGAGTGAATCACACCCTTCGCTCATGACAACTGACATTGCTCCATGGACACTAACGGAGCTACCACAGCTTGCACCAGCCAAGGATCAGCCCTTCTGTGTTTTGGTGGTTAGGAAACCTGTGAGTGAAATCCTACAGGGGTTTGAGAGAAGAGGGCAACGTGTGTTGGAAACCTCTCAACTTTGCAGGATTTGTTTGGTATTCATACACATTTGCAAGAATGTATTCCAAGCATCTTGTACTGTTATTAGTAACTTGTACTGTAGTTTGTTAGCAGTGTTGACTACCTATGTAGCTAATATTCTGTTGCAACTTAGAAAAAGTGTAAACAATTGCAGAAAACACGAGTTTAGAACTTGTATGTACTTTCTTTTTTATATTAAAGCACTTCAATTAAAAGTACAAGAAAAAATGAAAAATGCTCCTGTAGCCTTTGTTGCACATCCAAACACATGTGTGGATAGAGAGGGGAGAGCTTGCTTGTTTGCTTTGATACTAACAAAAAGAGATGGTCAAACTCTGGGGAAAGACTCTGGATGTTAAAGTTTATTCAGCGAACAGAAGATGTCAGCAACCTTGTCCAGTATATATTATAAACTAATGGAGTGCCTGCGACTGAAGCTGAAGTGTCTGAGGGATCACTGAGCCATAGCTAAGTGATGATTCACACAGACGTGAGTAGCTACAAAAGGGGTGGTAACTGGGGAGGAGATAACGAGTGAATCCACTGTGTAATGTGTTAGATTTCCTTTGTTTTTACCACAAAGTACCTCAGAGGTCACTGGGAGTCTGTTGATGCAAAAGTGGAGGAAAAGCATCCACAGTCTTATCTCCAGAGTACTGGGAAGTTGTGGGTTTGGGTGCTGGAGGAGGGGTACTGGAAAATGGCTGCAGACATAGGCAACAAATGGTCCCCAACACATACCCAGAAATTGTTTTTCATCCCCCTCCCCCTGAAATGTGCATATTCAAATACTTTTCTGGATCGCATCACTGTGGGATCGGCGTGCACAAACAGGCATCTCTAAAGCGGCTTGTGATTTGGTGATCTCAGCCCAGCTCTTAGTAGCCAGATGCCCATAATATGAAAACAACCATCAAAACTGTCTCTTTTGCTGGCACTGTTTAATCAAAGGGACAATGGGAGAGAATGGCAGTCTTACTTCTACAAAGAGCCCTTCAATGTCAAATTTGCCATACAGTAGAGTAGCATTCACCTCTGTGGCACAGACCACAGCCACTCCAGAGAGGAACAAAAGCTCTCAGACAGCACGCAATTAATCCAGCATCTATTAAACCAAGCACGGGTAATTTTGAAGTAACGTAACAGATTTCTGCTTTAAATTATTCTAAGCACTATGTTTTTAACTCTACATGGTACGCACGGCTCAAAGTACAAAACAGAAGGCTGTGTTTCTGGCAGCTGTTATCATCCTGGTAGCTGTTTTACATCCCCAGCATCTCATAAGCCTGAGACAAAAATCAAGGAAAGCAGAGCAGAGGAACAACATTAAAATGTCACTGGCTTTCCTGCTGCCCACAGCCACGATCAGGTGCCCAGTGCAGGAGCAAACAATTAGTTCCATGACCAAGAGAACTAATGAAATCTGGCTTCCTACGGATTTATGACAATACGTTGCCTTGGTGCCAGAGACTTGAGGAGTTAGTCTTTCTCCTAATATCTTGAATCCAGATGAGGATTTTATCAGCTATAGTCTCTGGAATGGCTTAATGAACTTTGAAGTGGTGATACGTTTATAAAAAAAAGATATATTGCATGGTACATACAGTGAGAGATGAAATTTAGTGGTGGGAATTTGCAAGATAATTTAGAAACACAGATCAAAACAAAAATAGCTTGTCTGTTAAGTCCTAAAAATGGGACTGCTGCTGGTTTTATTTCTATAATGTCCATCTACACCTTTTCCAGTACAACTCTATTGAAGAGTAGTGTGATTGCCAGTGGGGTGTTTCCAATAAAAGACACTGAGTAGTTGCAGCAGTAGAGTATAAAGGTGTAAATAAACAATATGTTTTCACAGAGGAGGAAAATTACCCCGAGATTACCCCTGACGTGTATTTTTTAATCTATTTACAAGTGATTTGGAAAATAAGATGAAAAATGAGGTGAGAAGTTTACTGAGAATGAAAAACTGTTCTGGGCAGTCAAAACAAGAGTTGACTGTGAAGAGCTGCAGAAGTTTTTCATGATAATGAGGGACTGGGTTGTAAAACGACAGATGAAATCTACTGTCGATAAATGCACAGTAATGCTTCTGGGGAAAAAAACCCACCCTAATTATACATGCATAATGAGGGGCTCTAAATCAGCCATCACTGCACAGGAAAATGATCTCAGCATCGCTGCTAATTCTGAGAAAATGACAGGTCAAGGCTGAGCAGGTGTCAAAAAAGCAAGTAAAATGTTAGAAATTACTAGGAGGGGGGAAAAAAAGGAGAAAACAGAAAACATCATTATATCCCTGCATAAATCTGTGGTGTGGTCCTGTGCTGGGTAGTGTTTGCAGCTTCTCCATGCCCCCACCCTCCTGTCCCCGCAGCCCAGAACAAATCCAAAAAGCCTGTAGGAGAGCCAGAGGAGGCACAAGGCACAGCCAGAAAGCATTGGCGCTACGGGGCAGCTTCCATGCGAGGAGAGAACAAATGTGCTGGGACTCGTTAGCTGTCAAGAGAGATGGCAAACAAGAGACAGGTTTGCAGGTTTGCCAGGAATCAGCCACTGCAGTGAACAAGCTGCACCTCTGAAGCATCTGGCTTCCTGCAGCTGAGTGGACACAGCCCAGCTGTGGCTGCACGCTCGATACGCACCTTGCTTCTCATATTTTTGGCCCTCAAGCTTCCTTTAGAGGTCATTGTTAGGGAAGGTTATTTGCCCAGCCAGTCCGGGACTTTGGTTCTTATATTAGCAGAATTTATTTCTGTTCCTGGGTGTGCTTTCCTACCACTTTAGTATGTGCCCATACTGGGGGAGGAACATCTACTTGACGTTTTAACCATAGTCCTTCTTGAGCACGTTATGCTCTGTCTGCTTATTTCATTCAGTACAGTTGATAAAAGGTTTTCAAACAGCTTGTGGTTGAAGCTTTCAGCATATTTCTGGCACAAAAACTGTATGAAACAATAAGTCCAAACTCCGCAAACCACAGCTAACTCAGGGAGGAGCAAACCTAGCACCACATAAGCGAAGGGTGAACCTCCCATCCACTCCTGTGGGGCCAGGACTTCATCTCCAAGTGTAGGAGCTTCCTGAGAAGTTACAACGATGATCACAAAGACTGAACATGGCCTATCACAACAGTAGAAATGGATTTAATGGCTTTTTATTATGTGCTCCCAATAGGCCTTAGTGCAACTATCTGTTCTGCTACCACAATAGCTCACTGCTGTGCAGCCTCTGCCTTAGCGATTGTTTCACGTGCCCACCTTATTCCCAGGAAACAAGAAGCCATAGGAATTAAAAGAGCCACCTCCCCAAGGCTGCCCGCCTATGCTGGAGAGAAGAAAGACCCGTCAGTCTCGAGGAGAAGCTGCGGAGAGCAGAAGTACCTCCCTGGCAGCCTGACCTTGGCAAGGAGACAGGGGACTCAACATTCGCGACAGGCGGCAGCTCCCTTTCATAAATATTTCACGGCAGAGAACGGCAGACTTGGGGAGAAAATGGAGGGCAGGGTTCAGCCTGTGACGCAAGGTGATGTGACCGGACCTTGTCTAACAGGGCTGGAGGCCACCTAATTGGCATTCCCGCGCCATGCTTACGAAGAGCATTCTGTAGTCCTCTGGGAACGCAAAAATAATTAAAAGGCCCCTCAGCACGCAGTGTTGCTAATGGGCTATTGCCTGCCATGTGATGTTTTTGTGCTCAATTAGAGCTCAGCAACACAGGCTGCTAAAAATTCACGTCTCCCTCTGAGAGGCACTTGGGTGGACCAAGTCTCCTCTTCTGCTGCACGATGGCCCTTGTCGTGCATTGCCCTGCAGCGTTTGCGATAAGGAGCTGAAGGTAGAGGCGATGGCTAAGCTTTGTGCAGCAGAGCACACATCCCTCTATTTACTCTGCTGCAGACTGAGCTCTGGCACTGGGAGCCTGAGCGAGTGAAGCCAGTCGGTTCAGAGCAGTCATCCTAGCACACCCAGGCACCTCTGCGGTGACCTTGAGCTGCAGAATGACTGTGCATATGGTGTGAAGCAAAGGCCCTGGATCTCTTCCAGGCTAGAGCTCGCTCACGCATTGCATGTCTGTGTGGACTTCTGGCTTCTCCCCACGCAGTGCAAGGCTTAGCCAGTGCCAGCTGCGGCTGCCTGGCAGAAGAATTCCTCCGATAGCCCCCCCTTTCTCTGCGCAGAGCCTGTATGAGATGATGCTGAGAGACCTATCAACACCTTTTGCATTTTCTCCGGAGGGATTTGGCCACCTCAAGGCAATTTCTCTCTGCAATCTCAGATCTACCTTCTGTCCAGGCACCTCTTATTTACCAGCTCCACTGTGGAGGCTGCCTTGCCAGGTCTGTGTGCCTAATGCCTTGTGTCTGATGCTCTCACAAGCCTTGATTCACTTTGCAAGCCATCGGTGCTTCGTTCGGGCCAAAACAACAATTCGTCTCCAAGGTATGGTCGGTTGAGTATTCATGGGATAAACTTCAGGTAATTAGCATTGTTAATGTCCTCTGTGTGATATTACAGCTGTGGGCCTCATTAAAATGTTCTCCTGGGAGAAGCCAGGCAAAGAGTCAGGTGTCAGCTTTGCTTTGTGTGGAAAAGCCTGCCTGTTATTCTGCGAGAATTACGTGTTTAAACACAGGATTTACACGTGACGGTGTATTTAATCCCCAGTGCTTCTGACAGTCTGAGAGGTGGGCTGAGCTGCTGTGCAGCATCTGGCGTGGCTCAGATGGCCAGCCCCTGGCAGCCTCATGCCCAAGAGGACACCTGGCCAGAGGGAGGAACTCAGCAGTGGGGATCTCCATCTCTTCTGCCTAGGAAAGCCTCAGGCCTGTGGGCTCCTCCCCACCACACAGGCAGAGGGCAGGAGCCCACAGGCTGGTCTCCCCTGGTGCCCACTGTCTCACCCTGTCAGAAGGCCCTGTCAGGTCCTACCTGATCTGAACCGAGGGAAGCTGAGATGGTGAGAAGAGAAGCAGAGGCTGTATTTCATTCTCTGGGGGAAATTTCCCATTCTTGCTACCTGGGAGGCTCTGATGGGGAAACAGGAGAAGGTGGCAGTTCGTCCTGCCATGGACTAACCTCCCTCGGTGTGGGTCACCATATGAGCCACCCTTGTGGAAAGTGCTATGCTGTCCTTTGGCATCTTCCTGGGGCTGCACCATCCCCTTGCACAGAGGGCATGGTACGGCCCAGGGCCACCTTCCTGTGGCACCATGAGGAGCAATGCTGATCATCACACCCTGCCTCTGAATTACACAGAATCACAGAATGGTAGGGGTTGGAAGGGACCTCCGATGACCGTCTAGTCCAACCCCCCTGCTAGAGCAGGATCCTAGAGTAGATCACACAGGAACACGTCCAGATGGGTTTTAAATGTCTCCAGAGACAGAGACTCCACAACCTCTCTGGGCAGCCTGTGCCAGTGCTCTGTCACCCTCACAGTAAAGAAGTGTTCTCTTATGTCAAGATTGAACCTCCTGTGTTCCAGTTTGTGCCCACTGCCCCTTGTCCTGTCACTGGACACCACCAAGAAGAGTCTGGCCCCATCTTCCTGACACCTGCCCTTGAGATATTTATAAGCATTAATGAGATCCCCTCTCAGCCTCCTCTTCTCCAAGCTAAACAGACCCAGTTCCCCCAGCCTCTCCTCATATGGGAGATGCTCCAATCCCTTCATATCTCAGTGGCCCTGCGCTGGACTCTTTCCAGTAGCTCCATGTCCCTCTTGAACTGGGGAGCCCAGAACTGGGCACAGTACTTCAGATGAGGCCTCACCAGGGCAGAGTAGAGGGGGAGGAGAACCTCCCTGGACCTGCTGGCCACACTCCTCTTAATGCACCCCAGGATACCATTGGCCTTCTTGGCTGCGAGGGCACATTGCTGGCTCATGGTCAGCCTGCTGTCTACCAGGACTCCCCAGGTCCTTTTCCCCAGAGCTGCTCTCCAGCAGCTCAGCCCCCAGCCTGTACTGATCCAAGGGGCTGTTCTTCCCCAGATGCAAGACTCTACACTTACTCTTGTTGAATTTCATTAAGTTTCTCCCTGCCCAGCTCTCCAGCCTGTCCAGGTCACGCTGGATGGCAGCACAGCCCTCTGGAGTGTCAGCCACTCCTCCTAGTTGTGTATCATCAGCAAACTTGCTGAGGATACACTCTGTCCCTTTGTCCATGTTGTTAATGAATATATTGAATAGGACTGGACCCAGTACCGACCCCAGGGGACACCACTGGTCACAGGCCTTCAACTAGACTCTGCCGCACTGACCACTACGCTCTGAGCTCTGTTCTTCAGCCAGTTTCCAATGCACCTCACTGCCCAATCATCCAGTCCACACTTGTTAAGTTCGATTGTGAGGATGCCGTGGGAGAGCTGAGCATGTTACCACCCTGGACAGGGGAGTTACGCCCCAGTAAGAGGCCTGGAGGAGTCCATATACCTCAGGTACTGGGCATGACAAAGCTGTGCTCTGCAGACGGCTCTGTATTTGCTCTGTGACCTTCCTGAGTCCCTTTCCCCAGGCCTGCCAGCAGCTGGCCAGGCAATTATTTATGAGTGAGAGCTGAGCTTCCTCAGCTGAAGGTGGGAGCTGTGTACAGATGTCAGTGCAACACATGGGCAACCAGCTGTTTGCAGGCTCTGAGCACAGCCTGGCAGAGATGCCCATTAGAAAAGACAGAGATGTAGAGCGATGTGTGCTGGCTCCAGACCTGGCCTGCCAGTAACTGCACAGAATTTCAAGCATAAACACTGGTGCTGTAGTTATTATTTTAGGGTTGTTTTTTTAAATTTTTTTTCAATTTTGCCCAGTATGCCCCCAGTATTGCTTGCTGGGATGTCTTCAAGGAAGCATGGAGAGCTGTGCTTGTGCCTGGGGAGAATGGCCGCCTATGTGGCTAGCTTGAGGGCTCAGCCCTAAGCAAAGCCTTGTGTTTTGAGATGCCACATGTGACTGTCACCTTGCTACCATCTGAAACCAATGGCTTCAGCTTTTAGGTAAGTTTCTCCAGCAACAGATGTTGTTGTTATTTCTCTTGGGGGAGTTTGGCAGGCTGCTCAGATGGGTAATGACCATGTCTGAGAGTCTTTCTCTTCCTTTCCATTTTAGCTATTTAAATGTCCTTGCTTCCCATGGATCTTCTTTCTGCTGGTGGGAGTGGTAGGTAGGTGGCTGGAAGAGTAGAGAGATGGAGAGACACAACAGAGCTATCAAGTTCCTGGTGAGAAGAGAAGGTGAGTACCTGGGTGGGAATGAGGGATAGCAATGAGTGAGCAGCAGGAAGCCTAACAGGATGGCAAGTGGGAGAGAAAAGACTGCAGGATAGGGATGGAGATGGAAGATTACCTGACTGCAGGGAGAGGATTTGTACAGTGGGATGCTGCTTTGCATCAATTATGCAAATCACCTGTACGTGTTGTGCAATGTTTTCTTGGTTTTGCTGGTTTTGAAGAGGAAGGCTGGGTGCTCCCAACGCTGCTGCTGCAGCCACTGTCAAAGGAAATAATGTCCTTCCCAGAGCTCTGCTGACACCATCAGCTGTCAGGACCCAAACTCAGATTCAAATGAACAGAGCCACCTCAATGTCTGCTGAGTTAAAAAACCCCAACCAATCAAACAAACAAAAAAAAAACCCACAAAAAACTCCTTAAGGGGGAAGGGGAAACTGGGCTTTTTCTGGTGAAGACTTGTAATTCAAAATCTTTTCCCAACACCCTAGATGGTCCGGAGACTCACTCTCTAACACATCATTTTCGGGTTGCTGTGGAAAGGCAGAGTAAAAGCGAAGATCCCCATCTCCCTTGAAGCAAATGTGGTGATGGGGGTGTTAATGGCCATCTGTCTGTCTTACCAGTGTTATTTAATAACTTCTGTGGCATTTCCTGCCTGGTTTTAGCCTGCCTTCTGAAGGAAAGAAGACTAGTGCCATCGCAAAATCATCTGCTTCCAGCTAATGCTTTGTAAACTCCTTGCTCATTTCAGCTAAGTATGATAAAACCATGTAGTTGTTAGGGTCTTATAAATTTGATGAAAACATGTGGATGAGCAAGGGAGGAATAGGGAGTGTGAAACATCTTGTTAGTCCCTTCTGAAGAAAAGGACGCAGCATGACATTACACAATATTAAACACTAGGGAATGAGAGAAAAAGATTACAAATGCCCCAGCTGAATGGGAAATTGCAATTGAAGGCTGCATCTTAAAGGCATTGGAGAATCCCATACAAAGCAATAGAAAACCATGAAAAACAATGTGTCTTTCTTTTGCTGCTCATGGAGCATCATCTCTCACACTGAAAGATAAAAATGTCTGTTGGAAATTTCATGGTGGACAGCACCAGGCCAAGAGCACGGGAGAGTAAATGTAATTACCTTGGTCAGCTCTTCTGGTAAACACCTCAGCTGGTCCATATTGGAGTGCCTCCATTGGGTCAGCTATGCTTTTACACCTGCTGAAAATCTGACCCATCAAATTTTGTGCTGAGGGAAGTGTTTAGTTCTTTTCTGGCTAATAAAAGTGTACTACATCAGCAAAGTTACCTGTTATACCAGGCCCTATCTTCTCTTTAGGAACATTTCACTGGAACTAAATCCAGTTGTTCTGGACCTTCTCAGAGCTGGGAGCAGTCTGGGGCAAAAGAATGACACAGCACTGAAGTGCTGGGGTCTGAATCCCAAGCCCTGAATTAAGGTTGACATATGGGTGGTCCCCATGGTCCTTTAAGAGGAGGGGATGAGTTTGCCTTTTGGCTTTCCTCCAAGGTGTGGCTGGCCTTGTAGGGAAAGCCCTTGGGTAAACAAGCCCCAGGTGCCCCACATTTGGGTAAACGAGTGCCAGGTGTCCTGCTTTGGGCATAAAAGCTGGGACCACTTGCAGGAAGGGTTGGAGAGTCTGTCTGTGAGATGGATGCACTTTGCAGAGTTTCCTTGTTCGGGAAGGACCTCCTGAGTCTTCATGCAACTGGACCCCAGTCAGGTTTGGCATTTGCAAACACGGGCTTCGTGGGGAAGCAATATGGGGCTACTTTTGTTGTATATGATCAGCCTATTGATTTGGCTGTCTCCCATCTCTTCTATGGGAGACTTTGTTTCTTTGTTTATTCCACCTATTATTGGTCATGCTGTGTCATTCCTGGGGTTGATGTCTATTATGTGTGATCTGTTTGACTTGTTTGTACCCCCAGTGATCACCCATATACTGACTTTTCTATGTACAATAGTATCTGGTTACTGGATTGTTTTGCTGCTGGCTGGGTCCTTTGTGCTAGGCTTAGTGATTGGCAAAACAAACCTAAAGCTTAGGAGGATTCAGTTTTTCTCTGGGAGCTGTCTAAATATCCATAGTCTATCCATATCCAAGCCTTCTGTATTTACAGAGGTGGCCTGCATTTCAGCAATAGGACTTGCAAAAAGGTGTGTTCTTCCTCAGGAAGAGAGTTGCGCACAGCATTCTCTGCCCTTGAGCCACACAAATAAAAAAACCTGACTCCCTCTGTAGCCAGGGTGTGCAGCCAAGTCAAACTGCAAAATTTGGGTCCACATTTTGGCTGGTATTTACTTTGCCTCATTGATTGGAGGCAAACAGCAGAATTTAGAGGTGGCAGTGCTTGCTGCAAAGCCTGTGCCATACCCAGACTTTTGTACACCTGCAGCTGAAGCCATGGACTCAAACTCCATGTAAGAATGGGAATCACGTAAGAAAAACAATTTTGTTTCAGGAGAATTCAGAGCAGGTTTTTATACGGTGTTAGAGGCCAGAACAGTGCGGTATCGACTACTAACATCTTTACTAATAACACTAACTTTGGAAAATCGCTGGGCAAAGGGATTTTATCCAATTTAAATGTAGCTCTCCTGCATTTCCTTTGCTGTGAATCTGTGCAGATGAAAGGAAGAATAATAACTATCTCTCAGACAAGCAGTTCCACGTACTGGAGATTAGCAGAGGCACCGGTGAGGCGCAGGGCTCCTGCCGGGTGCTGACATTCCTGCCGTGCTGAGCAGAGCCTGCATTCAAATTATTCTGAGGGGAGCTGGCTCTTCTGCAGGGGCGTCAGGGACCAGGCAGAGGGGTGCTCGTTACTCACAGCTCACCGAGTGCAGGAGTGTCCACTCATTATCATCTGCCCGATGGACTTGTGAGTGCATCCTTTCACAATGCTCTGGTGCACGTGTGCGTTTCCGTGTGCATCTATGTATCTGTTTCAGGGACATGTTCATCTGATGATACATATTTAAATAATGTAAATAATTGACATGCAATAAGGAAATGCGCTTTATCAAATGAAGTGAGACCAGGCGAGGCCCAGCATCAATTCATATTCATACGCTGTGTGTTTCCTCCCTGTTTAATCTGTGTTTTAAAGGAACCTGTCCCTACTGGGAATTCCACTGCCAGCCCTCAGCGGCCTCGTTTTGTGCATAGTATGCCTTCAAAACTAATCCATCCTCAAAGCCAGAGGCTCATGTCAGCTTCATTTTGAGAGTGAGCATTTAATTTCTGCTTGTTCCTGTCCTTTAAAAAAAACCCAACATTTAAGCTAATAAAGAGGAAAGAGCAGGGAGGGAGTGGCGAAACAGCAGCCTGACTCTCTGTCCATCCATCACAGCCAAAGCCAACATTTTATTATTAAATGGATTTCTCCTGTCCCTCTGTCCTGGTTCCCCAGGAGCAGCCCTCCAGCCCAGCCATGCAGGCAGGCCATGAGCAGCCCCGAGTCAACTCGGAGATCCAATCAAGGCAGCTGCCCCAAGCTGACTCACAGGTGTATCCCATAGCACTTCATCATGCTCATTATAAAAGGAGAGAGTTCAGGGAGTGTAGAGTTCTTCTTCCAGGGGCTCCTCCTTCTTGGTCTTCCATTCCTGCTTCCCAAGGACCAGGCTGAGTAGAACCTTGTATACTTTATATTGGTATTTGTATTGGTTTTGTAATTTTGTTAAAGCTGCTTCTATTTCAACATATGGGGCTTCTCTCTTTTTCCTGGTTCTCCTTTTCAGCTAAGGAGGGGACATCTGGTGATAGAGCAACTGCTGCAGTCTAGCCCTGGCTACAGGCTAAATGTAGACATCCTTGCCTCTCTATAACTTGTATTGACATTAGGACTCTGTATAAGGCTCCCAGGGCCTGTTTCTCCTGGGTTTAAATTCAGTGCTCCTGCATTTCTTTCTCCTGCTTTTAAAAGTTTCTTCTCCCCTCTGCTTATTTTGTTCTGGCAGTATAATGTTTTGAATGACAGAACAGGGACTTAAATTGGTAGTGCCTGGTGATCCTGCTGGCAAGTGCCAGGTGAACAGTGCAAGCCTTCCATAAATCCAGCTCGCCTTTGGTTCAGCCGTGTGTGTACCCTTTTCAGTCCCTGTGCCTCTGAACGTTTGCAGCGTTCCTTCTTTGTCTTTGGGAATGTATGGAGTGATGCTTTAATTAACTGTATGCTGCAGCCTGTGAACAAATTAGCATGTGTGCACAAAGGTGCTTTCCTGGCCACCCCCTCTGTGCAGCTATGCTTAATTGGTGTGAGCGTGGCAAGGGAGAAGCTGTCAGGCAGGCACTGCATTTAGCTTCACTCTTTCTTTCCTTCTCACTCAGGAATTCAGCTACATTATTTTTGAATTGGAGTCTCCAGGCATCTTGTTTAATTTATGCTGCAACTTTCTTATCTTCCCCGGAAATGCAATTGGAAGGAAAAAGATCCATGCAGAGGATCTCTGGGAGAGGGCAGGGGAAGGTGCAGATGATGATTACTCAGTGAGACAATCGGCACGAAGAGTGGCTAGTGCCTCTGAACAAACAAGTTATTGGTAAAAAATGGCAGCTTTGATGAACTTGTGTTTTCATTTGGTTCTGTGGGAGGCTGTAACCCTTTAACTTCAAGACCAGCCATTAAACTTGGGCTCCTCTTCCTTAAAAAAGGACTACACAGAAAGAAACTCTCTTCCCCTCCACCTCCCCATTTCAGGCATTTAGGATTAGTACAGTGTCTCTGAGCTCATGCCTTGTGTTTCTTCACCTCCGGAGCCTGGAGTTTTGTCTTTGGCCTGTACTGCCTTCCTGTGCTCTGTCTTGTTTTCACTTGCATACAGACCATAAAGAACCTGCACTTCTTCAGTGTTTTCAGGGAGTGGGGGGGCTGATGAATGCACTGCTGGCCAGGGAATATGCCCTGAGGAAACTGGCTGAAGCAAGACCAGAGCTCTTAAACAGTGTGAGGGAGTGTTTTTGTGCACTTTGCCTTGGGTATTTGCAAAGCTGTGATCTTGAGGGAGCGGTTCTGCTGCCACGCAGGGAATATCTCCCTGGCATTTGCCTCCAGGGTTTGTGCCTCCTGTGGGGATGAGGATGGCGAAGGCTTCAGCCAGGGTGTCCCCCAGCACATCCCCAGCTGGAAATCCTTCCATAGCAGGTGGCCCTGGCACCCAACTCCTTGCAGGAGGATGGTTGGTGGCAGCACAGCACCATCCTTTCCCAGCAGCAGTGCTTTTAGGGAGTCAATGGCCCAGCAGCACTTGGTGGTCTGTAGGGCTGCAGAAGAAAAGAGAAATTAGCATGCATGTCCCCGTGCCTCTTGGGCCCACAGCATCCAGGTCTCATAACTCTTCCTTTCTCTGTGCTGTCCTGATGCCTCTATTGTTTCTCATCAGCTCTCATTATGTTGATTTAACATCTTGTGCCTTCCCGGGGCAGAAATAGCACTTGTTCTTCTGCATCTTCAAGACAATGCTGTGCACCTGTGGAGAGTCCTTGAGAGTGCATTAGTGGCAGCTCTGACACACAACTATCACTTATCTGCTCCAGACTAGAGATTGAATTCCCCAGTCCTACAGACTGTAATGAAAAGATGAATGGGAGACCAGGGTCATTACCTGGGTAAAGCAGAGCTGCCATGCTCTCCACAGAGACCCTGACTGAGCTCCTGCTCAGGTATGTTGATGACAATTAGGAGAGTTGGTTTGGGTACTGTCAGAACAATGCTGGTTGCCTGTTTGGACTGTGTGTAAATGTGCAGGACCTCCACAAGGCACAAAATCCCTGGGAGGTGCAGAATTTGGCTTCTCCATGCTGTCTGCTTTTCCAGTGCTGTGTGTGTGCAAAGCAGGGCACACTGCTCAGGTATTCTGTGGAGAGAGAAAGCGAGGCACACGCTGTGCCTTGTGACATGGTGCAAGAACAGCAGGTTTAGTTTGTGCTGAAATTATGCCAATGTGTGACTGTCCCAAGGCCATACACTGTAATAGAGGATTCACTCAACACAAAGCTTTGACTCACTTGAAATGAAGGACTTGCTGGAAAACACTGTCCCCAAAGTCACTCAAAGATACTACTGGACTCAACACCTCCTGTAGAGCTGTTCAAAAGGCAACAATAAGCTCATTAGAAATGTGGCCTAAGGCTTGCTTGGAAGCTAGCTCCAGGCTGAGCAGCCTGCTTTGCCCACCAACACCCTGGCCCTGTGCTGACTGCAGCCTGCCTCTGCCTGAGCTGGCTTGCTTGTAAGGCAGCCCCAGGCTTCCTGCAAACCCAGGACCCCTGTGAAACACCCGTCAGTCCCAGACAGCCTGCAGCTGAGCCCAAGCTTAGCTTTGTGTCTTGCATAAACTGAAAAGCCAAATACATTTTCCTTGGTTTCACTGCACCTCTTGTTCTTAGTCTTTGCCTCTCATATGCAATGTCACTGCTGTTCATCTCCTAGGGATGAGTCTGCCAGGCAGTGACATCTTGTCCTGCCATTTCTGAACCCACCAAAGTCTTCAGTAGTTTTTTTTACAGAGGTTGTCCCAGCTTCTGTGGTTTGCAGTTTTGTGCACTAGCTTCCCTTTCCCTCTCCCAGCTGCTGCAGGTGCATTTGCCCAGACATCCATCCCCACGATGGCTGAGCAATGCTCTGTGCACTCTGCCTGCTGCATAAGCAAGGGCTGAGACTTGCTGTTTCACAAATGGGGCTGTGCAGCTGGAGGTGGCTGATGCATTAAGGCAGGTACCACAGCACCAAGCCAGGAGGGGCAATTTTGTGTTAGTACTTGGAAGCTGACAGGAAACCCAGTGTGGGAGCTGGAAGCTGGCTGTCTCTCAGCTTTCCACAAACAGGCAGCACTGGTAAGTTTGTGAGCACAGAAGGCTGGACAGTCGGGGGCTCTGGCCTTGGACAAGAACCACCCTGGTTCCCTGCCAGAAGCTCTTCCTCTGCTTGAGAAGGGTTTCTGCCTGCTTGAGGAGGCAGGTGAGCTGTGATATTGAGGATCTGGTGTGAACACAGCCAGGGGAGACCAAGGGCAAGCAGATGATGATGGGAGATGTCATGGGAGTAGGCCAAAGACAGGAGGAAAGAGAAAAGAGGGAGGAAAACTCAGTCCTCTGCTGTAGTTTCTGGGGAAGACAGCCTTATTCTCAGCAGTGAAAAGGTTAATTCCCTTGATAACCTCCTTCCCAAAGTCTATCTCAGAAATAATCAAAGTATTTAATATTGCACTAGTCCAAATAAGTACAATCATCTTCCAGGAGTATTTATGTGTCAGGCTATAATTAGCAGCCTCCTTGGCACCCGACCACATGAGTTGACAGGTCATGGTTTCCATTACATACTACATTTTTCCATATCATTTCTCAGTCATGAGTGACTATGAAATGAGCTAACCAGACTCAGCATAGATGAGGGAATGAGATATGGTGTGGACCAGAAGAGGAGCAGGTGATTTTTCTTGCCAGGAGCTTGCTGAGAATCATCAATACCTCAACTTGGTTAAATGACTACCTCCTAAGCTATATGGTTTTTTTAAAGTATGGTTTTCAAGTAAACCAAGAAGTAGAATTTTAAAATTTCTGTCTTTCCTAGTGGTGATGAACTGTTTCTTCCCTGGCTGAACTTCTTTCTCCTACTGAGGTGGTACTTAGTGCTTTGTCCAACCTGCTGGTCTCTTGTTACAATGGAGGCAGATGGGTGAAGGAGAGATGACAGTTAAACCCCAAAATGTCCTCGAATGCCTTTTTTTTTTCCTAGACCTTGCTGTTAGTTGCTCAGACAAGACAGAACATGTAAGGAAGCGCAATGAAGCTTCAGACCAGAAATGAAGTTCTACCTGTGGAGGAAAGTTATTTGGTTGCGATGAGAGCCTCAGGAGGCTGAGTCCTTGAGCATTGGCTTCCTCCACAGTGTTTGCTGAGGTTTTCCAGCTTGTCTTCCATGCATTGCAGCTGTGTCCCATACATTGTGGTGAGACAATGATTGAGCTGTGCTAATGTTGCAACTGAGAAGCAAAGGTAGAAATGAACCCTTACACAACTTAAATACCAACACTCCCCTTGGCCTGACCCCATAAAATAAGGCTTAATTAACTTAAATAAATTAACCTAATTAAACTCTGCAACTATAATCAAAAGCAGCTTCACAACATTGTTTTTTCTCCTCAGGAAAGACACCACCAGCATTACAGTGAAACTAGCTTGGGGTTTTGTATATCTTTCCAATAACCTATTGCTTTTTTTGGCAATATTTGGATTTTTTTCCCCCTTATTTCAAGGAACTATTGGTATATGTACTCTATATACATTCAAAGAAGTAACAGCTTTTATGGAAATACATCATTAGAAGTTGAAAAGCAGTACAAGTCACTAGAAAAAGTTAAAATTTTCAGTGAGTATGTGAGATAAATGGCCACTTTCCTTTGGAAAGGGATTTTTTTTTTTTCTGTTGGAAAATGTCAATCTAAACTGAAATTTTTCACAGAAAGATGACAATACATTTCATAGCAAACTTGTGTGAAACAAACCAGCAAACAAACAAAAACTGATTTAAAAATGCCATTTCAATTTGAACTGTTCATTTTTGGCCATCTTCAATGTCACACTTTAAGCAGCTTTCTCCTAATCGTGTTAATGTCAAATTGAATTCTATAATAAAAAGTAAAGATAGAATGGAATAATTTCCTTTAACCTAAGTAAGTCTGACACTGGGATCAAAATTGAAGTAAACTGTTTTCCTCACTTAACTCAGGATTGCTAGGCATTTTCTGTTTCTGCTGCAGAATGCAGCAAAGAATGTTTAAACCATGGAAGTCTATCCCTCAAGTGAAAAAAAAACAACTCACTTGCTACATAGTTCTTGGGAGCAATGATAGCACCTAAAAGATGCCTTGTGAAAGCATGAGATCTTTGCCTTGTCTCTGAAGGCACCCAATTGGCATTTGGCAGATTTGTGATGCTGCAGTGTAAGTACAGGAAATCTGCTGAGGACTGCGAGGTTTGATGTTGGAAAAACGGAGTATAGAAACTGAGGCTTTATTATTGTTATTATTTTACTCAAAGTTGTTCATAAATGTTCAAAATAGATACATGCATAAATCTAGAAGAAAATCAATGATGCAAGCTCCAGAGATGCCTTTTCTGCGTTGTCCCTCACTGGCATACTCGGAAGACGACCCGCGCTGCAGTTTGGGTGGGAATGCAGAAGCGGTATGTTTGAAGGGGGAGGAGGGAAAGGAAGGATGAAGCATTTAGGGTCCTTGCAGGTTTCAAGCTCATGCCCTGCCTGGCTGCTGTGAGAGGACAGGAACATTAATGCTGACCCCCATCTATGGGCTCTCTTGCAGCTACAGCTGGACAAAAATGCTAACAAGGAAAAGCACCTCCTTAGGCAAGAGAAAGCCAATGAAAAACTAGCTGCTGTGATGGGTGAGGAAGCATAAATCAGATGTTTTCACAGTGAAGTTTTCCTACTGAACCTCTTGCCTGGGTCTCCCCTGATGCGTGTCACATGGCTGCTGCTGGTCCCCAGTGCTGGTGGCAGCAGGCTGCCCTTCAAGCCTCAGAGCATGCAGGGCTCTATTATGCACTCTCATGTCACCCTCAAAACTGTCACCATCTGGACCACCACCTGAATGTCATATTTTTCCTGCACAGCTTCTCATGTGATTTGTCAGCTTGTGTTTGTGATTTGGAGAGGGGGATGTGAAAGGTGGTGAGATCTGGCACAAGGGTGTGTTTTTGCATAAGCAGTGCCACTGACGGGACTTTTCTTTAGGATTTAATTGATCTCTGCACCTCTTTGGAAACCTGTGCCACTTATTCAGACGAGCTCCCTAAATCTTTGTCCCTAAGCCTCCAACCAGGAGTAAGGGGAGTGCTGTGATCCCTCTAAAAGAATAAACACATTGATCAGCCAAAGGACAACCTCAGAAATAATAAGCAGCTTTTTGTTTGCAGTGCTTCTACAGGGAAGGGAGAGTATGCTGGGACAGGACTTGGAGAAGCCGGTCTGTGTTGGGTGGCCAGTGATTCAGGTAGCATGGGCACCCACCCAGCATCCTACGATCAGCTCTCTCTAATAGCCTGCTTCAGGATGCTCAGGTAAAGCAAATATTGCTCAGTCATCTGCAGTACAGTTCAAAATTTTATACAGAAGTAACCACAGCCACAATCTTTTTAGAGGTTTGCTGTATTCCAGGACACAGACTCCTAAATCAAATTTTGATTTTGTAAATTGACAAATGCAGACTGTTGCCCTGTAACTGCAGAGTAAGTTCCTGTACGAGTGCTGCCTCTGTGACCAGCTGGTTGCTGTACGGATGGCACAGGAAAGTTGTGCGAAGGGCGCCATTCATATAGACTGTACTCAGGTGGTACCTACACACACAGATCAGCTGTACAGGATCCAGTTGTGACCTGTTTCTTTCTGGGATGAACAAGTACATTGGACCATCGGGAGTGAAATTACTTGCATACACCAGTAAAGCATGAACGGGGCAGACCATACAACATTTAATAATGAAACTTTTAAAATACTGAAGTCTTAATAATTTTAAATATACCACTTACAGAAGCTTGGAAAGGAAAGTTCAGTGCCTGCTGCCGTCACAGAGACCTTGAGAAATGAAATAATTGCATTGCAGCCAATGCATTACAAAATTTCTAGTTGAAACCTCTTTGAAAATATGCTGTCTCACAGTGCATGTCAACCAAACAAGGGTTTTAAATGTTTTAGCATAGAATGATAGGATCATATGCAGACACGCTGTCTTGTCACTGCATGTGCCACCACTAGTGAGCTAACCTGGGAGTCAGGCATCTTTCTGCCTTCCTTGGTACTAAAGACCATGCAGTTGCCATCATTGTGGAAGCTTTGCAAACACACAGATATTTTCTAGATACCTGTGAGCACTGATCCTCAGGGACAAGGAGGTCTAGCTATTGCCTCACCAAGGAAGCCGATGGAGAGCTACGAGCCATGGAGAGCAGCAGCATCTCCAGGTAGGGACTGGTCACGTGTAGACTGGGTGACACCTTCACTGGTATTAAGGGGAGGATTTGCCATTTTGGTTGTGTCTGATGATCAATATGTTAAAAAGCAGGAGTGGCCAGTGTTAGCTTCCATTTAAGGAAGGAGAAAGCAGGTGCCTTGTTGAGGAGGGCTTATGAAACAGCCTACAGAGGCTATATGCATACTCTATAGAGATCCTGCCCACTCATATTCTCACTGCAACGTGCAACTGCAGCAAGTCCTCCAGCCAGCCCAGGGTAAGGGCAACTTCAAGAAAACACATTGCCTCCACTGCTAAGGAAGTTCATTCACCATTAACTCTGTCATTTTATCTGCTGCCTAACTTTTTTTTTGTGTGTGTGAGGGTCTCACACTAATGCCTCCCCACGTGCCCAGATTGTCCTGAGAGGTGGGGTCTGCTTACATACTTTTTGGTTTTGGTGAACTGGTCACTATAGGTCTACTGGCTCTGCTCCTCTCACTTTTTCCAGCCAGTGAGACTGTCACCAGCTGTGTCATCTGCATCCTCCAAATTTACAAACAAGCCAGTTCCACCATGTGATAGCCATGTAGTCAGGTGGCCTTCTGGTGGAGTCTCTTGTGAAATCTCTTCTAGTTTACAGGCAGCATAAATATTTTAGAGACCAAGACAAAGAGCATTTCCATTCCTAATTACAGGGAGGAGAAAGGGGTATGCTGGGCCATTCACAGCTGACTACAGGTAATTGGGGTAGGGCTGTAGGTCTGTACTGACCAAAGGATTTGCCATGTCCTTCTGGCACCCAAGCAGGTCTAGGTCAGCCAGCAGAAGCTCTGTCAGGGGAAGTCTGGGGGTCTCAGCCTTTTATTTGGAACTTAACTTCATTGCAATGTCAAGAGCTCAGCTGCTGGTTCAGTGCAACCCTAATTAAAACTGCATCTTATGTCCTTTTAATGAATGGTGTAACAAATTGGAGTCTGCATTGATCACATATCAAAAGTCAGTTCATTTTGGCTGCTTCAGTAAAACATGAGCACTACTTGCACATAGCTTCAAAATATCTCTTAGCCTGACACACAAATGGATTAAGACACAGAGTTAACTGCAAATAAACTTTAAGGAGAAACATGCTTTTGATCAAGATGCTGGGAGAAGAAGTCCTTTTCCTCCCAAAGTGCCTGTCCTAGTTTTGAGTAGACGATGGATGGGTGGAAGGAATAAGACAAAAGAAATTGCTGAAATCACTGACACATTGCTTGTTTTTAACAGAAGGAACTGTTTTGGTTTGGTTTTTTGTTGGTTTTTTTTTTTTTTTTTCTGAAATAATCAACCACATCTTCCATGAAGTCCAGGGGGCCAACAATTGCTCTTTGCTTCCTAAAAACTGGATCTTGGAGTGGTGCCAACTCTCGGAGAAATAAAGTGCTAGCCAGTGGCAAGAAAATGCAGTTTGATTTATTATATACCTTTAAAGTGAGTGGTAGGCCTTTTCTATGTACATTAAAACCAGCAGCCTTTTAATTATGGATTGGTTATTTCTAGTAGCCTTAAGACACAATTATTATCTGTCCAAATGAAAAACCACTTGGGTGGCAAGGCTGGAATACAGGCTTGCTGGCTTTGCCCAAACAAGGAGACTCTAATAACTTTCATTGAAACTTTAGCTGAATAAATACTGTAGGCACCTACCCTGCAGCTGGATACAACCCTGTATGTCCTGTGTCCAGAGCATAGCAAATGACACCAACTATAGTTTTTCAGCAAAAAAAATCAATTATTTAGATTTAGCTGTTTTCACACCCCTTTTCTTTATGGGAATGGTCTGAGTTAGAGCTTGACTTAGAGGAATGTTTTTGGAAACACTCAAATTAAAACAAGTATCAGAGAAAGGTTGAGCAAACCCAACTGTAACAGCTGTATCCATATTTTTGGGTGACAGTGACAATACCAGGTGACCTGCATGTCCAAGCAAAAGTCCTTGAATTTCAAGTATCCAATGCCCGTAGCAACTTCTTTGCCAATGAGCTGCAGATCAAGAATTTCTCCAGAAATAACTCTCTGGCAAGTAAATATTTGGCAAGTTTATTCAAATAGTGAATAAGTCTTGGAGGTACTGCAATCTACTTGCAGGCAATTTGTTAACACAAGCAGAGATGGAACTCATCAAAGACATCTTTGCCCAGGAATGACAGGCTCATAGGCTAATAGAAATTAATTTTCCATCTCTAATATTGGGCAGTACTCCTGCCTGCTATCTCAGACCTTGACACTTCTTTGGCGTGTGATGTTGAAAACAGCCAGTTGCAATTTGTGTTTGCTTTTAAATTTACAGTTTAGCCGAGGGGGTAGAGAAATGCTTCCTGTTGGAAGTGAATTCTCCCCTCTGCTGGGCCCACACAGAGTCTGCACGGTGCTTTGAAGTTCCCTGTAAAACCTCAAAGCAGCCTGGCTCTGAGGTGCAAGTGGTGCATGGCCCCCCCTGACCCTGGAGGGAGGTGTGTCACCCAGTATGTGACCTCTCAAGATGCGGCTGAGGGAGGGACAGGTTGCCTTCAGAGTGCTTGAGGTTAACACCTTGTGCTCTGCCTGCGTTTTCAAGTCTCCCATCATCACTGTTGTGTAGTGGTAATGAGTGTAGTATGGATGATGGCATCCCCCCTCCATGACAATTACAAATTGCATCCCTGATATAAGTGCTGTCTTAAAGAAATGATCCTGTATTCTAGGCCATTATCCAAGCACAGAAAGGCAGGAGGTGATGGCCAAGATTTACACACACAGGAGCTCAGCAGCCTCGGGGGAGCTGAGATGGTGGGAGGGCAGCAGGCCAGGAAGATCAAAGGACTTTCTGAGTCACCAGGTCATCAACTGGGTCCTTCCCTCCAAGGATGGGAACAGAGAGAGTGGGAAGGGGGCTCGCAGGGACCTCCTTCTCAACCTCCTCTCCTGTGGGGACTCTTCTGTCAGCCTAAGTGGAGTGCCTACTTTTGCCATGCTGAGATGAATCCCGTTGAGCCAGGTCAAACTCTGCTCCCTCTGCCATACATATTGCCAGCAGAGACCCAGGGAATGAGTAAATTGGATCATTTCAAGCCTACTCCCCCACAAATGCTGAGCTGGGATGAGCCCCGGGGAGCAGGCTGGTAATCTCAGCAATGTCTCCTGTCTGGCTGCAGTGCCAAGACAGCACTGAGGGGAGCACATATTATCTCCAGAGCACCTGCAGGGTATACTGTAGGGAAAAACACATTTGCCTTATTTTATGGGGAACTTGTGCATAGAAAGCCTTACCTGGCTTTGGAAATATCTGCTTGAACATATGCATGTATTGACCAAGCGTGATAGTACAGTGTTGTATAAAGCTTTCTCTAACATGACTGCAAGATGGCTGTATTACACACAAACAAAAAAGCCCTGTGGAAATTATGCAGGACTGTTCTGTGGAAAAACAATTCCAGGAGTGATCTGGGTGGTTTTAACACATTTTATTGGAACTGTTTTCAAAAAGACCTTCACTCATTGCAGACAGGTACATTAGTTTCTGTGAGGACAAGCGTACAGGGTTTTGAAAACGTCATGCATGTCAATAATAGAGTTATTTTCTGATCCTACAGACATTACAGTTTTAAAGTCTTTGATGATCTGCTCTTCCTGGACTGGGCACAACTGCTGATTCCTCTTGCTGTGCTGAGCATGACCCCTTTTTGATGGAAGTCAGCTCCCCTTTTCAGCTACTGTGACAGAATTGAAAATGTGCCCAGCAGGAAAGCTGGAGCAGGTTTGGCATTGACTCTGTCTCCCCTTGGCACTCTCCCTAGGGTAAATCTGCAACTGAAATTCCAAATATGGTAAGAAAAGGAGGAACCTTTTTTCTGGCAGCCCTCCATAGGTACTCAGGAGAGTGGATGGGGGGTGGTAGCCAAAGAACAGATGGCAGTGTGGGATGAAGGTAGGTAAAGTGGTCAAAGATGTGCAATAAATAGATCTAACAAATATGTTACATCACAACATGTGTGACACATGCATGTAGTTTGCCACAAAGAGCACGATGCCAGGGCGATACCTTCCTTACGCAAATGACTGGGTAATTGTGCCGTATGGACGAGCACAGCCCTTCTGTCTTCACATTATTATGTTTTTCATGAGCGATCTTTTAAAGAAAGAGAAAGGCAGCAAAGTTGATAGCAACCTTTGAGAAACTGCCATGTGAGAAGAGCCTCTGCCATTATAGTCTGAGGTGGGAATAAGGCTGAAAAGAGACATGATAGTCCACAAATATCTATACAGTGTCATGATGGAGAGTGGATGTTGATGCAAAGTGGAATAAATGCCAGACAATGCAAAAAAATACATTAAGGGAAATATTTGGGGAAAAAAATCTAAGTGCTGAACACCTTTGCTATTCATGACCTAAAGATGGCTCTCACTGTTTTTAAACTTACTCAAAGATGGCTTTATGTTGTGCATCAGATGTTTTTGGGTTTTTTCCCCTTGCAGTAAGAATGCTTCAAGTATGGAAAAATGTGTTCCTGAGGGCATCTGCTAAGGTCCCCTCCCTGGAGATTTCAGAGGCATGCTAGATAAAGCAAGCTTGGTGAATATTCAGTAGGTAAAATCCTGCTGATTACAGGGAGCAATGCAAGATGAGCTGCCAGGTCTTTTATTATCTATGACTCCATGACTATTGGTAGGGAAGGGAGTTCTTGCACAAAAGCCTTCACTGGCTTTATTTATGCCAAGGCTGCTTCCAGGAAGGGGGAATCCATCATGTCAGAGATGAATGCAAACACAGAGCTTTCTCTCTTGCCCCCTCTCTGCTTTTGGAGTGTCCTTTCATCTGACATGGAGACTGGGGAGCTCTGTGTATACTGTGCAATTTGATTTGCTTAAGATTCCCCATAAACAGAGACACTGAGGGCAGGATCACCTTAATACAGTAACTTGACTGTTTTCTGTGAACTGCTTGCTTGGTTAGAAGAGAAAGTCGGGGAAGGAGGCCAAGTCCCCCGAGAGTGGGCTGTAGTGACGCCCCAACAGCCAGGCAGGGAGCCAAGAGAAGGGTGCTGATCCGTGTCCCTTCACCTGCAGCCAGGGCACATCATTCCTGAGACCCATTAGAGACCTCAAAGCCCTGGCAGATGAGTCGAAAAGTCATACCCAAATCACTGTTACACTGGTAACATGGCAAAATTGCTACCATATTCATCAGGTCAGTAATACCCAGGGTGAGAAAGCCCACACAATCAATTTAATTTCCTATTTGGTGCAGGTAGCTCTAGCACTGCTTTTTCCATTGCTTCTACATTTTAGAAGGCTGTGGTTTGCTGTGCTGCTTTCCATAAAGCTCTGACAACTCTCTAATTAAAGGATGGCAGCAGGCAGCTAAGCTCTGCCCGGCTGCGGCTGTGAGGGTTGTTTTGCAGAGTGATAGGCAGGGCGCAGCAGAAGAGTTCAGCATCACAGCAGAACAGCTCTGTGTCCAGAGGCAGGTCATCACAGGAGGATGGGCATTTTGGATAGGGTAGCTACCTACCCAAAATGCATGACATGCAGAAGCTCAGGAATTTGGCAACAGGACAGGGCTTGAAGTTTGCAGGTGGCTCACAGCAGATGATCCATCACACTGAGCACGGAAAGATGGATTTTTTCCCAGGTGTTGGATGTGTCTGTGTATGAGCAGGGCTGGCTGAGGGTCCCTCTGGTACTGGCAAGACAAGCTTTTTCTAGACTGCAGAACGCTCTAGTTAGCTTAAAATGGCCAGACGATGCCCAAAATCTGTCTGTGCCCCAGCATGGAGGGTCTAACATCTGGTATCAGTCATTGACTGAGGGAAGGGCTTGAGGTCTTCTCTGGTCCCATCTGTATAAACAAATATGCAGCTGCACTGACAGACACACATATAGAAAATGGTGTCAGAGATTTCAGCTGTCCCGGAGGTGACAGAACAGCCAAGCAGTTCTGAACACAGTGTGCAGGCAAATGCTGCAAACTTGCTTTTGCCAAGGTGCTGCCACTGCCTGAGCTCGGGATGTGCCAGTCTTGCTCATAAGCCAAACTGCACTGTGCGGCTGAGGTTCAAAGAGGGGTGAGTCCAAACCCACGTATGCATCCCCTCCGCTGTCCTGTTTTTGTAATCGCAGAACAGATATAGAGCTCAGTAGCCTCACACGTGGCAGCCCTTGAGGAGTGTTTCTTTTAGTGAAGAGACCGATTCTTCAGCCAGCTTAAGCAGGGAAATGTCAGTTTGACAACCCCTTCATGAGCTGTACAGACCAGCCTCTCTAAGGGAGGGTCAGAGAAAACGAGTGAAGAGTGATGAGGGGGAAGGCAGCTGAGAACCACAGGTGCTGTAGCAACGGGACACGGAGAAGATCCAGTGTAATGGCAATGCGGCGTGCCAGCAGCATGACACACAGAGGAGCACTGATGCTCTGGTGAGCAAAGCTGCAGGTTGGCTTAAAGGTAAATAAACAAAGCGATTAAGCCTGTCCTGCAGGACAAAGGACTGCACATGGCAGTCTGATTCCCACACTATTAAAGATGGACTTTCATGTGTGCGAAGCAGGGGGTCTAGTTGATGAAGGTATCCATTTCCCTGACCTGTACTGGTCCCTTGCTTCAAACCCAGCAAAGGCAGCAGCTCCTGCAGAGACAAATGGCACACAGAAAACAAGAGATGCTCTGAAGGATGAAAGCGTAAGAACTCCCTTCAGCCCGGTGGCCCTGAGCTGCTGTGGCTGGGCACAGTGGGGGGGTCACAGGCAGCTCTGCGAAGCAGCACAGCGCTCGGAGCGGGGTCAGTGGTGGCTGCACCTCGTAGCTCTGCAGCTTCACTTGCACTGGTGTGTATGGGCTGATCTCACTGAAGAGGAGAGCTTGGGCTGCAAACACTGCTCCGCTCTGGGACCTTTCAAACCCCAGAGCTATGGGCAGCCACAGGTCTTGCTCTCCTGTGGGGCAGCTCACCCAGCTAGCTGATGGGTGACTTCCCAGCTTGTCTGGGGGAGCAGAGCCATCCGCAGGGTGTTGGTGCCAGGGGAAGGCATGAGGGTCGCAGGGGAGAGCGCAACTGACAGCAGCACAGGCGTGGGCTGAGGGCAACCAGGTGGCTCCAGCACCCCCTGACATTTGACAGAGCTTTCGAGCTTGGAGCGAAGCCTTTGTTTTCAGTGTCTGCAGAAGCTGGAAGGTGCCCGAGGAAGGGTTAAACCCCCTCGGAGGGGGAGGCCTGCGCAGGCTATGGCAGCCAGGCCCCGCTCCCCGCAGCCCCAGCAGCTGCGCCCTGGCCCAGGCCAGCTGGCTCCCAGCCCTGCCCGCAAGCGTCCACAGCAGAAATCCGGAGCGGCCTCCGTGAGGCCAAAAATACTCAGTGGCAGTGACACATTCCCAGTGTGCTGTGGGAGGGCAGTCGACAGCGAGTTCATGCGAGGGGATGCTTCCTCCCACTCCCCTGCCCCGGCTGTGGGGCCAGCAGCGCTCAAGGGTGATGCTTCATGTCCCCTGCAGCAGGGATTCACCTGCCCCCTGGGAGCTCACCTCCACACACCTTTCTGCTCCTCCTGCAACAACCACCACAGCCCCCCACGGGCTCCCCTCCACCTGTCTCCCAGGACTTGCTCTCTGCCAGCATGGGGACATGGCCCTGGAAAGAAATGGTGAGCCTCTGGGGCTGGGCAAGTCCCCACAGACAGAACTTGCTGCCCTGGTCTGGATGCCTTCAATCTCACCATGGGGGTAGGAGGCACTTCAGATTTTTTTCCTTGTAAAGGAAAATCCCACAGTGCCTCATTTTTCTGTGTTTGGCCCCAAATGACCTCCAAAGAGCAGAGTGTGGTATTTCAGAATCCCAGATGCTTTTAGGGGAAATGATGTGTTGTATAAAGCATCGTTTGAATTTTTTATCTGGTGTGCCTTAATCCGTGTGGCATCAGGCTCACGCTGAATTATGACAAGAATCAGACACCCATGGTGCTGGGCTATGAAGCTATGCAGCATGCAGTAACAACCTGCACATGGATGGACGTGAGAAATCTTGACAAGGATCCAAACAGGAACAATCACTCCTGAAAGCCCAGTCCAGACAAGGATTTTCTAGTCCACCCATAGAAGGTGCTGCTCTGGGCTGGCTGTTGCCTACTATTTATGGGAGGATGGCGTAGTTTAAGTCCCCAAAGATGAGAGAGAGAATCTCAGTTTAGTATCCCTGCTGACAGATAGCAATACTTGGGGATCAATGCCATTGCCTACAGAGAGCTGTCCTCTGCCACATGAGGTGTTTCAGGGTATCATCTTCTGAGTCCCCAGACAGGAATGCACTGGTAAATCCAGTGTCACTGCTGTTAACCCCATGTGGATGATCTGGGCACTTCTGACCATCTCAAACAGCATTAAATTCCTTCATGTGCATCTCAATTTGAGCCCCAAGCCTGCAAATTGCTCCCTAAATTCTGCCCGCTATCATCTGCTCTCTGCGTGGGGTGAATCCACAGTTTCCTATTGCAAATGCAAGAGGGCAGCCACACTGACACTTGTGGCAATAGCCATAAATTCACATTAAAAGGCTTCAAGTAATAGCATTGCTGTGTAAAGACAGCCTTTGAAAAGCTTGTTTCCAAAAGCTTAGCAGCAGGATTAGAAGGTTGCTGGCTCTTAGCTGCGAGCTTTGCAGATGCTAGGGGTTGGCAAAGCAAAATCTGTATCACATGAAAAAGTTGATCAGGTCTGACTCTCTCCTGCCGTGAGATTACTTTTCTCACTACAAAGCATTTCTCCTCACCAGTAAGTTCAAAGTACGTATGGGCATGAAGATAGCGTATTGTTCACCAGCTCACTGTTCTGCTGAGCAGCTGCCTCACTTGTTCTCTGTCTCAGTGTTGAGAAGCTGCAAAATTGCTCACAGCTTAAACGACGAAATCATGATCACCTAGCCTATCTTATCCTACTGTGAGCTCTACTTTAATAATCCTGCTTAATCATTAAACCACAATAAGAGCAAGCCAAGGAGTTTAAGGCAAGAGCCAAGCCAAGGCATATCAGAGCACTGCTCAAAACTTGAACTGAGCAGAGTCAGCTAGAGACAGAGGAAGCCACATAAAGGGAGAGAAAAGCTGCTCTGCAAAGGGTCAGAAAGATGTGGCAGAAAATCCGTATCTGTTGGGACTGACTAAAGGAGCCAGAGCCAGCTGTGAGCTACTCCTGCTAGTCAGGAGTCTGCAGTGGTGCCCTATTTACATCCCTTTCCTGGGAGACCATCTTGTTATCTAGCACACACACACCATTCCAGCCTCACTGTTGACATGGATGCTTTGCCTAAACCCTTATGCCTGATGATTATCGAGTGGTTGCTGGTTATTTTCTAGAATGCTTTACCCTCCACCCAAGGGTACAAAGACAGCAAATGAACACATCTATTCTTTGTCCACCGTGCTGCATATTGTCTTATGGCAAACCGATTTTTTTCTAAGGATATTTCATACAGATGTGAGGAAAAATTAAAAAAAAAAAATAGAAAAGCAGGAAAGGAGATAATATAAAAAAATAAAACTTGAGAAGACACACTGCTTCTGTCACTCAGCTGGAGACACTGAGAACAGGGTTAGACCAAGCCCTGCCCATGGATGCATCCACGACTCACACTGGTTCCAGCAGGATTATTCACTTGCGCATGTGTGCATGAGAGACAGAACAGATTTGGCCCTTATTGCTTCGACTTTTCCAGGATGCTCAATTTATTTGTGCATTTCAGGAAACAGATCAGTACAGTCAGATGTTCTGTACCTGGGTTCCCCTTCCCCCACCCCAAAACAGAAATAATTGTACTCTAAAAGCATCACCCATGCCAGAAGATGAGAGAGCCAAATCCTTTCCAAGGCAAAGGACTCACCGAAATCACCAGGGTTTCACCTGAGTAAGGATTAACCGAAGAACTTTGCCACAGTCTGTGACAATTTGGCTGAAGAGAGAGTAAGTCTATTTTGTATTTGCAGACCGAAATAATAGACTGGATGGGGGAACGCTCTCGCCTCAGCTTCCTTGAAAGTGGGGAGTGATAGGATTGGTATTGCTGAGATCATTTCAGAATCTGGGTTACCGTGCAGAAAACTGACTCATGTTTTGCCGTCTGAAATGGGGCATTTTTTGTCTTCGTTGTCTCACTACCACCTCTTGTAGGATTTGACTGCAGCATGGAAGCATCCTGATATAACTTTACAGTGCATCATGGTGTTGTTACTGTAGTAACTTATTACTAGGACACCTTATGTTATCTTTATTGCAGCAGTACCAGGTACAAATGTACTATCGTTTGTCCGCGCACACTGTTATTACTGCCTTATTCCCCAAACTAATTTACTGCAGCGTCCTGTTGTGTCTTATTGCTGCATTATCAAAATGCTACTTTACTGCAGTGGCCTGTGTTACCTTATTGCTACATTTATCCTGGTATTATTATGTCAGCTTACTGCCACTTTTTATGGCTGCCCTGCTACCATTTTATTACCATACTCTATGGGATGTTAGTGCTGAGTTATACTGAGAGTACATTAATCCATTTGCTTTAGCCTAACGCTGTCTGCACAGGCTTGTCGGACCTTCCTAGTGCTTGTCCTGGTGCTGTTTTGCCACAATAGACATGAATGCTCTGGATAGTCTATTATCCAAATAACAGTGTACAGCCATATTTCACAGCCATAGCCCTGTAAGCATGGGCTAGCTTGCACAGCATGGACATTGTAAAAGCTTTCCAGCCTGCCTTTCCTTGAAACAATGCCATTTTTAGAACGTAAATAGAGGTGGAAAGCTAATTTCCTAACTCATCTTCAGGACGATGAGGTAGTCGGAAGACATGGGACACATAAAGTAGCAGATTACTGCTTGCAACACTCAATGGGAAACTGGTGAGTGTATAAGAGTAGCATCACCTGTAATAAGCAAAGTCATTAAAAAGCAATAATTCAAGGATGTGGTTCATGTGGAAGTAGTTACATGTTAGTGTCCTCATATATGAAGTAAAAGACATGTGAAGAGCAGTTCATAGGTGTTCCCAGGAGGAAGTCTTGTCTACTCTCATGTTTGTTTTAGAGAAATTTAGTCAGGAAATGAGGAGCAGAGCTTTCTTCTCTCCAGAGAATACACAGCTCTGTCCGCTCAGCTAGCCATTACTGAGCAGATTAGCTTGCACGAGTGTGCATTTAAATGGCAAGCTGTTCAGCATCCAGGCCCCCTGATGTACACCCATATGCCTGCTCTGTGTCTGTAAAAATTCCCTCCATGCACTCAACTGTTCAAACACAGCATATTCCCCACAGGCAAAACACTGCGGCAGCTGACACGACCGTGCTGCAGGAATGGAGCTGGAAAGACAGAGCAGGGTGCTTTGCTCATGGGGCAGCGGCACATCTCCAAGTTAAAGTCTGGCATTGCTGCTCCCTGCACAGACCATAACCCAAATTCCACCTGTCCTGTGTCTTGTCAGCATCCTTCAGTCATGTGCCCCTATGCTGCAGGACATTGAGAAGCATCTCCATGGAGCTACACCATCCTTCCCCCAGGAGAAGACCTGTCCAGTCTGCAAAGCAGAGACCCCCAGTAACACTTTGCCATCTTTGCTCCTTGTTATATACCAGAGATTCATGCTTTATGCCTACATTCTGCTCAGGAATGCTCTGCAGACCAGTTTGGGGGTTCACAGGACAGACCTCCCATGGGAAACGTCGCAGCCTAGAGACTGAGTAGCACTGGCAGTAGAGTAGCTTGGGGTGTGAGCAGCAGCTGTTGGTTTACGGAGCTCCAGTGACACATGGCAATGGAGGGTTTGACACAGATGAAAACGCTGTCAATGAGATTCTGTGATGAGCCAGTCTTTGCATTTTCCTAGGGACGATGTAAAGGGACATGTATGAATGTGCATGAATGGACAACCGGGCCTTTTATGCAAAGACCCGCTATGACTGGAGGGAACTCTCTGGCTGGGTAGGCAACAGAGGACAAATGGGTCCTGCAAGGACAGCCAAGTGACAGTTTGGAGGGGATCAAATGTCCCCTTCAAAGGCAGAATACCACATGAATGTACAGGCATGCATGATGATTCTGCAGTCCTGGAACTTGTGTCATGTATGTGTAGGATGAATTTGGTCTGAAGACCTCACACAACAGGCTGTATATGGGAATAGGCATGTGTGAAGAACAAACATAATACTCAATATTCCACTGTACATTCATGCAGGTGTAGAGGGTCCTTTGGACCTTAGGTAAAATCGATAGCAGGAGTTTTCTGGGTAAAGAAAAAAAGAGGTATCAAAAATGAGAAATGTCATGGGCAAAAAGAGAAGGTCCTTTTTCTAACAGAAACTATGCTGGCCTGATTTTGTGCATACATACGTCTTAGATATTAGAGTAATACTTGCCTCAGAAGTGAATATTCTCAATAGTCAGCTGTCTAATTAGCTAGATGGTTTTGCCTAGGTAGGAATGCAGACTTGTAGCCCTATAGCAATTACTACCACCTCCACAAAAAGCCAATTTGCCTTGACATGAGTGAAGGCCAAGAAATGTCTGTTTTCATATATGCTTCAGATCTGAACTGCTTGCAGAATACAGGAGGTTTTGTAAAACTGAGTCTTGAAATTCTCATATATAGGCAATATACTGTATGTGAATGCAGTCCATTTTTCCTATCTGCAGCTAGTATACGTGGGTTTTTTAATTAAAGTCACTTCATTTCTGTCCTCATCCTAACCTCCATACTCCCAACATTTTGAAACAAATTACTGGGTCATCTCTTGCAGTTGTTTTCATGGGCTGTAGGTCAGATGAGATTTAGTGGAAGATCGTTCCCGCAAGTGGTACAATTCAACTCTTACTGCTTCTCAGCAGAGTCAGTTATCTGAGCTTTGTATCACAGTGGGGTGTGCTGCTGTTCAGGAAGGGTTACCTGGCACCCAGCACCCCACCCCTTCACACCCTGCTTCCACTGGTCCCATCTCCATCAGTTCCCTCCTCACTGTAGACTGAATTTTGACGCCTGCCCACATCAGAGTTGCCTTTCCCTGTATATACAGGTTTTGGCCCTCTGCAGTTGGAGTTGGAGTCTCCGCTAAGTGGTTCAGTTCTGTCTACTTGGAGTAAAGCTTGAACATCCATCATTAAGTATGCAAAACTTTAAATAAATAGAAAATCAAATACAATATAAAACAACTCACTTTTAAATACTGCATGTGTGTGTGTGTGTGTGTGTGTGTGTGTGTGTGTGTGTGTGCATTACACATCTAAAACATGACTTTTTGAGCAGAGTCCGATCACATTTGCACTACACGCACATGCAGAGCGATTCCGTCGACATCAGAGGATTTGCACCAAGAACAGAGTCTGACTCAATGGGGCAGATCCTCAGGTGATGAAAACCACTCATGCTCTCCTGACTTCAGCTGAGGGTCTGGCCCTCAGCTCTGGACATGCTACATGCTATTGGAAGGACAGCGAGTGGTGAACCTCAATAGTGCCTTTTTTTTTTTTTCATTGCTGTAAAGAAGAGACATAGGAAAGAAAAACAAAGCTAAAGTCAATGAATCTGCAGGAAAAATGCATTTGAGATTTTGTGAAAAGGAGAAGCAGCTTCCAGCAGATATTTTATTGGATCCAGACGGCCACAAGAAAGGGAGCAAGTGGGACTGCGGCGCCATCTATTACAGCCATGTTTGTGCCAGGGAGAGAAGAGATGAAGGAAAAATACCGATGTCTCTCAGCTCTTCTTTCTCCAAGTTACTGTTGGGTCTGTTTCCTTAAATAAGACAGCAAGCCCTCGCCTTGTCGACCTTCTGTGTATGGTGACGAGTGCTCCTCCAAACCCCGGTCAGAAACAAACTCGGCGTCCTTACAAGGCTGCGCAGGTAGGAAAGTGTTGATGTAAACTGTGAAGAGAGGTGCTTTCCCGGCGCAGGGCTCTCTGCTTGCGCTGCCTCAGGCTCTCTGCCCCCAGGGACTTGCTCACCCCGAAATGCCCCATCCCCGGCGGCGGTCCTGGGAGTCTCTGCTGCGGGGCGGTCGGCTGAAGCTGTCAGGAGGACTGCATCAGGCCCGTGAGGCGCTTGCTCGCCAGAGACTTTCCCTGGAGGGAAGGACAGACAGACAAAAGAGACCCAGAGGCATGAGTGTTGCCGTGGGATGGTTTGGCTGTGAGCAAGGGGCCTCACTGACAGGGAGGCAGGCAGTTTGGGGCAAGTGTGCCCCTAGCATTTTGGGTGTCTGTGATGGTTTGGCAAGGAGGGATTGTGGCTAGTGATGTCCAGATGGCTATCGCTCAAGGTGGTCAGCTGTGCCCCGGGACACTGCCTCATGAAGATGCTTCCTCTCTCTCTTACATGGGAACTGGTCAAAGCAAAGCCCTGCCCCATGCTTACCCCCACTGCCGATGCCAGGCAATGGCCTCCCTGCAGAGCGCATCCCCAGGCAGGGGAGGGCTGCACAACCTAGGCAGCAGTGAGAGCTGGGGTGCCCTTCCCACAGCCTGCAAATCACTATCACCACTCGAAACACATCTAGGAAAAAAGATTTTAGAAATGACTTAGACTGTCGTTGCCCAGCTGCCACCCTATTTTGATCACTCCTTAGTCTTATCTCCTTGGTTGCTCCTGTCCACACTTGCCTGGCTTTCCTGCCTTCCCCATGCTCTCCTCCAAGCCACCATGCAGGCATGTGGCCGTGGCAGCCTTCCTTGTGTGCTGCTGGCATCCACATCAATTTTCCCATTGACTGGTGGGACCAAGGACCAGGGAGAAAGTCACCTGCATGTCTGAATTGCTTCAGTGGCTTAGGCCATGCAGCCCCTGTTTTCACCTGGAGCAAGGGAGGACCTACAGTTGGTCTTCTCCATTTGCACACAGTAGGAAGGGCATATCCCCATAAGGGGTACTCATGGCTTTGCAATTACTGATCCAGCAGTGAAAAATTGCTTCAGGTATTGCACCAGTTGCTGTGTTTCTTTGGCTAGCTTTCCTCTTGAAAAATGATGTTTTTCTTAAAATAATAAAAAGCCTTGGTTGAAATAAACATCCAGGGAATACCACAGAGCTGTGGAATACCTAGCAGATCTTAAACAACCTCCTCTATGTTACTATATTTAGCCAAGATTTCCTTTGCAATAGAAAGTCTTACTAATTGCTGTTTGAAAGAAAGATCCACATAAAGAGCAAGAGAAACAGATTGTACAGTGAAAATAAGTATTTGCAAAATGTAGGAAAATCTGAAATGTAAAATTTAGCAGGTCATCTGAAATAAGCCTTGTTTAACAAGTTAACACTCTAAGAAAAAAGAAACACCTCCCTCCCTTTGATTTCTAATCTCTTCCTATTTAGGGCTGTTCCAGGAGGATGTAACCGTTCCCTACAGAAGCCTCATTTTGTTACTCAGATGTGTGCCTTTTACCAAATAATTTGCTCCACTGCACAAACATGACCTAATCTGGCTGCTTTTTGTCAGCGGCTAGAAACACTGCTGTCATTTGGATTGTCCTGTCTGGGACGAGAGAGCCATAGCCACAGCTCTGCAATGGAGCTCTCACCCAGGGCACGGCTCAGGAAGGACCAGCTCCCTCCCAGAGCTCAGCAGACACGTCGGCACTGCTGACATTTAAGGCATGCATGTGTTCTTTCACTATAAATAAAATTCTTGATTATTATTATCATTATTATTATTTTTAAATGCACTTCTGGGAAGCTCGGCCCAGTTCCACCCCAGGAGGTGGCCAAGTCTTCTGCAGGGCAACGTGTCAGCGCATGGGGGCTGCAACCGCGGCTGTAATTTTGCTGTCGTTAAGGCACACCAGAGAAAGGGGTTATCAGCTATTCAGTCCAATTTATAGGAGGAAGAAGGTAAAGATACAAATATTAATTTCTAGAAGAATAACATGGCTGTTTTTAGGATAAAAAATGTTAGTTTCTACCCATATTTGGATACTTCCTTAGGAAAAAAACCAAACAACCAACAAATAAGCCTTGGGTTTGTATAATGACTATTCAGTCAGACTCTAATTAATCTGCGACAGTCAGTTCCTCTTGTTATCTTCTCACAGGCAGGCGGCTTGGGGGTACGCCAGCTCCCCGCACCAGGGTCCTGTGGGGGTGAGGAGCAAACACTGTTCCACATCCAGCCCCGATTTCAACATGGATGTGTTCAAAGCGGGAAGGGGGAAATGCCAGTGCCGTGCTGGGCAGCTGACAGAAAGGCTCAGCGCACGACAGTGCTTCTTTTACTCTGTCATATGCATAACACACACAATATACACAAGGCAAGATTACAGTGGGTGTAAGAACTTTTTACATGGGGTCTAAAGCTCATAAAGAAATCCCCAGTCCTCCAGTTGCAAAATATTTGTCACTACTAATTAGGGTTACGACAATTAAAAACCCAGACTGTTGTCACTCAAACAGCATAGCACAAGCAGAACGACATATGTTGTAGGGCATATGTTGTGTGTCTTGTTGGACGCAGGAAGGCTTTCTTTTCTCTCATTCCCTTCAAGCAGCTGAGCTGTAACACCGCTTTCAGGCGAGGGTCACATGCAGCTTCAACTGCATCTTGGTAAAGGTAACATCCAGTTCTTTCTATAGAGCTCAATTAATGATGTTTTTTACCCCTGAACACTGGCACAACACGAGCCTCAGGGTTTAGAGGCAGGATAAAACCTGGATTTGGAGTAACCTATGGAAAACATCAGGGAATTCTTAACAAACCCTATGAAACTGCCCCCCCCCCCCAATCGGACTTCTAAGTATGTGGCCCATCTACTGCTTGGCTACACGTCAGGCAGAGGACCAGACCACACACTTGTGGACCATCAGGGATCTCACTGAGGCCCACTGAAGTGAAGTTTAACCTGTAGGTCATGGGAGATGCTTAGCAGCTACTAAACTCAAGTGTAAAATGTAATTAGCAATTATTTTAATGAAGCAGAATCCAGCAATTTAACGTAGGCAAGAAGCCAAATAAGAGTAAGAAAAAAATATGCCTGGGATTTGACACAAAAAAGGAGACAGCATTCCTTTCGAACCTCTTGTATGAGCCACTGGAGCTTCCATCTTGCTCTTTGCACTTATCTACCAAAACCAGCACTTTACGCAGTCGGGAGAGAAGGCATAGGCTGTGAACTATCTTTTAAAAACAATTTTAAATAGACAGTTTAGTTTTGTCCAGTACCTGTGGTTCCACACAACGTTAACGTGCTCTGCCCAGCACAGAGTGCAGCTCGTGTATCCAGCATGCAGACATTCACCACCATCAGCATGCACGAGCCAGCACTCCCATGCATGCCATCAACAACTTACCTGAACACCCAGGCAGGATTTATCCCATCGGGAGCTTTGTGGCTGCAGCGATGGGGGAGAGGAAGCATGTGGGGAGCTTCTGGTATGGCAGCACAGGCTCCCCTTTTTGCCATGTCAATACAGACCAAAGCATTTTCATGCTGACTGTTCACCTCCATGCTCCCACCCACCACCTTAGGGCTTTCTCTGCTATAGCTGACTCCAATTCTTGCTTTCTACCCCTCTTGTGCAGTCAGGACTGTCTTTTTCTCAGTCTGCTGCCCAATCTGCTCCAGTCAGAAGCATCGCCTTCCTGAAGGAGAAGCCATCTCCTTGGGAGCAGGGTTGCCCTGTCCCTCTGTAAGACCCCCAGCAGAGGACTGGGCTGTGTCTGCATCTCCACTGGAGATGAGCAAACCCTGCTTCCATCAGCCTGAATCTGAGGTTTAACACATAGGGACAGGCTCAGATTTCCTACTTTTTAGCTAATGTCTGGCAGTGGGCAGACAACGTCCTGCCACCAAACTTTACTTCTGAAGAAAGAGATTGCCAGGGCCCTAGCCCTGCCAGCACTGTTTGGTTTTCAATGTTATATTACACTGCAGATCTCGGGGAAATTTTATTTTTGTGTCATTTTAGAAATATTCCTTTTATTAGACTTTTTTCATTAAAAGATACATTGCAAACATAAGATAAAGTAACATAAATTAACAAAGTTAAATATGAAACAGAGTTAAAAACATAAACAATAAAGGAAAATAACTTAGTTCAACACAAAATAAACGGACACCTCAGAAAATGCCCTTACTGCATGTTGCTGGTCTTGCTCTCAGGAAGGGTGCAATTCTGTTCTTTCCCTTGTATGCAATGGACTCAGTTTCTTTAATTCCCTTCAGTGGGACTTGGAAACAGATATGTAACTACCTTGCACAGTCAGAGGAAAACGGAAACATCACTGAAATACCAAACCCCACTGGAGTATCAGAATAAGCTTGGCTGAAATCACAGCAGGGTTTAAGCCTGCCCTTCCCCTCAGACACCTTGCTAAGGTCCTGGTTCGGTATCTGCAGCTAGCAGCTGCAGCCTGTGGGAAGGTACTATATAGTGGGAAGGTATCAACTTTTGTCTTCCAGAGTTTGTATGTGGCTGGAATAAAAGACAGTAAATGAATAGTAAGTATATCCTGAGCTCCACAGAGTGCCTTTCATCCAGAAGGATCCTCAAACCAAACTTCACAGGGATCACTTCACAAACCAAACACACAGGGATCACTCGCCCACCGCTGGAAGGTAGCGACCTGTGGGGCAAAAGGCAGTTGCATCTGCACCGGCAGCACTACACAGTGGTGTTTTTAGGAAGGGAAGTGAAGAATAAGTTATCCGCTAGAAATGATCTTTTGAAGGAGCCTCTGAATACAGAACAGACTATGCAGCACACGTGTAATGCGTGCGGCCCACCACTTACCAAACTGACGAGCGTGCAGAGTAAGCCTACACAGCGCAGGCATTTTCCAGGTAAGGAACTATGCTGATACCAGGAAGAGATGCGACGTATTCAAGCATGCAGCAAGCAGTCAATACATGCACTGTGCAGGCCAAGCACCCGGTCCTTCGCAGCGTTAGGTACTGACACTGACTAGTTACTGCACATAAGAGAACAATCAGATGACAGGTTGCAGATGTTGACTGGATCCTCTCACACTTCGGGTACGTTCTGATGCTTTCCATCACCTATGTAGTGCAAGTACCTTTTCCTAGTAAAAGCCAGTATTTGGTAATCACTGGAGTGAGTGAATTTTTTTTAAGTAAAATATCTTCCAAAGACAAAAATAACCCTTTTCCCAAATGTCTTTTCTTGGTGCCAAATCTAAGAAATTTTGGCATCCATTCCTATATCCTTCCTTTCCAGCTGTCTGTTCTGATACACACTTCACCATCAACTCAGTGTATTACCTTTATATACTTTCAAGTTTTTCTGCCACTACTGTCTACCCATAATGGCTTAAACCTTTGTCTTTATTATATTCCAGGTCGTGAATACTTTCTATGCCCTCAAATGCTGTTCTGTATTTATGCAAGCTGGTAGAGCTGGGAAAGTGAAAAAGTAGGCAAGCACATAAATATGTAACAGTTCTATGAGATTATCAAGGAACCAGTTAAAAAGAGAGCCCTGATGATATCAGGCAGCAAGCCTTTCTCCAGCCTCATGCCTTCTTCACTGTGTTCATGGTTAGTATTTGTAATACATTACAGTCGTGCAAAGCTGTGCAAAATATCACATAGTTTACCTGAGAAAGATAAGAACCCATCAATACATTTCAGGTATGTGACACCATACTCATGAATTCAGAATAGGACCAGGACAGTTAGAGTGTGACTTCACCTCTGATTCAACAGCAGACAAACCGAGAGGACATAAAAAGCAGCACGAGGCAGTAGCAGCAGCCAAGGGATGAAGCCGAGGATCAGGAAAACGGGAAAGTGGCAGCAGGGAAGAACAAGGGTAACAACACAGAGATGGAAGAGAAGGCTGCTGACAGCATCTACGGAAGGGACGTCCAGGCAGGTAGGGTAGACACTAAGGCTTCCATAGCTGTATAATGAAAATTAATAGATATACATGGAACTGAAACTAAATGTGGGACTTCGGGTTTCACTGGGTACTGAATTGGGATGTACTTACAGTCCTGAGCCAAGGTTAGTTCAGTAAGAAATAACCAAAAGATACCAAAAAAACTAAAGTTGAGGAGATGCTACCATGAAAACGCCAGTTTGACCACTGCAAGGAGGAGGAGGGTGTTTTAGGCTCCGGACAGAAAGCATCTTGGCCACTGAGCTTGACAACTATATCAAATACAAGATCTCCAGTCATGATCTTATTCCTGGAAAATTCACCCCTGCATGAGAAACCAAGGTGGGGCACTGGCTCCCCACTTGTTAAGGATGTAATGTGGGACTTCGTCCCCAGGTGCTTCTGGATGGGAACACAAAACCATGCTGCTGCTGCTAATGCAAGGACTACTGCTTACCAGCTTCTGCTTTCTGCTGCTGCAGCTCTGTCTCGTGTGGTTAATGAAGCTGGGCCAGCCTGTCGATTCAGTTATTCACCTGTGCCTGGGATCTGAGACAGCCTTTTGTCTTCATTGACTTGCTGTCCTGTACAAAATGTTCTATCCACAAAGTCCGGGATTCTTTAAAGAAAGCTCATGAGAAAACTTTTATTCTTAATCTACAGTCCACTTCCTGTGCAGCTTGAGCACAGAGCACCTCTGCCTTCACCTTATTCTCATTCTGCACCAAGATGAATTTACCACCTGGAAAAGCTCCCTGCTCCTTCATACCTGACTCCTTGATACATTTTACACCACATCTCTATATCTGGTGTCTTCTACTATGCTGACATTAAAATTAATCTCCTAAGTCTCACTACATACTGCTGTTTCCTCTAGGACTTCACAGGAGGGCTCCTTTCCCTGTTAAGTATTGCACTCTTTAAGGACTGTAATGATGGAAGATAAAGTACAACCTGTAGCTTACCATGAGCAAGCATGCACATAAGCCGCTATGGCAGGGCTGTGCGCATCACACCTCTGCATACACCACGCTGGGCCACTGTTGCTTGTGGAAGGAGACAGGGAAAACACAGAGAACGGGATTTCCTACAGACTCCAATATCCAGCCAAAAGTCTGGCGTTTGCATCTTTGCCCCCTAGTCCTGTGTGGCACACCCTGGCTGAGGCTGCTGGTTTTGCCTGGAGCTGCCAGATCCTGCCATCACTTGGGCTGAGTTTCACAAGGGGCTCTGGCCAGCAAAGGCCTCTCAATTCTCGTAGGTTGTGCAACTCTCCTCTCTGTCCTCAAGCAGTGGAAGAGACACACAAGAGCTTCTTTACCTTCTTCAGGTAAAGAGCATTTTCAGTGCAGGAACTAACAGTGTGTCACATCAGTCAGTTCAGACAAAAGTTCTAAAAATTCTGAATAAACAATACATCACTGGTCTGACCACCCTCTTGTCCTTTAAAGCACAAAGATTGAGAACTCTGATCCTCTCAAAAGCTGTATGTGTGTGTGCGCCTTCTGTTCTTAAAGAAATGTCAGCTGGGAATGAAATGCAGAGATCTTCTCAGCATTGGGTCACCACCTTGATATTAACTCAGAAACTGTAACACCAGCTTTCTTACAGGGGAAATACCTTCTTTGGAATATAGCAATATTAGGAAAGATTGAATTCAAGCCCGAGTATCATGGCCCAGGCTTATCTAAGTTACCTGCTGAGGCTGTATCCATAGGTTTAATCCCTGTTATTGCTGGAGTAACTATTGCTGCTTTTAGAGATAATACTCAGGATGCTGCAAGATGCAACAAAGGAACCCCCTCCTGTTTCCCCCTTTATTAAATGTAAATGGCTACCAGCAGAAGTTAGGCAGAGACTTGGTGGCTTCCTTTGCCAGACAAAAGCAGCAGTGGTTTCCCTAAATGTACTCATTAAAATATATTTTCCTTCTACTCTTGGCCCTGAAGGATCATCTCAGCTTATGAGAACCAAGCTTCTGTCTATCTGATTATTAAATCATTTCTAAAGCAGACGGGAAACTACAGTGGTTTAAACAGCTAGGCTGAAACTGCATGGCTAAAAATAGTATAGCAGGCTCCTTTTAATTAGTAAGATGATCAAGTATGACAGAAGGGAGAGATGTAGATATATGGATTTGTGTGTATGTGTGTCTTTAAAATTAAGTTATTACCTCAATACTAGGTATTATTTATAACATATATGATACACGATGTCTGATTTTTATGGTGCCATTTATCTTCACTTGGGAGAGAAGACAGGCTAACTCTGCTTTCATAATGTCAATCCTTGCTGTATTCAAAAGGAAAATTGTAATAAGATAAACCTGCCACCATGCACAGTGCCATCATTTTTTATATGAGGTGGATTAGTAACTGCTCCAATGCAATAGACTGCCACATCTGCAACTCCCTGAGATTGACCTTTCCCCAGGGTCCCTGTGGAGAGCATGGAAGAGCCACTCTAGCTTTAAACCTGTGATATCATGGCACGGGAGCCTGGCATAGGGCCAAAGGGGTCAGGGACTGTGATGGCTGTCCTGCTACTGTGCTGCCCACATATTTTTGAGGACTCTTCACATGAACAGAGGAGAAATCTGTCGCCTCTGTGCCAGCAGTGCTGGGCAACGCATGCCCTGTAGTGACCTGCTCCATCATGCGGATGCAGCCCTTTGGTGTTCACCAGATGACTGACGGCTGTGATGTTTGGTCCTGGAACCACACAGCTGCTGCCCAGGCTGTGGTGGGGAGCTGCCACAAAACACACCCTAGCACTGCAGCTGCACACTTCAGGCAGGTAAGCTGAGGAGGTTGTCTGGCACGTTGGGCGCTGGGTTAGACAGATGTCCCCTTGCTCCACAGGGAATTCAGACAGGGAGGCACTGCAAACGGTGCCCTCTGGGGTGGGCACAACCCCCTTCTTAACCATTGCACGAAGGTATCAGCTGATAGTTTGAAAGGACCTGGAAGTAAAAGGTGAACCATCACTGCACTGAAAATTCTCCTGGCAAAATCTTGCTGCCAGTGTCCTGTTTAATGCGGACCCGGGAGATCTCGCTTCCAGAAAGATTTGGTGCAAAAACTCAGTTAATTCATTAGTCGTGAGCTCCTGGTCAAAAGTACCAAGACAGTGGGTCCTGAAGGAATTGAAGGGTGATATGAAAAAAATAAATCTGTAGACCCTGCTCTGTTTTATTCCCCCCGTTGATCTCCTTGAATTTGCTAAGCCTCTGGCTGGCTAGCAGGGCCCCACACTGTCTTTCTGAAGGATGTCAAATGGTCTGAGGTTAATCTTTATCTTCTGGGTTGTGGCTCTGAGATGAGCAGGAGCCCTGTAGGTAAGATGACTTCCAGTGTCTCCAAGTCTGTGCTCCCACAGCCAAGCTGTACAGCTTTCCACCCAGTGCAGGAGAGCAATTCGGAAGCACTGAAAGATTTTTCTGGGGAGGGCTTTAACCCAAGTAAGAGACTGCAATATTTTTTGCAGTTTGTTGACGAAGCTTTACTATTTCTTTTTTGGAAATGTTGTATTTTTTTCCTGTCTTTCTCAAACAAGAGATGGTAAGATCCATCTGACTTTTTTCACTCAAGTGAAGACTCACTGTCTAAGGAGTGGGGCACGTCTGGCCTTCTGGCTACAAATAGGCCTTCTCTGGTATGGAAAGCCCTGTAAGTACAGCATCATGAGCAAGGAAGGTGTCACAAACCTCCACACTCCTGCTCTGACTCTATGCCACCTGCACCATTAGTGGAACCAAGTTCTCCAAATTTGAGTACAGTGATGCAAAAGGAAACCATAACAACATTAGATATATGTTTTCCCTGTGTTTCTTATCTCAGCTGAAAAGTTATAGCAGATTTTAAACAAGAGTAATTGATTTTCTTGAAGAAACAACAAGCTAAAAATTATTAGGGGGAGGTTCTCAATAGGCCTGAAGTGCCAGAGTACTATAGGAAACAATAACCGGTTAATGCTGGAAGAGACTTTGCTCTATATTTTAAAACACATTTTAAATATTCTTATGATCTTACTGATAATCATGAAGGTGCAGAAAGAACAAGCACAACCAGTCCGCTTTATTCCCCACTATAACAAACTTCAAGCTATTCCATAACTAACAATTTTCCTGATGTTTTTGCTAAATTACATTAATCTTCAGTCAACTGTGTTCTTGAAAACCGTATTTAAATCTTGAAATTCAAATGCAATCTACCTTAAAATTCACGGTTTTATCCAACCCCAAAGTTCTAGAGTGGCAAGGCCAAGCCTTCAACGACCTCAGTTCAGTCCTTTCCCAAAACACTGGGTCCCGTGCCACAGCCAAATCTCAAAATTTACCCGAGGGTCCACTGAGCCCTCCCAGAGCCACACAGAGCAGCACATTCTGGAGGTGGCCCACATCCATGGACAGTCTGGGAGCTGCAACTACATGTCAGCGATGGCTCCTTAAGGCAAATAAACTTCTAGCCCTGGTTGTTTTGGACGTTACTCTTACAGCCATCACTGGAAATCTGACCTCATATTTTTCTGTTTGCAAAATAGGCTTAGGGCCCCTTCCTAAAGAGAGCTGAGCATTCAGGCTCTGTTCCAATCAAACCTTAAGCATATGCTTAACTTCAGCATGCCTGTGCAGGGTCAGCTTGAGTATGTGATCCTGTAATAAGCAATTGCTAAAGTATAGTGGAGCTCTGGGAATAAGGGCTGCTGTATTGCTCCACTCCTACGCAGTCGGGGAACTGCAGTGCACTTTGGAGAACTAGAGCATGCAGAATTAACTTCATCTTAATTTAGTCCCCTGAGTACACCCATAAAGTTACTGCTTTGGTAATGCTGTCCTCTGAGGACATCATGACACGCCAACATAGTGACTATTTTCTCATCTGATGGTAGTGACAAACTGCTGTACTGCAAAGTATAAAAAATGTAGACCCTTCCTAGTTCTGGTAGCCACCATGCCATCAGAGGACAACATTTTATGTCTGTGTTGAGAAAAATGAAAGAAAATGTTTACGGTATGCTAGCCAGTAAAGCAAAAAGGAACTAAAGTGCCGACCAATCTACAACGATTTTCTTTACAGGTACTTACATTATAATTCTACTATCCCAAGATGAGCTTGTCAAGTTACCCTTCAAATGCAAGAGAAAAATCTGTCCTTGGCTGTGTTACTATAAACCCAGCCAGTCTAGTAAAGTGAGAGTTACTCTTCGATGTATTTGGCAAATCTGGGAGCAGAATTTACCACTCGGTGTAAATATTTCTGCATAGTTTGTTTAAAAAAAAAATCTTGCCTATTCCCCTTCCTGGCAGACTCTTAGAAAGTAGTAAATATGCAGATGGGCATAGTGATATATTTTGTATCAACATCTTTTAAATGTGTGCATATGCATTAGCTATATAAATACATTCCCCAGGAAGTCTGCCAGTGGATATACTACACTGTCTGCGTGTTACATTTGGGTTTGCTAGTGCAGTAGCATGGCAGCATCGGAAAGGATCCCTCCGGGCTTATTTGCTCTATGACAGCTCACACTTACCTGCATGGTTTCCCCTTTTCTATCTGTACGTACAAATGTTTTATATTTATATGCCATGTGTATGTATATAGCGTGTATATATACACACATAAATACAAATACAAGCATATGAACTGTATATATGCATAGTCCAGTGCTTTCATTATAAAGCTGTTATAAAGCCATAACAAGGTCTACAAACTTTCTATGTTCTGTACAGTAGCTTCTATGGGAATCAACTGCTTGATGACACTCTGCTGTCCCAGTATCACCTTACAACTAATGATGGGCGGCACATGAAGACCACAGCAGTATGCAAAACCATATGACATACCACGTCAAAGCGTACTTGATACTGAGCAACATAAGAGTAATTCCCCATTGACCCAGTTGCTGCATCTTCAGCTCTAGCCCTGTGCTTGTTCTGTGCCACCCCACGTACACAGCCTGTCCCACCCCATGCTGCCCAGTATCCCTGCTCCACCACTCCACTTGCAGCATCTGCCTCTGGTCCTGCCCCTCTCCCTGCTCTCCCCTCTCTCAAGAAAATCTGTTGCATACACAGAGCCCTTAAAGTGGCAGGAGTGGGTCTTGCCCAAGCTGTGGGGTCCTGCCCTGGGGCTGGAGAACAGCAGTCCTGGCCAGTGCCCAACACCACCCTGTGCTGCAGCATCCCTCCCCAGCCAGACCAGCTCCCCCTGACATTGAACTGGCTGGAGGTTGGACACTGGCAAACGACAAGACAGGAGGGGACATCTGTCTGCTCCCCTTGAGATCCCACCATCCCCTTATCTACCAGGTTTAACAATGTTGTGTTTCTTGCTGTTACTGCGCTCCTTTTCCGGTATTGGTATCATGAAGGAGTTGAAGGGTATTCCATCACTATTTACATTAGCACTGACAGACGGGGGCAATGGAGGAAGCGGCTGCAGTGCTGTGGGTGGGTATGTATGTGTATTTACATACGATATCATTAACCATGCAGGGAGGTCAGCACGGACACTGTTGCAATGGCACTATGAGAACCATGCTCTTCTACTTGATTGCGCAAGGAAAAGCCACAATAAATACTGTAGTGGGAACACAGCAAAAAGACAACCTTGCATTTAATTCTATACAAAATAAATTTGCTTTTGCAGTGATGATAAGCTAGAATGAGCATTATGGAATTCTGCTTCCTGCCACCCTCCCCACTTCTTTAGAGCTTCATTTAGATGAGCTACAGTATTAAAAGAGAAGCTGCAAAGATGCTAGCTGCAAAAATAAAGGATGAAATAGAAAGTCAAGCATCCACATTCCCCGCAACTAAAAATGAAGTTCTGAGGAAAGGGAGGAGGGAAAAGAAAAGGAACTTACCACACTGCGAGTGAACTTTTCTAGAGAAGTTCTACGACCTTGCTCATTCTCTGGCTTAACAGGGAAAAAAGTGGGGAGAAAAAAATACAGAAAAAAACCCTTCAGCTTAAATGCAGTTTTTCAAAACAGCAGCAAAATATAAGGAAGCAGCGAGGGGAAAAAGTTGTAAAAAAATGTAAAAAGCAGAAATCAATGTTTGCAACAGCAAACATAAGAAACTGAAACCCCTTAAAGAATGAGAGATTTCACTACTTTTACTCTTGGAGAATGTCACCTTTTCTCCTGAGTTTTTTGAATGGTTCAAACAGCATCTGTGCATTGCTGTGTCTTACAGCTATTGGTATTGATTTCTTGTTCATTGAATTTTCCTTCTGTGGCTGTTTGAGCTGGGACCTCTGATTCTGCTTAACATCTGCCAAACAGCTGAGCAGAGGCTCCCATCTACTTGCTTAGAGAGATGAAAAAAAAACACAATAACTTTTACAATATTAAAAAGCATGTGTGAGTGAACACAGGACTGGAAGAAAATCACCACTGAACTCATTGCCAGGGAACCTACACTCCTCTATCCAGAGGGCAGAAGAGCATTTCCAATAAGTTTGGCTACATCAAAACATAAGACAGCGTATGTAAGTCTGTGCAAGGCCATGGAAGGATACAGGCAGATTTGGGGCACTGATATTTCTGTATCTGGAGTACATGACTATTCATATGCAAGAAGATATTCAACTTCACTGCGAGAAGACAAGCGTGTGCTTCATGGCTTTATTAACGTATCCCTGAGAAGGTTGCTCAGTGCAGTGCTTCGTTCATTTGGCACAAGGGAGACCTAATTGTCACTAACAAGGAAGAACTAAATAATTTATTGCCATGTTTGCTGGAATATCTAAGAGAAAAAAAAATCATTATGGAGAAGAAATTCAATAATATGAAGGAAAGCTCACTGCACTCAGAAAGCTGTGGGCACTGCTGATTTACAGGAGAGAAACTTATTTTAATGTGGTGAGCCAGTGAAATGGAGGTGACAAGATGGAAGTAAAACTACAGCAAAGGGAATAAGGAGCTACATATAAGGGAAAAGCACAGTAATGATGGTGCATGACAGTGCACTGGAAATAAGCATTGCACTGGAGGTGCTCATCAGAGGTGCTAACCTGCAGTACTAGGTTAATGGTTGGACTTGATGATCTTAGAGGTCTTTTCCAACCAAGGCTGTTCTGTGATTCTATCATCTGCCACAGATTCAGTTGCAGTAACAATGCTCAGGATAAAGCATCAGTGCAAAAAGCAGATAGGGAAGATGCAAGGAACTCAAAAGTGCATCAGGTAAACTGGATGAGAACTTGTGTAGGTGAGTCTAGACAAGGACTTTTGATTCTTCTGCATGTTCCTCACAGCAACTTTCTGATGTCTACAAGATTAGTCTGAAGTGTCCCAGGCACAGATGGGGCTGATTTTCCCTGACGCATCACCAGAGACAAGACCAGAACACAAGGCCCTTTTATGGCAAGCAATATTCTTTGTCCAGAAGAAAGAGTCAAGCAACCTCCCCACCATTTGAGGAAGCCACACCATCAGCTCAAAAGTGGACTCAAAATGAAAGCTGGAGGCACGTCATTTTAGCCCACGCTAAGGATGGAGCCAAGGCCTCAGAGCATGTACCGAGCGACAACGCAGCCTTCCCGGCTGGCAGGGAGGCAGTAACTTCCCCAAGGAGTATTTAACATGCACTAACCTGCGGGTTAGTTGCCTCTCCCTGCATGTGAGAAGGGAAAGTGAAAAGTAATGTCAGCCTTACTCTTCTGCTGAGCGTGCAGTGCAAATGCTCAGAGTATCATAGATCCCCTCCATGAAGGAGCCTCAGAGGTGTCCCCACACCCCGAGGCAGCAGAGGTGACAGAGAGAAGCCGCAGTTGTGCTGCCTTGGCTGACTGTGTCACGACGAGCAGGACTGAGGACAGCAGTGCATAGCCGTACACTGGGCCTCCACACTGGGCTCCTGCAGGGGCAGCAGGACCCATCGACAGTCAGGGTAAAGGCACAATTCCACCCAGGAGAAGAAATACCTAGAGAAAAGACAGTGCTCTGGGAGGCTCCCCAGTGGAGCAAGGCACTTGGGAGTCTACAGCATCACATTGCTGAGGGCTGGAAAATCAGTGTCTGGCCCAACTGCATTTTAAAGTGGAGCTTTGGCATGCACTGGGGGCAAAGGTGAGTGAGCTGCTGAAAACCGGGCACACTGTGCCCCTGCGCTTGCTGTCAAAATTTAGTGTCTCTGTTTTTTTCTACCAGCAAGGTGACACAGCTTCCCACCCAGCAGGCAGGCAGGATGGTGGTCTCCAAAGATGATGAGCACCTTGTTGGGGTGCTGAGAGCTCATCTAGCACAGGGGGCCACACACAGGGCTGTTTCCCTACCATGGCTGAAGACATGTGGGGGAAACAGGCACAGAGAGCACTGAGGGTGTCCCACAAAAGTGCTTTGCAAGCACAGGCTGCTGCAATCCTGCACATTTGGCATGGGGACGGTAGGCTGGGACCAGCTGGATGCGTGGAAAGCTCATCCCTGTAGCATCCAGCTCTGAGTCAAAGCATGACATTTCCTAGTAAAATAAAAAGCAGCTGAGGCAGGCTGGCTGCAGAGTGATGAGCCGGCTTGAGCAGTTGGAATGGCAGCGGGTGTGGGTGCTGGCTGTACCGCTCTCTGGCTCTTCCTGCCTGCATCCCTCCAGCGTGGCGTGGAGGTTGCCTTGCACAGCAGAGGGAGGAAATTTAAAAATAACAAAAGAGACTGAGTCAGACCTTTCTCAGTCCTGCGATCAGATCTGGGGTCCTCTGACAAGACTGAGGACCCCGGAGCCTGTATGCACAAACACACACTGCCAGTGCAAAGAGCAAGGGCAGAGAAACACATGTGCATGTCAGGACAAGCAGTACCCCTAGGCACAAAAAAGGCCATCTTTGCTAGTAAATACACCAACAAACTCTACCAGCTAATGGCAAAGGACATGGGCTTCTGGATAAAATATGAAACAACCATCCCCACTGCAGATGAAAACCTCTCAGCCCAGGTAGTGCAGAAAAATAGATCTCACCACTTAAGAGCGAATTATTGACTGTCTCCTCCAAATTTTCCTTTTTCTCATGATTAATTATTCACCCAGCCATCCCAATTTTAAGTTCCTTTGTGTAGATTCTGCTGGCACAGAGCAGTGTAAGTAGAAAAAAAACTTATAAAAAACAGCTGACACTGATTATTAAAAGTAATTATGAGAAAATTGCTCAGCATCTTTACAACATACAAGCCAAGTCCTTCCATTAAATTAAACTGGTCAGTGTGTCCTGATGGGATCGAGATGGGAACTGAATCTGCAGTAGGAACCTTCCTAGACAACACAGCACAGTCGGGAAAGGGGGTCTGGATAAAAGCGATGCTTCAAAAGGTGTGTGATGAAAATGGAACCTGTCCCTCTTGGCATGAAGCTCCTAGCCACTGCCTTACTGACACTTTTTGCCAGGGATCTGAAAAGGGGTGGGGAAATACATCCAAAAGCTTGGTTTTCTGAACTGCAGATCTGCAAAAATATCTCCCTCCCTCCCTCTTTCCATTCCACGATTCATTTTGTTGGCTATTGAATCCTTATTTTGGCATGAGACTTTGGGGTTCGGGGTGGCGTTTTTTGAACTTTAACTTAGTGAAAACTATGTGTTCCAGAGGGAATGGTGTCAGATGAAAATAAAGGATAATCACTTCCCTGACCCTGGCTCAGGGAAAGGCCAGGAGCAGGTCCTGGGCTTCTCAGGCAGTCACGTACACCTGTTCAAAGCAAGAAAGCAAAAGGTATGTACAATGCTACCAACTGGCTGGAACAGTATTTTGCATCTGTTTTGTGTCCATTTGTGCAGGACCACAGAGAACTCACCCTTCTCTGAACCAGGTGGAGAGGAAAACAATGCTCTAAACCAAGCAAATACCAACCTGCTCTTCCCTCGGTGTGATGGGGCTCACTCCCGTGGCTTCACAGCCCGTCTGCACTGCAGCTGCAGCAGTCTTTCCAGGATGCTCCCCTGCCTGTGGGCAAGGCCAGACAGCAAGAAGCCACCTCGCTCCAGGCTGCCATCAACACAGGAGCCGAGACAGCTCTGCTGCGGCTTCAGCTGGCAGTCAAGTGCCTGCTAACTGAGAGATGCCCACCAATGTCATCGTTTCACCTTTATGTGAAGTAATGGAAGGTGCCTCAAAGTCTATTCTGTTCCTTTCTCTCCCTTCTCCTCAGAAATAACTAGCAGAGCATGTGTTTGGCTGCTTCTTCACAGTTAACACAGCTCCTCTGCACCTCCACCCCCTTCCAGGTGCACTAACTAATCTACACTGCTCTTTCCCCAGGGAATAAACCCCCGCTCTGCAGCCAAGTCGCCCAGTCCAAACTCCTCCTTGCCTCGAGCAAGGAGGTTTGTCACGGCACTCATTCTGACACAAGGCTTGCTGCCATCTAAGGACATCCAGCCACCACTTTGGCTACCGTGCAGAAGGGCTGGGGCGCAGTGTGGTGGTGGTTACCTGCTGTAAAGTAGCCTGCAGTGACGTGCATATCAGCAGAAATAGGAGCAGGTCGACACTTGATTCTGCACAGCATGAAGGGGGCATGTTGCACAGATGCTCAAATAAAACATGATGAGTCGGCTGGGGATCTCAGCACCATCCAGCCCTTCGCCGCTGGGCCAGCTGCTTTCAGTGGCCCTGTGATTTCTGTCTGCTGCAGGGGGATGGCTGGGCACGGGGGTACAGAGCTCGAATGGTGCCGGGTGTACAACTGTTCCTCCTGAGGACAGGGCTCTGCCCTTGTCCCTCCTCTCCTCCAGCCTGGCAGGGGAGGAGGACCTCTGTGCGAGGCAGGGAGCTACACCCAGCTTTCCCCCTCTGCAGCACGCTGCTTCCAATCACACCCTTGCTGGAGGCCAACCTCATGTTCCCCACTGAGCACCATGAATCTGCAGGATTGAGGCCAATAATACTGTGGTTATTTGTAATAATGACACTGGGAAGAACGGAGGGGAAAAAAAAATCTAAAATGGATTAACAAAGTATGTATGCCTGGTCTGTACACAGCCTATGTCCACTGTCTTGCATCAGTTGGTGGTGTGAACAATATGTTCCTTTTATCCTCCCTGGTGCCCCTCATAATTCTGTCATTGTATCTCAGTCCCAACCCATAACTTCTCCTCCCTCCCTCTCCTCCATTACTGCACTCCCAGGGCAAGGAGGGGAAGCTCCCACATCTGTGGTTATTGTATAGTGTGGGAAAAAAAGTAATTCTTCAAACTTAAAGTATCTTACAAATCTCAAACATGTCAAGTGTGTTTTGAGGCACTAATCAAGCCTTGCCACCTCTCCACTGAGCAGGTTGCTATTATTATTCCCATACGACAGGCAAAGTTGAACCTTCTTTTCCCCAAGGTCACACAAGAGAGTAATTGGGGGAACCAGGGGAAGCACATGGATTTTGTGGCTCCCAGCCCTGTATTTCAGCCACACAGCCAACTTTTTCCCTTCTCCTGCCCACTCAGCTTGCTACAAACCAGTGCTGGAGGGTAAAAGACCCCAAATGACATAAACTTACCCACAAGATATTCATGTGTGAATCTCAAACCACAGAGACATTCATTTGCTTTGTGCAAGCAATTCTTTTAGCCCAAGTCCATCATGCTGTGCTTCTGACAGAACTTATTTTCAGTAATAAAAGTAAGGCTATGTCATATCAGTGTGGTATATAGGCAATGTTAGGATAATGTCTTTGGGCAAGACATACTCATGCCCCAAAGACACATACTCATCAAGTCTCAAACTGCAGTAAATTTCTACTCTCATCAGTGAATCCAGGACTTTGTATGCAGGCTCTAAACTAAATCCTCCATCTATGCAGGCTCTGATATGCCACTGGGTTTCTCTTTTCCTTCCCTCTCCTTTCCAGCTACTTATAGGAATTTTAAAGGGATACCTTCTCAAAGCTGTACTAAAAGTACTAAAGATCTTACCATGTAGCTCAGTGAACAGAACCTTCATGTTCCTTCTGTCAGCACCTCTGTACCTACATTGCTTCAGAGATGTTCACTTGCCCAACACAATGCAATGTGATTGTGAAGAGCTTTCCAGATTCTGGAGTAACACCAGCTCCCCTCCCACCACCATGTGAAGCTGGTGAACATCCCATCTACACAGATCGACTCCTTTTTTGTGCCTCGCTGTGTTTATTCTTTCTAAAAGAAACTTGATTCTTACTTTCACGGCTGTGTTAACATGACATCAAAACCGGCTCCTCCAGCAATTTGCGGGGGGATGAGGATGTCATGCTGACACATCCAGAACTTGATGTGACAGCAAACAAGGACTGCAAAAAAACCACCCCACCTCTGGTTTGAATGGGATCAGCTGGGAGGAGAAAACTCTCCAGCTTTGAAGTACATGAACCCTCACGTGTTCAAGAGAGACTCTGAGGTGAGGGGGACACACCGTGAATTGACAGGGGTAGGAAGATGGCAAAGTTTTTTTATGCTTTATACCACCAGAAGACTTTGCCTTGCACATCCTTCTTTCCCCACAGCCTCTGTCTGGACTCTAATTCAGGTCTAAGCTCTTCAAATATAAGCAGCATTGGTTTATGCTGTCTCAGACAAGACATTTTCAAACTGCTGCCCTCCATTACCTCCCCCTAATCCACCTGCCAGTAGTCCCAGGCACAGGAAACAGAGGGGTTTGTCTCCTTTTGTCACCATATGCATGTTTTTAGGGCACACAATGACAATCAGGACAAAAATACCACTGGGATTTCATTGTATTGTGCCGATGCAATGTAATTTGGCAGCACACAGAGAATGCAGCAGAAAAACAGCAGGGAAGATGGTGATGGGAAACCACATACTCAGGCTGCAGGAGTCAGGAGTCAGTTTATGTATGGTCCTGGAAGCCAAATGTAAGTGGGACATATACACAGGTACATGCACACACATGCACACAGTCGGACACACAAACTTACGGGTGTAAGTCAGAAGGTGCAGGAAGCTTGTGAACACAGCCACAAATGCAAATATCAGGAGCTTACCTCCCAGCCCCCTCAGAAAGAAGGGACACTTGGACAGGGGCTGCTGTAATGCTACATAACCACTCCTTTGCCACCCTGAACTGGGGGGTCCTGGCAGAAACACGGTGCTGGCAGAGCACATGCAGACACCAAAAAGGCTAGAAAGAGCTCAAACCCAGTTCTCCTGTGAGTAAATGTGGCTGGAATTCTTGCATGGGTTGCAATTATTTCTCATCTCCGAGGAAAAGGAAATATCTCTGGGAAGCCAAAAGCAAAGGAAAGGGAGGAAAGGAGCATAGGAATCGCTGCAGGGAGGTCTACAGGTAAGGCATCCAAAGGGAAGATCACATGGTGAGGGTAGGGAGGTGAACACCAGAACGGGTGAAATTTGCACCAGTAATGAATAGATTGATGGGTTTTGCTTCTCATACCAGACACCATCTTTGTCAAGAGGAAGAGGCAATTTTAATTGCCTGCACTGAGTTTCGGAGACAGCTGTGCAAGATGAACACTTTTCCATATTAGTTTTACCTTGGCTCACCATGTTTTCCCCAAAACACACGTTGAGGCTGTACATACGGATGCCGTACCCTGTGCCCCCAGTGAAGAAAACAAAAGTGCTCATTCCTTTCTTAAATAAAGGAAAAAAAAAAAAAAAAAAAGGAAACAGTATTTTCATTTTCACACTAGCAGCAAGCAGCAGGCGAGAATCAAGAGGTGCTAAGAGATGCAAGCACGTCCTTTCCAACAGATACCTTCTTCTTCGCCAGCAATAAGTCCTGGTAAGCGTTCGAACGGAGGAAGCGCGCATAGCTGTCACTCTTCATCAGCTTGTAAATGTGCTCCTGTGGGACGGGAGGAAATGAGAGACAGAGGATTGTTATCAAACCTCATTTAGACATCACAGGGATTTAAAACACAGCAAATTAGAAGGAAGAGAGATTGATCAAAGTTCTAATTAAGTCTGCTATTATTGATTATCTGTGCTGTGGTAGTGTACAGGAGGTCCATCCTGGGGCAGGACCCTGCTGTGCCTGGGGCTGTATGAACACAAAACAAAGAGATGGCCCTCACCACAAAGTCTGGTACACATTATTCAGTAATCAGAGTTATTCTGCAAAGGCTGCAACTCTCTGAAGTCCCTAGATTATAAGAAGGTGTCTAGCCAGGCCAAAACTACTGGGATATCTCAAGAAGGAAGAAATAAACACCAAAAGTTGTCCCATAGATTAGGTTTCATTTTACCACTCATAGACACTTGAACTATCACCCAGCACTCCCCTCCTGTTCCCGGAAGGGAACTGATACTTGGATGTGTTTCATCTCCACTTAAGACACAAACCTAAAGCAAGCCCACCTGTTAACATCCTAAAAAAGCTTGTATCTCTGGTGACTACACAGGGAGGTTATACAACTAGCTCAGATGTGGATGGCTACATCACATGTATGCCAGATGAGTCCCTCCCATAAGGCTTTTTTTTTTTTCTCCTAACAAGTCAATCCGTTACTGGGTTGCTCTGAGAGCACTTGCTATGTGCATCTTCAAACTTACAAAGTGGTGTTTCATTGCAGCTGAACTTCATGCCTACCCTTTTCCAATTTCCTTGCTTAGTTTTACTTTCCTGCTGACAATCTCTTAACACAGTCAGCTCTTCTTCTCCTAATTATCCCTGGATTTGTAATAGATATTATCCCAAAAGCCAAGAAAGGCAAATCAAAATACTTTGACCAAATAAAGACTGAGAACATACTAAAGGAACTCGAGAAAAATGGGCACCGTGGACATTTCTCTTAGACTTTGCCCAAGGAAGCACTTTTATAGAGTTAATGAGCAATTTTATCTATACTGATTTATATATCGTGAAATACTCTCTCCTGCCCTAAAGCCACTGTACACGAAACTTAAGAGCCAAACCAGGCTGAAGTCACACAGCTTATTTCACAATGTTAACAAGCCAAGCAGAATTCCCTTATCTTCACCATCATGGGTAATTAGTGATGACCTGCCTATACACAGAAGAACTGCTTAATTCAGCTTTCTTGCACTATTCAGCATAGTCCTAAGAGGGGAATAACTGCCACTGGTTTTCCTACGACACAGCATAAACGTATCCTTTGAGCTACAACCCGGTGTGGAACAATTTTTACTGGTTAATTTCCATACTTGCTTTTAGACCTGACAAATCCTCATTTGTGCAGCACTATCTATCTGAAGAATAGCACAAGACTTTGCAACAGAAATGCTCGTATAAAGCCATTTAGCAACTGTCACCCTTCCTTGCTGCAGAAAAACAGAAGGGAGGGCACAGCTTCCTACTTCTCACCTACAAGCACTGCCGTGAGATTTCACATCCAGCTGTGTTCTATTTATTCAGGACAGAATGAGCCAAATATGCACTGAGACAAGAAGAGGGAAAATAATGCACGTCATGGATATGGTCATCAAAGGGTTTCTATTTCTCCAGTGTGAATAAGGATTTACAACATCAGCTCTCTCTCAAGTAATTCAACTAGCAGAAACTTGGGACTCAGTTGATTTAAACCCAACTATATTGCAACCAGTTCATCTGTACTGTTACCTCTTAAGGTCTCTCAAGAAGACTCCATGTCTTCCTAAAGAGTTCTTCATAATTACCCGGGGAAAAAACCCACACCTAATTGTACACCTGTCTTTTCCCTTCCTTCTCCAGGACCATGAGGAGACTGATGAGTAAGTGGGGCAGCCACCTTGTAGTCTATCAACAGTGAGGGGCCTGAGGGGTCTCCAGAGCCTCCCTTTTCTTAATGGTCCTCCCACCAGCACCCAGTACATGCAGGGTGCTGGTGGGAGGGGGTGCTGAGGTAAGGCAGGGAACGGCAGGAGTATTTCGATTAACATTTTGATAGACAGGTGATTAAATTTTTTTACTACCTTTTGACTTCAAATGGTTTATTTACATGTGGTCAGACAACTGGGTCTGCTCTAGAAGGCTATAATAATATTTTTGCAAAATAACATTCAGTTTTCATTGCCATGCAGACAGATCAAATGAGCTGTTTGCAGGCAAAGGAGAACACAGCAGAGCAGAGCCTGGCTGGCCACACAACCCACTGGCATGCCAGCAACAACTATCATTCTTGCTCATGTCAAGACGACTTCATGTATTTGACCTTAAAACAGTATAAACTCAATATCTAGCTGTGGGAAGGGGAAAAAGTGACTTTGATCCTGAGATGAAATAAACCACAAGCTGACTTCTTAACTGAAGCCATTCCCTGAAAAACAGGACTACTGCACACCCACAGCCCAACTGCCACCACCATTAGCTAATTAGTATGAAGCATTTTCTCTGCTTTTCACATCTTGGAATCACTAAACAGCAACACCGCTACCTTTCAGCTGTTCACCAAAGATATAACCAAACAGGGAATAACTATTCCTAGGCTTTGAATGCTAATGAAGAAAGAAGGCTGGGCATAGGGGAAGGGAGGCACATGCACAGCCTCAGAAGCAAACTATACTGCTTAACTGCAGGAATTCAAAGGGCTTGCTTTGAAGAATCTCTGGACTGGAGGCACGAATAATACACTGATCATTTATTTTACAGCACTGCATTTCTGAAAGCACCTACTGGAAGCCTGAGCCAGTTGCTCAGGTCAGCAAAGACTGCCTTCCAATTTGCAACAGTACAGGACAGCTTACATTGCTGCAGCCAAAATCCCCACTGAGACTGCACCACAAAGGCTCCTGCTCAAATTGTGGCTGCAGTGTGTGTTCAGCCCAGTTACACAACAAACCTTGCTGCAGGACAGGGAACACCAGGGGCTGGGACATTTGTTTTGATCTTTAGCCTACTCTGTTCTTCGCCACCAAGCTATTTTCTGCTGAAAATACGTTCTGAAATCTGCAGCTTGCTAGGGAGAATTTAAAGCTAACAGCAGCTCCTCGTTTCTTAAACACACTGAAAGTTACTGGAGGTCTAGCAAGTGAGCATATTCTGAGGAAGCCTGAGCAACAGGCCTATCAATAGAGGTGTCTGCATGAATTTAGGTGCTTTGTGCAACTTGCGTGAATTGGCTTGTCCCCTTATATCATAGATTTTTAATTCACTTTGGATAATTGCATCCTACTGGTCTCTCACTTCTTATTTTACTAAGCAGCTGCTTTATCACATGGTGGAGAGGGAGCATAACTTCACCAAAGACTGAAATCTCCAACTGCAGCCAGCATCTCTAGTGATGCACTTTATACACATGCACGCTCCCTGACATACCTGACACTGCTGGCAAGAAATTTGAGCCTTCCTGTCCTTATGCTGAGAGAACTCTGCATTTTGTAAAATTGTTTATTATAGGGTAATGAGCTCATTATTACTGGCTCCCTGAATACACAAAGCAAATCCACTACTTGTGTAATTTTTAACAACGCAGCAGCAGCTCTGGACATTAGAGTCTCCTGCGCTGCGAGCAGTCTGGCCAGAATTATCACTGCGACATTTCTTCGCAAGTGCCATGGGAAGCTCCTGTGCCATGGCTGCGAAACAGCAGGAGCAACATTTCATTTAGGCAGTGTAGCATCTTCTAGTCATTGCTGGGTACCACTTCTCAGGTAGGGCCCAGACTCCCAGCTCTAGACCTACCACAGCCATCCTTTAGGAAGACACATTGCAAAAACAAAAATACAAAACAATCTTCTAACAAAAATAGCCCAATTGATCTATTAAACCATTAAACAAGGTATCACCCTGTATATTAAAAACAAACAGAAAGCACTAAAAAAGTCTTCCGAGATTTGGCCAGGTGTTGAAAGGCATCCCACTGGTCTCCCCTGCAGCCTTGCCAGCTAACTCTGAGCACCAAGACACCATCTCAGGCCACTGCAGTGGCAGCTGTGAGTGGAGACAGGGACTGAGATGACACGTGTGAACAAGCCCTGGTGAGTTGGCTTTTTGAGCTGACCGGTCACTTAGTCCCTTACACAGTGTGCCATTGATGAGTGCTGGCTGTACTGATGCTCCCCTGCGAGGATGGATGCACATTTGGAAATGTCAGTCTAACATGGAGGGTGACATAATAAACTGCTTTTGTAATTACAGTGGATTTCATCTCCAGGAAGCAAACAATTCCCTTACAAGACTCCTGCAAGCAGAGTGGGTTTGCTGTCAAACATTCCCAGAACTGTTGTTCCCCAGATCCTGAACCAAAGCAACGGGGCCTGTGTACATCTCTTCTTGAGAAAAAAAGCAGACCCCTTTTTGTGTTTTGGGCACCTGAATCACATCTCCTCTGTGGTGGGAAGAACTACGCAGCGGGCCTGAGGGCTGTACAGCTCCACCGAGCATCTGCTCTGTACCTAGGCTTGTATCATGAGAGTTACACTTCAGACAGCATAACCATTCCACTTGCCATCGCCATTGAATGACATAAAGGAGAACGAACATTAAATTTTAAAGGGGGAAACGCTGTCACTTCTATGAATTAGAAAACAAAGGAACCAGCCAGGTAAGTCACAAAATAATCATTTTCTACACTTACATGAAACCAAGAGGAAATTCCGCCCCTGCTACAGCTGACAGCCTAAGTGCAGGGAAATAAACCTGATAAGATTCAGCATCTCTCGGCTGTTTTCCTTCCACAAGCTCTATCTTTGGAAGAAGATGAAGGACAAGCTTTGTAAATTTTCTTGACAAGAGGGGAAAGGGGGAGGAAAAAAAAAAAAAAAGTTTGCAATCCAGATGGGAACGTGGGAAGTGGCTGAGATAGCAGAAACTGTCTCAAAGCTGCACCTGCTTCAAATCAATGATGTGCTGAAATGCGATCTCAGGTCTCTCTCCCCCTTCGCAGTCACAGCGCAGTGACCCTGAGGAGGGCATGGGTGGCAGCTAAGCAGGACCTTGGGAACACCTTAGAAATACGTGGAGTAAAATCCTGAATGATAAAAAATTAATAACAACACCTGACTTGCACAAAGCACCTGGCAGACCTCAGGAATTGTGTTCTCTGTTAAGAACATTTCTTTTTACAAAAAATCTTGGTTCTTTCCTCTGAAATGTGTATATGAGACAAAAGCAGTGTTGTTGGTTAAACACAGCCATTTCTAAGCCAACCTGTACCTTACCCACTGTGACATTTTGTGACAGGCTTGAGACTTTTTGGGGGTTGTGAAGGCCAAGCACGACATTCTCATGACCTTTGAACACCAGCTAGACCCCAGAAAACCCTTAAATTTTAACTTGCTGATAGAAAGTTTTCCCTGTTGGTGCCAAAACACAGCCATAACTTTTAGATTATGAGGGGGAATAGGGGGAAATTGCAAATTCTTTGCTTGTTTCAAGCACAGGTTTCCCATTTAGCACAGTTTTAGCCTATGCCAGGGGATGTGCACTAAGGCTAGACAGCTGCTGAGATTCACTTGAACCCCAAGGGCCCACTTTGTCCTTTGTAAACTGGTCAGAAACCTCCTTGCTCTAGCTATTCCACTTGCATCTTTTGGATTGTTTTGGAGCACCCTTTCACCCTGTCACCAAGTCCTGGCATTAAACTAGTGAAAGCTGATGTGGAGACTCCTTTGCATTGCAAGCATGCAAACACCAGCAGCCGCCCCTCTGGCCAACCGCAAGGGAGATTTGCAGAATGTCACACAAATCCATTAGAAGAAAAGCCCACAAGCAACGTAAAGCAGTAGATTAAATAAATAAGAGCAAACCACAATGAATGTTAATGTTTGTTCTACCTGCACGCTGGGCACTGGGGAGGAATTTACTGCAGATTCGCACATGAGAGAGCAGCGCCTCAGTGAATATCTTGTGGCCTCTGCTGGAAGGATGATAAGGGATGTCAGCTGAAGACCTGCCTGGAGTTTGTTTTTGAAGATCTGTCTCCATAGCACAAAGAGGACGTTGGAAGGAGAAAGCAGGGAGATGCTTTTCTGAGCATACGGTGTGTGACTGCTGCACCTTCCAATTAGACTTGGCAGCAGCCTAATGCCATTCTGTTGGCACCTCTACTTTGCACGGACATCTGTGGCAGAGGGGGTGAGGTTTACCCCTGTGCCAGCACACACACGTACTGCAGTCAGCAAAACCTGCTATCCAGGGGCTGTTGGAGACGTATCCTATTCACTCTGTTGTGCACCCCCCAGCCCATCCTCAGGAATCCTGCCTGAACACCAAGACCCCCTACCATGCCACCACCAGGATCTTCCAAAAAGTCTATGCCAAAGAAAGGAAAGGAGCGCTACTTGTCTTTAGCAGTTACCTATGCCACTGAACACAACAGTTTTTAGGAGCAATTACAACCAGTTGCCATTCAGTCTAACTGATGGCGCTGAAATGCACTTTAGAGAAAGCAGGAAAAAATGCTTCATCGGCTCTGGAGGCTGAAGCAGTTGGTAGCAGACCCAGCTGAGATGAGGCAAGCAGTGAAGAAGCTGCAGAAGAAAAGACCTTCACACTTGGCCTGACTGAACCTGATGAGAAGACACCAGTGGGGGGAAGGAGGCAGGGAAACACAGGGGTTTTATTTCAATTCCCCTTAATGTCTTCAAATCCCCGCTAAGAACGCCTCTGGATCTGCTTATTCTGGTCCCTGCATTTAAGATTGTAACTCTTCTCAACACTGCTGTACTGTTGGGTTTGAGCTGTCTGCAAACATTACCCAGGGTGACTCCCCTTCCCAAAGTCCCACTGGTACCTGGCAGAACAGCCACCCATCAGGGCGAGGGGTAAACGGGTGCTCTGGCTGCTGTGGGAGTGCCAGGCTTTCCTGGATTTATAGCTTAGAAAATAAATGTTTCAGGTTGGTAAATGGCACGTAAGGGTCTTGGCCTGAGCGTGAATTGCTCTGGAAAATCTGAGCAATCTCTTTTTGGCCACTCTCAAGTTCTTCTAAGCGACACAATAATTTACACCCACAGTTTTAGGTGGTGCATTTTCTTCACACTCAACCAAGTTGTTTTTGTTACTAAGGTAAAAAAAAAGAAAGATGAATAATTATACCGTAATATAGACTAACCTCCCTGCTAAACTAAAAAGCATAAAACCTCTTTTCAGGCCACAAATGAAATTACACTGGGCTGAAGGCACAGGAACGCAAGAAAGAGCTTTAGCAGGAGGGATAACTGTAAGCAATGAGAGCTCATTTTGAGTAATACACAGAAATCCTTTGTTTAGCCCTGTAGATACATAGTTGGAAACACAATGTAAATCTTTTGCAGGAAAGTGCATTGATAAAAGTAACACATAAATTTAGCTTTGGCTCCTCTGTAAATTGATGAGACAACTGGTTTGCTTCATACCTTCAAACATACAAATGGGAAGGCAGAGCTGCCGGGGGGCCCGTGGCAGCCGCAGTGCGGAGGACTATGGAGGTGAAGGGCTGTCGAGCACTGCAGTTAAGGGGTCAGCCTGGTACTGCATGAGGATTTAGACCTAAATATAGCAAGGGCTATCCTGGGAGAAAAGAGTGGGCTGCCGGGACTCTAACGCCATATGAGCAGCTTTAGGTTTTGAGAACAATGATCATGGCTAAGAGGCTGATTCTCTCAATATGGGCCAAATCCTGGCTACTGGCAAAAAGCCCAAGTGAACAGGTTTTGCCTGGGAGGAGGGGACAAGCCTGTGTAGCATTTGGAAGACTGGCATCTCTTTTCCAAACAACACAGTATCTAGGAGTTGCAGCAAGGAAGATGGGTTTTTGCACTCCTATATATGCTGTGGTACAGCCGTGGGCTGAAACTACTCAACTTTTTGGCCAACACCCTGACACTTGCAGCACTGCCTGCAGCTTCCTCTTTCTGTTTTCTCTGGGGAAAATCCTGCCAAAAAGCTGAGTTGTGCCATGGAGAGGAACATGCAGAATCCCTCACACAGCAGAAATGAAATGCTGTTGTACTGGGGCAATCTGTGTCCCAGTGGAGATGGTGACAGGGCAGGATGCAGCCCCGCAGAAACAAGCAGCATACAGCTTCTGAGAAAAGGTGGCTATGCTGAGATAGGGACCACCAGCCCTCCTTGGATGCCTACTTAGAGAATATATGCTGGATACACAAACAGCCTTCCACATCTCATCAACATTTTGGCTGTAGGATATCTACTGCTAATCACCTTGGACTGCCATTAAGTGATTGACCTCAAGCTCCTGGAGTCCACGCTACAAACGCGTACCAAAACTTTGCATTTGTTTGCCGATGAACCCCATCCAGACAGCATATGACATTCATACCTGCTGTGGTCTCAGAAGGGGAGATATGAAATGTACTGGTGATAAATCTCCCCAGTGACGCTTTTTTTTTTTTTTTTTTTTTTTTAATTAGAAAGATGAACACTTTAAGAGATAACAAATCCTTAAAAAAAATAGACCGCAGTGTTCCTGCAGCATGTGGGTTTGGCAGGGGTGGAACTGAGTCATCCGCAAGAGCATTCACCCATGAGACGTGGAGTCCTGGCTTCTCAGGTAGAAAGCCATGCACTTGCAAGCACTTTCACTCCTTGCTTGGGAGAAATCAAGCAGTATCAGCTGCTTCCTGACTTCCACACAATGAGGAAATGCTCTTGCTCTGGGTTTGACATCCAGTTGTTTCTTGCATTCAAGCAGCACAGTGCACACTACTAGCACAAGAGTCTTAAAGTCCAAGTGCTGAACTCAATTTTTAAGCAAGCTAGAGACTTTCCCATGTAATCCATTTTAAAGTATTTTTTTGAGTTAGGAAATGTCCGGCACATGAGGCACTGCTATTGCTCACACACGTGGTTCTAGCTAGCTTGGCAGGATCGACACACTGAATAACAGGCAGACTATTGTCCTGTGGGAATATGCTGACTGTTCTTGTCACCCCATTCTCACGATCTTTCATTTGGAGAGATCTGCAGTCTTCTGTCACTGTATGTGCAAGGAGACAGCTCACTTGTGACTTTCCCTAACCCTTTTCCTGCCCATGTGTAACAGAGGGGCGTTAGCTTAGACAGTCCTTTGATTCCTGACACATTCAGAGACAGAAAGGCAACAGAAAGACAAAGGCTGGATGTTAGATGTTTTCCACATAACATGACTACCAGACCACAAATGAAAATGAAAGGCAAAGCATAAAACAAGTATTTTCTGATGTGTGGTACGTATGTACATTTTGAAAAAAAATTCCATGGAAAGTAATAACAGTGAATATCTGCTCCTATGTAGACCTCTGCTTCAAGTCTTTTGTTTCCTGCTCTGTGCAGCATATCAGGCACACCAGCATAAGCCTCCACCATCACTTTCCTCTTTTTGCTCCAGACACCTAATTGCTCTTCTGGGTGTATTTGTGGGGCTCTTGGTTTTAGATTATGTTTGGTTGTAGCTTGTTTTGCGAAATCCACAAGGGAAGGAGATTGCATTTTTGTTCGTGTGTGTAACAAACACACAGCAACAGTGAGGCTTTGTATGAAAGCTGTTTCTACAGTCACTGTAACCCACATACAGGAAAGGCAACCAGAGTGCAGTGTAAGGAAGGACTTTCTCCTCCAGTCCCACAGAATCAGAGCCAAAGGAGGAGAAGAGAATAAAGGCCAAGTCCTCGTGAAGTCCCTAACCTCCGCAGGAAGATCCAGACTGTCAAAAGCCTCCAGGATGCCTGGGCAACATCCACACATACCTATGGATGCAGTGCTGCAGTGCCTTCATTTCCTCATAGTGCAAGCACCAGGTCTCTGAGGAGCACTGGCTCAGGTGGACTTGAGCGCCCCCCCTTCAAGGCAGAGCAACCTGGGTCTGCTCCATGCCCCCTTCCTGACTGCCCACACTGCCAACCAGAGCTGCTGTGCTCTTACCTGGATTCTCCATCCTTAGTTACCATCCTTTACAAGCATGCATGTAACAGGGGTGACTAGGTCAAAATTTAAGAAAACAGGAATAGTGTTTCTTCACGGTCTTACACGAAAGGCGATACAGACACACAGGGAATGATTATTTTCAAGTTTTCCTTCCATGATGTGATTTTGCTCAAGACCTACAAAAGGAGTTCTGTATGCTCACTGAACATGCACCAGGCATACATTGCTCTATATGCTTGCTTTCACATCCTGTGCATGCTTGAAAAGACAAAGTCAGTCAAAGAAAGGTCACCCCTCATTTTCCCTTCTTGGTAGAAAACGACATTCCACTACCAAGAGATCTTTGCTCACACTTGGAGTTTGTTTTTGAAATCAACAGAATTCTGTTAAGTAAGTTCTGTCAATGCTCCCAGCTTCCTGACGGGACTGGTATGCAAACTGAGGACTGATCACTGATAAATCCTGCAAGGGTTCGTATCTCTGTCACAGTCCAGAACAAACAGAACCAACACCTGGGGCAGCTGAAAGCATGAACTCGGTCCAAAACTGGGCCAGGTACATTTCTGGTTTGAGCAGCCTGGAATTTGGCATTACTGTCTAAATCTGCTCTGGAATTAGCCAAGGATCTGCACAGCACAGTTACAATCCCTAACTGAGCCGGGATTAGAACTGAATTTCCCTGAATCATCTTCATGGAAACAATAGCCGATTAGTTCAGGTAAAGGAATGTCAAGCTAAAACTCTATTTTATTTCTTGATGAAGAAAAACAAACAAAGCAAACAGGAAAGTAATTCCAAAGACAACTAAGTGGCTTTCCTTACTTTAGTATACCTGACTCTGGAGCCCATCAGTAAATGCCCCTACAAGCAAACATTACTATCAGGAGAGACAACGCATTCCTGCGATACCAGCTCCCAATGCCAAAGGGACTGAGACAGGGATTAAAGACTTGCTGAAAGTAGAAGGACCTTTCAGGGGAGGCAAGGAGATGCTTGAAGTTGGGGTGGGGGGAGTAGAAACGTTTAAAAACTAACAATGTGTTGTACAGATAAGCCATAATTGTCATGCTCATAGCTCTGGTTGCCCATGTTAAAGATGAATTACTTTGGCTGTCAACAGCTTCATTAGCCAAAAGAGGCCATTTGGATGGACCCAAACCTATTTACTCTCCAGAGCCGGCTGTGCTTGCTTCATATTGCAGGGCACCACATTGGTTGTTCAGTGATGCTGATAACTCCTGTGGGAGCTTACATCCTGCTAAGTAGTTCACTATTTAATTGAACTGACCTTTCCTGACGGTGCCCCTTGTATTAAAAGCTGCTCTGCTCCCCAGTGAAAATAGTTTGATAATCATAATATTTTACTCAGTGGACAGTTGTTTAAGAGCAGAAAATAATCAGCTAAATTGGTAGGCTCTCCTCTGGAGGGGTCCAGCACTAAAATGACAATAGGTGCCGCAGATGAAGAAAGCTGGCAGAGCTGACAATTGGGACAGAGCTAGGAACAGGGGCTGTGCTGCTCGGGGATGGGGGATCCCAGCAAACTGGATGGTTGGGACGGCGCAAGCTGAGCCAGCACAGCATGCTCTGCTGGGACCTGAGGCGAGCTGGCACAGCCCAAGCGGGGCACAGGGTGGGCAAGGGCACACCCAGGAGATGGCAGCCAGAGATGGTGGCTCTGTGCAAGCAGAGTGGTGCAGGACTGCAGCAGCAGCGAGGGACACACAACAATGACAAATATCGTAAACTGAGATGGGGAAATGGCAAAACACTTGTTTCTGTAATACAGGAACCCATCTTAGAGAGAGCTCTGTCCAAAATAATACATGCACACTAAATTCAGGTTTGGATTAGGAGCCCTTTGAGGGCATTTAGAACTGAGCTTTTCAGTGTCACTTTTCTTAAATAGAGGAACCATTTGCCTTCAGAGCATGAGTGGCCTTGGGACAAAGAGGTCTTAAGTGAGAGACATATTTGTCAGGAGTCCCCTCTTCTCCCTGTTTTCTTCTAGGCCAGTTGTCTTACCAGATGGTCGTGCAGCATCTGGGAGAGCTCTCTGGGGCTGTGAGCCAAGGGAGCGCAAAGAAGCACATCCATGTAGACTGTTAAGCACCTGATAACAGGCGAAGCTTTGCTTTCAACTTAGGCTTCTAATGCATCCACTAGCCTGAAGTATACTGTGCTCTGCTACACCTTGCCCTTCCCAAGCACAGCAATGTGTTCATTCCCAGCACTTTTTATACAGAAATGGCATTTTGCAGGTCTCCCAGGTCAGCATAGGGGCTAGAGTGTCACATCACCTTTTTCTACTGCAGGAGCAGCAATTTCATTTTCTCAGTTCAGCCAACCCTTTTTTTTTTTTTTCCCCTCTTAGTGTTTCAGAGCTGCAGGCATTCAAAGAATGTGCTGTTCAGTAAACTAAATTTTTTCTTGTTCTTTATTCACAAGGACATTTCAGTTGTTTTCCTCTTTGTGCTAAAGCTACACAGGACAGCACAACACTCATATTTTCCCTCCCACAGTGGGGTGTTTTGACTGGTTGTGTCCGGTTGAGTCCGTAGGAATGTGGGATGTGTGGGAGCTCTCCTGGGCTTCTGGTGCCAGGGTGCTGAGATAAGGCAGCTGGGCTACAACCTGCTGCAGATTTGTGGACAACAGAGCCCCTGGGGTGGCAGGGCTGACCTGGGGGAGAAGCCAGGACAGTACCTGGGAGATTCAGAGCACACTGAGGGGACCTACATTGACTCCCGTGAAGTGGGTGTGCAAACCAAAACATCGCCTTCTCCAGGATGACCCAGTAAAAGCCAACATTGCTGCAGCTCTGCCAGGGCACTATGCCCTTCAGCAGCATCCTATTTCTCCCTGCTTTTGTTAGCCTTCTTAGTTATCTGGTCAAGCATTCAGAAACAGCTTGCTTGGCCTTTGGAGAGCTACCAGAAGCCCACTGCACAAGAAGGTAACTGGGTTTACCTTCCACATTGTCCTGTCCTCTCTTGATACAGATTCAGTCTCCAAGATGACCATAGCTGGGCCTGAAGGTCTACCTATGCCTCATAATTCTGCATTCGTGAACCAAAACAGATGAATTGAGAACATCTGTCAGCATAAAAATCCTGTGAAATAAAATTAACCCAAGGAGCTACAATTCCAGTCTAGCTGCAAGAGCTCCAGCTTGATTTCATCAACTCCCCTTTGAATGGCAATTACATTGTGAACTGATCAGTTCAAGCCTAAATCCTCCGTGTCGTCTTCTGATTAAATACTCATTGCCTAAACATCCATCTTATTCTTGGTACTTCTACATATCAATTTAATCAATTCCCCCATTATTCATCTATCTGCTTTAGCCTGCATTTTGCCATCATAATTTTTTCAGGTGATGCAAATTTGCAGAAGTTCTTGCTCACTATAACTGCAAAGCCAAAAAAAAAAAAAAATCTTAGCCAGAATGTCTTCATACTTCTGTGTTTCTCAGCTTTAAAAAGAACATTTAAGTTGCCTGACATTCACAGGGGATCACCTAGAAACTTTGCGCACATTCCTTCTATGCTGGCCCTAAGGAGCAAGATTGCATTCAGGAAGATACAGTATTTGATGCTGGTTTGAAAAATTCATTGCCTAACCTTGTATAAGCGGTCCACAACATGTCCCCTGAGATGGAAATATTTTGTTAGTGGAGTATTTTGAAGAACTGCCTTTGAACGTCAATTTAAAGAAAATACAAGAACAGGGATTCTTTTCATTTGCTGTTGGTTTTACTACACGCTTTTGATAAAAATGCTTACGAGGAGGATATCTTTTAATTGTGTCCCTGGTAATATTTACCAAAATAATTCCTTCTTCCTTTTTCTTTTTTAGCCTTTATAAGATGATATTTTCACTTCCTCAGAAGGTTATGCAGCTTTATCCTTGCTTGTAGCAGTTTTTCTCAAATTATCTGTTTTCCTAAAGGCATTTTCTGTGTACAGTTTATCTGTAAAATTTCCCTGATAAATCTGGGGCCCCTAGGAGGGAAGGATTAAGCTCACTGCATTGCCTATCATTATTCTAAAGTACTGTCTGGTGGACAAGTTTCTAGCTGTGTTGGAGGGAGCTGCTGCATTTAGGGTTTGGGGAGGGAGGGAGGCAGCAGATATAATTAGCTATAAATAAATAAATGATAAAAAAAAGTGTGTTAACCAGGATTTTTATATGATATCAGCCATTCTGTAAATACGCCAGGCTTTGGTGACAGGGAGTACAGAGAGCCAAACTGAACTTTATAGCACTCTTTCATCTTTGCTTTCTCCGAGACATGGCTCCAGCTTACTGCGCCTTGCAGACTTGTAAATTTTAGAACATTTGATCCCAGAGGAGCATTACCCTGTTACAACTGATAGATTCAAAGAAAATATCATTTACCCAGCTTGAATAGATATCCTCAAAGTCACTTCAAACTGTGCGTCTCCTTTTTCTTACAAGTGAACAACAACAATGTGATAGTGGAATATCACAGTAAAACTGAGAGTTTTATTAGCAGTAGTTCCATAAAATCAAAAACAAACCTGTGCATCTTCATATGTATATCTCCCTGGGTCTTTGACATTTTGGCTTGTCTTCTCATAGCTGTGGGAATCCAGGTTGATAGCACTTTGGGCACCAGGAGCTAGAAACTCTTGCCAGATTTCTTCCACTCTGGTGGTTACGTCCTGTAGAGGTTGTTTCTTGAGATCTTGGACAGCCAACCAAAACCTATACTAGGCAAAAATTAAAAGGGGAGAAAAGAGAAAAAGAGGGAAATCTAGGTAAGACTTTGTGGATAAGCCTGGGCAGAGTCCCAAAACACAGATGTAGAGCCTCACCCCACATCTAGCTATCTGAATTCACAGAAGACTCTCCATTTAGCATGATTTCAGGGGAAGGTGTGATATACTTTACACCAAACCCTTACACTGTGGGTAAGATCAGAATAGCGACTTTAAGAAGTGATACGTTCTTTTTCAAACTGCCTCTGCAGAAGTGTGACATTAGGTATACAAACAGGAAACCTCTGTGAGCTGGAGGAGGGGAGCGGGCTCTGCCTCCCACAGCCCCGCTGCAATCCGCTGGTCATTCCTGCCTGCAGGATCCGTTGCCCGGAGGGCATGCAAAAAGCAGAACAAACTTAATATTCATATAATTTCCAGGGTGAAGTTGCAGCAAAGGTGCTTAGAGAAATCTTTTCTTTTTTTTCACTTGTAAACTGACCAGCATTCAGATGGATGCCAGGGGAAGAGAGAAATCTTGTCATGGCCATACTCCAATTTTACAGGGATTTCTTGACTGGACCACATTTACGGACTAAAGTAAGTTCACAAACATTGAGAAGATAATTTCTTTGATGGCTAAGGGCATAAACCACATCTTGATCTGTGAAAACACAGGCCATGGAATATTTTTGCAAGAGTGACATACTCTAGAAAAAAAAAGGTATTTTATTGGTGGTGCTGGTTTTATTAAGTGTTGATAGAAACATGCTCTTTCAGCTGATTCATTCAGAAGACGTGTGGCCCTCAGTAGCCTTTTGTTTTGGTCAACTCTGCCGTAGCCTTTTGTTTTGGTCAACTCTGCCCTTCTAACGAGAAGCTATCCCCCAAGGCCTCTGCCCTGGGTACCCAGGTCCTGCACCCAGCTGAACGGGTTCAAGCTGGTGCTGTGTAGGGAGCCGCTCCTGCCCCGCACCACTCTTGCACACTTGCTCCATCTTGTGCGAGATCTCCCCTGTTGCTACTGTCCCCCTCTCTCACCCAAATAATGTGCTTAATCCAACTGTGAAGCCTGTGAGAGATAGTAGGAAGCTGCGTCACTGGGCTGGGACCCCATCAAGGCAGGACACGCTGCCTGACCCTACCAGTAGCTCAGAGAGTGACTGCCTGCCCTTTGCAGCGCTGCTCCAGCGTTTGCAGGACTGCTGCATGCATGGGGACTAATGCTGCAGCCCTGACTCACCCAAGCCACTTGATCATATTCCTTCATACAGTTTTCCCTGCTCCCTGGCAGGCTGTCAGTAAAACAGACTGGGGTATACTCAGACACTCCACCAGTACCTGTGGAGGAGTCCCATACTGGTGGTGCTCACATAGTGATGTTTGGGTTTATAAACCGAAATAGAGTATCTGGGGTTGGCGGAGTGTGCGTGGTGGGCCCTTTTCCATCTTCAAGACGTTAAAAGTGTGCCTGATGTCCTGCCTTATTATTTGAACCATAAGTGACACTCCCACTTATCACATGCACACAGAGAGTGAAGGGTGGTACTCACAGTGCAACAATCTGATGCCATATGTGGCTTTCTTCAAAAACATTTTATCACTCAGTTTCAGATGGGATGGGAACACGTGAACGCAGAAAGGTATAAAGAGAAAAGATACTAATCATTCCAGTGTAGCTGGGACACTTCAGACAAACACTTGGCTATGGAGAACATTTTCTGCTGCCTTATCTTCTGGCCCTGAAGCTGGGGAGGCGGGCTGGGAAAGCACGCTCGTGAGAGAACCAGGCACGCTGGGAAGTGACAGCTTGCCAGAACAGGAGCACCATCCATTTTAATAATCTGAAAACCAACCAACCAGACCAACCTGACTCTAACAAGAACAAGCTCTTTTTACTGCAAGCAGTTGCGAATTCTTGCCCAAGGCTGGACTGTCCTCTTCGAGGCAAAGGGGAGTTTTGTCTTGGTAAAAATTTCAAAGCTATTCACTATAGCTGGTATCTGAAAATCGAGGAACATCAAAGGGGTACTCAGCCCCGCAGCCTCCACTCCAAGGCAAATTCTCTGCCACAAGGAATCATCCTGAAGCCAGTGCATAAGCAGGGCTTCCTATGGGATTTATACAGTACTTACAAGAGAGAAGCAGGTATTTCTGCACAGGAAAAGAGCAGGCACACGATGGCTGCGTTGGAATTTGTGCTTAATTATAAAGTGCAAATGCACTCCCTGAGTCAGTCCCACAATTTCTGAAGTGCAAGCTCAGCCCCACGCTCAAAAGAAGCCAGCAGAAGACCCGCATTGCATCCCTCCTTTCTCTGGGAGGTAGACCTCCAGTGGACACCTCTTGCACAGGGCAGGGGAGGAGGGAGATGTCCTCGTGTGTCCTCTCCGCAGGTGCCCTACAAGCAGAGCAGGACTGGCACGGGGACTGTCTGTACCGAGAGAACAGCAGCATTGATCACAAGTTCTCTGCCCTTTATAAAACAGCATGTAAGATCTGGAGAAGGCTGATAATGCTGTGTCCTAAACTGTTGTCAGAGGCATAAACCATTCCAGCCTCATCCAGCTTGTAATTAAGCTGCTGTCACTCGCAGGAGATATCCCGTAATGGCGTTTTATCCTACACAGCCCCCTCAAGGCACAGAGAGCTCCCGGGCCTCAGCATGCCTCCTCTGCCTCCCCGCAGCGCACTGCGGAGGCGCTCATGTCACTGCGGGCTGCTGTTTGCAGATGCCCCTTGGGGAAAAGACTGCTGGGGGGAAGGACAGGGGGTTGCTTCTGAGGTATGCTGTAAAACAAAAATGAATCTAAAATCCTGATCAAGAGGCAAAATACGGATGACTTCAGAGACTGAGGAGCGACTGTCAACATAAGGACGGTATTGTATCCCCATCTTGGGGGAGGACATGAGGATGTGATACCCCTGGCTTGACAGTGGAATCACGGAGTGGCTGAGTTGGGAGTATGAGCACACTCCTCTCCTTGCCTCAGCGGCTCCATGTCCGCCTCTGGTGCACCTCCTGTCTCGCATCGCTCACCCATCGCCATCTTGTTCCCACTTCCTTTCACCACGAAAAGAAACATCATTTCAACATCACAGCTGGGAGGGGAGATGCACGAAGGTAACAGGTATAAATCAACATGCCGTTCAGACAGGAGAAGTGTTTATATTTTTGGGTTGCTTAACAACCAGACCCTCGGTGCGGCGAGCTTGGCGCGGCCGAGGCCGGCAGCGATCTGCCCTTTGCGGGGTGTGCTGGGGAGGGATGCTCGCTGCACAGCTGTGTGCTGAGGGCACGGTCCTCCACTAACGCAGCACTGCCAAGGACGAGGGCAAGCTTCCCACCGCTCAGCTGGCCTCCCCCTCACCGTCCTCCCTCCTCCCCCAAGCTGCGCACTCCAAGTCCCTCTTTCTGTTGCTTTTTATTTTTCCTCAGGCAGGAAATGTCTCCCTGTCGTTAGGCAGCACCCGGTCGTTCGCCAGCGAGCAAACAAGGTGCCAGTTGGCTCACGACTGACAGGCGATGGGATGCCGGCACCTCACCCCCGTCTCCAGGCGGAGCACCAGGGCCCTGCCAGCCCCCCGACGGCCGCTGCGGCAGCGCGGGGCTCCCGGCGCACGGCCCGGCTCAGCGCGGAGCTGCGGCGCCCCCTGCTGGCCCGGCGGGGCGGCAGCCGGCCGGGGTCACCCCCTCCCCGGGGTCGCCCCCTCCCCGGCACACCGTGGGACCAGGCACAGATGCACAATGCAGTGCCTGCCCTTTTGGTGGCTTTGGCAGCGGCTTGGGTGGGATTTGCTTCATGTACGCGCCCTCCTCAATGCCGGAACTGCTCCCTTCCTGATGCAAACTAATTAAAAAAATATATTAAAAATTTGGCAACAAGTTTCAGCCATTAGGAGTCGTATAAGATATACCTATAAAGCGTCATGTGTTCTCTAGGTCTATAAACAGGTGTGCAGCCTCCTTGCCCTTCAGGTAAAATTCCCCTGTCCCATATTCCCACTTAGTTGTTTCCAGCTGACACTGTTTGAAGTTCAGGGGAAAAAAAAAAAAAAATAAAAATCAATCTACCAGTTAGATGAACATCTCAGCAATCTCTAGATGTCCCAGGAGACCTCCAGGTCATAAAACATGTATAACAACTCTCTGTTGGGCTTTTTTTTTTTTTTTCCCTTTTTAATTGAAGCTTGGCATTTGTCTGCTATATTTTGGGTACTTAAAAAATCAACAGAGTCAAAACAAATTGTAGATGAAAGATAGGAACAGAGAGGAGAAAGAAAAGAGAGCAAGAAAAAGAGTTAAAACAAAAACAGAGAGAAAAATACTCAACTGGCTTTCCCACTCTCACATAAATAATGGACAGCCAGTAAATAAATAAGTTACAGGGCTCAGCCAAGCCCAGGAGACTGGTGGACATGATCCTGCAAGTTTATTAGAACACAGAAACACAGCTGGAAGGAGACCCAGGAGGTCACAGAGAGTCTAGTCTGCTGCTATCTCTGGCAGCACCTCACTCGAGACTCCCACCGGGACTAATTTTTCTCAGCCAGGAAGATATGGAAATACCCCACCACAATCAGCCCTGTGATTTGGGACTTGCCCCACTGGGTCTAAAAGCACAATTCAGTCCCCTCCCTATACCACGGAATTACATTCATTTCAAGGCATCCTCAAGTGCACACTTCATGAAATCTTTTCTCCCACTACCAGGAATTTCTAGATTTTCCAGCAGTTACTTTCTCAGACCTGCACTGAGGACAATGCAGGGACCTACAGGACTCCTGTCAATGTTAATGGAGATCCTGTTGACATTCCTGAGAGAGAACACATCCCTGCTGCAACAATTCCCAGACCTCTGGATAGTGACTGGGAGGACAATCCTGAAAAAGTAACTGCAAATGTAATTTTTCTAGCAAGGTGTTAGATGCTGTGCCCTCAGACAGTTCCTTACAGCTTCCCAGGGTTTGGGTGGGATGCATCTCACTTAACTGTGGATGTCTACCATGCAGACACTGTCATTTGAATCAGTCTCGACGGGCTTATAGATGGTAGAGACAGACAGGCACTTTACAGTGTAATTGAGGTGCTTTTAGTTTTGTTTCCACTTTAAAGCTGGAACAAATCCTTCCTGGGTGAGCACTGACTGCTCTTCAGTGTCTCTTCTCTCACTCTAAAGGGAGCCTGGATGATACAGAAGAAAGCACGTGCTTCCAAGCTGCCAACTTAGGCAAGACAGATCCCAACCCTGCTGCTGGGAGTAACTTACATTTTGCTTGCATGTTTAAGCACCCAGTGAGAATTTGGGAGCTTTCTCTGCCACAGAGCCACCTTTTCTGCTCTCTAGCACCACTACTAACAATCCATCCTGTTCCAGTTTTCTTCAGAAATATTTCTGCCTTTACATCCTGTTGTTATTTAAAGCTTTAAGCAGGCTTGCAAATACTGATCTAATATTAGATAATAATCATACAATCATTTTGATTGGAAAAGACCTTTAAGATCATCAAGTCCAACCACTAACCTAGCACTGCCAAGTCACCACTAAACCATGTTCCTCAGCACCACATCTACACATCTGTTAAATCCCTCCAGAGACGGGGACTCCACCACTGCCCTGGGCAGCCCGTGCCAGTGCTTGATAACCCTGTCAGTGAAGAAATTTTTCCTAATATCCAGTCTAAAATGATACCACATAAGCCAATACTGTGATAATGACACCAGAAGAATGATAGCAACATTCCCATATTAACTAATGATGATACCTGTGTCTTCCAAAAAGGATGTGGTATTTAACCTCTCTATCCCAGCCCACTGACTTGCAGCCTCCCTTTGCTACAAGCCGTCTCCAAACCAAATAGAACGCGCATCAGCAGGAGGAGCAGCTCTGACTGACTGAGGAAGGTACATGCTTGCCTTCTGCTAATGAAACTTTCTGCATTTGTTTGAGTCAGATGAACATGGGGGACACCCACTATTCATAAAACCTGCTAGATTTCATGAGTGCAACCCCAGATATATATTTCAGAAAACCCATTTGAGGAGTACTTCAATACAGTATAATAATTTTGCACTTCATCACTACAATTTAATTGCAAATGAGCACCACTGTAATAAGTGCAGTAAGCATATACAAGTTCAGTACCTGTTCGGCAATAAAATTTCAAGCTCATTTATGTAATTTAGTAACACTCTCTTGTTTATCTTACAAGTTAACTTTCAGATTTTAAAAATAACAAACATAGAAGTGCATTGATTTTTCACCGTTTTGCTGTCAGCATGTTTTCTGCGTTTCTCCTCGGACAGGCAAAACTGATAAGTACAATGTTCAGTTCCAACGTTGTTTGAAGCCACTTTTGGGGGGATTTCCCTTTCAGACTCACAAGCTAGCAGACTGCACTGAAGTGGCAATTGTTCACACGCTTTACCAGTGTATTTCATTTTCCACGTGAAAAAAATTAACAGAACACAAACTTAAAGGCTGTGCAATCAAGTTCTTAGCTGGTGTAAACTAAGAACAACATCAAACCCACTCACTACCAGCAAAGGTCAAAACCCGACTGACCGCACGCTCAGTTGACAGCAGATTTCCTCATCCCCGGAGCAGGCACGGTTCTGCCAGTGAAACTGTGAGCTCTCTGGCTGTCTCTGCCAACAGTCACTGGGCCTACTGGAGCAGGACTGCCCCAAAGAAAGCACGTGAACCGGTCCCTGTGCATGTCCATGTGCTGAGGTGGCACCGGAGCACCACAACAAAGCCTCTGCAGTGTAATTCAGACTCAGTAAAAAAAGTACTTTTTACTGGATACTGCCATATCTAGGGCAGCCAAATTTCATTACTGCTGGACCCTTCTATGTCTCCAGGACTAACCAGGGGAAGGAGCATGTGAGGACAGATACCTGTGAAGTGCCTCTGACCTGCTGTACCTGAGTTAAGAAGCAAGGTTAAGAAGCCTACACACAAGGGCACAGACTGGCACCCTGACACCAGCCCAAACCCACACCTTCAGCACAGGCCGGTGGCTGCTGCCTGCCCTGCTGCCAACCACAAGTCATCCGCCCTGCTGCTAACCACCACCTTCCTGCTTCTGCACAAAGGGATGCACGTGGCAGTAAGTTCGGATGTTTGTCACGTGCAGGCGAGAGTCTGAACTGTAACCCCAGCCACTGAATATCAACCTCTACCTGTTCCAGCTGGCACAAGCTCTCTCCCGTCTTCTCCAGCACCGAGCAATGATTCTTTTGTCTTCTTCACAACATGGAAAGCCAGGTACTCAGAATCCCCACACAGAGAGAGTGCTATTAAGGTGAGAGTCAAGCTCTCAAATAGTTAAGAGGGGCCAGAATTAAAAGTAGCCTTTGCAAACCTGATTTGGTGAGTGCCAGTACTGCAACAGTTTTTAGCCATGGGATCACCATACTATGTTTCCCTCACACAACCCCGTCACAAATACACACGTACATCCTAAATATTGTTAGGGGGCTTAACAGTAATATGCCATCCCATCACACTATTACAACTTTGCGAGTCTTTGCATATGATACTTGACAACGCTGGCTCTGCTAAACACTGTTCCTGAGATTACTTACACAGTTCTAGCATAGGCATCCATAGCAGTGCGATGGGCCAAATCCTGCCATTCTCAACTTTATTCAAATGGGTGTTTTCAGCAGTTCAGAAGAGACCAAGCATTGCACTTCACCTGTGCAAGAGAGCAGGACTGGTCCCCATTCATTTACTTCAAGTCAAAAAACGTTTCACCTGAGGTTTTCTGAGCTGAATTCTGATTCCAGGAAACGAAGGAACTGGTCTCGTCCTACTGGGTCCTTCAGCACCTCATCCATGGAGAAACCCCATCTTTTCACGCGCTGCTGACTAGGTTCTTTGCTGTTTGGAAAGAGAAGGGAAAAAACAGATGGAATGTGCATTTCTGCCTGCTGTCTGAGCAGCTGCTGCTGTTTCTGCTAGGCAGCAAAGGGAGGAAGATTATCAGATGAGGAAATGGTGCTTTTTTCTCAAGATTTGCAGAAATACAAGTTAGTAAATAACATAAAAAGAAGCTATGAAAACCAGGGTCATCTTTAAAGTATCGTACTATCTGTACTATGTACACAGCAAAATTTGAGAGTGAATGATACGATTTTTCAGAGTAATTTCTGGTAGGTGTCATGTAAAGAACAGCATATGAACTTGAATGATTATTCATTATGCAATTCTTATATATCTCCTCAAATGTACCTTGGGATTTCTTATATGTCAAGGCAGAAATTTGCCAGCAGTGTTCCCTGGGCTGATGGTGAGCTCCAGAGCATCTCCCACACAGTGCTGGCTGGTCACTTGGAACTGGCTTCAGATTTTCAGTTCCACATTTGCATTAAAAAAGCAGTTTCACTAAGAAGCAGTGCAGACAAGATTTCTGAAAATGGTTATTGGCTTGTGGTCTTTTATTTTTCAGTGCCTCTGATTTTTGTCTAAATCTTGGAAGACTAAAAAGAACCTCCCTCCTACCCTCCATGATAATCAGACTCTTATTTTGTGTCTCAGCTGGGACACTGAGATGCAGAGGCAGACAAAATCACTAATAACCTTTCTCCTAAATTATTTCTTAATACAACCTCACTTACACAAGCTGTTGTTTGAATTGCCAGACGTTGCAGAGATGCCTATGAGGAGAGGCAGTACCTGGGAATCACAAAGAGGATCCTACGAGACAGTCCGCATCAGAGCATAATTTGGGCTCACAAAGTGTTTGAAAGCTTCTGGTGTGATGGCGTCATACTATGAGACAACCACTAAAATACGGCTCAGCTGCTCACATTTGTGACAGTGGAGCCATTGTTAACAGTACATCTCTATTAAACTACATGTCTCATCATGTCCACAGTGATTCCTAATCCTGGAGCCTTAGGGGACAGTGGCGATCTGTGCTGAAGACAAATAAGCCAAAGGGGTAAATAAAATGCCCGCTCTGATTTCCTCTTGGTGTAAAGACTAAGCAAAATTGATGGGCATGTCCTCACTCGAAGTGCAGAGCACTCGGGATGGCTCCTCCTGCACTCATCCAGGAGCCAGCAGCGCTGTGGACAAGGGCAGAGATGCCAGCCTACCTGTTAAGTGAGCCAGCCCGGACATGGGAACATGAAAGCCATGTTTGTGCAGAGCTCTGCATGAGCTAAGCTCAGGGCATTTTCTGCTGAATCCAGAGATCTGGAACTGTTTTTGCTGCTTAACAGTGTTCTAGCACAAATGAAAGGCCAAAGTGCTGTCTAAAACTGAAGGCTTTCCGTGGCGTTTCACGAGTCCTGAGTGCCATGAAGGATGAACTGCAGTGGCACAGGGCTGTCCATACTCAGTAGCTGGCCTTACCATTAGAAGTGGGAGGCTCTTTGTTTTCCTGAGCAAGGGCTCTGCTCTCCTAACTGAGGAAATAGCTTTGCAGGCAACACAAGGGCTACTGCAGCTCTCGGGGATCATTTAATTATTCATGCAAGTTGCAACTAGATGCAGATGCAGTGAGTTCTCTTACAATAGAGAATAAAATAGAAATACAGAACTGTTTGTTCTTCCACCTCCCAACAATACATCTGTCTCTCTTCTCATCAGCAGAAGAATCACCTTCCTTAACTCTAAAAACATAGCAGAAGCCAAGCATTTATTTTAAAGTCCTATAAAGGCTGTGACATCAGGTTAATTGTTTTCTTCAGGGACACAGACATCTTTTCTGGTATTTGCAGCTACCTCAACAGATGCAGCAATAATGGATGCCTGGATTACCTTGTGGGAGGGAGTTCCTCCAGAGAAGGATTTTGCAGGGGCTGTATCTGGTTCTAGCCCTGCTAGGGAGGATGGAGAAAACGAGAGAAACTGACTAAAAAAGAAAATCCAAAATATTAAAATTATGTGAAGAGGGGCAGAGATTAGGGAACTAACAGATTCTGTAACTACCAGAGAAGCAGATGAAAACATCTTTCACATCCCAGACCACATGTTTTTTAAACAGGGAAATAACTTGTCCTTTTCTTGCAACACTGCTTCACTATGAACTGGCTTTCTTCAGCTGGTAGCACCTTAAGCTTTACATTATTATTCAAGAACAGACAGGATTAGATTTGGCATTCTCTTTTCAAAGATTTGCTAAAGTGAAGTGAGTTCAGATTTGGTGGTGAAGAGCAGCAGCTAAACACACTCAGAGAAGCTGCTGAGCACCCACAATAGTTGGCCACAGGATGCGAGCGAGTAGCGAAGGTGTTATGTTGCACTGTGATTCCATTCAAACCTGCTGTGATACGTGCTAGGCATAGAGGCAGGCAGGATGGTCCCAGCCCCACTACAAAGGCTGTGGACAGCCTGTGATGGCAAGAGATGTAGACACTGGCCAGACTTCTCTTGTAGCTGCATCACAAGGGCAAAAGACGATCCAAATTGCAGTGCTGTGCTTGGTTTTTTTGAGAAACTCTCTGAGGTGCCAGGCATTGGACATCCTACAGTCATTCCTCCTTTTCATCTATCTAAAAGCTGAGGCCCAAACTCACTTTGTCAATCTACTATAATTCTGACCTGCCAAGTCTCACACATTATGTGTGAGCTACACTCCTCTGGCTCCTGCGCCAAATCCACCTCCACACAGCGCGAATGGCCACTGTGCTATAACCCATAATATTCTGCCAGCAGCATCTTTCATGGGAGCCCAGGACAGGAGCAAGATTAGAGCACTGCAGCAGGGGGAGGACCAGAGAACAGGCTCTCCAGGGTCAAAGGGGATGTGCATCTCTCTTAGCAGTATCCTGTATCTGTGGACCCTTAGACCAGAGTCTGTGCAGATCCTTGACAGGCAGGAGAACATCCATTACTGGACTTGCAGAGTACCACACATCAAGTCATATGGAAGTGGAAGGGCTGAGTAATTCACAGAAGAAGTGATAAAGCATAAGCTCCTGTTTAAACTTTAGCTATGTACCTGTATCTTGTAAAGTTACAAACACCCAGCTTCCTATCCAAACAGGGCCGTGGTAAGAGCATACAAACAAAGTGTCATTACTTAAAACTACCAATTCTTACCTCATTTCAATGTCCCACAATGCTGCATCATCACTTATCCAAGGATTGGAAGGCTCAGCAGGAGTTATAAAGGGGTCATATTCCACATACTGCTCTGTGTAGGCTATTAAACTGACAGATGTAAAAAAGAAAAAGAAAAAAGAAGAAAAAAAAATAATCAAGGTCTGATTCTCATGTCAGAGAGGGACAGCTTTTCTTTCTGGTTTTGGTTTTTTTGTTTGGTTTTTTTTTGTGTGTGTGTGCTGCTTTTTATTTTTGTAGGGATTAGTCAGTTTCTCAGCAACCACAGGAGCCCCTTTTCCCAAGGATGGTGCATGTGAGGATTCCTCTGCAAACACCCACCAGTTCACTGCAGTATTTTCCTCAAGCTTGTCTCTGTTGAGATGCCCACAAAACGCCCATTGAGGCAACAACTGGATTGCTATGGTAGGACTTCCCCCAGAGAACCATGGGATGACTATGAAGTGCATGTCCTCCTGTTCACACTGCTGTTCCCTTTTGCCCTTTTGGGTTTTTTGCAGACTTCTGCACCCATTTCACTTTATGCATTACGAGTAACTCGTCTAAATAGAGTCACATGCTGCAGCTAAGAATATACTTAAATCTTTGGAGGATCACAGTCCTGAGCATCAAAGCTTCAGGCCATAGACCATTTTGTTGTTATGCTGGTGCACCATTTAGTCTAATGGCACTATTGTAAAATAATTCAACAGTAGTTTATAATAATTAACTTAGAATGTAGTAAATTATACGCATGTTGGAAAAACACCTGGCCTTTATACCAGCTTGTTTTATGACGAGTCAGATAAGACATATAGCCTCTAATCCTCACTAGCATGAGATTCCTGGGAAAAGGACTGTGCCTGCTTGCATAAACAATTCAGGAATTCCACCGGGCTTGTGGCTAGGGGAGCATTTTTACAAAAGAAAGACAGCATATATGAAATAAATCACAAGAAATTTGTCCTAGTCTATATTGGAAATACTCTAAGGTACTTTTTAATTTTTTTGCCTAGGTCTGCCAAGTAATTAACTAAGTAAATTGAGTCTTATCATACTGAACAACTAATCTACTTGCACTGTGATTGTCCATGCTAAACTTTATCTCTGGTCTTCTGCATCTCAAAAAGGCAGGAGAATGAAAAGACCCTGTGAAACAAAGGGTCACAAAAGGCAGAAAGTTTCGCTGACCTGCTCTACAGTAATTATTTCTTTTTGTTTGTCCTAGCTCTTATCATGAGGCATTAAAATCACACACTTTTGTAACCACAGCAGGTTCCCATTGCCCCTCAGGGCACTCAGGGCTGTCTCATCTCATTTCATTAATTACATTTCATGACTGCTGTGGGTCAAGGGTTGGAGGAGGGAGCAGCGTCCAATTTCAGAGAGCGGCAGCAATCCCCGAGACATCAATGAGAGAGAGGGTTGGTTTAAAAAAAAACCAACAGAAAGGATCAATCAGGAGATATCTGCTGTGAAACTTGAATTGCTCCTAATAAAATAATAAGAAGTCATCAGAGGTGCTAGTACAAGTACTAGCAAAACTAAAAGGGGAAAAAGCTCAATTAAATGAAACAAGGGGGAATTGCTAAGTACATTTTGCTTATTCAGGATAATGACAGCAGCAGAATCTTTGCCTCACTGTCTAAAAGAGGCTACAGGTGAGGACTCCTAAGGGGAAGCATTTCTGTCAAAATGCTTTTGGACTTTTGGCCTTTCAGGTGGTGCACAGTAGTTCTGGTAGAAGAGGTAGTGGGAACAGTTCACTGAAGGGTGCAGAGCTTGCCTTGAGAACCCCGCTGTCTCACAGTCAGGGGGCCCTGCTAAGCCTTCACAGTAACTGAGGAGCTGAGAGAATAGCACAGATTCTCATCTAGGGAGCTGAAACTGCTTCTGGTAGGAAGATGCTTTGGTCTTCCTCAGCCATTTCTGTGATGCCACATGTACTGGGATTGTACTAACACTGCATGGTGCAGTCAGGGAAAACAGTAGGTACAATATATTGATAATTTTGCTCAGCAGTTCTCAAATCTCATTGCCAAATCCTAAACCTGACAGTGTGCAGGTCTCAAGTGGGGAGAAAGGATGTGGAAGAAAGGAGAAGAAAACTGTTTCCAAGGGGCCTGGATCAGCTGAGGGATGCTTGCTCCCACAGTTTGTGCAGATCTACTCCTGGAAGGAGAACAGGGATGAGGGGGAAGAAAATCTTCAGTAGTGGGCATTTATTTCATGGGAGCTGGGGATAACCTTTTGAGAGTCTTTCCATTCCTCTTCTGCTGGACAAGGGCTATCCCATAGAATAGCATGCCTTAATGGAAAATTTATGTGATTGGTCTATAACTATTAAAATAATTTCTATCTTATTCCTATACTGGATTAGACAGCAGCCTGTTTAGACACTGCCCCCTGCCTTATTTGCTCCTTGTTACTTCCCTCATCCTGCCTGAAAGTGTCTTTGTGCTGTACTGATAAAATGGCAGGTGGTGCTACTGTCAGGCTTGACTTTGAAGGGAGTGCGCCAAGAAGTCATCTCCTGCACCCCTATCTGCCACATGGTCACTTAAACTAGTCCTGAAAGTGGGCCCCAGCCTGAAAAGTGACTTGCTAATAACAGAAAAAATAAGGCCCAAAGCCCTTTCAAATCAGGAAAATTTTCTGTCCATTTTTACTGAAAACTAATAGGGTGTGGGGTTTTTTTGGCATTGACAATATTACATTTATAATGCCAGTATCTCCTTATGAACTTGAACAACAGGTGTGCTATGTGGACAGGATTCAATGTTCACAAGTGAATGAGTTTTACGAAGTCCATCTTATTGAATAAATACCTACCTAGAAAAAAAATTAAGCAAAACAGATCTGCTCATTTGTAAATTACCAGCCTGGAAATTATTACTGTCTCAGTATATTAAGGTCATTGTAAGCAAATTCCGTACAAAATTACATTTTTTGGTAAAGCACAAATGTATCATATTAATAAAAAAGAACCAGAAAGCCCAAAATGTAAATATGAATGTGCTAACTTCAATTGTACAATATAGTGTATGCAGGATTTCAGGGAGCCTCTGAATATTTTTTATTTAATTGGATAAATTTTCATCTTAATTGTTAAACTTTATGAGCCAATAGGAACTTACTTTGGGGCTCTCGGCATTTAATTTGCCTTGTTTAGCACACACATGCTAATTAGAGGTGCAGGCACTGCAAAACACATTTCATAGGGTAATCTCTTTCTAATTTGTTTAAATAAAAATTCCTCTATTATTTCTCTACAAGGCACCAGCCCTTATCCTGTCCCTCATGTTCAACACAGTTTTGCTCTAAAAGCGATGTCACTGAAGAGCATGCTGATCCCTACATTTGTCTCAGCAACTTCCCTGCAAATATGCATAACTCACAAGTATCTAAGTAAAGGAACTGTCATTCTCAATTAAATTTGAGCTGGTTCTCTGTTTTTTCATACTTTCTTGCCAGAACTAAATATCCTGCAAGTCAAATTGTGCCTTGATTTGCCTTTATGAGAAATCCACCTCTTAAAACACTATCTTGAGTAGTCTGGGTACAACCCCACAAATTCCTATATGGTTTCATATATGTAATTGGGAGCAGAACTGGCCCTACAACCCCAGTATGAACATGGACATGAACGTCACGTGCAACAAGATGCAAACGCAGCTCCTTCCCCAGAGCTGTGCCAGACTAACAAGAGATAAGTGCTGAGAGTTCACCAACAAAAGAAAAAAGGGTATTTTCAAATTGAAACAGGAATGGCTTTTCTGTAAATAAACTCTAGGGTCATGAAGGGGTGGGAAACAAAAGTACTGCAAGAGTTCTTTCTTTTGTGAATGATATTTCTTTTGCTTTTACAGTGTGACAGCGTCCTCATTTTTCACCTACTTTTTCTCAGTGGCAGAAGAGCAAGTGCAGAAGTGCCAGTGGTCAGCAGACAGGAAGCACCGCCAGTCAAGGAGGGGGAAGGACTGATGCACAGAAAGGGGACCAGCCTTTCTGCGTTCCTTCCCAATCTCTGTTTCTGCAAATGCCAAACTGGAGACCGGGAAAGAACGGGAAATCATGAAAACAGGGACACTCACCTTTCTGCTACTTTGGACATCTTTAAACAATGTCTCTCTATCTGCACGTTCAGAAAAGTTATCTGAGGAGAGAGATTACAAGGACATTAACAATCCAGGAGCTCTACAGCATCCACCGATCATATCCCAACACACTATTGATTTCTCTTTCCAAACAGCTTGAAAGTAACTCAGAAGGAAATGGGACCCCTCCCTAGGTATTAAAAGAAGCTTATTAACTGCTTCCAACAGGAGTCTCCATTTCCTATGGCAAAGCCCCAGGTGAAACTTCAGAAGACATAATTGGACGTAGGAAAGCACATATTTGGGGCCGAGGTTCCTAGACTACTCAGGGTGCAATATGATCCTCTTTTTACACCACAATCCTCTCTTCCATTTCTCTAACTGACTGGCATCATAAGACCAGTAACAGTTTTACAGCACATTTGCACTCTGCTATGAACTAATTCTTCACAGTATTCTGCTGCCTAATTCTACCTGTGACGGAGAAAGCTCAAGAAATTTAGTGTCAGAAGACCACCCTAAAACTGGCTGATGCTTCAAGCTGCCTTTACTAAAATGCTGCCCTAATGACTCCTGCCTGTACTTCAGTGAATGCTGCTTGTTGCAGGACAGTGATTTCGAGGGAGAGGTCCCTGTGCTGGGGTAAAGATGTGCAAGTTGGCTGGCCATTCCTTGGAGTGTTTGTGCAAATAACTTTTTTCCAGTTCCTTAAAAGCTCTGACTAGATACAATATACTAGATTCAAAGGTCTGTATTGCCTATAATACGTATCATCATACAGCTGCACTGCTCAATGAATATATATATATATCTATCTATCTTTAAATACGTACTACTTTACATAAAGTATGTGAGGATCAAGGACAGGTAGCATACAATTGGTTTTGCTGATATCTCTGTAACCTTAAATGCTTCTCTTTTTTTTTCCCCAGATAAAGGTCTCAGAGGAGTTGCCATATAGCCATCTACTCACTTGTTTCCGGAAATCCTCTTTTGTAGTTTTGCGTACAGGTTGGGAGGGTACGTGTACAGGACTTTGGGGCTGAGACTCCTCTGTAACCCCATATACTGACTGTGAGGAACCAACCAACAAACAGGAGAGGTTACGGCATTTTTCTGCTTTGCAATGAGGAAAAGCACAGTATGCAAAGCAGTAAGATAGCAAGCCAGCAATTTCCTAATGTTAATACCAACACAGGTCAATAATCATTCAGCGTGGAGCAAAATTTACAGATCAGACCATGCTTGCAGATGCACTTGGAAGGTTTGCAGGTACATTAAGAAAAGGGTATATTTTAAATGTTAAAATGCAGCTGACAATTTTTAGGAGCTCTGAAGGCTGTGTGTGTCAGTGCTTGCAGGATGAACACTGGGAGTGGTCACAGTGGTGAACCAAGCAGAGAAAGAAAAGACTAGAACCTAATCTTATGCCATTTTCTTTCATTTGGTTTAATTTCTTGTTCTAAAACTACACATTAAAGAAAGAGCTTAACCAGGTGTCAATGGGTCAAGTTCATGTGAACCTCTCTAAACAAAAACCTGCAGATTGACTTGTAGCCATTCATTCTCAGGACAGAAAACTGCACTGAAAGTAACAACAGTTACCCTTTCATTTTGTGCTTTTGCTTTTTATTTAACATTCATAAGAGACACGTGAATAGCTCTGCTACAATTTAACTACCAATGGAAGTTCAGGAGTCTGGTGTCCGCTCCAAAACAGGTAACAAGTGATAGAACAAGAGGAAATGGTCTCAAGTTGTATCAGGGGAGGTTTAGATTGGATATTAGGAAAAATTTCTTCACTGAAAGCATTATCAAGCACTGGAACAGGCTGCCCAGGGAAGTGGTTGAGTCACCATTCCTGGAGGTATTTAAAAGACACATAGCCATTGTGTTTAAGGACATGTTTTAGTGGTGGACTTGGCAGTGCTGGGTTTACAGTTGGACTCGATCTCGAGGGTCTTTTCCAACCTAAATGATTCTATGATTCTATATCCACAGAAGAGCTAAAACTTACTAGAAGTAAAGACACCTAAGTTGCTAATAATCCAGCCCTTTAAATTATTAAGGTGGATAAACAGCTCTAAAAAATCCATGCCCAAATAATTTCTGAAAATGGGACCTAGGCACTTTTGCCAATTGCTTTTAATTTGATGGCAGTGCAGAGACAGCAGATATCTGGGACACAGAGCTCCTTAATGCCCTTCTCAGCTCTGTCCATTACCCAGTCTGTACTGCTCAGCTGGTGAAACAGGAATAGTAAATTCACCAATTAAAACTAAACAGCAGTGATATTTTCAAAATGCCTTTTTTTTTTATTCCTGTTGGGTTAAGTCTGATAATATAGTAGGTGTCAAGCATGATTTGCATTAAAACCAAAAAAACTCCACAAAACCAAAACTCCACAAAATCAAAAACAAACCCCAGTAACTCAAACTGACCTTTTTCACCTTCTGTGGGTTTTTCATACGACGACACTTTCTAATGTCCATTTCTGTGGTGTTCACACAGCCTGGCTGGAAAGGGATGGTAATCATATTACTCTTCTGTTTACGATCCACATGCTATCTTACCTTTCTAAAATATAAAATTAGGTCTTGTCCAAAATTCTTTCCTGAAGTTTGTGTCCTATAAATTACCCTTGCTAAACAAGAGACTGCATATACCCAAAGTTGGCATCTCAGCATCCAATCCATTTACTCATAACAAGAGAAAACAGCCTCATGTTGTGCCAGGGGAGCTTTAGATTGGATATTAGGAAAAACTTCTTCACCGAAAGGGTTATCAGGCACTGGCACAGGCTGCCCAGGGCAGTGGTGGAGTTCCTGTCCCTGGAGGTATTGAAAAGACATGTAGATGTGGTGCTGAGGGACATGCTTTAGTGGTGACTTGGCAGTGCTGGGTTGATGGTTGGACGATCTTACAGGTCTTTTCCAACCAAAACGATTCTATGATTCTATGACTTTGGCACCAAAAGGAAATATCTCAGCTAATACAGGGGAGCTTTTTCTAGGAAGTCTGAGCCAAACTGGGTAAGCTGCTTTTCTTTTGTATGCATAATAAATAATCTTCAAAACTTCACATTTATCATATATTCACAAATGAATAGTCCCATGCGTGCACAAGCCTAGAATGTCCAAAATAATCTTGGAGACACGTGCTGTGTTTTGAACTGTGAGGAAAATCCATGTGGTGACTTTAAAGGCAATGTCTGTCAAAACCTGGAAAGTCTCATCATTCAAACAGAGCTTTACCACAGGCCTGTGCACATCCCAGAATGCTCTTTCCTGGCTGTCCAAAATCTTTCTTTCTGTTTTATCCTTTTTTCTGTCGATTCTGAAAACAAAAGCATAAACATACGAGTCAATGTACAAGTAATGCTTTCTTCTTTGTTACAGTTCCTAGCAGAGGTTTTTAACCACAATGTCACGCTCCCGTTTGCAAAGCTGTGTGTCATGAACAAAATATCACTGATGTTTACTCCAGTATGTGTCAAAAGAGATTTTTCTTTTAAGGTGAAAAATTTATCTCAACATCTGTTTTTTGTATCAGGAGGGGAAATCAACCTTTCCTGATACTCTGTTCCCAGACCCTAATTTGGCAGGCTGGGGAAGTTCATATTTGGCTTTGGCTTTGTCAGGAGACCCACTGGGACCTCTTCACTCCAAGTGAAACTCTTGGCCAGCACTGGCCTGAAGTCCATGTCAGGAGGCCCTGTGGCATTCCAGTGGCACGACTGCAAAGGGGCAGCCATCTCAGAAATTCCCAGCAGCGACAGCATGGGCAGCACTTGGGGCCACCCTCCTCAGGGCTTTCAGCAGACCAGCTTGCCCCCTGCCCTGGTGTTGGCAGAGCAAGGGTTGACAACACGAGCAACCAGAGCAGAGCTTTCTGCATGGCCCAGTGCAAGCCAGCGCCCACCCAAGAGACAGGCATCTGGGCCAGCACAGCTGTAACTCAGTAACTCCAGCCCTGATGCAGCCTGTGAATTGACTCACTCAACGCACACACATCAAAGGCCACCGCAGGTTGTACAAAGCAACTGTTCCCCTATCTCTCGGCAGCAATGAGCAATTTGCTTCTGCTGCCTCATTCCTGTGTTTGGCTCTACATGTGAGCCCAGCAAAGTCACCACTGGCTTGCAAGATCTACCTGCAGAGAGACTGGGTGAGGCACAGGGAAGGAGGAACTGCCTTTGCCTTCAGAGCAGGACTGAAAAGCCGATAGCATCCCTGTGCTGGGTTTCTGCACTGCCATCACCTGGGAAAATCAAAGCAGTGAGGAAAAAACCCATACCACCTGTTTTTTCTGACTATTAGGTTCTCTCTGTTCTCCATTTTTTTTCTTTTGGAGTGGCTAAGATTCTCAGCTAAGTCTGTGCTAGAAAAGGGATTAGAAAATGGGGGACTGAAACCAAAGTTTCTGGATACCCCTCCCCACAAAAAGCCTGAGTCCTCTACAGTTTGGTATCACACTCTGAATATCCCCCCTGCAAGGCTGAGATGAGAAACCAGCTCTGTCCCCACACAAAGACAGAGCAGCCACCCCACAGCAGGTGCTGTACAGCATGGGGGAGCAAATGCAGACACCCAGCCCAAAACTTCTGTTTCTGAGTGAGCCCTTTGTGCCGGGCCAAAGGGGAAGGTGAAATATTCTGTCAGCCTCACACCACACATGAACTGCAGGGACTCTTCAGAGGCTCCATGAATTGTCTTCACAGGTGCTTTGGGCTGAAGGGAGGTTCTTGGTTCCTATCGCCAAATTTAGTAATAACTCAGTATTTCACATTTTAAACTACAGACACAATATAATTAGATGCTCTGTGGCTGCAGGTTTTGAGCAATGTAGGTACAGCAATGGAAATCCTGTGTGCAAACGAAGATAGGAAAGGCAGAGCAGAACTTGATAAGCAGGAGGAATGCTTTCAGGTATTTTTGGCTTGTTTTCCTTTTTAGTTAATTCAGGGCTGTGAATTACACTGTGAATTCCAACCCTGCCCTGCTGGAAACCTGAAGACTGAACCATCACATGAACTGGGAACAAGAAGCTGAAACTAGCCAACAAAAAAACCTGATAGTGGCCAGTCCATGCTTACATTTCAAAGAAAACTGAATGGAGAAAAGATCAATAAACAACAGTCATCACGTCAACAATCTAATATTTACATTTCTTTCTTAGGTAATAATTGTATGCTGTGGACAGAATGCAGAAGTTTGTTTTGACTTAGATTTTTTGTTTTTTCATCTTGGCAATAAACCTTTAAGTATCTGAAAGTACAACTGCTATCTTAACTTCTAATTTTCTCTTCCAAAGAGAACACTGCTATTCTGGTTGGAAAAAATCCCTTCATTACCTTGTAAATTAAAGCATAATTACCATGTACTTAAATGGTGCATAATTACAATGTTGTTAAGCAAAGAATTAATCAAAATTCCAAAGAGTTAATCAAAGACAGAGACATATACCTCAGCCACACCCTCGAGATGTTCCTTAACTTTTTAGCATCTAATGCTGAAAGTGCAAATTCCTTCTAGTGGTACAGAGTGTCAGTACTGGTGTTCTCACGCATCATCTTCACCAACCTTTCCATTCTATAGGTGACAACTACATGCACAAAATGGCCATGTAGGGTTTTAGGCACAAGTTTGTAAACATTGGTCTACAAACCCTGGACCATATCCATTTTGCAGCAATAACGAAAACATGCTCAAAACATTAAGAGGCTTCAAACTGTTTTCACAAGGGAAGATAAGAAAAAAAAAACCACACAGATTTCAATTATGAGCAGAGGATAGGAAAAAACCAAATACTAAATCTGAGTAAGTTTCATGTAAGTGGTACCCAATTCTCCATGCTAATTTAGTAGCACTGCAGAGAGTAGAGGTACAACAGAATCAACTGGGGATTGGTATAAATGAGAAAACCAAATCCAGACTGCTGTAAATACTACCCTTATAATCACTGTGAAGTGGCAGTATTTTTAAACTCAGAGATATTTTACAAGCATAAAGTAACACAGAGAGATGACAAAGTTCTGTTCTTTCCATTAATACAAACCAAAAATACTACACAAAAGTAGAAGAAGAATGGGAAAAGGAATTATCCAAGCTTCCATGATGACTCCATGCTCAGGAGCTCCTGACCAACAGTTTCAAGTACAGATAATTAAACCCATCTTTCAGGTGTTGGCACAAACCTTCAGAACTGGCTTTGTATTGTTTCTAGAATGTTGGTGATTAAAATTCACCAACACCTTCGAGCTTAGTCGCAGGAGAGACTTTGACACAGAAGTTTTATCTGTACAGAATCCCCTTCGCTTCATAGCTCTAAATACTGGTGCAGTTCAGTGCTCCAGGATTACTCACTTCACTTGGGCCTCAGCTTGCATGAAGATGAATTCCCACTTTCTTGCAAATGCTCTCTGAAGTCTTGCTAAGTTTTCCTGATGAAAGATGAAAACAGTAAGAACAATTAATCTCTGTAATTACAACAGCTGCTTAAAAGCACAGTTAGCATGGTGGGTGTTTATATTATTCTATTTTTTTTTTTTTAAGCTGGAAAATTCAAGACACAGTGTTGGTTTCAGGTGAACTATCTTGTAGGCAAAACAAGTCTGTAACACATCTTCTCAGGCTGCAGCCAAGAGGGCCCTGTCAGGGAGAAGTAATGGAGTGTGATGAAGACAGCCTGACTTCTACTATGAAAATAATGATGGACTTGTTCCCAAAAGATAACGCTGAGAAGCTTTGTGAAGCTGACAACTTTCATTTCTGATAGCAAATGTCTGCCACCTGCATGTTTCCCTCTCATGCCCACTTTCCCTTCCTCCTCCCCCCCCACTCTCTTCAGGCTTTTGCTAAGGTGCAAAGGCTGAGCATCTCTTGATTTGCTCAGTCCTGGTCACCACTGAGTGTTACGCAGCTGCACAGCACTGAAGGCTGGGGATTGCCAGGATGATTCATAAAAGGAAATAGCTTGTTTGTCTGAACAATGAACGTAGCTAACTGCAAAGACTGTGTCCAGATGCAGCCTTGCTCTACACATGAAGTAAGAGCTCTGGTCCAGACCCAATACAGAGAGCGTCGTGATCTGAACATTTGGAAGGGGATGTGACTTCACCACAGCTCAAGGTCAGACTTGGGACATGGACAGAATTTCAGGCTGAAATGGCACCCCAAAGTCACATGTTCCACACCCACCCTGACAAGAAGGCCTACAAGGTCATTAACCTGATGCTCTTCTCCATTACAGCTGGTTCAACTGTTGCAAATTTTCATTGATATGAGCACTATTAGTTCTACTGCTGTTCTTTTTATACCTATTCCCTTTATTTTAAGTGCTTAAGCGTATGCATTTAAATGCTAGAAGAAATCTTCCTACTATTTACTTTAAACTCTTGTATAACACAAGGCATATAGATTAGCCCTGTTACCACCAATTCCATGCAAGAGTTTCAGTCTGCATACACGGAGGAAAACAGTTAAGCAAATGATTTACAGCTGTTCTGAACTGTGATGATTTCCTTAACTGTGACTACAAGGAAGAACTACTTGTAATTATCTGCAAAATCAATTTTTGTGGGTTTCTTTTTTTTTTTTTTAGTTTGTTTCAAATTATGTTCACATGTGCCCTCTGGAGTAAATATGCTGTAGTCAATGAAACATCACCAATTGAAGCGCTATTTGAATTGTGCTTATGTTTGGCCAATTATAAACAAAATTGAATGCAATTACGCAAGTTTAATCATAGCATGAAGATCCCTGCTCTACCAGTATACATGAGGGGCGAGGGGTTGTCTATGATGCTGCAAGCAGAACCTAAAAATGGGATGATGTCCCCTGGGATGCTTTGTAGGCATTCTCTTTGGAAACTCCAGGTCAATGCTGATGCTTATGGAGAAGCATTCTCATATTACGTTTCCAAAAACATGTACTAAATATTCAAGGCTCCTTCCCACTCCCGTAAGCCTGTTTCTCTCACTTGTGCCTAGCTTAAATCTCCATTGTTGGATCTGCTTCAGCTCCCATAATGACTAGGAAGAGTCAGTGCCATTCTTATCTGATTGTCTCTAATTAAGAGACCAAAGTTTGAATGCAGCAGCAATCTCTAATTGTGCAATGCAATATTCACAAGAAAAATGAGAGACTGCCAAGACCTAATTACTTGCCATCACTGGAGCATTGCTACTCTCAGTAGACAATGATGTGCAAAAGTACTTAGCCATAGCCTTGCTGCATGAGTGTAGGAGTGTGTGCGCTGCTGAACAGCCTTTTGTTGCTTTATGATAGATCTTTAGAGTACTTACAGTTAATTGGTTGGCTGTGAGCAATTTTAATGGTTTTAATAATGAAATCAACAATATGCAGAAGAGAAAACTCAGCAAAAGGATGTGTAAGTGCATGCAGATTATTATATTCCTTCCTTTATGCCTGTGCTTCAAGATAAGAACTCTTGGGAACTCTGGATGCATTTCCAGCATGGACTAGATAAGTACCAATTTTTGGATGCTCTTCACTAAAAGGACCAAATGGCATGTGTATATATATCCACGTGCACAAAAGTACCAAAATGTAGAAGCTAAGGAAGAAGGAAAAAAGTTGATTCTTGGAAAAAAAAACCCTAAAATATATGCAATATAAATGTTTTCATTGTAATAAACACAGAAGTCCACTAGAACCAGCTTTGTAAACAAACCCTCCAACAAAAACCTCCACATTTCAAATTCAGCTGTTACACTGTTGAGCTAGTAAACAACAAAAAAAAAAGTCTACATGATAGAAAGAAAAGTTCAGTTGGTCAGAGCATTAAACTGCTGGTATTCAAAGAAACTCACACCAGCCCTGCCCCTCCTGCCTCCATCTCTCCACTCCTCTCCACCCAAACTCTGCACAATCTGAAGCCAACGTTGGGGATATTTTTATGGATAATCATTTCACAACAGAAAACGTGCCCTAAATAAGCTTGGGTAATAATTTTTTCAATGGCATATTGAAAATGGTCCAAGTCTAATATCTGAAAACTTCTGTAACTAGAGGGGTCAGCAGCAATTTAATTGCCGAGTAATGCACCTGAAAATCCATCATTTCCATGTGTTAATATCTGCTATATAAACCAGGGACTGTTAACTGGAACCAGGAAGCCAAGGTAAACTTCCGTATAATTTGCCCCAATCTTGGAGGGCTGGCAATACAGCAGATGCTTTAATCTGAGATGTTGCAAAGCCAGGGACATTCCCCAGTCGTGTTCTGACGTTGTCTCCAGCTCAACCTTCACACAATTCTGACAACTAAAAAAAGACACAGTAAAGGCTGGCCCCAAAGCACAAAATAGCAGCATTCAATTGGCAAGCAAAGCTTTCCCTGCACCCCCCAGCTTTAAACTCTATCAGCAGTGTACCTACGGCTTCATAATCCGCCAGCTCCAGCCTAGCTTTGTTCTGCATGGTCCGTTTGCAAAGATAGATGGCTACAGGGAGAAACAGAACGGAAAACAATTACAGACAGATTATTAGTACTAGATCTGAAAAAAGAAAAAAGTGGTCCATGCATTGTTTGTTCTCATCAGAAAGCAACATGAGGCAAGGAATGAGAGGGCTGAATACCCAGCTGACATCACCCACTAGTAATCTCAGAGGCCTTAAACATCTGGGACATCTCATTTAAAAGTGCTGAGAGTAGATGCCAGGACCTAACAAGATGTCTGAGAAAGGCACAATTGCTTCTGGGGCTGGTAAAAGATTTCGCATTAGCAGCCTGTTCCCCTCAGCACTTTGAGAATATGCCTGCCAAAGTGAGAAGCCCTGCACTTCTTTTCCTCTTGTTTAAAAAAAAATAAAAATAAAAAAAAATCAGACTATTAAAATGAAACAGAAATATGGGCCAGATCTTAAAGGTATGATCTGAGTATTTTTTTCATATGCTCCATCCACTTACTCTATGCAGTTCAAATGGTTAAGAAAAACCTTCTCACATTTCACCACAGGCAGACTCCACAGAAATGGATGTGGTTTGGGATTCGGAGGGTCACAACAAGCCCAGTGCACAACACCAAAGCAGTCCCAGGCTGCCTTTTGGGAAAGCCTTGTCTGGACCTGCTCCCTCACCCCGTTGCCATTACAGGTGGAAACACAACGTCCCCAGCACATCCTGGGTATACAGTCAGGTCTGAGCTACACAGCAGAGGTCCCGTACTTGTTTTGGGATTAATATAGACATGAATTTTATAGCTTCCTTGTGTTTTGCCCTCTCTAATGCTGGAGGGCCAGGTACTTATTGTCCAGCGTACCAAACCGGAGCGAGTCAGAAGGCAAAGCATCATCTACAGAAAACTGCAAGATCTTTTCCAAAAAATTTCAGCTTTTCTTTGAAAACCATGGGGCTTTGGTTTGCTGGTAAATACAACTTTCTGACACTTTCATGGATGTTTTTCATTAGAAACCTCTTCTTCTATTGAAAATACATGAAAAAACACAGTCCTACTCACATAATTCTATTCTATGCTATTTCTATAAATCTAACATTCATATAATGAGCCAATATTATGCATGGTAACCAGAGCTGATCAGTTCACGTATATTTATACATCTCAAGGGCAGTTTCATCTGTAAGCAATTTACAACACCAAATAAAGTGAGAGTCAGTCATCTCACAGTATTTTTTCCTCATTGTAGGCAGTGACCTGCCATTAGCAAGTTAGTTTCTGTTCTGTGAGTGGATCCATGCAAATAAAAAAAAAGTATGGAGTGCTGCTGAGATTTTAGTTTTATTTGGGTCTACTGCTAGTTTGAGATTAATTCCTGGGAAGATTCCATCTGTACAGACCTCTGATATGCAAAGACTGATTATAAGCATATGTTAGAGATTTCTGGGACAGATGAAAATCTGTCACTACAGGGCTCAGAACTAATGCAGTTGCAGCTTGTCCAGCTGTGGGTCAGCTCGTACAGGGCTTTATTTTGAGGTGTACTGTTCCACTCAATGCCCTTGCAGCACAATAATCTAACTGTGGAACCAGTTATTTATCGATACCATAAGAACAAACAGAACTTCCCACTTCCCTCTTCAGATTGTTATTCTGATATTTACAGAATACATATTTGGCACAGTTCAGACAGTAATATATGGAGACTGTAAAATCTGGAAATTATTTTGCATATGATGGACAGCATCATGTTTTCTCATAAGCAGTTCCCTCACTGGGATAAACACAGAAATCTGTGCTAGCTTCCCTGCAGATGAGGACTGCAAATGAACATGTCACATGACAGACACCATTGCAGGCTACTTCTCCATCCCAGCAAATGATTTCCAGAATCCATAATGATGAGTAATTATTGTCCGCGAAAGAAAAAAAACCCTGATTATTGAGGGAGGAGTTCTAAACTGATCTTAGATTATGAGATATTACAAAAGGACTTCCAGAAGCTCCTGTTTCATGAGCACGCACGTGGATTCACTTCCTGTTCTAATGCCATACCAGGATGCAACAATTGATTTTAACATTTAACTGAGAAAGAAGTGCAGTTCTGGAAGAGACAACAATATTGCATGCAGACAGCTAAAGATAACAACACTGACATATTTTCTTTACATATTATCACTGTCTGCAGGCACTCACATGTTTAACACACCATGTTGCAGTTTATTAGCTCATAAACCATGCTCAGTCTTCTCTTTTTTACCAGCTATCATCTGGTAATCTTAAAAAAAAGGGGAAAAATAAGTCTGATGCCATATATCAGAGAACGTTAACTATGGGTTGCCATCGTTATATACTGGTTTATTGATTAGCCAGATGAGTGCCCAGATGAGGTAACATTTTATTGATCGACACATCAGGTTCAGCTACAGATCAGAGTATGTTCTCCCACAAAAGCAATATTGGTATTATTTAAGATTCCCAAGGAGCAGTATTCTGCCTGCCATAAATCCTGCTGAAATGAACAGAGCTAAGGGAGAACGAAGATAACAGTAGGTAAAAAACCTGGTCCCACTGAACTTGATGGCTACAGCTCCATGGGCTTATGACACCCTTGGATTTTACTTCACGTATTTGAGACGGGCACAAATCTCCCTCTGATGCTGCAGTCTGGCAAGAAACTCTGTTGACGAAGGGTTTAGATGGCCAGCAGTAACTATTTTAAGGACAATATTTTCCATCACAAACTTTCTACAATGAAATAATCATACTCTCACCGTAATCTGTGTTTTCTGGTTCCCAGCAGTTAGAAGGCCAAAAGTACGGTGCCTAAGAAACAACATATGCATTTTTGTAATTTAAGAGATGAAAACCAATTCAGATGCAGGAAAATATTACAAACACAAAAAGAGCCACAAAGTCTACAGCCCAGTCTCTACCCTCAGGGGAAACATTGCCACAGATCTCAGTAAAAGTGAGGAAGCTTTTCCAGGAAGGTATCATCTTCAACATTCCTCAGTGCAGGTAGACAGAGATGCTGTCATATACGTATCTCTTGAGGAGGATGTCCAGTATACCAATGACATTTTGGACACTGCTGTCATCTCATCTGAATGTGGACCTCTTACTATCTATCCCCAGAACCTCCTCTTTCCCAGGAACTCATGGGCACCCTGTATATTTTTTTTTTTTCAGGAGCATGAGAAACCTCATGGCCTTTTATATATACTACACACCACTTGTTTTTTTGGAGCAGCTATGAGTGTGGTTGGCAGCCTACAAAACAACTTACTTTTAAAATATAACAGATGGCAGAGGTCAAAATTCAGCTGAGTCGTTCTGAAAGCAACAGTTCTGCTAAGCTTACGGCTTTTGTTTTCTATCCAGGTCTGCATACTGCAGTTGCTACAATTAATTACAAGATATTACTACATGTGGCTGTACTTCAGTTTTAACATGAACAAAAAATGTCACTGTGATCACACAAATTACAGAACACTGTTTTGCATTACTGATGTAATGCCACAAATGGGCATAAGACATTACACGCACAAAGACTATTCCTTGCACCAATGTACAGTGCAAGGAGGGAAACAAAACATGGAGGGATCAAACAATACAGGGTTTAATGCTTCTCACTTATATATATCTTATGAACTTCACAAGAAGATGAGCTACTGTTAAAGGAGGGACTGATGTTGAGGTAGAAAGTGGCAAGAGGAGCGTAATAGAAAAAGTATTCTGTCAGGTTATTTTTGCAGAAAACTGCTGAGGACAACTGTTTTAGGAAATGACAACAAAAGAATAGGCAAAAGTCATAGGAAAAGATAAGGAAAAGAAAAGTCAATAAGCAGTAAAGACAATTTGATGATGTGGATTACACAGGCTTAAAATAAGGAAAAGAAATTAAATTATATTCTGCTTTTGAAATCTAGCTTCCGAGAGCTGCACAGGACAACTTCTTGGGTTTCTAAAGCAGAACTTTTTGAAGGGACTCCATAACCTCCAAAGGCCTGTACCAAGATAGCCTCAGTCCCTGGCTTCACAGACCTAATGGGTGCTTGCTTGGGGATAAAGAGTGGGTGATTTCAGCAGTATTATTGCAGGGAGAGCAGAAGGGGCCACAAGGAAGGCAGAAGGCTCACCAACCTGAAAACGATAGAACGTCCCATCATCTTTCAGGGTAAGGACATGGTCTGAGATTGGAAAGACATAACCCTGTGCAGCAATAAGACTTCCCAAGTGTATTGCTTCCCCTGTGAAAGAGAAAACAGCAGGGATGTGTCAGGAAGACGTGCACTGCACACACCTCTGCTTTCAGCAGCAGCTCTGGTGATGACTCCTACAGAGCCCTAGGGCACAAATGCCCTTCTATACCCACACCACACTCTTAACACCTTCCAACCAAACTGTGCAAACCAGCAGAGCAGAAATCAGCCTTATAATACAGATGAAACACTGCTCAAATGTTTAACCTGCTGGTTATAAGTTTACAAAATGTCACACACCAGTTCAGCTCTGCAGCCTGAAATTCAATTCAAAGCACATTATCCAACTCAGGTAACAGCTGACAAGAAGCCCATTCCATCAGTGAACCCCGCTTGTCTTGTATCAAATCCAACAAACACCCGCCACATCAGGTCATTAGCAGCATGTTTATTCCTAAAGACAAATCCTGACACTGTAGCATTGCCATTTGTTAGAGGAAATGGTGCTGAGGTAAGGGGGAATGTGTAGCCAACAACTGCCAGGGCAACCTGTACGACCACAGAGGTACTGCTGCAGAGGTTTTCAACCAATGTCAGCTGTCAAAAGCTGCATCAACTTTCTCAGAGTTGCAAAATACACATCAGCTGCTCTTGTGCCTCCAAGGCAGACAATAAAGCTACTGTCTGAAGCTGAAATGCAGATTTGGGATTTGACTGGACTCATGAGAAGGGATGTGTGTATAGGGATGCCCTGGGTGAGACAACACTGCCTCTATCTCTGCTTTCACATGGTGACAGGAGGCAGCAGAAACAAACTGGGAGGTGAGATGCTGGATTTTTTCCCTTTTCAGAAAAGGAAAAGAAACTTCTAGACCTGCAGGTCTTATCTTCCTGTTTTCCCAATAGTTGTTATCTGTGCCACAACAATTTTGGTTTCTCTGAAGAGTGAACTGTATGAACTGGGCCCATACACTGATCACTGTTTATGGCTGATTATCTATTCATCTTTCTGCTGTGGTAAATTAGCAGCCATCGTCTGACCCCACGACG